>CM073742.1:21972014-23309514 GCA_037127355.1 Schoenoplectus tabernaemontani | reverse complement strand
CAAGAAGTGAAACTAGATCAATTTTTTTAGAGTACGAAGATAAAATTTGAGTGAAATAAGTACCTTGCTGCTCAGTCAGTTGTTCTCTAATTATCTCCTTTGTATTCATTCAAAAGAATTAGTTGAGAGATAGGAGAGATACACAAAAGATATTTTATTACACTAAATATATATACGTCAGACTTAGCATAATATATATGAAGATTTAATTGTACTAGGTATAAAGTATTATTATACAAACTATAAAAATTTGATCGTAATATTGAGAATTGAGATTGAAAGAACTTCAATACAAAAATAATAGAGACTATACTATTTGTACTAATAAAAATTAAAACTAAACTATAAATAATATTTTAAATGATATATTAATATAAATTTTAGCCAGTAAATGTACACTATATATTGAAGCGTGTATGTGACATATATTTAGATTTATTTATAATAGTGAAAATTAAGACTAAACTATAAATTATATTTTTGAATAATACATTAAGATGTATTATGGTAGATATTAAGACTTATTTGTATTAAATATTAAATCTATTTTTATCAAAATTATTTTAAAAATATTATTTTGTGTTATATACCTATTATATATTGTTGATAATATTATGACTTAATGATGTGAGCATAAAGATAATTTTTATTATTTATTAAGATTTTTTTTATAAATACAAATTATAAGGTCTTAAAATATTAAAAAAATATTAAATATAAATTTATCAATTGTAAGGGCTTAGTTAAGATAATAAGAATATCTATATTCAGAAAATATTATAAAATTTTAAATCATTTAAAGTTAAATATGACTTATTAATCATTATTAAGAATTTAATTGTTAAATCTTAAGATGAGAATAATTAAGTATAGAGATTTATCTCTAGCAATGTTTGATAAATATTTTTTAAATTATATATTATTCAAAGTTAAAAGTAAGATTTATATTAATATATATTAAGACATCAGATGAATGATCTTAAGACTTTAAATGTAAATTTTAAGACTTTATTTATGATATTTTTATTAATATAAATTACATAAAATATTATTTTAGGTAAAGTTTACTAAGACTTTATTTCTTAGTTATTATATTAGATATAAATATTTAATTTAAATAATATTCGATAAATATTTGAGATTTTTATATCCTTTAAACCTGAAAAAGACTTTTAGCATTATGTATTAAGACATCATATGATAGCACTTAAGACCTTAAATATTATATATTAATAATTTGAATTATTGTTAGTGAGCAGTTTGACTTCATTAGGTGGTTATTTATGTCTTTGTGTAACAGTGAATATTTTATCCTTATTGTTATCGGGTTATTCAAGGTTGAAATTCAATGATATAACTCTTTTTGATATTCAAATAAGAGAGTAAATAATTATTGATGACTTAGGATTTAAAATATTATAGTTTATGGATACAAACTTGTTCATATTTTAATGACCGTTCAAATATAAATTTGAAGTTCAAAATTATAATTTAATATTGGATATTGAGACGTCATTTTTTGTGTGTTAGGATTTGAAACATTCGATTTTAGTGCATTAAAGTTTAGGTATATAGACTTGTTCATATTCTGATGGATGTTCAAATATAAAATTTAAGTTTAAAATATGATTTATAATATTAAATATCAAAATATCATATTTCTCGTGTTAAGACTTAAGATATTCAGTTTTAAGATAATGAGGTTCAAGTATAAATACTTGTCAATATTTTGATTGTTGTCTAAATATAAATTTAGTTTAAAATATAATTTATAATATTATATATTAAGACGTTGTATTTCTTTTGTTTAGACTTGAGACATACAGTTTTAAAACATTGAGGTTTATATATAAATACTTATCTATATCTTGATTGTTGTATAAATATAAATTTTAAGTTTAAAATATGACTTGATATATTATATATTAAAACTTTATTTCTCCAGTATTAAGACTTAGTACTTCAGATATTAAGACTTTGATGCGTCCGCAGACGGATGGTCTATTGATGTTCTAAAACTTGATCAATGACTTTTTTAGTTCGGGTACAGATCAGAGTACAGATCTGGAATATAGTTAGTTAGTCTCTTTTGATTAATTTTTTTTTAATTTTTCCAAACTATTAAGCATATTGTTATATATTTAATAATTAATTAAAAATTTGATGATTCTTCTTAATATTTTTTATATTATTAAATATAGATTGTTTAATGGTTGATTAGTGCATTTATAATTTTTTTGTAGCAAAGCAATGATCAAGTCATCCAAGAAAGGATGGAGCGAATTATCGTTAATATATTAAGTTAGGGAGCTGGCTAATAAAAAATAATTCATTAGTATATTTTTTAAATCTAAACATATATTTTGAAGAACATGTAAATATAAGTATATTTATTGATCAAATGTAAATAAGTATTTGATAGATAATAAAATTATACTAATAAATATTTTTATTTTTTTTAATATATATAATTATAATAGTGATTTAAAAAAATCAATTAGGAGCGGCCACTTTTCTAAATATTTTTACCCATCTTTATATTTTATTTATGATTTTACTGAATTTTATAAATAATATGATATTTTTTATATTATTTGTGAAAATTATGTATTTTATTTTGTTATTAAAATAGTGAAACATTATTAAGCAGAACCATTAAATTTTTAATTGATTATTAAGTATATAACAATATGCTTAATAGTTTGAAAATATTTTAAAAAAGTTATTAAAAATCAAAATCTTATAAAAAAAACTGGGACTGAGTTTAAAAAAAAAAATTGGGACTGGGTTTTAAATTCGATTCCAGCTAGCTGGGATCGAATTTAAAAGTCGGGTCTGACTATGAGTGCACATATCATTTCTTTATTTTATTATTTTATTTACAAAAAAAAACTGCTGAGAAAGCGACCGCGATCTGAGATTCTATTTTGCTACAGGTCATCCAGTTCGCCCCCTCCTTTTCTTTTCTTTTTGACGAAATAAACGATGTTAAAAGGAATCTAAACCCTGATGCACATCGGACCGTTTTGTCCGCAATTCATTAAATCATCTGGTCCGTAATCTCATGTCGTATCGTCTGTATTATCAACGAGGTATCATACACAATCCACACAGCAATTTTTGCTGCCTTTGGTCATGCCGTCTGGAAGTTCCTATAATTTATAAATGTGGCAATATGTGTTTTAACTGAACTATATTCGAAACTAGTATTTTAACTGAACTATATTCCTCAGGCTCTCATACACTATATCTATACGTTTACAAAAATATCACAAGCAGAGACCAGATCAAAAGCTAATTAGAGGGCACAAAATAAAAGAACCATCTGTCATAGTTTAGAATAATTGTATAAGATATTTTATTATAAACAATTAATAAAGTTAGCTAGCGATATTAAAAAAATAGTTGAGAAAATTATCTATATAAATTCATCTCTCATAATATAAATTTTATTATGGTAAAAATAAAATAAAAAAATATTTGTTGTAAATTCATGACTTATCCAGTGACTATCTATTTTTTTATATCTCAATTATTCAATTTATCAAAAAAAATATCAAAAACCTCAATTACATCTAAAACTTCCGTCATTTTTTTCAGTTCACATTCCAATTTTAATTAGGAGCGTGACAATTAATATCTGAGCCCAAAGTTCACGCTAGGCTCAACTTCTTGGTTCGTGCGCATCTGTTATAACGACGATCGTGATTCAACTTCTTCGAGTCTCACCTCTTACCTCAAGCACGAAGCATCAAGATCAGTCTTGCAACTTATCAGAACACATCTCATTGATCTGACACGAATTCAGTTAGCCCTTGCTACATCCACCAAAGCCGCACAACACCAGCAATCGCACGAGCCTCACCACCAATCAGCTTCGCGGAGAGCAGATCACGGCAGCTTTTGAGCACAGCGATTTCTCCAGCTTAATCTTATAGTCGTTCAGGTATGAGCCAACACCTTTGTACATGCCGTGCTTCGTTGGGCACAGACCACGACAGCGCCTCAGAACAGCATCTCGGTACAGAGAGACTCAAAGGACTTCTATTGTAGAGGAGATCGGAGATGAGTACGCACCTTCGCCGATCCTTATCGAAGAAGTCGAGCACATCGAGCAAAGAACAACTCTACGAGATAGGATTTGTGCAGATATTTTTTTGGTAAATAAAAAAAATACGGAAATGATAAAAACAGCTCATTTTTTTTGTTTTTTGCGTAAATAGTCTAGACCGAATTTTAAATTTGATTAAAGATTTTTTTTACGTTTATATGTTATATTAAAAATAAAATACGATAGTAGATTGTTCTAAAACATGATAGTAGATTGTTCTAAAATATTAGATCATTCTAAAACACGATAGTAGATTGTTCTAAACTATTACAACAACAATTAAAATCAAGTTTTATAATATGAAATATAATTACAATAGTACATTGTTCTAAAAATAATGTCAAATAAATTGAAATATTACAACGACAATTAAAATCAAATTTGTTCTGGCCTCATTCTGATAGTCCGTTGATATAACCCTTCATTTTATCCATAATCATTGGAATGTATATCTTTTTTCCTTTCTTTGTTGATTTTTACTGGATCTGATCTGATAATCAGACCGTTGTACATTGACCAATCTCGTTTATTATTACCATAACTACGTCAATGATCAGATCATGTGTTAATGTAGTACTGAATGTTATAATATGAACTAACGTACTGAATATAATTCAGTCTTCTTAACGAATAAATGATAAACAAATGATCGCATGAAATGTCAGTCAATCATTTACAAATGATAATCGGACCGTGCTCACAGAAATTTGCTCATCACAAAATAAGTCAGGTTGGACAATTGGATACGCCTCAAATTAGACCAGTTCTGCAGGCTGCAGCCCCTTTTTCCAGCTTTATGTATAATAAGGTATCATCTGCAGTGGTGTTGACACTTGACAGGTCCTTTTAGAAAAAGGAATTTGCGTCACAAGATCCGTGTTGTATCCATATCTTCATGCTGTAAGCTGTATGACTCTGGATTACGCACTCACGCCAAGATTCGTGATGCTTGACCAGCTTTTAGAGTTATTGATTCAACTACCATAAATGACTAATCACATGCCTCGGGCTGGAAATGCCGTCTCAACATGCTTGCCAAGGTTTGAACACCTCAAGCAGAAGAATGCCGTGCCTATATACACATGCATCTCCTTGCGTGGATGCTTGACCACCCATGCCATATTCTCATGAGCTCACAACTAACGTTCTAGGAGCAAATTGAATCAATAATTAAGCTCGTGTAATGGCATTCCTGCTGTTGTTTGTACTAAACGTTTCTAATTTATTTTAGACGTGACCTCCCTTTTTTCCCCTTCAATTAGTCCACTATGCTTGTTTGTATTTGGCCACAATTTGTTTCATGGCTTGTATCATGATTCCTGCAATTATTACATTAATGTGTTAATTAAAACAGGGAAATAGAGAAAAGATTTCGGTGTAATTTTCTGCAAGAAGATTTCTCGTGAGCAAATGTTAATTAGCTGTTCACCTCGAGGAATGTAGCCAATAACACTCCATACCACGGTGTTTGTTATTGAATAAACATGGTATCAGATTGAACTAGAAACAAGGATAATCCAAAATCTCCCACATGTGCGATCATGTCATCATCCAACAGCACATTACTTGGTTTAAGATCACAATATATAATTTATCCATTTTAAGTGAATTATTTATATATTAGATTTTCACAATAACGACATATATATATATATATATATATATATATATATATATATATATATACATATTAAATGATCTTAAAATTTTAATTTATCATTCTCATTAAATTCTTTATATGAAAATCATTCAAAAGTCGCCGTTTTTAATTTTTGAAAATCAGCTCTAAAAATAATAATAATATATTTTTATTTTCAAAAATTACATTTTTGCATCCCATGAGATTTTCATATAAAGAATTTAATGAGAATGATAAATTAAAATTTTAAGATCATTTAATATGTTTTTTGAGTTAAGCTCACGGAAGCCTCCGTGAGCTTAAGCTCACGCTATCTCCACTCTATATATATATATACAGGATCATTCAAAATTTTATACACAATAAAATAACTCTCCTTTTTTTTCCTTTTCTTTTTCTCTTTCAATGAATTGCTTACAATATCTTTGATTAATCTTCAATGAATCACGTTCAATTCAAATCTGCCTCATTTCTGCAACTTTGTGCGCGCTGAATTCAACAGATTTACAACATCATTCATGCCAATGCGCTCTTTTGCTTTCTCCTTGGAGCACAGGAGCCCGCACTGCACGACTGAAACCAAGCAATCTGCAGAGTTCTCGAGTACAAATCTATTCTCATCCTCCTTATCCGATGTCCATAATTTGGCATCAATTATTTCCATCACTCCGGCTGAAAATGTCACCTCAACATGCTTATGAAGGTTCAACCCATTACTAAATCTTTCATCGGTGGGGCTTATTCCTGTGAACATCTCAAGCAGAAGAATACCATAGCTATACACATCTCCTTGGGTGGATGGCTTACCACCCAATCCATATTCTAAGAAAATATATACAAGCTCACAATTAACCTTCTAGAAGCAATTAGAATCAATAATTAATCCACTGTAATGACATGTTTATTTTTGTTCATACAAGCACCTACTGAACAAGTGAGCAATGCTAAATTGTTGCAATTAATTCTTGATGTGGCCCAATTCCTTCTCTTTCTTACTCTTTTTATATACGTCAATGCTTCTATGTATTTAACTAAACATATACTCATAATTTGTGCTATAATATCAGCAATGACAAGATTAATTTAAAATAGAAATTAAATAGGAACAAGGACCCGAGTGTAATTATCCGGATGAAAAAAATAAAGAGCTGTTAATAGACTAAAGGTGTAATCCTCATGGAAATAATTTCAGAGCAAGTGCTAATTAGATTCGTACCTGGAGGAATGTAGCCAATAGAACCCTTGATTCCGACTGTGCTTGTTATTGACTGAGAATGCAGGATATCAGATTGAATTAAAAATCGAGTCAATCCAAAATCACCTACATGTGCTGTCATGTCATCATCCAACAGCACATTACTCGGTTTAAGGTCACAATGTATAATTGGTACAGGCTTGTGATCATGAAGATAGTCTAATGCCATGGCAACATCAATTGCGATGTTCATCCTTTGGATTAGAGTGAGGCCTTTGAATGGTCGATGCTTACATTCATTTGGATGTAACCAGGTTTCTAAGCTACCATTAGGCATGAATTCAAAAATTAATGCCTTGAAATTATTTCCTTGATTATCTATGCTAGAGCACACACTGAGGATCTTTGTAAGATTTCGATGTCTGATATTCCTTAGGGCCTCACATTCTGATAAGAAACTTTTAATAGCACCATGCTGCTCAAGGTTTAATACCTTAATTGCAACAGTCTTAGCACTTCCAAAAGTCATAATAGCTTTATACACCACTCCAAAAGTACCACTTCCAATTAGATTATTTAAAGAGAAATTGTTAGTAGCTTTGAGAATGTCATTATAGGATACATTCTTATAGCCTGTTGTCATGGTCAAATTTGCTTCTAGGTCTTTTTGAGATCTTCTTCGATAACAACCAAATAATAAACATATAGTCATGCTTATGCATAGCAAACCACCGGCTAAGCAAATAATTATTATCTTGATACCTGGTGAAAGATGTTTTTGTGATGGAGAATCCAAAATACATTTGGGTAAATCGAGACTGGATAACCCTCCACAAAGTTTAGGATTTTCTCTTACATCTACTGCAGAGACATTCTTGAAAACCCCTTCTCGTGGTAACTCACCTTGAAAATCATTGAAAGAAATGTTCAAACGTGTGAGTTTCATTCCACTAATAAAAGAGGGTATGTCACCAGAAAAATTATTGTTGGAGAGATCAAGATCCTGCAGTCCTTTCAAATTGTTCAATGATGAGGGAATGGGTCCATGGAGTGAGTTGCCTTCCAAGTAAAGGTTCTGTAGTAGCTGACAACCATCAATGGTTCCAGGAATCTGACCGGACAAATTGTTATATGACAGGTCAACTTGGACTATATTGTTCCACTCACCGATTTCTGGAGGTATCGACCCATTTAAACGATTATGCGACAAGCTTATGCCGACAGAAAGAGAATGGATATTCATTATTTCTTTTGGAATTTCACCTATTAGTTTGTTATTTGAAATATCCAAGAGCTCAAGGTATTGCATGTTACCTAAAGATGGTGGTATACGCCCTTCTAATAAATTATTGCTAAGAATGAGCTGAGTCATCTGAGTAAGGTTACCTAAAGTTGATGGAATTTCACCAAATAACATGTTGCTTTCCAAACCTAATAGTTCCAGGTTCCAAAGATTGCCAATTTCTACTGGGATTTTGCCAGTGAGGAGTGTTTGATCAAGACCAAGAACAGTTAGGTTAGTGAGCATCTCAAGTTCTACTGGAATGGATCCTGATATTGGATTACCATTTAATTGAAGTCTAATAAGACCTGAAAGGTTTGCTATAGAAGTTGGCATTAAGCCTTGGAGTTGATTATCGGAAGCTTCTAGAAGTTGAAGATGTGTACAATTGATCAAAGCAGGAACAAAGCTCCAATCACTAGATGTTTTTGCCTCTAGTTGATTGGAGCTAACTTGAAGAGAATTAAGTTCTTGCAAGCTTCCAATGCTTGATGGTATTGTACCGATGAAATTGTTAAAACTAATATCAAATACACGAAGGGACGTGCAATTGGACAAAGAATTTGGAATTTTCCCTTTAAATTGGTTTTGATATATGATTAGAAGCTCTAAATTCTGAAAAGAATCACATAAGTTAGGAGGGAGAACATCTTCTAAGTAATTGATGCTGACATCAAACATCACCAAGTTTGTAAGATTGTAAAGAGAATGAGGTACCAAGCCGGAAATTTGATTATCAAGAATTTGGAAATAATGAAGGGAGTGGAGTTGGCCAAGTGAAGCCGGGATGGATCCTGTCAAACTATTTCCATAAATATCAAGAACCCATAACTTGGTAAGATTTCCTAAAGTGGGAGGTATGTTTCCGGTGAGTTTATTGTTTGACAACACTAGATAACGTAGTTGTTGAAGGTTACCAAAAACTGAAGGAATGACTCCTGTAAGAGAATTCTTTTTCAATTCAAGGTACCAGAGATGGTGGCATTGGACCAGGGTCAAAGGTATTGTTCCTTGGAGATTATTATTTCTCACGGAAAGAAATACTAGATTGGAACAATTATTACCGAGGGAGGATGGAATGCTTCCATTGAGATTATTGTAACTGAGGTAGAGATTGCTTAGTCTGCTCAATTGGCCGAGCTTCTCAGGAATTGGCCCAGAAAGCCGGTTGTCAGAGAGGGACAGGTTCTGAAGAAATGTCAGGTTGCCCAGAGAGGGGGATATCTGACCAGCCAGTTGAAATGAGTCGAGAGCGAGAGCGGTGACTCTGTCATCGCGAGGGCCGCAGCTGACACCTTGCCAGCGACAGTGGTGCAGTGAAGCGTTCCATGAGGACAAGACACCGGAGGGGTCGCCCCAGATGAGAGACTTGAAGGAGAGGAGCGCGAGCCGGTCGGTTTCCGTTGCATCGGTAGCTGCTGCTGCTGCTAGGCCTGAAGGAAGAGAGATAAAGAGGAGGAAGTGAGAGATTACAGTAGCAGCGGTGACAAGAGAGAGAGGAGTAAAACTAGGACAAGAAAGCATCTTTTGGTTAACTAACTAACTAATAAATTAATTTGGATGTAAATCGGCCCTTTTTTTATAATGCTAATGCTAATGCATTGTTGATTGAAGCTAACGTCCCTTTATAATGCCAATTCCATGAGGACAAGGCACTAATTAATTTGAATATTTGACTGACTCTAAGTCGTGCAGACCGTCGAGTGTGAATGATGGGACGGGTCAGCCAAGTCAAGTCAAGTCATACACTCTTCCTTGTTTTTAGATTGTAGATGGACATGGTGTCTGTACAAAATTGACCGACTATGTGTCGTGGAGACGGCGAGTGTGAATCATGGGACGGTTCAGCCAAGTGACTCTTTTCCTTGTTTTTAGCTTCTATATAATATGGGCATGGTGTCTGTATCACAAAAATTAAGCAAAGGGAATTATTATTGCATCCCGCAAGTGGCTGAGCATCTCATTCGTATACCATCACGCGGTCTTGAATCTTGACTAAATAAAACTGTCCAAAAAATGTTTAATTTGTGGTTACCATCCATCAACGTAGGGTGGAGTCAGAAACCCGTCAAGGGACGGAAAATCTGATAGGCTGGCAGTAGGGGTGTCAATTATCGATTAAACTCGGAATCCGTGATCGATTCGATTGAATCGATCGATCGATTCGATTCGATCGATCGATCGATCGATTCGATTCGAATCCGATCTGATCGATTCGATTCGAATCCGATCTGATCCGACTCGATTCGAATCCGATCCGATCCGACATGATCCGAAAATAAATGGGTCAGATATGGGTTTAATTTTTTTGACCCGAATCGGATCGGATCGGGTTCGAAGTCAACAGACGAACCGATCCGATTAATTATGATTTTTGAAGTAATTTTATGATTTAGTACTAATTAAAGCTTAAATCTACATTAATTATATACTAATTAAGATTAATTATAAATTAATTAATATTTAATTGCTTAAAATTATATAAAAATAATTAATAATTATTTAATTATTTTACACCACTAAATTTAGTCGGGTCGGGTCGGGTATGGATTAAGATTTTTTGATCCGAATTTAATCGGATCGGGTTCAAATCGGATCAAAAATAATAATAAAATAATATGACCCGATCCCGAGCCGACCCATTGACCCCCTAGCTAGAGTTTTGAAATGGACCGGACGGTCCAACTCTTATCCGAGCCGGGCCATGCGTGGGCCGGATCGAGCCCAGGCCGTGGCGGGCCGTGGGCCGTCCGTGCTTACTACTACCACGGTCGGTCCAACGGTGGGTCGGTCCTCCCTTCATCGAAAATGGGCCGTCTTGAGGCGTCCGTCTTGAGACCCATGGATGGGACCGGGCCGTCCGTCCGAAACGCGCCCCGGATTTTTGGTATTTTCCTAATTTTTGGTATTTTATATTTTTTTAGTATTATTTGATTTTTAAATTATTAAAATTATGTAATTAATTTGATAAAATTTATTATATAAAAATTGATAAATTTATTTTTTAACATTTATTATAGTTTACAATTTTCTGAAAAAAAAATTTGGAAATATTTTAATTTATTAGTACTATTAGATTTTTAAACAATTAAAAATAATAATTCGAATTAGTTAAAAATTATTATTAAAAAGTATGATAAATTATTATTTTTTTCAATTCATAAAAAAATAAAAAATAAAAAATCGGACCGGACCGTCCCGTCCCGTGGGGATCCGGCCCTCGGGGGCCAATGGTGGGACGGGTTCGGTTTTTTCGAATTTGGACCACCTAGGACCGGCCCGTATGGATCGTGCGGGACCGTGGACCATGGACCGTGCGGAACCGTGGACCGTCCGGGTTTGAACTGGACCGGCCCGGACCAGACCGTTTTCAAATCACTACCCCTAGCTAACAGTGAGTTGAAGAAAAATATATTTTTATATTTAGAAATTAATTAATTTTTTTATAAAGTAGAAGCGAATGAGATAAAAATTCGTTCCCTCAAGGGACCAAAATAATAACTCTTATTATGCAAATTAAAACTGTAATTTATGTTTCGCTTTGACAATATGACCCTTAAATAAATAATTAGTAATATATAAAATATATTTAATAAAATTTAACATTAAAAATATTTAGACATAATATTTTTAAATGCTAAATAATAATGATAATTATGATAATAATTATTATTATAATAAGTAATATAATTAAACACATAATAATTTATAAATGATTATATAAAAAATAAATTATTTTAAAAGTTAAATTTTATCTTAAGAATATTACGCATATTATTTTAAATGAAAATAGACAAAGACTATTTTATATGAACTTTTAGATTCAAGAAGATAAAAAATTTAAATAAAAATCAATGATGAAGAAAAGTAATGGCGTGACATGATTGAAAATTTTAAAAGCTTAACAAATAAAAATACATGGGATTATAGTTAAAGAAGACCAACATATCTTATCAAATAAAAATACATGGGATTAGGGGTATCCACGAGACGATCTCGAACAAGTTGAGATAAACTCAAACTCATCTCGTGATCTTAGCGAGTCGAGCCAACTCGTGACTATATATGAACCCGAGCTAAACTAAATGGTTTGAGTTTGTCTCGTTAAGAGTCAAGCTGGCTCGAGCCGGTTCATCAGTGAAGTCTTCAGTCATTGGAGTGTGGAATGGAGAGTAGCGCATGTTGTTCACAAAAGCATGAAGAAGAGATGGGAGAGAGCACGAGAAATCGAAAGATAAAAGATGAGACAAAAATGAAGATGAACTTGGAGAAAAAACTTCATGATGATCAGGAGCTCCAGCGACTATTTGATCGAATAAAAAATAACTCTGCCTCTGGGGGATGCATGACCCTGGATGGAGGGTTATTTTTATATATAAAAAATATGAAATTATAAAAGAAAGTTATTTTGAAAAAAATTATAAAAAAAAAAAGGGCCTCAGACTGGACGGATCAAAATAAATTAGGCCGCAAAGTCAGTCCACTATCTAAGTTTCAGCATCAACTTTCGATATTTATAATTTTCTTATAATTTATCAAAATTTAATGTTCTTATATTTTTTTTGAAAAGCTAACAAAGTGCTCTATAACATATTATATTTTTATGAACTTTAATCAACCAATTGAGATAAAAAATTTGAAACACAGAAAAGTTCAAACTAATAGACTAAAATTTCAATGACCTTTATGAATTTCGGAGCATTTTTTCTCAATTGGTTGTTTCAAAGTTTCATGAACTTTTAGTATATTATAGAGCACTTTGTTAGCTTTTTAAAAAAAATATAAAAACGTTAAATTTCGATAAATAATGAAAAAATTATAAACAACAGAAATTGACACGGAGAGATAGAACGCGAAACCTCTCTATGTCATCATGTCTATTCCCAAGAGACAAACAACATGTCATTGAAATATTTGACTTTTTTTTCAAAACTTTTTGCTTTCTCTTTCCTTTTGCCTATTAGCAACGGCGGAGCTCTTAAGGAGCTCTTAAGCCCCCACTGGCGTTTTGAAAATCAATATATCTGTTAAAAATTTATGTTATTTTATGGTATAATTATGATAATTTTGTAATTTTAGCCCCCTCAAAATTTAAGAGTAGCGTCTAATGTGTTTATAAAAAAAATTTAGTCCCTCTAAAATTGAGTTCAAACTCCGACACTGCCTATTAGGCTGAGATAAAACAAAAAGATGGTGCACAATCTAGATATCTCTTGTTATTTATCCATAGATCAAGTTATAAAATTGTCTATATAGAGGAAGAAGAAAGTAGCAGTAAATGTCCACGAGATGATCTCGAACGAGCTGATTAAAACTCGAATTCATCTCGTTACTCAATGAGCTGATCAAATTGTCTCATTAAAAGCTCGAGCTGATAACGAACAAACTATAAATGAGTTACAGTTGAGTCGAACACAAACAAGCCACAAACTACAAATATTTTGTGCACCCCTATATGGAACTGGGATTTGAGGGGCCACCGGGCCAGCCCACTTCCCCAGTATCGGCTCCTACAGCCAAAGTATTTTTTTGCACCCTAAATATATTATGTTATAAATTTTGGAGGGACTGTATTAATTTTACTATAATTAATTTAATGGTGAGATCTCTTGATGGTTATTTATTTTGATAATTTTCAAGGTTCTAAATAGCGATTATCGCGCCATCGTGATATAGTCCTAAAAAAGCTATCATTGTATAGCGTGTTATAACGAAAGTTATCCGACATAACATAAATAAATAATATAAGTATTTTTACTTAGAGATTCATAGAGTAAATAAATAAATAACACAAAATCAATTAAAGGATAATACTAACACTGAACAAGTATAATTTTTAAACTAGTATTCAAAATATATTCGATATAGTAAATTATTAAATTAAGTAATACATATCATTTTAGCGCATTTCATTATTAAGTAAAGTCCATAATGAATTAATTAAAATACTAAAATTTAGATTAAATTTAGTCTCAAAATAAAAATTTTAGGTTAATTTAGTCTAAATTAGATTTAAATTGCTCAAGTTCAAGTGACTGTCTAGTTTTAGTTGTTATTTCAGATAAAAAAAAAGGAAACTAAGAAGAAAGCAAGAGAAAGATGTAAGACAGGGACAAATCAGAACGTTGATGACAAAGAAGAAAAAAAATTTAATTCAAAATTTATATGGAGTTATTAAGATTATATGTCAATATTATAGATCTTATTTTTAACTTTTCAACATATTTTGAATCACCTCAATCAGAATTTATGTAAAGAAATTATGATAATTTGAAATTTATTGTGAATAAATATACGATAGCATGTAATAGCGCCGCTATACGCTATACGCAATACGCAATAGTTGTTCACTTCACCGCTATAGCGCAAATAGCACACATAGTACAGTGTAGATGTATAGCATAATATTTGAGTTTCAAAAATACTACAACGTGTTATTTAGATCACTGATAATTTTAATAACTAATTTTATATATATTTAAAAAAATAAAAACAAAAATTTTAAGATATATGTATGACTATTTTGAAATTTTCTTTGCTTCACCAAAGGAAACTGCAAGGAAAGCGAAAAGCACTAGAAAAAAAAATAAGAAACGAAAATATGTTCATGTCTTGAATGAAAAAGGCATGCAACTGGCGCACTGGGAGTAGAATCTCTCTAAAATATGTTATCAAAGTAGGTACCTCAAATGTGTTTACTGAGAATTGGAATAGATTCGATATTAGACTGGACTGAGAATTTACTGAAGATAGAGTGAACAACTTTCTTTCCTAAAATGAAAACGTAACATGTGTTTTAAGTTTGGTAAATTTTTTGAGTGTTATTTAATATTCTATCAGAAATTATCAAAATTATATGATAATTTGATGAAATATCAAATAATATTGAAGTTGCTTCAAATTTAAAATACAATTAATATGTAATCAAGAATATGTTTATAAAGTTTTTCTCATTTTTAAGATTTTCTATAAATTTATTTTTATTAAAAAATATTTTGCTCTGAATTTTATTGTCAAAATAAATAACTATTAAGAAATCCCATTCTTAGTATAAAATATCTTATATGCCTTAATAAATATACTAGTATTTAAAATTAGTAAGGGATCCCTTGACAATGGATTATCTTGATAATCTTGACAATATATCTTCAAATAAATATAAAAATAAAATTCTTTTAAATATGTATTTCTACTTATAGATTGATGGTGATTTAAATTTCATGCAATTTCATTATCGTTTGAAAGTCCATCAAAGATCAACAAAATGTTATGCAATTTATAACGGTTTCAATTTAATGATCTTTGACGGACTATCAGACGATAATGAAATTGTATGAAATTTAAATCATCATTAATTTATAAGTAGAAAAATATACTATTAGATTTTTTTCTATTTTTAAGATTTATTTTGTATTTATTTAAAGATTCATTGTTAAGATTATAATGTGATCCCTTCCCTTTAAAATTATTGAGGAGCTGTAGCCTCCTCCGGTCTCTGTTAAGAAGCTCCGTCCTTGAAAAAGAGTTTCAGGGGAAGCCATAGCTGATAGCTGCCTATGGCCATGTTCGGCATAAGAAATTGGCGCGGCTTCTTGGCTACTGCATCGAAGGAACAAGGTTGGAGAATTTTTATGTCAAATGGGTTCTATTTGGGCTTAATGAAGGCATTCAACTGATCAATTAAATTGGATAATTGACACAAATCATGTTATATCACAATTTAATTGCATAAAATTGTCTAGTGATCTCTACTCTTAATAAATGACATATTTTGTTTGGTTGACTTTAATAAGCAATATACATTTCTGGTAAAATAATTATATTTTTTATAATTAAGTTTTGGCTGTTTTTTTATTGGATGCATGTCTAATCGAATTTAAAGTTGACACAGATTGGTTATATATGCTCTACGGAAGAAGACATCTGCAATTATTAATTTATTAATTTGAAAAATACTTTTAAATATGAAATAAACTATAACACATACAATCCAAAGTAGAAACCATCCGTGAAACGGTCCGTCTGCAGTGGTTCTATTGATTCATTTCTTTAACTTCAATTTGACCCAGCGCCAGCCAATTTTGATATTTTCATCCTCTGCAATTTGCATCATGCATAAATTGTAATTGTCAGGTCACTCGCCCGCATGACATGAAACCGAACTCTTTAACAATATGTGGCAATTAAATTAAAGGAACAAGCACAATCCAAAATCTCCTAAACAAATTAAGAAATTATCACCCATTTATCAATTAAGCCTAATCTAATTAATTCAATACTACTCTATTTAGCTCCCGTTCTGTTCCCATGATCTTTCAATTCATCATTTAGATATTAGGCATTCACAAATAATGATATTTATATTAAAACTAATATCTTGCTCTGTTGTTATGAGATGCTTTTTTTTAAATATGAAAAAAATATTTTTATGTGAAAAGAAAAGAAATTAAAAATAAAAATATTTTAGTAACTAATGTAAATTTCAATCATGAATACATAATTAATGTAAAATGCATATAAAATTGAAAGAAAAGTTGTTATTTAGAATTTAAGAAAAATTAAAATTCATAATTAATGACAATTTAAAAATATAAATAGAACAATTGTACTCCTAAATTATGCAATATTATATGTAATAATTAAAATTAAGAGAAAATTATAATCTCAATACAAATAGTCATAAAAATAATATTATTATTTGACCAATAATTCAATCTAATGATTCATATTAGCTCTAAAAATGTAATAAAAAAATTGAATCGTTGTAAAAATCAAAATACTTACGTGCTTAATGAGTAGAGATAGATAGAGATATATGATAATTCAATTTTTAATACACGATAGAGATAGAGATATATGATAATTCAATTTTTAATATACGATATATAGATATTCTCTTTTAGAGAATTTTATACAAGATCCTTAATGCCTCATTTCAGCAACTTTGCACGTGCTCTATTCAATAGGTTTACAACATCATTCATGTCAATGCGCTCTCTTGCTGTCTCCTGCGAGCACAGGAGCCCACACTGTATGACTGAAACCAAGCAATCTGCAGAGTTCTCTGATACAAATCCATTCTCATCCTCCTGATCTGATGTCCATAATTTGGTATCAATTATTTCCATCACTCCCGCTGAAAATGTCGTCTCGACATGCTTATGAAGGTTCAAGCCGTTGCCAAATCTTTCATCAGTGGGACTTATTCCAGTGAACATCTCAAGTAGAAGAATACCATAGCTATACACATCTCCTTGGATGGATGCCATACCACCCATTCCATATTCTAACAGAAATATATACATGTCACAGTTAATTAACCGAAAGAAGTAAATTAAATCTATAATTAATGTAGTGTAATAATATGCTTATTTTTTTCATAGAAGCACCTTCTGAGCTACTGAGCTATGACCTAATATCTTGTGTTTTCTTCCTTCTTGTTTATATAAGTTAAATTATGCCCATAATTTGTGCTATAATGTCTGGATTGAAAAAAAATGTAATTAATAGGAAAATTACCGTAGTGTATTTGTCTGTTTGGAAAAAATTTCTTTAGGATAATTAGTTAAATGTCATTGTGAAGTTTGGAAATTAGAAAATAATCACTCTAAACTTCAAAATTAGTTTAATGCCACTACAATCTCTAGTAAATTAGTTTTTTTCTACAATAATTGTATGACGAACAAATTAATTGTTAATAGATTAAAGGTGTAATCCTCATGCAAATAATTTCTGGGCAAGTGTTAGTTAAATTCGTACCTGGAGGAATGTAGCCAATGGAACCCTTGATTCCAACCGTGCTTGTCATTGACTGGGAAAGCATGGTATCAGATTGAACTAAAAAACGAGCTAATCCAAAATCACCC
Organism: Schoenoplectus tabernaemontani; assembly: GCA_037127355.1. Lineage (NCBI taxonomy): Eukaryota > Viridiplantae > Streptophyta > Magnoliopsida > Poales > Cyperaceae > Schoenoplectus > Schoenoplectus tabernaemontani. The sequence goes on along the minus strand of CM073742.1, from coordinate 23,291,421 downwards.
ACATGAGCGGTCATGTCATCATCCAAAAGAACATTACTCGGTTTAAGGTCACAATGTATAATTGGCATAGGCTTGTGATCATGAAGATAGTCCAATGCTATGGCAACATCAATTGCTATGTTCATTCTTTGGATTAGAGTGAGGCCTTTGAATGGCCTATCCTTACACACACTTGGATATATCCATGTTTCTAAGCTTCCATTAGACATGAATTCAAAAATCAATGCCTTGAAATCATTACCTTGATTATCTATGCTAGAGCACACACTGAGGATTTTGATAAGATTTCGGTGTCTAACATTCCTCAAGGCCTCACATTCTGATAAGAAACTTTTAATAGCACCATGCTGCTGAAGGTTTAGTACCTTAACAGCAACAGTGTTGACATTTCCAAAGCTAATAATAGCTTTGTACACCACTCCAAAAGTACCACTTCCAATTAGATTATTCAAAGAGAAATTGTTAGTAGCTCTGAAAAGGTCATTATAGGACACATTCTTATAGTTTGTTGTCATGGAAGAAACTGCTTCTGGGTTGTTTTGACATCTTCTGCGATACCAACAAAATAACAAACATATGACCATGGTTATGCCCAACAAACCACTAGCTATGCAGACAAGTCCTCTTTTGATATTTCGTGAATGATGTTTCGGTGTTGGAGAAGCCGAAATACATTTGGGCAAATCAATACTGGGTAACCCACCACAAAGTTTAGGATTTCCTCTTACATCTATTGTAGATGCATTGTTGAAAACCCCTTCTTGTGGTAACTCTCCTTGAAAATCATTGAAAGAAATGTTCAAACGTGTGAGTTTCATTCCACTAATAAATGAGGGTATGTCACCAAAGAACTTATTGTTAGAGAGATCAAGATCTTGCAATCCTTTCAGATTGTTCAAAGATGATGGAATGGGTCCATGAAGTGAGTTTCCCTCCAAATAAAGGATTTGTAGCAGCTGACAACCGTCTATAGTTTTAGGAATCTGGCCGGATAAATTGTTATATGACAAGTCAATTTGGACTATATTATTCAACTCCCCAATTTCTGGAGGTATCGATCCATTTAAATGATTATGTGACAAACTCATGCCAAAAGAAAGAGAATGAATATACATGATAACTTTTGGGATGTCACCAATCAGTTTATTGTTTGAAATATCCAAGATCGAGAGAACTCGCATGTTACCTATAGATGGGGGTATATACCCTTCTAATGCATTATTGTAAAGAAAGAGCTTATTCATCTGAGTAAGGTTACTGAAAGTGAATGGAATTTCACCAAATAACATGTTGTTTGACAAAGCTAATAGTTGTAGGTTCCAAAGATTTCCAATTTCTGCTGGGATTTTGCCAGTAAGGAGTGATTGACTGAGATCGAGAGCAATTAGGTTGGTCATCATTTCAAGCTCTGCTGGAATAGATTCTGAAATTGGGTTTCCAGATAATATGAGAATATTAAGACTAGAAATGTTTGCTAAAGACCTCGGTATTACACCTTGAAGTTGGTTATTGCTAACATCTAGAAATTAAAGATACGTACAATTGATCAAAGCATGAATGAAACTCCAATCACTATATGTCTTTGCCTCTAGCTGATTGTTAGTAAATTGAAGAGCATAAAGTCTTTGCAAGTTCCCTACACTTGATGGTATTGTGCCAGTGAAATTGTTGAAGCTAATATCAAGGTTTTGAAGACTCGTGCAATTGGACACGGAAGATGGAATTTGTCCTTTAAATTGATTTTCATATATATTTAGAGCAATTAAGCTCTGAAAAGCATCACATATTTCAGGAGGAAGAAAATCCTCTAGGTAATTGATGCTCAGATCGAATACCACCAAGTTTGTAAGATTGTAAAGAGAACGAGGGACTGTGCCAAAAATTTGATTATCATCAATGTGAAAATGTTGAAGGAACTGAAGTTGGCCTAGTGAAGATGGAATGGAACCCGTGAAACTATTTGTGTAAAGATAAAAAACCAATAGATTTGTAAGATTCCCTAAAGTGGGTGGTATAGTACCGGTGAGATTATTAGCAAACAATAATAGATATTTGAGTTGTTGTAGGCTACCGAGACCCGGAGGTATGGCTCCAGTGAGAAGATTGTTTCCCAATCCAAGGTACTCAAGGTTTCGGCATTGCTGGAGACTTGAAGGTATGGCTCCTCCAAGATTATTATTCCTCGCAGAAAAATGTTCCAAACTGGAACAGTTACCGAGGGAAGAAGGGATGCTTCCGTTGAGATAATTTACGCTGAGGTTGAGATGCCGCAATCTGTCCAATTGCCCTAGTTCTTGGGGGATATTTCCGAAAAGCTGATTGTTGGAGAGGTTCAAGTTCTGAAGAAATGTCAGATTACCAAGCGAGGGAGATATCTGACCAGCCAGTCGGAAGGAGTCGACAGCAAGACCAGTGACTCTGTCGGGATGGCGGCGACCGCAGCTGACGCCTTGCCACCGACAGTGATGAAGCGAAGTGTTCCATGATGAGAAAACGCCAGATGGGTCGCTCCATATGAAAGACTTGAAGGAAAGAAGTGCAAGTCGGTCGGCTTCTGTTGCGTTGGTAGCTGCTGCTACACCTACACTTGACCGGAGACAGAAGCAGAGAGAGATGATCGAGCTTGAGATTAAGAGGAAGTGAGTGAGGGGAGCGCTGATGAGAAAGAAACGAGGACCAGGCATTCTTTAATTTATTTGGATCACTGAGTGTAGTTTTCTTAATAATAACGGGACATATTCATCTCATTTTATAACAGTGGGGGAGCACTGGACTATTCAACTGGATGAAATAATAGTGCTTAGTGGCTGTCGGCGTCCCTGTATATGTCATCTTTATCCAAAATCAGTGGAGTTTGAACTCAAAATTTGACACGCTAAAATAATTTATATATGTTTAATTAGATATCGGATTTTAAATTTTAAAAGAACTAAATTAAAAAATTATCATAATTATAATATAAAATATTATAATTTTTTAACACATACTAATTTCTTTAATAAGTATATTAATTTTTAAAAAATATTTAAGGGTCATGTCCCGGTCCCTTCTAAGATCCGTTTAAAATAAGCTTAGAAGACAATTCTTGTGGAGGATAAGAAAGCAGGAAGAGATGTTTTGGTTGACTGGAAAACGTTCTCTACACGGTGAATCCTATTTTTTAGCGGGAATGGGTTTGGCTTGGGACCAAAATTTGTCCCAAGTTTTGTTTTAATCATTTTTAATCATTGGATTAGTATTGAAATTGAAAAAAGTATAAAATAGAAAATGAGTTTATATATGAAAAAAATTGATCCAATAATTGAAACAGCAAAATTAACCGGTTCCTTTTTAGGGATGAAGGAAATAACGGTGATATACAATGACTTCTATATAGCCGCCGCAACCCTATCTTTAATCAATATATTTACCTATCTTTAATCAATATAATAAATATATGGTTATTTTTTAAAGGAATCAGCATTTAAATCCGCATCAAAATGGATCAGGGAGAAAATGATTTTATAATATTAAATATATATATTCTATTTTTTGAATTTTAAATATAAAATCTGAAATATTATCCTAATTCAATACGATATCAGCTATATAAGTGGAGATGAATTCATATTTGGATCCTTAAATTTCAATTGAATATGAATTCGTATTTGAATCTTGCAAGATTCGATCCGAATAAGATCCATTAACACCTCTACGTACACGGCAGTGCATGACAGTGATACCAAAACTGAGCAAAGAAAATACGAGAAATAGTGCAAAAAGTAAAATGTATATATATTGCCATAATATGGTCATGCACCAACATGGTACTTAATCATAGCCATGACACCGTATACATAATCAAAATAGCAATCATGTACAAAAGTTGGATATACATTAAGGATGTAAAATGTTATACGAATCATTAATTGCTGCCAGTAAATAAACTCATCTTGTACGTGTGCATTAATTGATGAATAAAGATATCTACTTCTTTTTCTCCCTTGCTTTACATTTCAATATTACACATGATATTAGAGTCTTTCAAAAGCTATTACCTCCCTGATCCTCTCTTTTTCTTTTCCTTTTCTCCTTTTCCAAATTCTAAGAGAATATTCAACAGTATAGCACAACTAACTTGGGATTTCTACAATCAGCATTGACTCATACGACCAGAGATATAATACTCAGAAAGTATAGCAAAACCAACATAGGCCCTCCATTGATCTAACTTAATACAATTATTTTGCTAAATAATTTTCATATGAAAAAAAGATTGTCAGATTTGAGCATTTGACTGAAGGACACAAGGAAGAAATCAAAGATGTTCAGTTGTGGCCTCATATATAGTCCGTCATGATCTTTTTATTTATCATATTTTTTGAGAACACAAAAAAGAAGAGTTGTGATAAGTTGTGACATTTCACCTCACCCATAGCTATCCCAATGTATATTTTGAAGATTATCTTGGGCCATCTTATCTGAAGAGAGACAACTGCAGTGCTTTTTGCTCTGCTGCAACCATTACACTTCATTTAAGTTACATTATTATATTTTTAAATTGAATACAACAACAACCACAATAAAGTCTTTCATCTCAAATAAATTAGGATAGCTAGAAATAAAACTCAATCTGAATCATACATATTAGATATCTCAAATGTTAAAAATCAAATATTGTAATAGTGAATTAGTGATAATGATAATAATAGTAACGATGATGAGAATAATATAATGATAATTATGATTGATGATGATGATGATGGTGATGATGATATTCTTTATTATTTTTCCTAATAAATACTGCTAGATAATATATAAAGATATAGTTAAGGCTTCAAGAACAAACCCAATTGAGGCTGGACTCAGCACCAAACGGTGGTAGTAGCATACGCCCTATGGTAAAGCTGAGCTAGTTGAAACTTGAAAGAGACAGAAAGACAATATGAGCAGATTTTTTTTTCATATAGCTGTGCACAATGAAATAATAGCCAAGTAGATCATGTTAGGCCCACCATACAGAACCAAGATTTTAATTTAATAATTAATAAATGCAGAATTAAATATCAAATAAAATTATAATACATATTTAAAACTATAAGAGAAACGATAAACTTTTTAGTATACCAGATAGACACTGAAAAAATAGAGGGCAGAATTTCGTCAGCAGCTTACGACAGCATAGAGATTAAGAGCCACTCGATGAAAATCCAGCGATCGCCATTCAATCGAGGTTACTGTTCATTTTCTACTATTCACTGACATTCCAGAATTGCAGACATAATTTCTTACCACCATCATCTAAGTTCCTATATCTTATTCTTATCTAGCAAGGTGCTGTAGCAAGAATAATTTCTTCCTTGATAAAGATTACAAGATGCTCTTGTGAGTTAACAACACTAATTTTGTTTTTCTACTGCAAGACCAAAACCCTCTTGCTATTAATGCTACATGGAGTACATCTATGACAGAAAAATATATTTATCTATTGATCTACTGATGCTCTGCAAGACCCAATTGCTCACCTTGCAACATTTATGTTGTTTTGCAATCCCAATAATTTCCATATGACCACAACATTTAGAATGTATAATCGAGCAATTATATTCAAATTAATTAAAAGTAATATAAAGATACCATTCAAATGTTTTACAAAATATCATAAACTATATTTAACAAAGAGGAAATGAAATATATTTTCTTTGTTCATACTACAAAACATATACTATTATTTCTTCAAAATCTTCTAGGTTGATACATATCTACAACTTCCGTATTTGTGCCTCCAATGTACAATCTAATCCAATTTTGACAATGATTAGAGTTTTCTGCATTATCTTGACTACATGACACTGCCAACTTCAGAACCGTCTGATGAGTTCATCTCTCATGTTTCCAATATTTCATTTCTCTTCATTATTTGAACCCACTTCATACATATATAGTTCTTGTGAATTTCAAAAGAAAAACCATAACTAATAAAAGCTGAACAAAAACTATCAAAGTTGTTGTATTGGGTCTAGTTTGTGTGAGACAAATTTATTTTATCTAATGATATGCTTAAAAAATAATACAAAGCTCATACTTCATAGCATCCAGTATGGTCATTTGCACAGTTTCAGCATTTTCTACTTTTCTTTGAACAACAAAACAACAAAATTCACAACTCTTTATGAAAGGTTAGTAAAGTTCAAAATTTGTAGGAAGATGTGTCTAAACCCTATCTAGGTTGTGTCAATAATTTCATTACCCATAGGATCAAGAATTTGAAAGTTATCAAACGTTTTCAGGTACTGAAAGAATGTCCTTCAACTTACCAGATATGAAACTCATTATTTTTGAATGCGTACAACATCCTCAAACTGTTAGTCAAGGGTTGCAGTTTTTCCTCTTATCTCAGCAGCATGTTCTCCACAAGAAAAAATATGTTTTTCACAAATATAAGGACAGATGTATAAAATACTTTAGAGTGCAGCCTTTAGAAGCAGCTTGTATTTTCAATTGTTATAGTATATAGAACATTACTGTAAATTTTATTTGCCAAATAATACAAATTTGGATTAATATTGATTTATTGTCATACTTTATATCAATACTAGAAAATTAATTTCATTCGAGGGTGTCATGAAGAATTCAATATCCAAATGACAGATGAACAAGCAAAATTAAAATGTCACAAAAATAAAGATAGTGTAAACCATGAGGTGATGATACATAATGCCCTTCATTTCCTGTCACGAAGGAGCAATTTGACTGCCAAAGAAATAAATATTTTCATTAAGGCCTAGAGCAAAAAATTGCAAAACTGATTAGAACCATCAAAGCATCACACCAGTAATATGGTCATCAAGCTGACCCAACTTACATGGGGTGAGTGGTCAAAGGGGGCCGAACTCGCCAAGTAAGCCTTTGAATTTCTCGAAAACCTGGGATGCCAAGGGAAGAGGAGAAGCCAACTGTGAGCCGAACAATCATGTAAGCACAAAGAGAAAGAGGTACAATCTAAGCAATTCAAGACAAAAAGAGCAAAATAAGGCACTCAAGGCTAATTACAGAGAAAGGACAGCAGGGAAACCGCGCCGAGAGAGGAGAGGCACGTAAGGTGGAGGTGTGGATCGGTTTAGGGGGGAGGAAGAACGGAGAAGAGAGGGAGGGGTGTGAGCCGTGTGGCGGTGAGGAAGGGATGCTAGGAATTTCGGTCTCGAGCGCTCGTGTTGTAAAAATGGAAATAACAAGACGAAGACGAAGTCTCTAAAAATTTTGGGTTTCTTTTGCTAAATATAATACGTGTACAAACAAAATAAGCCCAATATGATATGCTTTCCCGCTTTACGTCTGGTGAAAATGAATGGTTAGTCTGAGCTATTATTTGATATTTGGGCGGGGTCTGTGTTATCCAGATCATGCTCCACTTCTAAATGATATCCTCTGTTAAGCAAAAAAAAACTATTCAAGGTAGAGTATTTTTGATCTAATCTATTCAAAGAGAGATCAAGTGTTCTGATTTAATAATAATAAATTTTTCGTACATTAAAATTCATATTTAGACTTCTCAATAACCGTTGTGATTAAAACGAATCGTTATAATTAATCTTTAAAAACTCTTACAGAAAATCCTCTTCAGAGGATGTGTGTCCGCTCCACTTCTGAGTTTTGACCAACATTTATTTCCACCAGACCAGAGTCCGAATTCCTGACAATGATTTATATTATTCTTTTTTAGAAAAAGAGGAGGGATTCCTGCAAATGATTCTTTTTTAATGATGGTTCAAATAAATTTAATAAAAAATTTAAAAATAAAAATAATTTATAAATATATTCTACAACTAGTCCTTATTATATAATTTAGTCATCATTTGATGTTCAATCACTAAATTATAACAATTACAAATTTATATAACTTCTTTTATGATATCTGATGACGATAGATAGCAACGGATAAAGGAAAATATAGATTATTGCCACTTCAAATAGCTAGAATTAGAAAAATATCACTCCAAACTCAATATATTAAATAAATTGTGAACAAATAATTTCTTCAAATGTATTGGTTGTAGTAAATGAAGGAGCTTGTATACTATGTGCCTATTTTTATTTGATCTAAAATGCATTTTTTTTTTAATTGAGAAAAGTTTATGTAGCATATTGAGGTGAATCTATCGGTGGTTGAATGCCACCAGCAACAAAGGAATAGAAGAGCAAATCCGAAAGAAGAAGAAGAACCAGGAATTGAGGTGGTATTGGGATAGAGGCGATGACAGTGGTAAGAGAAGGGTGAGAGATGAGAGAAAGAGAGGGTATTTTGAATATATTATATTATTTTACATTTTGATTTTAAAATTATATATTTATATAGTTATAATGGTAAAAATCTAATCTAATACGTTTGGAGTGATATTTTTTTAAGCATGAAGTTTGTAGTAGTATTTTTCTAATTCTAAAACTTTGAAGTGACAATAATTTAATTTTCTCAAGAATAAATGTCCTCTATCTTGATCTCTCCACCATTTGATCCAACGGTGTCGATCACCGAAGCAACCAAGCAAAGGTAGGGCTATAAACGAGTCGAGCTTGAGCGAGTCAGGCTTAGCTCAAGCTCAGCTCATAAAAATTTGAGTCTAGTCGAACTCGTGAAACGGTTCGAGCTAAAAAACCTAGTTCAAACTCGGCTCGTTACTATTCGAGCTAGTTCGCGAGCTGGCTCACTAGCCAATGCATGTGTATTGACTCGATTTGACATTTAGATTTAGTATATCTACAAACTATAATGTTAGTACATTTACATGACCGGTGCATGAGTTGGTATAAATTGATATATTAACAAACTATATTTATAATTACATATTTGCTACACTAATTTGAATAGATGGACCAACAAAAAACTATTGAATTAGATATACGAGTCGAGTCACGAGTGAGTAAGAGAAGTCATTAAACTCCTGATATAGTAAGATAATGAGAGATAATGAGAGTTTAATGAGAGATGAATTATCGAATTATAATTGGAGAAAAAAAATATATATATATATATATATATATAAATTATTATTATTCAGATCGATTCGAATCATAATTCAAGTCAAGTTCAACTCAAAGTCAGCCAAATTTGAGATGGACTAGAGACCGAACTTTTTTATACAAATATGAGAGACTTTATTTTTCTGCTCATGTTTAAATGATTTCTCTCTTTTCCGCGTGCCAGGACCCCCACCCAAGACGCCCACCAACTAAGAATCCCAACAACAACTACTACTTCATTATAATAATAATAATCGCTTTTCAAAGATCCGGCCTTTCGCGGTTTCAGCTTTCCACAGTTAAAAGAAACAAATAAACTACTGCAACCAACTAAAAGTTTTTAACCGAGTTCAGTTGGGTTGGGTCGGATCCCTAGAATTTTCATTAATTCTTCTGTCGAACCCTCAAAAATTACTATTAACATATATATTAAAACTTCACAAAACTTGCATCTGCTTTCGGGCGAACAGCATTTACCGAGACACGGGAGTACGAGACCCTCTTCTTCCTTGCTCAACCCTTCGCTTTCTTTTTCTTTTTCTTTTTCTTTTTCTTTTTCCGTTTTTCGGTTTCTGATCTCCTCTCTCCCTCCAAACTCTCTCTCTCTCTGCTTATTTTCTCTCTCTGCTCTCGTTTACGTAACCACTGTGAAATTTAATTTCTTAAAACGAGGGATATATGTGTTAATGGTACTTTTTCCTAGGACCAGACAAAAATATTCAGTTCGTCTGGGGCCTTGGGGATATCTCTAATATTTATTCCGACACAATATATTTCATGGTGGGTCATTTCTCCTTCGAGGTGTTATTTCTTTCTTTTTCATCTCTCTTTTTAACTAATTGATTTGGGTGATTTGTTATTTCGTTTCATCTGACGAGATGGATCAAGCCTGCCCCAAGAACTGACAACAGAGGTTACAATTTGATCGGGTTTTCTTTGTTTTTTCTTCTTGGTACGTCGACAACCATTTATGTAGCTATCCTTGTCAATTTCCAAGTTTCAACTCTCCTGTCTATTTTCTTTTCGAAAGATGCTTCCTTTTTTTTTTCATTTTTGTGGCCCCCATTTTCTCTGGTCAAATTCCACGCTTCAACTATCTGTACCTCACAAATCTATTAGTACCCAAAATCACCTTTTCTTTTTCAATTATTCATTTCTTTTGTCCGTGTTTACGTTCCTTGAACTTTTTCATTCCTGCCAGCAGGCGGATACGAACCAAATAAAGCGAGAAATTGAATCAATTCCTTTGGTCAAGCGTTATCAGGGTCCCTAGGAGAAATTGAGAACATCGTATAATTTTGAAACAAGGTAAATGGAGTTTGACTTGAAGCGTAGGTTTCCAATAATAAATCCTCTTTGCTATGTGCGCTACAACGCGGTTTCTCATTTATCTGGAACAAAATACCAAATTTGAATCACCTCATTCCATTGCCATTGGTTGTTTAATATAAATCTGCCAATTCTCTTCAATCTGAAATTTCATTTTATTTACCAGAGCCATGCAAGGATCTTTAAACAACATCAACCTGGCCAACACGGCAAACCCACCGGGTTTCATTTTCAACCGGGCTGATTCGCTTCGTCAGAGAAGTATCGGTAGCAGGAGATCCGTTAGCCTTTCACGCATGTCTAGTGATCGGGTGCTAGGCTCGATACGCCTCTCGCATGAGCTGGCTGACCAGATACTTGCCGATGTGGACAGCTCAGCAGTGGCACGGATTGGAGATAGTGGAGACAGGGTCATGCACGAAGAGGAGGAAATGGATGGCAATTTCATGGCCGGTCATGTCAGTGATGAGGCTTTTGTAGGGCTAGAAGGATTGCAACCTGCAGATGCAAAATCTCCACTGGCTGAGGATCCTATTCTTTCCGCTTCAACAAAGGTAAAGAAATTATCCCTAATTGTTTTTATTCTAAAGATGTAAAATAGGTGCAATGCGCTAGTTTGAAAGTGGTACAGTGGTATACATGTTTTGTATTTGATCAGTGTAAAAAGGAAATTGAATAACAAAATTTGAGATATGCATCTCATATGGATGCATTTAAAAAAAGTAACTTGGGAGTTTGCAATTTTAGTTATTTATTTATTGTTGCTATTGTGCTGATATTTCTGTTATTTCAATACTCTAGGAGAAACAATATAGACTGCCTCACAGCCTTGACTACTGTGCATACTTGATTCACCTGTCTGTTTTTGGATTTCTTGGTGTAAGTTCTCTTTACTCAGTAAAAGCAAAAGCAGTATTGCAATTGTGTCAGACAGATTTAGGTTTGTGGATTGGACCACTAGTTTTGAGAAACTTCACTTATAATCAATCACTTATTCACCTCTTATGAGCAGTACTGTACCATTACTTCCACAAATTTGAATGGTTGGAAAGTAGATACAAATGCATCCTTTTGATCAATAGTTGTGTAATTTCTCAGTTTGTTGCTATGCCAAAAAAATTCAAATTGAAGAGATGTAAAAACCCTTTCATTAACTGATTTTTCTATCCAGGTATTTACAAGGTATTTTCTCCAAAAGCTATTTGGTCCTGGTAATCTAGCACTTACATCTGACGAAACTCCATTATACCTTGATCTCCCTTCTAACATGGTATTGACTTGTTTCATCATTTCCAATTTTAAGTTCTCTCCCTCTTTTCCTTAAAGAATTAAATCAATTGTTCTTTGGTCAGCTAGGTTCGTTTCTCATGGGATTGTTCGGCATTGTGTTCAAGCCAGATTTGAGGAATGTTTCAGAGCATCTGACAGTTGGGATCACGACTGGTTACATGGGAAGTCTGACAACCTTCAGCGGGTGGAACCAGAAAATGCTTCTCCTCTCCTCAAAAGGCCACTGGATGTTTGCCATAGCTGGCATGCTATTAGGTATGTCATATAAAAAAATGCAAGTAAAATATAATGTTGATCTCTCTGAATAATTTTCATCATTTCAAGATTGAGTCATGTGAAAAAGGATTATGAATCTCAGTGATAAAGAGTATTTAACAGTTCAAATAAATTTGTTTATAAAGAATAAAGGTCTCAGTCCTCTCACTGACACAAACTTTTATGTTATTTTTTTTGCACTTACATGGTGGATTAAGGACAAAATGTATTTACAATTTATCAAGAGTTTACTGCAAGAATTTTTTTTCAATTTTTAATGACTTTAGAAACTTCTTACATTCTTTTCTAATTTTTTTTCATTCTTTAATTTACTTGTATGTTTGTTTTTTTCTTTTTTCCTTTTTTTTTCTTTTTTGCATTTTGGCACTTGGTAGAATTGAAGTTTAGGTCTTATTTTTATTTTTCTTAAGAGGCACAAAAAAAGACACAATACCTGCATTACTTGAATCAATTTTTTGATATGTAGGATTGTTTATTGTGAATGAGTCGATCACAGTAGGAGTTGAATTTGCTGAAGGTTTACGGAAAAGGTTCGATTGTAACTTGAATGGATGGAAAGTAGATACAAAGGCCCGTCATGTGGCTGTTGTGGCCTTCATGCTTTTCTCTTTGGTTACTATTTGGGTTGTGAGCTTCATTCTAGCAGCAGTGAAGGTGCATCATCTCACTAATGGTGCTGTCCTCTGGCTGGGTTGTGTGGTGGCACCTCCAGGTGTGTGGGTCCGCTGGTACCTTGCACGGCTCAATGGGGTTGGCATTGGCAAGAATAACCTTCTTAAGTGGTTTCCTGTTGGCACATTTTTGGCCAATGTTATTGCCGCATGTATCATGGCAGCGCTCTCAATTATTAGCAAAGCGGTATGTATTTCCTTGTAGTTATTACTGTCTAATACAATTCTTTTTCTTAGTTTAATGCAATATCCTTGACCCTGTTAGGTAAATTATTATGTGTGAACTTAGAGATGGTGTTGTGGTATTCTACATCCAGCATGAGATGTAAGATACTGGTATTGTTTCAGTTGGTGCTTGGTACCAAGACATCTTGTACCATTTCCATCAAGTCACAACATGCAAATTTAGTAGACATACCTTGTGTTACATTGCTTGTGTTCATGCCAATATAGACAAGTTACGATCGATAGGGGGTGCCCGGTTCAAATAAATAGAATATTCGGATCAAAAGACTTTATTTTTTGACTTGGATTGCTTGGGATTGAAGTTCAAATTGTTTTGTTGGGTTCCAATCTTGTTTTTCAAGCTCTAACATATGTTTTAAATTGCATATGTAGGTAAACACAGAGAGAAGCGGGTTGATTTTGAGTGGAATTCAATTAGGATTTCTTGGATGCATGAGCACTGTGTCTACATTTGTGGCTGAGGTTTACACGATGAGACAAAGTGGGCATAGTGGCAGGGCATTCATATATGCGGGATCCACTGTCATAGTTTCATTTGTGCTTGGCACCCTCATCTACTCGGTGCCAGTGTGGACTAAGAATTACAACTAGCTTAATCGGAGATAAGTGTGGACTAAGAATTACTAAGTAACACACACTTGACAATTCTGCTATAGAGGGCATAAGGACGCCAAGGAAAAGGATGTGCACACTAGTGCATCATATTAATAAATCTGAAAAATACGGAGTACAAGAATAAATTTGCATCAAGGGCCACTGGAGACTTTAGTGATTTATTTTATTTAGTTGGTATAGAAAGTAAATTATCAATCCGCTTGATATGTAGATTTTGTTTTCCATTGCTCGAGATTTATGCAATAGATTTATCAATCCGCTTGATATGTAGATTTGTACACAAAGAAGGATGAAATGTCCAACATCATACTCTTGTACTTTCGCAAGTAATCTGCACTCCGACCTGGCATTTTTCTTGCCCTTCTGCAAAAAGATATTAACAAATATGTTTCATTCTCTGTAAGAGTATAAGATATGTCTTTTATTGTAACATCTTCTAATTAGTTAATTGAGAAAAAAGAATCAGTGTTTTATTGTAACATCTTCTAATTAGTTAATTGAGAAAAAAGAATCAGTGTTTTATTGGGCCTGATAGTAAAAACTGCCAAGTGGTAAGTCAGTTGAGCTCGTCTTTCTCAAGTTCTCATTTCAAATCCTGTTACAATAAAATATGTGAAAAATAAATGAGGGCCACACTAGAAGTTTATTTGTTCTCTTCAATAAGATTTCAACTGAATCAACTAATGAACTGCAGCATCGTTCAGTTTTTGCCAAAAATCTATTCATTTCTTTTATCCACATTCGAAGGACCTTGCTCTGATGGGTTCTGATGACACTCGAAGGATGATTGGAAGTAAATATTAAATACAAAATATTATATGGAGAAATTGATTAGTACTAAGTAAGAACCCTTCTCTGTCCAGTTCGATCTTGAAAATTGATATATTGATTCGAAAAACAGTGAAAATTTTGTATTGAGGTCTGAGGACCAATTCAGATAATATAAAATTAAACATCTTCTCCCCTCGTGGGTGGAAAATTCTAACGTTCTTAATATCTGAAATTAACTGTTTATTTGTAAGAAAAATGTGCCAAGTGATTTAAATTATTAATCAGTGTCACTAATATATACTTTCACCGATTCAAGACAAGTATAACAAGACTAGCACAACTAATTTCATAACAATTTTGAAATTAATTAAGCACAGCAATTGCAGAAGTAAACTAAGATCATACTCCAAATTTGCAGACAAGTATAATAAGATTAGAATATGCTTCATTTGTAGCTGCACACTAAGTCAATCCTATTTCATCTTCTTTCTTATTTAGTAAGTAGTTAAGACACATAAACGCAGCTCCCAAAACCTGAACAAAAGAAAGAAACAAATTAAGCAATTATTAGTTCACAATTAGCAAGATGAGAAAATTGTAAACTGGCATTAAAGATGAGAAAAATATAAACTGGCATTAAAGAACCTCCTCTCTTTTGTACAAGGCATAGGCATATAAGTGGATTTTTCTCATTTTTCAGGTTCCGTTGTATTAATTAGGAAAATAATAGCAAAATTACAGCTATTCACTTACAAATAATGAAACTACAACTAAAATAATTAAGGACAAGCTAATTAATTAATTAATCAATTTCATCTACTTACTCGGGTCGGTGACGACTATCAGGCCAGAGTTGCCAAAGTTGCAGTTCCAGTAGTTGCGGCCACGGGTTTGGTAGTAGAGATTCATGGCAATGGAAGCATGAGAGATGTTGTTGTTGGGGTAAAAACATGGATTCCCCTCCTGAAATATGGTGCAATCTACTACAGAGCACACATAGCTTATGCTGTCGACCAGGGCCACCTCATTGGTTGAAGGCTTAGCCACACACCATGTTTTCTACATTATAGTTGAAATTTTAGAATGTATGCACTATGTATTACACCCTTGTCTGTAAATTCCAGGTTTGATAAAAGTAATTATACCAGAAGAGTTCTGATGAAAAAATTATCACTATTATTAATTTCGGATTGGGTTTCATTTCTAGCCTATTCCAATTTATTTGGCCTATTCCAATTTATTTGGGATTAAAGACTTTCGTTGTAGTTCTGATGAAAAAAATTCTGAGAAATTTGAGAAAATACATTGCAAAATAAATTAAGAGATTTGGTGATATTCGAGAAAACACGTCACGTTACCTCTGAGCTCACCACCATGCCTCCTCCTGAACACAAATAAAAAGAGTAAAATAAGCTGCATTGCTAGAAAAGCGTTAATTCTATCTGATTAATTAGATAAAGTACCAGAGAAGAGGCAGAGCAGTAGGAGGATTGCACTGAGACTCTTCAACACTTTTTCCATTGACGCTCTAGAAAATGGATTGGAGAAGGGAGATGAAGAGAGAACTGTAATAGAATGGATTTGTGTTGAATTGAAACCCAAGTGCGCTATTTAAAGATGGCTTAAGCGAGGGGAAGAAGAAAAGGCGCTAACGGCTATTTTTGGAAACCAGATCCTCTGTTGCAACTTCTCTAATACAGACTGTGAGGTAATGAACTTACTATGTGAATTGCAACAGAAAATCTAGACTTCTACTTTTACACATTGGTTGATATTTGTGTTGATGGATGGTGGCCACATCATCATAAAATGATTCTCCTTTTGAAACTGCCAAAGTGGAATGTTAACAGTTGTACTCTTTCTAATTTTCTCTTCTGATGATAACAAAATGCAGCAAATTCTTGTCAGAGGACGATTGGATGGGTAAGTAACCATCAGTAAAATTACTATTAAGAATCGATTTACTGTGGATGCAATGTAACCATTTCTTTTCTGAGACGAGAATTAATAAACAAGAAAGGGAAAAGGCGTTTCATTTGTGAAATTGTAACGGATTTCAGCGTTAAGTCTAAGCCCCGTCGATTCATTATTTTGGAAAGTCACGTGAAAAAAAAAACACCACCGTGTCAGCTTTTTTTAGAATAAAAAATTTCTTGCTTGTCGATTATTTTCCTTGATTTCTCTGCATAATTTTTTTTTTGATAAAATTTCTTTGCATAATTTACTTTACATACCAACTCTAAAATGATATTTGCAGAAAGATTTGAATGTTTTCTTTTGTTTTACTATAATCAGTCATGAACATGAAATTGTATACATAAATAATAAATGTAACAATGTTTATATGATAATTAACAGTAACATTCAAATCATACGAAATTGTGGTGTACAATTTATTCATATATCTATGAAGTTCTTCCTATCTTCCAAAAAAAAATCTCGCTTGAATTGAAAATTTTATTACTAAGACCTCCAAATTATGCATGGTAAAGCGTTCATAAATCTATGGGTGGCAGAATTGTTATGTTAAATGCAGTGCTTTCCGCTTTACCTTTATATTATCTATCTATTTATAATATTCTTAAATGGGTTTTAAGGAAGATTGATTTTTTTTGGTTGGTGTTGATGCATTGAATACTAAAAAATATGCTTTGATTGGATGGGGTTGTTTGTTTGCATAAGGAACATGAGAGTTTGGATGTACTTGCTCTTAATCACATGAATATTTTATGTTATCCAAATGAATTTGAAACTTTTTTTTAACGCCATTATGGTCTTTGGGAAACTATAATTCAGATTAAATATAAAGGTGTTTTATTGGTGAGTTATTGTTCCTTGGAAAACAAATTAGTACTTTATTAATATGTTTGACTAAAGTAGTGGGCAATGGTCACAATATTTTGTTTTGGCATGATTTTTGACACTCAGATATATCTAGATCTCTTGCTAATCAATTTTCACGTCTTTAACAAAGCCAAAATGGATAGTGTGTTTACTTTGGCACAAGTTTGGAATAATGGTAACCCACATATTCCTTTGTATAGGGGGTGCTAATTTAGTATTACGTTAGGAAAAAGTTGTTTTGCTTAGCATTCTCCTTACTTATAATCTCAATACTGATACTGCTGAATCGATTATATGGGGTTTCCATTCTTCTGGTCTTTTTATAATAAATTTTATGTATCTATTTTTAAATTTTAAAGGAGTTAAGGTTTCATTAGCTGCAGTTTTTAATAATATTAATTATTATTAAATTTATATTATTAAAAATAAGAGTGAGAAATGAGGAAATTTCAAATATACGAATGGCAGCGTGCCACTAGCAGTGGCGCGTTTGTTTGCTATAAATATCACACCCCGCTCGCTCAATTCTCACAAACACAAATACAGCAAACATCCAACTTCTTTAAAATGCTACTAGATTTAAATTATTATCCCGATGAAGAAAATTATACTGCAGAACAACCGAGCGGCGGTAATTTTTTAACGGGAATATTTCCAAACCACAATCAAACCAATTCCTACCAAACCTACGATCAAACCAATTCCTATCAAACTTATGATCAAACCAATTCATATCAAACCTACGATCAAACTAATTCTTATCCAACCTACGATCAAACTAATTTTTATCCAACCTACGATCGAATCAATTCCTATCAAACCTACGATCAAACTAATTCATATCCAACCTACGATCAAACCAATTTATATATGTATCCAGCTATTTACAGTAACAATATAATTTATCAACAACCTAACCCAGCGGTGCCAATATATAATTTTTTTTACGGTAGTAGTAGTAGTACGTCTGGCTGTAATTTAGCTGATAATATTGGAAAATCTCCGTCAATATATCCAGTCACCGGCTCACCAATGGTGGATAAACCCCAAAGACATGCGACGTCCTAAAAAAATTGTATTACTATACCATCTTTTTAATATTATAATTAAATTAATAATATTTTAGTATTTACATCTAAAGTCACGGTCATCTCGCCAAAATTTAAGTGAAACGTGTGAGTTTCTGGCCTCCAAAACTCTATTAACGCGCTCAATAAACTTGTATCAATCTTCAAGTTATGGGCCTCCACTTCTTGCACATAAATCTCACGTAGTCTGGCGAGATGAAGAAATCCTATAACTCGCAACCTACTCTGAATGTGCGAGATGTATGGTATCGTCGGACGGTGAGTGCGAAAACGAATGACATTGTTATCTCTCTGTAATTTTCATTTCATAATTAGCTTCATATATAGATGTATATTATTATTATTTTTTTAAATGTAATGTACCTCTGCCTGACTATAATGTGTCCGATGTTTATCTTCAGGGAGATAAATTATGACATTTTCATTTCGTTGCTCGCCTGCCATTATCTAGTACAAAAATTATTTCATAATTAATTTATAATTATTTTATAATTAATTTATAATTATTTCCTAAATATTTTATAATTATTTCATATTTAATTTAAAATTATTTTATAGTTAATTTATACTTCATTTTTAATCTATATATTCTATAATTAAATAATAAATGAATTCTATAATTAAAAACTAATCTACAATTAAAAGCCTAATTAATATATTATTCTATAATTATTCTATAATTAAAACCTAATTAAAAGTTTTTATTATACAATTAAAGCCTAATTAAATCTATATTATTCTACAATTAAATCAATAATTAATCTATAATTAAATAATAAATTAAATCTTTATTATTCTACACAAATAATTAATAAATAATCTAACATTATAATTGCAATTTAATCTATCATTAAATAATTTTATAATTAAATAGACAATTAAATCTATAATTGATGGTAATTAAATCTACAATTAAATAATTTCACATTTAAACCTACAATTAATCTACAATTAAATTATAATTATAATTTAATCTACACAATTAATTTTTTTATAATTAATATATAATTTATATTTCAATACTAATTATTTAGATAAATAAATTTTATCTTTAATTGCAATATCCAATAATATACCGCACTCGTACGTTTCTTTTTCTCTTCTCGTCCTCTCTCTTCTCTTCCTCTTTCTTTCAATCTCTCTCTTTTTTTCCTCTTTCTTCCAATCTTTCTCTTCCTCTTTCTTTCTCTCTTTTTTCCCTCTCTTCTCTTTCTTTCTTTTTCTTTCTCTATTTTCCCTCTCTTCCACAATGCGCAGATGCATCTACGCGTTTTGTGGCAGTGGCGCGTTTCGATTCGTATATTTGTAATTTTATCGTTATCACTCTTATTTTTAATAATATTAATTTAATAATTATTATTATTATTAAAAATTGCATTAGCCGGAACAATTTGGAAATTGAAAATTCCTTTAAAAATAAAACTATTTATTTGGTTGGATTTGTATGATAAAATACTGACCAAAGATGTTCTGGCTAGAAATGGATGTAAGAAACAATAGACCATAAAATTAGAAAAAGAAATATGAATAAGTAATATGAATGTCTATAATGCATATGGTGATATGGTAATTGAACTGGGCCAGAAGCAGAACAGCTAGCCAGTTAATATAGCCCTCTTAACTGGGGGCATGCAGTCTCTGAAGAATTTTTTTTCCATTGGAAAATCTAAATAGCTATTAGGAAGTTTGAATATGAATTTTAATGCAGAAGACTATTTATTATTATTGAATCAGAACCATTAATAACCAATCTGATGGTTCAAAATAAAAGAACCACAGACTCCGCAGGAGAAAGAACCCAGAGAATAACGTTTCTCCTGACTAGGGTTTCAAAGTCTCCTTTGTTTCAAAGATAATCATCAGGTCAAATTTGTACCCCTTGAAGAGTTGAAGAGTGACGTATTCACCTCAGAATGATGTGACAGCTGTCATGCATGTCTACTTTTTTTCTCAACCAGTCGATCACAATCACATGATGTTCGTTTCTACTTTCTAGTCTTCTAGAGACGCTCATAAGTCATATGCTTTGTTTCTTTCTGTTTTCTCCAAAATACTTTCCTACTAGATTAGGCTTGCCTACCAAGCAAGCAAGCAAGCACCAGCTGCCTCCTCTTCTAATTCCTCTACTATTTATTTTATTTGCGTTAATTTATAGACTCATTTTCTGCACTGTTAAATGAAATTCACTCGTATTTCTCAATTGTCGTCCATTCTGAAACATGCTCGATTAATTAATTACAAACTCTCTTTTAATTAATTAATTAATCTATTTTTGCAAGGAAATGCTAATTAGGAAATAACGGAACTCATGACTTTGAATTTAAATATGTTAGGCGCTTAAGTGTTTGGATGATACGGTCTTCTTCTAACCAAGTCAAACATATCATCCTGTGCTTTCGATTTTCGAACGGTGCACCGTGCACCGTGCACCATACACAAAATAAATATGCGCGTTGACCAAATAATATTCCGCTGGTCCCAATAGACTCACAAGTCACAATAGTAATACTGCGTCTAGATTTAGGTCGCAGAGGATTTCATCCTTCCTCTCCATTCCTTATTTCCCTATAGATGTAGTTCAATTATTTGCTAGCTAGCTTGGAGAGAAAATATGTGCATCTTTTAATTAATTAGAACTAGACAAACAACTGGTCATACATTAACATTACCTTGTGACGTCTCCAGTTCTTAAGTACACTTGAGAGAATCTCATCTTCTCTACCATCAGAAAGTTCAAAGTTCCATTCCCTCTCCATCTCAAAGCCGTGCCAGTGGAAGACGAAACCAATATAAATCTGCAAACGAGCTGCTATGACCATGTCATTGTAGAAAACCAAGAAAGCCAATTGATTTAATCCCAACAATGAGCAAGTCTAGCTTTCTTCTTCGGAAAATGGGGCTGATGAGGAGCAAGGAGAGACAGGAGAGACAGGAGAGACCGTCGAAGCATCGACCCAAAAACTACTTGTCCGTGTGGTGGAAGTGGCTCAGCCGTCAGCATTTGGATCGGCGGCTCCTAGATTTTGTTGATGAGATTTTCTTTCGATTCATCTTTGGCGTGCGCTATGCCATAGAGGCTGTAGTTCTTGTGGCAGAATTATGTTGGTTTTTCGTGCGCTTCGGCTTTCGGATATGACTATGACAGATGCCATTGCCATTTGCCAGCCAGCCACGAGTTGCGTTTATTTCATGAGAAATTGTTCATAATTCAATTTGTTCATTCTTTTACTATTGTTCATAAAGGTCTTGTTCTTTTCTGTCTGTTCCGTAAATTTTAAAATTCGGAAATTCCTACAAGTGATTTAGTTGTTGTATGGCCTTCTTTTTCTTTCTTTTTTGGCAACTTTTCACCCAAAAGATTGTCGGAAGTGCTATTGCACTACCACATACTGAAATTACTGATACCACCATGATTGGGCGTTGTCAATTACTTTCAAGCATCTGATCCAAAATTTGGCAGAATAAAAGAAGAAAAACACATATATTCCCTCAATCACCTATCATCTTTAGTAAAGGCCTTTGGGCCACTTCACTATGTAAAAGAAACAATTCTACCATCAGTGAATAAGAATATAATCAGCATCAGACAAATTAGCAGGTGAATTCGGTGCTGACCCACGCCTAGTCACGCCTTCTCTAACCTTGGCATGATTTTCAGCATCATGTTGAAACATGGAAACCAGTTGCTCTAACTCTAGTTTCCTCACTTGCACCTTATCTTCAGAAACAGGATTCTGGAGCCCGAGATAGAGCATGCCAGTACCAATCAGCATAGCTCCAAGCACAAAAAGGAGGCCAGTGAAAAGGCCAAATGCGTATGGTGTGTTCTCTGCCCCAGGTATTCCATCCACATTTATTCCAAAGAGACCAGTGATTATGGAGAGAACCAAACCGCAGCCACCAAATATCCCTAGGTTGTGTGATACTCGGAGGCTTCTATCCTGGATAAGAATTGGTTAATTAGAGGATAGGTACTGGAAGCGACAACTACTGCTTCAAAGAGGGTAAACGGATATGTTATATATCTGTAATCAACTAATCGTGCAATTAACACACCACCTAACATATGTGGTTTTAACCTGATACTGATATGAAAATTAGGTATGCTAATCCTTGCCTGTAACCAAGCACGAACAGTGCTCTGCATGACATCCTGTATTGTAAATAGTCGACCCCGCACAGCCTCTTGCTCTTCTAACATGACCCTTGTGCTTTTCTTTATGCTTTCTAAAATAATTCTTGTTGTGTTTCCTCTTAGGTGTCGCAACAGCTCAAATATTATCTCCTCTCTTGCATGCAATGACCATTTCACCCTGATAACCTAACAAAGAACTATTAATCAATAAAACAAATGTGCATGCTGTTTCTCACTGATATTTCTTTTTCTCATGCTTATGAATGTTCAAGTATATAGCAAGATCCAACTCCAGGATAGTTATATGCAACAAACATTTTTTCAATGCCTAATTTCTTCCTGATCATGACCTGAGCTCAAAGGACTTGCCTGAGTTGCCAGTCTCTTGATTTCTTGGTTCAGTATTACGCTCAGCAGGTTTAGGTCTTCATAGTTCCTCCTGATAGAGAAATAAAAAATGAGATTGTAGCATTTATTTTTATTAGGTTCCTCTTGGAAAGTGCACCAAAATTTTACTATAGTTTGAAATTAGAACTGACATCCCCTGTACTTGCAAGCAACAGCCAGCTATTTGTTGTCATCAGAAAACAAATATTCGTCTAAAAAAGGGATAGTTACATACTAACTTAAGTGACTTCATTGATACTTCTTTTAAGACAGACAGAATCTTTTTGTTGAGGAATAAGACGGTCAGATCTCAAAAACAAAATATAAATCCTCTTTTCCAGATTTTCAGTTCAATTCAAGCTTACGTCTCATGGAAATTGGGAATAACATTATGGATTAATCATTACTTTTCATCACAAGTACCTAGTTGCATCTATCAATCTGCTGATATCACAAAATAAATTACTATGATTATGAGAGCATAAGGTGTTTTGCACAAAACGAAACAATTATGTACATATTAATCAGAAAATAGTACCTATTAACAAACTTCAGCTCAATTTCATCTGCTTCACCGAATACATACTTCCTAAATAACCTGGAGTTATGAAAAGTAACTCATGTTAATGCCCAATACAGATATTGAAAATAGGAAACTTGCTTAACCAGGAAATATCAAAGAATAATGCAGTCTTAGGTTGTTTTATATCTAAGGAATTATAAATATCCTAACGGCTATTTTACCTATCATCCCACCGAGAAAGGCGGCAAGTCAAATGTGCTATTACTTCATGAACTGATCTTGGAGCTTGACCTCCCCCAGCTAGCAGTAGCTCCTTAATGAATTGTTACAATAACAATCAATAAAGTTGACAACAATTATTGCACAATAACTTTTATTCATCCAAAAGTTCCCTACAGGTACCTCTACTCAGAAAATGCACGATTCTTATATAATAAGGTCCCTGTAATTTAGTCTCTCTCTAATTTATCCCACTTAGAAAGATGTGGCCACTGATTGATAATTAATTAATTTTACTGGAATAGCTCTAATTAATGGACCAGTGACTATTCACAAGAGCATAGACATATCAGTATTGAAATAAAGAATTCAGATATGTACCAGGACTTCAGTTATCCCGAGAACATTCAAATTTGAAGGGGTGCCCTTCACATGCATTGTGGATACCAGAAAATTTTGTGCTTGCCAACAACGGAGCACAATTGGTATGTCCTCTTCTTCACGAAGCGGGTCACCAACAGATTGACCCAATAGCTCAAATAACAATCCTCCAGCAACTCTTACCGGGACCTGAACAGCTAATATCAGGTAGATCCAATTAATAAGTTGCAAATTAGAAAACAGAAGTAACAATGAGACAATAAGTAGGCATGATGTAGCACAACCCCACTTTGTCAGTTTATTAAAATTATAAGCACTTCCTTTATTTTTCAATAACTAGTCTATGTGCGTGCAAGTGCATGACTATGCATGCACAAGTGCTTAATGGATGAAGTCCCAAGTAAGGATAAATGGGGGCAGTATACTTTTTACGTCGAAGGGCAGTAAATATCACCACTGTTTGACCAAGGGAGATTGTATCTGTTCTGTACCAGTCCTCACCTCACTATTGGTCAAAAGTGCCCATGGACAAGTCCTCACCTCACCAGTTTCCTCACTTTTACATAACCAATTATTTTACTTGTTTAGTTCACGGACCAGTCGTTCACTTGTAACCAATTTCTAGCCATACAACTTTGTGCACCTTCGTCAAGTTCTAGATGAAAAAAGCACTTAAATGTGACAAAATTACTCAAGAGAATTAGCAGAACTAAAATTAGCTTGCTAGTGGCACTGTAGGAGCCGGTAAGGCATGTGAGGGCTGGCACAGAACTACAAATAGTGCATTCATAATTGTTTCAAATACATGAAAAGAGGTATATAGGTGTATCATTTCGTTTAACAAAAATGAAAACCATGAAGAGTGAAAGAAAATAAAAGAAAAGGAAGAATCACCTCGTAAAGGAGGTGCTTCATCCGGTCACTAATGAGCCGGCTCTCATCCCTAAGTGCAGTTCCAATTGCTGGGTGCAACCACTGAGCATTACCCAGCCATGTATCAACCGAGGGATGGCTGGCTTCTACATGACACCACCATGTGGGCCCCACTGGGCGCTCCCAATATGGAGCTGCCACATCAGCAACTGTGTAGTCATCCTCCTCTTCAGAAAAATCCATCTGCTGTTCTGTCCAGTATATATCAGCCTGGACCTTTTGCACCAGCTCTGCAATGCGGGACCACCCAATTGGCACCCACTTCTGTTCATAAATTGGTTTTGACTTGGTAGGGTCTTCTGGTTTTGGTAAATCAATCCCGTTAGAACCTGAAACTGAATGATTTGGGGGTTTGGTTGTCCTACTCGGATGTTTGTGTACAACTGGTCTCCTAAGGTTTCCTCTGACATACTCGAAAGCACAGATTAAGCCGTCATTCCATAGGTCACTGACAGATGGGCCATCTCTGCTCTGGCTAAGTTTACTGCTTTCATGCTTTGTAAACTTTGAACTGCCTGAATTTTGGTTATCCGGGTCACCCATTTTATACCCTTTTTGTGCTTTAGTTATAGTCTACTTCATGCCTGAGCAAATCAAATAAAAAAAAAAAAGACCAAGGAATTGAAGTTAAAAGCTGTCAAGGACTCACAAGTATAATGAGAGGAAGGACGTGGTATACACGGATGGATTTAGAGGGGCTCCCCCGGAAGTTATTCGTCGGGGTTGAAATTTGTAATATATTTTTGTTTCGTGCGGTGCATCGGCCCCTAACTTATCAATTTTAATTCTCTAACAGCACAAACCCACATCTCCCTCCCCCCATACTAAAATCCTAGTTCCGCCCCTGGTATACATTGCACTCTCATTCGTTTCAAATTTGTCACTAAAATTAAAAGAAAAATTCTAATGCTCAGCAGATATAAGGAGCTACAATTCCCAATTCTGTTCAAACATAGAAACTGGAACGTGTGGTGGAAGTTGCAACAGCCACATCTTACTTTAAGAGGTGAGAGAGAGAGAGAGAGAGAGACACACACACACACAGAGATTAGAGATGCATAATCCATTGATTGGGGTTGCTGAGGAGCCTCGGATCAAGCTATTTTAGTATGTCTCGCATCTCCGATCGGAGTCGTTTTCTTTTTTAAATTAGTTTTCCATTGTTTTTCTTTTTTGAGGTACTTGGTTTTGAGTTCTAATTAAATTAATTTCATTTGACTGGTTAATCGAACTACAGGAACGCATTGTTCTTCATAGTGATCAAATTGTAAGACAAAATCAAAAATAGAGTTCACAATCTGCATGCGAAACCTCAGACCTGTGCAAAATAATGATGATAGAATACGATAATACTCTCACATGAATTTAAATCGTGACGACAAGAATTTAACAATTGAAAAATAAATTGAAATCCACAGACCGCCGCTTAGCAGATAGCTCGCCCCAAAGGAATCTCCATTTACCAAAATTGAAGAATGAAGCTGCGGAGAGCACAGAGTACAAAATGAAGAAATTGACCCGATGAAGATAAGAACTTAAATGAGAATTCAGAAGAGGGGAGAATTTGGCGAATTTCACTTGGTGGGTGAGAGAGAGAGCGTAAGAAAAGAGTGCAGGCAAAATCTCTCCACGAAAAGAGCGAACATCAATTAATTCTTAATAAATCGTTCTGGTACCTTCGTAACTTGGGCGGCACGTGGCGGATCTTGAGAGGGAACAGTCCGCTGTTTCGTGCACTGGATTCGCAAGCCATAGGCCATAGCAAGATAGCTACGTGTGTGCGCGAATCCACTTTTCCATGTCTCAGTCATCGGACATGTGTCGGCGGTCCAAATCGATACTCAGTGGTGCTTAGCACAAATCCTAACAGAATTGAACGGCCATGGATCTCTTATTTTGATATTTTTTATAAGGAGGCTGATAATAGTCTCCAATTATTTCTCTTCACGTTTTGTCCCCAAAAATTAACTGTCAAGAGTCAAAGTAATATTTTGACTGTTATTTATATTTAATATTTATGTTATTAATACTAAATGAAGGAGTCATTGATAAATAATTTTTTCAGCATCTAAATGAAACTAGTTATATTTATTGATAATCTTATTTATATCATCATTACTGTTAATTATCTCCCTAAAAGTTGACTATCAAGAGTCAAAAAAGCGCTTTAACTATTATTTATACTAAATATTGGTGCTAATAATACTAAATGAAGAAGCCATCGATAGCCAATTTTTTTAGCATTTAAATTAAAGTATTTATAATTATTAATTATCTTATTTATATCAATTATATTAGTTACTGATTATTAGTATTAATATTTTTTTTATATAATGCAAGACAAAATCAAAATGAATGTCAAAATAAATGTCTATTTATAGCAATTGATAATCTTATTTATATTCATTGAATAGATAATTATTAAATGTTGTAATCTTTTTTATATGAATTCAATAGGAGTTATAGTTATGAACTATTATTTATAAGTGTCATAATAGTACTGTATTATTATCGACACAACTATTTAGACAAACATGTAAAAAAAGTATATATTGACACTACCTTCTTGAATAATTATTGTGAATAAATTTGATAAATAAAATTAATTAAAAAACTACAAGTGGATAGCAAGAAAAAAAAGATACTACATAAAGAACAATCTTTCATCCCCCTCTTGAGAATCAATTTCATGAATACGATCGATCTGATTGGACAATGCTTTTGCTTGCTTGGAAGCAGACGATTTCAAAAAAATAAACAAAAAACCTCTATATCAGTGCGTTGAAGAAAATAATAAATTTCTGAAAAAAAATCATCAAAGATGAAAAATCAGATAAATTAGTCGACTTTATTGTTTAAACTATCACTTCAAAAAAACAAATTGAGTAATTCTTAAAAGATAAGAACACATAATTTCATTGAAGAGAGAAATTATCAATAGCAATATGAGAACAAAAATATCATTGAAGAATATTTTGATATCCAACCATTTCTTTTATAACAAGAAGGAAGAGTAATACAAAATTAAAAAATGGGAGGAGAGAAAATAAAATGACAGGAAGCGAAAAAAAAAGATAGGGATGAAAAATATAATTGAGGATCACCGATAACGAAAATTTGAAATTTAAAGAAAAGTGCAACAGAGGGATGCGTGCATCTTTATTTTGCAAAAAAAAACTTTTGAAATATTAACTACTCTTTAAAAAAAAGTCAGCCTGGGGACGAAAGTTGGGGACAAATCATTGGGGATAATTATATTATTCCTTTTTATAATTTAATTCCCTGCATGCCTCATACTATTTTATTCAATTTGATAATTTGCATGATTTGTCGAACGACTTCAACTAGTGTGTTAAAATAATCCGGACGTGTCAGATCCGACCCGTGTAAAATAGTATGAGGCATGGATTTGCATGATTTGTTGAACGACTTCAACTAGTGTGTTAAAATAATCCGGACGTGTCAGATCCGACCCGTGTAATTCGTGGCCGTGATTCATTCCGTCTGATTTGTGACTCAACCCGTCGGACCCGTGACCCGTTAGAACCGATGGGTCTAGCACAGGAGCGTGCAAAAAAATTGAAAAAATTTGTGCTAGATCCGACCCGTTTTGGACCTGTCCCGACCCGCACCGCCAACCCGTGATAACCTGCCCCGACCCGACCTGGGAAACCCGACCCAATACTCGATAAACCCGAAAAACTCAAAAAAAATAAAAAAAAATGCGGAAAATGCAGGAAAATTAATTTTTTTTTTGTCAAAAATATAAATAGTTATATATTTTTAATATTCTTAATGATTACTTTTGAATTTTTCGGATTTATTGAGAATTTATTTGAATTTTATTGAATTATTTTGAATTTTAAAAGAAAAAAAATATCGACCCGTCCCGTTCCCGATCCGATCCGATTCACCCTTAGACTCGACATGTCCCAACTCGCCGACCCGACGGGTCTAAAATGGATCGAGACCAAACCCCGCCGATCCGTACAAACCCGCCACATCCGACCGGCCCCATTTTTAATACACTAACTTCAACTAACAAATGCAAGCGCGTGACAACAGCTCATATGCGTGAATTACTTACTGTATGTACTTTAATTGACATCTTATAAATACTACCTACTAATTAAAACTCTTCCACAAATCTCGGCATTTTTTCAAGTCCGATAAAACATAATTTATTATCAGCAACTCTAAAATTCGGAGCTCATATATATACTTTTCATATCAGATACTAGAGCAAATCAAAGAAAAAAAAATATATGATATTTGAAATTTTTTGACAAATGTTAATTGTTTTGCAAAATATGCAAAAAAAAAAAACAGTAGGTCATTTCCACAATTTGCAAATGACAAACTTTGAAATTACTTAATCATATTTTTATACCTAAATTATTTTTCTCACCAATATTTCCACTGCTTATTTATCAAAATCTTCGAAGTTTTAATTTTTCTTTTAAAATATTTAAGACCTATTATTATTATTATTATTATTATTATCTATACTATTATATAAAGCATCTAAGAATTGGAGGGTCCATTTTTTGTCATGGTAATTTTTATTATACCCATTTTATCCCTCAATTAGATGGATAATATTTATTTTTTGTTGATCGAACGTATGTGATCGCGTTCATTGATCCCCTCTTTCTCTCCATTTCTTTCCCTTATATACTATTATTTCCATAATATTATTTTTTATTTAGCAACCTTGTGCATATTTGGTAAGAAATTAATGGTGATAATATATGTTAGAATAATTTACTTTTCTTGCCATAAAAATCATGAATCATTAACTCATATTGTGTAAAAATCTCATCTAAGATTAAATATAGTCTTTATTATAGGTTTTCTCTATAATTTGGTGAATTTATAATTTAATATTAGATAAATGTGAATTTTTTTATCTCATAATATTTTAATGTTTAAATAAAAAAAGTCGCTTCAACGTGCGGGTATATAGCTAGTTATTATTGAAATATCAACTAATTACATTCTAAAGTTGTGCTCTTTTTTCTTCTTTTTTTTGTAAGAAAATCAAGCGCTAATGGAAAAGCAGCTGCATCATCATTTTTTCTCATTCTTCGGATTAAAATGATGAGTGTTGGTACAATATCTACTATGGAATTAGATGGTTACAAGTGCAAGTGTAGATTATTTTATGTGGTAAATTCTGAATTTAGTCGTATTGTCAATTTTATTTTGGAAAATATTTATTATATTTTATTTATTTTAATCTAGTGAATTTTGTCGGACCGTGAAATTTATTAAGAAATAATAGGAGCCAAGATAAATAATTAAGTCAACTTAACACTAATTAATAAATAACACAAACCAATATTTAAGAAAATTATATATAAAATAATTAATTAATTAAAGATATCACTATGATTTATATCTAAAATCATGAAATAAATAAATATAATATAACCGTAAGAAATTTACCCATCAAAAATTTTCAGAGCTATAAAATTTTAATAAAACGTAAACAAAGAAATAATTTTGTAATCGATTGAACCATTTAATCGCACTCAAACACAACTTGGTCATACGAACCTTCCCATCGCACTCAAACACAACTTGGCCACACGAACCTTCCCATGGCTATACCACAGAAAATCTCAAACACCCACAATTCTCCATGGTATCACTTAGGACCCTCTGTTGTCTTGACTTGATCTCTATGGGTTTCCCTTGCCATTGCTGACCCAGTATCAGTACTTGTTGTTTTGCTGGTAAATTTTCCTCCTTTTTCCCTGTGCTAGGTTCTGTTTTGCTGGTTTACTTAGGATGTCAATAAAACTCGAGGACCGTCAGGCCTATCCGGATCCGTCCGACCTGACACCCGATCCGTCCGCCCGAAGGTCAAACGGGTAGGGTCGGGCCGGGTCAAAGTACGGGCCGGACGGGTACGGGTTTAAGGTGAGGCTCGTCTGCCCGCTTGACCCGTAATATCGATTAAATTTAATAATATATTGATATATGTTATGTGTATATTATTCTATATTGAATCAATAATTAATTTTATTTATTTATAAATCTCAATATAATATTATCCCTCAAATTATATAATAACACTAGTTATTAACATTTATATATACATTTGTGCTATGAAAATATCAATATATCATATATTAGATATTTAATTACCATATTAATATTCTATATTTTCATTGAAGATGTACAAACTACAAACTTAATTAAAGATAATAATTATTTTTAAAGGTATAATATAATTAAGAAGAGAGAAATATTTAATCAAAGAAAAAATTAATTGATTATGCAACAACTCGGCCCGAGACGGGTATGGGTGGGTAGGCCCGTGAAACATCATGGGCGGGTCGGACCAATAATTTTAGACCCGGAGGTAAGGGCCGGGCCCCGAGTTTGGCACAAACCAGACCATACCCGGCCCATTGTCATCACCAGGTTTACCTATTATCTCTGATCTGATCGCCTTATGCCGGTTTGATCTAGCGACCTAATTCTGGTTTGGTTTTGTTGCTTAGTTATTAATCTTGCTTGTTGCATTGCTTTGTTTGGCTGGTGTTGGGTGGTTCTGGTACTGATATATGGTTTGCCCTTTTTAATGTTCCATATTTGAGCTGTATTGAATTGTACTCCCCGTTGCTTGATTTTTGTCTCCGGTATTGTTG
Source organism: Schoenoplectus tabernaemontani (assembly GCA_037127355.1). Classification (NCBI taxonomy): domain Eukaryota; kingdom Viridiplantae; phylum Streptophyta; class Magnoliopsida; order Poales; family Cyperaceae; genus Schoenoplectus; species Schoenoplectus tabernaemontani. The sequence continues at coordinate 23,260,057 of CM073742.1, read as the reverse complement.
TGGCCGACCCTCTAACTTGTATTATGGACCAAACTCCCTGTGTTTAGTAGTTGGGCTATTGGATTTCTGGATTTGGGCTTTAAGCACTAATTAGAAATTTTGGGTTGGTTAATGAAAAGAAAGTAGAGAAGAATATGAAACAACAACAACAACAACAACAACAAAGCTTTTAATCTCAAATAAATTGGGGTAGGCTAGAAATGAAACCCAATCGGAAAACATAAGATCAAAGATCTCAAATATCAGTGATAATAATGAATATGATGGAAGAAAAAGAAAATAAATAAATATAATAATAATAATAATAATAATATATAAATAAAGATGATAATGATAATGATAATATGCTAATAATAGTAGCAATAATAACAATAATAATAATAATAATAGTATAATAAATCTCTATTATAAAATCTATTTCTAAATCCTAAAATCCTATTTAAAACCTAATTCTAAATTCTAAATCCTAAAATCCTATCTAAACCTCTATTTCTGAAATCTATTTCTAAATTCTAAATTCTAAAATCCTAAAAAATCTAAGAATATAAAGTCTATAACTCTACTATTAGATTCTAACTCCTAAATCATGGTTTAGATACATGAATCGCTATCTTCCACGCACTCTTATCCAAAGCAAGCTCTTTGGGTATATTTCATTCCTTCAAATCTTTTTTTATTGCTTCCTCCCATGTCAGTCTCGGTCGACCTCTTCCTCTTCTTGTATTTTCAGGATGACTTAAAATACCACTGCGTACTGATGCTTCAAGAGGCCTTCGTTGGATATGACCAAACCATCGCAAACGATGTTGGACTAGCTTCTCTTGAATTGGTGCTACCCCAAGTTTGTCCCTAATATCATCATTTCTGATTCAATCTTTCCTTGTGTGGCCACATATCCAGCGCAACATCCGCATTTCAGGTACACTCATCTTCTGGATGTGTTGTCCTTTTGTAGCCCAACATTCTGCGCCATACAACATCGCGGGTCAAATCACCGTCATGTAGAACTTGTCTTTTAGTTTGTTTGGGACCTTTTTGTCATAAAGAACACCAGATACTTGTCTCCATTTTACCCATCTAGCTCTTATTCTATGAAAATTTAATAAGCATGAGTTAATGAATAAAACCCATCAGGCCGATAATTAAACTTTTAATTAATTAAAACTTAATTAGGGTAAATGAAATTTAAAATAAGGTCTATGGTTAAAAGTCCTAAGATAATGAAGTTACTAAATTAAAATATGACTAATTAATTGGAAGTCATCCCGAAAGGTTTCGCGGTATCCATGGACTAATACGTAAACTTTAAGAATCGGGGAATAATTATATTATCTACCTCAAAATTGTAATACCGAACAGATATGATGGTATCGAAGCAGACTCTAATCCCGTTCACTAAAATACCAACACATTAATAAAATAAAAATGTTAATTAAATTAATTGAGTTTCTTTTCTTTTATTTTGAATTTTGAATTGTTAAACCAAATTTCTAACTTATAAAAAAATAAAATATTAATAAATACATATGAAATAAAATATAAATATTTAAGATTTATTAATAATAATAATTAGGATATAATTAATATATATTAATTAATTTCTCTATTTTTAAATTATTCATGTTTTCACGATGGATTGTGGGATTCAGGTTTACAGGTACGAGATTTTTCCTGGAGAGAGTGTTAGGAGTAGTCCTGCATGATAACAGAGGTGCTTCGCTGCATTAGCATTGTGAGGTGAGTAGTTTTGGATAGGACTCCATGGGTTATCAGGTTTTTAGTTTTCTTTTTTTTTGGGCTTTATTTGAGAGATTTTGCTGCCCATTCCGATGGAGTTAGCCCCCGCCGATGTAGGCGTTGTATTTAGACTGTTGTTCTGGATTGTATATTGTCTTGTACTTATTATTATTATTATTATTTTGTTTATTCTGTAATTTTTGTGTTTTATTCATTTAGCTTTCTGTACGCATGTCTTGTCGTGCGTACGTGGCTGAATTTAACACCTCTAATCCGTTTTATTTATTTTTGAGTGTGACAAATTTAATCTTGTTATATTCAGTTTATACAAATAATACATTTAGTCTGGTCAATATTTTTTCTAATCATAAAGTTTAGACTTGATGTATAGATGTCATGTTTCAATGAAAAAAGTGTTGATGAATTATAATCACATGAAAAAAAATCAAGTTTGAATATTTCAATGAATAAATTTAAGTATGAAAAGATAGAAACGAACAAATTCAACATATATATGCAGAAAAGAAAAGAAAAACCAAAAATATAAAAAAGGTAAACTAAAAGAAATAGTTTTGTTCTTTTCATTTGATAGTTGCCCTCAAATCTATTCAATAGGGTCTCCCACATTTCACTAGCAATTTTGGTAGTACCAAATAATATAACATTTTTTTCACTAACCGAATTTAAAATAACTTTGACGGCATAATCATTTTGAGATTTCAATTTTTTGACCTTTTGTGTCAATGTGACGTTGCTAAGATCATACTGTGGTACATAACCATGTTGGACAACATCCCAAATGTCTAGTATATTGAGGTAGTTCACCATATATTTCTTCCAAAAGCTGAAATTTTTACAATTAAGACCTAGAGTTTGGGGGTTCTTTCACATGCATCAAATAAGTCATATTGGACCAAAAATATCATAAATAAAACAATTAAAACTGAGCTCCTGCTCTGATACCACTTTGATAGTCCTAGGATGGTGATATTTAAAAGTTAAAATAGTGCAAGAATGTAAAGAACCTAAGGTAAAAATGTATAAACTGATTTGGGGCTTAGTGTTCAAGTGTAATGACAGTGGAATACAATTCAATTTGATTCAATTTTCACAAGAATATAGCAATCAAAGAAATGTGAGAAAAAAAGATCAAACAATTTAGCTAATAAGGTCAAACAATCTTGACTTATCTCTCTCACTTTGTATTTGGCTAATAAGGTCTCCGAAAGAAATAATTTAGCTAGATGGATCAAATCACAATTAGTGAGAGAGGTGATCCTTTTAAAATAGATATTATGAAACAAATGAAGAAATTTTTTTCGGACTGAATCGTTATAACGATTTGGTAATCGTTATAACGGCTTAGGAAGAATAACCGTTGCATCTAATTGAGCTGAATCGTTATACGTTTCATAAATCGTTGCAACGATTACTGAATCGTTACATAATGATATGCTCTGGTTTCTATGCGAATTTTTATGCCTTAGAATATTTTTGAGTATTGAGATGAACCGTTATAACGATTCATTGGGCATAATCATTTTTCTTTGTTGTTTAAGCTCAATTTATCTTAACTAATTCAACCCAGTTTGAGTCTAACTAAACCTAAGACTAATGTAGTCTTGATTAAGCTATTGTATCTCATCATTAGTCTTGGTTATTGTGCACTAATCTATTTGCATTTCAATCCATGCACAAAACTCAAACAAAATAAATTGTAAAATTCAAGATTATTTTGCAAATCGACAAATTAAATAAGATATTTAGTGTAACAATAACAATTACAACATATAATTTTGAAATACATACAATTGAATTGAGTTATCTCTATAACAATTAGCTGTCATTTTGTCTGGACGTATCGATGAATGTAATCTACTGAGGGCATTCAATCTATTAATTTCTTATTTCTGTTATGAAACGCTAGTTTTCAACTTTCATTGAATTATTTTTTTCACAGAGACTACTGTTTTGAGCTATCTTATTTTGAAAATAGATGGTGTTTGCTGATTAGCAGCCTAGTGGAGCTGTCATACTGATACTCTAATGTCCATTCGGTTTCTACTATTTGCATCTTTGATTCCTTTTATTGTGTGCTGATTTATTTGAAATTTGTTGGAAGTTCAAATGAGGGAAAGTAAAAGGGTGAATATATATAAATTTTTTATCTTTCCTCCTGAGCACGTGAGGTTAATCATTTTTCCTGTCTGACATACAAGTAATTGAATGGAACTTTTAACACTATTGAAGTTTTTCATGATGTTCTATTGAAGACTCAGTAACTAATAATTAAATTCTGCTGAACATATGGAGATATTTGAAGTTCAGATCCCCTTCATTTGTTTAATATGTTATACGATCCTTCAGGCTCAGATTTAAAACCTTGCTATCATGCATGCTTCTGTACACTATTTCACTGTTTCTCTTTCTCATTTCTAACAACAGGCGGTTAACTGGTTTGACTTTCATTTTATATTTTTTTAGTTGCAGCTTTTGCCTTTCATGCATTGGAAATTAATGGCTCTGATGTTGTTTTAACTCTGTCAATGATCTTAAGTAGAAATGTTATGAGATGCATACCTGAGGCTGATGCACTGTATAATATATTTTAAAACTTTCGAAGATATCTTTCAGATTTTTTTCTTTTTCTGTACAAACTGTTTGGTTGGTCCAACTTTGATCTTCAACGAGATGACGGGGTGGTTAAATTTGTGTCGCAGATCCAATTGGGCTGGCGTCAGATTAGTCAAGCAGAGCAATTAAATCGTATAAAGAAATTACTTATGAATTTTAATATTTTTAAAATTAATAATATATTTTTAAATAAAAATAGTTTGGAAATTTTATTTTATTATATATATTATCCGTATTCATATTTATATTTGAAAATATTTATATTTGAAAAATTAAAATGAATACAAATATAATTTTAACTACTCTCGGACTGTGTCCGATCTGTTTTGCTCCCTTGGATGCAAGGAAAAATGGTTGTTGGAGTCAGAGAACTGAAGAAGATTGATCAAACCACGACGACAAGTAGGGGATCAAAGAGAATCAAAAGGCAGAAGAGAGAAATTGCAAATATTGCAGTCACTTGTGTCGTGCATCGGTGTATGGCTGTTATTGCATTGCAGCAACGAATTTATAACCTTGTTTTTCATTCCACGAGGCACGAGTCCACGGTCCGGGAATTGATGAAGTAACTTGACCATTAAATTCGCTTCACCTTACTTCCGTCCTATTTAGATAATTTACACAGAGTAAGAACTTACTTCATCCTTACTTCGTTTATCAAACACTATCTTAGGTTAAAAAAACATCCCTCAATTTGAAAATAGGTTGCAGCGCTTGTGAATTAGCTTCTAACTAATAAAAATAATTTCTTTATACAAACTCTTGTTAATCTCGATGTATATTTTCCTTTTAAATATATCATATGAAACTTAATTAAACTTTCATCATGTGTGCTTAGACTTATATTTCACTATTAGAAAATAAAATTAGAAACCAAAATATCTAGCTATATAAATAACCTTCTTAGGCTGTACTATTTCAGAAAGGTTCACTCCTAGTCCTTCCACATATGACAGACCAGACGCCTGGCAATTTGACACCACACAAAATTACGCCTCCCAAACTGTGCATTGTGCAATATAAAAATGGGGGAAAAACCAAAGGGGAGCAAGTACTAAGTACTTAAGTAGTATAATTAATCAACCGGGTCAAAAGGAGAGTACAGACTCTACAGAGTACTGTGATTATCGCGAGGGAAAGAAACCAAAGGGGAACAAAAATGCAGCTCAAAACGAAAGAGGAGGGAAAACCTAACAAATCTTCCCAAATCGGCTGGGCTCAATTTTGATCCATGGATTTGTGATCCAAAGACGCTAAATCCCTCGCCGTGCTCCCAATCGTGCAACCGATCACTGCTCGGGGTCCCATGTTTACCATCCAATCACGCAAGGCCAGGGCGTTTATCCTCCTCCTGTTTCACTTATCAATTCACCTAGCTCTTTTTTCTCTATGCACCACTGTGGGGTGCAGAGCGCCGACCGCTCCAAAACCCCAAGTACACAGAAAGCTCATCAACATAAGCACATCTATTAATAATTAATAAAAAAATATCCTTTTAATTTTGTTTTCCTCTTCCCTTTCTCCCACCCCTTTATATAATAATAAAAACTGTCTCTTGATAGGAGAAGGGTTTTGGCCGCCGAGGGATAGCAACCGAAACCAAAACAAAATAGAGAGAGAGAGAGACAGGAAAAGACGATAGCTGATTCTCCCCATCGTCACTTCGTTGCGAGAGATACAAGAGAAAAGCCAGGGTTTTGCGTCTCGTCTTTTTCCTCTTTTGAAGGATTGAAGGAAGGAGGATGAGTGGAAAAGTGGCGGCGGCGGCCGCCTCGGCGATTCCCTCGTCGGCGCGGAAGCTGGTGCAGAGTTTGAAGGAGATTGTTAACCGCCCCGAGTCGGAGATCTATGCGACTCTTAAAGAGTGCGATATGGACCCGGATGCGGCTCTCGATCGGCTCCTCACACAAGGTTTCTGCTTTTCCGATCAGTTCATTTTTTCAGTTTTTCTTTTTAGTTTAGTGTTGTGTAGTAGGAAAGAAAAAAAAACTTTGCTTATCAAAATCGGAAAGCTGTGCTCTAGTATGTGGGGTCATCGATTTTGCTAGCCTTTTGAAGTGGTTGATTCGTGCGAATTTTTGGAATAGTTTACTTCAAGAAGAAATTTGAACGGATGTACATGTACTAGGGTTTCTGCGATTTATTACTTGGGTTTGAATTGGGGTGGGGGGGGGGGGGGTTAAAACTCCAGATCTTTCCTGGCTGGGATAGTTATTGGAGGGAAGGACACATGTTTGCTTTGAACTTGGTAGTGTCAAAAGGAGAAATAGTGGAGATACAGTGTATTTGGTTGATTTTGATATTGTATTCGCTAATGTGGTGAAATTAATGCAAACTTGGGAAAGGAGCATAGATGATCTAGTATCTTGGTTTAAATTTGAGAAGAGAAGATATATCTGTATTTGAGCATAGATGATCTAGTATCTTTTCTTTTATGTCATGTGTCTCACATAATGGAAGTCCATTAATTTCTGTGTATCATCTGTTTCCGAGATTGAATATACTATGTTCTACAAGTAACTTCTTTGTTGGAAGTCATACATTACAAAAAAGATATAAATTTGTTTATTTATTTTTTTATCTTCTATTTTTCATGGTTTTTGTCTGATGTGCACTCTTGTTTTTCCAGATACTTTTCGTGAAGTGAAGAGCAAACGAGACAAGAAAAAGGAGGTGTGTTATATTTGCTTGTCTTGTCTTTATATGTTTTAAAAAAGTTACTTTAATAATTTCTTCTACCCATGTTGGATATTTCATTTAATATCTTCTTCTATATCTATAAATGATTTCCTGAAATTTGATCCCAAACTATCATTACTTTTGCAGACAAAAGAATCGGGAGATTCGAGGATTCGCACAGTTAATAACACATCGAGTCGAGGATCTAGGGTTAGCTCTGACCGTGGAGCTCGCAGTGGTTATTATCAATCTAGCTCAAATGGTAAGAATGGTATGGATGTATGAATGCATATATTCTGCTCTTTAGATAATTTATTTGTTTGTGTATTTCGTTTATTTTTTCTGTATCCTAAGAAGTGCTGGAGACTTATGTTCTTTCCATTGTCCTTCAGACAACCAGGCACCACGAGCTAAAGTTACAGCAGTAAAAGAGAATGATATCAATTCACATCATGCATCATCAATCTTGGGACCAGCCACCGGTGCCAGTAATTCATATCAGAAAGCAAGGTAACATCTTGTGGTAAATGCTTACTTTAGATGTACAAATAGGTTTAGTGAAAAATAGCTCTTTGCAGTGCATGAGATCCTTAATTTAACTAGTAGCATCACCCTTCCTATTTGCTTGCCGTAATCTATTTTTTTTTCCTTTCTAGCTCTGCATTAAACACGACGACACCGACGCCAAGTAGCTTGACTGATGGGCCACCACTGTCAACGCATCCAGCTCCATCTGGTTTTCAAAGTGCTTGGTCAGGTGGGCTTCATGGTCACCTGTCTATGGCTGATGTGGTAAAAATGGGGCGGCCCCAAGCCAAACCCATCGCACAGGTGGCGCCGGTTGTTACAGACCGTTCTTATGCTGCTCAATACCCAGCCATGCCAAGCAGCCATGCCTCGAAAGTGGCGGTACCTTCTGAGACTGCACAGTCTCAACCTCAACCTCAACCTCAACCTCAATCCCCCATAACTCAAGTTACAATTTCTGATCCTGTACCTGTTGCTACTTCCACGGGAACCAATAACAATGTCGGCCATGATGGTTCAATGGGCGATGATTGGACTATTGTGGATCAACCACCAGTAGTTACATCTGATTATTCTGCTGGTGTTAGCTCTTTGGAAGGAGATGTTGACAAGCAATACAGCCAGGTGGCTGTCTCAGATGTGCAGGTCCAGGTGGAAGAATCTGATATTAATGCTCAATTAGATGATGCTTTGAATAATGCAGCTGTATACCAGTCTGAAGATCACTCCTTTGACCATCATGAAGGTAACTTAGCAGCTGCATAGGGCCTATACCCATAGCAATTAATACCCTTATTGGTAAAGATAAAATCAATATTACTGATCTATGGTATTGTTGTCTGTTCAATAATTAAGACTTGGTTTATTTCTATATTACTATTTAGTCCTTTTTTAAGCTATTGGAAAACAACGTTACTGTTGATCTTGACTTGCTCAATTCATAAAACTATCCGTCATTGAAACATCGGTCATCGTCCTTTTTTTAATTCAGGTGAGGAGACGCAAGGAGATGCTGTAGCCTCAACTGCTGGCAATTTTCAGCAGCTGAATTTACATGAAGAGGAGTCAATGATGCATAACAATGCTCAAGAAGAGAACCCTGCAGTAATAATCCCTGATCATTTGCAGGTATCTAATGCTGACTGTGCACATCTTAGCTTTGGCAGCTTCAGCTCAGGAGCATTTTCAGGCATGTTCCAACAGAAAACTCTTGAACATCTTCCTGAGGTTGCACCTACAGTTGAAGAACCTTCTACAGTGGAGCAGCCAGATAACAGGTACAAGGTTCTTGCTGCTGAAATAGTTCTGCATTTTCTGTTTTTCTGGGTTTACTTTGTGAAGCTAGATTTGAATTAGGCTAGTGCCGCTGGGCGCTATTGTTACTGGTTTTGTACTATAAATGGTGGGATTTTCCTTGACATACCAAATATGAGAAATTTGATTTCATCTAGATATTTTCTCAGTAGTTGTGAGACATCAACATGGTTGTTTTTTCCCCTATGACTTCTATCTGCAGGAATGAAGAATACTACAACAATGGCCCTCTAAAATCACCACAAACCGAGAGTGCAGGTGCAAGGTTGGGGACCGGAGTTGAGACTCTTGACATGCCAACAGTTTCTGCATCAGAACCCGATGTGCTTAGAAATGAGGCACAAGATGCTGTCCATGGGCTACAGTACAATGTGCCGTCAGTCTCCAGCCATGGGTACCCCAGTGCAGCACAACCTAGTGGCGTTGAGTTCGGCTATCCTCAAGTCAACACACAATTGCAAAATCTTTCAGCTTTCTCTAGCCTCCTGGTATGTTGCAATGCTACATACAATTTTAAATGTTTATTTTGGATGGATTGGGATGAATTATCCAAAACTTCAAACATTTACGGCTGTCAGGACAATCTGATTATATTGTGTGCCAACATAAAATTTTATGGCAGTTCATGACATTCTGATTATATTGTGTGCCAATATAAATTCCAGCTTTCATCTTTGTTTATGTTGTTTCTTGTGAAATTTAATCAAAGCAGAATGTTCCATAGTAAATTGTAAGTTGTGGAATGAATATATGAATATATGAGCTAGCTTTTTTACTTCAGATGTTTTTTTGCTGCATAAATGTGCTCATGGTTGCATTTTCTGAATCTCTAATTAATCTTTTGCTGTTATTTCAGCAAGCAAACTCATTGCATGGTAGCTTACTGGCACCGACAGCTCAACCTTCTCGAGACTTTGATCTCTCCTTCTCTCAACTTGTCACTAGCCAGGCCATGCCTACAAAATACATGGCATCTGTCCCATCTACTAGTGGCTCTGCTATTTCTGTACAAGAGGTACTTCTTAGATCCCTTGTATTCTGAGATATTTCTTTCTGGTTTATGAATAAAATTTGCACCATATGTTGATTGCTTTGACTTGTGAAAATTTTGGACTAAACAATTATAGAAAAAAGGATGATAAAGAAGTTTTAACTGTATTATTAAATATTTCAGGTGGCAAAACAAGGCGTCTTCTCAAATCAGCAACCTACGGGCCAGACCCAAACCCAAAACCAAAGCCAAACACAAACCCTAGCAAGCACAAACGTACCAACTGGCCCTCCCTTGCCTCAACCCCTAGCGGTGCACCCATATTCTCAGCCAACTCTCCCTCTTGGCCCATTTGCCAACTTAATAGGGTACCCATTCCTCCCCCAGAGCTACACATATCTACCCTCCACTGCCTTCCAGCAACCCTACACAGGCAATGGTGCCTTCCCCCAATCTGCAGCTACTGTGCCAAATGCCGGGATGAAATACACGACTCTACCTCAATACAAGAGCAGCGTATCTTCTTCTACAAGTGTTCCTCAGGCTTCTTCTGTAGCATCTGGGTACGGGGCATTCGGTGGTTCGGGTAGTTTACCTGGGAATTTTTCTGTCAACCCAGGAAGTGGGTCAGGTGCAAACACAAGTCTTGGGTTTGATGAGACATTGAGTTCTCAGTACAAGGATATGAGTCATTACATGTCCCTTCAGCAGGTACATTTGACTTATTCTTTCTAGTTATTACATGAAGCGATTCTCATTATTTCAATTTTTTGCTTCTAGGAGCATTTGCTGTTGTCAGCCTTGTAATGCATCTTTTACTTGTTTTTCTCACAGGGTGAGAATCCAGCAATGTGGCTTCCTGGTGCTGCTGGCTCAAGAACTCTATCCACAATGCCAGCTAGCAACTTTTACAGCTACCAGGGTCAAACCCAGCACGGTGGCTTCCGTCAGGGCCAGCAACCATCTCAGCTAAATTCTCTAGCGTACCCCCCCAACTTCTACCACTCCCAGATTCCCACTGGGGCCCAGGACCACCACCACCACCACCAACAGAACCCTGGTGATGCAAGCCTGTCTGGTGGAGCTCAGGGCACAACACAGCAGCCCTCTCACCAGCTGTGGCAGAACACTTACTGAGTGTACAACATGTACGGTGCACCAGACCAGCTGTCTTTCCCCTTTTCTTATTGTAGTTTTAGGGTCGGCTTGACAGCGACTGAGTGTAGACTTTGGTTGCTGCTGTGGGGCACAGTGTGGCGGCAGATCTTTGATGGCATTTGAGTGTGTTTTTAACATATACTGTGCTGTGTGTGTGTGGTTGGGACTAATTTCAGCTATTGCCTCTCGTTTTTTTTCTTTATTTTTTACTTGGTGTTGTTTTTGATAGAGCTCTGTACTATCAGCCGACCTACGAATTAATTATGAATATTTTTAATGTAGTGTTTAAAAACTTAGATTATCTAACAGTGGGTCATGGCCCCAAATTAGTAGATTTATGATATGTTCTGTAGTGTTCGTATAATACTGTTTCTTTGATGCTGTCATGTTAATTTATGATGCTCTCTTGAAATTGGGGTTTGTGGCTTGTGATATATTAGCAAATTTTAAGACAGTGGGGACAGGACCGTTTCTCATTATTCTTGCAAAATTGTGTTATTCAAGCACATAATTCTTAAGTTTCATAAAAGTGTGCAGTGGTACTTCAGAAATATTTCGCTATTCTGAAATTTGTTTTTGAAGTTTGAACTACCTTTTAGTGGGTTAATTGCGCAATTCTGAAATTTCTAGGGCGCGTTGAACTACCTCTGAGGTCGTTCTTTTTTGGTTGCGGACAGTCAGAGCAAAAGTTTGACCGTGGCTTGTGGCGTCTTTAACGAAGGAAGCCGAGAATGAGATATGAAAACCTGCCAAGATCGGATTGATATCCTCTGGAGCGCATTTTTGTGCTCCAGAGTGGAACACTTTTCATATAAACCGTTCGATTAATTATCAACGATCATGATTCCAATAACAAACCTCGTGCATCAAAATTCATATTTAAAATTTTCCCAACCGTCTAAATTAATTTGAGCCGTATAAATTAGCCTCTGTAATCTCTCTAAAGAAAAAAGTACTCTAGAAAATCTTCGCCCGGCCAAGACTTACTGAACAAGCAAGTGCGTGAAAGCCCATGTCAAATGCCGAAATCCCAAGTCAAGTTGGAACTTGGAAGATGAGAAGTAAAGCTAAAGCCTAATTAAAACCATACGGAGCTAATACCCTAACTTAAAGCCGATCCATGCCCATGCCCATGCCCATCCATGGGCCATGGCAGATGCATAATGGATTCGAGTTCATTTGGGAGGATCCAACCCCAACTTATGAAACCCACAAGTCCCACAAAAAGATCCCTACAGGCTGTAGCATATAGGGTTTGTTTAAGACTCAAGTCCAAATGTCCAATGGCACATCACATAACATGACTATTTGAAGACCTAGTTTAGGACTTGGTTTCGGTTTCGGTTTACTTTTAACTCTGAGACTTATAATTGAATTAGGGCTTTTGCCTTTGGTATTTCCTGTGCAGGGGGCATAAACCCCAGTAGTATAGAATTAGATGAGGAAATAACTTGGGTGTGCATCTAAGCACCAATTATGATGTTTAATTAACATGACACACAAATTTTCAAAAAGAAAAGTAACAAGGCATTTCTTATTTATGATGTTTTCCTCTAAAAAAAAAAGGCATTTCTTATTTATATCTCAAAAATCAAAGTTCACTAACAAATCATGTATTCCAATTTTAGATATCAAAATAAAGTTTCTTATAAGCCATTACATTTTTATTTGGATATATTATATATGCAGCAATATTGTTTTCACATCATCAACAATAGCAGTGACATGTTTGTCCTTTTTTTTTTTTTTGCAATATCCTCCTTTTTCACAACCTTGGAGGCACTGCATTTGATAATGTTATTCCATTTGTAATAGTCATTGCAATAAGTTTGAGCTGAAACACCTAAATGTATATTTAAAAAATTGAGCAAAAACCACCTTGGCTCAAAATTTGTATTTCACACATAAAGACATTGCCTCAATCAAACACACTAATTATTACATATGTTATTAATAGATCCTGATGGATACCTTAATGTAGACCAAATATATAGGAGTAGATTTGCAATTGGAAACAATATGGCATGAACATTCAAAGGTACAATTAGATTTTGCGTGAAAAAAATACAATACATTGCATATATTATTTGGTAAATTTGTCATTCCCACCAGCAGGCAAAGACTGACAAAAATAACAATCTTCGATTGAATCATTTTTCCTTTTTATTTTTTGAAATGAATTGTTTATTCAACGCATGCTTCTCTTCTATAAATATTTGGATTTGTTAAACAAAAAGGAAAAGTAAGTTGCCGATGAGGAGTAATGATATGTAAAGAAAATAGATTTTACTATTTTTCTTCTTTTCTTGGTTTGGTTGTTGTTGTTGTACTATATATCATTACAACTTAGTTTGTTGCTAATTTATTAATTTCGCTAAATTAAACATGTTTCTGTTGTTGCAACTTAAAAAGTTGCATTTGTCATCTAACCCGATAAAAAATTTTCTTGTATTTATTTTATCCATTGCTACATTCCTTGATAGTTAGCTAACACATATATACCAAAACGGGCTCATATAAATAGTACAGTGGAAATTGCACTGGACAGCATGTGGCATCTACATTCTGCTCAGACAGTGGCTTGTGTATTAATTAATTCTTTTAGAGCTGTCAGGTTCCACAAGCTCACTTTCAAAACTATTTGATTAGATATGTTTAAATGAGCGAATCTGTTCCAAAATTTCAATTTAAGCATGCATATACTTTGGGCTACATTAACACTTTTTCCTTTTGTTGTAGCCGAGGACCCTGGTTGGCCCATTAAAAAATTTCGAATCACTCTGAATCTCTGAAATTTTTAAGCATTCTTCCCTCAAAAAAATACAACTTTTTTTTTCTTTTTAGTGGAGTAGACTCTGTTTATACAGACTAAGACTCCATTTGAACTTGGACTTGCAAGAAAGGTATCAGCCCCAAATGTAATATGATGATTCTGATAGGTTGAAAACATTCAGTTATATGCTTGCATTTAGAAATATGATGATTCATTCCTATTTCTATCAATAAATATCTTCGTCATGGACCAGCTTAGCGTCCTTTCTTTGTCCTTTTATAATCCAATCCTTTATATTCTACCACGAAAGTTGATAAATGTACTTAACACCCTTAGTGAATGAGTGGATTGGAACGATGTTACATTGATACCCCTTGAGACTTTTCTTACAGCAAGCATAAACGTTTTTCCATTTCAGTTTAGTGCTTTCTCAACAACAGAACTAGCTAAATGATTTCATTCAACCCCATTGTCATTCCATACTTTAGTACCAGGGCCATGAAACTGATTGGGAGAGCAAACATGAATTCTAGTCATGGTTTGGTCATTGGTGTTGGAATTAATTATTATTAATTACAACATGTATGGACTTATATGTAATAAATATATATTATATAATGGACTGTCAAATTATATCCATAATGAAGTGATCAAATTTTATATCGGGTTTATTATATGTCATGAGAAATGGGCCCTTTAATGTGTAGAATGCGTATTAATGACTTTATGATTTAGTGATGGTCTGAATTATATAAAGTCTGATAATAATACAATTATGCTATTGATCCCTGGAGAACACAACTATAGACATTTTTCGATTAAGCAGTGAACCCGTTAAGAGAGAGAATCTGGATTCAATATGGACCCGTTAAGACATAACTGCACTCAGTTATATGCAATGGCGTAGCTAGGATTTTAACTTAGTGGGGTCCTATAATTTTTTTAATGATAATTCATCGCAATGTACCACACAGCCGCCACGTAGCCCCCACTCCGCCACCCTTCGTCGCCAACCTTTATCCTCTCCAGTCTGTTGCTTGGTTCTAAGGTGCAGTGAGATTTACTTAAGTGTGGAATCTGCCGACAGTAGGTGGTGGTATCGATTGAAAACCAGTAGATACTGATATTGGTAGTGGTACCAATTGATTACCAGTTGGTACTGATACTGATAATCAATCTAAGAAATAGTGGAACAAGCAAGGAAAAATATGAACCGTGTAATGTTATTAATTATTATCACTATTATTATACCTAGTTCTTACATGAATCAACTTAAAAAAAAAAGATAGATAATGAATAAGAGCACACATGCAGCGACAATATAAAGCAAGCAATAAGAAAAAATTAGCAAGAAAAAGGAAAAGACAAAAACACAAATATTATTAAATCAAAAGAATAAATGAGATTCATCATTTACCTCAACATCGCTAGGTTGACCGTAGATGAACAAGAAATAACCAATAACAACTCCAACTGAGACTTCAATACCAAATCCAGAAAACTCCAAAATCATACTTATCACGCCCATTTTTATCCTTTGCAGTAACAAAATTCACCAAAGCGCATGCCATTGATAAAAAAGGAAGGCAGCTGATCAGTTGCCATTCAAAGGTTGAATCTTTTTGACAATTTTAAAGAGAAAAAAAAATTCAATATGAATAAAACAACAAACTTAATCATACCTCCTATTAATTTTTTTCTGATCACATCGCTAGTCTCATCAACATCTCTGAAAGCATCTAAGCGATCGAAAAATTTAGAAAAGACCAAAATGATTTAACTTTAAAAATTATGCGGGTGATTTATTTTTCATTGTAACGAAGGTATTTGATTAATTGTGGTACCAACTATAAATGATACCAAAAAAATAATTTATTATAAAAATTTAAAGAAGAATACCACTAAAATCCATACATTATTAATTTAATGTTCAAGAAGACCAACATTGTAATTTATAAGCGGAACAAATTGACAAATGCCTCCAAGTCCCAACCTCACATTTCTTTCTTATTTAAAGCACCACACATGATTGTATCCTTCTGTGAGGCAAGTGTGCTATTATATTCATTAGTGACCCGCTACATTCTGAATTGGATTAAGATTTCTGAAATTAACTTGTTTGCACAAATTGAGAACTGAAAGAGGTCTCTAGGCCCAACGTGCAAATGCGAACCAAATAGGCTCCAGTGTCAGTGATATAATCTATCATCCATTATTCTTTCTCTCTTTCTCTCTCTAAACAAAACAACCGGTCTAGCTTTGTGGCGCTGGGCCACTATTGTCGTGAGGTAAGAGAACATCAAATCGGGGTCCCTCTTCTATTTTCACTGAGGTCCCTGATAAATATGTATTTAGAGTTATTAATAAATCTGATTTTTTTTTAAATGTGAGTGGGGTCCTGGGACCCCAAATCTACACAGTGGCTCCGCCCCTGGTTATATGGGCGTCCATATATATGGAGGGATACTGTTGGTTTTAAAAACGATTATGATCACTCCCCACTTTCTGTCACCCTTTCGTTTCCAACAGATCCATCTCTCTCTCTCTCTTAACAAGTTCCAGAAGAGAAGAAACTGTCTGACGCCGGTCCTCTCAATCACTCCATCGGATTAGAGGAAGATCGCTGGAAGGCTGAAGGAATCTGGTGATCAACGGGGTTGTGTCTCTCTGAAAGACAGACAGCATGGATCAAGATAATATAGTTTATGTTTGAAGTTTACTAGAGGATCATGACCATAACAGTAAATATCTATCAATTGATACCTGATGATCTGCTCTACAAGCTTTGGTGCTAAACAAGCATGGGTCATGTGTCACTCTGACAGTGGTAAAAATGACATATAACATGATGCCACTGAAACTGGAAATTTTTCAGCATATTGAAGCACATACTTCCACAGTAAATGCACATTCCATGTTCTTTACAAAATTTGATCAAAGCAAACAAAATTTCATTCCCAAATTAGTCTGAACCTATGTTCCTCTGGTATGAAGTACACCAATGAATTAACGCGCACAAGGTATAAATTAAAAAAGACAACTACAGGTAAAAAAAAAATCACGCCCACAAGACAGAAGATAACACACATACCAGCAAAAGGAGAAGCATCTTCTGTAATACCTAGAAGAATCAAGAATCAATTAATAAACAACCATATTCCCCTCCTAATTAAAGCCTCCCAAATGACACCTCTTTTGAAGTGAATACGAACTAAGAACGTCCACCTCTTAAGCATATTAAAGATATCATTTTACACTATCATACACCATAATTCATTGCCCAAAAGAAAAAAAAAAAACTGAAAGCAAAATGGATCCTATTTATGCATTCTGATAGTGATGTAATTTATAAAGCAAGACATGACCCTCTGTATTCCCCAAGGTAAGAAAACCACTACTCGGGCTGAAGTCCAAGCACCTAGCATGACCCAAATTGCCACTGGGCCAGTTTGAAAAAACACTTCCTGATGGTACGTGCACCAGTCTCACCGCTTTGCTCTTCATGCTTGAACAGATGGCAAGAATCTGTGCATCATGGTTAAATTTCATCTCATTCACCTCCGTGGTTAAATTCTTCACGATTTTTAATGGCTTTCTCTTACCCCCTAGGAATTCATCCCGCTTATAAATGTTTACAATGCCACTACTCGAGCCAGTACAGAACATAGAGCTGTCTGGCGAGACACTGAGACTGGTAACAGCTAAGGAACCCTCATCTACACCGACATGGATGCATTTCCTGGTACCTATGTCCCAATGATACACCTTTCCATCCCCACCACTAGATAACAGCTGTGTACCGTTCTCTGCAAAGGCCAGTGAACGAAGAGTACCATTCATTTTTAAAGTACCAACCAGTTGTTTGGTTTTAGAGGAGACTAAAAGAATGTAACCATCATTTCCAACAAAGGCAATGGTTTTTGAATCAGGTGACACCTCAAAAGATTCAAGACTTTTTTCATCCCGACCTGTTAAAGGCCCAGAACGGTTTACAGAATTGCTAACTAAATCATAACTGTAGAAGAATTTCCTACGACCCGCTAATATTATCTCAGACCCATCTGGCATGAAGTAAGCTTTATAAATGGGACAATCTTCTAGAAATATGCTATTTACTTTAGGGTTTCGTTTACCATCAACCTGAAACAATCTCAGCCGACGATCCAGCCCGGCAGTCAACATTAACTGCCCATTTTGGTGAAACTGAACCGAGTTTATCTCTGAGTTAGATCTTTCTTCCTTATTTGCATTGCTGAGCCTTGAAAACTCCAACAAAGCTGGTAAGAGCTTAACTGTATCTTTTACAACAAGCTCGTCAGTACTTCTTAAAAGATCATGGTCATCTTCATCATCTGCAACCGATAACCCGCTCTCCTGGTCGGACCCAACCCGAGCCCAATCAGTACCCAGGTTGAGCTTCACGTGTTGTGCCCGTAGCCTCTCAACGTACTCTGCACCGGATATGACTTGTTCATCTATGTCTGTTCTCAGCTTCCTCAGCCTGGCGACCTTTCTAATATTTACCTGGGTTCTCTCCTCTTCTTCATCAATCCAAGCGGGTTTCCAGGTCTCTGTGTGAGTTGCTGGTCCGCTTCATACACCGACACCTGGTTGTAAGTAGACCTGTCATCAGTTTTAATGCTTCCGAATTAAGTTTTATGCGAAATTAATGTCGTAGAATGATCATATTGAAGTGTTAATCGGAAAATATTACGATAGAGATAATTAGGAGCATTGATATTAATTTTCATTAATTTATAACCATTTATGAAGCGAATAATGATAAAAACTCAAACAACTTGTATAACCAACAGCTTTAATGCATCTGAATTGAGTTTTATACGGAATTAGCGTCGTATCATGATCATATCAAAGTGTTAATAAAATATTCTCATAATAGAGATAATTAGGAGTATTTATATTAATTTGCACGAACTTATGTGTATTTACGAGGCAAACAATGATGAAAAACTTAAATAACTTATTTAAACAGAAGCTTTTATTACATCTAACTTAAGTTTAATGCAAAATTAGTGTCGTAGAATATTCATATAAAATATTAATTAATAAATCTCATAGTAGACATAACTAGGAGGACTTATATTAATTTGTAGGAATTTATGTTTAGTTACGAGGCCAAAAATAATTAAAAACTCATACAACTTTTTTAAACAACAGTTTTTAATGCACCCGAATTAAATTTTATGCAAGATTTGCATCGTAGAACGTTCATTTTCGAAGTGTTAAGTCCAAATCTTGTAATAGACATAATGTGAAGTACATATAAGAGTTTGCAAGAATTGATGTGTAGTTATGAGGGGAAAAATGATGAAAAACTCGAACAACTTATTTAAGCAACAGTTTTAATGCATCAGAATTAAGATTTAGCCAAAATTTACTGTTGTACAATGATCATATTAAAGCGTTAACTAAAAAAACTCATAATAAATATAATTAGAATTATTTATAAGAATTTTCACAAATTTATATGTATTTATGTGGCCAGAAGTGATGAAAAACTCAAACAATTTGTTTAAACAGCAGGTTTAATGCATCGGAAACAAGCTTTGGGCAAAAATTAGTGTCGTAGAATGTTCATATTAAAGTGTTAATTACAACTCTCATAGTAGACATCATTGTAAATCTTTATATTAATTTTCAAGAACTTATGTGTATTTATATAAGGAAAAATGATGAGAACACACAAACAACTTGTTTAAACAGCAGTTTTCAATGCATCCAAATTAAGTTGTGTGTAAACTTAGCGTCGTAGAATGTTCATATCAAAGTGTTAACGAATAAATCTTATAATAGACATAAGTAAGACTATCTATATTAATTTGCACGAATTTATTTGTATTTATAAGGCCAACAATGATGAAAAACTCAAACCACTTATTTAAGCAACAATTTTTAATGCATCCGAATAAAGTTTTACACAAAATTAGCGTCATAGAATATTCATATCAAAGTGTTAACGAAAAAAATTTCATAGTAGACAAAGTTATAACTATTTATAAGAATTTTCAATAAATTATGAGGCCAAAATTAAGAAAAAATTAAGCAACTGGTTTAAACAGCCGTTTTAATGCATCAGAACTAGTTTGGGGAAAAATAACATTGTAGAATGATCCTATTAAAGTATTAATTAAACTATCTCATAACAGATATAATTAGGAGTATTCATATTAATTTTCATGAATTCATGTGTATTTGTGAAGCCAAAAATGATGAAAAACTCAAATAACTTGCTTAAAGAGCAGTTTTTAATGCATCTGAGTAAGATTTTCTGAGAAAGTAGTGTTCTAAAATAATCATATCAAAATATTAATTAAAAATTTTATAGTGGACATACTTAGGAGTATTTATATTATTTTTCATAAATTTATGTGTATTTATGATGCCAGAAATGTTGAAAAACATAATTTATTTGTTTAAACAGCAATTTTTAAGGTATCCGAATTAAGTTTTATGAAAAATTTGATTCGTAGAATGTTCATATCAAAGTATTAAATAAAATATCTCATAATATATATAATTATAGGTATTGATAAGAATATCATGAATTTATGTGTTGTTAAAATGCCAAAAATGATAAAAAAACTCGAACAACTTGTTTAAACAGCAGTTTTAATGCATCAGAACAAGTTTCGGGCAAAATTTGTGTTTTAGAATGATCATATGAAGGTGTTAATTAGACAATCTCATAACAAATATAGTTAAAAGTATTTATATTAATTTACATTAATGTATGTATGTTTATGGCGTAAAAAATAATTAAAAACATAAATAACTTGTTTAAACATCAGTTTTAATGCTTCCGAATTAAGTTTTGTGCGAAATTAATGTCGCGGAATGATCATATTGAAGTGTTAATTAGAAAATATTATGATAGAGATAATTAGGAGCATTGATATTAATTTTCATGAATTTATAACCATTTATGAAGCGAATAATGATAAAAACTCAAACAACTTGTATAACCAGCTGCTTTAATGCACCTGAATTGAGTTTTATGCGGAATTAGCATCGTATCATGATCATATCAAAGTGTTAATTAAATATTCTCATAATAGAGATAATTAGGAGTATTTATATTAATTTACACGAACTTATGTGCATTTACGAGACAAACAATGATGAAAAACTCAAATAACTTATTTAAACATCAACTTTTATTACATCTGACTTAAGTTTAATGTAAAATTAGTATCGTAGAATATTCATATAAAAATATTAATTAACAAATCTCATAGTAGATATAACTAGGAGGAATTATATTAATTTGTAGGAATTTATGTTTAGTTAGGAGGCCAAAAATAATTAAAAACTCATACAACTTGTTTAAACAACAGTTTTTAATGCACCCGAATTAAATTTTATGCAAGATTTGCATCGTAGAACGTTCATTTTCAAAGTGTTAAGTCCAAATCTTATAATAGACATAATGTGAAGTACATATAAGAGTTTGCAAGAATTTATGTGTAGTTATGAGAGGAAAAATGATGAAAAACTCGAACAACTTATTTAAACAACAGTTTTAATGCATCAGAATTAAGATTTAGTCAAAATTACGGTCGTACAATGATCATATTAAAGTGTTAATTATAACTCTCATAGTAGACATAATTGTAAATCTTTATATTAATTTTCAAGAACTTATGTGTATTTATATAACGAAAAAATGATGAGAACACACAAATAACTTGTTTAAACAACAGTTTTCAATGCATCCAAATTAAGTTTTGTGTAAAATTAGCGTCGTAGAATGTTCATATCAAAGTGTTAACGAATAAATCTTATAATAGACATAAGCAAGACTGTCTAAATTAATTTGCACACATTTATGTGTATTTATAAGGCCAACAATGATAAAAAAACTCAAACCATTTATTTTTAAGCGAGCGAGTTTTTAATTCATCCGAATAAAGTTTTACGCAAAATTAGCGTCATAGAATATTCATATCAAAGTGTTAACAAAAAAACCTCATAGTAGACATAGTTATAAGTATTGATAAGAATTTGCAGTAAATTATGAGGCCAAAAATTATGAAAAACTTGAGCAAGCTTGGTTTAAACATCGGTTTTAATGCATCGAGAACTAGTTTGGGGCAAAACTAACATTGTAGAATGATCTTATTAAAGTATTAATTAAACTATCTCATAACAGATATAATGAGGAGTATTCATATTAATTTTCATGAATTTATCTGTATTTATGAAGCCAAAAATGATGAAACACTCAAATAACTTGCTTGAGCAATGAGTTTTAATGCATCCGAGTTAGATTTTCCGAGAAATTAGTGTCCTAAAATGATCATATCAAAATGTTAATTAAAAGTTTTATAGCGGACATACTTAGGAGTATTTATATTACTTTTCATGAATTTATGTGTATTTATGATGCGGGAATGTTGAAAAACACAATCTATTTGTTTAAACAAAGAGCTTTTAAGGTATCCGAATTAAGTTTTATGAAAAATTTGATTCGTAGAATGTTCATATCAAAGTGTTGACTAAAATATCTCATAATATATATAATTACAGGTATTGATAAGAATTTTCACGAATTTATGTGTTGTTATGATGCCAAAAATGATAAAAAGAAACTCGAACAACTTGTTTAAACAACGGCTTTTAATACATCGAACCGGTTTCGGGCAAAATTTGTGTTGTAGAATGATCATATTAAAGTGTTAATTAAACAATCTCATAATAGATATAGTTAGAAGTATTTACATTAATTTACATTAATTTATGTGTGTTTATGGGGCAAAAAAATGATTAGAAACATAAATAACTTGTCTAAACATCAATTGTAATGCTTCCGAATTAAGTTTTGTGCGAAATTAATGTCGCGGAATGATCATATTGAAGTGTTAATTGGAAAATATTATGATAGAGATAATTAGGAGCATTAATATTAATTTTCACGAATTTATAACCATTTATGAAGCGAATAATGATAAAAACTCAAACAACTTGTAGCTTTAATGCATCCGAATTGAGTTTTATGCGGAATTAGCGTCGTGTCGTGATCATATCAAAGAGTTAATTAAATATTCTCATAATAGAGATAATTAGGAGTACTTATATTAATTTGCACGAACTTATGTGTATTTACGAGGCAAACAATGATGAAAAACTCAAATAACTTATTTAAACAATGACTTTTATTACATCGACTTAAGTTTAATGCAAAATTAGTGTCGTAGAATGTTCATATCAAAATATTAATTAACAAATCTCATAGTAGACATAACTAGGAGGGCTTATATTAATTTGTAGGAATTTATGTTTAGTTACGTGTCCAGAAATAATTAAAAACTCAAACAACTTGTTTAAACAACCGTTCTTAATGCACCCGAATTAAATTTTATGCAAGATTTGCATCGTACAACGTTCATTTTCGAAGTGTTAAGTCCAAATCTTATAATAGACATAATGTGAAGTACATATAAGAGTTTGCAAGAATTAATGTGTAGTTATGAGGGGAAAATGATGAAAAACTCGAACAACTTATTTAAACAACAGGTTTAATGCATCGAATTAAGATTTAGTCAAAATTAACGTCGTACAACGATCATATTAAGGTGTTAACTAAAAAAACTCATAATAAAAATAATTAGAATTATTTATAAGAATGTTTACGAATTTATATGTAGTTATGAGGCCGGAAGTGATGGAAAACTCAAACAACTTGTTTAAACAAGCAGAGTTTAATGCATCGAATTAAGTTTTGGGAAGAAATTGGTGTCGTAGAATGTTCATATTAAAGTGTTAATTTCAACTCTCATAGTAGACATAATTGTACATCTTTATATTAATTTTCAAGAACTTATGTGTATTTGTATAAGTAAAAAATGATGAGAACACACAAACAACTTGTTTAAACAAAGAAGTTTTCAATGCATCCAAATTAAGTTTTGTGTAAAATTAGCGTCGTAGAGTGTTCATATCAAAGTGTTAACGAATAAATCTTATAATAGACATAAGTAAGACTTTCTATATTAATTTGCACGTATTTATGTGTATTTATAAGGCCAACAATGATAAAAAAACTCAAACCATTTATTTAAGCAAAGCGAGTTTTTAATTCATCCGAATAAAGTTTTACGCAAAATTAGCGTCATAGAATATTCATATCAAAGTGTTAACAAAAAAACCTCATAGTAGACATAGTTATAAGTATTGATAAGAATTTGCAGTAAATTATGAGGCCAAAAATTATGAAAAACTTGAGCAATTGGTTTAAAAATCGGTTTTAATGCATCGAGAACTAGTTTGGGGCAAAACTAACATTGTAGAATGATCTTATTAAAATATTAATTAAACTATCTCATAACATATATAATGAGGAGTATTCATATTAATTTTCATGAATTCATCTGTATTTATGAAGCCAAAAATGATGAAAAACTCAAATAACTTGCTTGAACAAGCAGTTTTAATGCATCCGAGTTAGATTTTCGAGAAATTAGTGTCCTAAAATGATCATATCAAAATGTTAATTAAAAATTTTATAGCGGACATACTTAGGAGTATTTATATTACTTTTCATGAATTTATGTGTATTTATGATGCGGGAATGTTGAAAAACACAATCTATTTGTTTAAACAAGCAGTTTTTAAGGTATCCGAATTAAGTTTTATGAAAAATTTGATTCGTAGAATGTTCATATCAAAGTGTTGATTAAAATATCTCATAATATATATAATTACAGGTATTGATAAGAATTTTCACGAATTTATGTGTTGTTATGATGCCAAAAATGATAAAAAGAAACTCGAACAACTTGTTTAAACAACAGTTTTAATGCATCGAGAACCGGTTTTCGGGCAAAATTTGTGTTGTAGAATGATCATATTAAAGTGTTAATTAAACAATCTCATAATAGATATAGTTAGAAGTATTTACATTAATTTACATTAATTTATGTGTGTTTATGGGGCAAAAAATGATTAGAAACATAAATAACTTGTCTAAACATCAGTTTTAATGCTTCCGAATTAAGTTTTGTGCGAAATTAATGTCGCGGAATGATCATATTGAAGTGTTAATTGGAAAATATTACGATAGAGATAATTAGGAGCATTAATATTAATTTTCACGAATTTATAACCATT
This sequence comes from Schoenoplectus tabernaemontani, assembly GCA_037127355.1. Lineage (NCBI taxonomy): Eukaryota > Viridiplantae > Streptophyta > Magnoliopsida > Poales > Cyperaceae > Schoenoplectus > Schoenoplectus tabernaemontani. Next base: position 23,235,116 of record CM073742.1, on the reverse strand, counting down.
TATGAAGCGAATAATGATAAAAACTCAAACAACTTGTATAACCCAGCACTTTAATGCATCTCGAATTGAGTTTTATGCGGAATTAGCGCCGTGTCGTGATCATATCAAAGAGTTAATTAAATATTCTCACAATAGAGATAATTAGGAGTACTTATATTAATTTGCACGAACTTATGTGTATTTACGAGGCAAACAATGATGAAAAACTCAAATAACTTATTTAAACAAGCAGCTTTTATTACATCGACTTAAGTTTAATGCAAAATTAGTATCGTAGAATGTTCATATCAAAATATTAATTAACAAATCTCATAGTAGACATAACTAGGAGGGCTTATATTAATTTGTAGGAATTTATGTTTAGTTACGTGTCCAGAAATAATTAAAAACTCAAACAACTTGTTTAAACAACCGTTCTTAATGCACCCGAATTAAATTTTATGCAAGATTTGCATCGTACAACGTTCATTTTCGAAGTGTTAAGTCCAAATCTTATAATAGACATAATGTGAAGTACATATAAGAGTTTGCAAGAATTAATGTGTAGTTATGAGGGGGAAAATGATGAAAACTCGAACAACTTATTTAAACAACAGTTTTAATGCATCAGAATTAAGATTTAGTCAAAATTACTGTCGTACAACGATCATATTAAGGTGTTAACTAAAAAAACTCATAATAAAAATAATTAGAATTATTTATAAGAATGTTTACGAATTTATATGTAGTTATGAGGCCAGAAGTGATGGAAAACTCAAACAACTTGTTTAAACAGCGGGTTTAATGCATCGGAATTAAGTTTTGGGCAAAAATTGGTGTCGTAGAATGTTCATATTAAAGTGTTAATTACAACTCTCATAGTAGACATAATTGTACATCTTTATATTAATTTTCAAGAACTTATGTGTATTTGTATAAGTAAAAAATGATGAGAACACACAAACAACTTGTTTAAACAGCAGTTTTCAATGCATCCAAATTAAGTTTTGTGTAAAATTAGCGTCGTAGAGTGTTCATATCAAAGTGTTAACGAATAAATCTTATAATAGACATAAGTAAGACTTTCTATATTAATTTGCACGTATTTATGTGTATTTATAAGGCCAACAATGATAAAAAAACTCAAACCATTTATTTAAGCAGCAGTTTTTAATTCATCCGAATAAAGTTTTACGCAAAATTAGCGTCATAGAATATTCATATCAAAGTGTTAACAAAAAAACCTCATAGTAGACATAGTTATAAGTATTGATAAGAATTTGCAGTAAATTATGAGGCCAAAAATTATGAAAAACTTGAGCAACTGGTTTAAACATCGGTTTTAATGCATCAGAACTAGTTTGGGGCAAAACTAACATTGTAGAATGATCTTATTAAAGTATTAATTAAACTATCTCATAACAGATATAATGAGGAGTATTCATATTAATTTTCATGAATTCATCTGTATTTATGAAGCCAAAAATGATGAAAAACTCAAATAACTTGCTTGAACAGCAGTTTTAATGCATCGAGTTAGATTTTCTGAGAAATTAGTGTCCTAAAATGATCATATCAAAATGTTAATTAAAAGTTTTATAGCGGACATACTTAGGAGTATTTATATTACTTTTCATGAATTTATGTGTATTTATGATGCCGGGAATGTTGAAAAACACAATCTATTTGTTTAAACAGCAGTTTTTAAGGTATCCGAATTAAGTTTTATGAAAAATTTGATTCGTAGAATGTTCATATCAAAGTGTTGATTAAAATATCTCATAATATATATAATTACAGGTATTGATAAGAATTTTCACGAATTTATGTGTTGTTATGATGCCAAAAATGATAAAAAGAAACTCGAACAACTTGTTTAAACAACAGTTTTAATGCATCGAACCAGTTTCGGGCAAAATTTGTGTTGTAGAATGATCATATTAAAGTGTTAATTAAACAATCTCATAATAGATATAGTTAGAAGTATTTACATTAATTTACATTAATTTATGTGTGTTTATGGGGCAAAAAATGATTAGAAACATAAATAACTTGTCTAAACATCAGTTTTAATGCTTCCGAATTAAGTTTTGTGCGAAATTAATGTCGCGGAATGATCATATTGAAGTGTTAATTGGAAAATATTACGATAGAGATAATTAGGAGCATTAATATTAATTTTCACGAATTTATAACCATTTATGAAGCGAATAATGATAAAAACTCAAACAACTTGTATAACCAGCAGCTTTAATGCATCTGAATTGAGTTTTATGCGGAATTAGCGCCGTGTCGTGATCATATCAAAGAGTTAATTAAATATTCTCACAATAGAGATAATTAGGAGTACTTATATTAATTTGCACGAACTTATGTGTATTTACGAGGCAAACAATGATGAAAAACTCAAATAACTTATTTAAACAAGCAGCTTTTATTACATCGACTTAAGTTTAATGCAAAATTAGTGTCGTAGAATGTTCATATCAAAATATTAATTAACAAATCTCATAGTAGACATAACTAGGAGGGCTTATATTAATTTGTAGGAATTTATGTTTAGTTACGTGTCCAGAAATAATTAAAAACTCAAACAACTTGTTTAAACAACCGTTCTTAATGCACCCGAATTAAATTTTATGCAAGATTTGCATCGTACAACGTCCATTTTCGAAGTGTTAAGTCCAAATCTTATAATAGACATAATGTGAAGTACATATAAGAGTTTGCAAGAATTTATGTGTAGTTATGAGGGGAAAAATGATGAAAAACTCGAACAACTTATTTAAACAACAGTTTTAATGCATCAGAATTAAGATTTAGTCAAAATTACTGTCGTACAACGATCATATTAAGGTGTTAACTAAAAAAACTCATAATAAAAATAATTAGAATTATTTATAAGAATTTTTACGAATTTATATGTAGTTATGAGGCCAGAAGTGATGAAAAACTCAAACAACTTGTTTAAACAGCAGGTTTAATGCATCGGAATTAAGTTTTGGGCAAAAATTGGTGTCGTAGAATGTTCATATTAAAGTGTTAATTACAACTCTCATAGTAGACATAATTGTAAATCTTTATATTAATTTTCAAGAACTTATGTGTATTTTTATAAGGAAAAAATGATGAGAACACACAAATAACTTGTTTAAACAGCAGTTTTCAATGCATCCAAATTAAGTTTTGTGTAAAATTAGCGTCGTAGAGTGTTCATATCAAAGTGTTAACGAATAAATCTTATAATAGACATAAGTAAGACTATCTATATTAATTTGCACGCATTTATGTGTATTTATAAGGCCAACAATGATAAAAAAACTCAAACCATTTATTTAAGCAGCAGTTTTTAATCGTCCGAATAAAGTTTTACGCAAAATTAGCGTCATAGAATATTCATATCAAAGTGTTAACAAAAAAACCTCATAGTAGACATAGTTATAAGTATTGATAAGAATTTGCAGTAAATTATGAGGCCAAAAATTATGAAAAACTTGAGCAACTGGTTTAAACATCGGTTTTAATGCATCAGAACTAGTTTGGGGCAAAACTAACATTGTAGAATGATTTTATTAAAGTATTAATTAAACTATCTCATAACAGATATAATGAGGAGTATTCATATTAATTTTCATGAATTCATCTGTATTTATGAAGCCAAAAATGATGAAAAACTCAAATAACTTGCTTGAACAGCAGTTTTAATGCATACGAGTTAGATTTTCTGAGAAATTAGTGTCCTAAAATGATCATATCAAAATGTTAATTAAAAGTTTTATAGCGGACATACTTAGGAGTATTTATATTACTTTTCATGAATTTATGTGTATTTATGATGCCGGGAATGTTGAAAAACACAATCTATTTGTTTAAACAGCAGTTTTTAAGGTATCCGAATTAAGTTTTATGAAAAATTTGATTCGTAGAATGTTCATATCAAAGTGTTGATTAAAATATCTCATAATATATATAATTACAGGTATTGATAAGAATTTTCACGAATTTATGTGTTGTTATGATGCCAAAAATGATAAAAAGAAACTCGAACAACTTGTTTAAACAACAGTTTTAATGCATCAGAACCAGTTTCGGGCAAAATTTGTGTTGTAGAATGATCATATTAAAGTGTTAATTAAACAATCTCATAATAGATATAGTTAGAAGTATTTACATTAATTTATGTGCGTTTATGGGGCAAAAAATGATAAAAAACATAAATAACTTATGTAAACATCAGTTTCAATGCTTCCGAATTAAGTTTTGTGCGAAATTAATGTCGCGGAATGATCATATTGATGTGTTAATTGGAAAATATTACGATAGAGATAATTAGGAGCATTAATATTAATTTTCACGAATTTATAACCATTTATGAAGCGAATAATGATAAAAACTCAAACAACTTGTATAACCAGCAGCTTTAATGCATCTGAATTGAGTTTTATGCGGAATTAGCGCCGTGTCGTGATCATATCAAAGAGTTAATTAAATATTCTCACAATAGAGATAATTAGGAGTACTTATATTAATTTGCACGAACTTATGTGTATTTACGAGGCAAACAATGATGAAAAACTCAAATAACTTATTTAAACAGCAGCTTTTATTACATCTGACTTAAGTTTAATGCAAAATTAGTGTCGTAGAATGTTCATATCAAAATATTAATTAACAAATCTCATAGTAGACATAACTAGGAGGGCTTATATTAATTTGTAGGAATTTATGTTTAGTTACGTGTCCAGAAATAATTAAAAACTCAAACAACTTGTTTAAACAACCGTTCTTAATGCACCCGAATTAAATTTTATGCAAGATTTGCATCGTACAACGTCCATTTTCGAAGTGTTAAGTCCAAATCTTATAATAGACATAATGTGAAGTACATATAAGAGTTTGCAAGAATTTATGTGTAGTTATGAGGGGAAAAATGATGAAAAACTCGAACAACTTATTTAAACAACAGTTTTAATGCATCAGAATTAAGATTTAGTCAAAATTACTGTCGTACAACGATCATATTAAGGTGTTAACTAAAAAAACTCATAATAAAAATAATTAGAATTATTTATAAGAATTTTTACGAATTTATATGTAGTTATGAGGCCAGAAGTGATGAAAAACTCAAACAACTTGTTTAAACAGCAGGTTTAATGCATCGGAATTAAGTTTTGGGCAAAAATTGGTGTCGTAGAATGTTCATATTAAAGTGTTAATTACAACTCTCATAGTAGACATAATTGTAAATCTTTATATTAATTTTCAAGAACTTATGTGTATTTTTATAAGGAAAAAATGATGAGAACACACAAATAACTTGTTTAAACAGCAGTTTTCAATGCATCCAAATTAAGTTTTGTGTAAAATTAGCGTCGTAGAGTGTTCATATCAAAGTGTTAACGAATAAATCTTATAATAGACATAAGTAAGACTATCTATATTAATTTGCACGCATTTATGTGTATTTATAAGGCCAACAATGATAAAAAAACTCAAACCATTTATTTAAGCAGCAGTTTTTAATTCATCCGAATAAAGTTTTACGCAAAATTAGCGTCATAGAATATTCATATCAAAGTGTTAACAAAAAAACCTCATAGTAGACATAGTTATAAGTATTGATAAGAATTTGCAGTAAATTATGAGGCCAAAAATTATGAAAAACTTGAGCAACTGGTTTAAACATCGGTTTTAATGCATCAGAACTAGTTTGGGGCAAAACTAACATTGTAGAATGATCTTATTAAAGTATTAATTAAACTATCTCATAACAGATATAATGAGGAGTATTCATATTAATTTTCATGAATTCATCTGTATTTATGAAGCCAAAAATGATGAAAAACTCAAATAACTTGCTTGAACAGCAGTTTTAATGCATCTGAGTTAGATTTTCTGAGAAATTAGTGTCCTAAAATGATCATATCAAAATGTTAATTAAAAGTTTTATAGCGGACATACTTAGGAGTATTTATATTACTTTTCATGAATTTATGTGTATTTATGATGCCGGGAATGTTGAAAAACACAATCTATTTGTTTAAACAGCAGTTTTTAAGGTATCCGAATTAAGTTTTATGAAAAATTTGATTCGTAGAATGTTCATATCAAAGTGTTGATTAAAATATCTCATAATATATATAATTACAGGTATTGATAAGAATTTTCACGAATTTATGTGTTGTTATGATGCCAAAAATGATAAAAAGAAACTCGAACAACTTGTTTAAACAACAGTTTTAATGCATCAGAACCAGTTTCGGGCAAAATTTGTGTTGTAGAATGATCATATTAAAGTGTTAATTAAACAATCTCATAATAGATATAGTTAGAAGTATTTACATTAATTTACATTAATTTATGTGTGTTTATGGGGCAAAAAATGATTAGAAACATAAATAACTTGTCTAAACATCAGTTTTAATGCTTCCGAATTAAGTTTTGTGCGAAATTAATGTCGCGGAATGATCATATTGAAGTGTTAATTGGAAAATATTACGATAGAGATAATTAGGAGCATTAATATTAATTTTCACGAATTTATAACCATTTATGAAGCGAATAATGATAAAAACTCAAACAACTTGTATAACCAGCAGCTTTAATGCATCTGAATTGAGTTTTATGCGGAATTAGCGCCGTGTCGTGATCATATCAAAGAGTTAATTAAATATTCTCACAATAGAGATAATTAGGAGTACTTATATTAATTTGCACGAACTTATGTGTATTTACGAGGCAAACAATGATGAAAAACTCAAATAACTTATTTAAACAGCAGCTTTTATTACATCTGACTTAAGTTTAATGCAAAATTAGTGTCGTAGAATGTTCATATCAAAATATTAATTAACAAATCTCATAGTAGACATAACTAGGAGGGCTTATATTAATTTGTAGGAATTTATGTTTAGTTACGTGTCCAGAAATAATTAAAAACTCAAACAACTTGTTTAAACAACCGTTCTTAATGCACCCGAATTAAATTTTATGCAAGATTTGCATCGTACAACGTCCATTTTCGAAGTGTTAAGTCCAAATCTTATAATAGACATAATGTGAAGTACATATAAGAGTTTGCAAGAATTTATGTGTAGTTATGAGGGGAAAAATGATGAAAAACTCGAACAACTTATTTAAACAACAGTTTTAATGCATCAGAATTAAGATTTAGTCAAAATTACTGTCGTACAACGATCATATTAAGGTGTTAACTAAAAAAACTCATAATAAAAATAATTAGAATTATTTATAAGAATTTTTACGAATTTATATGTAGTTATGAGGCCAGAAGTGATGAAAAACTCAAACAACTTGTTTAAACAGCAGGTTTAATGCATCGGAATTAAGTTTTGGGCAAAAATTGGTGTCGTAGAATGTTCATATTAAAGTGTTAATTACAACTCTCATAGTAGACATAATTGTAAATCTTTATATTAATTTTCAAGAACTTATGTGTATTTTTATAAGGAAAAAATGATGAGAACACACAAATAACTTGTTTAAACAGCAGTTTTCAATGCATCCAAATTAAGTTTTGTGTAAAATTAGCGTCGTAGAGTGTTCATATCAAAGTGTTAACGAATAAATCTTATAATAGACATAAGTAAGACTATCTATATTAATTTGCACGCATTTATGTGTATTTATAAGGCCAACAATGATAAAAAAACTCAAACCATTTATTTAAGCAGCAGTTTTTAATCCGTCCGAATAAAGTTTTACGCAAAATTAGCGTCATAGAATATTCATATCAAAGTGTTAACAAAAAAACCTCATAGTAGACATAGTTATAAGTATTGATAAGAATTTGCAGTAAATTATGAGGCCAAAAATTATGAAAAACTTGAGCAACTGGTTTAAACATCGGTTTTAATGCATCAGAACTAGTTTGGGGCAAAACTAACATTGTAGAATGATCTTATTAAAGTATTAATTAAACTATCTCATAACAGATATAATGAGGAGTATTCATATTAATTTTCATGAATTCATCTGTATTTATGAAGCCAAAAATGATGAAAAACTCAAATAACTTGCTTGAACAGCAGTTTTAATGCATCTGAGTTAGATTTTCTGAGAAATTAGTGTCCTAAAATGATCATATCAAAATGTTAATTAAAAGTTTTATAGCGGACATACTTAGGAGTATTTATATTACTTTTCATGAATTTATGTGTATTTATGATGCCGGGAATGTTGAAAAACACAATCTATTTGTTTAAACAGCAGTTTTTAAGGTATCCGAATTAAGTTTTATGAAAAATTTGATTCGTAGAATGTTCATATCAAAGTGTTGATTAAAATATCTCATAATATATATAATTACAGGTATTGATAAGAATTTTCACGAATTTATGTGTTGTTATGATGCCAAAAATGATAAAAAGAAACTCGAACAACTTGTTTAAACAACAGTTTTAATGCATCAGAACCAGTTTCGGGCAAAATTTGTGTTGTAGAATGATCATATTAAAGTGTTAATTAAACAATCTCATAATAGATATAGTTAGAAGTATTTACATTAATTTATGTGCGTTTATGGGGCAAAAAATGATAAAAACATAAATAACTTATGTAAACATCAGTTTCAATGCTTCCGAATTAAGTTTTGTGCGAAATTAATGTCGCGGAATGATCATATTGACGTGTTAATTGGAAAATATTACGATAGAGATAATTAGGAGCATTAATATTAATTTTCACGAATTTATAACCATTTATGAAGCGAATAATGATAAAAACTCAAACAACTTGTATAACCAGCAGCTTTAATGCATCTGAATTGAGTTTTATGCGGAATTAGCGCCGTGTCGTGATCATATCAAAGAGTTAATTAAATATTCTCACAATAGAGATAATTAGGAGTACTTATATTAATTTGCACGAACTTATGTGTATTTACGAGGCAAACAATGATGAAAAACTCAAATAACTTATTTAAACAGCAGCTTTTATTACATCTGACTTAAGTTTAATGCAAAATTAGTGTCGTAGAATGTTCATATCAAAATATTAATTAACAAATCTCATAGTAGACATAACTAGGAGGGCTTATATTAATTTGTAGGAATTTATGTTTAGTTACGTGTCCAGAAATAATTAAAAACTCAAACAACTTGTTTAAACAACCGTTCTTAATGCACCCGAATTAAATTTTATGCAAGATTTGCATCGTACAACGTCCATTTTCGAAGTGTTAAGTCCAAATCTTATAATAGACATAATGTGAAGTACATATAAGAGTTTGCAAGAATTTATGTGTAGTTATGAGGGGAAAAATGATGAAAAACTCGAACAACTTATTTAAACAACGGTTTTAATGCATCAGAATTAAGATTTAGTCAAAATTACTGTCGTACAACGATCATATTAAGGTGTTAACTAAAAAAACTCATAATAAAAATAATTAGAATTATTTATAAGAATTTTTACGAATTTATATGTAGTTATGAGGCCAGAAGTGATGAAAAACTCAAACAACTTGTTTAAACAGCAGGTTTAATGCATCGGAATTAAGTTTTGGGCAAAAATTGGTGTCGTAGAATGTTCATATTAAAGTGTTAATTACAACTCTCATAGTAGACATAATTGTAAATCTTTATATTAATTTTCAAGAACTTATGTGTATTTTTATAAGGAAAAAATGATGAGAACACACAAATAACTTGTTTAAACAGCAGTTTTCAATGCATCCAAATTAAGTTTTGTGTAAAATTAGCGTCGTAGAGTGTTCATATCAAAGTGTTAACGAATAAATCTTATAATAGACATAAGTAAGACTATCTATATTAATTTGCACGCATTTATGTGTATTTATAAGGCCAACAATGATAAAAAAACTCAAACCATTTATTTAAGCAGCAGTTTTTAATCCGTCCGAATAAAGTTTTACGCAAAATTAGCGTCATAGAATATTCATATCAAAGTGTTAACAAAAAAACCTCATAGTAGACATAGTTATAAGTATTGATAAGAATTTGCAGTAAATTATGAGGCCAAAAATTATGAAAAACTTGAGCAACTGGTTTAAACATCGGTTTTAATGCATCAGAACTAGTTTGGGGCAAAACTAACATTGTAGAATGATCTTATTAAAGTATTAATTAAACTATCTCATAACAGATATAATGAGGAGTATTCATATTAATTTTCATGAATTCATCTGTATTTATGAAGCCAAAAATGATGAAAAACTCAAATAACTTGCTTGAACAGCAGTTTTAATGCATCTGAGTTAGATTTTCTGAGAAATTAGTGTCCTAAAATGATCATATCAAAATGTTAATTAAAAGTTTTATAGCGGACATACTTAGGAGTATTTATATTACTTTTCATGAATTTATGTGTATTTATGATGCCGGGAATGTTGAAAAACACAATCTATTTGTTTAAACAGCAGTTTTTAAGGTATCCGAATTAAGTTTTATGAAAAATTTGATTCGTAGAATGTTCATATCAAAGTGTTGATTAAAATATCTCATAATATATATAATTACAGGTATTGATAAGAATTTTCACGAATTTATGTGTTGTTATGATGCCAAAAATGATAAAAAGAAACTCGAACAACTTGTTTAAACAACAGTTTTAATGCATCAGAACCAGTTTCGGGCAAAATTTGTGTTGTAGAATGATCATATTAAAGTGTTAATTAAACAATCTCATAATAGATATAGTTAGAAGTATTTACATTAATTTATGTGCGTTTATGGGGCAAAAAATGATAAAAAACATAAATAACTTATGTAAACATCAGTTTCAATGCTTCCGAATTAAGTTTTGTGCGAAATTAATGTCGCGGAATGATCATATTGATGTGTTAATTGGAAAATATTACGATAGAGATAATTAGGAGCATTAATATTAATTTTCACGAATTTATAACCATTTATGAAGCGAATAATGATAAAAACTCAAACAACTTGTATAACCAGCAGCTTTAATGCATCTGAATTGAGTTTTATGCGGAATTAGCGCCGTGTCGTGATCATATCAAAGAGTTAATTAAATATTCTCACAATAGAGATAATTAGGAGTACTTATATTAATTTGCACGAACTTATGTGTATTTACGAGGCAAACAATGATGAAAAACTCAAATAACTTATTTAAACAGCAGCTTTTATTACATCTGACTTAAGTTTAATGCAAAATTAGTGTCGTAGAATGTTCATATCAAAATATTAATTAACAAATCTCATAGTAGACATAACTAGGAGGGCTTATATTAATTTGTAGGAATTTATGTTTAGTTACGTGTCCAGAAATAATTAAAAACTCAAACAACTTGTTTAAACAACCGTTCTTAATGCACCCGAATTAAATTTTATGCAAGATTTGCATCGTACAACGTCCATTTTCGAAGTGTTAAGTCCAAATCTTATAATAGACATAATGTGAAGTACATATAAGAGTTTGCAAGAATTTATGTGTAGTTATGAGGGGAAAAATGATGAAAAACTCGAACAACTTATTTAAACAACGGTTTTAATGCATCAGAATTAAGATTTAGTCAAAATTACTGTCGTACAACGATCATATTAAGGTGTTAACTAAAAAAACTCATAATAAAAATAATTAGAATTATTTATAAGAATTTTTACGAATTTATATGTAGTTATGAGGCCAGAAGTGATGAAAAACTCAAACAACTTGTTTAAACAGCAGGTTTAATGCATCGGAATTAAGTTTTGGGCAAAAATTGGTGTCGTAGAATGTTCATATTAAAGTGTTAATTACAACTCTCATAGTAGACATAATTGTAAATCTTTATATTAATTTTCAAGAACTTATGTGTATTTTTATAAGGAAAAAATGATGAGAACACACAAATAACTTGTTTAAACAGCAGTTTTCAATGCATCCAAATTAAGTTTTGTGTAAAATTAGCGTCGTAGAGTGTTCATATCAAAGTGTTAACGAATAAATCTTATAATAGACATAAGTAAGACTATCTATATTAATTTGCACGCATTTATGTGTATTTATAAGGCCAACAATGATAAAAAAACTCAAACCATTTATTTAAGCAGCAGTTTTTAATCCGTCCGAATAAAGTTTTACGCAAAATTAGCGTCATAGAATATTCATATCAAAGTGTTAACAAAAAAACCTCATAGTAGACATAGTTATAAGTATTGATAAGAATTTGCAGTAAATTATGAGGCCAAAAATTATGAAAAACTTGAGCAACTGGTTTAAACATCGGTTTTAATGCATCAGAACTAGTTTGGGGCAAAACTAACATTGTAGAATGATCTTATTAAAGTATTAATTAAACTATCTCATAACAGATATAATGAGGAGTATTCATATTAATTTTCATGAATTCATCTGTATTTATGAAGCCAAAAATGATGAAAAACTCAAATAACTTGCTTGAACAGCAGTTTTAATGCATCTGAGTTAGATTTTCTGAGAAATTAGTGTCCTAAAATGATCATATCAAAATGTTAATTAAAAGTTTTATAGCGGACATACTTAGGAGTATTTATATTACTTTTCATGAATTTATGTGTATTTATGATGCCGGGAATGTTGAAAAACACAATCTATTTGTTTAAACAGCAGTTTTTAAGGTATCCGAATTAAGTTTTATGAAAAATTTGATTCGTAGAATGTTCATATCAAAGTGTTGATTAAAATATCTCATAATATATATAATTACAGGTATTGATAAGAATTTTCACGAATTTATGTGTTGTTATGATGCCAAAAATGATAAAAAGAAACTCGAACAACTTGTTTAAACAACAGTTTTAATGCATCAGAACCAGTTTCGGGCAAAATTTGTGTTGTAGAATGATCATATTAAAGTGTTAATTAAACAATCTCATAATAGATATAGTTAGAAGTATTTACATTAATTTATGTGCGTTTATGGGGCAAAAAATGATAAAAAACATAAATAACTTATGTAAACATCAGTTTCAATGCTTCCGAATTAAGTTTTGTGCGAAATTAATGTCGCGGAATGATCATATTGATGTGTTAATTGGAAAATATTACGATAGAGATAATTAGGAGCATTAATATTAATTTTCACGAATTTATAACCATTTATGAAGCGAATAATGATAAAAACTCAAACAACTTGTATAACCAGCAGCTTTAATGCATCTGAATTGAGTTTTATGCGGAATTAGCGCCGTGTCGTGATCATATCAAAGAGTTAATTAAATATTCTCACAATAGAGATAATTAGGAGTACTTATATTAATTTGCACGAACTTATGTGTATTTACGAGGCAAACAATGATGAAAAACTCAAATAACTTATTTAAACAGCAGCTTTTATTACATCTGACTTAAGTTTAATGCAAAATTAGTGTCGTAGAATGTTCATATCAAAATATTAATTAACAAATCTCATAGTAGACATAACTAGGAGGGCTTATATTAATTTGTAGGAATTTATGTTTAGTTACGTGTCCAGAAATAATTAAAAACTCAAACAACTTGTTTAAACAACCGTTCTTAATGCACCCGAATTAAATTTTATGCAAGATTTGCATCGTACAACGTCCATTTTCGAAGTGTTAAGTCCAAATCTTATAATAGACATAATGTGAAGTACATATAAGAGTTTGCAAGAATTTATGTGTAGTTATGAGGGGAAAAATGATGAAAAACTCGAACAACTTATTTAAACAACGGTTTTAATGCATCAGAATTAAGATTTAGTCAAAATTACTGTCGTACAACGATCATATTAAGGTGTTAACTAAAAAAACTCATAATAAAAATAATTAGAATTATTTATAAGAATTTTTACGAATTTATATGTAGTTATGAGGCCAGAAGTGATGAAAAACTCAAACAACTTGTTTAAACAGCAGGTTTAATGCATCGGAATTAAGTTTTGGGCAAAAATTGGTGTCGTAGAATGTTCATATTAAAGTGTTAATTACAACTCTCATAGTAGACATAATTGTAAATCTTTATATTAATTTTCAAGAACTTATGTGTATTTTTATAAGGAAAAAATGATGAGAACACACAAATAACTTGTTTAAACAGCAGTTTTCAATGCATCCAAATTAAGTTTTGTGTAAAATTAGCGTCGTAGAGTGTTCATATCAAAGTGTTAACGAATAAATCTTATAATAGACATAAGTAAGACTATCTATATTAATTTGCACGCATTTATGTGTATTTATAAGGCCAACAATGATAAAAAAACTCAAACCATTTATTTAAGCAGCAGTTTTTAATCCGTCCGAATAAAGTTTTACGCAAAATTAGCGTCATAGAATATTCATATCAAAGTGTTAACAAAAAAACCTCATAGTAGACATAGTTATAAGTATTGATAAGAATTTGCAGTAAATTATGAGGCCAAAAATTATGAAAAACTTGAGCAACTGGTTTAAACATCGGTTTTAATGCATCAGAACTAGTTTGGGGCAAAACTAACATTGTAGAATGATCTTATTAAAGTATTAATTAAACTATCTCATAACAGATATAATGAGGAGTATTCATATTAATTTTCATGAATTCATCTGTATTTATGAAGCCAAAAATGATGAAAAACTCAAATAACTTGCTTGAACAGCAGTTTTAATGCATCTGAGTTAGATTTTCTGAGAAATTAGTGTCCTAAAATGATCATATCAAAATGTTAATTAAAAGTTTTATAGCGGACATACTTAGGAGTATTTATATTACTTTTCATGAATTTATGTGTATTTATGATGCCGGGAATGTTGAAAAACACAATCTATTTGTTTAAACAGCAGTTTTTAAGGTATCCGAATTAAGTTTTATGAAAAATTTGATTCGTAGAATGTTCATATCAAAGTGTTGATTAAAATATCTCATAATATATATAATTACAGGTATTGATAAGAATTTTCACGAATTTATGTGTTGTTATGATGCCAAAAATGATAAAAAGAAACTCGAACAACTTGTTTAAACAACAGTTTTAATGCATCAGAACCAGTTTCGGGCAAAATTTGTGTTGTAGAATGATCATATTAAAGTGTTAATTAAACAATCTCATAATAGATATAGTTAGAAGTATTTACATTAATTTACATTAATTTATGTGCGTTTATGGGGCAAAAAATGATAAAAAACATAAATAACTTATGTAAACATCAGTTTCAATGCTTCCGAATTAAGTTTTGTGCGAAATTAATGTCGCGGAATGATCATATTGACGTGTTAATTGGAAAATATTACGATAGAGATAATTAGGAGCATTAATATTAATTTTCACGAATTTATAACCATTTATGAAGCGAATAATGATAAAAACTCAAACAACTTGTATAACCAGCAGCTTTAATGCATCTGAATTGAGTTTTATGCGGAATTAGCGCCGTGTCGTGATCATATCAAAGAGTTAATTAAATATTCTCACAATAGAGATAATTAGGAGTACTTATATTAATTTGCACGAACTTATGTGTATTTACGAGGCAAACAATGATGAAAAACTCAAATAACTTATTTAAACAGCAGCTTTTATTACATCTGACTTAAGTTTAATGCAAAATTAGTGTCGTAGAATGTTCATATCAAAATATTAATTAACAAATCTCATAGTAGACATAACTAGGAGGGCTTATATTAATTTGTAGGAATTTATGTTTAGTTACGTGTCCAGAAATAATTAAAAACTCAAACAACTTGTTTAAACAACCGTTCTTAATGCACCCGAATTAAATTTTATGCAAGATTTGCATCGTACAACGTCCATTTTCGAAGTGTTAAGTCCAAATCTTATAATAGACATAATGTGAAGTACATATAAGAGTTTGCAAGAATTTATGTGTAGTTATGAGGGGAAAAATGATGAAAAACTCGAACAACTTATTTAAACAACAGTTTTAATGCATCAGAATTAAGATTTAGTCAAAATTACTGTCGTACAACGATCATATTAAGGTGTTAACTAAAAAAACTCATAATAAAAATAATTAGAATTATTTATAAGAATTTTTACGAATTTATATGTAGTTATGAGGCCAGAAGTGATGAAAAACTCAAACAACTTGTTTAAACAGCAGGTTTAATGCATCGGAATTAAGTTTTGGGCAAAAATTGGTGTCGTAGAATGTTCATATTAAAGTGTTAATTACAACTCTCATAGTAGACATAATTGTAAATCTTTATATTAATTTTCAAGAACTTATGTGTATTTTTATAAGGAAAAAATGATGAGAACACACAAATAACTTGTTTAAACAGCAGTTTTCAATGCATCCAAATTAAGTTTTGTGTAAAATTAGCGTCGTAGAGTGTTCATATCAAAGTGTTAACGAATAAATCTTATAATAGACATAAGTAAGACTATCTATATTAATTTGCACGCATTTATGTGTATTTATAAGGCCAACAATGATAAAAAAACTCAAACCATTTATTTAAGCAGCAGTTTTTAATTCGTCCGAATAAAGTTTTACGCAAAATTAGCGTCATAGAATATTCATATCAAAGTGTTAACAAAAAAACCTCATAGTAGACATAGTTATAAGTATTGATAAGAATTTGCAGTAAATTATGAGGCCAAAAATTATGAAAAACTTGAGCAACTGGTTTAAACATCGGTTTTAATGCATCAGAACTAGTTTGGGGCAAAACTAACATTGTAGAATGATCTTATTAAAGTATTAATTAAACTATCTCATAACAGATATAATGAGGAGTATTCATATTAATTTTCATGAATTCATCTGTATTTATGAAGCCAAAAATGATGAAAAACTCAAATAACTTGCTTGAACAGCAGTTTTAATGCATACGAGTTAGATTTTCTGAGAAATTAGTGTCCTAAAATGATCATATCAAAATGTTAATTAAAAGTTTTATAGCGGACATACTTAGGAGTATTTATATTACTTTTCATGAATTTATGTGTATTTATGATGCCGGGAATGTTGAAAAACACAATCTATTTGTTTAAACAGCAGTTTTTAAGGTATCCGAATTAAGTTTTATGAAAAATTTGATTCGTAGAATGTTCATATCAAAGTGTTGATTAAAATATCTCATAATATATATAATTACAGGTATTGATAAGAATTTTCACGAATTTATGTGTTGTTATGATGCCAAAAATGATAAAAAGAAACTCGAACAACTTGTTTAAACAACAGTTTTAATGCATCAGAACCAGTTTCGGGCAAAATTTGTGTTGTAGAATGATCATATTAAAGTGTTAATTAAACAATCTCATAATAGATATAGTTAGAAGTATTTACATTAATTTACATTAATTTATGTGCGTTTATGGGGCAAAAAATGATAAAAAACATAAATAACTTATGTAAACATCAGTTTCAATGCTTCCGAATTAAGTTTTGTGCGAAATTAATGTCGCGGAATGATCATATTGACGTGTTAATTGGAAAATATTACGATAGAGATAATTAGGAGCATTAATATTAATTTTCACGAATTTATAACCATTTATGAAGCGAATAATGATAAAAACTCAAACAACTTGTATAACCAGCAGCTTTAATGCATCTGAATTGAGTTTTATGCGGAATTAGCGCCGTGTCGTGATCATATCAAAGAGTTAATTAAATATTCTCACAATAGAGATAATTAGGAGTACTTATATTAATTTGCACGAACTTATGTGTATTTACGAGGCAAACAATGATGAAAAACTCAAATAACTTATTTAAACAGCAGCTTTTATTACATCTGACTTAAGTTTAATGCAAAATTAGTGTCGTAGAATGTTCATATCAAAATATTAATTAACAAATCTCATAGTAGACATAACTAGGAGGGCTTATATTAATTTGTAGGAATTTATGTTTAGTTACGTGTCCAGAAATAATTAAAAACTCAAACAACTTGTTTAAACAACCGTTCTTAATGCACCCGAATTAAATTTTATGCAAGATTTGCATCGTACAACGTCCATTTTCGAAGTGTTAAGTCCAAATCTTATAATAGACATAATGTGAAGTACATATAAGAGTTTGCAAGAATTTATGTGTAGTTATGAGGGGAAAAATGATGAAAAACTCGAACAACTTATTTAAACAACAGTTTTAATGCATCAGAATTAAGATTTAGTCAAAATTACTGTCGTACAACGATCATATTAAGGTGTTAACTAAAAAACTCATAATAAAAATAATTAGAATTATTTATAAGAATTTTTACGAATTTATATGTAGTTATGAGGCCAGAAGTGATGAAAAACTCAAACAACTTGTTTAAACAGCAGGTTTAATGCATCGGAATTAAGTTTTGGGCAAAAATTGGTGTCGTAGAATGTTCATATTAAAGTGTTAATTACAACTCTCATAGTAGACATAATTGTAAATCTTTATATTAATTTTCAAGAACTTATGTGTATTTTTATAAGGAAAAAATGATGAGAACACACAAATAACTTGTTTAAACAGCAGTTTTCAATGCATCCAAATTAAGTTTTGTGTAAAATTAGCGTCGTAGAGTGTTCATATCAAAGTGTTAACGAATAAATCTTATAATAGACATAAGTAAGACTATCTATATTAATTTGCACGCATTTATGTGTATTTATAAGGCCAACAATGATAAAAAAACTCAAACCATTTATTTAAGCAGCAGTTTTTAATTCATCCGAATAAAGTTTTACGCAAAATTAGCGTCATAGAATATTCATATCAAAGTGTTAACAAAAAAACCTCATAGTAGACATAGTTATAAGTATTGATAAGAATTTGCAGTAAATTATGAGGCCAAAAATTATGAAAAACTTGAGCAACTGGTTTAAACATCGGTTTTAATGCATCAGAACTAGTTTGGGGCAAAACTAACATTGTAGAATGATCTTATTAAAGTATTAATTAAACTATCTCATAACAGATATAATGAGGAGTATTCATATTAATTTTCATGAATTCATCTGTATTTATGAAGCCAAAAATGATGAAACACTCAAATAACTTGCTTGAACAGCAGTTTTAATGCATCCGAGTTAGATTTTCTGAGAAATTAGTGTCCTAAAATGATCATATCAAAATGTTAATTAAAAGTTTTATAGCGGACATACTTAGGAGTATTTATATTACTTTTCATGAATTTATGTGTATTTATGATGCCGGGAATGTTGAAAAACACAATCTATTTGTTTAAACAGCAGTTTTTAAGGTATCCGAATTAAGTTTTATGAAAAATTTGATTCGTAGAATGTTCATATCAAAGTGTTGATTAAAATATCTCATAATATATATAATTACAGGTATTGATAAGAATTTTCACGAATTTATGTGTTGTTATGATGCCAAAAATGATAAAAAGAAACTCGAACAACTTGTTTAAACAACAGTTTTAATGCATCAGAACCAGTTTCGGGCAAAATTTGTGTTGTAGAATGATCATATTAAAGTGTTAATTAAACAATCTCATAATAGATATAGTTAGAAGTATTTACATTAATTTACATTAATTTATGTGTGTTTATGGGGCAAAAAATGATTAGAAACATAAATAACTTGTCTAAACATCAGTTTTAATGCTTCCGAATTAAGTTTTGTGCGAAATTAATGTCGCGGAATGATCATATTGAAGTGTTAATTGGAAAATATTACGATAGAGATAATTAGGAGCATTAATATTAATTTTCACGAATTTATAACCATTTATGAAGCGAATAATGATAAAAACTCAAACAACTTGTATAACCAGCAGCTTTAATGCATCTGAATTGAGTTTTATGCGGAATTAGCGCCGTGTCGTGATCATATCAAAGAGTTAATTAAATATTCTCACAATAGAGATAATTAGGAGTACTTATATTAATTTGCACGAACTTATGTGTATTTACGAGGCAAACAATGATGAAAAACTCAAATAACTTATTTAAACAGCAGCTTTTATTACATCTGACTTAAGTTTAATGCAAAATTAGTGTCGTAGAATGTTCATATCAAAATATTAATTAACAAATCTCATAGTAGACATAACTAGGAGGGCTTATATTAATTTGTAGGAATTTATGTTTAGTTACGTGTCCAGAAATAATTAAAAACTCAAACAACTTGTTTAAACAACCGTTCTTAATGCACCCGAATTAAATTTTATGCAAGATTTGCATCGTACAACGTTCATTTTCGAAGTGTTAAGTCCAAATCTTATAATAGACATAATGTGAAGTACATATAAGAGTTTGCAAGAATTTATGTGTAGTTATGAGGGGAAAAATGATGAAAAACTCGAACAACTTATTTAAACAACAGTTTTAATGCATCAGAATTAAGATTTAGTCAAAATTACTGTCGTACAACGATCATATTAAGGTGTTAACTAAAAAAACTCATAATAAAAATAATTAGAATTATTTATAAGAATTTTTACGAATTTATATGTAGTTATGAGGCCAGAAGTGATGAAAAACTCAAACAACTTGTTTAAACAGCAGGTTTAATGCATCGGAATTAAGTTTTGGGCAAAAATTGGTGTCGTAGAATGTTCATATTAAAGTGTTAATTACAACTCTCATAGTAGACATAATTGTAAATCTTTATATTAATTTTCAAGAACTTATGTGTATTTGTATAAGGAAAAAATGATGAAAACACACAAATAACTTGTTTAAACAGCAGTTTTCAATGCATCCAAATTAAGTTTTGTGTAAAATTAGCGTCGTAGAGTGTTCATATCAAAGTGTTAACGAATAAATCTTATAATAGACATAAGTAAGACTATCTATATTAATTTGCACGCATTTATGTGTATTTATAAGGCCAACAATGATAAAAAAACTCAAACCATTTATTTAAGCAGCAGTTTTTAATTCATCCGAATAAAGTTTTACGCAAAATTAGCGTCATAGAATATTCATATCAAAGTGTTAACAAAAAAACATCATAGTAGACATAGTTATAAGTATTGATAAGAATTTGCAGTAAATTATGAGGCCAAAAATTATGAAAAACTTGAGCAACTGGTTTAAACATCGGTTTTAATGCATCAGAACTAGTTTGGGGCAAAACTAACATTGTAGAATGATCTTATTAAAGTATTAATTAAACTATCTCATAACAGATATAATGAGGAGTATTCATATTAATTTTCATGAATTCATCTGTATTTATGAAGCCAAAAATGATGAAAAACTCAAATAACTTGCTTGAACAGCAGTTTTAATGCATCTGAGTTAGATTTTCTGAGAAATTAGTGTCCTAAAATGATCATATCAAAATGTTAATTAAAAGTTTTATAGCGGACATACTTAGGAGTATTTATATTACTTTTCATGAATTTATGTGTATTTATGATGCCGGGAATGTTGAAAAACACAATCTATTTGTTTAAACAGCAGTTTTTAAGGTATCCGAATTAAGTTTTATGAAAAATTTGATTCGTAGAATGTTCATATCAAAGTGTTGATTAAAATATCTCATAATATATATAATTACAGGTATTGATAAGAATTTTCACGAATTTATGTGTTGTTATGATGCCAAAAATGATAAAAAGAAACTCGAACAACTTGTTTAAACAACAGTTTTAATGCATCAGAACCAGTTTCGGGCAAAATTTGTGTTGTAGAATGATCATATTAAAGTGTTAATTAAACAATCTCATAATAGATATAGTTAGAAGTATTTACATTAATTTACATTAATTTATGTGTGTTTATGGGGCAAAAAATGATTAGAAACATAAATAACTTGTCTAAACATCAGTTTTAATGCTTCCGAATTAAGTTTTGTGCGAAATTAATGTCGCGGAATGATCATATTGAAGTGTTAATTGGAAAATATTACGATAGAGATAATTAGGAGCATTAATATTAATTTTCACGAATTTATAACCATTTATGAAGCGAATAATGATAAAAACTCAAACAACTTGTATAACCAGCAGCTTTAATGCATCTGAATTGAGTTTTATGCGGAATTAGCGCCGTGTCGTGATCATATCAAAGAGTTAATTAAATATTCTCACAATAGAGATAATTAGGAGTACTTATATTAATTTGCACGAACTTATGTGTATTTACGAGGCAAACAATGATGAAAAACTCAAATAACTTATTTAAACAGCAGCTTTTATTACATCTGACTTAAGTTTAATGCAAAATTAGTGTCGTAGAATGTTCATATCAAAATATCAATTAACAAATCTCATAGTAGACATAACTAGGAGGGCTTATATTAATTTGTAGGAATTTATGTTTAGTTACGTGTCCAGAAATAATTAAAAACTCAAACAACTTGTTTAAACAACCGTTCTTAATGCACCCGAATTAAATTTTATGCAAGATTTGCATCGTACAACGTTCATTTTCGAAGTGTTAAGTCCAAATCTTATAATAGACATAATGTGAAGTACATATAAGAGTTTGCAAGAATTTATGTGTAGTTATGAGGGGAAAAATGATGAAAAACTCGAACAACTTATTTAAACAACAGTTTTAATGCATCAGAATTAAGATTTAGTCAAAATTACTGTCGTACAACGATCATATTAAGGTGTTAACTAAAAAAACTCATAATAAAAATAATTAGAATTATTTATAAGAATTTTTACGAATTTATATGTAGTTATGAGGCCAGAAGTGATGAAAAACTCAAACAACTTGTTTAAACAGCAGGTTTAATGCATCGGAATTAAGTTTTGGGCAAAAATTGGTGTCGTAGAATATTCATATTAAAGTGTTAATTACAACTCTCATAGTAGACATAATTGTACATCTTTATATTAATTTTCAAGAACTTATGTGTATTTGTATATGGAAAAAATGATGAAAACACACAAAGAACTTGTTTAAACTGCAGTTTTCAATTCATCCAAATTAAGTTTTGTGTAAAATTAGCGTCGTAGAATGTTCATATCAAAGTGTTAACGAATAAATCTTATAATAGACATAAGTAAGACTATCTATATTAATTTGCACGCATTTATGTGTATTTATAAGGCCAACAATGATAAAAAAACTCAAACCATTTATTTAAGCAGCAGTTTTTAATTCATCCGAATAAAGTTTTACGCAAAATTAGCGTCATAGAATATTCATATCAAAGTGTTAACAAAAAAACATCATAGTAGACATAGTTATAAGTATT
Source organism: Schoenoplectus tabernaemontani (assembly GCA_037127355.1). Lineage (NCBI taxonomy): Eukaryota > Viridiplantae > Streptophyta > Magnoliopsida > Poales > Cyperaceae > Schoenoplectus > Schoenoplectus tabernaemontani. The sequence continues at coordinate 23,212,101 of CM073742.1, read as the reverse complement.
GATAAGAATTTGCAGTAAATTATGAGGCCAAAAATTATGAAAAACTTGAGCAACTGGTTTAAACATCGGTTTTAATGCATCACAACTAGTTTGGGGCAAAACTAACATTGTAGAATGATCTTATTAAAGTATTAATTAAACTATCTCATAACAGATATAATGAGGAGTATTCATATTAATTTTCATGAATTCATCTGTATTTATGAAGCCAAAAATGATGAAAAACTCAAATAACTTGCCTGAACAGCAGTTTTAATGCATCTGAGTTAGATTTTCTGAGAAATTAGTGTCCTAAAATGATCATATCAAAATGTTAATTAAAAATTTTATAGCGGACATACTTAGGAGTATTTATATTACTTTTCATGAATTTATGTGTATTTATGATGCCCGGAATGTTGAAAAACACAATCTATTTGTTTAAACAGCAGTTTTTAAGGTATCCGAATTAAGTTTTATGAAAAATTTGATTCGTAGAATGTTCATATCAAAGTGTTGATTAAAATATCTCATAATATATATAATTACAGGTATTGATAAGAATTTTCACGAATTTATGTGTTGTTATGATGCCAAAAATGATAAAAAGAAACTCGAACAATTTGTTTAAACAACAGTTTTAATGCATCAGAACCAGTTTCGGGCAAAATTTGTGTTGTAGAATGATCATATTAAAGTGTTAATTAAACAATCTCATAATAGATATAGTTAGAAGTATTTACATTAATTTACATTAATTTATGTGTGTTTATGGGGCAAAAAATGATTAGAAACATAAATAACTTGTCTAAACATCAGTTTTAATGCTTCCGAATTAAGTTTTGTGCGAAATTAATGTCGCGGAATGATCATATTGAAGTGTTAATTGGAAAATATTACGATAGAGATAATTAGGAGCATTAATATTAATATTCACGAATTTATAACCATTTATGAAGCGAATAATGATAAAAACTCAAACAACTTGTATAACCAGCAGCTTTAATGCATCTGAATTGAGTTTTATGCGGAATTAGCGCCGTGTCGTGATCATATCAAAGAGTTAATTAAATATTCTCACAATAGAGATAATTAGGAGTACTTATATTAATTTGCACGAACTTATGTGTATTTACGAGGCAAACAATGATGAAAAACTCAAATAACTTATTTAAACAGCAGCTTTTATTACATCTGACTTAAGTTTAATGCAAAATTAGTGTCGTAGAATGTTCATATCAAAATATCAATTAACAAATCTCATAGTAGACATAACTAGGAGGTCTTATATTAATTTGTAGGAATTTATGTTTAGTTACGTGTCCAGAAATAATTAAAAACTCAAACAACTTGTTTAAACAACCGTTCTTAATGCACCCGAATTAAATTTTATGCAAGATTTGCATCGTACAACGTTCATTTTCGAAGTGTTAAGTCCAAATCTTATAATAGACATAATGTGAAGTACATATAAGAGTTTGCAAGAATTTATGTGTAGTTATGAGGGGAAAAATGATGAAAAACTCGAACAACTTATTTAAACAACAGTTTTAATGCATCAGAATTAAGATTTAGTCAAAATTACTGTCGTACAACGATCATATTAAGGTGTTAACTAAAAAACTCATAATAAAAATAATTAGAATTATTTATAAGAATGTTTACGAATTTATATGTAGTTATGAGGCCAGAAGTGATGGAAAACTCAAACAACTTGTTTAAACAGCAGGTTTAATGCATCGGAATTAAGTTTTGGGCAAAAATTGGTGTCGTAGAATGTTCATATTAAAGTGTTAATTACAACTCTCATAGTAGACATAATTGTAAATATTTATATTAATTTTCAAGAACTTATGTGTATTTGTATAAGGAAAAAATGATGAAAACACACAAATAACTTGTTTAAACAGCAGTTTTCAATGCATCCAAATTAAGTTTTGTGTAAAATTAGCGTCGTAGAGTGTTCATATCAAAGTGTTAACGAATAAATCTTATAATAGACATAAGTAAGACTATCTATATTAATTTGCACGCATTTATGTGTATTTATAAGGCCAACAATGATAAAAAAACTCAAACCATTTATTTAAGCAGCAGTTTTTAATTCATCCGAATAAAGTTTTACGCAAAATTAGCGTCATAGAATATTCATATCAAAGTGTTAACAAAAAAACATCATAGTAGACATAGTTATAAGTATTGATAAGAATTTGCAGTAAATTATGAGGCCAAAAATTATGAAAAACTTGAGCAACTGGTTTAAACATCGGTTTTAATGCATCACAACTAGTTTGGGGCAAAACTAACATTGTAGAATGATCTTATTAAAGTATTAATTAAACTATCTCATAACAGATATAATGAGGAGTATTCATATTAATTTTCATGAATTCATCTGTATTTATGAAGCCAAAAATGATGAAAAACTCAAATAACTTGCCTGAACAGCAGTTTTAATGCATCGAGTTAGATTTTCTGAGAAATTAGTGTCCTAAAATGATCATATCAAAATGTTAATTAAAAGTTTTATAGCGGACATACTTAGGAGTATTTATATTACTTTTCATGAATTTATGTGTATTTATGATGCCGGGAATGTTGAAAAACACAATCTATTTGTTTAAACAGCAGTTTTTAAGGTATCCGAATTAAGTTTTATGAAAAATTTGATTCGTAGAATGTTCATATCAAAGTGTTGATTAAAATATCTCATAATATATATAATTACAGGTATTGATAAGAATTTTCACGAATTTATGTGTTGTTATGATGCCAAAAATGATAAAAAGAAACTCGAACAACTTGTTTAAACAACAGTTTTAATGCATCAGAACTAGTTTCGGGCAAAATTTGTGTTGTAGAATGATCATATTAAAGTGTTAATTAAACAATCTCATAATAGATATAGTTAGAAGTATTTACATTAATTTACATTAATTTATGTGTGTTTATGGGGCAAAAAATGATTAGAAACATAAATAACTTGTCTAAACATCAGTTTTAATGCTTCCGAATTAAGTTTTGTGCGAAATTAATGTCGCGGAATGATCATATTGAAGTGTTAATTGGAAAATATTACGATAGAGATAATTAGGAGCATTAATATTAATATTCACGAATTTATAACCATTTATGAAGCGAATAATGATAAAAACTCAAACAACTTGTATAACCAGCAGCTTTAATGCATCTGAATTGAGTTTTATGCGGAATTAGCGCCGTGTCGTGATCATATCAAAGAGTTAATTAAATATTCTCACAATAGAGATAATTAGGAGTACTTATATTAATTTGCACGAACTTATGTGTATTTACGAGGCAAACAATGATGAAAAACTCAAATAACTTATTTAAACAGCAGCTTTTATTACATCTGACTTAAGTTTAATGCAAAATTAGTGTCGTAGAATGTTCATATCAAAATATCAATTAACAAATCTCATAGTAGACATAACTAGGAGGGCTTATATTAATTTGTAGGAATTTATGTTTAGTTACGTGTCCAGAAATAATTAAAAACTCAAACAACTTGTATAAACAACCGTTCTTAATGCACCCGAATTAAATTTTATGGAAGATTTGCATCGTACAACGTTCATTTTCGAAGTGTTAAGTCCAAATCTTATAATAGACATAATGTGAAGTACATATAATAGTTTGCAAGAATTTATGTGTAGTTATGTGGGGAAAAATGATGAAAAACTCGAACAACTTATTTAAACAACAGTTTTAATGCATCAGAATTAAGATTTAGTCAAAATTACTGTCGTACAACGATCATATTAAGGTGTTAACTAAAAAAACTCATAATAAAAATAATTAGAATTATTTATAAGAATGTTTACGAATTTATATGTAGTTATGAGGCCAGAAGTGATGGAAAACTCAAACAACTTGTTTAAACAGCAGGTTTAATGCATCGGAATTAAGTTTTGGGCAAAAATTGGTGTCGTAGAATGTTCATATTAAAGTGTTAATTACAACTCTCATAGTAGACATAATTGTAAATATTTATATTAATTTTCAAGAACTTATGTGTATTTGTATAAGGAAAAAATGATGAAAACACACAAATAACTTGTTTAAACAGCAGTTTTCAATGCATCCAAATTAAGTTTTGTGTAAAATTAGCGTCGTAGAGTGTTCATATCAAAGTGTTAACGAATAAATCTTATAATAGACATAAGTAAGACTATCTATATTAATTTGCACGCATTTATGTGTATTTATAAGGCCAACAATGATAAAAAAACTCAAACCATTTATTTAAGCAGCAGTTTTTAATTCATCCGAATAAAGTTTTACGCAAAATTAGCGTCATAGAATATTCATATCAAAGTGTTAACAAAAAAACATCATAGTAGACATAGTTATAAGTATTGATAAGAATTTGCAGTAAATTATGAGGCCAAAAATTATGAAAAACTTGAGCAACTGGTTTAAACATCGGTTTTAATGCATCACAACTAGTTTGGGGCAAAACTAACATTGTAGAATGATCTTATTAAAGTATTAATTAAACTATCTCATAACAGATATAATGAGGAGTATTCATATTAATTTTCATGAATTCATCTGTATTTATGAAGCCAAAAATGATGAAAAACTCAAATAACTTGCCTGAACAGCAGTTTTAATGCATACGAGTTAGATTTTCTGAGAAATTAGTGTCCTAAAATGATCATATCAAAATGTTAATTAAAAATTTTATAGCGGACATACTTAGGAGTATTTATATTACTTTTCATGAATTTATGTGTATTTATGATGCCGGGAATGTTGAAAAACACAATCTATTTGTTTAAACAGCAGTTTTTAAGGTATCCGAATTAAGTTTTATGAAAAATTTGATTCGTAGAATGTTCATATCAAAGTGTTGATTAAAATATCTCATAATATATATAATTACAGGTATTGATAAGAATTTTCACGAATTTATGTGTTGTTATGATGCCAAAAATGATAAAAAGAAACTCGAACAACTTGTTTAAACAACAGTTTTAATGCATCAGAACCAGTTTCGGGCAAAATTTGTGTTGTAGAATGATCATATTAAAGTGTTAATTAAACAATCTCATAATAGATATAGTTAGAAGTATTTACATTAATTTACATTAATTTATGTGTTTATGGGGCAAAAAATGATTAGAAACATAAATAACTTGTCTAAACATCAGTTTTAATGCTTCCGAATTAAGTTTTGTGCGAAATTAATGTCGCGGAATGATCATATTGAAGTGTTAATTGGAAAATATTACGATAGAGATAATTAGGAGCATTAATATTAATATTCACGAATTTATAACCATTTATGAAGCGAATAATGATAAAAACTCAAACAACTTGTATAACCAGCAGCTTTAATGCATCTGAATTGAGTTTTATGCGGAATTAGCGCCGTGTCGTGATCATATCAAAGAGTTAATTAAATATTCTCACAATAGAGATAATTAGGAGTACTTATATTAATTTGCACGAACTTATGTATATTTACGAGGCAAACAATGATGAAAAACTCAAATAACTTATTTAAACAGCAGCTTTTATTACATCTGACTTAAGTTTAATGCAAAATTAGTGTCGTAGAATGTTCATATCAAAATATCAATTAACAAATCTCATAGTAGACATAACTAGGAGGGCTTATATTAATTTGTAGGAATTTATGTTTAGTTACGTGTCCAGAAATAATTAAAAACTCAAACAACTTGTTTAAACAACCGTTCTTAATGCACCCGAATTAAATTTTATGCATGATTTGCATCGTACAACGTTCATTTTCGAAGTGTTAAGTCCAAATCTTATAATAGACATAATGTGAAGTACATATAAGAGTTTGCAAGAATTTATGCGTAGTTATGAGGGGAAAAATGATGAAAAACTCGAACAACTTATTTTAACAACAGTTTTAATGCATCAGAATTAAGATTTAGTCAAAATTACTGTCGTACAACGATCATATTAAGGTGTTAACTAAAAAAACTCATAATAAAAATAATTAGAATTATTTATAAGAATGTTTACGAATTTATATGTAGTTATGAGGCCAGAAGTGATGGAAAACTCAAACAACTTGTTTAAACAGCAGGTTTAATGCATCGGAATTAAGTTTTGGGCAAAAATTGGTGTCGTAGAATGTTCATATTAAAGTGTTAATTACAACTCTCATAGTAGACATAATTGTAAATATTTATATTAATTTTCAAGAACTTATGTGTATTTGTATAAGGAAAAAATGATGAAAACACACAAATAACTTGTTTAAACAGCAGTTTTCAATGCATCCAAATTAAGTTTTGTGTAAAATTAGCGTCGTAGAGTGTTCATATCAAAGTGTTAACGAATAAATCTTATAATAGACATAAGTAAGACTATCTATATTAATTTGCACGCATTTATGTGTATTTATAAGGCCAACAATGATAAAAAAACTCAAACCATTTATTTAAGCAGCAGTTTTTAATTCATCCGAATAAAGTTTTACGCAAAATTAGCGTCATAGAATATTCATATCAAAGTGTTAACAAAAAAACATCATAGTAGACATAGTTATAAGTATTGATAAGAATTTGCAGTAAATTATGAGGCCAAAAATTATGAAAAACTTGAGCAACTGGTTTAAACATCGGTTTTAATGCATCACAACTAGTTTGGGGCAAAACTAACATTGTAGAATGATCTTATTAAAGTATTAATTAAACTATCTCATAACAGATATAATGAGGAGTATTCATATTAATTTTCATGAATTCATCTGTATTTATGAAGCCAAAAATGATGAAAAACTCAAATAACTTGCCTGAACAGCAGTTTTAATGCATCGAGTTAGATTTTCTGAGAAATTAGTGTCCTAAAATGATCATATCAAAATGTTAATTAAAAATTTTATAGCGGACATACTTAGGAGTATTTATATTACTTTTCATGAATTTATGTGTATTTATGATGCCGGGAATGTTGAAAAACACAATCTATTTGTTTAAACAGCAGTTTTTAAGGTATCGAATTAAGTTTTATGAAAAATTTGATTCGTAGAATGTTCATATCAAAGTGTTGATTAAAATATCTCATAATATATATAATTACAGGTATTGATAAGAATTTTCACGAATTTATGTGTTGTTATGATGCCAAAAATGATAAAAAGAAACTCGAACAATTTGTTTAAACAACAGTTTTAATGCATCGAGAACCAGTTTCGGGCAAAATTTGTGTTGTAGAATGATCATATTAAAGTGTTAATTAAACAATCTCATAATAGATATAGTTAGAAGTATTTACATTAATTTACATTAATTTATGTGTGTTTATGGGGCAAAAAATGATTAGAAACATAAATAACTTGTCTAAACATCAGTTTTAATGCTTCCGAATTAAGTTTTGTGCGAAATTAATGTCGCGGAATGATCATATTGAAGTGTTAATTGGAAAATATTACGATAGAGATAATTAGGAGCATTAATATTAATATTCACGAATTTATAACCATTTATGAAGCGAATAATGATAAAAACTCAAACAACTTGTATAACCAGCAGCTTTAATGCATCTGAATTGAGTTTTATGCGGAATTAGCGCCGTGTCGTGATCATATCAAAGAGTTAATTAAATATTCTCACAATAGAGATAATTAGGAGTACTTATATTAATTTGCACGAACTTATGTGTATTTACGAGGCAAACAATGATGAAAAACTCAAATAACTTATTTAAACAGCAGCTTTTATTACATCTGACTTAAGTTTAATGCAAAATTAGTGTCGTAGAATGTTCATATCAAAATATCAATTAACAAATCTCATAGTAGACATAACTAGGAGGTCTTATATTAATTTGTAGGAATTTATGTTTAGTTACGTGTCCAGAAATAATTAAAAACTCAAACAACTTGTTTAAACAACCGTTCTTAATGCACCGAATTAAATTTTATGCAAGATTTGCATCGTACAACGTTCATTTTCGAAGTGTTAAGTCCAAATCTTATAATAGACATAATGTGAAGTACATATAAGAGTTTGCAAGAATTTATGTGTAGTTATGAGGGGAAAAATGATGAAAAACTCGAACAACTTATTTAAACAACAGTTTTAATGCATCAGAATTAAGATTTAGTCAAAATTACTGTCGTACAACGATCATATTAAGGTGTTAACTAAAAAACTCATAATAAAAATAATTAGAATTATTTATAAGAATGTTTACGAATTTATATGTAGTTATGAGGCCAGAAGTGATGGAAAACTCAAACAACTTGTTTAAACAGCAGGTTTAATGCATCGGAATTAAGTTTTGGGCAAAAATTGGTGTCGTAGAATGTTCATATTAAAGTGTTAATTACAACTCTCATAGTAGACATAATTGTAAATATTTATATTAATTTTCAAGAACTTATGTGTATTTGTATAAGGAAAAAATGATGAAAACACACAAATAACTTGTTTAAACAGCAGTTTTCAATGCATCCAAATTAAGTTTTGTGTAAAATTAGCGTCGTAGAGTGTTCATATCAAAGTGTTAACGAATAAATCTTATAATAGACATAAGTAAGACTATCTATATTAATTTGCACGCATTTATGTGTATTTATAAGGCCAACAATGATAAAAAAACTCAAACCATTTATTTAAGCAGCAGTTTTTAATTCATCCGAATAAAGTTTTACGCAAAATTAGCGTCATAGAATATTCATATCAAAGTGTTAACAAAAAAACATCATAGTAGACATAGTTATAAGTATTGATAAGAATTTGCAGTAAATTATGAGGCCAAAAATTATGAAAAACTTGAGCATTTGGTTTAAACATCGGTTTTAATGCATCAGAACTAGTTTGGGGCAAAACTAACATTGTAGAATGATCTTATTAAAGTATTAATTAAACTATCTCATAACAGATATAATGAGGAGTATTCATATTAATTTTCATGAATTCATCTGTATTTATGAAGCCAAAAATGATGAAAAACTCAAATAACTTGCCTGAACAGCAGTTTTAATGCATCTGAGTTAGATTTTCTGAGAAATTAGTGTCCTAAAATGATCATATCAAAATGTTAATTAAAAATTTTATAGCGGACATACTTAGGAGTATTTATATTACTTTTCATGAATTTATGTGTATTTATGATGCCGGGAATGTTGAAAAACACAATCTATTTGTTTAAACAGCAGTTTTTAAGGTATCCGAATTAAGTTTTATGAAAAATTTGATTCGTAGAATGTTCATATCAAAGTGTTGATTAAAATATCTCATAATATATATAATTACAGGTATTGATAAGAATTTTCACGAATTTATGTGTTGTTATGATGCCAAAAATGATAAAAAGAAACTCGAACAACTTGTTTAAACAGCAGTTTTAATGCATCAGAACCAGTTTCGGGCAAAATTTGTGTTGTATAATGATCATATTAAAGTGTTAATTAAACAATCTCATAATAGATATAGTTAGAAGTATTTACATTAATTTACATTAATTTATGTGCGTTTATGGGGCAAAAAATGATAAAAAACATAAATAACTTGTGTAAACATCAGTTTCAATGCTTCCGAATTAAGTTTTGTGCGAAATTAATGTCGCGGAATGATCATATTGATGTGTTAATTGGAAAATATTATGATAGAGATAATTAGGAGCATTAATATTAATATTCACGAATTTATAACCATTTATGAAGCGAATAATGATAAAAACTCAAACAACTTGTATAACCAGCCGCTTTAATGCATCTGAATTGAGTTTTATGCGGAATTAGCGTCGTATCGTGATCATATCAAAGTGTTAATTAAATATTCTCACAATAGAGATAATTAGGAGTATTTATATTAAATTGCACGAACTTATGTGTATTTACGAGGCAAACAATGATGAAAAACTCAAATAATTTATTTAAACAGCAGCTTTTATTACATCTGACTTAAGTTTAATGCAAAATTAGTGTCGTAGAATGTTCATATCAAAATATTAATTAACAAATCTCATAGTAGACATAACTAGGAGGGCTTATATTAATTTGTTGGAATTTATGTTTAGTTACGTGTCCAGAAATAATTAAAAACTAAAACAACTTGTTTAAACAACCGTTCTTAATGCACCCGAATTAAATTTTATGCAAGATTTGCATCGTACAACGTCCATTTTCGATGTGTTAAGTCCAAATCTTATAATAGACATAATGTGAAGTACATATAAGAGTTTGCAAGAATTTATGTGTAGTTATGAGGGGGAAAATGATGAAAAACTCGAACAACTTATTTAAACAACAGTTTTAATGCATCAGAATTAAGATTTAGTCAAAAATACTGTCGTACAACGATCATATTAAGGTGTTAACTAAAAAAACTCATAATAAAAATAATTAGAATTATTTATAAGAATTTTTACGAATTTATATGTAGTTATGAGGCCAGAAGTGATGAAAAACTCAAACAACTTGTTTAAACAGCAGGTTTAATGCATCGGAATTAAGTTTTGGGCAAAAATTGGTGTCGTAGAATGTTCATATTAAAGTGTTAATTACAACTCTCATAGTAGACATAATTGTAAATCTTTATATTAACTTTCAAGAACTTATGTGTATTTTTATAAGGAAAAAATGATGAGAACACACAAATAACTTGTTTAAACAGCAGTTTTCAATGCATCCAAATTAAGTTTTGTGTAAAATTAGCGTCGTAGAGTGTTCATATCAAAGTGTTAACGAATAAATCTTATAATAGACATAAGTAAGACTATCTATATTAATTTGCACGCATTTATGTGTATTTATAAGGCCAACAATGATAAAAAAACTCAAACCATTTATTTAAGCAGCAGTTTTTAATTCATCCGAATAAAGTTTTACGCAAAATTAGCGTCATAGAATATTCATATCAAAGTGTTAACAAAAAAACCTCATAGTAGACATAGTTATAAGTATTGATAAGAATTTGCAGTAAATTATGAGGCCAAAAATTATGAAAAACTTGAGCAAGCTGGTTTAAACATCGGTTTTAATGCATCAGAACTAGTTTGGGGCAAAACTAACATTGTAGAATGATCTTATTAAAGTATTAATTAAACTATCTCATAACAGATATAATGAGGAGTATTCATATTAATTTTCATGAATTCATCTGTATTTATGAAGCCAAAAATGATGAAAAACTCAAATAACTTGCTTGAACAGCAGTTTTAATGCATACGAGTTAGATTTTCTGAGAAATTAGTGTCCTAAAATGATCATATCAAAATGTTAATTAAAAGTTTTATAGCGGACATACTTAGGAGTATTTATATTACTTTTCATGAATTTATGTGTATTTATGATGCCGGGAATGTTGAAAAACACAATCTATTTGTTTAAACAGCAGTTTTTAAGGTATCCGAATTAAGTTTTATGAAAAATTTGATTCGTAGAATGTTCATATCAAAGTGTTGATTAAAATATCTCATAATATATATAATTACAGGTATTGATATGAATTTTCACGAATTTATGTGTTGTTATGATGCCAAAAATGATAAAAAGAAACTCGAACAACTTGTTTAAACAGCAGTTTTAATGCAACAGAACCAGTTTCGGGCAAAATTTGTGTTGTATAATGATCATATTAAAGTGTTAATTAAACAATCTCATAATAGATATAGTTAGAAGTATTTACATTAATTTACATTAATTTATGTGCGTTTATGGGGCAAAAAATGATAAAAAACATAAATAACTTGTCTAAACATCAGTTTCAATGCTTCCGAATTAAGTTTTGTGCGAAATTAATGTCGCGGAATGATCATATTGAAGTGTTAATTGGAAAATATTATGATAGAGATAATTAGGAGCATTAATATTAATTTTCACGAATTTATAACCATTTATGAAGCGAATAATGATAAAAACTCAAACAACTTGTATAACCAGCAGCTTTAATGCATCTGAATTGAGTTTTATGCGGAATTAGCGCCGTGTCGTGATCATATCAAAGAGTTAATTAAATATTCTCACAATAGAGATAATTAGGAGTACTTATATTAATTTGCACGAACTTATGTGTATTTACGAGGCAAACAATGATGAAAAACTCAAATAACTTATTTAAACAAGCAGCTTTTATTACATCCGACTTAAGTTTAATGCAAAATTAGTGTCGTAGAATGTTCATATCAAAATATCAATTAACAAATCTCATAGTAGACATAACTAGGAGGGCTTATATTAATTTGTAGGAATTTATGTTTAGTTACGTGTCCAGAAATAATTAAAAACTCAAACAACTTGTTTAAACAACCGTTCTTAATGCACCCGAATTAAATTTTATGCAAGATTTGCATCGTACAACGTTCATTTTCGAAGTGTTAAGTCCAAATCTTATAATAGACATAATGTGAAGTACATATAAGAGTTTGCAAGAATTTATGTGTAGTTATGAGGGGGAAAATGATGAAAAACTCGAACAACTTATTTAAACAACAGTTTTAATGCATCAGAATTAAGATTTAGTCAAAATTACTGTCGTACAACGATCATATTAAGGTGTTAACTAAAAAAACTCATAATAAAAATAATTAGAATTATTTATAAGAATGTTTACGAATTTATATGTAGTTATGAGGCCAGAAGTGATGGAAAACTCAAACAACTTGTTTAAACAAAGCAGGTTTAATGCATCGGAATTAAGTTTTGGGCAAAAATTGGTGTCGTAGAATGTTCATATTAAAGTGTTAATTACAACTCTCATAGTAGACATAATTGTAAATATTTATATTAATTTTCAAGAACTTATGTGTATTTGTATAAGGAAAAAATGATGAAAACACACAAATAACTTGTTTAAACAGCAGTTTTCAATGCATCCAAATTAAGTTTTGTGTAAAATTAGCGTCGTAGAGTGTTCATATCAAAGTGTTAACGAATAAATCTTATAATAGACATAAGTAAGACTATCTATATTAATTTGCACGCATTTATGTGTATTTATAAGGCCAACAATGATAAAAAAACTCAAACCATTTATTTAAGCAAAGCAGTTTTTAATTCATCCGAATAAAGTTTTACGCAAAATTAGCGTCATAGAATATTCATATCAAAGTGTTAACAAAAAAACATCATAGTAGACATAGTTATAAGTATTGATAAGAATTTGCAGTAAATTATGAGGCCAAAAATTATGAAAAACTTGAGCAACTGGTTTAAACATCGGTTTTAATGCATCACAACTAGTTTGGGGCAAAACTAACATTGTAGAATGATCTTATTAAAGTATTAATTAAACTATCTCATAACAGATATAATGAGGAGTATTCATATTAATTTTCATGAATTCATCTGTATTTATGAAGCCAAAAATGATGAAAAACTCAAATAACTTGACCTGAACAGCAGTTTTAATGCATCCGAGTTAGATTTTACGAGAAATTAGTGTCCTAAAATGATCATATCAAAATGTTAATTAAAAATTTTATAGCGGACATACTTAGGAGTATTTATATTACTTTTCATGAATTTATGTGTATTTATGATGCCGGGAATGTTGAAAAACACAATCTATTTGTTTAAACAGCAGTTTTTAAGGTATCCGAATTAAGTTTTATGAAAAATTTGATTCGTAGAATGTTCATATCAAAGTGTTGATTAAAATATCTCATAATATATATAATTACAGGTATTGATAAGAATTTTCACGAATTTATGTGTTGTTATGATGCCAAAAATGATAAAAAGAAACTCGAACAACTTGTTTAAACAACAGTTTTAATGCATCGAGAACCAGTTTCGGGCAAAATTTGTGTTGTAGAATGATCATATTAAAGTGTTAATTAAACAATCTCATAATAGATATAGTTAGAAGTATTTACCTTAATTTACATTAATTTATGTGTGTTTATGGGGCAAAAAATGATTAGAAACATAAATAACTTGTCTAAACATCAGTTTTAATGCTTCCGAATTAAGTTTTGTGCGAAATTAATGTCGCGGAATGATCATATTGAAGTGTTAATTGGAAAATATTATGATAGAGATAATTAGGAGCATTAATATTAATATTCACGAATTTATAACCATTTATGAAGCGAATAATGATAAAAACTCAAACAACTTGTATAACCAGCCGCTTTAATGCATCTGAATTGAGTTTTATGCGGAATTAGCGCCGTGTCGTGATCATATCAAAGAGTTAATTAAATATTCTCACAATAGAGATAATTAGGAGTACTTATATTAATTTGCACGAACTTATGTGTATTTACGAGGCAAACAATGATGAAAAACTCAAATAACTTATTTAAACAAGACTTTTATTACATCGACTTAAGTTTAATGCAAAATTAGTGTCGTAGAATGTTCATATCAAAATATCAATTAACAAATCTCATAGTAGACATAACTAGGAGGGCTTATATTAATTTGTAGGAATTTATGTTTAGTTACGTGTCCAGAAATAATTAAAAACTCAAACAACTTGTTTAAACAACCGTTCTTAATGCACCCGAATTAAATTTTATGCATGATTTGCATCGTACAACGTTCATTTTCGAAGTGTTAAGTCCAAATCTTATAATAGACATAATGTGAAGTACATATAAGAGTTTGCAAGAATTTATGTGTAGTTATGAGGGGAAAAATGATGAAAAACTCGAACAACTTATTTTAACAACAGTTTTAATGCATCAGAATTAAGATTTAGTCAAAATTACTGTCGTACAACGATCATATTAAGGTGTTAACTAAAAAACTCATAATCAAAATAATTAGAATTATTTATAAGAATTTTTACGAATTTATATGTAGTTATGAGGCCAGAAGTGATGAAAAACTCAAACAACTTGTTTAAACAGCAGGTTTAATGCATCGGAATTAAGTTTTGGGCAAAAATTGGTGTCGTAGAATATTCATATTAAAGTGTTAATTACAACTCTCATAGTAGACATAATTGTACATCTTTATATTAATTTTCAAGAACTTATGTGTATTTGTATAAGGAAAAAATGGTGAAAACACACAAAGAACTTGTTTAAACAGGAGTTTTCAATTCATCCAAATTAAGTTTTGTGTAAAATTAGCGTCGTAGAATGTTCATATCAAAGTGTTAACGAATAAATCTTATAATAGACATAAGTAAGACTATCTATATTAATTTGCACGCATTTATGTGTATTTATAAGGCCAACAATGATAAAAAAACTCAAACCATTTATTTAAGCAAAAAAGCAGTTTTTAATTCATCCGAATAAAGTTTTACGCAAAATTAGCGTCATAGAATATTCATATCAAAGTGTTAACAAAAAAACATCATAGTAGACATAGTTATAAGTATTGATAAGAATTTGCAGTAAATTATGAGGCCAAAAATTATGAAAAACTTGAGCAATCTGGTTTAAACATCGGTTTTAATGCATCGAACTAGTTTGGGGCAAAACTAACATTGTAGAATGATCTTATTAAAGTATTAATTAAACTATCTCATAACAGATATAATGAGGAGTATTCATATTAATTTTCATGAATTCATCTGTATTTATGAAGCCAAAAATGATGAAAAACTCAAATAACTTGCCCGAACAAGCAGTTTTAATGCATCCGAGTTAGATTTTCCGAGAAATTAGTGTCCTAAAATGATCATATCAAAATGTTAATTAAAAATTTTATAGCGGACATACTTAGGAGTATTTATATTACTTTTCATGAATTTATGTGTATTTATGATGCCGGGAATGTTGAAAAACACAATCTATTTGTTTAAACAGTTTTTAAGGTATCCGAATTAAGTTTTATGAAAAATTTGATTCGTAGAATGTTCATATCAAAGTGTTGATTAAAATATCTCATAATATATATAATTACAGGTATTGATAAGAATTTTCACGAATTTATGTGTTGTTATGATGCCAAAAATGATAAAAAGAAACTCGAACAACTTGTTTAAACAAAGCAGTTTTAATGCATCGAACCAGATTTCGGGCAAAATTTGTGTTGTATAATGATCATATTAAAGTGTTAATTAAACAATCTCATAATAGATATAGTTAGAAGTATTTACATTAATTTACATTAATTTATGTGCGTTTATGGGGCAAAAAATGATAAAAAACATAAATAACTTGTTTAAACATCAGTTTCAATGCTTCCGAATTAAGTTTTGTGCGAAATTAATGTCGCGGAATGATCATATTGATGTGTTAATTGGAAAATATTATGATAGACATAATTAGGAGCATTAATATTAATTTTCACGAATTTATAACCATTTATGAAGCGAATAATGATAAAAACTCAAACAACTTGTATAACCAGCCGCTTTAATGCATCTGAATTGAGTTTTATGCGGAATTAGCGTCGTATCGTGATCATATCAAAGTGTTAATTAAATATTCTCACAATAGAGATAATTAGGAGTATTTATATTAAATTGCACGAACTTATGTGTATTTACGAGGCAAACAATGATGAAAAACTCAAATAATTTATTTAAACAAAAGCTTTTATTACATCCGACTTAAGTTTAATGCAAAATTAGTGTCGTAGAATGTTCATATCAAAATATTAATTAACAAATCTCATAGTAGACATAACTAGGAGGGCTTATATTAATTTGTTGGAATTTATGTTTAGTTACGTGTCCAGAAATAATTAAAAACTAAAACAACTTGTTTAAACAACCGTTCTTAATGCACCCGAATTAAATTTTATGCAAGATTTGCATCGTACAACGTCCATTTTCGATGTGTTAAGTCCAAATCTTATAATAGACATAATGTGAAGTACATATAAGAGTTTGCAAGAATTTATGTGTAGTTATGAGGGGGAAAATGATGAAAAACTCGAACAACTTATTTAAACAACGATTTTAATGCATCGAATTAAGATTTAGTCAAAAATACTGTCGTACAACGATCATATTAAGGTGTTAACTAAAAAACTCATAATAAAAATAATTAGAATTATTTATAAGAATTTTTACGAATTTATATGTAGTTATGAGGCCGAAGTGATGAAAAACTCAAACAACTTGTTTCAACAAAGCAGTTTAATGCATCGGAATTAAGTTTTGGGCAAAAATTGGTGTCGTAGAATGTTCATATTAAAGTGTTAATTACAACTCTCATAGTAGACATAATTGTAAATCTTTATATTAACTTTCAAGAACTTATGTGTATTTTTATAAGGAAAAAATGATGAGAACACACAAATAACTTGTTTAAACAAAGCTTTTCAATGCATCCAAATTAAGTTTTGTGTAAAATTAGCGTCGTAGAGTGTTCATATCAAAGTGTTAACGAATAAATCTTATAATAGACATAAGTAAGACTATCTATATTAATTTGCACGCATTTATGTGTATTTATAAGGCCAACAATGATAAAAAAACTCAAACCATTTATTTAAGCAAGCAGTTTTTAATTCATCCGAATAAAGTTTTACGCAAAATTAGCGTCATAGAATATTCATATCAAAGTGTTAACAAAAAAACCTCATAGTAGACATAGTTATAAGTATTGATAAGAATTTGCAGTAAATTATGAGGCCAAAAATTATGAAAAACTTGAGCAACCGGTTTAAACATCGGTTTTAATGCATCGAGAACTAGTTTGGGGCAAAACTAACATTGTAGAATGATCTTATTAAAGTATTAATTAAACTATCTCATAACAGATATAATGAGGAGTATTCATATTAATTTTCATGAATTCATCTGTATTTATGAAGCCAAAAATGATGAAAAACTCAAATAACTTGCTTGAAATGCAGTTTTAATGCATCCGAGTTAGATTTTTCGAGAAATTAGTGTCCTAAAATGATCATATCAAAATGTTAATTAAAAGTTTTATAGCGGACATACTTAGGAGTATTTATATTACTTTTCATGAATTTATGTGTATTTATGATGCCGGGAATGTTGAAAAACACAATCTATTTGTTTAAACAAATAGTTTTTAAGGTATCCGAATTAAGTTTTATGAAAAATTTGATTCGTAGAATGTTCATATCAAAGTGTTGATTAAAATATCTCATAATATATATAATTACAGGTATTGATATGAATTTTCACGAATTTATGTGTTGTTATGATGCCAAAAATGATAAAAAGAAACTCGAACAACTTGTTTAAACAAAGAGCTTTAATGCAATGAACCAGTTTCGGGCAAAATTTGTGTTGTATAATGATCATATTAAAGTGTTAATTAAACAATCTCATAATAGATATAGTTAGAAGTATTTACATTAATTTACATTAATTTATGTGCGTTTATGGGGCAAAAAATGATAAAAAACATAAATAACTTGTCTAAACATCAGTTTCAATGCTTCCGAATTAAGTTTTGTGCGAAATTAATGTCGCGGAATGATCATATTGAAGTGTTAATTGGAAAATATTACGATAGAGATAATTAGGAGCATTAATATTAATTTTCATGAATTTATAACCATTTATGAAGCGAATAATGATAAAAACTCAAACAACTTGTATAACCAGCAGCTTTAATGCATCTGAATTGAGTTTTATGCGGAATTAGCGCCGTGTCGTGATCATATCAAAGAGTTAATTAAATATTCTCACAATAGAGATAATTAGGAGTACTTATATTAATTTGCACGAACTTATGTGTATTTACGAGGCAAACAATGATGAAAAACTCAAATAACTTATTTAAACAAAAGACTTTTATTACATCCGACTTAAGTTTAATGCAAAATTAGTGTCGTAGAATGTTCATATCAAAATATCAATTAACAAATCTCATAGTAGACATAACTAGGAGGGCTTATATTAATTTGTAGGAATTTATGTTTAGTTACGTGTCCAGAAATAATTAAAAACTCAAACAACTTGTTTAAACAACCGTTCTTAATGCACCCGAATTAAATTTTATGCAAGATTTGCATCGTACAACGTTCATTTTCGAAGTGTTAAGTCCAAATCTTATAATAGACATAATGTGAAGTACATATAAGAGTTTGCAAGAATTTATGTGTAGTTATGAGGGGAAAATGATGAAAAACTCGAACAACTTATTTAAACAACAAGCTTTAATGCATCGAATTAAGATTTAGTCAAAATTATGTCGTACAACGATCATATTAAGGTGTTAACTAAAAAACTCATAATAAAAATAATTAGAATTATTTATAAGAATGTTTACGAATTTATATGTAGTTATGAGGCCGAAGTGATGGAAAACTCAAACAACTTGTTTAAACAAGCAGGTTTAATGCATCGGAATTAAGTTTTGGGCAAAAATTGGTGTCGTAGAATGTTCATATTAAAGTGTTAATTACAACTCTCATAGTAGACATAATTGTAAATATTTATATTAATTTTCAAGAACTTATGTGTATTTGTATAAGGAAAAAATGATGAGAACACACAAATAACTTGTTTAAAAGCAATGAGTTTTCAATGCATCCAAATTAAGTTTTGTGTAAAATTAGCGTCGTAGAGTGTTCATATCAAAGTGTTAACGAATAAATCTTATAATAGACATAAGTAAGACTATCTATATTAATTTGCACGCATTTATGTGTATTTATAAGGCCAACAATGATAAAAAAACTCAAACCATTTATTTAAGCGGCTAGTTTTTAATTCATCCGAATAAAGTTTTACGCAAAATTAGCGTCATAGAATATTCATATCAAAGTGTTAACAAAAAAACATCATAGTAGACATAGTTATAAGTATTGATAAGAATTTGCAAAGTAAATTATGAGGCCAAAAATTATGAAAAACTTGAGCAACTGGTTTAAACATCGGTTTTAATGCATCGAACTAGTTTGGGGCAAAACTAACATTGTAGAATGATCTTATTAAAGTATTAATTAAACTATCTCATAACAGATATAATGAGGAGTATTCATATTAATTTTCATGAATTCATCTGTATTTATGAAGCCAAAAATGATGAAAAACTCAAATAACTTTGACCGCAATGTTAGTTTTAATGCATCGAGTTAGATTTTCTCGAGAAATTAGTGTCCTAAAATGATCATATCAAAATGTTAATTAAAAATTTTATAGCGGACATACTTAGGAGTATTTATATTACTTTTCATGAATTTATGTGTATTTATGATGCCGGGAATGTTGAAAAACACAATCTATTTGTTTAAACAAATGAGTTTTTAAGGTATCCGAATTAAGTTTTATGAAAAATTTGATTCGTAGAATGTTCATATCAAAGTGTTGATTAAAATATCTCATAATATATATAATTACAGGTATTGATAAGAATTTTCACGAATTTATGTGTTGTTATGATGCCAAAAATGATAAAAAGAAACTCGAACAACTTGTTTAAAACAAAGCAGCTTTAATGCAAAGAACCAGTTTCGGGCAAAATTTGTGTTGTATAATGATCATATTAAAGTGTTAATTAAACAATCTCATAATAGATATAGTTAGAAGTATTTACATTAATTTACATTAATTTATATGCGTTTATGGGGCAAAAAAAGATAAAAAACATAAATAACTTGTTTAAACATCAGTTTCAATGCTTCCGAATTAAGTTTTGTGCGAAATTAATGTCGCGGAATGATCATATTGATGTGTTAATTGGAAAATATTACGATAGAGATAATTAGGAGCATTAATATTAATTTTCACGAATTTATAACCATTTATGAAGCGAATAATGATAAAAACCAAACAACTTGTATAACCAGCAGCTTTAATGCATCTGAATTGAGTTTTATGCGGAATTAGCGCCGTATCGTGATCATATCAAAGTGTTAATTAAATATTCTCACAATAGAGATAATTAGGAGTATTTATATTAATTTGCACGAACTTATGTGTATTTACGAGGCAAACAATGATGAAAAACTCAAATAACTTATTTAAACAGCAGCTCTTATTACATCTTACTTAAGTTTACTGGCACTTCTCTGCTTACAGGCCCCACGGTACCATACACCTATACTTATTAATGTAGTTATCATCATTATGATCATCATCACCACCAAAACTTCCAGTCACTGTTACTGTTATTAATGTTGTTGTTGTTAGTATTAGTACCAGTTTATCATTGTTACTGCTGATGATACCACTTCATATTTAGGCCATAGTTGCTGAAATCAATGAACAAATTGGAGGTACTGGAGTCGTCAATCAAGAGTGCAAGAACATAGTCTCGCAATATGGATCTCAGGTCATAGAATTATTGATAGCAGAGGTTTGTTCATTCTTATTTTTAACATATATATTTCAAGTTTTTGATATTTCTAGTATAATAACTAACTGTTTTGCTATTATCTGTCTTTACCAGACAGATCCATCACTAGTTTGTTCACAGATTGGTGGGTGCAGTGATTCAGCAACTAAAAATACCATGTAACTGATTACCTCTCTTTCTTGTCTAAACCTTTCCCTTTTACCTTTTTGAAATGACTACTTAACACATTTCCAAGATTGCTAGCAGCATCAAAAGTGTTGTCGACAATGGGTCTGACAACGCAACTTGTGCAATTTGTGAGATGGCTATTGTTTGGGTACAAAATAAGCTTAAAAATAATGTGACTCAACAAAAGATTATGGATTACCTTAATAAGGTTATTCTCTTATTTAGCCATTGAACTATTTGCCTCAAAAAAAGCAAACAGAGAACCCTGAATTGTGAAATTTGAGTCCCAGTTCAGCATATTTTTCCGTTTGCCTCAACTGACTCTTGGTCGCTCAAACTTCATTTATTATATGAGCTTTTATTATTTACGAAACACTAAGAAGAACCAACTAGACATTGGAAAATGTCTTGCAAGTTCTCCACTTCAACCCTATGCTGTTCTTTTAGGAAGTGTTTGGCGCTCAATGGAATAACAAAAAGTTGAAATAGAATAGCTATTCCGACGAATTAATTTGTCAAATGAATTTTAAACTAAGTAGAAGAGTGCGGAATAGTGCTAATCCGGTATATCAACTTATGATTATGATTAAGATTTAGAATTATTATATTATTATATTATATTTATGATTATAATTTATTATGATATTAATATTATGATTATTATTTATTATTATTATTATCATTATTTTTATTATATTATCGTTACCATTAGTATTATTATATTATTTATTATTATTATAAATATAATTTTAATATTATATTATTATATTATGAATATAAATATAATTATTTTATTATTATATTATTATGAACAAGATTATTTATTATTATATTATTATATTATGATGATTATGATTATTATTTATTATTATTTTATTATGTTGTATTATATTATTATATGTTGATTATAGTGATGATTAATTTATTATTATAATTATTTATAATTATTTTTATGATTATGATTATATTTTTATTATTATATTATTATGATTATGGTTATGATTATATTATTATGATTATGACTATAATTATTATTATCATGATTATGATTATGATTATTATATTATGATTAGTTATTATTATATTATTATAATTATAATTTTTATTATTATATTACTATATTATGATTATGTTTATATTTTTATTATATTACTATTATAATATTATTTTTTATTATGATTATTTTTTATTACTTTATTATTATTTTATTATGTTGTATTATATTATTATATGTTTATTATATTTATGATTAATTTATTATTATATTATTATAATTATAATTATTTTTATGATTATGATTATATTTTTATTATTATATTATTATGATTGATTATGACTATAATTATTATTATCATGATTATGATTATGATTATTATATTATGACTATATTATTAAAATTATGATTATGTTTATATTTTTATTATATTACTATTATAATATTATTATTTATTATGATTATTTTTTATTAATTTATTATTATTATTATTATTATTATCTTACTATTATGATTATTATTTTACTATTATTATTATCATCATCATCATAATTATTCACATTTTAACTATTCGAGTAACAACCGCCAAACAATATTTTCGCTCTTCCGAATAATCAAGAATACCACTCTTCCAAAAAAAATATTATTCTATCACTCTTCCAAAACTATTCCTTGATTTGCCAAACAGACCCTTATTGTTGGTAAAAAAGAAAATAAGATGACCAAGAAGAAAAAAAATAATGAACTAACAAATAAAATAAAACAAAACAAACAAACAAATTTGAGTTCCAGTGAATCCAATGAACATATATTATGGATATCATCTATTTCAAACTGGTAACGACCAATTAAAATGGTTCTAACATTTGGTATGCTTATTTAATGCTTTAGATAATACCCGATGCAATTTCACCTGACAAATATTTGGTGTGATAGATCTGCAGTAAGCTCCCTAGCCCAATGGGTGAATTGACTGTCGATTGCAATGCCATTTCATCAATGCCAGATATTTCCTTTACAATAGGTGGCAAACAGTTCACACACACTGACACCAGATCAGGTATACATGTATCCTTTCCTTTCTTATGATAAAAACAATTCATAATTTATGCAAGGTATAATTTACCAAAATCATCTCAAATGCTGGCTTAATTGTAATAATTTCAAATCTTGCTATTCTGCATATCAATCATGTGTTATATCTTATGCTACGCTGTGCTGAATAAAATTTGACTTGCACAAAATGCTAATCAACAGAAACCCGTTGTTTTAAAAGTCGATACTATTTTTATGCTATGATAAAAAGTACATTCTTAAAGTTGGAATCGGATCCATAGAAGAGTGTATCAGTGGATTCACGGCCCTAGATGTGCCGGAACCTCGCGATCCTCTCTGGTAATATTTACTCTCTTCTTTTATCTATTCTAAATTTTCTAGGTTCAATTTTTTGCAAATTTACAGACAAGAACCATGCAGGATCTTGGGTGATATGTTCATGGGAGTGTACCATACAGTATTCAACTATGGCAACTTGACAATCAGATTTGCGAAGGCAGCATAAATACACATCGAGAAAGAGATTGGACCGGCCCCACGGTTTATAAAAGCCATTTATTTTTAGTTTCTCCATAACAAATTTGGATTGTATTTGCCTTTCTTGTTACGAGACTAATTGAGTTCAATATAATTAAACATAAATACATATCAAACAAGCATCGGACTGTACATTAGGAAATTTCTTTTTTTCATTTTATGCCTAACTGGTATTTGGTCAGATGAAAATTTCCACACTACTACAACCATTGCTTAACTTCAATCTATGATGAATTAAACATTTCATTCTACTTCGACGCTTCAAATTTCTTTGCAAAAATTCTTTCATCTCTAATAGAAGCCACAAGAACCATCCTCCAATTATTTTGAATAAAAATAACCTCAGTAATGGATTTCATTTCATTAGCAAAAATGAGCCCAAAGCACAAAAACATTTGAGCTCAGGGAAAAGAGAGGAGCTTGAAGTTTTGGGTACTAGTAGATTGCTTGGTTGTTGGCTCTACACACCTTGTTACTTGGTGTGACGCAGTCTTACTAAATTATGCTTTGCACTTGCATTGATTATATTTTCAGAGTAAGTCTACCGTACACCATTTTTTTAGGAGAAAAACTTGAATCCATTTGAACTTTTTTGATTAAAAAAAATATATTATGTTTAAAAACAAATATAGATATGTTTGATAACTAAGTTACGATTCAGAATTGAGCGCATTTCAGATAGTTGTGCGGTTTATACATGTTTGATAACTAATGTATTGGAGCAATTCTCATATTTTTAAGGTACTGCCTCAAAGCTGTGCGGGTTATGCTGTGATCCGATCAGAAATGTCATGGGCCTTTGCAAACTAAGTTCCAACAATTTGCTTTGAAATGACTTCCACAATTTCCTCCTTCTCTTCTCTGAGGCAGTCGTTGTTAGGTACTTAGGTTAAATCTGCACTGGAAGCCCTTGTTGTTTTTGTTATTAATTTTTTTTGTTGGGAATAGTTTAAATAATTAAGCCAATTTAAATAAATGATTAAATAGAATGATCTTTTATAAAAATCAAACAGTGATATGAAGATTCCACTTGCATCTCATTATATAGTAACACTATGGTTTTCATCAATTTGAGGGTCTTTACATATAGTGCAAATAAAAAGAAGCGAGTTTCAAATTAATTGTAGCACTCACAAGACTTTGTGCTCAAGCTCTGAATTTTTAGCATGGTGTTTCTAAATACAAGACTTGAAAATCTTTCTTAACGAAATAGGGTTTTAATGCAAAAGAATAGCAACTGCGGAAGCAGTACTTTGATAGATACAGTTAGCTTTAATTTTTTGCTCTCATCTTCTTCAATTAGAAGCCTGAAAGCAAAATGGCAAATTTGATTTGAGCTTGTGTTTCTCGAAGTTTAAAGTTCCTTATGTTAGAAACTTAGAATGCTTCTATCAATAATATGCATTCCTTTCTTTCCATGGAAACAACCACTTCCGAACAAAATCCGCATTATGGCTGATGGTTCGAAACAAACTCCTTACAACGACAACTTGGAGAGGAGAGGACAACGTGTATGTTTTGTACACAGACAATGCAAGAAACTGCACACCATATCTTTGAGTCATGCCCCTACGCAAGGCATATCTGGAATGACATCCTACCAAATAACACACAAAGTCCTGCTTCAATGTTAGACATTCCTAGGATCATCACAGCAGACCATACAACAGAAAAAACCCAATTTACTTCTCTTGCCACTACCGAAATTAGACCATGTATGCATAGATAAATAAATGGAATAAATAGCTCACTTTTACTTACCCTCGAATCATTCTCCTCGCAGCAATTTTGATTTCGCACTATCTCCATGGAGTATGGATAAGACAGGTGTATTCCCCACAAAGAACAACACAAGGAATATTGCCGGTCTAATGTTTAGTCTTGTCGATACAACAACGAAACGAAGAGGGATCATTACAACAGGCATACTAGCAAGTGGCGAATGAGGTAAAAACTATTATCCTTTTGAATTACTATTAAGTTCAAACCATTCGCACATTATATTTGCATGTTTGACAATTTTCAATTACCTTTAAGGCTTCAAATTCAGAAAGAAAATGCATCAAGTCAGAAGTACAAACGAAAATGAAAGCTAGTTAGAAGTGTTGACAATTTTATATCATAAGAAGATGTATAGTGATTCTTGTATTTGGGCATATATGAAGTTAATCATCTCAGCATAATCATTAATTTTGCTGGCAGAATTCGTTGGAATGCTTTCAATGCGCCATCAAGAGAAGTCCTTCTATCTATGCCAGTTGGCAGTTGACAAAAGCCGAGTTGCGACGAATGGGAGAAAAGATCAATCGATAAATAGTATGGTGTCTGGTTATGATAATTATTACTACCGATAGCCCTGTTGCACAAGGGTAATCAAGCGAAAAGGATTGTCACAGAAAAGCAACAGATAGAAAACTACCAAGTTTCAGAGAGCAATCAGAGATTGCCACGCATATGACAGTGTGTCGATCAAGAATAATTTCGTTCTTTTTTTATTTGGTTATTTTGATATCAGTTCAAACACAAAAAAATCGAATGCAGTAAGCGGCTTGGATTTTTATTAAAAGCTAGCTGAGAAGATTAAGATATAAACTAGTAATTTGCCGGTGCATTTCAGCTGGCATTTTTTCAGAATGCTCAGGTGCATATTCACATCAAATTTTGCAAGAAGAAGAAGAAGATGATGAAGATTTATGCGACTTTCAATGTGTGATATACAGATCAAGGAATAATGGTACGGATTGCTTATAGGTCCGTAAAGTAAGTGATTCTTACATACACAGTTCTTTCAATGTGTGATAGATCAAGGAATAATGTACGGAATAATTAGCTTTTTATCTGTGAATGATATTTGGTTAGAGTAAGGAAACATCACATGTCAACTCACTCATCAAATGCACACATACAGGCCAGTTTAATGGAAAGAATATATGGATTTCAAAGATATCCCTCGTAAAGAAAACTATGCAGCGGATTGACAGTGAAAATAGTGCATCCGCTTTTCTTATCTGCGCTGATCATCATTTTGGATAAGCTTGTATTTCGTTTTTTATTTTTTATTTTTTATTTTCCTCGGTTCAATCTTGTAAATGTTTTTTTTTGTTTAATAAAAGATTAAACTAGACTTCTAACCTACTTACCTCGAAAAATAATAGGAGGGAGGGAGATGGCACATCATTTACCAAATTATAGCGTGTAAGTCTATATACGACACTGGGCCCGGATCAGAAAAGGCCCATTCCAGCCCAAAGGAGATGATATGTTATGCATATCAGTACATGTATAATTGTATATGCTCAATATCCTCAATATGTTAGTTGCTTTGTAATACTGTGTTTACTCTTTTCCGGCTTATTGGCTATTCTTTGATCAATTGTGGTATATGTTCTGTTCTCACTAGGTATACTATTGGTATACTTAGATAATACTTTTGTATGCTGTTTTGTTGCTTTCGGAAAGTAATGAAACCTGATACTCTTTTAGGGTTATTTTTCTTTTCAAAAAAAAAAATTAACCAGAGCTTGACTTCACTTAATAGGAAAGAGAAAGAGCATTACAGAAGGTAAAAAGAAAATACAATGAAATGCTAATAAATGAGGTCAGAAATTTAAAATAAAAAAGAAATATTTAATTTCCATTGTCTCACTTGTTCATGTCTGTTCTAATGCGGTGAGCAAAACCGGTGGCCTCGTACAATTTTTGAAACAAGAATTCAAAAGTCATGCCACTTAATTTCAAATTTTCATAAATGAATTTTGTCTTTAAGGGACATTTTCAAGTGGTATTGCATAATTACGAAAAAATGAAAAAAAAAAGAGATAAGGTCAGAACATTAAAAAATTATAATTACAGTTACAGACAATGGGAGAGCGAGCATAAAAGGTTTATTTTGAGACTTGAAAAACCGTGAATGCAACATGATCACTGTTTAAATTAAAATGGGAGAAAATTTCATAGAAGATATGTAGTGACCAACAAAAGAGACCTACATTTTCTTTCCTGTGAGCCAACTTACAATAAGCTCTCTCTCTCTCTCTCTCTCTCTCTCTCCTGGATGAATCAAAATCATCTCTAGGAATCACTCAAAATCTAAACCTAACTTCAACCTAATTAAGCCAAACACTCCAATGATATCATATACCATAATATCATACTATATGTATAATTACTTAACCCCCTCCCCCCCATTTGTATCTAATTAACTAATTCCCCCTCCCTTGTCTCATCCTCATCTCCTCTGCCCTTTTCACCTTATCCAAATTATTTGCTCTCGCAAACATCCTCCCAAGATAATGCAGCTTTCTACATTGTCCAACTATCACATTAGTGGTTGACGGTGTTTCCCCAAGAACCACTTCGTACCCATCCCTGTAGTTGTCCATTCCGGGAGCAAACAGCTGCCAGAAGAGGCCACCGGCAGCTGCACCAGCATTACGTGCCGAGAGATATATCTTGGAGTAGACCATGCTGAAGAGTGCATCTCTTTGGTAGTCGTTGTAGCCTGGATCTTTCAGTGATTTGCCGAACTCAGTTATCAGAAGTGGTGTACGAAGAACATTTTGTGCATCTTCAATGTGTGCATCCAGCCAATTGTTCAGGAAAGAGAGCTGTGCATCGTTGTTTGAGTTTGTCATCCTATATTTTCAAAATGAAAAAGATTGTAATATAATTAGCAATGTTAAATTTAATCAAAATGTATTAATCTGACTGATTAATACCAATTTGAGCATTTGAACTTGTTAACTCAAAAGGGTAGAATGTGGATTGTACCATTGGTCAGGATAAGAGTGAAGAGTTGCAAAGTCGATTCCGGGAATTTGATTGTTGGAAATGAAATCAGTGCCGACTTGGATGCTGGGATTGATTTGGCTATGGGTGGCTGTAGGTGCATAAAACCCTTCTAAACCCGCCTCTAGCATATGGTTTGTGTCAATCGATTTTACATGCGCAGCCATCTCAGTGATCCATTTCTATACATAATTTAAAATAACTGTGTCACTGATATGTTGAAGGAAACCAATGAATTAGAATTATTACAGTCTATAAATTTTCATCAAGGGAATGCAAATCTAATGTGTAGGTTTACACAGAGTGTGCAAGGGAAAATTTAAATTTCTACAAATTATTACATAGTAAAGGAGAGAAGAAAAACATAATTTATAAGTGCAAATGACATAACCATATTTGTAGGACTAAGAGTGCCAAACTAATAAACATGAAAAACAATATGAATTTTTTGGGGCAAGAATGGAAATAACCTGAATTGTAGCTCCAGAGGGGTCAGATAGGCATCTGGGTTCATTCATAAGCTCCCAAGAAAAGATGGTAGGATCATCTTTGTAAGCTACTCCAGTAATTGTGTTCACTCTTGTCAGTACAGTCTTCATTTTAAAATATTAAATTAGAAGTGTTCCTGTTAGGTCCAATGATAATTCCACTATTGGAAAGTCTCAATTCAGTTCTTTTCTGGGACTAACTTTTAGTTGGCAATAAGCTGCTATCTAATTTCAATCACATCATACAAGTTGACAGCAACTACTTCACTTAAATCTCTCGGTGCCTTTTTTTCATATGCATGGCCCACGTCTTTTAGTACATCATTTACTGAGGTTGCACGCCTAATAATAGTACTCAACTCAGCCCATGCTGAGTAACCTTAGTTTGGGTGCTAAAAGAATAGTAATATATTCTGAACCATTGCACAAAAGAGCTAAAACTACTTTGGCTCAGTGAGTAGTGAGTGACACGTTGATTGTTTGGTTAGTGCCCAATGACAGGTCAACATCATGTCTTCAGCTAATTCCTCCGCAAATTAAGGTAAATTTAACAACTTTTCCTGGATTGAGACTTTTAAATTAATAAATTATTCACGGTTGTTGTTTGTCTGTCTGACCAGAAGTACTACTAATTTAATTGCGAGATGCATATAAATAGGAATTTGTGAGATCAACAAAATATATTAAATTTACCTTGATGTGGTTCTTGTAGAATTGTTTGACCAAAGAATTTGAGAAAAAATCATCATCAGAGGAAATTGATTGGCCTTGGCTCCGGGCCCAATCAACATATTGCTTCTTCCCTCCAAAGCTATCATAATTATTCACCAAGCTCAGTATCAATTTCACTCCATACTTCCCTGCCTCTGACACCACAAAATCTAATCCCTTCAACACAACAAAGAAAAAGAAAACCCAAAAATGTTAACTCAACTCTTCAGTGAAAAATTGCAACCAAGCCACCATTTTTTGTATCAAATAGCAAATAAATAATACTATGCGTCTTTCGTGTTTCTCTTTTCCGTTTTTTATTTTATTTTATTTCAGATTGTTGCAAGTAGAAAAGTAGATCGATTCTCTCTAGTTCTTCTTTAAAGAAATTACAGATACTCCCTTATTTTGTAACATCACAGTGAGTCAGTGACTAAGTTGTTGGTTAGTTAAACGCATTCTGATAATACCCACAGAAAGTTTGTTTAACAACATTCCCTATCTATTTAGAGAAAATTACTAGTAGGCCAAAATAATTTTATCCGTTCACCTTTTATACAGGGGCATATCTGATTTCCAACAAAAATTAGTCATAATTCAAATAAAAAAATATACCATTTTCATGAAATCTTCTAGGACATCAGCGCAAAAAATGGCTACATTATCAAAAACAAACCTCAAACTCATATGTTGATCTAATTTCATACCTGAAATGTCTGTTCATTGTAAGATCCAGGAGAGTATTGCAACGCATTGCTACCACCATCACTAAAGGCCCAAGTTCTAGCCACAGAGAGAGAGTGGCTCGGCGCCTCGTGCAAAACAGCCGACACCTTGTCTCTCTGAGCTGGATCAGAGGCCAATGTCATGAGCCAGTAAGCATTGAAGCCGTTTGCGTAAAATGGGTTCCCGTTTAGTACAAATTGAACACCGCTTGTTTGCACAAAATCTCCACCACCTTCAACAAAGTGGTGCCTTAGACTTAGAAGAAGAACCAAGAGGAGCGGTGAGACAAGATTGAGCTTTTTCTCCATCTTTTCTCAAAACCTTCGTTCTCTCTCTTCCAAATGGGAATGTGGCGAATGAGGGTAAGAGAGGGATGGATGAATGAGAGAATGTTATGTAGATGAGTATAAATATAGGGCGAGCACAAGCGATTAGCAGAGTATCTATTTACCTCTTTACCTTCAGCCCCGTCTTGGGAAGAGAGAGAACATTAGGCTTACAGTTACAGTTAATTAAGAGGGGAGGTTTCTTTTTTTTTTCTGGGCTTGTTTGCAAATGTATCTGAAGCTCTTTTTCGCCTCTTCTTTTCTGAAAGCAGAATAATGCTCTGGAAAATCTGGCATTGCGTTACAATATCTTATTAATGTTATGGTATAAAATAATTTTGCTCTGTTCTTTGCCTGTTTTGGTTCTTCCAAGGGTACATTTACAACATGAGAGTAAAAAGTACTAATTTCAAACATATTTACAGAAAAAAAAGAAATGTATTGCTGAATCAAGCAAGTTGACTTTCAAATAAAAAAATCTTGATACGAATCCTTCAGGCTTCAGGCACCAAATCCAATTAAATAAACAAAATATAGATGTGTTATATTCTGATTAAAGAGAGTTGCAAGGTTATATATGTAAATTTTATGTGACCACATGTGGGCCTACGTATTATTTTCATGTCTATGAATTATGAAAAAATAGCAGATTGCTAATTACTTTGGCCTACTAATTGTACCTCACTTTATAAACATTCTTCAGAAAAATCTCTCACTTTCTTATAAATGATAGGAATATCTATACAAAACATATAAACACCTCTTGTTCTAAAAATAAACACTTTTTATTATAGAAATGAACATTTGGAGCTGACGAAAAATTATTCTTGAAGATGATGACCACCTATATGGTCCCTAATTACTAATAAAGCATGTACAAATTAATCAAATCATATTTTAAAATTAAGCATGTAATAAAATAATTTAGTTCTTTAACACACATAGTAGTTATGAATATGTTTCGTTTTCAGTATGAATACTCATGATAACGGATATGAACACCTATAATAACAAGTATGAACATTTTGAGCAGTTTAAAATTCATTCTTAATAATGATGAGCGACCTACACCCTACGTATCCAGCTCATCATTTGAAAAATATGAAATACTGATATAGGTGTTCACATTTAAAATTGACAATATTTATTTCTAATTAATGAGATATTCATACTTACTTCTGGGATGTTCATATATAATCATGGAAAAAAAGGCTTATCAAAAAATAGAAATATTAATGAAATTGAAAAGTTGGAAAAGAAATCTATTGAAGGATATATTTGGGAATAGAAATATAGCTAAAAATAAAAAAAGAAAAGAAAAAATAGTTAGAGGATAAATTTGAAAAAAAAATATCAGGGGATAAAAAAATCTTCTCAGTTACTTATTACGGTGAGTTTAACAATAAAAGGTGTGTTCAGTTGCTGCGCATTTGCAACTTGCAAGTGTTTGGATGGGAAAAAATTCATTATCACGTAATTTTATTTTTCCTATCTAAATAGTAGCGCTTGGAAAAGCTCCGAACGGGACTTAAAAGAGAGCTGTACCTTTTTGAAAAGTGACCTACGAATTTTTGTGCTCTCTCGGGCTTGTTCGGTTGCTACTCATTTGCTAATATTTAAATAGGAAAAAATAAAATTCACTCTCATATAAAAAAAATTTCCATTTAAATAGCAGCCCTCGGTAGAGTTCCGAACGGGCCTTAGATACTGTTTTAATATTTTTCAAGATTTCAGTAAAAAAATATTGAAATAACATTATTATTTTGGCATGGCATTATGTTTTATTTATTTATTCTGATTTTATGTTTTCAGGGAAAAGAAAAGGTAGCTTTGCAATCCTGGCAAATTCCATATTTATTTCAACGAAATTAATTATAACGTCGTTTGCCATGTATATATTATTTTGGAACATTTATTTTATCTGATATATGCATGAGCAGTATGAGTTTAAACTCACCAAGATCTTTGATGAGCTTGTCTCAAAAAATATTTAAGTATATTATATTTTAATTTATACTTTTCAATAAATTCTTTAAGTGAAAATATAATGTGATGCAAAAGATTAGTTTTTTTAGAATTTTTAAGTATTTATTTTATTTTTTAAATGACTTTAAAAATAATAACAAAATAACGAGTTCTCGCACATTAAATATGTCATTTTAAAAAATCCAAAATAAATACTTAAAAATATTTAAAAATGAAAAAAATTGCATCCCATGATATTTGACATAAAGAATGTATTGAGAAATATAGATTGAAATTTGCATATGTTTAAGTATTTTTTGTGAAGCTCACTAAAGAGTTAGTGAGCTTAAACTCATACTAGCTTTGCTCTATATGCATTTCTTATTTACATAATACAAGACAGTAAAGATCGATGGACTAAGGAAGATGACTTTGGACTTAATGAATAACTATTTACATATACATGACAGTAAGATTTATATGAAAATTTTGCTTTAATATAAAACATAAAGGATGTGTGACATATTTATTTTGACTTAATGAATATCTAACTTAATATGTAAATTTTGCTTTAATATAAAACATATAACAATTCACCTGAGCCATATACATCATATTAAGGAGGTATCAAATGTCTTCATTTTTCAATATTAATTTGTTCTATAGCAACTAGCAAGGAACTTGCAAGCAATGCATTGATATGAATATTTTATGGACGTTGAATTTTTAATTTATTGATTCATATATAAACTAAAAGACCAAAAATATCAATAGTTACTCGTGTACATGAGAAGATAATATAGAGTCACATCTAGTAATTTTATTACTGTCTTAAAATTTGAGTTTTTTATTAGAAAATTAATAAGTTAAAAAAAATGATGGAGACATGAGACGAAGACATTTAGAACCCTCTCATTATATTATAAGTGTTGGCCGCTAATGGCGCTGTGATGTATGCAGCCTTTCGCCCCTTTCTTGGTTTATGTTTTCAAGTTTCAACGGGTTCATTTCTCTTTTGAAATCTTCAAGAAAGGAATCTGGTATGGAATGCTTAGCGGAGGGGTTTAGGGATCAAAAAATAAATAAATTTGTTCAATTTGTTACTTCTTTTTTCAATCTGGTACTTTTAGATCTGCCCAAATTGTAAGCTGTAGCATCTATGTGTCGGTGATTCTGTGATACATCGCTGTACAAAAAACACAGTTTATTATTATTTTTTTGAGTGAAAACACCGCTTATTCAAATGTACATACATATAGAATTAGGGGTTAAATGAATAGTAAATTATTCATGATTTAATCCAAAAAATAATAAAAATCATCCGATGTGTTTTTAAAGATATACATAATGTACTAAAAAAATTAATGAATAAAGATACAAATTTAGCTATTACTTATCTGTATTTAATCGCTTAACTATTATCTGTTAATATCTGACATTCTAGAAAGTATTTGTATTCAATATTGTCCGATTTTATTCAAATACATGTCCGAAAAATTCTCACTATTTTTATTAGATTTTTAGTGTACATTATAAATTCAATTAATTTTATATGTAATTTATGCTCATGTATCATATTTTTATAATAATATAATAATAATTAATATTTAAGCTTTATAATAAATGATATAATTATTTTTTAGTAATATATAATATTTTTATTTAATATTTAAAATATATCTATATTTATATCTGCATCAGTAAAAATGTAACGGATACAACATTAAACATATACTTGAGTACCAAATAATTACACCCCCTTAATTAGTACTACACTTTGAATGTCACCGAATTCGGTGCTTGAATGGCCAATGAGGCACTATCTTCAACCGACAGTGGAAGCCGGATTTTCTGATGCTTGGTCAATGAAAAATTCAATGTGACAGTGGATTTACTCGAATAAACTGTACATTATTTATTAAGGGCTTCTTATAGAATAATCAGAATTTATTCATATAATTTATAAATTATAATTAAATTACTCAATTTATTTTTTATGAATTAATTGACTAAAAATTAAATAAAATAATAAGTACAAGATAAGAACGAATTTTATTAACTTAGTGCGCCGAGCGATTAATGTTGTGTGAGCCTTTAGGATAGAATGACGCTCTATCGGGCTGGGCTGCAAATGAATCGAATTTGATCGAACTCATTAATGTTTGAGTTTGATTTGAAACTATTTTAAACTAAATCAAATTCGAACTAAATTGTATTCGAGCTAAATCGAACTCTAAACGAACTCAATTATTCTAATTTTTATATTATCATAAATAACTAGACCTAAAATAATTAATTTTTTATCAATTTTATATTAAAATTTTAAAAATTAACTAATATTTATTAATTTAATAATAAATTAATAATATCTTATTAATTTTATAATAAAATAATTATGTTATTATATATATTATTGACTAAATATTTAAAAATATATATAAATAACTACATATCGAACTATTACGAATCGAATTTAAATTAGTTCATTAAAAAATTATCAAACCGAACTCAAACTAAAATCAAGTCGAACACAGAACGAATTACGAATTACGAACTTTTTTTACCGCCTTAATATTCGGGCAAACTTCACCGTTTATTCATTCCAAAAGTTCGACCCGAGTGATGTCTTAATTTCTTTCCGATTTTGACCGGTTATACATATCGGTTACAATTTTGACCGGTTGAGAACTGGACTCAGTCAAAGCAATCATCATTTATCAACACCTAGACCCAGTGCATGTAGCGTAGATTCACCCTGGTATCCACGAGTAAACCGCCAGAGATCAACTTCTAGCCGTCAAATTGTCAATGCAAGATTGCAATTTTGCAAGTGCGCTCAGATTTTTTTCCTTTTAAAAAAGAAAGTAGGAAATCTGTTCGGAATTTGTAGAGAATTTTCACTCGAGTTGGTGCAAGCAGCAATTTGCAATTATGGAGTTGGATTGGGGCAACCATTGGCCATTCCTTGAAGTATGGTTATAACCTGATAGTAAAATATTTAATTTTATTTATAATTTAATTTGAAAATTAATAAAAATTATCTGATCCATATTCATATTCGAAGATATTTATATTTAAATTTTTTTGATGATATGGAATATAATTTAACTATTATCTATCTATATCTTATCGTTTAGCCATTTTTCGTCAATATCCGACATTATTCAAAAACATCCGATCCGATACTATCCGAATACATATTCAAAAATCTCATTATATATTTTTTTATTTATATTTTTTTTATACATTACAAACCTAACTAAGTTTATATATAATTTGTGCTAATGTATCATATTTTCTTATAATTCATTGATATATTTGAACTACTAGTATAATAATAATTAGTAGTTAACTTTATAATTAATATTTAGTTTTTATAATAAATTATTCTATCAAAAAATAGTATGTAATTATTTTTCAATGATATATAGTATTTTTACTTAATATCTAAAATATATTTGTATTCACATTTGTATTAGTCGATATTGATCCGTATCTAATATCCGTTAAATATCCGATCAATATTCATATCCAAAATTATTCATATTTGGATTTCTATATCTGAAAAATTATAACGAATACGGACGATAAAATCGTTATCCGTACAAATCGATCCGTTTTGCAACCTAGCTTAAAAAAACACCAGACCAGTGCGGCTGTGCCCACACTCAGTACCAACAGGTTAACAGGCGCCTAGCTGTCCCCAGGAAACTACCCGATGCTTTTAGACTAATAATTTGATATGTAGGACTCATTAACTATATATTAATATATTTGATTATATTTTTTATTATTTGAAATTATGATTTTTTAAATGTCGGATACTTTAAGAATGTGATAAATGATATATACACACGAAAAGGGGTGAAATTTGATACAAATTTTATTGTCAACCGGATGACATAAATCTACAATAATTTATATTTAACTCTTCTCGATAAAATATCAAATAACAATAAAAAAATATGTAGTGTGAATTGACAGTCTGAATATATATTTTTTTGCTCATTAATTACACATTGTGTACTCTACAGAGGAGGATTTAGACTCAGTGGGCTCTTTATGCTATATCATATCTATTGTTAGTAATGCAATCTCTACATTAGTCTTCCGAAGAATTCACCCTTAACTAATGTTAGTAGCAAATATGCTAATTAAGCAGTCAACTAAGGTTAATAGATGGAAAATCCAGTTAATAAATTTAAATAAAATAAAAATAATGTGTGTCAAGACCAATTGCTTGTTTATTTTTTGCCATATGTTCTTCATCAGATCTTTGATTTTAATGCTCTAGGCTCTAGGCTCTAGCCTTTTTACTCTTTAGCAACTCATTTCAAGAATTTCGTTTGCTTTGTTTTTTTACTCATTTAAATATTAATAAATGCTTCAATGGTTTTTAAACTTGATTCATTATTTGCATATAATTGCTTCGTAAAGCAGATTAGAAAGAGCAGTAATTTTTATTTGTTTTACTTTTTTCTGATTAACAATGAAACGATCAAACGATACCATCATCTTTTTTCTCCTTGTCGATGTAATTTGAAGGTTTTGATCCTCATCTAATGCCAAATATATATTTTGGGTGGGGATCACTTGACAATGAGTTATTTTGACAATTTTGACAATGAATTTTCAAATAAATACTAAAAAATAGAAAAAAAACTTTATGGATATATTTTTATATTTATAGATTGATTGTGATTCAAATTTCATGCCCTTTCATTATCGTTTGCTACTCCATCAAGGAGCACAAAAATTTTATATAATTTACAATGGTTATAATATGATTGTATTTGATGGATAATCAAACGATAATAAAATTACATAAAATTTAAATCACCATCAATCTATAAGTAGAAAAACATATTCATAAAAAAAATTCTATTTTTAAGATCTTTTCGTATTTATTTAAATATTCATTGTCAAAATTGTTAAAATAATCATTGTCAAGTGATCTCTTCCTATATATATTTGCTTAACGAATCAGTTGTGTCATATGATTTTTCAAAAGTGTCTTACACTGATTGAAGTGATAAGATCCTTCTTTTTCAATTTGGATTATCTGATCTGAAATAAACGGATGATGTTCCTTCACCGTCGTCATAATCCTCTTAAATGACATTAATGGGTCGATCTAATACTTTTGCTTAAATAAGAAATTAAATCAGACAGTGGTGGAGCTTCATTCAATTGTTTTGGGTTGTGACCCCTCTTAAATTTAAATCTTAATTGTGATTATTTGCAGTTGAAGAGCTCCACTATTGAAATCAGATTTATGAAAACAGATGGAATGACAGCAAATACTCATATATTATGAAGCTTTGGGAAAATCATAAGTGCACAAAATTAGGAGGTGCGTATCACCCTTGGTTTTAGTCAGGGATTGACCGCTAAAGCCACTCCACGTGGCTAGGTATTAGCGCAGTCACATGGTGGGGTCCAGGATGGCTGGAGGGGCCATGTAAGGTTGCTCCATCTTGAATCCTGTCTTGGTTTTCTTTTCCCAAGGCCACGAATACAATGCCAGGAAGGGTTAAGAGAGAATAATAACGAATTAATAATGATAATATATTTATTGTTGAATTGCTATAATGACAATCGCCTCAACCGTCGAGCCAACTTACATAACCACCCCTTGGCCCCCTGCACGCCGGGTGACCTACGCACAGAGTGAAATTGATTCGGACATCAATCATATGTTATTATTTCCTTTTAATAGACAAACTTGCTCTTCATTAATTATCTTGCCAATTTGCCATTACTGTAATTTACGATACATATAAAATAATAAAATAAAAGGAGAAGAGTTTCATTGTCGTTACAAAAATTTTAGTTCATATTTCAAGCTTAATACTCAAATTATGAATTAAAATTATTATTCTTATTATTTTTTATCATAAATGTATGCTCCAAAGTTTTTATATCATAAGATGTCACAAACTTACTTTTTTCATTTATATTTTTAATTTTGACACTCAAATTTCTAAACCAAACTGTTGATCTTTTTTTTTTTAGTAGATGTATGCTTATAAGTTTGTATGATTTATGGGGGCCATTTGATACCAAATCAAATGATAATCGAATGAATATATTAAATTAATCAATTATTTTAACTACATTCATTCATTTTGTCACTACTTAATCCAATACAAAATGAGCTCAAAAAATTATAAAAATTCACGAGCATACATTTACCATAAAAACAATATGATTATCAGTTTGGATTCATAGTTGATTGTCAAATTTTGAAATATAAATTTAACATTAAATGTGTGACATCTTATGACATGTAAAATTTATGATAAAAAATGTGATATAAATCATGTGTAAAATTTTGATCTTATTTTTTTAATTTTTATCATTTGAATTATTTAAATTAAAATAAAAAATAATGAGATAAAAATAGAAATAAAGACGTTGAAAACCCTTTTACCGAACCTCAGCATAAAAATAAAGTCCATGCCAAACTATTAAATTTGGGCCATTTATTAGTAGAATTAAGAAAGAAAGAAAAGGTTGCGGCTACTGGTAGCATGTGATGCGCCGACGTACCAGATTGGTGGCAAAGAGCAATTTGCCAATTTGGTTTTAAGTTGCAGCCTTGCAGGGGCCAGGGGCCAGGGATTATCTCCAATCAAGTCTGGGCTCCACCCATGTTACTCGTTCCTTCCCCGAGCTTGTCAGATCATGATCCCTGTTTCTTCTCTTCTTTTCTTTTTTTTTTCTTTTCTTTTTGAGCGAAACCCATTTTGTTTGATAGACCCGATCAATGTGCAATTCCCCAAAAACTTTTTGAGCGAAACCCATTTTGTTTGATAGACCCGAGCAATGTGCAATTCCCCAAAAACTGTATGCACATCAGCACATGGATGGTTCCTCTTCTACCATTCCATAGGGCCGCCTGACCGTTGGGTGGTTTGTGTCCGTTTAAACTTTAAAGCATCAATGCAATTAAAACGGTGCACTATTTAAATCTTAAATCTCTTCACTGCTCCACCATTTTGCACCTGGTAAGACTACACCGAGATTAATTTTAAGCTCGGGCTGGTTCAAATATGTAATTGTAACCCATCTTTGTTCGGCAACTAATTCTTGTGAAGAAGACACACCTCATCCAAGCTATTGCATGAAGACCCTTAGTGTTAGTTATTTTGTTATTGTATTATAATTGTGGATATAATGGACCAATTTGATCTAATATGCTTGAGTCAAATACATGTCAATAGATAGCGACCTGATTTAAGATATTAATGTATAAATTACAAGTTTTGTATGTATTTATTGTTTTTTCTACTATAATTATGACACACACAAACAAAAAAAATCTAATATGGGAAGTGGGGATACCCTCTTTGGTGCTACAACACAAACTGATTTTACATACTTCCATTCTACTATGTGCATAAGAATTTAAATATTTCTTGTATATACTAGTTAGCTTAGATTAACTCGTCGTTCTTGCATGCTACGCAGATGCTTGTATGAAGCTTCAATTTTTTTTTCTTGCTTTTTATTAAGTTTGCCAAAAAAAAAATTATAAATAGCCTAAATAGAATATAGAGTAAATTTTTCAGGAGGTTGCAAAATTATATCTCAAATTCATATTTGGTCACCGAACTTTTATTTATTCCTTTTTAGTCACTAAACTTTAATTTTTGTCCAAATTTGATCACTCTGTTAGTTTTTCCATCCAAACTTAATCAAAAAATTATAATATTATATGAACATGTATATTAATTAATTTTTTAAGTAAGATTGATAAATTATTGATGTTTTATTATTCAAGCATATTTTTGAGCAATCGAGATTAACTTAATAAGCTAATTATATCAACCATCTATTTTTATTTGATTGAAGATTTTTTTAATTTCAAATTTATATAGAGATATTAATGACATTCTATAATTGAAATTGATATTTTATGGTTAAAGATATTTTAATTTTATGATTTAATTACTATATAAATAATAACTAATATATATTTAATTAACTATGTTTAAAATTATGCTAAGAACTCATATTCTAAATAATATGATTACTTCTAAAAATAGCACATATTTGAAAACATAAAAAAAAATTTAAAAGAAAAAATAATTATTTTGTGCATATATTATTATTTATTTAAATTTATATAAAAATATATGTATTTAGACTTTAATATAAAGGTCATTTTAAATATTCTATTACGTTTAGATGAAAAAACTAACAGACTGATCAAATTTGAATAAATATCAAAGTTTAATGACTAAAATAAAGATAAATAAAAATTTTAACGAACAAATATAAATTTAGAATATAGTTTAATGATCTCCCAGAAAATTTATCCTAGAATATAGAAAGGCCAAAACTTGAGGGAAAAAAAGTCAAGTAAAACTTTGACTGAGAATTTAAATTTAGTTTTCATCATCCAGTTTTCAAATAAAAAAAATGTAGTTGTCTTAGCAAGCATTTAACAAGGGGATGAATCCAAGAGGAGCCGAGGGTAGCAGCTCCTGAAAAAAAAATTTACAAATATTCTTATAATTACGTATATTTTTTAAATAAATTAGAAAATATATTTATATTGAAAAAAAAAAAATTTGACCCTTCTAAAAAGAATCTATTTTTTATCTTCCTAGACCGGAGTCTGAATCCATTTCTGATTTAACAAGTCCTTTTACATATTTGTGTTGTTCTTCATTATCAGGAACTAACCTACATAAAGGTATGTCTATGCTCGTGCCTTGCATTTAAAATTTAACTATTAAGATAGCATATTTATAGTGACTTGTAGAAATATTGTCCAAATTTTAGTTGTGTCAGAACTTGATTGTAACATTGACTTAAAAATATTTCAAGTACTTCAAGTAGCCTCGGTCACATACTCACATTCATCTTTTTCTGTATATTTGGTCGGGGTCCTACTTGATTAAATATTAACTTTCTTAATTAATACTTTTCGTAGTTCTCTCTGAAAAGTCCCAACCTCTCTTTTCTTTCATTGTATGATATAGGGTCTGTTTGATTTTAAGAATAAAAAGGAAAAGAAAATTATTTTCTTTCTTTAGCTCGTTTGATGTGCAAACTTTCCAAGATAAATAGATATCCTTCTGTGGTTTTGCTTTTTTTTTTAATTCACTTTTCTAACCAAGACAAAAGAAAGAGAAATAAAGATGAGTTAGGTGAGGTCCAACATTAAAAAGTTAGTTATAACTTCAAAGCTTTATGGATTGAACACTTAAAGATATATGTAATGACTCATATATTCTTTGTTTTTCATCCGCTATAAACAATGACATATACTTTTACTTAAAAAATTACTTGTTGAAAGATTCAATAATATGCATACCCTCTCTTCTGGTCCTCCCAGAAATTTATCATAGCCAATACGATTAGATACATCGGATTGATTTAAACAGTTCAAATTTTAAAAAATATGAGTGTTTTTCAATGAGTCTCATTTTTATAAATACACTCAAACTATGCATATTTGTGCTTTCTATGACAGTGAATGTGATCCCCATCTTCTCTCTCTACTGCTATTTTCTCTAGCAAGTCAAACATTCAATAAAAAAAAAAAAATTATAAGAGCCATTTATGAAGGAACAAAGTTTCCAGGATATTTATAAAATCAATGAGGTTCTCTCAAATCAAATAAAACGGGCTCATAATAGAAATAAAAAAGAAGAAATTTCATGAGAGTATTTTCTTGAGCTTGAGTCTCTATGAATGTGTCATATAGTAGAGGGACAAGACACCGGAGATCCATAACAGAACACGATATATGCACCACCGGAGCGGAGACTGAGACCTCTTCTGAAATTTTAGTAATTTTGGTTTTGGTAAATGGTAATGGTACCCAATATGGAGCTGCAAAAGACCAACCGTTTCCCTTCTGCCACGTGTAACATCTACTGTAGGTTAGTAGGTGCAGTCGCCTTTTTCAGTACCTAGCTATTGGGTAATTGGGCTGCATGTGATCGACCGACCCTGGGCCTGTCACCTGTGCATTCCTTCTTCCTATTCGTCTCCCTTTCAAAGTAACTGGACACATCCATTTTTTCTCTCGCCCGCTTGTTAATTATGAGATGTTTCTAATTTTAAAATATATCTCACTACTATCTTTTCAAAAAATATACTAGCTTGTACATTACAGAATTTCCCTGGATATTGCGTCATATTAAAAAAATATGATATATACGAATTTGTTTATTATGAGATATCTTGATATATCGCATTCACATGTTGTTCAAGGACATTAATTCAAAATCGACAATCATTGATAATATCATTTTATTTCATGTTACTATAGTTTCCTTTGCTATCATAGGTTTCCGTTTCCAATTAAATTGTCCAGTAAGATCTCCGAAACTTGTTCACTGGATATTTCCAGTTGTTGATGAACTGGAAATAATGCTGTCCCATTTTGCCTCATTTAATGCGAGGCTCGTTTCATATTTCTTTTCTGATTTCTGAACATCAGATGGCCATACATATAACATATTACATAGATTAGGTAACAGAAAGAAAGTTTAGTTAATTGCTGCACAATTTTCAAAAGAAAGAAAAGAAAATGGTGTGCCCAATTACTAGGCGCTACGTCAGACTGCCACGAAACCCATCCTGATCCTTTTTTGGGAAACTCTATCGGCTACTGTTTATTTATTTTTATTTTTTTGGTTGAAGGCTACTGTTTAATTTAATTCAGAAGTATTGGTTAGCAATTAGCATAGTGGCAGATTAGTACTCAGGAATTGT
Source organism: Schoenoplectus tabernaemontani (assembly GCA_037127355.1). Taxonomy (NCBI): domain Eukaryota; kingdom Viridiplantae; phylum Streptophyta; class Magnoliopsida; order Poales; family Cyperaceae; genus Schoenoplectus; species Schoenoplectus tabernaemontani. The sequence continues at coordinate 23,168,479 of CM073742.1, read as the reverse complement.
TGGGCGAAGTTTAAAATCTACTATTTGAGTAAAATACAGATATAATTCATAAATAAAATATATCTTTAGTATTCCGGAATTGTTTGGGGAAGTTTAAAATCTACTATTCGAGTATAATACGGATATAATTCATAAATAAAATATATCTCTATCTCTATCTTTACTCTTTATTAAGCATGTAAGTGTTCTGATCCTGTAATGGTCCAAAGTTTTTGTTAAATTTTTAAAGCTAACATCAGTCATCGGATTGAGTTATTCGTCAAATAATATTATTATTTCTATGGTCATTTATGTTGAAGTTATAATTTTCTCTCAATTTTAATTGTTACACGAAATGCTGCATAATTTAGGAGTACAATTGCTCTACTTTATTTTCTTTTTTTTTCTTAGATTGCAATCAATTATGAATTTTAACTTTTTTTAAATTTGAAATGTCAACTTTTCTATCAATTTTGCATTTATTTTACATTAATTATGTATTCATGATTAAAATTTATATTAATTACTAAATTATCTTCATTTTTATTTTTTATTTTTTCACATAAAGATATTATTTTGTATATTTTTAAAAGATATCACCATAGTAATGCACGGACAAGATACTAATTATATATTAAATAGATGTTCAACTAGTGAAATATATATTTAAGAGAAAAATAAATTAATCATAAATTATTAATAAATAATTCATAAATTTTATTACCATGTTGGTTAGTAGGTTATTTGGGTACAGTTCCGAGGTTGGGACCCACCACTGGTGCCTTTTAGGCCGTTATCCGTTTCTTCTTGGGACTTTAGATTGTTAATAGATATCACAATGGATTCTCGAGGGATAAAATGAGAATGAAATCGAAAATGTCGCGTTTTTTGTGATCAGGGAAGAGGAGACAACACGATTTGAAATCGGCGTGATTTTAGAAAGGCTGAAATCACGCTTTACAAATCTTCACCGAAAGATTGGTATTTAGTGAGAATTTATTATCTTACTTCTCTACCCTTCTTCTCTGTCTTAGCAAACATAGCTAGTGTGATCAAGAGAGACACTTCACAATAAGTTTTTCTTTCCGACTAAACTTTCAACAACATTGTCCTTCAATTATGAACAGATTTCTCAATTTTAATTATTTTTCTAATTTTCTTTTATTTATCTATATTAAACCCTAGTTATTACAATATAAGAGCACTGATTATAAATTAGAAGAACTGTGTGATTTCTTTTACAATTTGATATCCATGAATTTTATTTCTTATATACATTTTGATCAAACAAATCAATTCTAAATCTATTCTATTCTTTTCTAATCCATTAAATTCTCATTTCCCGTTCATTTTGATCTAAGCATAAACAAGGAAAAAGATGGAAGTCCAAAATAAATGGATCTATTAAAACTACAATCTGCCGTTTATTTTATTTATATATTAGAATAAATAAATAAATGGATCTAATTTTGTTTCTAATTTTTTAAAAACTTATTTAAAATCTTATATCAAAATTGTCATAATCAGTGGCGAAGCTAAAGTGGGTGCTAATATGGCCCCACCACCCCATAGATTTAATATTTATTTTCAAATAATATTTAACTATTGCATATTGATATTGTAAAAAATAAAGTATAATATTAAACACATATATCATTAAATTTGAAATAAAACATATTTATATTGTGATATCGATATTAATATTTATATAATATATTATAATTGATCCCTATTTTATTCTCGGCACTTATAATTAATTTATAATTCCGTCCCTGGTTATAATTAGCATTTAATAATAGTTTAATAAGAGAAGTGTTGACACTGGACAGGATGGAAGTCATGGGGTTGGATGGAAATAGTTTTCCTTAGGGGGAAAAAAATCTGTTCACGGCTCCACTACAGATTCTTTACTCGGCCACATGCCCACATGTACCTGACACAGATTCTTTCAACATGAACTTTATGAGTTTCATTTTTTTAATAATTATAAAATAAATTATAATTTTAATAATATACATTACTTAATTAAAATTTTAATAATAGATATGATAGTGTAAGTAGAGTTGCACATTTAAAATACATTATTTTCATCCACGTCTTTCCATCAAAAGTGACAGTCTCACCGACTTCTTTCACAAAAAATTCAGAAATAATATCCTATTGATGATAAAAAAAATCAAGGGAAAAAAATCCTTCAATGATCAAGGCGACGCATTTTAAATGTGCACCCTACCTGCCCGGGTTGTTATACTTATTATTAAAATTTTAATTAATTAATATTATTAAAGCTATAATTTATTTCATAATTATTAAAAAAACTGGATTAGTTCCGTTTCTCTGTAGAAACCTTTATAAACCAAAATTGAAAGCACTAATTTCTTATCAGTTATCACTAGTTTTTCGAGTCTATCTACTTTATTGCAGCTTTATTTTCATTTTTATGTTTCTTATGTCTTTTATTTTCCATACAACTCAATCCACTTGAGTTGTTCGTACTTTTATTTATTGTTTTGTTTATTTTTACTTAATCCACCAAATCCAAAATAAGGGCTCTTATTCTTATTTTTCATAAAAAAAAAATGAAAGCATTGGTACCACTTTCTTATTTTAATTAAAAAATCATTTCAGTTGTCTCTTCCAAGCATTAACCGACATCCCTATCATTCTACCCGTGAATTTGACAAAATTCAGACTGAAATTGGCAATCAGAATAATTAAATTAGTTTTGTTTTGTTTTTTTACGCTTGAGATATTTGCCGGGACAGGTTTGAACAAATTTTTTTGTGTGTTTGTTCACCAATTGTGTATTGTTCATCTATCAGGAAATGCAACACGTAGGAATTATATATAAAATATCGAAAAAAAAGTGAAACTAATTCATATTTTTTATGAATTTTTGTACAGCTGCACACTGAGAAACCTGATTGATGAGGAATCCATGACAATTTTGTTGTGGAGAGATGAACGGTTTCAGCTGTCATTTCATCAAGGCTGAGAGCGGGGAAATATTAAAAAAGAAGAAGAAGATGAGAGCAACCCAAAATTTACCCACTCCCCACTGCTATGGAGTTCTCTAAAACACTGGCCCAAAACTAGGAATTGCAAGTTTAGTTGCCAAAAACCCACTAAAAGATCATATTAACACGCGTATTTTTCTTTTCCTGATCGGCAGCAGCGTCCTCAGGTACCCATTTTATCTCACTTGTCGCTAGAACTGTTGATGTCTTTGGTAAATAAAACCATAACCACACCCACTTTGGTGAGGAAAACCATCAGCAGAGCACTCCATACCGATTTCACTAAGTTCAATCTTGTTCAAGTAAAACTAACTTCAGGTTTCAACTAGGTTAATCTCCTTTGAATAGATCATCAAATGTCAAGGTTCAGAGTATTTTTATTTTCATGAGTTTATGCAATGTCTGTGGAAGTCCGAGATATTGTATTGGTCAAGGGAACATGCTGATTGCTGGTTTCCTTCCAATTGTGGGGTGGGGTGCGGTCAGTGCGACGCGAACCGTTACAGCAAGTTAGGCACAAGGATTTTTGACACTTCTTGCAGAAGTTTATTAATCTTCATCAACCCTCATCTCTCCTCTCATTCCTAACCATAATAATATCAAAACAGATCTAAAAAAAAAAAATTCTAATACACATCAATAAACCTTGATTCCAGCATACCCATAATTTTTCAAAAGCTTCTCATCTTCCCGCCACTTCTCTTTCACCTTTACTTCAACCTGTTCCAGCCAAGAGAGCAAAATACACCATAAGCACCGTTAATTTTATGGAAATGCGACTTAGCACCATTAATCACCAGTGACCAGCCAATATTTGCCAGGATCCCAAAACGATTTTCATATACTCCCCAAATAACCAAATCACAACATATCCATAAACAAAAGTGGGAAGTGTAACAAAAGAAACCCAGATAATGTTTAGATGTAAGCACAATTTTCCTTTCATTACTTTGTCAGATATGCTTGAAAAAAAGTTTATTCATTCTGGACCAAAAATGAGTGGGAAAAAAAGGTTACTTGAGAATCTTTTGAATAATTTTGAAATGTGTACTGTTTTGGCCCGGCTTGTAGGTCTCTTCAGTTTTCTATTCTTGGATCAAGGAGGGATTTTTTTCATGAAAAAAAAAACTCAAGAAAAAAGTTTAAAATAAATAGAATACCTCGAGAAAAACTTTTTTCTGTAGGAAATCCTCTATATCAAGCCTTGCAGCTGTTGCCAATGCCTTCAGTGCTTTCCCTTCCTGAAATAATTTTATTTGTTATATAATTATAAAAAAAAAGCTCTGACCTCACATTATATGCAAAGTATAACAAATTAAGTTCACAAACAAAAATAATAGCAAGTGCTTACAAAGTATTCACTTAAATTATACACAAGCAAAAAATTGGTGGTAACAACCAATCATCCATAGGCGGGGACAATGGTTCACCACTAATAAAATCCAAACATCTAAAATCATACCCGGCCGATGAGAATAATCTTCTGAGAGTCCTTTTCAACTAAAATCTCGACCTGAATATAGTCCTTCGCATTAGGTCTTGTTTTGTAGCTCACAACATTAACCTACATACAATAAAAGCTGTGAATACAAGCATCTCAAAAAAGTTGAAAATGAAATTTTCATGAACAAAGATTCTAGTCAGGCAGTTGAGGACATAGCTGGTACTAAAGAACAGCTAACCTGACAAGCATAAGGAACTTCTTTCCGATATTGCATGAAAATTTTTTCACGAACAATTTCTCCTACAAAGAATCTCTCTGGATGCTCACTAATAATATCCTGCACAACACAATATACAAAAAAAAATGGAGAAATATTGAAAATCATACATCACAGAAGTTGTTCAACAAGCTTTGGCCGCACTGGTGAAGTTGTGCCTAGTATGTTTGGATAATGTGTTTAAGAGAAAGTATTCACCAACATTTAGCTTATTTAGTCAATTTATAGGGATTAACTCAGGACTCAACCTACTATTGCTCCGATTAAACTTCACTTGCGTGTTAGAGATTGGCTATACCAGCAAGGAAACTACTGTCTCAGTAAGTAAATACCAGCTTGTATCATACTAGCGTCACTGACTGCTAGTGCACTAAGATAATGCAACTACCAAACAATTCCATCACATCGCTTTAGCCTATGTGGAGGGTACATACCTTGGGATAATATGCAGGACCAAAAGGTATTTTCGACAATATCCACTCCCTGACATCGTCAATTCCATGCCCATACTTGGCACTGACAGGTATGACATCATCCACATCCACATTTTTCTCATACCACTGTGAGTTTGAATTAACAAGTATTAGAAAGTATAGAATTACATAACTGATTGAATGGACTATAATTAATCAGCAACACTAGCACCTGACTTGGCACAAAGCAAATTCCTTTTTCTTTTATTTAATGTGTCCATTTTATTGTAGATCTAGTTGAAGTAAATAGATAACAGACCTGTATCCTTTTTGCAATCTCTCCAGGCTTTATCAAGTCTTTCTTATTTACCACAATTAGTGTTGGTGGTTTATTTTCCAAATTACAGATACCTTCCAGCAAATCATCAATCTGAAATAACAATTTTTATAGTTAGAGGACACCTGGAAATAATTGATATTTTGCAATTATTAAGGAATTGCAGGAAGGGTCTATTCCTTGCATATTGACAAATAATCCTCAGGCTAATTAAAAAAAAATCAGCAAAATTCCAATAGCAGCAAATAATAAATAATTCTTAGGTTCTTCTTTGCTTCAAACACAAGATTAACATACTACTAAAGCAAAGAAGGAATCTTAATCAAGTTTATTAGGAAATCTACTGGTAGTACAAATGTATTAGTCATTGCATTTAACCATATTTCAATTCAAATCACCCCCCCCCCCCCCCCCCCCGCCCCCGGCCCCAAAACACACACACACACACAAAAGATATAAACACATCAAACTTACCTTTTGGGGTACATGACAAGCATCAACGACTATCAGTACACAATCAGTATCAATGGCTGCCTTCTTCACATTATTCATCATCATGTTGTCTAATTTGTGCATCTCCTTTTGTATTACACCAGGAGTGTCATATAGTATTATCTGCACACTAAAACCGTAGCTCAAATTAGAAGCAGTAAGGTATTCTAATTTACTAGAATGTAACGGCACAAGAGAACATAATTATACAAAAAGCGACAATTTGAAAGAAGCAAACAATTCTCCCTATCAGCTTATTTTTCTTAATCCGTGTCAAATACAACAAAGGGGCCAACTTTTTTGGTGATATACTACCTACCTTATAATATGCTGGTGTAAAAGACTATCATTATTAGTACGCAGTTTCAGTTTAATCATATAAATAACTCCAATGAACACTCAGGTTCGTACCGACACATACTATAGGGCATTTTTTAATGTTCCACTGATCCCACAAAGTGTCAAATTAAATTATAAAAGAAAAATAATACCTGATAATCATCGCCAGAACAAATGCCAAGGATCTTGTGTCGCGTTGTTTGAGGCTTGTCGGTGACAATAGAAACCTTTTGGCCGACCATTTGATTTGAAAGTGTACTTTTACCGACATTGGGTTTTCCTAGAACAGCTACAAATCCTACAAATAATATGCAATCGATCAATTTTAAGAAATGTTAAAGCTGTTTCAAATAATGTCAAAGGTAGGTTCAATTGAGCTATAATTCAGAATTTCGAATTCAAATTGCAAATAAGAAAGAGGATACAGACCACTTTTATGGGAGGCATCACGCTCCTCCATCTCATATTCGTCGAGAAGAGATAGGTTCCTATTAGGTTTGCTATTCAGCGACAAAAGCGACACGGGCTTACGCGACCAAGTAGCTACTTCTCCCTCCTCTTCTTCTTGTTCATCATCATACTCGATTTCCTCCGCGTCGAGTGCTTCGTGGGAGTCGGTTTTACTCCTTGAAAGGAGAGTTATACGGCGGTGTAGCGAGAGAGGTTGAGTGGAGGTGTGGTGAGTAAGGAGAGGGAGAGAGCGAGAGAAAGGAGAGATGAAGGAGCGAGAGGAGAGAGCGCGGCGCCATGGATGAGGCGGCTGCGAGGGGTGGGGGGAGAGACCCGCCAGCTCCATTTCTTTTGTTTTGGTTTGGTTTATGAGGGTTTTGGTTCTGACTGTATAATAAGGCTTAAAAGCTGAGAGAAAGTGAGTGTCAGAGTGAACGAAGAAGAAAACGGATAAGAGGAAATTTGATTTTATGCGGTTCGAAAAATTGTATTGCGTTGTGGTTTTTCCCTGACAGGTGGGCCAATGCATTTGAATCCTACGATAGCCGTTGGGCATACATGACACGATTTCACGCTTGGACGTACCTAACACTTTTACACTTGACAGTGCAATGGGAGATTTTAAGATCGACTGGTAATTGATGATACACCTAATTGGCATGCCAGGCAGACGGTAGCGCAATGTATACCACGCTCTAAATGCAATACAACAGCTCTTTTCTGCATCGCCTCGCACTTGGAAGTTGGAAGACAGCAGCAAGAAGGAAGAATTCTGATAAAGTAAATAGGAAAAACGATGTTCAATTTGAATAGCTCCTTACACAGTAGTTTCACTGTGTGTTATTATATAATTAAGCCTCAGCTAATCCCCATAAAATAGGGACTTGCCATGGACAGGTCACCCAATATAGCTAGCACCAATATATCATGCGCAGTTACGCCATCTAGCTTATGAAATAGAAGTAATGAAAAAAACTATTTATCTGTATACCAGACAACCCAAAAAATACCAAAAGATGGCAGTAAAATTGTTGTATGTATTGCCACTAATAAGAGACCATAGTTATACGTTATAAATAAATAAAATATACTGAGTCAAAAAAAAATTTATTTTTTACCATACGATCTTTATTTTTATACTTTTTCGATTTTACCTTTTTTGCTCGACTTCACGCATTCGTTCCGGCGATCAAATAACCCTAGTGTGAGAGAAAAAAAGGCGAAAAGAGACAAAGCGATAAAAAAAAATATACCAGCGATTTGAGAGAGAAGAGTTAAAAACTTCAAGCATGAGATAGTGCAAGTGGATAATTCTTATTTATTTTATTTATTTTATTCTCCCATACAGGGACGGATGTAGTAAGGCCTAAGGGGAGATCAATTGACCCCTTGAATTTTAAAAAATAGTGCTTTTGGTAAAGTTAATACGCGACTAGTTAATAAATTTGAATCTAATGAGTTGTTGAAATTGATTATTGACCCCCTCTAACTAAAATCTTGTATCCACCTCTGCTCCCATATCTCTCTCACAAATACGTATAATATTTTTGTGAAGCATCCAAACCTGTAGACAATTATAGTAATTTTTGAAGACTCAAATAAAGTAGTCAGGGCCACTAATTTATATTAATTAATTTTATTTATTTTACTCTCCTTAGATACTTCTAACGCATGTGCTTAGTGCGATTTATTTTATAGTGATTTTATTAGCTAAAATAGAATTATTTTATTATATTCTCCTTAGATATTAATTAATATTATCATTGGATTATCATATGAGCTATAATAAACTTTGTGCTTATATATATATATAGTTCACATAGTATAAATTATGCTAATATACTATATAAATGTGATAAAATGTTAAATAATAATGTTTTCAAGTGTAAAAATTCACTACATATTAATTTTAGTTATTATTGATTCATTTTAAGACAAGTTTAGTGTATCTTAACAATACGATACGATACACGATACACCGATACGATATAAAATACTACGATTCACGATACAAAATGTGATTCAACTTCTATGGTTATACCTATGCTAGAAACCTAGTACTTCACATATAACCAAAAAAAGGAGAGAACACGAAGTGGGTGATTAAGCTCATCCACCAGTGACCTCAGGGGCGGATCTATGTATAGGCAAGCCTCGATTGATGCCCGTGTTTGATTTTCAAAAGTATATATAAATAATAAGTTTTTTTTCTTTTGAATCAGAAAAATATAATTCAAAACTATATGAGTGCTTAGACTTCAATTGAACTGACTTTCACATATAATTTTTTTAGAATTTAATACGCGTCCAGACTTGCTAAGGAGACTGGATCTGCTACTTAGTGATCCAAATTCAGAAGTTACTTCCAAAAAGGCCGAAGCACTGACTGCTTAATAAATAGACCTTTTACAGCACCTTCTGAATCAAAAAAAAAACTTTTCCAAACGAAAAATCAAAATTCATTGTTATTCCAAACCACTGATGGACCCCGCTTCTCGAATTCACCAGGCCTGATCTTATTCATGGCTTTGCCCATCATGGCCATAGCATGTATACTAGGAAACTGCCTCTCTTGAAGCTCCTCTTGTACAACAAAATTTTCACCCTCTCCTGGAGGTACTTTTTTGACGCACCATCTCTGTATCCAAGACTTCACTTGCTGTTCTGAGACCCAGCAAGGGTTACTATTTTCATGTTTTGACTGTTTAGGGTTTAGCATAAGGGCGTTGCCGGAAATGTCATGCTTGAGGCGCTTCAACCACCGGTTGCCAAGTCCTTCTTGGTCTGATGGTTTCTGTTGGTTTTCCATTGAAGTTGAATCAGCTTTTCGTTTGGCGCTTGATTTAGGGAGACTTTCACCTGCATCCATGGTCAAAGTCCGGGAGGGACCTGAGTCCTGGTTGTTGCGGAGAGATCCAATATGCTGGTCTTTGGTAGGTGATTTTTCAGGAGATTCAGTTGCCATAGAGTTGAGTCTTGTCAAAGTATGGCAAGTAGGTACCTGTGAAATACATAGTTACAGATAATCACAAGTTACAAAACATGATGTACCAGTCTGATTTTTCTATGGTATCAGTTCACTTGTGCACCCCTTTATAATTTTGTGCTTTATTATTATCTACGCAGAGTTTTGATAACAAACTACTGTAATTGTGTGCAGTACATGAATAGTATCTGATAGATGGTAGGACTGTAATAGTAAAGGTGTCGTCTGTTAGGAGCATAGATCCTCTTAAATATTATAATGGTGTCCTGCATTTGGTAGGTAATATTACTTTCAAAGGGGTAGAATCAGATTCTAGATTGCCACAGTTATTTGACATATTTTTCCATTGACCCATAGAGACATTTCACTAAAGAATGACTTCTAGAAGAAACTTCACACTGATTAATACAGCTTAACTATCAAAATAGAAAGGAAAGTCCCATTTCATCACTTAACAGAAATCTTATGACTCCATAAAATCAACCGGTAAAGCGAATTTCCACTTACAACCATAGATGCAGATATGAGTCATGAATTCAGACCCAAGTGTCACACTGGTCTGTCTACATTTTCAAATGTCTTCAACTTTTTAATTATTTTTAATATCTTCATTCTTGTCTGAAAAAAAATTAATTATTTTATGTATGGTGCTCAAGTCAAATGCGTAAAAATACCAAAAGAACTGAAACCTTGCTGTAGAGATAATAACATCTTATGAGAATCAAAATCCAAGACAGAAAGCAGATACCAGCAAGTTGTTTCATAAAAACAACTCTATTTCTCAGTTTGCTAATTTGCTCAGAAGCATGTCATGTGAAAATTACTAATCCAACTGGTCACTACATATAATTACCATGCAATCTATCCATGTCTCCAAAAACTCAAGCAATAAATTAGGAACAATTTCAGTATTTTACGCTCCAATGTTTGTAAAAGACATGATTTGCATATCAAATTACTCCTAAGATGCCAAATATAGGCAAGATTTTTGTACCTTTTTGGCTCTTGAAGAAGCTAGGTCTGAAAATGAAACGGAGGAAAAGTCATCAGATATTTTTCTTTATATTAGAGGGCATTCACAATGTTAATTATATCTGGATTATTTTCTCCTTATTTAGAAACAGTCAAAAGAATTTTTGTGTTTGGTGCAATGAATACTCTCAGAAAATTTTCAAATTATGCTCAAAATTTTGTTCAATGTGACCTACGATCTAAATAATAATGTTCAAGAATGATCAATCTTAGAAATGGTTATTACCTTCAATAGATGCACAAGCCTTCTTATTATCCACTAGCAGTGCATTACTTTGCTCAAATTGCCCCTCAGATTTTCTAAAATTATCAATCATCCCATGCCACTTGTAATCCTCACAACTCTTTGATTTTCTCCTACTCTGAGCTATGTCATATGACTCAGTTGGCAAACTCACCATTTCAAACAAAGATACAGCTTTCCTCTTACTAGAACGTCTTAAACTACCAGCCGAATACATGCTGTGTGTTCTATTACTATGGCTGGGGCATTTAAATTGAGAGCTAGTTGATACATTACCATCTTCAGTACATGAGTATGACTCGATAGCTGCCAGTTGGTGAGTTTTAGGGTTTTGTTCCTGGTTCTCGAAATGATACTCCTCTGATGAATGAAAGGTCAAATTTAGGTCAGAAATTCTGTTCTCAAATCGAGCCTTCCCATTTGGGTTTAATATGCTCTCAATTTTCTTTTTGATGCCATACATTGGGAAGTGGTCAGAACCTTCTAGAACTTCACAAGCTTCCATGTTTGATGAGATCACACTTTTTTGTGTGAGTGAATTGAAGTAGAAGTCAAAATTCTCATTTGCGCTGGTACCCAACAGGTTGGAGTTTGTGGTGGTACGGTGGTTCATGCCTATGATTAACTCTTTAGCTACTCTGGTTTTGGTGTTTTCTGACTGCGAAATTGAACCTCGTTTATTTTGTCTGTGGCTGGTCCAGTGAGCCATCCACAAAGAGTTGAGATGAGAGCTAGATTCACCATCTTCTCTCTTTCCCAAGAGAATATTTTGTTCTCCTCTCGCTTTGAACCTGATTTCAGCATGTTCAAACATAGTATAGTCTGACAAGTCACAGCTGCACCTGTTCCATAAAACATAACTTAAAAAGCAGAAAATTGGTAAAATGCATATAAATTGGTAAAATGCATAGCTTAAAGTAACTATAATACATACTAGCAACAAGAAAAAAGCACAGAAAACTGGAGCCATATAATATAATATACAAAATATGCAGTCCTTGTGGTGGTTATTTGATGGAACAATTTGACGAAGAAAATATTTATCACAAGAATTACATAATTTGTATGGAATCAAGAGTATTTTGTGTTAAAACAGATGTCATTGGATGTTACTTTTCTGTTGACATTCCACTGATATCAGTTATCTAGTTGCGCGTAAAGAATCACTCAGATGGCTAATCTAATTACACACAAAGAAGGACAAAAGTCTTTTAATTTGGAGCTGGAAAGGATATTACCAATTGCCTAAAATGGACAATACAATGTTACCCCCATAATGATATTATCTCAGTTACACAAAATTTGATCTTTGGATGAAAACTAGAATTTAGAAGAAAAAATAAGGTGTGGGTAGAACCTTTATTCCTCAATTATAGGCAACAGAATTTCTCTACTCACTTGCAAGACACAACAGCCAATAATTGAATAACATTACCAGTACAATACTAACAAGAATACTGTTGATGACACAAAGTATAAGAAAATTTGATTCTAAATATGGACTTAATATCTTCAAATTTCAAACCATCAGACTAAAATCACTAAAGGCGCATTTGCAAACTGCTTTTAGTAATCAAAATTCCAAAATTAACATGCAGCGTTAAGAATTCCACTTTCCCTGTTTGGATGCATAATACTGTAATCGCTGAAGTTGCAGTTTGGATGTTTGAATTAATGGAATTTGAACTACTGCACTAATTAAGTTGCATGTTTTTATGATGGAAATAAGGTCGAAACATTCCATCATTCTAGATCAGAGCTAAATTCTTCTTCCTAATATCTCTCAATTACATTTTAAAATAGAGTGAAAACTAATAATCAAAGTGAATAGTTTTGGATCAAGATGACATGCAAATATCCAGCATAGAAGTAGCCAGCAAAGCCTGATAATTTGTAAAAATACCCAGAAATAATAAAATTTATGCATGAGAACAAGTCCGATTGGCACCACTGCACGACGAACAAGCAAGTAAATTTCTAATTCCCAACCTGATAAGTTGATTCATTGGGATATATTCGGTGGGGAGGAAACATTTAGAGCAAAACCTAGTATATTGCAGCACACAAGTGACAAGTATAGCGAACAACCATTAAAAATAATTAAATTCTTTTAATCAGAAACTAAACAACATAATCAACAAAAAGTTTCAACCTCTCTGCTCTTCAGTTCAAGATCCACGATCGACCATAGGTAAAACTCAATTTTGTAATCCCTCCTCTCCCTCTGATTGATTGCGTTCGCATCGGAAGCTGTCTCTGGCCACAATAAATAAAAGATGAGAATAAATTCGCTCTCTTTTATTTTCCGACGACAAGGAGATTAGATTGGTCAAGGGCCAAGAGGGGGGGGGGGGGGACGTGGAGAGAAAGTGGATGTCTACGTTGTTTTGTCTCAGCCACGTAGTCAGCTATGGCTCCCCACATTACTATAAAATTATTAGTTTTAAAATATCTCAAGACTGATATGGCCTAAAGCCTAAAAGCATGTTTAAAGTACCAATAAAGTAATAATAAATTAGGATAATTATTATTATCCCCGACAGATTATCCCCAATTTTTATCCAGCGACTAATTACTCATTTTTATAACTGATCTTTTTTCCTTATTTGGAAAATAGTCAAAAGGTGCCTCTTAATCAATCAGCCCCCCTCCCCTCTATGATTCAAAATTTTATCTATCTATTCATTTTAAATTTTCTATCCACCACACTCTCTCTATCCACATGATTATTTTCTCTTTTCATTCATTGACTAATACTCTGAAAAACATTCTCATAATTCATCTTCTTCGGCGTTGCTATGACACACTCATGATCTCATTATGATCATAATTTTATTTTGAAAACCCGTTCAATTATTCAAATATGTAAAGCTATTGCATATGATTTACAATTTCTTATTGTCTCTATTTCGTATATAGTTTTTATCATTATTTCCGTATATGCATCAAGAGAGAATCGTGCCAGAACAGTTCACTAATCAATTTCTTTCTTTATTTTGAAATTTTATATTCATAAAAGTCTTTTGTTGTCATTTTTAATTTTTCTTACTGTCATGCTCTTAAATTTTGTTTTGTTTTTTCTTTATATTTTTAGTGGATTTTTTGTTATGTTTCCTTTAATTTGATTTTCTTGTATCATCGATTTGTATATAAAGGAATATTATTTATTTGTTTAGTTTCTTTTTCAATCTGAATGACTTTAATGATGTTATGTATTTTGGATGATATTGTGGTTCGATAATAACGTGGTTAGAGTTTCCTCTTCAAAGAAAACATAGTTATATATAATCACTGACAATTTTTTTTTTCATAATTTTTTTCATATTTTTTTAGTCCATTTGATTAAGATTTGTTTTTTCATGTAATTCTTATAAATTCATTGACATTTTTTTCTCCATTTAATTTTAGATTTATTTTTTAAGAAAATGATATATATGTCTTAGACCTTTTTAGTTATCAATAACTAATTAAATTAAGAGAAGGGATCGGTTGATAATGGGTTATTTTGACAATCTTGACAATGAACTTATAAAAAAAGAAAAAAATCTTAAAATGAAAAAAAAATATAGATGTGTTCTTCTACTTATGGATTGATATTAATTCAAATTTCATTCAATTTTATTATAGTTTGATAGTCCATCAAAGACCATTAAATTGAAACCATTGTAAATTATATGAAAATTTGAAGGTCTTTGATGGACTATCAAACGATAATGAAATTACATGAAATTTGAATGATAATCAATGAAAGGTAGAAGAACACATCTATAAACTTTTTTCTATTTTTAAGATTTTTTTGTATTTATTTAGAGGTCCATTGTCAAGGTTGTCAAAATAACTCATTGTCAACCGAACCCCTCTCTTAAATTAATATAAATAGTATTTTTAACAATGATAAATTGCTCAAAAGTGTTGTGTGCCATTTTACATATTGTCGTAATATTTTAATAGATGATTAAATTTATATAAATAACACTTTTAATGTGTATGAATAAATCAAAATCACAGATTATATTATACTTTTAGTTTCAATAAAGGTGTTATTTAATACAAGATATTAAAGAATATCACATCAATTATAAATAGCATTAAACAAATTCCACAAGAAATCTGAAAAAATATTATATTGACTATATATAACAACTCAAATTATTAGAAATAAAAGTTTGAAGAAATATAAATAGCACAAAATCAAACATTTGTATAATTTAAAAAAATGATGTAATAGTTACTAATAACTATAAGATTTATTATAGATAATGTTGATAATTACTGTAAATTATTCAAATTAGAAACTAAAAAGATTTGCATTGAGTATAGATACAACGTAAATTAGCATAAATAAATTTTGGAAGAACTATAAATAGTTCAAAACTAAAAACTAAAAAAAATAATTACTATAAATAGTTCAGAAGTACAAATTAAGTTGTACCCACCGCCCAAGATTATTTTTGGAAACACTTCATAATCATATCCTTCAACTAATAATAGGTGGTCAACAATTTTGGATATTTTTGCATTGGGACTCATAAAACTATTGTTAGAGACAGAACAAAAATAATATATATTTTACAAATGACGAACCGTTATACAGCAATTAGAAATGATAAATTTTATTGTTATAAATAATGAATCTGATTGCTATAAGCGACTAAACAGTTTGGTCTTTGGAACAAAGTTTAATGTGATTAGAAGACGCTTCGCTATTTATTATGTTTGTGTCTTTTCGCTGAACTTAACTTTAAAATAGTTAGAGAACACTGTATTTGATGCTCGAGGTCAACTTGGGGATAATTTATGGGATAAAACATGGAGGACTGTTATCAGTCTCCAATAAATTAATGGCAATGGCGGAGCAAAAATATCTCAGCCCAGCTGCCAAGTGGTCCCCACCCGAACAAGATATCTCACCGCTCTGTCCCGATATAATCTCCCTTGGATCAGGTCTGTGCGGAACCTGTATACAACTCCTCTACTGACATGTTGGGACCACGAGTTTGTGAAGAACATTTATAATGATTTGTGTGGACTCAGGTTGGTAGCAGTTCAATACACCAATTCTAGGTAAATGAGTACAAAGGGTAGGGCTGCCTGTAAGTTTAATGGGTAGTCGCGTCGTGTCCAGACTCTCCAGAGCCACACGTAGTGGCGTAGAAAAATATACGGATTACAGTGCATCAAGATTTGTGTTAAACAGTCTTTTGGAATCTAATGGTCAACGTCAAGTGTGGTCTTAAGAGACCATGAATTTTCTCAAAAAAAAAAAGAAGAAGAAGAAGAAGAAAGAGACCAGATTAGGATTCTCAGGGCGACAACCGGCAGGGCACTCAATGTGATTGCAACTGAAAGAGAGGCGCTTTTACTTTGGGCCCCCTGTCCTTTTCACTTTTTCTGTTTCTTATTTTTCATATTTTTCTTTTCTACCTTTGCACTCTATTTAATTATTTACTAAATAAAATTTCGGTACAATTTAAATTTACATGGTATCCAAGCATGTTCCAATTATTAATGGGAGTTATCATTTGAAAATGTTGTTTAAAAATCTCAATTCGAATCTTACAATTTCAAATCCAACATTATAAAGTGGATCTGTATCATTATCATCCTACATATTAAAAAAAACGATGAAATTTGATGCATGCTTCAAGCTATGACCATTGATGCACCATTAAACGTTATTTGCTTATGAATTCAATATTCAGTTTTATTTTATTTTAAAATACTCCTGTTGATATTGCCAGGACAAGTATTTTCAAATGATTGTCCTTTTACAAACAAATTTTTTTTTAATTTGTATAGATCTTTACTCTTATTAAGTATTTAAGTGTCCTGATTCTATAACAATTCAATTTTTTTGTTATATTTTCATAGCCAATTAGATTGAGCTATTTTTTAAATAATGTTACTACATGTATGCTTGTTTATGTTGAAGTTATAATTTTATCTCAATTCTGATTATTATAATAATACGTTTGCTCTAATTTATTTATTTTTTCTTAAATTTCTCTCAATTATGAATATCAATTTTCTTTAAATTATGATTGTAAACTTTTCTTAATAAATGGCGTCAGTGAAGGTTTCAACAGAATTCATTTTTATATATTAAGATAATTTTTTTTTTTTTGTATATCAACGAGTCTGTACAAGCTACAAGCACCATTATTTAATTTCATCAGAAAATGAGAGAGAAAAAATAGAAGTCATTATTATCACTAACACACGAGTTAAATTTGAGCGACACCCATATTTCTGATTTTAATATTTGTCAAAGTAAACATCTAATCTATGGCAAAATTATACTCTTATATCTATTACAGTTTCCACAACTTGACATAGTAGTTATTCAAGTTTCTCTCTAACTTAGTTCATCTCAACAACATTTTTCTTAATTAAATTTTCAATTAAAGCGCCTTTTTTAAAAAAAAAAATTATCCGAATGTTTCAACCAGTTGGTTTCACGATACTGAGAGAACCTCTCGGTTGGTGGCCAGTGGCCACAAGTTCCAAAAGAGAAGGAAATTAGTAGCACAATAGTACATAGTATATTCCCCAATCCCTCCTCTCCGCCACAAGCCTTCAACTGGCTACAAAAAGAAAAGAAAAAAAACACGAATGGATTTTATTTTTATTTTGGGGGCTGATAGATGTCGTTATTAATATCAACTTTATTATTCATATTTAACGACCTATCATTCATAACAAAATTTTTATTATGAAATTTATTTTATATAGTATTTTGCTAGTCAATTTAAATGACTTATTATTCAAATTAATGATATTTAAATTGAATAATAAAAATATCATATAAAATATATTTCACGATAAAGCTATTATGGTTAATAATAACTCATTTCACATGAATAATAAAATTACTATTGATATATATATTAGTGATGGTATCTGTAAAATATTTTTCTTCTTTTAATTAAGCAAGACAATCAATTTTCGGTAACTAATCCATAATTGAAACAATATTTTTCCACAAGCAAGTTCATCATTCTAATAGAAAAACCTTTGGCCTACTGCCCTACTATCTAATTAAGTTCATGCACAGACACAGAGCTGTCCCATTCGTTGAACTGAATAAAAAAAAAAAAGACAATAAGAACTAGTCTGTTTCCTTATTACAAGTAGGGCTATCATAATCAAATGGATCGGAACGTGTATGATTCAAAATATAAAAAAAAATTCATAAAATTCATACGTGAATTCATATTTAATTAAAAATTAAATATCTAAGTACGAATCTTTATGCATTTATATAGTGGATATTGGACCGGATTTTAATTATATTTCAGATTTTGTATTAAAATGTTTAAAGTAATAAAATATATAGTTCACATCAATGAAATGTATACAAGTTATATTATAAAGTATAACTTAATATCAAATTTATGTAGGTAATTTACATGATATTTAAAAATAATAATGCAAACTAACAATTATTGTGATTAATCTGATTATTATAATTATGATTATAAAATTTTGCTATAGAAAAAATATTATTATTATATTATATATTTTTTTGCTATTTAAAACTTAAATAATAATCTTATTTGATGGATTTATAACGGTCTCGGATTCATATCATGTAAGATTCAAATGGAGATTCAAGAAATAGAGCGAATCATTTTTCAAATTCATATGTCATATGTGAATTTAATAAACTATCATATAATTTGTTTAGATTCATATGTCGATCTACTGATGTGGATTTAGATCGGATTTTTAAAATTTGGACATTATTGATACCCCTAATTACAAGTATTATAACCGAATTTTCATTTGAGAGTGACAAATACCGTAACCCACGAATTTATAGCTCGTAGCGGTTTTAAGAACCTTTTCAACTAGGCAACTAGGAACTCAACTATGATCGTGCATTTCTAATCTAAAGTAGTCATTTAAAAAAATAATTTATTAACATAAATTAGTTTATTGGTAAATATTCTGATTAACAGTAATATTAGTTAATGGAGCAAGTTCTAGTTGGCAAAGTTGTTACAGGTACAATCAGTAGCACAACTCAATACCTTGTGGGCTCTAATATCAAATAACAATGATTACCACATTACAGTTTATCACATCACATGAGACTTATATCACCTAAGACATTGTATTCGCTTCAATTTTTTCAAAATGATTGATTTTTTTTTTCATAAACCCTGAAAAATAAAAATCGCATCATACAAATTGCTTCAGCCAAAATCAAAGGGGGTCAACAAATTACAGTTAACTATATGAACAAAACAATAAATATGATGCTAAATATCTTGTTCATAAATATTTTTTTTGCTGATAAGTTGAATTTATAAAGGAAAGTAAATAGTACATCTATACAATCTCGTTCATAATTCAAGGATAAGTTTCTTTTCCTGATATGCAACGCCAGAAGTTTATATCAATGCAAAAGACTGCCCACAAGTTATCGCTATGATTTCATGAATAAACTAATTCCATATATAACTATATAATAATAATAATATTAGTGTAGTAAAATTTTTATCACAGGAACAGTCCTAAAAAAAATTAACTGAAAAGATGATCTATGAGAGAAGAGGGGGGCCAATTTCTTGCCCAGATTGATGCTGATCCTAATATTAATAATTCAACGTATATTTTTAAATTTTAAGGGGCATAGCCCAAATAATTAACAAAAAGTTCCGCCACTGAGCACAACACAACTAAAGCTGTAGGTGTTTTATTAGATTACAATATTACATAGTTGACCTTCTTTTTGGGTTCTATAGAAGATAAGTAAGAAAAGATCCTTCTTGGGCCTGAAATTCAATACTAAACAGCCCGTAGGCCCAAATCAAGAAATGAAAAGGAAAACAGAAAAAGAAAAACAGAAGCTGAAGCTGAATGGTTCGTTTCATTTGTTTCTTCTCTTTCACTGCGTCTCTGTGTCCCTCTCTTATCTCTCTATCTTTCTATCTCAACTTCTCAACAACAACAAAACTTGATAGTTGGATGTGGGCTGTGGAAGCCGGTGCATCAACCATCACATGTTCAGAAAGTCACAACAATAATAATTAAAATCAATGTTACATGTGATTCAAATATCATCTCTATTTTTTTTCCTATTTTCAACTAAAATATCAAAATAAAAATGTTAGATATGAGTTATATTATCATCATTACTTTCAATTTATGTATGTGAATCAATAAATTAAAAATCAGAGTAAAAAAATCCAAATCAGTGAATACGAATGGGAAAGGACAAAACCAAGCCTTCAATGCAAGAAAAAGTTCATGCCGACCTTGGATATGAATATGATATGGACATTGAATAATGAAATAGTCTGGAGACTCCTGGATTGGCGTCAAACTGCTACTCTCTTTTCCACAACTACTGGTCCTCCTTTCAGAATAATTTTTTTTTTCAGGTACTCAAATGTTAGACGCTACAAATACAATGGAATGAAATAAAATAAAATAATAATATACAACTAGGACCTCATCATCTCCATTCCATTTTATACTGGATCAACATATCCATTCTGCACATTCATTTTCTTCCTTTTCCTTTTTCTTAATTTTACCGGAATTCAAAAGATATTGTACCATCATTTTATAATTAATAATTTATACCATTACCTTTGTCCCAAGTATAAGTGACCATGTTGTCGAATTAATCTAGAAGCTTTACATATTTCTGGCTATAAGTTGGCACTATTTTTGTATCTTCACGTTTCATTTTTGTTGGTTAAAGAATTCCATGCAATGACAATAAAAAAAAAAGTATCGTTCTTCAATTCTAATATCAACATAATATCTTTTTTGAAAAAGATAATTGAATAAAATATAAGTCCTTGACTTTGACCCTCAGATTGCTTGGCATTCGATAATCATGGACATCTGTGCTCCACTTTATTATGTTATAATAATAATAATAATAATCAGAGATGTAGCTAGACTATGCTGACACATAATAAAAGTAATATATTTTATAGTGCGTGCGTGGGGCGTATTGCCGAAGGTTAATTCATTCATCATTCAACTGCCACGTACTGAAAGGCGCAACTTCTTCTCGGCCCTTCCAACTTTTTATAAATTAATTACGTTTACAAATTTACTAATTTATTGGAAAACAAATTACGTTCGCAAAGTCATTTCATACAATAACACTTACCTAATTTTATTAATGTATGTTTAACATAAATATTTAATTGACAACAAATTGTGATTGTAAAATTTTTTATATATTTTTAGGTCTTTTTCATTGATAAATATTATAAAATTAAAATATGAATGAAATATGTAGTAAAAAAATGCTAGACTTTTTAATTATCTTTTTTTTTATTTATATTTATAATACATAAAAAAATAAGCTTTCAAGTATGTCACTTAATCACTTTTTTCACAATTGATTTTGTTTAAATTTTTTCAACTTTTTAAATCCAAGAGTTCATATAAAATAGTTTCTCTCTCCTCACTTAAAGTAAGATGTATTACATTTAAGGTGAAACTTAACTCTTAAAATGATCTAATTCTTTTATATGATTCTTCATAGATTATTATGTGTTAGTTATCATAATAATTATTATTATTATCATTATTATTTAACATTTAAAAATATTATATATAAATGTTCTTTAATATGAAATTTTATTAAATATATTTAAAATTTTATATTATTAATTATTTATTTGAGGGCTATATTATCGGAGCGAAACCCAAATTATAGCCTTAATTTAGTTAAATTCTCTTAGTTTCTGTTTTTTTTTTCATTTTCGAGACACACGTAGAATTATTGTGAAAATAGATCTATTTGGTCCACCTATTAGTTATGAATGACCAATTATGTATTATTTAAATATTAAGTAAATATTAGCATCCCATTGTCAAATTGATTTGTCAAATCTCATTTGACAATTGTCATTTAAATTAATTAGACAATTGTCTAAATTTGATGTGATCCATTTGACAAGCCACGTCGGCGTAGGAGCAGAAAATTAAATATAAAAGTGTCATTTTGACAATTTCATTCTATTCAGGGATGCCACTCTTAAAATGAATTGTCAATTTGATGACGTGGCATAAAAAATTAATTTTGACAATCGACACCGATGCGGATGCTCTTAGTGCTGGATCAAAATTAGTGTACTAATTATGATTTATGATTCATCCAATAAATAAAAAATATCGATGATGTACATATGAAAGGTGAGGCTACTCAATCCCTTTTACGGAACATAATTATGTATGACAGAATGTATGAAGAAATATATGTTATGATAAATTGCTATATATTCCAAGGAATTAAAACAGATTCGCTAAGTATAAGAGTTTATGCTTATTTTCACGTTGAAGTAAATTTGCATCTATTTGATGGCAAATATGTAAAGGAAGATAATATTTCGTCGCATTGAGCATTGGTTTATTCTTCTTGTAATTTAGGTTTCACCAGATAATATAGTCATCAAATAAATAATTTTAAATTTTAAATATATTTAATAATTTTTTGCATAAAAGATTAAGCATAATTATTTAAATGTTGAAGATGTATATAATAATAAAAATTATTATTATTATTATTATAAATATATAATTGAATACATAATAATCTATAAAAAATTATAAAAAATAGATCATTCTAAGAATTAAGTTTCATCTTAAATATGTCACACACATTAGTTTAAATGATAAAAATAGAAAAAAAAATATATGGATCAAGAAGATGAAAAAAAATTATATATAAATCTTTGAATAAATCTTGATGACATTGCATGTGTGAGAGCCTATAAGATTTAACTCTTTATGGAATACTAGAGTTGTAATTCCGGTTTTTGTCCTGAGTCTCCAATAATATACTCAAATAAATAATTAGAAAAATAAATTTTGAAATATATTTAATAAAATTTTACATTAAAAAATTAAACATAATTTTTAAATACAAAAGATATATATTTTTTGAGAGAAAGCTAAAGATATGTTATTATTATTGTTATTATCATGATAAATAATATAATTAAAGATATGATGATTTAGAAATGATCATATAAAAAAATTGGATCATTTTAAGAGTTAAATTTCACCTCAAATATACTACACACATTACTTTACTTCAAATGAAAAAAAAAATTTAATTATTGGATTCAAGTAGATGAAAAGATTTAAATAAGATCAATGATAAAAAAATAATCATGTAACATACTTGAAAATGTTGAAAGCTTAATACTCTTTATACAATTATGTATTAAAAATAATTATTAAAAATAATGTTCGAATAATTGAGGATAATTATATTTTTTTAATAAAAACGTTCATGTACTGATCTCAAATTTGTTTCTCCTTTCGTAAAATTAAATACTATACGCAACTTTTTTTTACATTTTTCAATTTAAAACTTTTATGCTATTAGTATTAAATACTTATTTTACATTCTCGCTTGTATTTTTGTTAGCAATAAAGTAATATGAACATATTGTTTATCCGCAATTAAGGCGCTAATCTTTCACTTAATAAAATATGAATATAGATATAGCTTTAATTAGCAATAATCCCCAAACAATTCCGAATTTTGGAGCGTTGAAAGCACCTTCTACGGGTTTATCTTTTCAGAAAGATTTTCATTTATTGTCAAAAATCCAATTTGAATTCTTTCCCAATTGACTAAAATCCCAAACCAGGGCCAGACCAACTCCAACGTCTATAAAGAGAGCTCCTCGCATCCTCGTTCCTTAGCACACAACCAGATTACCAAAGTGGAAATTTCACACACTCAAACACAACATTATATAACCTCTGCTTCCTGCTTCTAAGTTACTTGATCCTCCGAAATCATGGCCAGGCTCTGCTGCTGCTCCAATGCCACTGACAGACTCCAAGCCGATTCCGCACCATCCGATTTCTTTATCAAGGATGGAGACATGACGGTATCCGGCCATTCACTGCTCCATGATGTGCCGCCCAATGTAACACTTACCCCCGCCTCGGCAATTCTCAGGTCCGACGAACAAGTCACAGGGGCATTTCTGGGCTTTTGCATGCCGGACGAAAAAAGCCGTCATGTCCCACCTCTTGGTCGGCTTGAAGGTATCCGTTTCATGAGCATTTTCAGGTTCAAAGTCTGGTGGACCACCCTGTGTGTCGGTGACAAGGGACGTGATGTCGAGTATGAGACCCAAGTGATGCTCTTTGAACAATCCAGTTCAGGCCGGCCATATGTCCTGCTTCTACCCATAATAGAGGGGCCTTTCAGAGCCTCTCTACAGCCCGGAGAAAAGCTCAACTTTGTTGATTTGTGTGTTGAGAGCGGGTCGACACAAGTCAAGAGCTCTTCTTTTAGCTCAATTGCGTACCTACATGCCGGGGATGATCCATACCTTATCTTCGAAGATGCAGTACACGTTGTGCAGTCCCATCTTGGAACCTTCAAAATTCTCAGTGAGAAAACCCCACCCGGAATTGTTGATAAGTTTGGATGGTGTACTTGGGACGCATTCTATCTTACAGTTAACCCGGAAGGTGTCTGGGAGGGTGTCAAAACCCTCTCTGATGGTGGGTGCCCGCCGGGTCTTGTACTGATTGATGACGGATGGAATTCTATATGTAATGACAGTGAACTAATTAGTACTGGTCAAGATGCCATTAACCGAACTGTTGCCGGTGAACAAATGCCGTGCAGGTTGATCCGGTTCCAAGAGAACTACAAGTTCCGGGATTACAAGAGCAAGAGAAACGGCGGTAAGTCGACAGGCATGGGCTCATTTGTCAGTGATTTGAAGGAAGCCTTCCCAGGGCTGGATTACGTGTATGTGTGGCACGCATTGTGTGGCTACTGGGGCGGCGTGAGACCAAACACGCCGGGTATGCCACCGGCCAAATTGGTCCAGCCTCAGCTTTCGCCCGGGCTGAAGACAACTATGACGGACCAGGCAGTGGACCAGATTCTCGGAGCCGGTATCGGGTTGGTTGATCCTAGCCGGGTCCATGAGCTGTATGAGGGAATGCATTCTCACTTACAGGCGTGTGGAATTGATGGCGTTAAGGTGGATGTAATTCATGTAAGTCCACTTACCTTCTCCTCCGGTTAATTAATTTTAAAGTTCACATTTTCTGTGTGGGGCCTTGCTTATAAGTCTCCCATTGTCATTTAATGATGATTGGTATATGTGAGGCTTGTTGGTCCTTGGAGGTTTCTAGATGTGTACAGAAATGAGGAGGTTATTATATGGGTTATATATATAAATTAGTTTAGTGGTCTATATCAGTGTATGGTCCCTTTGTTGATCCTTGAAACTTTAAATGAGATTAGTTTGAATCTAGAAGATTGTCGTGTATAATGGCAGCATATATTTTTCATTGAAAATTAGACAACGGATATCACGTGACAGTTATCAATGACCAACTACATTTATAATTCAATTACTCCCGTACAAAAAATCCACTTGGGAGATGAAGTATATATATTTTAGCGATATCATGCCAATTAATAACATTAATTTTAAAAAATATCAATGTATAATCAGAATAATTATTGCGCTTAAAAAGGTATTCTAATTTTTTTCTTTTTGCTAAATTCTAAAGCACACTATCTGAAAGAAATTACCAGTTAAAGCATCCGGCTTAACTAAGATATACAAGAAAGAGAGTATACGATAAGGTTTTATACAATTTGATCCATTACTTTTTTTTTAAATAATTCTGGATTCCTCCACTGGTAACTGTGAGTTTGATATAATTTTTTCTTTCAAATTTCTTTTCCAGTTCATTACGTCATTTATTTGAGCTTGACAATTTCAATTTCAACGTGTTCAGATATTGGAAATGCTATGCGAAAACTATGGTGGTAGAGTGGACCTAGCAAAAGCATACTTCAAAGGATTATCAGAATCAGTGAAGAAGCACTTCAATGGAAATGGTGTTATTGCCAGCATGCAACAGTGCAATGATTTCTTCCTCCTTGGCACCGAAGCCATTTGCCTCGGTCGTGTTGGTAATGTCATAATTACCTTTGATTTGTATAAGTGTTATATATATTTATTTCTTTTTCTTCATATTATCCACTTACAGAACAATATCTCTTCAATTTTTTTGAAATGAGTTTGGGTATAGGCCCAAGTTCGCTCCTGAATTGCACAGCTTGGTATGATTAGTGCTTAATTGATTACAGCTGATGACTTTTGGGTGATGGACCCAGAAGGCGACCCGTTTTGGCTACAGGGTTGCCATATGGTGTACTGTGCCTACAACAGCCTCTGGATGGGACAGTTCATCCATCCCGACTGGGATATGTTTCAGTCAAGCCATCCCTGCGCAGAATTTCATGCAGCCTCCCGGGCGATTTCTGGTGGGCCTATCTATATCAGTGACAAGGTTGGACAGCACAACTTTGAGTTGCTGAAAACCTTTGTATTGCCTGATGGAACAATTTTACGATGTGAGAATTTTGCGCTTCCTACCAGAGACTTGTTGTTTGCAGACCCATTGCAAGATGGCAAGACCATGCTCAAGATCTGGAATCTAAATAAGGTAAACGTTTATATGTTTGTGTAAATTTTGCGCTAATAGCATGCAAATTGAGAGGATTTTTGAACTGTTGTTCTTTGTGTAAAAGGCATCAAATGTTTCATGATTTGAATTTATTACCATGGTAATCTAATAGTTTTTCCTCTAATTATTTCAATAATTCTGATTTTTATGATTCAATTGATAGTATTCTGGAGTTATTGGTGCATTCAATTGCCAAGGTGGAGGATGGTCCCGAGAGGCCAGGAGCAACAAGCCCGCAAGGCAATTCGCCCGTCCAGTCAGCAGCAGGGTCCGACCATCAGACATAGAATGGAGCAAAGCAAAGACCCCGATATCAATTAGAGGAGCTGATCACTTTGCTGCCTACTCCTTGCGTAAGTCAAAAAAGGTGGCCCTATTAAAGCCTGATGAAGCACTTGAGATCACATTGGAACCAATCAACTACGAGCTCATAGTGATGTCGCCCGTCCGCAACTTCGGTTCAGACAACAGGGTTAGTTTCGCACCAATTGGGCTTGTGAACATGCTAAACTTGGGCGGTGCAGTTCAATCTTTTGAGTTTGAAGAAAATGGTGAGGGTTTGGTTGTGAAGGTGGGAGTGAAGGGAGCCGGTGAGATGCGGGCCTACTCATCAGTTCGACCCTCGGCATGCCGGGTGAATGGCAAAGAGGTGGAATTTGTTTATGAAGAAAATCTGGTTTCTGCTCAGGTGCCCTGGTCTGGGTCATCTTCAAAGTTATGTTGTGTAGAGTTTTTGTATTAAGATATGGTTTTCATAAAAAAAATAGTAGTGTAATAAAAATTAATAGGTGAGCTAACTTTGAGAAAAACTTAAAAGCAAATTCGACTGCAACTTGTTTGAATTTTTCAGGTTAATTGGGTTATCTTTTGTGTGTTTGTATGTCTTGCTGTCTAATGTTTATGGGCTTAATTTATTAATCCCCATAACTTGCTTTGCAAATTGTTGATGAGGAAATTAATAACTCGATGTGTAATTTGGCGTTCTTCCTTCCTAGAAAACATCAATTGTTCATGTCTGTACAAGAAGAATCATTTGAAATTAATACTTAACTAATCATCACAATTAAGAACATATTAGTACTGGAGTAATGATGATCAGAAATAGAGGTGTTATCACATGTCGTTTAACCGTGGGAGACTAATGCTGTCTCTCAAGCTCAAGCTTAATAGTTAATATAGATAGATATATCTAAACTAAAAATTAGAAACGTTGTAAGTAGGGGTATCATGGGTCGAGTTGAGATCGGGTCATCACATTATTTTTTTCTTAATCCGATCTAACTTGGTCCGTTTAAATTTAGGTCAAAGTTTCTTTGACCTGATACGATCCGAATATATAATGGGTCGATCTGACACGATAGGAATAAAATAATTAAATATATATTAATATTTTTATATATTTTAAGCTTATTTAATATTAATTAATCTTAATTAGTTATATATAATTTTTAATTAGCGTTAAATTATAAAAATCCAAAAAAACACAATTAAAAGAGTCGAGTCGACTCCTACCCAACTCGATCTATGATGAGTCAAAAAATATTAACTCATATCTATCTCATTTATTCTTGGATCATTTCGAATATGATCGAATCAAATTTTATCACACCTAGTTGTAAGATACTATGTAGCATGATAACATTATTCAAGGAAAAGTAAGGTTAACAAAAAAGAAAATAATTGATAAGAAGCCCACAGTCACCAAACCCATATGCATTGCTTCTGGGCTGCGGCCTGCTGCTATTGTCACAAACCTATGTACATTGAATCTGACTCCATTACCAGGGGAATTGAAATTTTGTGCGAGTCAAACGTAGAGTAGACTAAAAATTTTTTGTTCTTAAAAAAAATACTGATATTAATTAAAAAATAAAATTAGTAAAGATCGATCAGACTTTGAAAATCCGATTAGAGATAAACCAAACTTTAAGGACCTAGTTCGACCATGCTATAATTCATAAGATGTGATTCATATCTTATTGATCTATTGACATTCTATTGTGCTTCAGGGTAAGAATACACCGGTATCCATTGAAAAAACAAATTATATTGTTAGAGTTATCCAAATTTAGAAATTGTAAAAAGATCTTTATGGCGTACTACTATTATGAGGAGATGAAAGAAATAGAGAACAAATGTAAATATTCTCTTACTAATTCAAAAGAGAACGGACTTGATCAATCCTATATATTGTACTCTTTATCTGTACAGGAAGTAGGTGAGGTTTGAAGAGAGAAAATTCAGTTCCACCTTCTTGACAAGGTTCTGCTACCTGTTCCCATATAACATTTATCATCAAATAAAAAACTCAAATTTATCAATGGAAGTTAGGACATACAGAAAATCATTTATTATCTTATTGAAAGTCAGTGACTCAGTGCAATCTAATCAAACCAGCTTGGTTTCAGTTCTCTCCAGCAAGAGAGACACACGGATACATAAAGTCATAAATCATGCAACAGCTTCTATACATGCACTTGATGCTAGATGGCAAACAAAAGTGTGAAAAGAAAATACATCAAAATAAGAGTACTACTTGTAATATATGCTCGGTCTCTCCGAATCGCCCCCCAAGAGCCGGCCTCCTTGACATACTCCAAGTACCTCAGGAACTCAGGCCGAGAAGTCGCTTTCTTTGTCGGTGCATTGAGAATCTTTAGCACAGGATGAGAATCGACTGCCTTTTCCTTGCTCTTTTTGGATGATTTCTTTGTTTCATCTGTTTTCTGTGAGAAATTGAAGGAGAATTGCTGAGAGAGGAGACGACGGTAACCCCGTCGGCTCTTTTGATTGCTTGTTGAGCTAGACATGACTATTGGCTACTGGCTAGAGTGAAATAGAGAGAAGAAGAGAGGATCAGTACCAAATTGGAACGGTGAGTTATTAGCACGTTAAAGGGTTCAATATTTATGGATATTGAATATAATTATTACGGTAGTGATACTATGTCCCCCGTTCCTCCCCAACACAATCAATGACATAGATTTTATTAGAAAATTGAACCATGTTTTAAATCTGGTAAAAATATGTTACTGGTAAATATTCAACAAGTCATCGCTAAAATAAAATTAATTATGGTTAACAAAAAATTATACTGATAAATATTGATGACATGATATATCAACGTATTCATATATCCAAAATTTGTAGTAGTAAAAATTTGGCAATTCATCAATAAAATAAAAATAACCATGTTTAACAACATGTTAATATTTGTTTATCAATTGCATAGATTTTTGAAGTACAATTATTCATTAACTAATAAATAAAAATAAAATCTATAAAATAATGAATTACATAATTACACCAGTAATCAATAATAATCATTAATTCAATTAATTATTGTGTCAACAGTGATCAATTAATTCTCAAATTATTATCATCATTAACTCAAATAAAAATTAAATGAATTTGTGTAATACAATAAAGTACTATAAATTTCAACTAATAAAAATTAATGATAAGCATAAACTAAAAATAATAAAATAATCTTAACAATTGAGTATTTAACAAATATAAAACTAAAATGAAGTGGCAGATAATTGCAAGAAATAAATATCTAACAATATTTCTATCTTAAAACTAATAAAAACATGAACAACAAAAAAATAAAATATTTTTCTCTACAATAACAAACTTTATCGCCAACATATCCATGAATCGAGGGGGCAAAACTTTGGACATCTTATATTTATTCTAATTATTAAGTGTTGGACGTTGACATGTTGGGTATGAGACTCGGTAAGCATTTACAAAGGCACGCGAGACGGCTATATATTTGGGGAATGATTAATTAAATGTTACTTCTAAAAAATAATTAAAGCAAAATTTTGACCTACCTACTTTAAAAACAATTAAGAGCAATCGTGACAATGAATATGTTTTATCGTAGAGATTTTGAATCAAACTTTTTGATACGGACCAATTGCAGTTGAGTTAAAGGGAGAAAATCGTGTAGTGTTCCGTGTGCGTGCGTTGATTTGTGGAGTTAATCTCGGGGAAATAAATTAAATTACTATTTATTATTTAATAATGAGAACTACGAAAAATGCAACAAAATGAAGGATATATTTGCCAATCGAGTAAACATCCGAGAGATGAAGTTAGCACGAAAGTGACGACAGATGATAACTCAACATAAGTATGATATGTTTTACATGAATAATAAGACTATGTAACTAAATCGCCTATATATATTGAAGATTATGATAATATTTTTAATCAATTTACATCTTGATTGAAATATTAGTACTGTCAAAATTCATCAAGATATTCTTAATATTGCACTTTTCATCTTTATAAAACATTTAACATCATTTTAAAGATTTTGTTCATGTTTTTAAAATTCCGGTGTAAAGTAAGACCATTTTGTCAAAAACTGACTTTAATAGCACTGCTACGTACGGACAATCAATTTATGTCACGTTTGTGATCGTTTAATTCACCGAAACTTGTAAAAATATTCCAAATAATGTCAAGTATATTATTATAAATTTGTCTGACCTAAATAAAATACATACGAACTTTTTACGCATTAAATTAGACCCGAATGAATATAACTGCATTTCAATAATTATGTTCAAATTTTAAGTTAATTTATGCCTCTTTTGTGACCTTTAAATACCCAAAACTCAAAGAAATATTACAAATATTTTCATTTATATCTTTATGAACTAAATGGGCTATATAAAATATGTAAGACCTTATTTAAGCATTAAATTGGACTGAAATGCATTTAAATGATACTTTGTTTATATTTTTAATCAATTTATGATTTATTTGTGATTAGAAATTCACTAAAACTAAAAAAAATAATCCAAATAATGTTCTATATGAATTTATAAAATTTCCCGGGAGTAATGCCTCAAGATCCCCGCCTAAACTTTTCATTTGTGACAAAATGCCTCCAAACTTCAATCATCCCCTCCCCAAATTGATCAGCAAGAAAATTGACCCCCGAATACTAATATCATATATAATTATCAAATTTTAATGAAAGATGACTGAACTATTCTTGAATTTTATATCTAAAGTTTAAAATTTATTTAATTTGAAAATATTTTTTTCAAGAAAAAATGAATTAATAACTGAAAAAATTCAGAATATAGTGCAACTGAACTATCTGAACATTAATATATCCAAGCATACAAATTTAAAATATAAAAATGTAAAATTAGAAATAAAATATTTTGAGTTAGTTACATATCAATATTTAAATTCACTTGCACAATTCTTATTGAAAAATAAATAAGATAAATATTATTATTTAATAAATCACACTACAAAGTTCAAGGGTGGTGTGGTCCTTTTTAGTTCAAAATGATAATTACAAGTGAGATAGCCGTTCAGGGGAGTAAACTGTTTCGAATTGATAAGTTTGGGCGGGTGGTTGTCATAAATAAATATTTGTTTTATCACAAATGAAAGATGTACGAGAGTCTTGAGATGTTACCCCAATTTTCATTTTTCAGATCAAAATTTAAAAAAACACACAGAGATGATCGTTTTGACGCATTAAATTGGACCAAAATGCATTTAAATAATTATTTTCGGAAATTTATTAATTCATTATATTTACTGATCATAAATTCGCAAAAACTTGCAAAAACTTGGTAAATAAAATAGATACAAATTTCTTTATTTATTAAAATTGACTATAATACATTCTATACTGTATTTTAATGATGATGTTCATATATTTTTTAATCATTTTATGTCTCAATTGTAGTATAAGGTCGTGAAAACTCACATAATATTCCAACTATTGTCGTTTACATGTTTATAAATTTAACCAAGTGAAATACAATTGCTATGACCCGTTTTATGCATTAAATATTATGAGTTTACGGCAATGCATATAAATCACATTTTAAAGATTCTGCTCAAGTTTTTAATCAATTTACGTGTCATTAATAATTCTAAAATCATCAAAACTAAATCCTCTAAAATTTGTTTTTACATATTTCATATTTGTGACTAGAATAATTTAAACTGCATTTTCCGATTATGTATTTATGTTCATGAAATTTATATTTCGTGTGTGATAGTAAATTCACCAAAACTCATACATATATTCTCCTATATTAATTGTTCTTATAAAATATATACAATACGTATAAAATTCTACTACAACGCATTTAAAGCATATTTTCTGATCGCATTCATGTATTTGATTAATTTACGGTTTGTCTGTAGTTGTAAAACGTCAAAATTCAAAAATGGTCCTTTACGCTTTAAATTAAACTATAATTCTTAAATTGCATTTTCATAATCTCGTTCATGCTTTTAGTCAATCCATGTCTCTTTTGTAGTGCCAAATTGCCAATCTCACCGTAACTTCTGTAATTATTATAAGTTGTCTTTTGTTTATCTGAGCTGATATTTCATACATAGAATTTTAATAGAATATATTTAAAACACGTTTTATATTTTTTGTATTTTAGTTAATTTTATGTCTCGTCTGTAATCATAATATTGCAAGAACAGATAAGAATGTTCCAACTAGGTGTCAATTATCAACCCGATCCGACGGGTTAACCCGTCCCGATCCGAACTCGACCCGACCCGATATGATTCGAAGATAAATGAGTTGGGTATAGGTTTAATTTTTTTGACCCGAATCGGATCGGGTCGGGTTCGGGTCAACCCGATCTGACCCGATTAATTATGATTTTTGAAGTAATTGTATGGTTTAGTACTAATTAAAGTTTAAATCTACACTAATTATATACTAATTAAGATTAATTATAAATTAATAAATATTTAATTACTTAAAATTATATAAAAATAATTAATTAATTAATTAATTATTTTACACGGGTCGGGTCGGGTCGACCCATGAAACGATCGAGTCGGGTATGGATTAAGATTTTTTGATCCGAATTTAATCGGATCGGGTTCGGATCGGATCAAAAATAATAATAAAATAATATGACCCGACCCGACCCGACCCGACCCGACGCATTTACACCCTAGTTCCAACTATGGAGATTGTAATATCAAGTTATCAAATATCAACTGAGCAATTGCCAAGCCATAGATCAGGTGAAAAGGAATGACCATTTATTTTAAGCTGACAACTCTGTCCTTTTTCTATGGATGAAATAAGATGATTGCATAATATATATTTTTTTATAAGGTTATGTATAGTATGAATTAGTTCACGTAACAAATTCGTATCTCAGAATATTCAACATTACCTCTATATGCACAGGGACTTGTAGATCAGATTTTATATTTTGAAGAAATTTTTTATTTTTTTAGATTGATAAAAAATATCACTTCTTTGATGGTTCATAATGTTTAAATCAAATGTCTTTTAAATTACATAAAAGATAGTACATAAATTCTGAAAGAAATTTAAAGCTCAATCTACATATAAAGATTATATTAATTAGTTTGGATTGAATATTTAAACTCTGGAAATGAAGATATAGTACAATATCCTCACTCAATATTTTAATATTTATTAATTTAAGATACATATATTAAAATATTACAAAAGATAGGTAGAAAATGAAGATATAGTACAATATCCTCACTCAATATTTTTAATATTTATATTAATTTATTTATATTAAAATATTACCAAAGATAGGTATGGACTCATTTAAAAGAGAATAAAATAAAAGAACTCAGGAAAAGGTTCAACTACCACTATTTTTGGTGTCACATCGGTGCCATTAAAATTAAATATCAAATAACTATTATTTAAATTTTTAAATAACAAAACTAATTGAAGAATATTTTTTAAATATCATCTTATATATGTATATAAAAAATAGATCATTTTAATAGTATTTATGTATACATCAAACATTAATAAAATCAACGGACTAAATTTTACAACTTAGACTCATTATTTGATGGCTATTCAAATAAAGTCAAAATTTTATAATTTTTCATATATATATATAAAATATATAAAATTGAGATGATATAGATATATTTAACGATTCATATTTTTAAATTTATATTTATATATAAATAAATAAATAAATAAAATTATAGATATTAATAATGATGGTAATTGAATTGGGAAACTTTTTGGAGAAGAACCAGCTTCTGATTCATGGACGATTGGTTATTGGGCCATGGATGTAGTTTAAATGGTCTTTTGTAAATGTTGGAGGGATGCCAGTCTATTGAAGGCCACACATAGTACTAATTACTGCATGGACCGAGTCAGGGACTCTTAAAGCTCTCCGTTATAAGTCAAGGAGGTGTCCGTTTTAAACTTTCTTCTGCAGAGCACTGGACATGTCCTGGTAAGATAAACGGAGAAATAACGACATTCTAATAATTTACTCTGCAACGTGGGGCCTACAGTTACGCTTGACCTGAAAAACGCTCTCAGCGCCATGTCTTTTTGGATACCCGAAAACACTGTCCAGCGCAATCGTTCCTCCCTCATCTACGCACGGAGCAAAAACTCTCATCTGGACCAGTTCCATCCGACCCGTCGTACACCGCGAAAACCTTACCGCGCCGGCGCGCCGTTCTCGCCTCTCCTTGAGATCGTCGGAATTTCAACGGTGTAAGGTAAAATGGTTTTTCTCTCTTTCGTTTGCAAGCCTACCTTTTGGTTTATAGTCCTTTAAGGCCATCTCTTCGTTTCCTCGATCTAGGGTTTTCCAGATCGGTGATTTGCTCTGTTCCTCAGTTGGGAAAGGGGTCATGTTTCCCCTTATCAATTATCCTTGATGATTAATTAGTCGTAAAAGCGACTGCGCACTGTAAGCATTTAGGTCTTCTGGTACATGTTCCCCCCAGTAAGGAACTGTAGTTTGTACGGTACGAATTGGCTTATAAGGATGATACAGGTGGATTGTGGGTGAATTTATTTAGAAATGGATTTACTTTTGCATTTTGGCGGGTCTTTGGGCTCATAAATGCTATTTTTTTTTCTACTTGAAGGAGGTTCATTGAGTAAATTCTATTTCTGGCCCTGTCGTGTCGTCATAAATATGCCAATTTCAAGTTGACATCAGTGACCGGATACTATTTTGCTCACGAAGAAAGTAAAAAGATGGACAAGAGTGAAGAAAAGAAAACCAAAAAGCAAAAGAGGAATGATTTTGCTGATGACATGGAAGAGAGGG
Source organism: Schoenoplectus tabernaemontani (assembly GCA_037127355.1). NCBI lineage: Eukaryota > Viridiplantae > Streptophyta > Magnoliopsida > Poales > Cyperaceae > Schoenoplectus > Schoenoplectus tabernaemontani. Next base: position 23,132,867 of record CM073742.1, on the reverse strand, counting down.
AGGAACATGCTGTTGTGCTAAGCCGAAAGGAGGCGGCTGAGGAGTTACTTGGTCAGGTTGTGCATAGTGAAGAGGAGGCATACAAGTTGTATTGTGACTACAGCCACCGCATTGGCTTCAGTGTTCGCAAAGGGAAACAATCCTACTTCCTTGGCACAAAGAACATCCGTACCAAGGATTACTACTGCTCAAAGGAAGGTGTCAAGTATGACGAGCCAGTCACGGACGTCAACTTCAACCGACCTGATACCCGTACGAACTGCAAGGCCATGATTCGGTTTCGAGTTGATGAGCAGGGCGAGTGGAAGGTGGTGCGCTTTGTGCCAGAACACAACCATGAGTTGGCAAAACCAGGTGAGCGGCACTTGTTGAAGTCAGCACGGTCTCTAGCCAAGCACGGGATGGCAGACTCAACAGTTAGTAATGCAAGCACAGATCCGCTTCAGGTGGTGTTTCCCACTGAAGCGCTTGAAGAAGCCGCTGATGGAATGCTGGAAAATGCACTGGTTGCAAGAAGGGAGTGCTACAACCAGCCTGATGCTCCGGGTGTTCAGTTTCTCGAGGCAGGAGATATACAAAGTTTACTCAGCTACTTCAAACGCCGGGCTAATGAGGAGGGGTTATTCTACTGGGACACACAGGTGGACCAGGAAGGGCGTGTAACTAATTTCTTCTGGAGAGATAGCAAGAACCGCAATGACTTTGATTGTTTTGGAGATGTTGTGCTTTTCGACACCTCATATAATATAAACAGGTATGGTGTGGTCTGTGCCCCTTTTGTCGGGGTCAATCACCATTGGCAGAATATCGTGTTTGGATGTGCGTTCTTGCTCGACCAGTCAAAAGCTTCCTATACATGGCTTTTTAAGACATTTATCGATTCAATGGGAGGTAATGGTCCAAAGACTATTTTCACTGATTACAACGAGGCACTGGCTATAGCAATAGAAGAGACTCTACCTGAGACCGGGCATTGCTTCTGCCATTGGCTTATCCAGAAAGCTGTGCAAACTCATATAACTGAACTGAGCACTAGCCATAGCTTTTTGAATGCTTTTGCACGGTGTGTGCAAGGCTGTCAATCGGAGGTTGAATTTGAAGAGGCATGGGCAGCAATGTACCAGGAACCCCATATCCAGGAAAATCCATGGCTTGCCGCTATGTATAAACACCGGTACAAATGGTGCATGGCACTGAACCGTGACTCGTTTGACGGTGGAATCAATTCACTTCAATGGAGTGAGAACTACACTAATATGATGAATGGCATATCCGATGAATCGACTTCTCTTACAAAGTTTGTGATCTCCTTTGAGAAGTTGCTCAGGGGCTTGAGAAGGAGTGAGTTTGAAGAGGATTTCAAGTGCAGCCAGACAGCACCAGTACGTGCCATTAAGCACAGTGCCATACTAAAGCATGCCTCTGAAGTGTACACGCATAAGGTGTACAAGATATTTGAGGCCGAGTTTCTTGATGGGTGTGGTGCCTCATCATGTGAGGAGACATCCTGTGGTGACACAGTATATCGTTATGAGTTGATGATGCAGGGGAGGGTGTCAAGGGTTTGGATTGTATTGCTGGATACATCAAGCATGGAGGTCACTTGCAACTGCAAGAAGTTTGAGACAACGGGGATTCTTTGTTCGCATGCTCTTAAGGCCTTCAGCATGCAAAATGTTGATTGCACCCCTGAAAGGTACTCTTAGTGTTTAAACCAGTAAGGATATTTACCTATGAGTTTTATTGGATTTCAGCATCCAGTTTGGTAGTAACTTTACTTGCTGTATTTTAGTAGTAACTAGTCTAAAACGTTTCACCTTTTTATATTAATTAATTAACAATTATTTTTTAATTCTATTTTGGTGCATGATCTTTAACAAAGGCTGGAATGCCAAATCTTCTCCTTTGTTGGAAAAGAGCTGTACCAACTAACGCATGCTCTGCCATAAACCTTGGTTTTTGTGTAGTCCATGTGATCTTTAATAGAATACATTTTGAAAAGGTGAAATTGATCCTAAAAGAAAAGAAGCACACTGATAGCAATTCTACGTGGATTATAGGTACATTTTGAAGAGGTGGACGAAGGATGCAAGGAGAAGGGTCTACAAGCTTGGTCAAGAGGAGCCTGTGGCACAACAGGCAGAGGGTACAGAAGCAGAACAAGCATACAAAAACCGTGCGATGCAGTATGCTCACAACCTGGTGATCAAGAGCCAGGAGGTGGAGGAGTCGAGGAAGATCTTCTGGGACACACTTGAGGGTGGTGAGAAGGCACTCGATATATTCTTCGAGATGAGGAATCTCTCTGCGCAGCAGCCTCTGAGGGACAAGGATGGGAATAAGATTGATAGACGCAAGAAGAAGTACAGACAAGAGTCAATCTCGAGTAATAGTTCTTATTTTAAAGCACCTGTTCCCTTACTTTTTAATTGTGCAAAAATGTGGTTTGCTTTTGAAGTAGAATACATGTTACATCAGAAATGTAGCCTGGTTGACAAAAATGATTGGTGTTGTTGCAAAATTACTTTTTTTAATTAGCATAAACATTTGAAAATAATTAATCATAACTGGATCCTAACTAAGAACTATGCTATACTTGGGATTATTCCCTCTTTAGTTGATTTACATGGTCCCTGGTTTAAAGGAACATGTCAGGAGATGTATGTTCACAGTTAGCATATGAGGGCTGTAATTTAGTTGTTTTGTCATGATTAATAATATATGAATGCTCCTTTGAGACGAGACTTGATCATAAGTTCACTCCATCCCTTGATCTATACAATAGCCTTTTCATCACCCTGTTAATTCCATAAAAAGGTCTTGAGCTTTCGGTATTGTTCTAATGAAAGCTATTTCAAAACTAAATTATGCCCTTATCCAATAAAATTTAATCATTGTGATGTTGGAAGAATCTGCTGTCAATTGAAGAGCAGTGGGATTGATCTGTTTTTTACCTCGGCCAAATAGTCATCTTAATCCACCTTTTCTGTTTTTTATTTATTCTAATTTGAGGGGGTCATATTCCTTTTTTTTTCTTTGTTTGACTTGGCCTGTACAAGTTAGGCCTCCCAACTACAATTGTTTTAGTTCTTTCAGCATAACAGTCTTTTATGAAAATTACCATGTTAGTCAATAACCTTTCGTGATAGGAGTCATTTTGTTTCATTCGAAATGGTTTTATTTCTTTATTTATTATTTTTCCTTTTTTTTTGGTGGGGGGGGGGGGGGAAGGGGAGTGGAGGTTGGTTCGAGATTGCTATAAATATTGATAAATGATTTTATTAACAAGCAGCACATAATGGGTTGCTGGGCCCCAGTACCACTCCCCAACACTGATCTCCATCTCTTTGTACACAACTTGCCATTTCTACATTACTAACATTTTGTAACGTTTGTTATGATGCAGAGAAACCAAAACAGCCAGCACTTCTGCCTTCTACTTCTGCAAGCACTGAAGTTGTTGGTAGGCCTGGTGAAACCCAATTTTATCCATCTCAAAATGCTGCTGCGGCAACCAACCCAGCAGCTATTGGATTATTTTATCAGGTATAATCATTAGATAATTTGTTTGCTGGGTTAGCCCTAATGAAGTTTTCTAGGTCCACCTCAAGTGCCTTGCTGATTTATGGTTAATTGGATCAGCTGCCTTGACATTTCCTGCAGATTCTGTAGTAATATCAGGCGGTAGCAGTTTATTTGTTTGGTGTGTCATCCTTGGTTTCTAAGTGGATGCACCTTGATGTAGTCATGTAGACAATTTTGTTTGTACAAATTTAGTTTAGTTGTTCGGATGTAGATTATTGATCTATTGAAATGAATGTTAGTAGTTTACTTGACTTTCAAATGTTATCTGCATTTTAAAGAATTTCTTTAATGCTTGACAAAACATCTAAACTCAATGGGCACAATCAAATACTCCACATCAGGGTGTACCTGCTTTGGATCTTTGGATGTCTATCGTTGGGGAGATTTCTTGGACTGTTCTTTTCTCTGTTGTAGTGCTTTTATTTTTATTGATTTGTGTTTCTTTGACTCCACTTTTTTAGATAAAAGCAGACAACTATCTGCCTGTTTCCATTTCTTTTCGGAAACATTCTTTGACTCCACTTAATAGCACATATTTCTTATTCCATTATAATTGGTCAATCTGACATCTGTTTTTTTTGTTAGGCATATCAATCAACCAATATGCCAACAAATCAGATTTACATCACTCCCAATATGCAACAAATGGCACTCTGTGCCTCACAGGTATTTAGAGTAATATCTTTTGTTGAAAATGTCTTTTAAGAGTTCTGCGAGGCTGTCCTTTTTAAAGCATGAGATGGTATCTTTGTTATTGTTTTTTTCTTTGGTTACAATTTCCTGAATGGAATATGAGTAGATGTTGCTCTACATGTGACCACCCAATGGAATTAGTAAATTTGGCGATAGAGAAAAAATGTTTGTATGTTTCATTAAATTTGATGGGTATATTTGAAATTTCACAATTTATCATGGTAGAGGGGTACTAACAATCACTGTTGAATTTTCATCTTCAGGAAATGTCAGCATATGGTGCCCCAATACATCCTTCAGCAACTACCACCTTTGCAGCAACAAAAAATATATCCAGATCATAAAAGTAAGACCATTTTTTAATTCTTTCCATTTTTATAAATCCGAAAAAACTTGATCATATTCTATGAGCAAAAAGTTCTGATTTATCAAGAATTATAGAAAATGCTTGTATTGTTGAAGAAATAAAAAGGCAATAAAACAGCCAATTCACCTTTAAAATTATATTTTACCTAGGAAAAACCGCATTTTCAGGCTTTTTTCTGCAGTGAATAATGATAAGATTTCTTATTTGCGAGTTTTGATTAGTTATGAGATATATGATTTCTATGCTTTTGGATTGGATTTCATTTGTAGCAATTGAAAACAATTGGATTGAAAGGTGGATTATCTCTCCACAGTTTTTCATTCAAGTTATAATAGTTACAATTACATAGAAGTCTCTAAACTATTTGTAATTACATTTACAATTACTATTCCCTAAATTCTAACTTTACAACACTCCCCTCAAGATGAACTATATATATTTTTCATATTCATCTTGCAAATTACATTGGAGAATTCCACGGTGTGCAATCCCTTAGTGAATACGTCATTAATCGCTTCGGTTGTTCGGACAAACGGAGACATATCTCTCCACTATCAAGTTTCTCCTTGATAAAATGACGATCGATTTCCACGTGTTTATTTCGATCATGTTGTATGCGGGTTGTTTGCAATATTGATTGCGGCTTTGTTGTCACAATATAATATAATAGGATTTTTTTCACTTTGTCCCAATTCGAACAACAATCTTTGCAAACCACATCCCCTCGCTTACACCAAGAGTCATCGCACGATACTAAAACTTTCTACTGATTGATCTTGCTACTACATTTTGTTTCTTGCTTCTCCATGAAACCAAATTTTCGTCAACAAATGCGCAATGACCTGAGGTTGACTTTCTATCATCCTGACAGCCGGCCCAATCCGCATCTATATACACTTCTATTCTCATATGATTGTTCTTTTCGATGAGCAACCCCCTTCCAAGGCAACACTTAAGATAACGAAAGATACGATCTACGGCCTCCTGGTGCACAACTCTTGGATCATGCATGTATCGACTCACTATATTCAAAGCATAACTAATGTCCGGTCGAGTGTGTGATAGATAAATGAGTCTCCCCACAACATTTGATATCGTTCTCGATCTACTTGATCGCTTATACCCCCTTTTAACCCGTGACTTGGGTCAATTGGTGTATTGGCCGGTCGACATCCAAGCATTCCGATCTCATGTAGCGACTCCAAAACATACTTTTGTTGAGAAAGGAATACCCCATTTGGTGCAATGACAACCTCAATGCCTAAGAAATAACACAAAGGGCAAGGTCTTTCATCTCAAACTCGGTGGCGAGACTGCCCTTAATTCTCTTCATTTCTAAGGTATCATTACCAGTGAGCGCAATGTCATCGACATACACTATAAGAACACAAAGTTTTTCTCTTTATCTTCGAATAAACATGGTGTGATCGACATTGCTTTGGAGGTAACCCTCTTTGATCATTGCCTTTGAGAACCTATCAAATCAAGCCCGGGGTGATTGTTTTAAATCGTACAAGGAGCGTTTCAACCGGCAAACTTTGCCCGTCACTTGTTCATTATCAAACCCAGGAGGTAGTTTCATGTACACTTCCTCCTTTAAGTCCCCATGGAGTAAAGCATTCTTCACATCTAATTGGTGTATATTTCAACCGATATTCACCACACATGAGATGAAGGTACGTACCGTATTCATTTTAGTCACCGGAGCAAATATTTCCTCATAATCTATGCCATATATTTGTGTATATCATTTGGCAACCAATCTCGCCTTGAGCCTATCTACCTTTCCTTCGGGATTGTGTTTTACCGTGAACACCCATTTACACCCAACTGTTTTCTTCCCAGTCGATTTTGAAATGATTTCTCAAGTACCATTTTTTATGAGCGCCCTCATTTCTTCGAACATAGCTGCTTTTCACATCGGGTCCTTCATAGCTATTTTCCAATCACAAGGAACAATAACATAGTGTAGAGAGGTAGTGAAGGCTTTGAAGGTTGGTGATAATTTATCAAGAAAAACAAAATCAGAAATTGAGTGTGAGGTTGAGGGTGCAATACTCCTCTTTAGAGTGCACAATCTAATCTCCTTCCCTTGAGCAATAGGAAGATGTAAATCAGAGATAGGAATATCACCTGAATCGGTAGGTAGAAGTGAGCTATTGATAGGCGGAGGTAACTGATATTGGTCTTCTACTCGGTGCGGTTGTTTGGCCTCATTTCGACGAGTTCGAACATAATGCTTCTCAAATGGTGAGATAATGCCCGAGTTCGTACTCGAGTCAACCGGATTTAGCACAACCAATTGTGCTTCTTGTTCTCCTCTCGGATCAACCAACTCACATTCTTCTACCTGATCTTTTCCTTTGGTTTCTACTGTCTCCCCCTCTCGACTAATCTCACTAGTTGTGTTCACACAAGGAGAGGGGATGATATCATGAAAATCAGTTAGGACCGTTGGTGAACTTACATAAATACCCGCAGAACAGAAATATGGTTCAGACTCACAAAATGTCACGTCCATACTCTCATACATCCTCTTTTTCACCTGGTCAAAACATCTATATCCCTTCTTTTCTCTCGAGTAACCCACAAAAACACACTTGTGGGCTCGAACATCCAGCTTGCTAACCCCGGGAGTTGTATTGTGAACAAAACACACACATCCAAAAGTTTTAGGTGGTACTTTGAATGCATTCTTGCCTGTGAGGATTTCAAGCAGCATGTGAAACTCTACCGCTCTCAATGACATTCTGTTGATCAAATAAATTGAGGTTTTAGTCGCTTCTCCCCATAAATATCGAGGTACATTCATCGAGAACAGTAAACACCTAGTAACCTCAAGGATATGTCTATTATTTCTCTCTGCTACCCCATTTTGTTCAGGAGTATACACATAAGTTGTTTGATGAACAATACCTTCACTTCTCAGAAACGCTTGCATTGATTGGTTAGTGTATTATGTGTCATTGTCAGACCTAAGTATCTTCACCCTTTTTCCATACTGAGTTTCGACCATCTTGTGAAAATTTTAAAAACAATATGGAACTTCATTTTTACTGCGCATTAGGAACAACCTAGTAACCCTCCTGCAGCAATCAATAAAAGTAACAAACCAGCGAAAACCAAATGATGAGGCAACACGAGAAGGCCCCCAAACATCGGAATGTATAATATCGAAACACTTTAAACTTCTACTGTCAAGTGAAGGGTACGTAGTTCTAGTATGCTTTGCAAACTCGCAAGCATCACACACTAACTCACTTCTACTACATTTCTTGAATAAGTCTGGAAATATTTTTCAAGAGCACTAAAAGACATGGCCTAATCAACGATGCCACAAAATCATCTCCATTTCAGGATTTCCTGCAAAATACGCCTTCGCATCCAAAACACCGGGTCCTTGCTCAAGTTTGTACAGGTCTTCATTTCTCTTACCAATACCAATCACCTTGCCCGTCTTTAGCTCATACACAACAACATTAGAGGGAGACAAAGAGACAATGTAATTCAGGTCATCGACCAATTGGCTCACAGACATGAAATTATTTGTGAAGTTGGGGACATGAAGCACCGAGGAAAGCTGAATGTTAGGGGTACAAGTTACATTTTCAATCCCCGCTATCGAGCAAAAAGTATCATCGTCTGTTTGAACTTTTTCCTTATCCGAGAGAGGTTTGTACGATTTAAACATGATAGAATCTGAGGTCATATGTTGAGAGGCTTCTGAATCAACACTTCAGATTTTATCTACATCGATTTTGGTAGCCAACCCTCTTTGGACATTCATAAATTTTATCACAAGAGAAGATAATGAGGGAGAAAGAGAATGATAACCCTCAGCTTCAGATGATGAGCTAGAGATTCGTGACTGCAGTGCTATCATCTATGATGTCAGCCGAGCTATCATATCCTCCACAGTGAGCTCGGATACGTTGGTTTCATCATCAGGTGTTTTGTCGCTGGCATATGCTTGTTGAGCATTGTCTAGTCCACCACCACGATCATCACACCGACCAATCCGATCTCGGCCATCACTAGGCCACCCATGAAGGTCCCAACATGTATTTGAAGATGACCCTTTTGTGACAGTAATAACAAATTCTATCACTTTTAGTAATTTAGAACTCTTTTTAATTTTTACTTTCCAAACTCAGAACAATCAGTACTTCACAGAAGAAAACACAATTTTCTTCGGTCCGAAGAGAACTTAGTTCGGTCCCCAAAATACGCTCTGCCTTGCTAACGGGACCGCTTCGGTCCGAATGGCTTATCTTAGTTCAAAGATATTCTCTACCCTTGTGAATAACTCGATCAACACTCAGAGAGAGAGAGAGAGAGAGAGTCTTCACTCAATCGACTCGATCGACCAATCTTCACAATCGCGATCCCGATTTGCTCACTTCTCAGCGATCATCGAGCAGAAGTCCGAATAAACCTCACTGGCGACACACGCGATCAATCTCAACGATCGTGCAAGAGCCGGGGGTTACACTCGACAGAGAGGGTACTTGCTCATTGACGACACACACGACTCGACAGGGAGCGCGACACACGCGACTCGACGATTCACCCTACGCAGAGAGCATAAGGCGCGACTCACACCAGAACTGGGAACAACAGCAGCGACTACAGCTTGCTCGCGATACTAGCACAGCAGAAGCTACTTCAGCGGCGACGAGTTCCAGCTCTGATACCAAGTTAAAAACAATTGGATTTAAAGGTGGATTATCTCTCCACAGTTTTTCATTCAAGTTATAATAGTTACAATTACATAGAAGTCCCTAAACTATATGTAATTACATTTACAATTACTATTTCCTAAATTCTAACTTTACAACAGTAGTCTACCTCAATTTATTTGGGATTAAAGGCTTTGTTGTTGTTGTTGTTGAGTTTTGATTAGTTAGGGGTCTTTTTGCTGTTGGTGTATAATTTTTAAGGGCCTTTAACAAAATTCTTTTTTTGTTTTTCTATTTTTACAGTTGGTTTGTTTTCACTACTTTGTATTCTTCTTGTTTCACTCACATGTTTTTGGCTCATTTTATTTCTCTTGGTCCACCTTATAGATCCAGTTGATAAATTTGTTCCACCATAGTTTACTTCTTTGAAAGTTCGATTTTTTTTTATACCTGTATGAACTGGAACTTCTAGTACTAATATCACAGTGCATATGATTTTCAGGTTTGTGCAATAGTTGGTAAAACTGCTAGAAGAACATTTGGGACCGGTGGATGGGTGATTATTAGTGTTGATTGTCTTGGAAGCAAGGACAAGTAGCAGCTACTGCTCTTCGTAATCCTGTAAGAGCTGTGCTTAGTTTGTAGCAATACGTATTCTAGTTGTATGGCAAAATTGATGTGATTTTGTTTTGTTCTGAACATTAAACTGTTAATCAGTTCTGTTTTTACTATGATTGATTGATTGGAAAATTAGATATTGACAAGAAGATAGTAAATTTGTTGATGCTTATTTGTTCCTATTTCTCTAGCCGCCAAGTGATGTTATTGTAAACTGAAAAGGCTTAATGTACCATACATCTATATTACTTCTACATGCCTTCAAAAGTAGACATTTGTTCCTATTATAAACCAAAAATATTTAAAAGAGAGGTGGCGCCATATTTCTGGAGTCGATGTTACAGGTAGAGATCTGTTTTGTTCCCCTTTACAAATGAGCTAGAATAACACACTACAAATTACATGTTGAGCGATGTCCTGCCCCCTTTCAGCTTCCTTCAAAGGCTCACCAGCACATTGTTGAGCAGAGGAAGCACCAGTATCTCCGATTTGTCAGTGTTTGCCCTGATGGATGTATTTGATTTGTCATAAATGTTGTAACTGAAGTGTAAGTGTGTAACATAGTGCTCAAGGTAGCTTAAATGAGATTAAAAATAAATTCCGGTCCTTGTCTGTTTTTAGTTGTAGTTTTCATTTTAGTATGATTATATTTCTTTTCTTATTTTGAGAACTCTCGGGCTTCAGATGAAAATGGTGGACTTTATATTATTCAGTTTTGCATCCTATAAATCAAAATATTCAGCATCCATTTGTGAATAAGATGGGTTTGTAAAATAAATCCTCTCTCCTCTCTTTTTCTTCACACTTCGCTGAGAAAAAAAATCATTTGATGAGATCTAATATATTTCTTCCCAGGAGATGGGATTGCCTCTTTGTTTGTGCAGCTGGTGGTACCCACTCCAACTAAACTATCATGGCCTCATGGGTACCGGAGTTGTGATACGGTACCCACTGCTTGCTTTAGCCGAGTATATATACTTTGCTTTTCAAGTGAAGACGAAAGTATCTATCACGGTTGTGTTTGGATTGTTTATAATAGCTCAGTTCTTAAAACAGTAATGTTATTCCGAGATATGATGCAATTTAAATACAAAAGCTAAAATTAAGAATAGCGACGGAACAATATTAATCTACTAAATCATAGAAATATCAGCAGATTAGTGATCCGTAAGAATAGCAAAAATAATAAAAAATAATTTCATTGATATTACACTACTACATAATAACAGAAATAACAGATGAATGGTTCAATGGATTCAGTATCTAAAAAATATTTTACTTTTGGCGTTGAGAGATTAATGCAGTACAATTATCTCATGAAAAATGACAAGTGGTGGCGACAGATTCACTTGTACATGCTTTATTCCTTTACGTGCAAATAAGATGCTCCCCTACCGGGGTTCTAATTTTCTGCGCTAAAAAAATAGTTATTAGTTAAGGGTTTTCTTTTTCTGAAATGTCATGTAGGATTAAGTTAAGCACTTAATCTTAGAGCATTAATTTCAGAGATGAAAAATGAAAAGGTGTGAACTTAAAATTTATTCCACTGAAATCAAATCATCAGAAAAGTAGAAAACCCTGGCGAGGATGTGTGGCAGAACCGCCTCAGGGGATCCGTTCTGGCGCTCTCTAATAAAACCCCAACAAAAACCCTAGCAGCCAGACTCCTTAGTAGTTAGTCCTTCCTCTTCCCCGCCCCCATTTCCGACTGCGCGAACGCGGCGCAAACCAGCCATGGGGAAAGCCAAGGGAAGCCAACGCATTGACAAGTACTACCGTTTCGCCAAGGAGACCGGCTACCGCTCTCGTTCCTCCTTCAAGCTTCTCCAGCTCGACGCTCGCTACAATTTCCTCTCCACTGCGCGCGCTGTGCTCGATCTTTGCGCAGCGCCAGGAGGATGGATGCAAGTGGCGGTGCAAAAGGGCCCCGTTGCATCTCTAGTGCTCGGCGTCGACCTCGCGCCGATCCGACCGATGCAAGGTGCCGTGTCTCTCATCGCCGATATCACCACCACCAAGTGTCGCGCCGCCGTGAGGAAGGTTTTGGATCAGCATGGCGCCGCTGCGTTTGATGTGATACTGCACGATGGGTCCCCGAATGTCGGGGGAGCCTGGGCGCAAGAGGCTACCACGCAGTCAATTCTGGTCATTGAATCAGTCAGGATGGCTACTGAGTTTCTTGCTCCGAGAGGCACTTTTGTCACCAAGGTTTTTATTCATTTTATAGCAGATACCGTGTATGTTGCAATTGCTATTGCTGCATTAATCAGTAAATGTTGATGCACAATTTTTTTTATTTTTGTGGTAGGTATTCAGATCACAAGACTATACAGCAATCCTCTTCTGTCTTAAACAGGTAAAACATCAACTCGTCTATGCCTCATTTGTATTTAGCTTCTTTCTTGTTTTGAGTTTGACCATCTGCCTGAGTGCCTGTTGATCCTCGCCAAGGATAATCTCACATTTGAACTGAATAAGACATGGAATGCTAATAAACTGGAATAGCTGAGCCTATAAAGCACTTTCAACTTGACTGATGCATAGCCTCCGCGTCTTATTTTAACTCCCATGTTCAAGTGAAGATGGAGAACTTTCAGTTCTATGAGTGTTACCGAACCTTTGTTAAATTCTACAAGGGTTAATTGAGGTCACTAATTTATTTTTTTATGTAACATTGCCACAATAGCTCTTTGAAAAAGTAGAAGCGACTAAACCAGCAGCAAGTCGTAAGTCATCAGCTGAAATTTACGTTATAGCTCAAAGATACAAGGCCCCTGCAAAAATTGATCCACATCTTTTGGATATCAAGTACCTTTTCCAAGGCGCCTTGGAGAGACCTAAGGTAATTTATTACTTTATTTGTCCTTGTTTCGTTTACAAGGCTTTTTGCATGATGCTGGCAACAGAACCAGTGAAGACCAGCTGTGTTATATACTACTTTTTTTTTGAAGAAGAAGAAGAGTTGTGTCATATACTATTGGTGACAATTATTTTTGAACTGGTATTGAGGCATAGTGGTGAGTTCCACAGCTTGTAAATATGGAACAGATTCATTTTCTTATTCCAATGGAAGAATCATTTGTTCCCATGTCTTTTTAAAATTATCTAAAATTTCTAATGTAAGCAAAATTTTAATGGATTGGCACAGGTTAAAGATGTTCTTCACCCTGAAAAACAAAAGAGGCATCGTGACGGGTAAATTTTTCTTTATCCTGTATCAACTTTATTCAGGTTAAACAATAGGAAAGAAAATTAACAGTATATGGAAACCACATGGTAGGGTAATAAGCAAATCATCCTTTGGGTTCCAGTTTACTTTGTTGAGGTTTACCTTCATCTTTTCTCCTATAAGAAGAAAAGAGTAGAAACTGAAAAAAAAAAGATAAAATAGTTCCATGGTGTATCAGGACCAACCAAAGAATATTAGTGTACAAGGGATTGGAATGCTACATTATCTTCTGGTCTAAATCGTACAGATCATACATGCTTAGACTTTAAGGACACATTATGTAATGTTCTTTTTAAGCAATTTTTTTCTGGAGGGGGTGGAGTAAAACTCAATATGCCTGGTGAAACCCTTTATATAATGAAATCTGAATATATAATTCTTTGTTGGAAAATATTAAGCCTCCAACCTCTTGCTGTCCACCTTTGTCCATCTGTATCTGTTATTATCAAAGTTTGAATAATTTGTATATAAAAATGTGTAAACTTTGTTAGCTACCAATTAACAAATAGATGATTATAGTTGACAAATAAATGATAGACAAACGGGTGGGCAATGGGTAGTGCTCTTCTTTGTTAAGGTCTCTTCTTATAAACATGCATGATCTGACCTGTCTAGATTAAGAGCTACTATACTTGTATAATATAATTAAACCCAAAGCCTTATTCTTTGTTAAAACCTCTTTATATATAATTAACATGTAAATTGACCCATCTAGAAGAAAAGGTGGCATAAGTATCATTGTATATAGAAAATTTTCTCATTGATTTTGTTTTATTCTCTAAGGGAGCAACCCAGTCCTGCTGTCTAGTTGATTTTTATTCAAGTGTTTGTAATTATTTTTATTAACATTTTTGAGGGTCCATGAGTAAGCTTATGAAAATTTTCTAAGCAGATATGAAGAAGGGAACCCTACTCTCTGGAAAGTGGGGACTGCAGCTGATTTCATCTGGTCAGAAGCACCGCTTGAGTACCTTGGTACTGTCAATGCAATCTCATTTGACAACCCGGCTAGCTTGCCAATCAAAAGTCACGAATTGACTACAGATGAGGTATCATCTATCTTCTTTCTTTTGGTGTTCTAGAGCCTACAAGGCTAAAACTTGATTATTTCTATTTACCTTTTTTTTTTTCCTTCTTTAACATAACTTTGGTGGTTTCTATCAGGTCAAATTGATGTGTGAAGATTTGTATGTTCTTGATAAGAATAGCTTCAAGCATCTATTAAAGTATGCATATTTTTTTAGCAATTATGTGCCTGATTGTTAAAAGTCTTTTAGCTTGAGTAGCTCGAAGAGTTATTCCTGTTTTTTTCTTTTTCTGTTGTGATTCCTACTCAGCTTTCTTTGGGATAAAAAAACACTCAAATATGGTTTTAATGTGCACAAAAATGCTTTCTTCCTGTTATTTCCTTCAGTACTTAAATGCCATTTTTGTTTCAAGTTCTGCTGCATAAGGTATCAATTACTTATTTTGTCTTAACATGTGTCCAGTAATAAGAACTGCAATCCTTAGGTGACACTGTAACATATGTGTCCAGTAATAAGAACTGCAATTCTTTAGGTGACACTGTGTATTACAATACAGAATTGCTACTGTATCGATGCGTGGGATTTTTCAATATTAACTCCGCATTCAAGCATCACTGGAACCATCAATATACTTCTTTTGGGAACTAGTACACAATGAATATATTTTGTAGGTACAACTGGGATTATTTCCCGAGCCGATAGAAACTATATAATTTTGCTCTTGTTGACTTGTAGATGGAGGATACGTGTGAAAAATGTGTTGTCTTCTTCAAAAGAGGCAGCCACCAAGGACGCTACTGTTGAAAAAACTGAGAAGCCAAAACTTGATGAGGATGAACAGTTACTGCATGAAATGGAAGAGCTGACAAACATCATTGATTGCAATAAGAAGAAAGCAAAGAAGAAGATTGCCAAGCGCCGTCAAAAGGTTTTCTAAAAGGAATATTTCATCCATGTCTCTATGAAATAAAAAAATATTACATGCTTTCTAGAAAATGAGGAATTGTATGCTTTAGCTCAAAACCCAATGTAAGAAACATCCTTTTTTACTTGGAGCTTTTGAATGGTGCCTAACCTCATTTGTAGCAAGCATTACATCAAAGAATAAAAGAACAAAACAAAAATGAGTGAGAAAAGAAGGGGAAAATTGTGCATTTTTAAAGAAGGATGCTGAAGGTTCTGGTTCTCATTTTTATCGGGTAATACAAGAGGCATTTCATTTTTCAGGGCTCTTAAAGGAAGGAAATGGTTGTCATAATAGATACATGTATCATGTTGTAAGACATCTAACTTTTGATGCTTCATTTGTGTGAGTTCTTTCTTCTTATTGTTTCATTATTGTCCAGGACAAGTTACGGACAGCTACAGGAATGCAAAAGGATGCCACTGAGGATGATTATGTTGACAAGTCTTTGTTCAGCCTTTCCTCCATTAAGGTTTCCCACCTGCCCTCACACACACACACACCACCCCCCACCCCCTCAAAAAAAAAAAGAAAAAAGAAAGAGAGATGTTCTGGAGCTCATTATTTGATATTAGTAAACAACTTCATGTGCATAATTGCTTAACCTCCAAGGTCTAGGTGGGACTTAAATTAAGACCACTTTAGTCACATGCTCTTCATTGCATATATGGTATTTGATGTTCTTACTTCTGTTACCTGTTATCTTTTAGGGAAGGAAAGAGCTACAAGCAATTGAAACAACACAGCTAAATGAAGACAGTGATCTTAGTGAAAGCGAAGAGGTTGATGGACAAAGGGATGGGCCTTTGCAAGAAATGGATTCTGATGAGGAACAGAGCCGGTATATAATTTTATTATAGTTCTGTGTTTTTGAGTTTTGTGCTGCTAAATTTTTATAACAATGTTTTGATTTAAATTATATGCATATCATTAACTTCTCATGTATATCGAGATATGTTGTTCAAAATTTGGAATTTTGTTGTGTGTCAGACATAGTTTGTTATTTTTGTTGTACCTTTATTTCTTAGAACTCCGAAGTTGTATGATTATCTAAGAACAACAATTGGTATTATAACATAGGTATGATCAGCAATTGGAGGAAATGCTAGATGAGGCGTATGAGAGATACGTGTCGAGAAAGAGCGGAGGCATGAAACAGGCAAGAAAGCGCCTTAGAAAAGCTGATGCTGATGCAGATTTAGATTTGTTAGAGGTCCCTCTCCCTCTCTCTATGTGCATGATACTCTTTTGTGTTATGATTATGAGCACAGTATAGTCATCTCCAATGATTAGAAGTATCCAACACTGGGCATTTTCTTTTATTATGCTCTATGAGATTAGTGGAAGTGTGGAACAGTGTGATGACTACTGTATTCTCTAATTAATTGAGTACCCAATTGTATTTCCAACTTCTTTGATGTCTATTTTGTTACTATGTAATATTTCATGTTTCTATATATATGGCGTTATGAAGTTAAATGCAAAGTCAAGCTCAGGAAATTGACAGTCATTGTATCTTAATCCACCATGTTGGAATTGTAGTTGATTTAACCTTGATAAAAAAATGTCTTCTTTGAGGTAGGAAAGTTGCTAACCATCGCATATGGGTATATTAACTTTCTTATGTTGATTGAAATTATTTTACTTGCACTCTAGTCAATGTGAACCTATTTATTGTTGCAGGAAGGTGATGAAGATGAAAACCTCATGGAAATGGATCAAGAATCTGACAAGAACCAAGAGGAAGAGGACACTAACCCCCTCATGGTCCCTTTGGATACTGGCATAAAACCAACCAAGGAACAGCTAGCTGAAATGTGGTTCAGCCAAGATATCTTCGCCGAGTCAGGTGCAGTGGGTCCTGCTGAGAAGAGTGACAGTGATGAGGAGAGAGATGAAAAAATAAAACCAAAAACAAAAACGAAATCAGTCAACACCTCCATCACAAGCACTGAAATAAATGATACTACTGTGCTGAAAAAGACCCCCAAGGAAAAAGATGATTTCGAAATTGTACCACAAGAACCACCAAAATCTGCCCATGGATCTGACTCTGATACAGACTCTGATTCCTCTTCCGACGATGATGACTTGGATGATGACACAAAAGCTGAAGTGCTCGCCTATGCAAAAAAAATGTTGAGAAAGAAACAAAGGGAACAAATTCTAGATGATGCCTATGGCAAGTACATGTATGATGACGAAGGACTGCCGATCTGGTTCTTGGAGGAGGAGAAGAGGCACAGGCAACCAACTAAGCCAGTGACGAAGGAAGAAGTGGAGGCCATGAAGGCTCAATTCAAGGAAATCGATACACGGCCATCAAAGAAGGTGGCGGAGGCAAAGGCACGCAAGAAGCGGGTTGCGCTGAAGCAGCTCGATAAGGCACGGAAGAAGGCAGACGTAATCTCAGACCAGACAGACATATCAGAGCTCAGCAAGAGGAAGATGATCGACCGTCTGTACAAGAAAGCAGCGCCAAAGAAGCCACAGAAGGAGTATGTGGTGGCAAAGAAGGGGGTGCGGGTCAGGGCTGGCAAGGGGAAGGTGTTGGTGGACCCCAGGATGAAGAAGGATAAGAGAGCCAGTAAAGCTGGGGCAAATGGGAAGGGCAAAAAAGGGAAAGGGAAGGGAGCAAAAGGTGGAGCTGCTAAGGGGAAGGGGAAAGGAAAGGGAGTAAGAGGTGGTGCACCGCAGGGAGGAAAAGCGAAGGGAAGGGGGAGGAAGTGAGGTGAGTCTGATGGCAACATGCCAGAATAGTTTCTGTATCTTTGTTTTGCGGGTTTGAGTGTAACATTACGATAATTTTCGTTTTATATAAGGTATCTCGGTATCTGTGGTGAATTGCATGATCCATATAAATTTTGTAACGGGGTCAGGAGATGCTGTTGTAGAAGTAACTTGAATTATTATTATTATTTTACAATTGCAGGAAATGGTCACGATCATTTTACTTAAACTATTACCAATTTACCGTTCGAGTAAGCATTAATTGCCAAATTTATACTTGGTAATGTGATGTTTCAATACTAATAAAAAGGTGTGAGTTGAATTTTAAAGATTTATGAAGGTTCCGATCTGAGAATCTCTATTCTGGTCATAACAAACGAGAAGAAAAGGTTAAATTTCCGTTCAGATCATTTTTTCACGCTTGCCGATGGGCATGGACAACCAAATTTAACTTTTTACTGAGGTTGTTGATTTCTTTACTGTCTTCAAGGGAAACCGGATTTTCAATTTCTTTTCACGGATTTTGAAATCATGTCTTGTAAAGGAAGGGGATTTTTTTTTTCATTCATAGGGCTCCCAATAAAAAGGAAGGAAATTCATGAAATGAAAATACATGAAATATGTATGAATCAGAATTTCATATTACAATATTCTTAAAATTTGAAAAACTTTTATACTTTTTAGAAATTAGTTCAATTAAATAAAGAAAATTCGGTATCCATTTAGCATGCCTAAATAAGTAATTGTCATTCCACAATCCCACGGACATATCTATATTTTTTTCTAAGATGATTTTCAAAAGGTTACGAGTTCAAGTATATATGTATATAAATCAAAATTTGGGAGTTATATTCATCTCTATCAGAAAAATCTATAGGTTTTCTTTTTTATTCTTTTTTGTAAATGTAGATGGCAGAATTAGAAAAAAATTCAATAAGGTCAATGAAATTAATTATTTAATTTTAGTTTCGCACGGGGTATATATATCATCATATCAATGCAATTATCTTATTTAATGAAATATGAATCATTTTTTAATCTTTTTGTACTTGAAATGATTTTTTAGTGCATACTGATACCCTCCTTTAGCTTCATTATCTCCTTAATTGGCGGCAATCCGTTGGAAGTAAATTTTTTCAAGTTCTTCCATCTAATTCCTACTATGTTTGAAAATTTTCTACTAGAACAATTCTTCTTCTAATTTATTCCGAAAGAATGTAACGTTATCAAACACTATCTTAAGAAATAGAGGCATTTTTAAGGCCTCATCGCAATTTGATCTTTAAGAGTGGGGGCTTTTCTTTGTTATTTGTTTATGTTTGATTATTTTTTGTTATATATAGTTCTCTCGATATTTCAAGATTTATATTTTTGTCATCGCATCGTGCTTTAGCATGAAGTTTGTAGGTTCTTATTCCATATTTCTGTGCACTTATACTCAGAGGCAAATTTAAGAGGGGCTTTCTTGCCTGATTATACTAGCTTATACTAGCTGAAGAGATGATTATGAATTTAGATTTTGTACAACTTCATTATGATTCTGATGATTACTTGCACTGATTATTATATTTAATAATATGAATAATTTAATTATTATTATTAATAATAAAATAAAATTTTAATAGTAAGAATAACAACACATCATTCACAATGACATTTTGCAAATATATCACTAGAACTGACACGTTTGATAAAGACATCATTCTTAATTGCGTTCTTTTTTTTTTCTTCCAATGATTTCACAATTAATATTTGAAGAAAGACAGACTTACATTTTTGGGTTTCACATCCAATGAGAGTGCGTCACTCTTACTGACATGAATTCTTTTTTTTTTTTTTTTAATAAAAGTTAAACTTTAGGAAGTGTTGGCAAATAGAGTAGAACATCATTGTTTTTAAAAGAAATCTTTTATCTTAGATCATAGATGTCTGACATCATTAATTTGAAGAAGAAGAAGAGAGAAAAATAATAAAATAAGAAGGAGAATAAAAAAAAATGTGAGTTAATTTTTTAGTTTCTTCTGGAAGATTTCTTCTTCCAACAATTTGTAAATCTTTTCAAGTTCTTTCATCTAATTCTTATTATGTTTGAGATTTTTTTTCAGAACAATTTTTCTTCTAGTTAATTTCAAAATAATGCAACGTTACTAAACACTGTCTTAAGAAATAGAGGCACTTTTAAGGCCTCAGCGCAATTTGTGACCCTTTTTCTAGACGATGATTCTACTTTTGATCTTTAAGAGCGGGGCTTTTCTTTGTTATTTGTTTATGTTTGACAATTTCTTGTTATATATAGTTCTCCCAACATTGCAAGATATTTTGCAGACTTACATTTTTGAAGTCACTCTCACCAACATGGATCCTTTTTTTTTTTTTTGGTAAAAGTTAAAGTAAAAAAAAAAAAAAAAAAAAAGCAAAACATTATTGGTAATGGCACACTATCATTTTTACTACTAAAATTTTATTTGTTTTCATTACTATTAATAATTAATAATAATTGAATTATTTATATTATTAGATATAATAATCAGTGCTTGTAGTTGCATTACAAAAACGGCCTATAATTTCTTAGCAAATCTGATAGATACATACTTTGGGTGGCTAAAGATTGCATCCTGAACTTTGATTCCTAATACACTCTGGTAAAACAAGTTACTTTTTTTTTAATTTAATTCATTCTTGATAGGAGTTGGGGCCTAGGGCAGGGGGCGGGATTTATTCATAGGACCAAGCACGAACAGTGTCAAAGCTGACAAAAATAATACGAAATATTCGATACCTAAATTTTGAACATAAAGATTTGCACATAAGTTTTACTAAAAATGCTTTAAAAATCCGTGTCAAATATCAGATTGTTGCTAATCCATTATAGCTTGCAATTGGTTCGTAAAGCATGGAGAATAAAGTTCAGAAATGCAAATGCAAAAGGGGATTGGCATTTGACATCCACTGCCGTTCAATGAATGCCTCAAGGATTTAAAAGGAAAAAAAAAACACCCTTTCCATCTATCATTTTATCAGTACGCATGCAAAAATCAAATGAACTTACTCCAGACGAAAAACAAAGAAAAAAACTACAGCCATGATGCTATGCGATGGTTTCTAAACAGAAATATCGACAAGAATGACTCCGAAAGAAAAGGCAACAGAAAATAATCGATTTCTTTCTGAAAACAGAGAACCATTGTCCAAGAAAATCCCAAAAAGAACAAAAAACATGAAATCGGAGAAAGCTATACGGTACTGGATATGAAATGAGAGAACGGGAGGTGCTCAGAGGTTATACAATTTTGAATGGATTGAAGGTTGTCCTCATTAGAGGTCAGATTAACGAGAAAACCATCACTGCGACCTCCCCCATTAACACCCATACACTTTAAAGAGAGATTGAGATAACGAAAAATAAAAACAAAACCCTAGATCATCTGAGGGAAAAGTGGGAGAGAGCAAAACCCTAGGTAGAGGGGGGAGGTTTTAATAGGTTGGTCTCCTTCGATGAATGGTCAGGATGATCGTTTGGTGAACGAACGGTTGGGATGATCGATGGCCATTAGCGAGTTAACTTCCAAACCTAACAAGGATACGCTACGCAGCACTTTATTGGGCCTTTTTCGTTTCCTCTCTTTCGTGTATTTTTGCGTGTTCGGTTATTGGGTTTGGGTGGGAACGGGATTTAATGGGTATGGGTTTCTCTATCCGAAAGCACACAACTATCAATTAAATTGTAATTTGATATGTTATTTTGAATAAACAATGACTTTAAAACATTACTGAAATTGCAAAATGATTTGTTAAAATAAATCATTTTTTTCCCTCTCTACCACTGACGTGTTTGTCAAAGTGATTGTTAATTTTTTTTTTTAAGTAGCAGATAAATAGTTTATTATATAATTTTATTAAATCAAATTGAAAAAGAGTTGATACAAATTGAGCAGAAGAGAAAAGAAAACAAATATAATTGAAATACAAGTATTGTCATAAAAAGATACAATAATAAGAGGGGAAAAAGCAGTTGCTTGACTCATCATATCAGCCACCAATTGCGTCATACTCCTTTCTCTTCACTAGTTAGGACAGCAGTGGATGACCTCTCTTTGATTGGGTGGGGATATGTGGTACTGGAGTTGTTCAGGATTTGAGATAAGAGCTAGGATGATGTGTGATTGGCTATGGAAGGGGAAAAAAAAAGGGGTGGAGAGGTAACCAACGATGGTACTAGTTGGTCAATTCACAAAAACTAAGAACATCAAGACACCAAGGTAAAATCCACCAACACAACTCAGAGACGCACCACATTGCTGGGATCAACTGGTACTGATACTAAGCGTACCAATTATTCATTTTACAATAACCAATCAGATGTTTAAAAGAAAGGTATCATCTTAAAAGTTGACTTTTGGGGCTTTAAACCTATGATAAAAACCCAAGTAAAATAGTTAAACCCTTTTCTAAAGGACTTACTAAGTGAATTATTCATTTTGCAAAACCAATAAGCAAAAGGGTTTAAAAGTACTTTGAGGTGTGGTGGGCTTTTCTGGACTTTGAGAATCTATTAGTTGAGTCTATTAGTTGAGAATAAAACATGTGTTAATTTGAATGGTAACCTTACTCAATACTTTCAATGCAAAAGAGGCATTAGACAAGGGATCCAATCTCTCCTTTTTGTTTGATTTGGTCACTGATACCTTATGTCAATTAGTAATTAAAGGTAGTGAGTTAGGGTTATTACATGGATTGGGCCCTATTTTGGCAAATGGTAGACAAATTATAAATTTTCACTATGCTGATGATATTTTTTTTCCTTCAAGCAGATTCAAAGGGTGTTGAGACAATGATGTGGATACTTAATGCTTTTGAGGTTTTGTCAGGGATTAAAATTAATTACAGAAAACTGAACTCATTTCTATCAAATTGTCTCAAGAGGAAGCTGTTGATCTAGCATCTCTTGTAGGTTGTACACTCTCTACCTTCTCCTTTAAATATCTTGGTGTTCCACTTTCAGACTCTAAACTGAAAATTGGTGATTGGCAAAGACTTATTGATAAAGTTCATAAAAAAATTCCCAAATGGAAAGAGATCACTCTTATCCATGGGTGATAGAGTTGTGTTATTAGAATCTGTGTTGACAGCTACTCTCTTATATATGTTGTCCTTATATAAATTGTCAATCAAAATTAAAAAGAAATTAGACAGTATTAGATGTCAGTTTTTTGTGGCAAGGTACTTTTAAAGGAGGAAGTTTGCTTTGATAAGCTGGAAATGGATTTGTATGCCAAGACAATTGGATATGTTAGGAGTAATTGATTTACACTATATGAATATATCATTATTATTGAAGTGGTGGTGGAAGCTTAAAGATCCCACATATCAGTCTATATGGAAACAAATTGTTCAGGCCAAATATACTGATCACACACCTAGTACTAAAATATCTCCTATTTGGAAGGAAATTCTGGCTCTTTCCCAGTTGGGTCAGACTGGTAGAGCTGTCATACTAGGTAATGACAAATATACTTCATTTTGGCAAGATAGATGGGTTGGAGAGTGTGCTTTAATGTCATCCTATCATCACTTATTTCAACTACGATGCCCAAATCCCATTAATGCTCAAGTTGCGGAAAACGAGTAGAACAAAAATTTTACTTCTACTTAAGTTAGGGATTAAAGTATGTCGGATAATAGCAGGAGAGTTACGGACATTTAATCCTTTACAAAAACGGTAAAATATTATTTTACTTCTAACTTAAGCTTAGGGTTAAAGTGATGTGTCGGATGATTACGAGAGATACACACCTCTTTAAACCTTTATTGATCTACTCCATGATTGATTTCTAAAATATTAATCTACTTAACAATTAAATAGATTAATATAAGATGTTATACCTCGCTTCAAATTTCAATTGGAATGAAAATCGGCTTGTCTCGGAGCACCAAACGTCGATGCCTCTGTGGGTTATCCACCGGGGCCCGACCGAGAGAGCGGTTTATTTCTTTTGCCGAAATACGAAGTAAAGCAGCGCGGTTTCTCGCAAAAACACTATTCACCGAGAAAAGACGAAATAGTACTATTCACGACTCATGATAATTCTGTTTCACAAATGTGCGAAATACGCAACTTTCGTAAAAAACTATTCGCCGATCCGTGAATTACGAAACAATAGTATCAGAGAGAGAGAAAGTAGAGCGATTTGGTGGAACTTTTTCTCTCACCCTACCCCTCTATTTATAGAAAAAGTGGAATTGACAAATTACCAAAATGCCCTCGTGAATAGTAGGGAGGTTTGAAGTGAAAAGACAAAATACCCTTAAAGTTCATCGATTTACCAAAACGCCATTGGGCTTTTTGGCCAAATTACGAAATACCCTTGGGCTTTTGGACAAATTACCAAAATACCCTTGGAGGTCGTCATGGGCTTTTCATGGGCCTTTTTGGGCTTTTCGGATTTTGGGCTTTTTTTTGGGATTTTGGGCTTTTTCGATTTTGGGCTTTTAATTATTAATTAAGACTTTAATTATAAATGGGCTTTGGCCCATAATTCAAATCCATAATTAACATTTAAAATCCAAATCAAATATATATAATTGTCATCTACAATTATATTTTTCTCGGTTGTTGTTTCGGCGAATTTATACGACGTGTCCGACACGTTATAAATTCAATCGATTTTTGCTTCTTGTCATCTCTATGACAAATATAATTATATCATATATAATTAATTATAACCATCTTATTATTAATTATAAACAATTCATAATTAATCGATAAGATTCTCAGATTAACTCTATACGGTGTGACGACGAGGATCGTGTTATGTTGGTAAATAGAGTTAAAAGCCGTTTTAACTTCTATAATCATAGGAGGCATCGGCGAGAATGCACTATGACCATCAATTACACGAGATGATGATGTCTTGTACAATATCATGATCCGATTAAACTATTTACTTGTGTTTAATTCTTTTGTCTCATAGTTATCGAGATCAGTTTCAAGGTAGGTATGTGTCATCCTTTCAAACTTAATCTTTTCTTGATCTGAGTAAATTATCAAATATAATTACTCTTGTAATTATCTTGCTAGCGAGATAATCTTACTCTATCAAGGGCCCGATGATCTTATAACTCGTATAGAAATACGAGGGACGATAGTACTTTTGGCAAACCATCTCTTCCTCGCATAAGTTATGTATCTTAGAAGAGCTACCTTTATAGCCACCTTTTACGGATAACGTTTGGTAGAAATCACACACATACATATCTTATGTAGGAAAGATGAATACCTCATACTTTAGAATTTAATCTTTGAACGAAAACATTAATGACACGAACACGATTCCATTTAATGTTTCATTCGGGAGTCTATCAAATACGATGTTCCTAGAACATCTATCTATGTGATTAAAATGACAACTCTTTGTCTATGGTACGTAAAACTTGACCATCATTTAATCCACATACTAACACGATAACGGTTAATTAGTGTTCTGCTAATTACCTTGGTTAGTGACTTTTAAGTATATTCTATATTATGAAGTTTCACAATTCAGTCATGAACTCGGAATGATTCATAAATTCAATAATACTCAAGGAAACAAAATATCGTTTAAATATCAATTCATGAACAAAGCTTTATATAACAAATTTATCGTATTATTGACTTCAAGATTATTACAAACTAACAATCTCCAGCTTAAGCTTGGAGTCGATCATATTGAGCATGCCTTATACAAATCTCTTTATTCTATAAATCTCTAAGATTTAAAGAAAAATCTCATGACCAATCTCTATGTGTCTCAAACCCATAGAAGATATGTGCGACTAGTGCTTGGCTTGAGGTAGAGATCTTGTAAGTGGATCGGTGTGTTGCTTGTTGTGTCAATTTTACAAATCTTTACGTCGCCTCTATTTATGATTTTTCATATGAGGTGATAACGTCTGTGTAACCACTTACCACGAGCTCGAGTCGACACAAGTAGATGAGAAACATATCCTTAGTTCTTCTTAAGTACTTAAAGATATTCTTTGCGGCATTCGGTGCTCTAGCATGGATTAGCACGATTTGATATCTACTCGTCACACTCCAAGCGTACGAGACATCGGGCGAGTGCACAACATGGCGTACATGATAGAGCCGATAGCGAAGCATATGGTACTCTACTCATTATGCTTTGCTCATCGGTTGTCAAAGGACACGAGTCTTGCTAAGTTGTGCACCATGATTCATTGGCGAGAAATCTTTTCTTAAATTCTACATCTTTGAGCAGATTGACACTTTATCAATGTATGTGCTTTGACTTAATCAATAAGTCTCTTAGATCTATCTCTATAGATCTTTATGCCTAGTATATATAGACAGTCTCGCCCAAATCTTTCATTGAGAACACTTTCTTTAATGAAGATTTGGTGATTACAATAGGGAATATTATTTCCCATTAAGAGTATATCGTCCACATAGAGGATTAAAATAGCGATGACACTCCCACTAGTTTTCTGTATACACTGATGTTCTTCTTCGCATCGACGAAGTCAAGCTGTTTGACTTCTTCGTCAAATCAAAGATTCAACTCGTGATGCTTGCTTGATCCATAATGGATGCGAGAAGCTTGCATACCTACCTTCGACATTCTTTGGATCCTCAAAACTTATGGGAATTTGTATCATATACACGTCCTCTTCCAAATTTCCATTTAGGAAGGCGGTTTTGACATCCATCTGCCATATTTCATAATCATGAAATACGATAATTGCTAGGAGCATCCGAATTGACTTAAACATAGCTACGGACGAAAAAGTTTCATCATAATCTACGTCGAGAATTTGCTTGAAACCTTTCGCTACTAGCCGTACTTTATGTGATCATATTATCATCCATGCTGTTTTTCTTTTAAAAAACCCACTTGTTAGCTATGGGTTTTACCCCGACAAGTGGTGCGACCGGGTTCCAAACCTTGTTGTCATACATGGATTGTATTTCGGATCTCATGGCCTCCGGCCATTTATCGAGTCGGGTCATCCTTTGCTTCCGCATAGGTCGGAGGATCTTGACATCAAATCGAGACTTCATGCGGTCCATGTACCTTTCGGGTGCACGGGCATCTATGTGACCTTCGTAGCACTTGTTCTTGGTTGTCGAACTTCATCCACATCGGTATGCGGATTTAGTTCTATTTCAACTTGCGTTGAAGTAGATGAGCTCGGGACTAGAACTTCTTCCACAACTATTTGTAGATTTGGTTCTTCCAAATGCTCATTAGTAGAAGAATCAAGTGGTGGGTTTATCGATCGGTATCGAGATATTGTATTGTGTGATGTATCTTGAATTTCTTCAAGTATTACATTACTCCCACTACTTCCTTTTGCGAGAAACTCTTTCTCCAAAAATATACCATGACGAGCAACAATTATCTTGTTCTCGGAGTGATAATAGAAGTAATATCCTTTCGTTTCCTTAGGATACCCTACGAAAAAACATTTGTCAGCTTTGGGTCCAAGTTTGTCAGAAGTCGAACGTTTGACAAATACCTTGCAACCCCAAATTTTAAGATAAGACATATTTGGTACCTTACCAAACCATAACTCATATGGAGTCTTTTCTACTGACTTGGATGAAACCCTATTTATTATTAGTGCGGCGGTTTCTAGTGCGTGCCCCCAAAACATTTTTGGGAGTGTGGTATTACTCATCATGGAACGAACCATGTCTAACGAGTTCGATTCCTCTCTCGAAACACCATTCCATTGTGGCGTTCCGGAGGTGTGAGTTGTGAGACTATCCCGCATTCTTTTAAGTACATTATAAACTCATAACTTAAGTATTCGCCTCACGGTCGTAGTAAGGCCTTAATACTTTTATTCGGTTGATTTTCTACTTGAGTCTTGAATTCCTTGAACTTTTCAAAAGATTCGGACTTATGTCTCATCAAGTAGACATAACCATATCTCTTGTAATCATCGATAAATGTGATAAAGTAGCGATCACCGTTTCTTGTACAAGTACTCATTGGTCGCATACATGTGTGTATAAGGGCTAATAAGTCACTTGTCCTTTCGCCCTTCTTGGAGAAAGGCAATTTGGTCATTTTCACGTAAACAAGATTCTGATATTAAAATTACCAAGAAGTCCAACTTCATGTAACTTTTGATGTGTTTCTCGTTTATATGACCAAGGCGATAATGCCATATGAAAGTCATACTTTCATGAGATGTTTTGAGTCGTTTATTGATGTTAAATATAGGTTTGTCTATTTCCGGTATATAAAGATCATTCATCATAAAAGAAGATCCATAATATAACTCATCTTTGTATATAGAACAACCATTGTCCTTTATAACAAAAGAGAAACCATTCATTTCTAAACATGAGATTGAAATGATGTTTACGAAAATACTTGGAACAAAATATACATTTTCAAGTTCCATTATAAACCCGCTAGGCAAACACAACTCTATACTTATTTGTTATATGGTTTGCAACTTGTGTGCCGTTTCCAACTCGGAGTTGTATTTCCTTATTACGTAGTTTTCTCCTATTCTTTAGTGCCTCTATATTTGAACAAATATGAGCACATGATCAGATATCCAATACCCGATCATGAATAGAGGTAACAACGTTAACTTCAACAACAAAAATATACGAGGTTGAATTCTTGAGAACATTTCTTGTCCTCACAACCTCTAGATACTTAGGCGATTCCTCTTCCAATGACCCTTGCTTTGACGGCAAAAACGATCGAGAGGTAGAAAAGGCTTTTGCCTTGGGAGTGTTCTGATTAGGAACCATTTTCCCTTTACTCTTGTACTTAAGTGCCACTTTGGGAGTCACTTTGCGTTTCATCTTTTTAATCCTACTTCCACCTTCTTGGATCATGAGGTTAGAAGAACTCTTCTTCATCTCCCCATCGACGATCCTCGACATCCTTTGAGCTCTGCAAGCTCTTGTCCATTCCTAGCATATGATAATTCTGATGAAATTAGAATAGCTAGGAGGGAAAGAGTTTAGGATAACATCCGTAGCAAACTCTTTGCTCGACGGATTTATTAAGCTTCTCCATTGCTCGACATCGCTCGTCATACGGAGCATGTGAGTGTCAAGAAAGCCGCCCTCGGTCATCTTATGACTCGGCGAGAGATTTAGTCACCTTAAATTTCTTGACCAAGAAACTTTGTACATCAAGCTCATGTTCTTTGTGCTTGTTGTACATGGTGACTTCATTTTTGTGCGATCTCTCTGCTGTTTGTGCGGGGATTGGTGTGTTAAGGACATACTCGAGTTTCTCATGTCTTAGTATGAGCGCACGGAACGTATTAGTAAGAGTTTCTTTAGCCATGTGCTACAACGTAAAATGTAAAGATTTTTAGCTTTGTTCATGTAATGTTTTATTCCAAATAAAACTCCATTCTACAAATTTGTTCTATTTCCGTTTGTAGTTAGGACCAAGATCCCTATTTTCATTGATAATCAAGTTATCGTTGAATAACTCGTTTATTAATTATCTTAGGTAAGCAACTCTTTGCTAATCACATCTCTATGTGATTCTTGGTTTCGCTAAACATCATATGTTTTAACGAAACTTTGCCCCAACCAAAGCTGTTTTGGAAATCATTGGTAAGTAACCTCGCTCTATTTGGTTCGTTATGTCGGACATAACCCTCGAAAACCAAAGGTAAAAGGTGACGCCTGCGAGTAGGTCACGTACGCAATGAACAATGATATGCGAGGACGAGTAGGTAGGGCATATTACTTAATTTTTCGGGTTTAACATCGTAAGCGATCAGTTTGTTAAGCGACTTTAAAGCAGAGACTTACGAACACGTAAAGATGTACGCGAGAAAGACCCTTTGAAAGTTCCTTTTCCGTCTTTCTTTGACACAACCTTCCTTCACGGTTTCTTAAAAATGATAAATCTAATTTACACATTTATAATTAGTCGGTTTATTAAGTGACTTTAAAGAACTTATGAACACGTGAAAAGACGTACGCGAGAAAGACCATTGAAAGTTCCTTTTCGGTCTTTCTTTGACATAACATTCTTTCACGGTTCCTTAAAATGATAAATCTAATTTACTCATTTATTATCAAAGCGGTAAATCAATTTACCGGCTCATACAAACATTTTGTATATATACATGAATCGATCACGTATATAACTACTATCTATCGATAGAAGTAGCTTTGCATCTATGATAAGATACATTTCATATCAAAGCGATAAATCTAATTTACTGCTCATACAAACATTTTGTATATATATACATGAATCGAGTCACATATATAACTATCAGTTCTCAATTCTTTATTTTGCAACTACATCTTTGTTCTTTATTTATACGTAAAAAGCATATAAACATTTTATATGATTTCAAAACGATTAATTTCTTACAGTACGATAAAGTAATTTGATAACGTGACAAAGTTCCTTTTCGGCCGATTATCGGGACACGTAAAAGGGGCTCCCGGGGAAAGATCGGGGTCACGAGGACCACTTTAAATTCAATCTTTCCTAGACGAACCATCTCTTTCGGGTGTGGAGATCAACAGCTCTTACTCAGGTACTTTATTGCTTCATCACATTCATAGATATACTTCTCATAACCAAAAATTTTCGAAAAAACAAAAGAGTTACATTTGCCATGCTTCGAAAGCGCAAAAGTAATTTGGTAACGTGACAAAGTTCCTTTTGGGCCGGTTATCGGGACACGTAAAAGGGCATGTCGGAAAGAATACTCTAGAAGGTATCCACTTCCATCTTTCTTTGACATCACCTTATCTTTTATGTGTGGAGATCAACAGCTCTTACTCAGGTACTTTATTGCTTCATCACATTCTTAGATATACTTTTCATAACCAAATATTTCCGAAAAAGCAAAAGAGTTACATTTGCCATGCTTCGAAAGCGCAAAAGTAATTTGGTAACGTGACAAAGTTCCTTTTGGGCCGATTATCGGGACACGTAAAAGAGCTTGTCGGAAAGAATACGAAGGTATCCACTTCCCATCTTTCTTTGACATCACCTTATCTTTTATGTGTGGAGATCAACGACTCTTACTCGGGTACTTTATTGCTTCATCACATTCTTAGATATACTTTAACACAATCGAAAGTTTTCGAAAAGAAAGCGTAAAGAAAGTATAAAGAAAGCTTAAATCTAATTTAACTTTCTTAGTAAATGATAGAACAAGAAAATCAATTTTATTTGGTTTGGACTTTATTTTACAAATCTAAGAATTAAAGCCGATACGGGGTATATGCATCTTATTTGCATAAGATATAACCTTTTAGAAAATCAATCGGCGGGAGAGCCTTTGCTACGATACCCTTTGTAGGGATTCGGAATGCCCAAATCCCATTAATGCTCAAGCTAACGGAAAATAGTAGAACAAAAATTTTACTTCTACTTAAGTTAGGGATTAAAGTATGTCGGATAATAGCGAGAGTTACGGACATTTAATCCTTTACAAAAAACGGTAAAATATTATTTTACTTCTAACTTAAGCTTAGGGTTAAAGTGATGTGTCGGATGATTGCGAGAGATACACACCTCTTTAAACCTTTATTGATCTACTCCATGATTGATTTCTAAAATATTAATCTACTTAACAATTAAATAGATTAATATAAGATGTTATACCTCGCTTCCAAATTTCAATTGGAATGAAAATCGGCTTGTCTCGGAGCACCAAACGTCGATGCCTCTGTAGGTTATCCACGGGACGACGAGAGAGCGGTTTATTTCTTTTGCCGAAAAATACGTAAAGCGCGGTTTCTCGCAAAAACACTATTCACCAGAGAAAAGACGAAATAGTACTATTCACGACTCGCGATAATTGTTTCACAAATGTGCGAAATACGCAACTTTCGTAAAAACACTATTCGCCGATCCGTGAATTACGAAACAACAAGTATCTGAGAGAGAGAAAGTAGAGCGATTTGGTGGAACTTTTTCTCTCACCCTACCCTCTATTTATAGAAAAGTGGAATTGACAAATTACCAAAATGCCCTCGTGAATAGTAGGGAGGTTTCAAAGTGAAAAGACAAAATACCCTTAAAGTTCATCGATTTACCAAAACGCCATTGGGCTTTTTGGCCAAATTACGAAATACCCTTGGGCTTTTGGACAAATTACCAAAATACCCTTGGAGGTCGTCATGGGCTTTTCATGGGCCTTTTTGGGCTTTTCGGATTTTGGGCTTTTTTGATTTTGATTTTGGGCTTTTACGATTTTGGGCTTTTAATTATTAATTAAGACTTTAATTATAAATGGGCTTTGGCCCATAATTCAAATCCATAATTAACATTTAAAATCCAAATCAAATATATATAATTGTCATCTACAATTATATTTTTCTCGGTTGTTGTTTCGGCGAATTTATACGACGTGTCAACACGTTATAAATTCAATCGATTTTTGCTTCTTGTCATCTCTATGACAAATATAATTATATCATATATAATTAATTATAACCATCTTATTATTAATTATAAACAATTCATAATTAATCAATAAGATTCTCAGATTAACTCTATACGGTGTGACGACGGGATCGTGTTATGTTGGTAAATAGAGTTAAAGCCGTTTTAACTTCTATAATCATAGGAGGCATCGCGAGAATGCACTATGACCATCAATTACACGAGATGATGATGTCTTGTACAATATCATGATCCGATAAACTATTTACTTGTGTTTAATTCTTTTGTCTCATATTATCGGATCAGTTTCAAGGTAGGTATGTGTCATCCTTGCAAACTTAATCTTTTCTTGATCTGAGTAAATTATCAAATATAATTACTCTTGTAATTATCTTGCTTGAGATAATCTTACTCTATCAAGGGGCCTTGATGATCTATAACTCGTATAGAAATACGAGGGACGATAGTACTTTTGGCAAACCATCTCTTCCTCGCATAAGTTATGTATCTTAGAAGAGCTACCTTTATAGCCACCTTTTACGGATAACGTTTGGTAGAAATCACACACATACATATCTTATGTAGGAAAGATGAATACCTCATACTTTAGAATTTAATGCTTTGAACGAAAACATTAATGACACGAACACGATTCCATTTAATGTTTCATTCGGGGTCTATCAAATACGATGTTCCTAGAACATCTATCTATGTGATTAAAATGACAACTCTTTGTCTATGGTACGTAAAACTTGACCATCATTTAATCACATACTAACACGATAACGGTTAATTAGTGTTCTGCTAATTACCTTGGTTAGTGACTTTTAAGAGTATATTCTATATTATGAAGTTTCACAATTCCAGTCATGAACTCGGAATGATTCATAAATTCAATAATACTCAAGGAAACAAAATATCGTTTAAATATCCAATTCATGAACAAAGCTTTATATAACTAATTTATCGTATTATTGACTTCAAGATTATTACAAACTAACATGAAACTCAGTGTATCATGTGTGAGGAGCAGGAATCAATAGCTCATATATTTTTAACATGTTATGTTGCCAGACAAATCTGGTTTTGGATGGGTTTAACCCAAAATTATTTTTCTCATTGGCATTCAATAAAAGATGTGGTGGATTTTGCTTTGTCATTACCTTTTCTAAGGAGACAAAGCTTCCTGATAGCTCTGTGTGTTGTGTGTTGGACATTGTGGAAACATAGAAATAGCATCGTATTCAAATCTTCTAGTCATATATCCATTAGATATATTTTGTGTCTGATTATGACTCTTGTGAATTATTGGGCAGAAAGGTTTTCTATTGCATTGGTATGTCGGATGAAACAGTGGATGCCTGAGAATTTTGATATGATTTCATTGCAAGAGGTGCCTCCAACTTTGGCATTGCCTATGGGACATGCCAGTAATTGAGGGAAAAGATGGAATGGATTTATTTCTTACAGCATTTTGTTTTGAGCATATATTTGTAATAATTGCGAGTTGGTGCTATTGATGTTTGGGATGTATACTTGTGTCGGTTTTGTGTGGGCTGCGACGAGTAGCTGCTTACTGGTACTTGATTGTTTTTAAAACAGAGATTGATGATGATGATATGGAGGTTGAGATGCCACCAACTAATCCAAGAATATATGCTACCGATACACTAAAAAGGATTAATTAAGAGGCTCTATGAAGCGATAAAAACCTAAATCAATCTCTCGGGGCTTATGTCTGAGGGGTGTGGGATGTTTCTTTTCGGTTTTCTCTATTAGTAGGACTATGTATTTAATGTTTCAATCAATGAAACGGGCATTATTTGCCTCTTTTTAAAAAAACAACAAAGCGAAACCTGAAGCCCTGGAAGAAAGAAGTGAGGCGAAGGGACTTCGACATATCAGAGCAGGTTGGAGAAGAGAAGACTGTAGCAGATGAGAAGGTCGAGGTGGATGTTATTGTCATCGTCGATATCCCAATTAAAGTTGCGACTATGGTCTAATAGGAAGGGGCCCCCTCAAAACAGTGTGAGTGATGCGCTGGTTCGATAAATAGGATGGCGGCTAGGGTTTGGTGTGCTCGGAATTGACGCTAGGAGAGGTGTAAGTAAGTTAGGTGAAGACGGTAGAGGCGTGGCGGGTAAAAGGGCGGCAATTTTGAAAGACGAAACCCAGAATGCTTGACCAAAAATGCTTGTATTTCAAATCGGAATGAAGAGAAAAGAAAGAGGGGAGAAGGTAGGAGGAAGGAAGAGGCAGAGACTAGGGCGGCGGGGAGGCCGGCGATACGACCTCCCGCCCTAGGATTTCATTTCGCGTCATCGGCTTGGCTTCGCTCGCTCTTTTTTTTTTCTCTCTTTTGCCTCGCGTTCTGTTCTGTTCCGCAAATGATTGTTTAATTTTACATGCTCTTTTCATTATTGAAATTAGAATCATAATTACCGAATGACAATTTTTTAAACAAATAAATAATAATTAAAATGAGATTTGACAATCACAATTTAACGAATGCAAATGCTCTCATCATTTCATTTGTATGGATTTCATTCTCATCTCGCAGATATTGGGAAAAACAAATTTGAGTTTGGATTGAATTTGTCTTGCCAACTTTTCTTCACTACTTGATCGGTTTTGTCGGGAAATCTCATCCAAATTCACGCCGAACGGGGTTCTGAAAAAATCACGCAAAACCCATTCCCATTCAATCCTAACCAAACATGAGAATCGAACAGGGAACAACCTAAAAATTAAAATGAAAAAAAACTACTTGGATATTGGAGTTCCCATCCGCCAACTTCTAACATTTAGGATTTATTTGGCACTTAATAAAATAGTAAAAAGTTAGAATAAAATAACTATTTCGACGAATTAATTTCCCAAACGAATTTTAAACTAAGTAGGAAAGTACGGAATAGTGCTAATCCGGTATATCAAGTTATAGGTGGTATTGACGTGTTTCCACGAGTGCTAATAATTACCCTAAAAATAACGCTAAAATACCGGTTGCAAGCGCACAACTTATCGTCTAGTATGTTATCGGGTGTCGAATCCACAAGGAATGAGATTTAAATATCAAATTTATTTCTTTTAATTAGCTAAGCAACCAATTTTTGGGTTTTCAAATAATAAATGATTAAATTCTAAAATTAATCTAATTGAAATGATAAAATACGAGAATTCAAATATTTTTTGGTATTTCTAGGATTTCGGCATACAAGTTACTAGAGGTTGTTGGTATTCATTTAATTGATATTGCACTTTTATATTTTCTTTGTGGGTTTCTAATCCAATGGTAGTATTTATCCACTTTCGTGGCTTCGTACCGTACTCAATTTACTTAAACACTCGCTTTGGCGGCGCATTCTCCTAAACTAAGTCCGTTAAGTTTCGTGATTAGCCTAAACATATTTTAGTAATTTATTTTCTCCTTTCGGTACTTCAATAAATCATTCAACAAATTTAGGTGTCCCCATAGGAACGGGTTTCTCCTTTCGGTACTTCGCCTATTCCTACGTTATCTTGTGTTATCGGATCTCAAATCATTATCTTTCGATCTAATAATTCAAATTCTAAGTTAAAACCATTTGTGTGACTAAGTCACGCCATTTTCTTGTTACCAATCTAACATGGTCATTCGTTGACCGGTATTTGAGATTAAATTAACTCACATCATACAAATAATTTAGCAATTTAAATCACAAGACAAACAAAGATCAAATAAAAGTAACAATACCGATTAAAATAACCAACAACATAGTAACTTGTTACATGCTTAATCCTAAGAAATTTTGTTTAGCCGAGCATGGCTTTAAGAACATAAGAATTCAGTTTTGATTCCATCATAGTGGATAAATGAGAGTTAAAGAGAAAAGAATAATAAAACTCAATTGAAGCCTAAGCTCTCCAATATCTCTATGGCTTCTTGGCGAGAACTCCTCTTGGTGAGAGCTCCTCTTTTCTCTCCAAAACCGAACTTTTTCCTGGAGAGAGCCCGAGTCGTTTTCCCCAAAACCGAACTCCCTTTCCTCCCTGATGAGAACTCCGTAATTATTCCAGAGAGAGAGAATGAGAGATTTCCCCAGCGCCTCCTTTGGAATCCCCTGGATTCTCTCCCTAAATTTCAGCAATTAATTCCTCTTGCTACCTTCTCTCTCCAAGCCAAGAGGTAAATCTCTTTCTTTTTCTCTCTTTAGCCCCCTTTAATTACTGCATTTAATTGTCAATAAATCATAGATGAAATCTCTGTTTGGAAATAGAAGATTTTTCTTCACGTGCGCAGATGTTTCCTTGCTAAATTCGCAGCTGGCATCTGTTCTCTGTTGAGAGTCTTGGTAGAGCCAACTTCTGCTTCTTGCCTTTGATTTCTCCAGAAAACTCTGAAAATTGTCAAAACCCAAAAATACGACAGTAACAAGTTCTAAAGATAAAATAAAGGCTAAAATAAGCATGGTTCAAATAAATTGAGTGAATTATTGTGTTAAACCTTGTGCAAATATTATATAAAGTGAGCACCTATCGGGTATCTAGGATTAGCTCTTGTCGGAATAGCGATTATTGTTTGATTATGTTGTATTATATTATTATATTATGATTTATTATTATTATGATTATAATTTATTATTATATTAATATTATTATGATTATTTATTATTATTATTATTATTATTAATTAATCAATGTTAGTATTATTATTATATAATTAATTTTATTATTATTTATTATTATATTATAATAATTATGATTTTAGTATTATATTATTATATTATGATTATAAATATGATTGTATTATTATTATTATATTATTATTATTATTATTATTATTATTTATTATGATTATTATTACTTATTATTATTATTTTATTATCATTTTATTATATTATTTATTATTATGATTATATATGATTATATTATAATTATATTATTATGATTATAATTATTTATATTATTATATTATTATGATTATAATTATATTATATATTAATTATTTATTATTATTATATATTATGATTATGATTATAATTTTTCTTATTATATTATTATGATAATATTATTATAATGATTATGATTATTATTTAATTATGTTGTATTATTTATATTATGATATATTATTAGAAGTTTGATTATTTATTATTATATTACTATAATTATAATTATAATTATATTATCATTATCATTAGTACTATTATTATCATCATCATCATTATTATCATAATTATTTATATTTTAACTATTCTGATTAATATACCAAACAATATTTTCGCTCTTCCATTCTAGTCAAAAATATCACTTTTTTACTACTCTTTCAAAAATATATTATTCTATCACTCTTCCAAAATTATAAGTCTTGCAAAATTATTCCTTAATTTGCCAAACAAACCCTTATATGACCGCAAAATACCATGTGTCATGACCGCAAAATACCATGTGTCATGATGAATGGGTGCCAACTGCCAATTGACGATAGTTGCTCCAAATACTCCCGACAGAAACAAAACACGGCACAATACTTCTCTGGAAAGTTGCATCTATTTTGAGGGCGAATCTTATAATTTTAAAACTACATTTTAGATACAGATATTAAATTCGAACATAATATGATTAAGATCTGTCAAAAATTTGCACACTAGACAACAAATTTACATCCTTTTTTACATACAGAATACCTGCAAAAAAAATATCATGATACCCAACCAACTAAAAAGCAAAGAAAAGAGCAAAAAAACAAAGAAAGAAATAGAATGAAAAAAAAAAGATATTACATAACTAAAGTTCATAACAGAATAGCCCACAGGACCCAGTGATCATTTGTCTCTATGTACTGCTTCAATACTATGAACAAATTTTGAGGGCATGAAAATGAGCACCGCAGTTAAAACCCCATCTCTTCCATGGGCCTCCTAAGCATCTCTTGGTATCTCTCTACCAGGCACATTAACCTTCAATAAGGTCGTGTACCTACCAAATACAAAATCAACTTGAGACGATTATTTCTTTTTTCATAGATCATATTATAGAATATCATGCAAGAGAGAGCCTAATCAATCCATAAATGCTACAGCGTAAATACAAGCATCTGCATGGAAATAGAATGATCTGCTGCTGAAACCAAGACCAATGACTTTTACACATTTGGAAAATATTTCAGGGTCAAAATATAAGTTTGAATTAGGGTTCAAATGCAAACATAACAAGACAGTGTTCACTTTGCTGCATTATAAGACAAGGCACATGAAACTTACTCCTTTGAACTAAACAAGTACTCGTGCTCCGTCATGTATGCACGTAAAGCCTGAAATTTGCAAAACTTGTAGGGTAAGATAAAGATCCAGATTTTAAAAATATATATTCAATCTGAATACAACTGAAGTGAAAGATGCCTCAAATGGAAGATTTAGAAGCTCGTAGTATGTGCGAACACGCTCAAGTCTTTGTTGGATTGCTTCACTGTCCGT
Organism: Schoenoplectus tabernaemontani; assembly: GCA_037127355.1. Lineage (NCBI taxonomy): Eukaryota > Viridiplantae > Streptophyta > Magnoliopsida > Poales > Cyperaceae > Schoenoplectus > Schoenoplectus tabernaemontani. Next base: position 23,094,114 of record CM073742.1, on the reverse strand, counting down.
TGATGGTATGGCAGCAAGTGCCTGTATTACAAGACAGAATAAGAACACTATTGCATGTCATAAAGCATACTGCTGGTGCTGCCAGACCCAGACATGATCATTAATTTCACTTGGAGCAGAAATCCAATATAATTGGTTCAATGACAGATCAAAATAATACAAATTAACTTTTAATTTCAAAAATGAAAATAGAGAACAATCTCAAGAAGTATTTGTCTATTTCAGGCTGACAGTGGAAAATAGGATAAATTAACAAAAAGAAAAATCTAAAAACAAAAAACCATTCAGAAGATCATATACCTGTTCCAGTGCAATAGAGTTCCTGCATATTTGTTGAACTCCTAGAAGGTTGATCGATTTAATTTCAGCAAGTGCCTGTTTGAGCAAGCTTGTCAGTTGTCATATTTGTTCATATAACAGAAATTATTCACAGATATTTCATAGTTCCAAATTCTGTCTACTTGGACTACCAACGAACCAGGGTTACATGACAGTTTAGTACCACATCCGTTAGGTCACTACTTAAATGATATAGGAAGGATCTGTCTATCAGAAGCTTAAGAAAAACAGACTGATTCAGACCTTGATTGAGACATTAGCAGCTACACTAGAAATACCACCAAATATGTAGTTCCTCTTTAACTCGGAAATAAATGGAGCCATCTCCTCATCCCGACATGTAATCTGTGCAAAGAAAAAAAATCCACTTTTATATATCACAGTAATAAAACAAAAAGTGCATGAAGGGATCTTGTTAACATCCACAATAAAAAAAGAGTTCTATCAAATACAAGACACCATTTACCAGAGATGTGAGTGAAATGATAAAATCATCAGGCTCATCAGCATCTTGATCTTCTAGATACTCTCTATTTGTCATTTCCTGTTAAGATCATATGGAGTTAATTTTTATATTACAATTTTAGTGATCAATAGAATTGTTGTATCTTTATAGAATCCTTGCAATCTAACAGAAACAAAATGACAACAAAAGAGGAAAAAAAAGGTGGATGGCAACAGAACCTGCATGTGGAAAATAGTCACCAACTGCATCTCAAGACGAAGGACCTTCAGGCAATCAATGGATAGTTTTCTGTACTCATTGGAAAGAGTTGCAAGGCTTTTGGGAATTGCACTTGATGACCTTGTGTGGTGATGATGGTTGCGCGATTTGTCATCTAATGGCCTAATGAAGGACTCCCCAAGCCTGAATAAGCAATAACAGAAGTATTTAAGAAGTAAAAACTACTCATGCTTGGCAATTATTATATCATTTTTTATTACATGGTGAGTTTAAAGAGAACTGCACCATAACATTCTGAATATAAATTAATACTCAGAAAAATAAGATGAAAAAATGGCACTTCGCTAGCACCTTTCAATGGAATCTGCCAAGTACTCCAAGGAATCACTCAGAGAGGCTAGAAGTACTAACTTCTGATCATCATGTATTAAATTCTCCTGCAGAGTATATTTTTCCCAGAAAGAGGATGAATTAGTAGTCAAACAAAGTATTGATTCTCCACCAAAGGGGAAAGTACATTGAATATCCACATGAGAGTTTAGAAGATCAACTACTGAGAAACACTTTTTTTTAAAAAAAAAAAACACAAAGGAAATTATCTTTTCTATTGTGTTTTCTGTGTATGTGTGCAAGAAATCACCAAAACAATTCACCTGCTTAATAGGGCGAAGGCTCCACAAAAGATCGCTTATTTGCATCTCAATCTCTAATGTCTCGGCATTTAGCGCATTGCTCCCAAGATTTTGCTCATCAGAAGTATTATCCAACAAGGCACTTGCAGGATCAAGCCGGATCAAGTTCTCCATGTCACTTCTCCCTAGGAGCATGTAACTCTGTCTCTCCAGTACAACCTATGATTTTATTAAAAATAGTTGCATCAGATACTCAAGCTCAGTAATCAGTTATCAAAGATTCATCAAAAGAAAAACAATCAGTTTTTTAAAAAATAAAATAAATCAATGCTTAAAAGGAAGTGTCGCACCTCCATGTATGATGTTCGACACCTTTCATAGGTACGTTCTAAGAAAGTACGCACATATTCCACAAGTTCGCTTGCATATTTCGGCATAAGCTGAGCCCAGCCAAGCGCCTAACAAAATTACAAATAAACAAACACTATCATCATCACTGACAACAACAAGAAAAAAAGTTTAAGGTGATCACTGAAAGCTAAAAAACAGTGTTTATTACCTCTTTTGCCAGAAAATCAACTGCTAAGAGTCCTTGCAGAACAGGACGTCCCTTCTCAACTAGTGGGCTATATACAGAAGTTGCTTGCACGCGCGGTCTAAATGCTGCTGGGGCTGAAGAAGGAAATAAATCATCAGAAACAATTTTTCTAGTTTACAAACATTGTGAGACTGTCATCGAAGTTTTGCCCATATCCAAAAATTATCAGACCGTCAGAAAAACTACATTTTGGATGTTACTTTCTCATGATCCTGCATTTTTGTCCCTTGACAATTAGACATATTTTTTCTTTCAAGTCATGTATGTGCATCTTAGATATAAGTTCAGAACTTACTAGATATAGCTTGTTGAACACATTTTCTGTAGTCAACGAAAATTGCTGGCAAGAAGTGATCCTTGAGAAAGTTCTCCAAGAAGGCCAACAAAACGTCATTTCTGCACATGTTTAGCTTTCCAGATTAAAACATGCACCACTATTCTATTATTAAAAAAAGTAATTGAAAAGGAGTGGCATTACCCAGCTTGCGAATACTTCTCTGGAAGCAATGACTTGATCTTATCTGTAAACTGAAAAGAAGAGTACAATCACACAAAATAAGTCCACTTGGTATTCTTACAGGATAGGAGTCTGATGCTTCTATTAAAAGAAGAAGTTAAAAAAAGAAAAAAGAAACCTCCAGAACAGGACGATAAACTGAAGCTGCTAGATAAATCCCTAGATCAGGAAGTACAGAAGCAGTTCCATAGCCTTCTTGATGCGCATTTGCACCTCTTTTCCATCCTTGAGCTATTAAATTAGAAAAACATAAGATGTAGATTATCACCAGAGATAATCAAATCAACATCAAGAAGAAAATTAGAATATAAAATTGCCTGACAGTTCCAATTGTCTTACCTTCGTTTTGAACAGAAACAGATGCATCTATAATGCGGAAAGCAAAAGAAAGGCCTTCACATCCATCTCTGTTTTAAGAAGATTAAGTTAAAATATTGTCATAAAACAATTAAGCATTGGAAACAAATAGCATTTGCTAGCAATATTAAGATCCATTTTTCTTGAACACTATTTCTAAAAGCATTTCCTTCTATTAGCACAATCTCATAATCACAATAATACCTAGTGCATACAGTATACAACAAATGCAACTTGCCTCTTCTCCTTTACAGGGGCTTTATTTGCAAGTCTAGCAGTCTGGACAGCTGCATCAGCAGTTGCAGCTTCTGGGGTCGCTCGTAGAATTTCACATATTAGCTGCTGACATTCACTCTAAACCAAACAAAAAAAAAGATGCATAAATAAATGTGTAACATACAGAAACACCATCAAAACTTACCAAACCTTATCCAACAAAGTTTGTCTCCCATCCCTACCAATAGTAACTGATAAACTTACTGTTGGACTTGGCATATATATCTTTTTATTCCAAAGAGAAACTGTTGAAATTTCAACAATTTCTCTATAAACACATTATTTGAAGTAATCTTAATATCAACACAAACAAATTCTATGTCAATTTCCAAATTAGCAAATGGATAAAGAGCAATTTAGCAGAGTTTCAAGCCAAACAATTTACCTAAAGAAAAATGTTAGATAGCAACCACACTTATGGCACATAATTGTAACCGAGTTGGAAATTAATTATTATCAGTACATAACATTCAAATTTATAAAATTATTCTGGTGTCTAGACTAGTCTAGTCTACCAAGAATTTTATGATTAAACCAATTAATACCTGTACAACAGATAGAGAGAAGGTGACACTGTAACCTCCAGTAGCTTGAGATGATTCTGTATCTGGACTCCAATTTGCTTCAGCAGCAGCTGCTGCTTCCTTGGGTGTATTTATGCTGTCCCCATGTGCTAAAGATTTTGATTCCAACAGCTCCCCAACAATGAAGTGATTCTCTGATGGTAAATTTTGTCAGATAAACTTTGTATCTACATAACTTCTTTTCATATGGAGCACCAAGATATCTAATTACACATATTACAAAAGATGCAGAAGTATATAGCTAACGATAACTCACCTAGAATATGAATTATGGAATCAAGCACAGAGGCGAGAAGCTCACTGGCAGCATGCTGAGCCTGACCAGTTGGGGTCATTAATGGAGATATAGGGCTAACAATCTGTTGTGTTCCATTCAGGGAGGATCCATTTTTATCTTTGTTCTTCAACAACTTATAGCCTTCTAAAAACCCTTTAGAAGAACATGAATTAGGTTTGGACCCTTGCGTTAGGCGAGCTTTCATTGCACGCCCTGAATAAACTTTTATCTCTGTGGTGATCACATCATGTATAGTAGGTCGCAACCGTTGGCTGTTTCAAAAATAGAAGTTAGTATAACTTGAAAGTGAGCTAGATTATCTGACTATCCATTATTAGAAGTCCAATATAGTTCTACTTTATTGTTTACCAATGACCTGTAGAAGGTTTATGTAAAAAAATTTTGCAGATGGAAAATAATATGCAACTCTGGAGGCATTGGCTGGGAAGAAAAGCATACCATATTATAGCTCCAGCAGCAGCAACTTTACCGAGCATGCACAAGCACTCAACCAATGTTCGTAAATATTTCACTGCAAGGGAGGCCTCACTCTTTCTAATTGTTTCCTGTGAAGCAATCCACGTTGATAATAAAAGGCTTTTAAAATACAAACTTAACAAAGAAAAAAAAGAGAAAAGGTTGAAATTAACTAACAAGAAATTCATCTGGTGTGGCAGAGGAAAGCCATGCAGGAACATCCCTTAAACTACTTTTAGAATCCTTGGTAAGTACATCAGCAGCACTACTTTCTTCATCATGACCATCAAATGAAGAACTGAAAAGGAACAGAGATGGATAATATTAGAACAATATAATTGCAATAATATTCACCTTAAAAAGAATGTACCAGTGTATATACTGTCAAAATTTCGAAGAATAGATGGTATACAGGCTACGAAAATCATACCACCCTTTTCATTATAGCAGCCCCTGTACCGAACTGGGATTGCCATATATCCATATCATGCAATGAGCAAATATACCATTACACAAATCAGAGGGTAAAATAACAAGGCACGATACTTGATTTGCTACAGCTATATTTTGCAACCTCGGTTTAGTCACTACCCTGCCTAAAATCTGAATCATACATCATAAGGCCACCGCAAAACCAAAAAAACGAAACTGAAGAAGAAGCATAATCAGTGAAGCAAGACTAAAGTTGACCTAAGAACGATCCTTAAGGTGTACGATCTTCAGATGGAATAACAATTGTTTTATATATTTTTAAATAGATATGTACATACCCTCCATCCACAGAACTAAGTAGAGAAGATCCAGCGCCAAAGTTATTTTCACCTTTCATTGACCGAGTTCTCCTTGAAAAGGGCTGGCCACTGGTACTTACAACATCTCCGACAGCACTCATTGGTATGTCATCCGCATCTAGCATGTTCAAGGTTGATGAACTGTACAATGCAAACAGTGAAAAATATAATACTTGCATTGATCAGTTTAAATATTGAGAAGAGAAACAGCCCCAAAAGGATGACCTGTATGCCCCCTTGTTGTAGAGATGACTGTGCAGCTCCTCCAATATTTTATAGAAAAGTACACCACGCAGCTTTGTTAATTCTGATCGTACATCTTGAAGAGCGCCTACCTTCATATAATAAAAAACAAAACTCTATTAGTTCATAGGCATGTTTAAATATTGATGATATAAAGGGCTGTTACTCAATACTAACCACTTGGAGACCTTCTCTCTCGAGCATTAGCATTGACTGGACATGCAATTGGACAGCAGCATATAGTTGTTTCTCTGCAATTAGTTTCTCTATACGAGAAGGGACCTATTAAATTAGCAAAAGATGGTTAATATCCTCGGTGTGACTACAATTACATAATATAAACAGACAACTTGTTGCATAATGAAGTACCTACCTTGGCAACACCTTCTATCTGATCGAGCAGAGATAGAATATGTCTGAGGGTAAGGGACCTGTACCACAGCTGATGCAATTGTTTATTCCTAGAGCCAAGCAATTTCCTTGCTTCTGCCATGTCAACTTTCAGTGTTGAAATACTTTCTGCTGATTCACTGAACAAACGTAGAATCTGCATGTAAAAGGATAATGCAAAACATAAAATTACCATTACTGCACACAGTTAAAATAAGAGTTTTTGTGAAGAGGGCTAACCTGTGAATAGTTTTGAATAGCTTTGTTGAAACCATGATGGTAGGCATGCACAACTTCATCAACCACATCTTCTATTAAATCACTTTGTTCTTTTAAGAACTGGACTTCTCCTTCACGGTCTCTAGATGTCAGAATATGTACAACATGGGGCAATGAATCAAAGCGTGCTGCTGCCCAGCTCTCATCTATTCTAGAGAGCCCTTCCCTCAGGTACTGCAGGAAAACAAAGGACATTTACCGAATTCCAAATAAAAGAAAGTGAAACTAAGGAACATTCTCTGAATCATGGCTTGCAGTTGATGATAACTAGCAATTGACTACAAATAAAAATTCAAAACTGGTGCACTACATGATATACTGAATTTTATCAATATTAAAGTCTTTTTTACGAATTGGTTATTCTATAATGGATGTTAAATTTTGCAAATGTTTGGTCAAGATAATCCTCCTGGCTGTTCCAGAAATAAACAGTTGCATCAGCTGCAGTACAGGTCCTTCCCTTGGACATTTGAATGAATGTTCCTGACCAAACCTGAGTTCACTTGGTTCTGAGTGATCTCCCACATGTAGATCACTGATTTCAAATGTGAGTAAAAGCTGGAAATGGATTTGCTTGAACTCTGATTATGGATGTCTAGCACAAAACCAAACCTTCCCGGCGTAGCATTAAGGTGAGCTAATTTCTGACATCCAAAACACATTTGATTTAAATACCAGATACTCACCGATTTATCAGAAGGAATTGGAAGCCCATCGAAGATCCCTCTGTTCCCTCCAGAGCTCATTGTGTCGGTACAAATCTAAAGCAGCAGAATTGGGTCAGAGACCTGGGAGCAACTCCACACGGAGCTGTGAATATATTCAATTCCTTCAGGGGATCCAAAACAGCCAATAGAGTGTATAATTATACCTCGGGATCTACGCAACGATCGACAAGCTCATCTAGATCTGTTCGTTCCTCTCTTTCGAGGAACTATAACAATCTCGATCTACCGGAGAAGATGGACAACGAGATAAGAGCGTCTACCGGAGAAGGCGGAGGCGTAAGTGGAGGCAGAGGCCGAGAGGTGCTTGACGGTGGCAGGGTCGGTCGGTCGATCACGATTGAATGAGAGGAGAATGGATGCTATGGGATGGATAGGAATAGGAGAGGAGAATAGATCGAAATCATGGAATTAAGCTCGGTCTTGTACAACGGTTCTGATTTCATATGACGAAACGAACGACTGATATAACAATATTGGTCGGATGAAACAGGCCGTTGGGCTTGGCTTTCGCGTTGACCAAATTGAAGAACGGGTGTAAAGAAGTTGTCAAAAAATGACTTTGGGCCTTTAACGGATATATGACCAAGTCAAAATCCAACTACGCATTATGCATGATCTTGGCTCGTCTCGAGTTCGGATTACTGAGAAGTGGGACCCAATATTTGACGAGTTTTCTTTGCAAAAAATATTCTCAATAAAAGATTTGAACGAAACGGTCAAGATCTATAAAGATTGAACAAGGAGATTCATTAAATTGAGTCAATATATACATATAATATATAATTAAGCATGTGTAGAATGAGGCCTTCAAAAATCCAAGTTCTAAAAACCTGGTTTTCATCCTCTTTTACAAGACTGCCTTTTGAGAAACCCTAACTTCTTCAAGGTGCACCGAAAGATGAAAACTTTTCAACCAGGACTTCCCAGTTCAAAACTCAGATATCGAACGGGCCCTTAAGGTGTTTTGCATGGCCAATGTATGATGGGTTTTCATAAAGGTTAATAAATATTTTAATTTATATCTAATTTTAATCCCAAACGTATGATCTTGTCAGATAATAATTACAGTGTTAAACTATAAGAACAGAGACAAAATGTCGGTTCTCACACATTCACTGATCTAGACAAATAAATATAGATTTGAAATTAACTAAAATAACATAAAATAAAAATAGTGAACTAAAGCGGTGTTTAAACTAATGGGATAATGTTAGGGGCTCCGGTTTTCCTATCCACTTTTCAGTTAATGTACTCGGTATTTTCACATATTACGAGATATACCGATGTGAGGATGGCAACTTTAAGTTAGCGTTGATTGTGCTTTCGCAGGACATTGTTGTACCTGAATCGATCGAACTTCTGGTTAAGTATTTCGTCTTACAAATTCAAATCATTTTAGTCTTGCCTACCTAAACCTATCAAAGGTCGAGGCTACACAATTATATGATTAACATTAATATTTGATTTAGTTCTAGATCATTCACCTGAGTTGCAAGCTTACAACTAAGCGTCGAGTATAAACCTAAATTTACCTTTGAGATCAGAAATTCTAACAGTTGATTTCTTTAATCTACTATAATTTCTATGATTGATCACAAAAATAATTATTTATTACACCTTAAGCATGTATTCATTTCAATCAAAGGTAAATCACATAACAATCATTAAAAGTTTAAATACCTAGTAAAATTAACTAAAAGAGTTTCAAATACTATATATTGTCACCTCTAGAAAGGATCTAACTACATATTCTAAAACTTAAACCATAGATCTTCATTGCGAAACAAGAGCATATAATATAAAAATTAGGGAGAAAAGAGAACACTCAGATTCTCACTCAAATCTGAAGAAATGGCATCTAATTCTTCTAATCTCTTCTCCAAGGTGTTAAATCTATCTAAAAGGTTCAAATAATGCTCAAAATTTGTATTAGGACGGCTAGGATCTGGGGCGTACTACGAGAGAAGGTTGCTTCATTTTTATTGTTGTGCTAAAAAATTTCTTGAATTTGATGATTGCAAAATAAATTATATTTAATATTTTCTATGTTTGAGATTTGTGACATGAATATAAATCATGCACAATGGAAAAAGATTATAAAATAAAAGATTCAAGACATAATTAGATTATCTTTAAATAGTTCTAAATCGATAGTTTAATGAATTAAATTTAGCGAGATTGAGAATAAAAAATAAAAATACAAAAATGAACTAAATTGTTAATAACGGTTTTGAACCGTCATTGATGGTTTGGTCCATTCCATTATAGAGCTCTCTAACTCCAAACCGTTATGTAATGGTATAAATCATTACGTAACGGTTTTAAAAATATAAACAAAATTAAAGAACAAATTGATTATCAAATCAGTTGCGGAACCATTGTGTAATGGTTCCAAACCATTATATAATGATTAATGCGTAGAATTTCAAAATTAAAATTTTCAACTCTATAAATATATTCTAGCATTTGTGTTATTTCTTTTTGTTCTTGCTTCTCATCTTTTGTGTGTAAAAAAGTAAGGTTCAACGGTTATAAAAGCTACGCTTTCATCTAGTACATCAACTCGATCTTATTACCGCGTCGGGGGTGTCGGGAGTCCCAAAAAGTAGACTCATCAATAGTCGAACTCCGTTATCACATCGAGTGTTCTCTCTTTTTTGTGATTTATTAATTCTCTCATTTTACTTTGCTTGCAAATTATTTTAGTTGATTAAAAAAATTGAATTACTTGAATTATTTTTTAGTTAAAATTACGTTATGGTCCAATAAATTTCTAGAGCTAGCCTAATCACTCCTTTTTAATATTAGTTGGATTTATCAAAGTGGTATCAGAGCACATTAAACTTGTTATTAAGACACACTTACTTAATAAGTAAAGATCTTGAAATATCGTCAACAAAATATGTAAAGGAACTGCCGATTTTAGGTCATTCTTGTAAGAACTTTAGTTATTGAAAGAGATGCATGGTTAATTGCTTGACTATCGTTAACCTATGAGACATTATGAATGTAGGGTATATATCAATTAAAGATGATGACGGTGTATTGACCTTTAACTCTATGAATAACAAAAGGGATAATGATAATACTGTAAATGTTATACTAAATTTTGTTAATGTATCGGTAGCAGTATTTTTTGGTAATATGACCAACACTCATGATATGTGAGGAGCTTTAGTTCAAAGATATAAGGAAAATGTCCAAATTAAAAGGTAAAAAATTACTGGTCCTGATGTTAGATTTGTGTTCTAAAAGTTATCTTTGATGATTACTTTATGTTATATTTATGAATTGAATGTTGTTAACATTTTTGTTCCATGAGTTCAATATTTGTATTTAGACATGTTCAAGAAGATGCACTTGGTCTTGAACAACAGAACTCTAAATAAGATGAATATATAACTCTAAAATATTTACAGGTCTTGGATATTAGCAGGAACACTAATATGCCATATAAGACTATCGTGTTGATTAAAGTACGTTGTAGTTCTGTAAACGTTGATAAAAGATTATCGTTTAATAACACGAATATATGAAATATTTCATATATTAAATGACATAATAGATAAAATATTATATGGATTGTGTTTGTGTCATTAATGTTTTATCGTGTCTTTGATTCTAAGATTGAGACATGTATCTTTTTCACATGAGAAATATATAATGTAATTATTATTAAAAGCTGCTTGCAACAAGCGGTGATAAAAGTAATAGTTCTTTATATATAACTTGTGCCGGGAAAATGTATATGTCAATAGTATCATTATCACTCATTAGTAATGAGAAATGATATTTTATGGGCCCCTTGGTAAAGTAGAATTATAAATGGATCCAATATAACTGAAGTACAGCTATAATTTTATAATTTACTTAATGGATACGAAGAAACAATTATAATACAAAAAAGACAGTCCTACTTTGTATAATAATTATAATATCATAAGACAAGGAATGGACACAAGTAATGTTAATAATAACATTACTAAAAGGATCGAGTTTTGTAAGCGTTTGTCAAACATCTTTGTTATTTGGGTAACTGTAATGTATAGCTAGAATACCGCTTACAGTTTATGAAATAAAATATTTTATTTCATTACCAATATAACATAGATTCTCGACATAGGTCACACCAACTGAACGTGAAATAAGAATAAATATTTTAATATATTCTATATGTATAAGATTTCATATTGAATGAAATATATGTACATATAAGAGTTGTTAAAATATTATGTCACGTAACATGACTTCCTAGCGGGAAAATAAATTTATTAATATGTGCATATTATGAGTATAATATAAATTTCATATATTATAATAATATAAAAATATTATTATGAGATATAAATTTATTTACAGCCCAAAACCCAATATAATTTATTAAACAAATAAAGAGATAGAGAAGAGATCATAATTATGGCCACAAATTCGGGTAAGATTTTGAAGCTATTTTGACCTGGATTTGAAAGGGCAAGCGGTAACCAATTGATGTGTATTTTGTTAAGCTAATAAATACTCTAATTTATACTCAATTTCAGCCGCAAAGCGCACGGCCTAGTCAAGTAGTAGTCGGGGTGTCGAACCACAAGGATAAGGGTGAATTACCGGTTCTAGTAAGTTTCACTAATCTAGACAATCGAATGAGAGTTTTGTATTAAACTAAGAGTGCATAAATCTAACAACAACAACTGAAAAGTTTATCAAATAGAGGATTCTAGGGGTTTTTGGCTTCACTCTCACTCGTTTGGTCAATTCACTCTATTTGATCTTTTAATATGTTCTAGTGTTTGTCGGAGATCCAATCTCAGATTTTAGTATCAAATTTACACTTCCGTGGCTTGATACCGTACTTAAACAATTCAGGTTTCACGATTAAGTACCTCACCTTACAAGTCTAAGCCCATTAAGATTAGTGAATCACTTTGGCATAACCTATATTTTGTACTTCGTCTTTCGGTACCTCACACAATTTTTAGGGTTTCCTCGGTTTTCCCTTAGGTAATAAGTTTCACGATTAAGTACTTGGACAACGACCTAAATCACTGTTTTGGGTCAGAAGATTCAGTTCCACCTTTCGATTTTCGCTTTCACTTCTAGGGTAACATGCAGTTGATTAAAACTAAGCATTCAATTTAGACAAAACAACAATCACAAACAACAAGAAAGATTCGTGTTTAAATAACAGCGCAACATGAGAAAAGAGTAAAGAAAAGAGTACACCAAGAAGATCTACGATTTCTCGCCCGGTTCTTGAGTTATCCTTTAAATCTCCCTCCAATGGTGTTCTTCCTCTTCTTTCTTGCTTAGGATCTATTCTCCAGTCAGTTGAGAGATGTCTGAGACGAAGGAGTGTCAAAATCTATTAATTCCAATGAGAAAACCGCTTTAAAACTGCCAATTTGCGCTGTCAGCCCAAAAATTATGGTCCATGATTTTTGCACTTTCTTATCAGAGCGAACCGGAGAGAAAATCCCATAATTGCGGTCCGCAAATTTCGTCCAGAAGTGTTTTTCACTTGATTTCTTCGTGTAAATTCGATCCATCTCATTCCATAATCTGCAAAACAATAAGAAATGCAGCAGTATCTCGAACTCGACATAAAAACTAAATAAATTCTTAACAATTAACATAAAATGCACAGTTTTTGAGATAAAACCCTAATTGAATATAATATATAATTGAGGCCTATCAATTATGAATGGACGATTGACACGGGCACTGCAAATATGTCACGGGCTATCATCGTCAATGTTGGATAGGCAGTTGCATTTCTTCTTCCAGTGCTCCAGGATATCAATTTGATCATCTTCCATGCTTCTCAAATAATAACTTAGTAATTCATTATTATTCATCAGTTGATCTTCAAAATATTCATTTTCTCGCAACTCATTTAGCAATCCAGATGAACTACTACTTCTATTATGAATAAAAAATATACAAAATATAAGTGAATAAATTATGTAGTAATGTAGGTACAAAATATTAAAATTCATATCTAATATTGCAACCGATAGAAGAAGGATGATTAGTATTTCATCGGGAGTTATAAATGTTGAACATCTCCTCCAATAAGCTATTTACGCGGTTTTCTTCCTCATTAGTGGGTAGATGTAGATTATATTTGTACCTTTGAAGAAGGCTTACAGTGTATTTTTCTTGAATGATGGATGAAGATAATTTACGATAATTGTCACGATAGATACTTCCTCCCAATATTTGAGAAAATTTTCTTTCATTGCTTCTATGATTGGAGAAATAGAGGAATCGAGACTTTCTATATCTTCCATCTCACGATAAATCTTTTGAGAAAAAAAATATAGAAAAAGATGAGATAGAAAAAAAAAGATAAATATTAAATGAACTAAAGTAAAAAACGATAAAGATGATAAAATAACTCATGTGTAGACGGTGTATACGAGTACAACAATTTAACAGTTGACATGAAAAAGACATCAAGGAAGGATTTTAACTTCTCAAGTTAGTCCCACACTCCCTCGGAGATAAACAATTGAATCCCCTCGATTGAGTTACTCAAGCTTTCGGTTATAGCGTGCTTGTAAGAAAAATAACGATGGAACGTCCTATAGATTGAGTTCCAACGGATATCTACATCACATGATATTCTTAGCTTGCTCAAACCCAACCAAGCACACAAGGCATGAAATTCTTATTTTCTTATATCATTTGAAAAAAATATGGTGAAAACTATTTTTAAACTTCACAATTAATGCATTAGCCCCTTGTATTTTAACACCCGCATTAACGGTAATGTGAAGAATATGATAAGCACATTTTTGATGAAATATCTTACCGTCCATGATAGGGTTTAGTGATCGAGTAAAATAATCAATTGACTTTATATTATTACTAGCATTATCGAATGAAAATAAATATTTTCTAAATCTCTTTTTAAATTAAATTCTTATAAAACACTAATAATAGATTATTAAATAATTTGTCTATGGTGAAATCTCTTATACAATGGTTGGTCACACCCCTAAATAACCAACCGGATAAAACTTAAGTAATTACTATATTTATTGGTTGTTTTTTTGGACAATATACCAGACAAACTCACTTAATATTTTTTTTTCATCGTATTTTGGTGAGTTCTACTACCATCCGAGTTTATAACGCTTTGGGATAAATGAGAGTCTGGTTGTTCTTATGGCTCCTCAATTTTGGCCAAATATTTATCATCATGTTTTTTAACTGCACTTAGACTATTTTTCTTAGAATATTAGTAAAAAGCTTTGTAATTTCTAACCTTACACCTTTCTCTAAGCATGACACCGTTCGCATCCTTTTTTATTCATAAAAGTGCCACCAAGATGCATCATAAGAGGGGTCAACTGTCTTCCTCTTCTTTTCGGATGGTCTCGCTTCCATTGGTAATGGGGGTACACTTGAGGTTGGAGTTTCTATGGCAGAGGAGGGTGTAGTCGGAACTTGGGATGGAGATTCTTCGGTTATATCATGGAAACTTGAGGTGAATTGAGGACGATGAGGTGCAGTAAATGTAGGGATTTATTGAAGTTGATAGTTAAGATCTTACGGTATATACGTTGATTGAGGGTGGAGTGGGAGATTAGCATGTCGTGGATAATATGGAGCGTTAGTTTGTGGATTATAATATTATGTTTGTGAGGGGTTTGTATTGTAAACTATATCTTCACCAAAAATATCCACACCCAACCGGTGCATAAAATCATCCACGAGATTAGGAGGAGTTGTCATTTCTATAAAAAAATATATTCTAACAAAAATATAAATTTAACATAATAAATAAATTTATAAAAAAACTAACATTCTAAATAAATTTCTACTTAAACAAATAAATTTAACATTCTAAAGAAAGTTCTAACAAAAAAAACGAATTCAACATTAAATATAATATTCCAATCTAAAAATATATAATTAAAATATATTATTCTAAGAAAAAAATAATTTAACATTCTAACATAAAAAAACTTATATTATAAAAAAGAATTCAACATTCTAAATAAATTTCTAGTTAAAAAAATAAATTTAACATTCTAAAGAAAGTTCTAACAAAAAAATGAATTTAACATTAAATCTAATATTCTAAGAACATAAAATTAAAATATAATATTCTAATAAAAAATGAATTTAACATTCTAACATAAAAAACTACATTGTAAAATTAATATTCTAACAAAAAATAAAATCTAAAATTCTAAAAACAAAAATAAAATTTAAAAGTATGACATTAATCTAATTTATATAAAACTAAAATTAAATTACAATTAAATTAAGCAAAATATAAAATAAAATTACTAATGATTGAAAGATAAAACTAATTAAATTTAAATAAAAGTAATACTAATTTAAACTAATTTCTATAAATAAAAAATTATAACTAATTAAAATTAAAAACTAACCTTGAAATATTATCGCAACGATGGAATCGGGAGATGGAGAAAATTATTCTTCTTCAATGAATTAATTTTTTAATGGAATAATAATAAATTAACAATACTAAACTATTTTTTTATTTTTTGGAATAATAAAATTAAATTTGAGAATTAGAGATTAAATA
The DNA here is from genome assembly GCA_037127355.1 of Schoenoplectus tabernaemontani. Classification (NCBI taxonomy): domain Eukaryota; kingdom Viridiplantae; phylum Streptophyta; class Magnoliopsida; order Poales; family Cyperaceae; genus Schoenoplectus; species Schoenoplectus tabernaemontani. The sequence goes on along the minus strand of CM073742.1, from coordinate 23,078,381 downwards.
AAAATTTAAGAATATGATAGTTTGAGAAGAGAGGGAGAATGAAAGTTTGATGTGTTTTCAGATGAGAATGAGAGTGGTATTTATACATATTTTGGGGGTTCAGATTTTTTTGAAAATTATTTTGATTTATTTTATTTTATTTTTTATTTTTTTTGAAAAATTTGGAAAAAAAATGGTTGTTGGGGTATTTTTTATGGGGAGGGGGGCTGACACTTTTTAAAAAAAAATGTTGTTGGAGTCTTGAGACTTGGATGGGGATGGGTTGGCATTGCAGGTCGGGGTCCGGTTCGGTCCACGGGTGCACAAGCTAGTTTTGGATCGAACCACCCTTGGACCGGACGAGTCGAATGGTTGGGTCCAGTGGGTCCGCGGCACGGTCGGCGAAACGGATTGGACCGGGCAAGTTTTTTTCAAAACTCTAGTGATGACAAGTAAGTTCTCTATACCCTCATGGATCTTCCATGGTTGATGTAAACTCCATCATCACAAACAAAAATATAATTGACCCAAAGATAATTGAGTTTCTAAGAAATATAGCTAAAAAAGGAAAAAAAGAAGGAAGAAACCGCAAAGAAGGTAGAAAATAAGGGAGCTCATCACCTCAAATAGTGACAAGAAGGCGGATAAATAGAAGCTACCCCTCAAATTTCAAAAATGAAAGCTAAGTTATATCTAAACTCGAATATCAATGATTCTAAGCCATGTAATATTTTTTTTTGAAATCAGTGACTTTCGGTGATGATGATGATCCATCAAATGATTTAAATATTTTATTCAATGAGGAATCATTAAAACTTAAAATTACTATGTTAAACAAACATCTAATTAAAAACAAACCGAGCTTTAATGAGAAGAGAAGGTATAATTGAAGGATTAAATAAAAAGATTGTTGAGTTTGATTCTACGGTAAATAAATGTCAAAATATAAACAAGAGATAAATAACTTGGAAAAAGAAATAAAAAAAAAAAATAAAAAAATAGGGTTATAAAATCCACTAGTGAATTAAAGAGTGGCACTAAAATGGATTTGAGTAAGTTGTACGAGGGACAAAAATATCATGATAAATCGAGTCATAGATACAATAAGAGCTTATCTTCTTTGTCATTTAATGTCCATCAAAACCCAAAAGAAAAAAAAACAAACTCAAAACTGCAAGGACAAAAATGCACATCACCAAAAATTAGAAATACATCAAATTATGCCGTTAGATATAAGTCTAACAATGGTAGGTCTGCCAAGATCAAACTGAGCCAAAGGTATAATAATTTTAATTCATCATGATCTAGTAATGTATATCATAAGGGACATGACGGTTGATGCTATGAAATTAAAAATGAAAATATTATGCAAAATGATGCTCAACATAATGAGAAACTAAGAGTTATTTCCCAACAATCAAACAATTCAAAATCACACAAGTCAATTTTTAATTACATATATCAACTAAGGAATCGAGCTTAAGATTTAAAAAAAAAATCAAACTCACTTTGTAAAGGCTAACAAAAATCTTCTCACTCGTGCATTATGTAATTATTATTGCAACTATGGTCATATCTCATTAGAATGCAAACTTAGAAAAGAAAAGTAATTTAAAAAAATATTGCTTGGATTTCTAAGACAAGGAGTAAGGATAATGTAAAAAATCTCCCTTAAATTCAAATTATCAAATGCTTGGGGGAGATTTGAACAAGTTTATGTTAGTAACTCTAATTGCTAATGTATAATTTTATAGATTTACTTGGTATCCTCTCATAAAGAAAATACTTGGATCATAAATAGTAGATGCTCACATCACATGACCAGAGTTAGTTTAAACTTTATCTCTTTAAAACCATATAATGGTGGTTCGATTACATTTGGTAGTAACTAAAGAAAAAATTAAATTATACGTATAGATTGGTTGCTAACTAAAACTTAATTATCTCAAATGTCTATTTGGTAGAAGGGTTGAACTATAATTTGTTAAGTGTGAGCAAATTATGTGATGTCGGTTATTATGTTAATTTGAAACCATGCTTGTTACTTAGCTCTAAGACAAATAAAATAATTTATCGAGGTAAATGACAAAATAAAGTTTATTACATATATTTAAATCATTTTGACCAAGGTGAAATTTACGTAAGTGCATTAACTAACAAATTATGATTTTGGCATCATAAATCATCATATTTTCATAGATTAATCAAGAATTTAGTTACACTTGATTTGATTAGAGGCTTACCATTAAATAAAACTCAACAAAGCATTATATAGTTTAAAATAAGCCCCTAGAATAAGGTATAGAAGACTTAGTTTCATTCTTATTGAAAATAAGTTTATTTGAGATCAAACTAATATTACTCTTTTCACTATGAAAAATAAAGTGATATATTTTTGGTGCAAATTTATGTAGATGATATATTTTTTTATTCAACTAATGCGGCACTTGTCGAAGAATTTACTTCCTTGATGAATAATGAATTTGAAATGAGCGCGATGGAGGATAACTTTCACCTTGGGGCTCCAAATCAAGCAACTACCCAATGACGTTATCATTAGTCAAATTAAGTATGTCAAGGAGTTGGTGAAGAAGTTCAAGGTTAAAGATTATAAGATAAGTAAGACTCCAATGACAACTAACATCAACCTCGACTCATTACCGAGCTATTATAAGTAGCTTATTTTATTTAATGGTTAGTAGGCCGGATATTATTTTTATCATATGTCTATGTGCTAGATTTCAAGCTTAGGGTTATGATATGGTAAGCAATCAGAAATAAATTTGGTAGATTATATCGATGTTGATTTTGTTGGAGACCGCATGAATAAAAAAAGCATAAGTGGGACATATCAATTCTTTGGTGGTTCTCTTGTGTCTTGGTCGAGTCACAAACAAACTTTCATAGCCTTCTCGACCGTAGAAGTTGAATATGTTATGGCTGATAGTTGTTGTGCATAAATATTATGGATGATTCAAACTTTAAATTATTATAATTTATACTTCCGTAAAGTCTCAATATTTTATGACAACACTAGTATAATAATAATCTTAAAAAATGATTTTACATGCTAGAGCTAAGCACATACAAAATACAACACCATTTTATTCAAGATCACTTTCAAAAAGATGAGATTGAACTAATATATGTAGATACAAAGAACCAAATTGTGAATATTTTTATAAAGCTCCTAAATTCTACAACATTGCGAACTTAAATTTAAATTAGGGATGTTAGAATTTAATGATTAAGGTAAACTTTATAACAATCCAAAAAAAAACTAATTAAAATAAATCAAAAACATAACAAACAAAGTTGTTTTTTGAATTCTTCTCAAAATTTTATCAAAAATCTTATTTTTAGCTCAAACCATTACACAATGGTTTCATACTATTACGTAATGGTTGTGTAAAACTTCCTAGCAACATTCTTTGGTTCCAAACCGTTGATAACAGTACAAAACCATTACACGATGATTATTTGATCCAAAACCCATTAAACCATATCTCTATATTTTTTAAACTATTACAATGGTATTGAGAACTGTCACAATGATTTACCATCAAAATTCAAAATAAAAATTTAAACAACACGATCATTACAACGAATGCTGAAACCGTTATGTAACAATTTCAACGAAAAATTAAAATATAGAGAGGATAACTTATTCTTTCATTTTTCTCTTCTTTCAAATCGATCGGTCCCTTCTCCTCTCATTTTCGCCCTTTTTTCTTCCGCTATCTTCTCTTCTTATTTCATCTCTCTCCATTTGCTCTCTTATTTTGTCTCTTTCTCCCTCCCCTCCATATTTACTCCCTCCTTCATTTTTCTTCTTCCTAGAGTTCTCTCTCAAAACCTTAACCATGGGCAATAATTTCTTCCATAAAAAATCAAAAGGAAAATGATGGGCAACAAGAAGAGACAATAACTATTTGATCTCGAGAGAAACTTTATTCGTCGTTCCAACTAAGATAAGGAATAACCCCGTTCGATCCACGTGACCCACTCAATCTCAATCCTCTCAACCTCCACAAGAGAACCAAGAACAAGTCCCGAGCCAACTCAATCTAAACCCGATTCGAGGTAACAAGTTCCTTTTTAAAGATGACTTAATATTTACCTAGTTTAAAGGCATTTCCCTTCGAGGTGTGTCATATTACTTCTATTATAAGAAGCTTGGTCATCTTTGGAATGGAAAACTAACAAAATAGAGACATATATCGACCATTAGGAAATGAGATCTATTATTAAATGTCGGAACTCATTCAATAGAACCATAGTTATATCTTTTTATGTCGATATTATTAAAACTGAGAAACCATATGGATTTATCACGCACATGAGAGAAAAAATAATAGTTATTACTATAAAAATAATTGCTCAAATCCTCAGACTTAATAATGTTCCAATTCTTTAGGAAGCTTATGTAACTCACTCTTAGTGAAACTACCCGAACAAAATTTTAGATAGTTTAGACAATGGTTTAACCATTCAAACCTTACCAAATCATTATATACCATAAAATTACCCTCTCTTCACCACTTAACCTTCATATTCATTAACAATGTGTTTACTCATAAAGCCACAATTAAAATCAATGTTGAGTACAATGTCATGTTCTTTCTTCGTCATCTCATCTATCTAAATGATAAAAAATTCAACATACCATACATCATCATCACACACATGCTAACTTGTTATTCATACAAGCAAGCAAAGTCTTCCTATGATAATGTTATTCATCAAATCCTTAAGAAAAAAAATAGACTTAATGAATGCTGGAGAACACATACATTTATACTTGCCTACAAACTTTTAAAAATAATAAAATGGCATATCTTGGTTGGTAGTAGGAGATAATAAGGATGAAGGTTATAGTTATGGTCTATGTGATGAACTGATGAATGATTGGATCAAGACATCAAATGTATTACCAAACCAATAACCGATCCCAATCATGTTAACCAACCCACATGGGAACAAGCCGAACAAGGTCACCAAGCACGCCCTTAACCTCAACTCGTGTCGTTTCAATACAATAATTTTCACGTAAGTCGTGTTTGGAAAATTAGACAATCTAGATACCCGCTTCTCACATATGGAGAACGATAAATTAGGATGGAAGAATCTTATCATGCCTTCCAAGTTTGAGTTGAAGATCAACTCAATGCCATCTATGCAAATGTGCACAAAAATAGTTGATTTGGTTAGAGAGTTTGGTCCGAGTGTAGGAGATAGGATACACCAACCGAGGGGCTCACATCGTACACAAGGTGGGGTAGTAGATCATAAGGTGACGGAGATGACATTGAGATGATGGATGTACTAGCACCATATGCTTAGTATTGAGCGTTTTAGGTTTAATGATCTTTAGTTGAGTTAGTGTCTTATTTTTTTTTTGTGTTGCTATGCTTGAACTTGTAGGATTGTTAATATTGACCTAGCTATATTTTGAACGTATGTTTGTATGCTTTTTATATTGACCTAGCTATATTTTGAATCTTAAGTCTATAGATATTGATATGACACTTTATTTTATGATATCATTACATTTAAAATCTTAGTAAATCAATTACAATGAAATATCAGTCCTTACTGGTTCACTAATCTAGACAAACAAAGGTTGGTTTTGACTAAATTAAAATTAAACTAAATAGCAAATAAAATAGTATTTTAAACTAAATAAAATACTAGGGGTATTGCCCTTTTCTTTTCACTCCTTAATTAACCTTCTACAAGTCATCACCTGTAGAAGGGCGATCAACCATGTAAGTTTAAAAGTAAATAATAAAATTTAAATCGATAAAAAACCACATAGTACCAGAAAAAAAGAGAATAAAAAAATTAAATATAAACTCTCGCTTGAGGGCTTCAATTCGGCGTGTAGATCTTCAATTTCGGCTCCTCGGGGTGCTAGATCTATCTCAAACTTCAAAATAACGTTATAGTAATTGATAGTGGAGGCTAGGGTTTCTTTGATGGTCTAGAAAGACACTTAGATGAGGTTTATATAGGAGAAAAATCAATCAGCTAATTCTCTGTTCGAATTTTCAGATCTGAAGCTTACGAGTCATAGGGGTCTCCTTACGTCCGTAAGGAGTTGAACCTGCTGCGTAGTGGTTCATCCGAACTTCGATTTAGATGATCTAAGATGTGTTGGAAAGTTAAGAACAATCTCTACAAGATGATTCTTAGTAATTCCATAATAGTTTATGATCATAATTTGATGTGATTTGCTGCTGTTGATCCATCTTGATGTCATTCACGTTTGAGTGCTTCTCAACCATGTTCAATTACTCCATTTTGCTCCACTTATCACCCTAATTGAATAATTACTGTAATTATAAATAAAACATAGAAGTATCTCAATTTTGGGATATAAATGCAAGTAAAATGACTAAATTACCCTAAAAGTTGACATATTTGTGAGATCAATCCTAGTAAAAAGTGCATGAAATTGAGGCATATAAAAATCTTCCAAACTTAAATCTTGTCCCTAAGCAAACTTTAGTTGAATGTCCAAGCTGGTCTTTAGAATCTAACCAGATTTTAAAAGTTTTAACTTAAATGTCAAAGATCGTGGATGTCAGAGAAAAAATAATGACTAACTTTAAAACAAAAGCCTTCAAATTTGTCCGACTAATATCAAGTTTTTTGGAAAAAGTTTTAAGAATATTCTATTTTTTTTATTTAACCCATGATACTTTACTCTAGAAAAATTATCTTAAACTCTTACATTTAATGTCATTACCCTAAAATGTTCCATTAGATGACATATATCTCAAGTTTTTCCTTCCCCTCATCAACTCAACAAATTCCTCATAATTCGAAAAAGAAAAAAATAACAGTGATAATCCCGTGTCTCGCATGTGTTTATTTATTTATTGTCGATATGACACTAATAAATAGCACCCAACTGCGCGCATGAGATTGTCTCGTGTTGTATTGAGAAGTTAGGAGAGTTCCCTTAAATATCCCTAACACTTATTTGTGGCTTAACTTTATTTATTTTTGTTTGTTTATGTGCGAATGAGGGCTTTGCACGTTTACACACCATAATGTTTTCTTGTTGAAAAGATTTTTTAGGGCCCTATTAAATTCATGACTTTTGTCTTATTAATTTTCAAACCCTGCTACGTCCTGGGTTAGTCTGACAGGCTGTGTCAAGGTAAACTTGATGGTGTGTAAGTGCAAAGGTGTGTGTTAAGGGGGCACGAGAGCTACTCTGACCTATAAACTCTCTGTGTGTATAAAACCCGGATCCCTTCCCCTATCTTAGACGATGCCTTATATATGAGAAGGATGACATGAAGATCGTGGCCAGTGCATGACATGATCCTAGTAAACCGTCCCTAAAAGTGATAACTGTAAATAATGACAACTCGGTGTGCTTGATCGTGTGTTCTTGTCTTGTTTAGCTGTGCCATTTTAGGTCGTGATTAGTTATAATCGCTATTCAATAATGGATAATTACAAAGACAGTCATACTCGAGATGAGTAATAAGATGATCTCGAGTTGGTGAACGCTCATCTCGAGATCTGTCCAGTCGAGATATATAATGAGCGAAAAGGCATCTCAAGGCCCTTTATAGGTCTTATGGGTTAAGTGTTCGAGCTAGTTGATAAATGAACCTCAAAAACACAACCCTGTCAGACCCCTTTTTGATTGAAAATAGTTTTCGAGAATCGTTGTCGTCCTACCTTACTCACCCTTGTTGCTTAAGATTTATCCATTTAAAAACAAAACAAACAAAATAATTTTTTAAAGTTCCGATCAAGTTCTTGAGATGACGTCAAGTTTCAAAACACCTATCATACAAGGAAGTTCTCAGGCCATAACTGTTTTGATTTTTTAGTTCTAAGTATAATTTTCATTCACCATAGGTTACTTTAAGAAAATTTTGATGTTTCTCTTGTCAATTTTTTGAAGTTTTCCAACACTAGTTACTCATTTGTTTGCACTTACTTTAGAGTTTTTCAATTTTTTTACAAAAGCATCCACTAAAATAAAAAAATGCTTAAATTAATATTATTCCTAAATGCATGCAATGTAAATATAATCTCAAATACCTCCCGAATTTGAACTAAACATTGTCCTCAACTCTACAAAAAAAAATATGGAGATACTCACAGATATATTGGTGTTGCACAAATGGGATGTAAGGCGACCACATTATCTCTTTGACTCTTTCACAATGAATATATGTGAGACATTACTCCTACAATGTAAAAATCAAATAAAATATATTAAATTATGAGAAATAAACTAAAAAAACAAAAAAAAATCTTGGTTTGCCTCACAAGAAATGCTTGAGCCGTTATCTATTAAACTTGAACGTATCGTACGCTCGCTCTAAATCTCAACTACTCCATGATCGAACACCTCCAGCAATTGGTACGGACCCGTCCACCGAGAGATCTCAATTTTCCTAAAAAGAGGTTAAACCGAAAATTGAACAAAAGCGCCATTCTCCCTCATGAAAGTTTCTTCAAGATTTGTGCTTGTCATGTCACTTCTTGATCTTCTCTTTGTAGAGCTTTGCATTCTCATAAGCTGCATGTCTGAGTTCTTCCAACTCGTGTAACTCAAGTACCCTTTTCTCGTCGGCTTTTCGCATGTCAAAATTAAGAGCCTTGATTGCTTAGTAAGCCTTGTGCCTACTCCACCGGAAGATGATACGATTTCCCATACGCAAGTTTAAAATGGGTCATACCAATGGGAGTTTTGTAGGCGGTCCGATATGTCCATAGCGCCTCGTCTAACTTGAAAGACCAATATTTTCTCGTATGCCCCACAACTTCTGCAGAATAATCTTGATCTCTCTATTCGAGACCTCCACTTGGTCGTTTGTTTGCGGATGATAAGGTGTTGTCACTTTGTGCTTTACCCCATATTTATTAAGAAGATTATCAAACTGACAATTTATGAAATGCGAACCATCGTCGTTGATGACCACACGAGGTACCTCAAATCTTGAAAATATTATCTTTTTAAAGAATCTCCTTACCACTGTTGAGTCGGCGGTCGGAGAAGCAATTGTCTCGACCCACTTTGAGACATAATTCACAGCTACTGGGATATACTTGTTATTGTAAGAGCTTGAAAATGGACCCATGAAGTCAACACCCTACACATCGAATAATTCGATCTCATGCCATTGAAATATTACCCGTCCTTTGGCATCGATCAAATGACATCACAAATTTTCTGTTCGATTTAACGATTTTTGATGAACTATCAATTGATAATGAAATTTAAAATAATATCAATCTATAAGTAAAAAAATATATCTAATTTTTTCTATTTTAAAATTTAATTTTGAATTTATTTAAAAATACATCGTTACATTTGTCAAGAGATCCCTCCCCTTTAATATTTCATTTCAGTTGAACCATAGGTCTATTACAAATGATATTGAGTCTCACTTCTCTATGGAATGGTACATGTTTAAATTCGAAAGATACATATAAAGATAATATATGACTATTATGTTTCAAAAAATAGATATTTTTTTCAGTTACTTTGGTTAACTAGTACGGAACCTGTTCGTTGTGTAGATCCTCTTAATTTTAAAAATATTTGTGTCTATTACTAATTTTATTATAAATAAATAAAATATTTTACTTAAATATAATTTATATTCAAATTAATTAAGAAGACTCTTAAATTTTTAAATAAAATTAATTTATTATTTAATAAAAGACGATACACAAAATATAATAAATTTTCTTTTATAAGTATGATCGTACAATGTCTAGTTTCATTTCTTATAATTAAATTTAATAATATTTAATATTAATTTATTTAATATATAATTTTTCTTTATATCTCTTATAAATATATGATAAAAAATAGTAGAAAAATGAGTTTGACTGAAATGTGAACCATCGCTTTTTAAAATCAATCAATTAACAATCGTAAATTAAATATGAATATTTGATCATTACACATTATAACATTAATGGACAAATTCATTTCATACTTTCTTTATAATATATTAGTTAATTAAGAAAAAGATTTTTTTGACAAAAAGCAAGAAAAATAATTTTAGTTATTAAATTTAATTCCCACGCATGCACGGGTCAATACTATAATAGAAAAGAAAGAAAAAAAAAGTGGCCCCGGGATTCTCTTGGCGGGAAACTTAGCGCCAAAACAAGACTCGTTCACACTTCAGACTTCACACACCGCTCCATCTTCCTCTCTTTTCCCCCTTCTACAGCTCTTCCCCCTACTCAACACTCACCCCACCAGGAAAAACGAAGCCGATAGAACAGATCTCCTACCAATGGCAGATTCAGCTCGCCGGACTCGCACCAGAGGCCCTGGTGCAGAATCCTCTGCACGGCTGGCTGCTCTCGAACGCCTCAAGGCAATGCGGAGTGGCGGGGCACGTGCGGCCCAACTCTCGGTCAAGATCGAAGAGCCTATCTACGAGACCGTCTCTGAAGATGCCTACAAAGAACTTGTAGAGAAGCGCCGTGCTGATGGCGAGTCGTTCATTGTAGACGACGGTGATCTAGGGTACGCTGATGACGGCCACGAGGAGGACTGGACGACTCCAGCTGGTCATTCCTCGGAGGACGATCTTTCGGATGCTGATGGGGTGCATGAGAGACGGCCGAGGAAGAAGAACAAGCCATCTAATTCTGGTGTTGTTAAGAAACCCCCAGCACCGACATCTATCGTCAAGGAGAGGCTTTCTACCATTTTTACATCAGCAGTTACTAAGAAGGGGAAAGGTTCTGGGCCTTTGGATCGCAGTGTACTGGATTCTGTGTTAGCCGAGGTGGCACCTGATGAGAATGATTGGGAGGAGAGGAGGCGGCGGAGGGCTAGGGTTCCGGCTTTGGTTCCTGATGTACAAATCAAGGCTGAGTCGACAATGGTTTGTCTGACAACTCCCAAGGCAGAAGTGAATTTGTATGATAGCCATGACATTGGTGGTGCAATTTATGCTAATACAAATGAAGAGGATGAGAATTTCAATTTGCAAATTCCTTTGGAGAGGGAAAAACCTAGTTCAGGACAAGCTGCTGTGACATCAGAATACAAGGAGGCGAAAGAAGAGGCTGAAGCTGATCAAAAGGGAGGGTTTAAGTCCATTGCCAAAGTAGAAGCAGATAAAACTGAACATGTGGAGAGAAATAGAGAGGTGGAGCGGAAAGAAGGTGAGGTACATTTGGCTGAAGCTAGAATGGCAATTGATTCAAGGCCTGACAGTGATGATAAGTCAGAATTTGAGCTCAGCACTGATGCATCCCTTCCTTTCTATATAATTGATGCATATGAGGAGGTTTTCAGTGCTAATTCGGGGACAATTTATCTTTTTGGGAAGGTTAATTTTTCTATTTCCTGCTTTTCTTTTTAATAACGAAATTGCCTATTTATATGAGTTTTTTTTTTCTTGACAAAGAATGTGGGTTTTCCATTCAAATTACCTGATGCTGGTCAGGTAGACCACTTATATGTGTTATTAGAGAGGAGATGGCCAGTATACAGTAAGCAATTTTGGCTCTTTCTCGGGGCTTTGTTACAGTATAACCGATGTTACACTGAAAAGTTTGCCCATATTTCAAAGGCACTGATCTTGTTTCAGAACATATATCTATTCTGCAAAGCAATTATTGTTGTTTTCTACTTTTTTTCTTGTCATACCTTTTTAATTTATGCAGTACTTACCAGTTTTTCATTATCAATGCTAAAAAAACTATGATGGTTTTCCATTTTAAAATTTCTACCAAATTGCCCCCACGATGGAGGCATTGACATCTCTTTCTATTTCACCCTCAACTTTAATTTGTGAACATATCTATTTTAGGTGAAAACAGGAAACACTTTTCAGAGCTGTTGTGTAGTGGTAAGGAACATGCAACGATGCGTCTATGCTGTTCCATCAAGTACAATATTTCCACATGAAGCCATAGAAGATTTAAAAAGGAAACTCGCTGAATCTGGCGGTGATTCATCTCCATCCTTTCGGTCTGCTTTGCAAGTATAAATCTTGTTTATTCCATCTTTTCATGGAATTATTGATTGTTGCTCGTGAAGAACAATATTGCAAATATTCCTACTTCAGGAATTATTCAATGTGACCAGACATTTTTCTCCCAAAATTGTCATGGGACATCCTAGTTCTGTGGTTTGCTCTAACTTTGAGTTTGTATATTATTATTTTTAGGACATGGCATCAGAATTGAAGGCAGAAATTGCTGAACAATTGTCTGAACTAAATGTTTCCACCTTCATGATGGCACCAGTAAAGGTTTGCAGATGCCTCATCTTTTACATTGCATAGTCTTAGTTTAATATCATTGCATTATTCAGACTTTTTAAGGAAAATCTCATCACTTACTTGACGTTACAGAGGAATTATGCATTTGAGAGGTGTGATATCCCATCTGGAGAACAGTATGTTCTCAAAATCAGCTACCCTTTTAAGGTGCAAAATAAATCTCTCTCGCACAGTCAACCCCCCTCCTCTATATATATGTATATATCCATTTTGAGTATTTATGAATTTCTTATTGATTTATTTGCAGAATCCACCACTTGATGCTGATCTCAAAGGAGAAAACTACCTTGCATTGATGGGGACTCATACCAGGTAATGCAACCACTTTTACTGGTCTAACCTGATTATAAAAGATCATTTAAATATTGTTTATCTGAAATAAAGTTTAGTATTTAGTTTGGTGGGTGTCCTATTTGCTGAAAAGTGGGACCATTTACACCACAATATATTTGTCACATTACTATAGCAACTTCAAACTGCAAACTGAAAATAAGACATTTTTTTAATGAAGTAACACAATTTCCTCAGTAAATCCTAGGCTGTATCTTTTAACTCTGCCAATTTATTCTTCATTTAATGTTATATACATATGACTATCTTTAAAGTTTCATACCACTGAATACTGACTCAAGGAAGACCTCCTGCATATTTCCTATCTGTCACTTTAGTGCTCTTGAGCTATTCCTGATCAAGAGACGCATCAAGGGACCATCTTGGCTATCAGTTTCAAAATTTGTTAGCTGTTCATCTTCTGAACGGGTAAAATTCTCATCTTCTGTCCATCTGAGAAAATTGCATTGAGTACTTATGACCATGCTACAGTCTACAAATTGGTAAAATCGACTTAGGAATACAACTATATCCATGGAAAACCCACAGAGGTACACATAAATCAGAAAATACAAATAAAGCTCGGACAAACATTATCGATAGATTTTGTTGGTATCTCACTGACATCATCTGTAGAAAAGGACTAAAGGGTTCACATCCTCTAAAAATACTTACACATGAAGTGGGCTATACTTTTAACTATGTAGCACACACTTCAAAGCTCCCCATATCTAAAAATCTGCCCTTTTTTTTCAATGGCCCGGATTGGCATTGCTGCCCACTTCACTAGGTGAAGTACCACCGAGGATACTCACTCAGGACTAAAAGACTCCCTTTTTGGACAGGTGAGCTGGTGCAAGTTTGAGGTAATTGTGGAACACCCCAAGGACATATCGGTATCTTCCTCGAACAATGTGCCTCCTGTTGTTGCAATGGCAATTAACCTGAAAACAATCATCGGAAAGAACAACATGCATGAGATTGTCTCAGCTTCTCTAGTCTGCTGCCATAAGACCAAAGTATGACCCCTTTTCTTTTTCTTTCAAGGCTTCTTTTACACTTACTGCCACTATCTTAAATTTGTAGGAAGCCTCTTTTATACTTGCTGTATGAAGAGGAAAACACAGAATTATAAGATTACTCAGCTTTTCTTTTTCTGTATGGGACCTAAATCATGTGGCTTTTTTTCCCTGAATATTTATTCAAATGAGTTCTTGAATTTCCCTGATAATTGTCTTATATTCCCACAATCTTTTGATTATAAGTGGGATTACACTGGTACACAATCTCAACCACTTTATACCTTATGGTACAACATTCACCTTTGACAAATGTTTGTTATGTTGCTTGTTTTCCCAGATTGATGCACCCATGGAAAATGAGCAAGAATGGAAGGCGGTCATTAGCAGTTTTACTGTAGTAAGGAAGATTGAAGGCGGTATCTTTCCCATAGGTTACAAAAAGGCCTTGTCTGATTGGAATTCTAGAACAGGTTACACACTTGTCTTGGAAAGCAGGTACATTATTCCATTATCTATCTTGAATAGGACAACATTCTGTTAACTTAAGCTTTAACAAAACTGGTCAGTTGCTGATCACAAATTCTATTATTTTGTTTTAGTGGCGAGCGTGCTATGATAAATAGATTAATGACTGAGGTACACAAGTTGGACCCAGATGTCCTTGTTGGGCACAACATTTCTGGTTTTGACCTTGATGTGCTTCTCCATCGAGCTCAGGTCTTGATCTCTATATTTTTGTTTGTACTTTTTGTCAATACAAACAATTCGTCTTAGTTTAAGCACCGTCCTCTTTTCTCTATATTCTTTTTAGTTCAGTTTGTTTTACTTTTCTTTTTTTGATAAAAGTGGAAATTCCAACGACTTCATTGAAATAAAAAAAAAACAATCCTGAGGACCTTTGGTACCAAGTACCAACCATCTTTTACCTGGTACACGTATCTAAAATCATAACAAACTAAAAGCTGAAACATCACAAAACCTTACCAGCACCAAACATAATGATATGTCCCTTTTTGTAGGCTTGCAAAGTGCCAAGCAGCTGCTGGTCGAAGATTGGTAGACTGAAGCGGTCCATCATGCCAAAATTGAAAGGAGGGAAATCTATTTATGGTTCAGGTGCCAGTCCTGGTATCATGTCCTGTGCTGCTGGCCGCCTTCTCTGCGACACCTATTTGTGTGCTCGTGACCTCCTGAAAGCAGTATGTAAAACCAGTCTAAAGGGATTAATCCTAGTCCTTGATCTCAAGGCTTAATTGTAATTTCACCTGAAATTTTGTTTATTTGAGAACATGTCAGCCAGTTTAAAGTTAAAGGCAAACTGTACAAGTCTTTAAATTTGAAGTTTTAAACCATAAGACACTTTGGGCTCTCCATAATATTCCCGTGTTGTTCAATTACACTTGTTGAGCTGACATTGTATAATTCCAAAAGAGAATCCTGGATAACTGTTGTGCTCCTAATCTTCAAAGTCATCAAACTTGAATAAAAAAAATGCATTTATAACTAATTTTGTTTAAACAATGGCTTCTCAGGTGAGCTACTCTCTGACAGAACTCTCAAAGGCAGAATTGAGAGAGGAGAGGAAGGAGATACTGCCAAAAGATATTCCCTCTATGTTACAAAATTTAGGAGAGCTTCTTAAATTGGTACCAACATTGAATCGTGTTTCTCTCACTGTTCTGAAAATTCTTAAATTTGTCAGCGCTAATGTTGAATTGTTCATTACACAGGTTAAGTACGGAGAAAATGATGCATTGCTTTCCCTGAAATTGATGTTTAAGCTTAGCGCTCTCCCTCTTACTCGGCAACTAACGAATATTAGTGGAAATCTCTGGGGCAAAACTCTGCAGGTACTTTATGCATGCTTGTTATTTGATCTTTTACTGTACAAGAAGTTGATTTCTGGTTCAGATATACACAACTATGTTAATAATATGCATTTTACTAGTAGTAATCTTGCATTAAACATGCATGTGTTAAACATTGTAAACTCTTACCTGCTAAAAGACACAAATGAGAAGAAAACAAAAGGAAATAAGCCAGCTGAATTATCCTGGCTGCCTGCCACAATCCCACTCAACTGTAAAGAAGGAACAAGATAGGTCACAAGTACCAAAATCTAAGGGTGTGTTTGGATGGTGAGGAATAGCGTCGTTCTCAGAATAACAGTGTTGTTCTTGGGTTAGCAATCATCCAAACACAAAAATAAAATTGAGAATAGTAGCAAAACAATGCTAATCTGCTAACCCATAGGAAATGTTGGGTTAGCGGATTAGTGCTCCATGAGGGTGGTGAAATAATAAAAAAATATTTGTTTCTTTTATATTAGTATAAAGTAATATTAAATAAATATTATTATTAAATAAAATAATATAAAATGATTAATTATTTTAGCTATTCCCTCCATTGTTTTCATGTTACCATCCAAACAACATTTTACTAATCAAGAATAGTAAAAGTTAGCATTCTTCTCACATTTTTTGAGATATCACTAAACTCATACTATTCTCAACTACTAACCCAAAAAAACGCTATTCTTACACTAATCCTTTCACCATCCAAACACACCCTAAAAGAAGGTTTTCTTGTGACATTTTTGGCTAAAGTCAAACTTTCATTACTGCCAGGGCGCCAGAGCACAACGGGTGGAATACTTGCTATTGCACGCATTCCATGGGAAGAAGTTCATGGTGCCTGATAAGGCAGGCATGCGAAACAAGGAGTCAAGGCTTATTAATAAGAGAAAAAGCAAATGTTGCAATAGAAAAAGACGGAGAGGATGTTAACAGATTGGACAATAGCAATGAAATTGATATTGAAAATAATGATCAAGGAAAAGGGAAGAAAGGCCCCTCTTATGCTGGTGGCCTTGTTTTGGAACCCAAAACTGGTTTATATGACAAGTGTGTTCTTCTTCTTGACTTCAATAGTCTCTACCCTTCAATTATTCAGGTAAATAAATTTCCAATTTTGAAACTGCCCTTTAGAATTAGTATATATGCCTGTTTGTTAGCTCATGAAAAGATTTATTTGTTTTTGGGGGGTGGGGTGGGGTGCAGTGCAGGAGATGAGTAAACAAAGTTCTGAGAAAAAAAGCTGTTGGATGATCTGAAGGCAGAATCTAGAAACACTTTAAAACCTAATGAGTTTGTAAATTAAAATGTAACATGACTGTTGTAATAATTCAATTAAATTAAGTTTTTGTTGTATACCTTTTTTAATGGTGTCAGGAATTTAATATATGTTTTACTACTGTTGAGAGATCGGCTGATGTAGTGCCTAGTTTACCATCTGCAAGAGATGCAGGCATTTTACCTCAGGTATATCAAATTTGCTAGGATTTACTCTACACATTTGTCTTTTCTGAAAAAAAGTTACTTCTTTCATGCTTTCTCTTTCCCTTTCGATAGTTATTGAGAGACCTAGTGAGGAGTAGAAGGGAGGTTAAGGAGTACCAAAAGAAAGCTAAAGGTGTTAGATGGGAGCAGCTCAATATCCAACAGCTTGCACTCAAGCTCACTGCTAACAGGTACTTTCCAGTATCCATATTTTTGCTTGGTTTTTATTATAGGATTGTTGGATGAAAAACTTAAAAAGAAATATCAATATCATGGTTCGCAGGATCGCTCTTTATGAGAAAACTGAAAATAAAGCCTCAGCAATAGTCGTCCTTAATAATTTTAGCACCTAACACCGAACTGTTATGAAAGGATTAACTAATTTCAGGGGGAAAAATGCTTTTAAGATGTGTTTAATCATCTAAGTCATAGAACTGCTTTCTGTTTTCATCAGTACATTGATGGGAAATATAATAGTATTATGAACCCAATAAAATGCATGTCCTTTAAGTTTGTAATAAAGTAGAATCTTTCTCGCATCCTTCAAGTTGTAGGCTTTTGTGCAGTTGTACTGCAATTTTTCTTGGATTTAGAAAAAAAGCTGCTACTGTTGGTTTTTGTTTCATTTTTTCTCTCAATTTATATTAAAAAAATGTAACATGTTTTCATTATGCTTCGTGTAGCATATATGGTTGCCTTGGATTTTTGAACTCAAGATTTTATGCGAGGCCACTTGCCGAGCTCATAACACTACAAGTGAGAACAACATTATCATTTTTCTTTTGTATACAAGTTAATATACTTATCTAGGTTAGTCATTTGAAGTTCTTATTTTATTATTGAATGCTATCTCCAGGGAAGAACAATCCTACAAAGCACGGTCAATCTGGTTCAAGACAACCTAAGTTTGGAGGTACTTGTGTTTACTCTAATTTTCTTTCTGAAATTTTGTTTAAAATAAACATCTGGATTTTGTACTAAGGTTTGCCAGCTGGTGCTGCATATTCTTGATATTTTCATGTCAGTTTTATGGCAAATTTTTGTTAATTCTTTCAGTGTATCATTCTTCAGGTTATATACGGTGATACTGATTCTATCATGATAAATACCGGGCTCGACGATGTAAACAAGGCATATGACAAGGCTAGAATGGTCATTCAGGAGGTATGTTTATTTTACTATGTTGATTTTAGCTTGCTTATTGGGGCTTAAGCAGAGGCCCTAATACTAATCTCAAGTCTCAACATCAGACATCTCTCAATGGCCTTGGTGTCCCTTTTTCTTTCTTTTTTTTTTTTTTTACTATTTTCTCATTCATGTAGGTTAACAAAAGGTATAGATGCCTTGAGATAGACCTTGATGGTTTTTACAAGAGACTGTTGCTTCTCAAAAAGAAGAAGTATGCAGGCATTAAGTTGCTTTATCAAATTGATCACAATCGTCAGGTTCACATTACTGGAGAGGTATCTTGAATACTTTTGTGACTTTTTCATTGGGTCTGTCATGTATTAAGCCTGAATTGTTTAGTATCAATAATAACCTGACCAACTCACTGTGCAACTTTACCTAACTATTTCAAGGAACAAGGGAGAATATCTTAGTACTATGTCAACATTGCACTATATTTGGTTGGTTTTTTAACTTCTTATCTGGTCAGTAAGCCTCTTAATAAATAAAAAAAAATTCATGTTGAGCAGAAAAGAGAAAGCAAAGGAGTTGACATGGTAAGGCGTGACTGGAGCCTAATTTCAGTTAATGTTGGTGACTTTTGCCTTGATCGCATTCTAGAAACTGGGTATGGATTCTAACCCCAATTGGCACACTTCGTACGCATTATTCTTGGTATGTTTTAATTGGTACCAGTTGGAACTTGCTGATTATCAGAGCCAAATATGGCAGATTGGTGATATTCAAGCTTGACGTGTTACCTGTTAGTTCAGAGACCACCAGATAGTCTCTTTAAATTGCTTTCTGGACTCATTATTATTATTTTTTGTTCTTTAATATGCATTAGGAATTCTTCCGAGGAGGTAATAGAAATGATCCATTCTCATTTAAGGGATATCCGAGTTCAGCTTATGGAGGTTAGAGATCATATTACATTTTTTTTAAAGTATACCTCATGCACAATTTTATACCTTGTTTATCCCGAAATCATCAAAATATCATGTATAAATCTTCAAAACAGAATAATTTTATTTACGTCTGAATGTGAGATATGGTAAATATCTTCCGTGTGCATCCTCCCATTCTTCAAATGGTAGCCAGATCATCCGTTAGTTTGAATTTAAAATGTATTTTGTGCTTTTCAAGGATGACAACATTTCTCATTTTTTGTGCATTGCAGGGTTTCTATCAAGTTGCCCCTTTTGTATTATGTTTCTTTATCTTAATGTAATTAATCTTATTTTTTGTGGACTGGCTTTCTATTAGGACCAAGAGAAGATGAAAAATGGAGAAATCGATCTCAAGAAGTATGAAATTACAAAAACCCTCACAAAACCTCCAAAGGATTATCCAGATGCCAAAAACCAACCTCATGTTCAGGTCAGGCCTCATCTGTACTTGAATAAGCAGGGTTAAAAATCGAGCCTCCTTGTTGTTATAAAAAAGGGAAAACTACAAAAGGAATATCACAGAAGCCTGAAGAAAAATTGTGTGAACAATACTCCTGCAATCTAATATGTTGATCTATTTTATCTTTAGGTGGCACTGAGACATGAGAAAAATGGGGACACCCGATTCACTGTTGGTCAGACAGTTCCTTATATTATTTGTATAGAGCAGGCAATTCACTTCTCTTTTTCCCTTTTTCTCTTTTCCATTCTTCTTATGTAACATTCTCTAAACTTCACCCTTTCCATTTTTGTCTACTCTGTAACAGGATGCAAGCTCAGGCCCATCTACTGGCATAGCCCAACGAGCCAGGCATAGGGATGAGCTGAAAGGAGAGAAGGGAAACTGGTTGATTGACATCGACTATTATTTGTCTCAACAGGTTCATACTTCTCATGAAATCATAAGAAAATCTATAAGCCTTGCTTGTTGATGCTTCCTACTTATTTATTTATATTTGTCAGATTCATCCAGTGGTATCACGATTGTGTGCCTCAATTCAAGGGACCAGTCCTGCTCGTCTGGCAGAGTGCCTGGGTCTTGATTCATCTAAGGTACAGTTGAGTTTTAGACTGTAAATAACTTAACACCGTTATTCTTTTTCTAATCCTTTTATTTTTCTCAATTCTTATAGTTCCAATCAAGAGTATTTGAAGCATCAAATGAAGACCCTTCTAGTGTGTTATTATCGATAACTGATGAAGAAGAAAGGTTAACTTCAATACTAATACCCCACTATTCATTATGCAGACTACAAAAGAACAGTGCATTGTAAAATGATACCTGAAATTAGAATGAGAAATTTTGTTGAAAAAAAAGAGACCTGTCTGGCTATACCTGATCAGCAATTCTTGTTTGATAAAAGGACAAGGATTTGTGAAGTGCTGTAGTACTTTGTTCTTAGCCATTTACAAACAGTTCTTATTTGATAAATGATCTGGTTGGATCTGACTAGCTTGCTAAATATAAGAGGAAAAATTTCTGATAGTTTAATAAGCTGGTCCATCCAATTTGGGGCCTTGGTTAATTGGAGAAATAGCCAATTTGGTCCTTTGGATTTTACTTGGACTTAAAAAGGAAAAATATAGTGCTAAGATGATCAGGTTATTAGACCTGACAGATAATGCCATGAGTCAAGGTTGATGTTCTTTTGCTATTTATTTATTTGAGGACCATTCACTTAAATTACTTAAAAAATAGATACCGACTTTAATTAAAATGATTAAATAAATTTTCAGGTACAGAGCTTGCGAACCTCTACGTTTGTCATGTCCAAGCTGTTCTGCTACATTTGACTGCCCACCTGTATCAAGCATACTTACTAGCAGTAATGTTACTGATGCTTCTGGTACTGAGAATGATGCCAATCAGAATTTTTGGCACAGAATGAGGTGCCCCAGATGTCCAGTTGATGCAGAAGGGTGTTTTATTTCTGCTCCAATGCTTGCTAATCAGGTTTGTGATGGTTTTTATTTAATTGGAAAATATTTACACCTCTTGTATAGTGTGATCCGATGCACACCCTTGTTAATGTAAGAGACTATGTTCCTTTTTGTACATAGATTGTGTGTGTGATTTTTTGGGAGGGTTTTTTTTTTTTTTTTTTGGGGGGGGGGGGGGGGGGGGGGGGGGTGGTGGTGGGAGTTGGGTGGGTGGGATCTGAGCACCTAAGGAGTGGAGCCAGTTGGTAGTGCATTTACTGATTTACATCTGTATGACTGTATCTTATGTTTTGTGCATTTATGCATGAGATCTTGAGGTTTGTCTCTGGTGTTGAGTTATTTTCCTTGCTAAGCACAGCAAAGATTAGTGTGGGTTCTGTTAGAAATTGATTTCAAAAGATGAACTAAAAAAACTTTTAGTTTTGCAAGCCTGATAACAGAGTTCTTTTATCAAGTAAACTTTGACCAAATTCCATATTTCTGAGAACAGGAATTTTCCAACAAGATCAAAAAGTGCTGGTAGGTATATGCTATTCTTGTCTAAACAAGATCCCTCATGCTAAGATTTGAATAACTTTTCTTCTTTGTTAGGTTAAGAGGCAGTCCGATAGCTTCATCTCTTCATACTACAGAGGGCTAATGGTGGTACGTCATTGTCACAACTAATTGGTTTTTATCTTTTCTAAACCAAAAGAGAAGTAATTTCTCTGGTACCAAAGATGCTGAGAGGAGATTAATGGGTTAATAAACCAAATTTGTCTGGTACCAAATTTCTATGCATCGTTTCTAAACCAAATTTGTCTGGTACCAATTTTCTATGTCTTGGTGCCAACTTGTGACTTAATTCTGTTCTTGAATTTCCTACATAACCTCAATGTAACACCAAAAGAACCTTGCCTGAAAGGGCCGAATGTAAAGATGCATCTCCCTCCAATGCTACCTAATCATATATGCCAAGTTACAGAAATATCATCTTTTTCATTTTATATTTTCTTAATTAGTGTGATGTGGAGACATGCCAGTACACGACTCGGAGTGTGAACCTCAGACTGGTTGGGGATGCTGAAAGAGGTACTGTGTGCCCAAGGTATCCTTCTTGTGATGGACATCTGATTAGACAGGTAATTACTCTCCTTCTTTTTGTGTTAATTTGATGATTTCTTTTCGTTTTTTTCTTTATTCGATATTGTAACTAAAATTTTAATTTTTTTGGTTAATTTATTTTAATACAGTACACTGAAGCTGATCTCTACAAGCAGCTAGCCTACTTTTATTTTGTACTGGATGCTTCTCGGTGCCTTGACAAGGTTCCCTTCTCCAAATTTTGAATCATCATTGTGTTTGACATAATACTTTTTTGTTGATATTTTATTGTTACTGGTCATTGTACTAATGACTGTCACCTCTTATCTTTGCTTTC
Source organism: Schoenoplectus tabernaemontani (assembly GCA_037127355.1). NCBI lineage: Eukaryota > Viridiplantae > Streptophyta > Magnoliopsida > Poales > Cyperaceae > Schoenoplectus > Schoenoplectus tabernaemontani. Next base: position 23,055,938 of record CM073742.1, on the reverse strand, counting down.
AGTATTTGCCTCTTTTCGGGACTAGAACTGTTTTATCATCTTTTTTGTATGTTGATATAATTGAACAGTTGGATCACAAAACAAGAGCACCTTTTGAAAGGCAGTTTGCATCAATCCTTCATGCTGTTCGTTTGGCATTAGAGGAGATAGAGAGAACACTAGATCGGTGCAACTATGCATGGATCCGCCTTTCTGATATTGCCATCTCTATATGATCGGGCATGGTGGTTTCACATTGAGATGGATCATCCTTGTTCGAGGTGCATCAATGACTGTAACCGAGCTCTTGAAAGATGTTTATGGCATTTGATAACAGGGTGTCTGTTAATGGTTTAGTCGCTATTTAATCACCATTCAGCAGCAAGGTGTTTTTAGGAAAACATCAGGGAGGGTCGAAAGAACCATTTGACTGGTTTAATTGCATTTTTTTTAACTTGTATTATACAACTGAATAACTGTCTTAAGAATTGTTAAAAGTCCTCATCGAAGGAGCATAGAAGATGTTTATATCTTATTATTATTATTATTATTTCACCTACTAAAGTTGTATTATTTAATGGTCGCATCCTAATGAAAGATGGTTTTGAGCACGTTAATACATTTGGCAGTATGCATGGAGGTAAATTTTGCTAGCTTTCAGATCTTTGGACGGATTGTACTTAAAAAACTATCTATTTAAATGATAACTAAACTGTAGTATTTTAAAGGGTGGCTCATTTTTGCCGCTATTCTAAAAAGGGCATGCTAATAATGATAAAGCTCTTCAAATGGTAATATTTGACATGATTTGCCCGCAAGGCAAACTTAAAGGCAGTAATGTTCAACCGTATGGATACAAAGAACCTCCAACAACCTTTTCCAGAATAATTGAGGGCTTTTTTTTCCTTTTCTTTTCCCAGACATTAATAGAACAATGCATTTTCGACGTTACTAAACAAAAACTATACATCCATTATCCCATGAGTGATTGATGAGTCTAATTGACACCCCGGAAAAGAAAGAACAAAATAGAAAACTAAAAGGAAGAACTATTAAGTTAGTAGTTATCTTAACCTAAATTTCAACAACAATATGCACTTCCATATTACATCTCTATGAAATATCTTGAAAAGAAAAAGGACGGTCTTTGGAAAATTTCCCGCAATGAGGAAAAGAGGAGATTCCGGTCCGAGGTCATTGGAAGTTGGAATTTTGTATAGATTTCGCACATGATTCAACTGATGTGTCCAAGTGATAAGAAAGGAAGTATGAATCAGTATCTGAATCTGATCGTAACCGCCTTTTTTGCTGCATGTGGAGGTGCTTGCAATTCAAAAACAGGGATCTAGGGATCTTTTGCAGTAAAGGCGGGGGTGCAAGTGGAACAGTTGATACGATCATGATAAGTGGTAAGTGGTCATGACTCATGAGTGGATGGTAGAATAATAGATACCTTGGTCCAGCCTTTTTGGGTGGATTCAGTAATCCCACATCTCAGTATTAGAACTCTAGAAGAGAAGAGAAGAGAAGAGAAGAAAAGAAAGTGAAGCATTTTTGTGATGTTGGTCTCAGAATCTTCTTTGCTCCATTCCTCATCTAGCCTTTATTTTATTTATGTATTTTCTTTTACCTTGCCCATTCAGCAGAGTTATCTGATCACGTCGATCGCCTTCTCTCCCTCTCTCTTTTCTTTTTGAAAATCTTTCTTGACTGAGGCTGCCTGTCAAGTGAATCTTCTCTTTCTGGGGATTTTCCTTTATAGAGTCCTGGTATCATATAATTTGCCTTGTTGGATTGTTGATCTTAGTAAGCTGTACAAGTACGAACGAGTGGATGATTGCAATTCAATAAATATCTATTGTAAATTAATGATAATCCGATTATGCTTAATAACAGTTTCCGAACGACTGTGTATCACTATTTGCTGATTGATGAAAAATAGTAAAATACATTTAAATGCATCATGTACATAATATCATAAAATATGAAAATTATAATCACTAGTCCCTAATTTATTTTTTCCATCAGAACAACAAAATCTGGAGTTCCACTGCCAATGGTCCTAATAAAAGAAAGCTAATACCACCGACTAAAATCATTTTCAGATGAAAATCGGACAGTGACCCGGTCAATTTCAAAGTGATATTTTTTTTATTGGAAAGATGAGAGTAAGTTCTTAAATTTCATAATTATCCATAAGAATCTCATTCGGATTTCGAATTCACTTTCTCTCACACAAAGAGTGTTGTTTTTTTGCCACCAAACCAAAGGCTGGTACTCCAATTTCAAAGTGATATAGTTCATTCGTTGGGTAGATGGACCAACAAGCTCGATTGCTCGTCTTTTAGAAAGTTATATAATTATAATAATTATGCATATAATTAAAATTCCACGTACTATTTGTGCAAATTATTAACGAATTTTGATGGTGATCATTTTACAATTTAGCTTTTAACTGGTTAACGACCGTTAAATCTTAATATGGGCACTTTTTAAGATATATTTTTCAAACTTTACAAAAATCAAAAAATGAACTTTTATACTTGGTAGTTGTCAAAATAATAAAAATAAGCAACAATAATAATTATAACATGAGTTGAGTATTTGGAATCTTAAATAATACCATACAATCACATCATAAATACTAAATAGAAGCAAAAAGATTCAGAGACTCTTCTTTTATTTATTTTTAATGAAATTTAAGGGCATGATCCTCATCTTTTCCTAAAAAAAATTCAGAGAGCCAAATATTATAATAAAAATAATTTAATTTTTTAAATATTAACATATATTTAATTTATTTTGGGTTTTAAAATTATTCGTAATACATCAAATTCACCACTTAAATTTTGTAATATTTAATCGCTTCAAAATAAAACAGATTTTAGCTGATTTATCAGTGTTAGAAAAAGTATAAAATCATCCATTTATTTAAAAAAATAATGTCCAAGGATCTATGTCATCTAATTATCAATAAATAAAAAGTATTGTACAATATGAATAAGTTTACAGATATGAGCTAATAATAGGTACTCGAATATCACACAATTTGGCAACATTGATGTTTCAGGGGCTAATAATATTTTATATTCTAAAAGAACTAAAAGGTCGGCTTGCAAGCGCATAAAATCTATCAATGTAGCATATTTAGAGGCTGATCTACAGAGACAATTTTTACCACTAAGTTTGTCATTTCTCAATTATCTAATCTTAATCTAGAAGAAAAAAAACTAATTTCCTATATTATAAAAAAATGTAAATAAAGAAAGCTTAGGATTGGGGCCTGAAAACAATACTTGGACTTCTAATTAATCAAATTTAGTAATTTACCCAATTTTATTTTCATTATTTATATTTTCAAGAGTTTATAATTCAATTAAGAATCTGTTCACTTTTATAGTGCAGTGCTCTATTTTGGGCATTTAGAGCATGATCTATTTTGTGGCTTACTAATCCTTTTATAGTGCATTTAGAGCATGATCTATAGGAATGCATGGGATTTTCTATTCAACAGGGTAATATTTTAAATACATGTTCGGCTGCCTTTTTTTTTTGTTAAAGTGGGATTGAGTTTTATTTCACAGATTATTTTCCATCTCTATGTAAATTTATGAGAAAATTTAATTAGATCATATTTAATTTGTCTTTTCCGTATCAGTCACTCTTCGTGATGCTCTGTTCGTCTCTTACTTTTGCTCATATCTGATGCTTCTTTATTTTTTTATAATATATTTTTTGTTAATCAAGTATGTATTACATATTATTAATCCCTAAGAAAAAAAATATACAATACAAAAAGAAAAGAAACATGGAGGGGGTTGTGCACAGGATACATCTCCTCTGGAGTGGACAGAGACTCTATTTAATGGAGTGGATATAATTTATATATATTATACTGTAACGGACGGTCAATTTGGAGATTCGTGCTGGAAAAATTATAAGGTGAGATTTTTGAAGGGACAGTTCTCCACTCAGTAGAGTACTTCAGAGGAGGGAAGGCAATGGAGGAGATGAGAGATTAAGAGCTTAAAATTTGTTTACATCTCTTGATCTTACTTCACAGAAGAGGGGGAGAGATCTCTCAACTTACTCTTTAACCGATCCTTTTTTGGATGTCTATCCTCTTTCCCACTTTTTCTAAGGCTTTTACCTCAAACCAATGTGGAATGTTATGTTGGAGCAATTGTTTGTCCACTAACTGCACTCGATTATCATATTTATTTTTATTTATTTTCTTTATCAGAGAGTTTATATATTTCTTCCAGATTTTAGTAATAATAAGTTTTATTAAATTAATATTATTAAAAATAAAAGTGAGAAACGTAAAATTTCAAATATACGAATGGCAGCGCGCACACGCGCGCGTCGAGCGCGCGGGAAACGACGACGCGTGGCGCGTTTCGTCCAAACCCCGCGCAAGTGACCGCGCATTTTGTATATATAATAAGCAAACGCGCCACTACCAGTGGGGCGTTTCGTAAAAATAATGAAATGCGCCACTCGCAGTGGCGCGTTTCATAAAAATAATGAAACGCGCCACTGACAGTGACGCGTTTCAAACGCGCAATGAACGTGCCACTGCCAGTGGCGCGCTGCCATTCATATATTTGAAATTTTACATTTCTCACTCCTATTTTTAATAATATTAATTTACTAAAACTTATTATTACTAAAAACTGTATTTCTTCCTCATCTCTTCCATTTGTTCGGATGACAAATATCCCATGAGAATAGAATCGATTTTTCTGCCCAATAGAATATTAAATATTTTCCTCAGAAGCCGTTCATTGGGTACTACTTGATGGAATGGTTTGAGATATATATCATTCCAAATATTTGTTCCCAATCAATATAAACATCTCAAATTATTTAATCTCTCAAATATTTATAACAGTAATAAATATCCTCCACACATATGTTCTAATAGTCTTTTAGTTTAATTTTTTTCTTTCTAAATCTTATATCATTTTTTAAATTTTCTAATAACGTGATTAATTTTAATTTTTTAAACTAATTTACTTTAACTTTATTAATTTGTCTTAAATTGCAGTTTAGTTTGTGGCACGTCTTGTTCTTTTAAAAATATCAATAAAACTAATTATGAAATAATGTTATCAAGTGTGTTCATTTTCTTTGCATAAACATAATTTTAATTGATGTTAATAAGTACACGGTTTATTCTCACAACAATTCCATGATACTACCTAACATTAAGGCCTACTCGTTTGTAACTCAGAGTGTGGGTTTTCATGGGTAATACAATTCAAAATTATTATTTTTCCTAGATGCGTTCGGTAGTCAAATGAGAGTAGCATGAGATTGAATTATAAATCCCATGTTATACACTTTTTCTTCACATTTGAGTGAGAAAATATTTATTCATTATGATATAATTTTTTTCACTTTATTGAAACCAAGAAAAAACCTCTAAAAAAAATCCATGCCCAATGGAATTTATATCTTGAAATGAGGTGTCTGTGACGAACAGGGTCTTAGTGTAACCAATCTCATGTGCTATTGCAGATTTGAGTTTCCACAAAAAAAAAAAAAAAATCTTACTCAAGAAGTGGGAAGAAAAATCTTACTTAATTTATTTATTTTTCTCAACAATAGTCCATCCCATGCGTCCCAAAAAGGACTATTGAACACATCCTTGCCTATTTTTCCTGGCGAATAAAAATTCCATGATTTCTCTCCGGATAGGAAACAATCGAACACATTCTAAGAGAGAAAGTATAATTGATATGTCTGAAGTAGTGAAGTGTAATGAAATCATTAAAGTGTTAAGAAAACAAATTAAATATTCTCGAATTGTATCTATATGATTCTCATATTATTCGGACTTTAAACGTCACCGAATTGTTCTCTAACTTAAAATTTATGACTATAGGCTATAGCAAATGCTATGCTATAAGAACTTAATTCTGAAGCATAGTATAGAATAGAAAACAGTATCTTCATGTACAAGAGGAATCCTTGAGTGTAGCTCATAGGTGGATTCTGTGGAACAAACAAACAAACAAACAAACATGTAGCAACTATAATGGAATAGCTAGCACTGGACCTCCTCCAACATCTAGCAATGAAAATGGAATAGCTTGGCCACCTGAAAATGAAAATGGTACAAAGCCACAATTAAAGGGGAGATTGAGAATCCCAACTTGATTTCGTAAGGTCAGGGATCAATGGTCCCTTCATTGCCTTGCCTTGTCTGGGCCTTGTTCTTCAACTTCTTGGAAAAGCCTTTGCCCTTTGGGATGATATTTCTCTTTTCCTCTTAAATTTCATCCAGTGCTTTTTCTATATTGCTTTGTTATTAGATCCATGTCCACGCATACATGCATAAATTATTTTAAGCAAAAACGAGAATTTTTATAAAAATTGTGAGCTGCAATTTAATGTTAATCGGCTATTTAATGTAAATCGCTTTACATACATGCAGTCACTCTACAAACACTGAATTCTAGTTTGTTTCAAATTAATACGCGCTCACTATATTCAAAATAATTGAATATTAAAATCTTTGTTAAATTCATAACACATCCACTATATTCAAAATAATTGATGATATATCTTTCCTAAAATACATCACTTTGCTGAATAATTTATCAAATTTAAAATTTAATTATATTTTTTTTAGAAAAACTATGATTATTACATAAAAGCAATTGATTAATTGTATTTACTTCCTACTTTGTTTGTTATTATATTTTGTATTGAAATAGAATGTCATTTTTAGATTTTAATGTAAAAAGATTATAAAATAAAAAATATCCATAACAAAACACAGACAATATACTAGTATAAAGATATTTGTTCTTTTGTTTTGTCTCATAATAGGGTGGAAGAGGGAATTTTGTTAAAAAATTTACTAAACATAATTAGCATAGAGTGAAAGATACACAACAAGAGTTAAAGATATTCTTCCAAGGAGATCTTCTAGGGGAGAAGAACCAAATTGTCGTCCACCTCTAATACAAAAGTACTGTTTTTTTCCGTTCTTAATCAGTTAATGATAATGAATATTCTTTATTAAAAATAATATATTACTAATAGCAACAGTCATTATTATATTAGTTATGCTGATATTATTTATTGTTGTATCTACTATTATTACAACCATACTAGTATATTACACTGTTCTTTATAATATGTTTGTTGTCATTATATGTGTTATGATGAAGATGGTGATTATATATGATTAGATCATCATCATCAGTATAATTAGTTAATTACTGTATATCTAATTATTTAATAATACTCAAATTATTTGATATTATGCTATTTCTTTTTGTGCTATCCTTGTTATCATTAATACCAGCAGCATTGTTATTTATTTTTTCAAGGATATCTTAAAATGGACAATAACAATAATAATGAATAATAATGATAATGATGATGACGATTGATGATATTATCAGGGTAATAACTATAATGACGACGACGGTAATAACGTTTAAGTTCGTCAATAACTTTAATATTATAACATATTTAATCAAATTATGTTTTCATTACGTATAAATGACGGGAATAGTATTTTTAATATTATTTTTTTATTATGATGATGTTTTATCGAATTAGAAATGATGATATTAGAGACAAATTTGGGGTAGCACCAATTCAAGATAAGCTAGTCCAACATTATTTGCGATGGTTTGGTTATATCCAACGAAGGTCTCCTGAAGTACCAGTACGCAGCGGTATTCTAAGTCATCCTGAAAATACAAGAAGAGGAAGAGGTCGACCGAGATTGACATGGGAGGAAACAATAAAAAGAGATTTGAAGGAATAAAATATATCCAAATAACTTATTTTGGATAGGAGTGCTTGGAAGATGACGATTCATGTACTTGAACTATGATTTAGGAGTTAGAGTATAATAGTAGAGTTATAGACTTCATGTTTTTAGATTTTTAGGATTTTAGAATTTAAAATTTAGAAATAGAGGTTTAGAAATAGGATTTTAGGATTTAGAATTTAGAATTAGGTTTTAAAATAGGATTTTAGAATTTAGAAATAGGTTTTATAATAGAGATTTATTATATTATTATTATTATTATTGCTATTACTATTAGCATATTATCATCATCATTATCATTACCGTCTTTATTTATTTATTTTTCTTTCATCATATTCATTATTATTACTGATATTTGTGATCTTTGATCTTATGCTTTCCGATTGGGTTTCATTTCTAGCCTACCCCAATTTATTTGGGATTAAAGGTGTTGTTGTTGTTTGTTGTTTGTTTGTATGATGATGTTTTATTCTTTAATAGGAAAACTAGATTAACATTTTTAAATTTCTTTAAAAAATAAAAAAAATATTTTTTTCCTAAAAAGAGAACCCAACCACTGTTATTAAAGAATGAAATACAAGTGAAGATTTCTCTTCTTCTTACATCATATTCCATCTTATTTTGAAAGAAGAGAACACCAAATGGAGCCATAAGAAATACAAAATATGGACAACACAAATAATATCTCTTTCAAAAGTTTTATTTTTAATTGTGCATAAAAAAATTCCGAAAAATGTGCTAAGTTACTATTTTAATTCCACTTTGCCGACTAAATTTTGGGTATTAATATTTACCAACTTTTTACAGTTTTTGATATTTGACTTTAATCTAATACAGATAACAGACACCTGTCCTTTTATTTGATATATTATTATCTAATTGGAAAATTGAACTGACGTAATTTTGGAGGTTATAGTTTACTTTAGTTATCAAGGATGCAAAATGGAGCTTTCAATTATCAGTAAAAGGTCTAAGGATCGGATTAATGTTCCAACTTTTCCACAAAAACCAAAAAGCAAGTAAAGAAAATATTCTAATCGCCATATATTCTTTTGGTAGAATGTTGGTGTTAAATATTCCCGCATCGACTCCTTATCATAAATCTGATCAAATCTTACGGATGGGATGTGTTTAGGCTTGTAATGGGACCCACTTCTCTTCTTGCCGCATTCTCTGCAATTAAATTGTATATTCTTAGCTTAACAAATTGCTCAATTGTATTGTTATTTTAGTATCTTGTAAACCGTCTAGCTAGGTAGGGGTGGCAACTAGTCGAGTCGAGTTGAGCTAAGCAGAACTCAAGATCGGCTTGCTATACAAATGGATTCAGCCGGTTCGTTAATCATTTTGGTTCCGAGCTAAAATCTTTGGCTTGAGATCGGTTCATTAATTTAACTAGCTAACCTGAACTGATTTGTTAAGGTTTATTTAATAGTTAATAATATTTTATTAAAATTATATAAAAATAATAATATAACTAATAATAAAGGTAGAGGACATAGGTTTTGTTCTCCTTTGACCTCGGCATCTGCTTTTTCTGCAGTGAAATATGCTTTTGAGGCCTTAATTAATTCATCCATTCTTTTGTTTTACTTTACAACTACATCGGACTTTGACAAAGATCAAAAGATCAGTACAAAGACAGTAATAATATTCCACTTGTGGTTGTTGAGTTCTATAAATCAAATTATATTAGGATTTTGTACGGAACTTAAACTTTATTTATACCATTGTACGGGTGACAAATTCGATCTCTCTCTATATATAAATATCCGAGTTATTTAAGAGCAATGTTCATTGCATGAGAGGTTTTCAAGAAGGCTTAGAAAAAGGAATTATCACTTTCTAGCCACCTCTTCTTTTCTGTGTTAATTGATGTTTGAGTATTAATTGCATCGAGTAAAGTAGATCATTATGATTTGAAAATTTTGAAAAATTAATTCGGTCCAGCATCAATATAATTCTTACTTAATTTCTAACATCAACAAATTAATCTCCAGAAATTAAAAAAAATGAATTTAGATGAATTTTTAATCATGATCAGATCACATCATATTACTTGCAAAAATATTCAGATTTGGTAACACATCAAAGAAAATAATAATGTACAAAAAGAAAAACATCTGGATAACTGAATTAAACAAATAAAAAGCTTAGATTAGTGGCAAATAACTTGATAGCTGAAGTGGTAGCTAATTAGAATGACTTTCAAGAGATTCTGATTTCAAAATTTTTACATACATAAAATATAATTTGTGAGTTAGATTTTCATCTTTCTCTCTTTCAAAAAGAAAAGAAAATTAAATTTGTGGATTGATTACTAATATTTTCCATATGAAAATGTCGAAGGAGATCGGCTTAGAGATGAGAATGATTGAGGAAGCAAAGGGACTTCTAAAGGATTAACAGAGCAAATATAATCAGTGATGAGAACGATCGCTGTAGTTAGTTAATTCTCGTGTGTATCAGGATGTTAGTCATTTCAAAATGCAAAACTTAATATTCTCTAATACAAAAGTAGTTAGTTAGTTAAGTTAATTAATGAAAATTGAGGGGAGAAGGAGAAGGAGAAGGAGAAGGAGAAGCATGTTGCCCCCCTGGCTCCCCCCAGGGAAGGAAAGTAGGGAAGGGAACCCTCCTTAATTATTCCCTCTTCTTTTATCCTCTTGCAACCGATTCTCTATTCCACTTTATTCTTCTCCCAATCTCCCTGTCCCTGGGCCCTCGCCCTGGCCCACCAAATCACCCCCACGCCCCTCTTATATAAGCATGCAGAAACCCCAATACTACATACCAACAAGCAAAGCCTATCATCAACCTCATTTCCTCCATTCATAGAAACTATATCTATAACATCCATACAATTAATAATCAATGGCTTCAGCACAATGGTCCACAAAGGAGAACAAGCTCTTTGAGAGGGCGCTAGCGGTGTATGACAAGGACACGCCAGACCGCTGGTACAAGGTGGCACGCGCAATAGGCGGCGGGAAGACCGCCGAGGAGGTCAAGCGCCATTATGAAATACTCGTAGAAGATATCAAAAAGATTGAGTCAGGCAGGGTCGCTTTCCCTAATTACAACTAGCTAATCAGGTTAGTACATAATACCACTTCTTAATTAATTACTATACCTTTAAATTAATATTAGTTTGTTTAACTAGAAAAGGCAATATATATAATACACTTCATATATCATATGCAGTGGTCTCAAGTACGTATACAAATGCTTGTTCACATATCATATACAATCGTCTCAAATACAATTCACATACTTATCCGATCGGATATATTTAGAGCATAGAAAAGTCACATTGAATTTGAATAAAGTAGATACTCTAGATATAGTTTTTGACATCTTTAAATTATAAAAAAAAAAAAAAAATTATTTAGCGTGCAAATTTTTGAATCTTCTTTTCAAAATAAACATTCGCAAATGATGAGTATTTAAGCGTTCTCTGATGATGCAAACAAATTAGACGGTAAGTGCTTGGACGTATATTTGGACTCAAATCTGACAGATGGTTTGGGCTTAGACCTAATATTTCCTTCTTTATATAAATTGTTTAGACACAAATGGGCCGAACCTTTCAAAATAAATCCATGTTTAAGAAAGTTTTGGTTTATCCTAGGTCCGGATTGAAAATATAACTTTTTTTTTTCTTTAATACACAATGGACATGGTTGATTTGTACATTTGACATCTATGATTGATTTATTATAATTCTTCAAAGTTCTTTAACATTACCAACTCTTTTTTTGTAGGTTCTAAGTAGTGAAGCTCTTCTGAAGACCAAGTAACAGAAGTGCTTTAGATCAATTTGCTAAAACTGGCAACCTATATATATAGTCATGGAACAGATACATGTAGTTGCTAAATGCTGAAGGTTTTTATTGTCTTAATTAATGTTTTATGTGTGATTAGTAGATTCAGGCCAGTCGTTGTTAGTTTGCAAAATGCTTATTTTCCTTATTTAGTGTGCTTTCAGTCAGGTTTGTAAAATGATTAAGCAATGATATAAATGTATTGATACTTGTGCTAAGTGCTAACTAGGTTATTGCACTTTTATGGATATAGTATCGTCCCATCAAAAACATTCTTTCCTTTTGATAACTAGAGAATTTTCATAATACATCTTTCAATTTTTTTTTGCAGATTTTTTCTTAAAAAAAAACTACTAGGGTTTAAACTTTTCCTTTACCTTCACTGATTTTTTCTCAAGAAATAATAAAAATCATCTTGATTCTCGAATGACAAATTTATAATATTTGCATTAACAAAAATAAACGGAAAAAAATAATTTCTCTAGTGAAAATGAGTCCGCCCGTTCCTCAACTCACTGCCATTTTTTAATTTTTTTTTTTTTTTTTTGAGGTTTCACCATTTTGTAGTTTTTTTTAGGTGACATGGCATTGCAAATATGATGCGAATCCCAAACCAACAAAAAGCTGCATGTGCATACCCACAAAAGTTCTTATCTATAAATAGAGTAAATTTAGTATATACTAATATTCTTAAAAGTTCATCAAGATATTTGATAAGCTCAAGTAAGAAATATACCTTCTAAATTTAAAATTTCCATTTATGTTTGCTCATGAATTATTTATATTAAATTTTGTGGGATATAATAATATTCTTTTTTTTCAAAAATCAATTTTTATTTTAGATTTTTGAAAATAACATGCTTTGATATGAGTAGTAGTCGCCAAGTGAGAACCCTCCATAATTACTTTCTACCATTACGCCTATTACTCTGATCTACGCATATCATCCATCAAATGAATAATATCTATACTTTCGTTAACTGAAAATAATAAGAAAGAAGCAAAGCAGCGTTCCATGCAACGAATGATAATAGAACGACAAATTGATGTGGCAGCGTAATGTTACCATAGAAAATTGATGCAGTATTATTAGTATACTAGAGCTATAATTCGGATTTCATCCCGATAATATAGTCTTCAAATAAATAATTAATAATATAAAATTTCACATTAAAATAAATTTAGACATATTATTTTTAAATGCTAAGTAATAATGATAATTATAATAATAATTATTATAATAATAAATAATATAATTAAACACATAATAATATATAAATAATTATATAAAAAAGTTGGATCATTTTAAGAGTTAAGTTTCACTTAAGTATATTACACACATTATTTTAAATAATGAGAAAAAAAAACTATTTTATATGAACTTTATAAAAATAAAATGATAGAGAAAAATAATGATATGATGAAAAATTTAGAAATAACTTTATACATAAATTCTTGAAAGCAATGAGGTATGGTACATACGTCAACTCCGACCATCAAGAGATTCTCTTCAATCTTTCAAGCTTTGTCATTCTCTTTTTAGTAATCAATTCATCAATTTTTCAAATGTTCTCATTTCTCCCTCACTATTTTTGTTTCCACTCAGTAAAAAAAAAAAGGGTGATATTTTTAGACCACCAAGCACGAATGTGCTATATTGCACTTATGAAAAGTGAGGAATATAAATTATGACGTATCAGTGTAAGGGTGATATTATTTTTGTCAGGTCATAAGTTAGGCTACAGGGGCGGACGGATTTAGAGTAGGGGGTCAACTGATCCTGGATTTTGAAAAATAATACTATTAGATTAAAGTTTTATTAATCCAGAGGTGTCTGATTATTTTTTATTGAGAAAAAATATTTAATATTATAAATAATGAAAGAATTATATAAAAAATTTAAAATATAAAATCTCGTAGAGAAAAATTTTCTTTATCGCTATAATTATTTATTATTTTATCTTTAATTATTTATTATTTTTAATATATAAAAAAATATTATTTTAATATTTTTATTTAATATCCGATTAGTTAATGAGTTTAAACCGATAAACTACTAAATCCGATTACTAACCCCGATCAAAATCCTACATCCAACCTGCATCCGCCCCTGCCCTGTTAGGCTCCTTCCTCTTTCCAAATAAATACCACACGGTGCGCCTCAAGTTGACGGGCAGCTATTTCTGGATGTGAGGGGAGAAAGGCACAACAGGAACTGCATAAACAGCATACGCTCAACTTGATCTCAAGTCAAAATTATTCATACACATCTGGCAATTCCAAGAGTTCCTTTGAGTTCCGACAACACAATGGCATCTGGGTCCCACACAACTATCGATAAAACTAACATTTAGCATCATCAATAGAAACTTCCCCAAATCTGCCCTAAAATTTTAATTATACTCCGCAAAATCAAATGCCCATTTCTCGCATGGCACGAACCCGAGTCGGCAAACCAAATAGTTTGATAAATCCCTCTGCATCCGCTTGATTGTAAATCTCACCATTCTCAAACGATGAAATATCCTCCCTGTACAAGCTATAGGGACTGGTACGCGAGGCAACACTAACAGAGCCTTTGTACAACTTGATCCGTACTGATCCGGTGGTCGTCTTAGTGATGTCATCCATAAAAACATCCATTGACTGACGCAGCGGATCAAACCATAGACCCGCATAAACCAAGTCAGCATAAATCAAAGCAAGCATGTCTTTAACTTGCATGGTCTTGCGGTCAAGGGTGAGCGATTCAAGTTCACGCACAGCATGCCACATAATGGTACCACCAGGTGTCTCATAGACCCCACGGGACTTCATACCAACCAGCCGGTTTTCAACGATGTCAGTGCGCCCAATACCATGCTTGCCACCAATTGTGTTTAGTTCAGTAAGGAGGGACGCAGGGGATAGCTCCTTGCCATTTATAGAAACCGGGACACCTTTGACAATACCAATATCCAAGTACCTACAAATGCAATTTATAGGACTAGCTCAATAAATTTTATAGATTAAAGGGAGGATTACAACTTTGATGGTCCTGTCTGTAACAAGCAGGTAAAAAATAAGCACAGGCAATAAGTTTCTAATGTCTGGCATTCAATAAGGTAAAAAAGATGCCGAAAAGAGAGATGTCAATAGAAACAAGTATATAGAAAGGCAAATTTATGCAATTCTATCGCATTCGGGTAGCAAACTGTTAAAAATGCTTAACATACACTATGTTGAAACTTATTTTATGCAGTTTTAGTTAAGAAAAAGGAAACAGTGAATGCGCTTACTCAGGTTCATGAGGCGCATCAACTGGGTTGACACTCATCATGTACATACCCTCCTCTGGCTCATTCGCTGGGTCCTCCAATATATCCCCCTATAGTGAAAAGAATGCAAGAGTGAGTCTTAAGAGAACTCTATTCCAAACTTTCCTAACTGTCAGTCATGATCTCTACAAAATAAAAATAAAAAAAAGCAGTTTCGGTACTTCTCAATAAATCAAGACATTGAAAACATAAGTGATGCTAATCATGTTTTAGAGAGCAAAATGCATGATATTTCTCATTGTACTGGCATGCATACAGTATGCTGATACTTTATACACAAAATAAAAATTAATGAAATGATAAGCATAACAAATAAAAATAGAATATAAAAAATAAAGGAGATGGATGTGAACCTCATGGCTAAGATGCCAGAGATTGCGGTCACGGCTATAAATGGATTTCTTTGTGACTGGTACAGGAATATCATATTTCTTTGCATATTCAATAGCATCCTCCCGTCCAGTTATATCCCACTCCCGCCACGGTGCTACCACCTTCAGTTTGGGGTTCAATGCAAAGAATGCCAGCTCAAATCGCACCTGAAAAATAACAATAAAGTTAACATTAGGCTTTTCGCCTGCTACTTCAAAAATCAATAAAGTTAACATAAAACTCCGCATGTGTAGACTAGTTTTTGCATAGCACGTCTCAAATTAGGATAAAGGAGGAGGGTTGCAATGGGTGTCGCGAGCTCTGCGCTAAAACAACCAATCTTTATGGAAATAAAACCCAATCAAACTTTATGGAAATGAATAAAGTTAACAGAAATGAAATGTCAGTGAAGAGAGCAGTCTAGGTATAATTAATCAATCTATAAGAACCAAACAATACCTGATCATTGCCTTTGCCAGTGCACCCATGAGATACAGCATCAGCACCAACTTCTCTTGCTACATCAACCATTGCCTATTGTAGTAATGAAAGAAATTATTAATCATCAGTTAAATTAGAACTCTTTTAACCCATGAAGCACCAAACTCTTTTCCAAGGATTTTATCTACACTTTCAACTCAAGTACATAAAGCCAAACTACTCCAGTCCACCTAAAATAAAAGATAATGCTAAAGTCAACTCCAGTCCACCCAACTTGTGTAAGTCAGAGGTGTCAAACAGAAGGAAGTAAGAGTCATGACCCAAACCCCACCCACCAAACATGATCAAGTCAGGTACAGTCAGGCCGGAGTGGGTCAGCAGTGCCGCACCTTATAAATACCGGTTGGAAATATGAAAGTGAGGGGAGGGGGACCTTGGCAATAACAGGACGAGCCATGGAAGTACCAAGCAAATATTTTCTTTCATAAATGGCACCAGCACGAAGGCATGGATAAATGAAATCCTTCACAAATTCTTCCTTCAAATCCTTCACTACCAATTGGCTTGCACCGCTTGCTTTTGCCTTCTTCTCAAGTCCTTCCAGCTCCATATCTCCCTACATAGTATGACCGCAACAACAAACTGAAAAATAATTTACAATACATAAGAGTATTGATTCCTCAAGTATAGTTTTTTGATAATGTCCACCGGGACAAATTATGTAACTGAGAACAAGTACATATTAGCCTAAGAAACCACAGTTATATCCATGTTTACAGAAAAAAGAGCATGGTAGCGAAATAGATAATAGAATGTGCACTAAGTTGTTATCCTAAAGCAAAACCATTTATTTTTCCATAGAAACCTGGCGATTAGAGTGCTGCAAGAAAACCCAAATCAATTGACAGCTAAAGAAGAGGGCAGAACTGAATGCCCACCAAACAACTTTAACTGATATCCAATTTGATTTTTCAAAATGAAAATATGATCAGATAATTCATACATACGAGTAATATCTAAAATCAATCTGTAAAAAGTATAAATAATGAATCACTTACTTGTCCCACATCAGCAGTGAAGCATACAACCTCACATCCATAATTTTCCCTAAAAAATAGGTGAGATAAAGAGAGAAATATTGGAATATGATATTTGTCAGCAGAGAGAAGAACATAATAAATTTAGGCACAAATGGCAGAGATAGCAAAAGGCTATTCAGAGTTATATTCTGAAAATCTAGTTTCTAGGCTTATCAAATTTTAAAAATAATTGTATACCTAAGCCATCTGACTATGACTGATGTGTCCAGGCCACCGCTATATGCTAACACAACCTTATTCACTTGCTCTTTCTCACTAGGTACAGCTTTCTGTACAGCTGCACATAAGAAGAACATTGAACTTAACAGAAGGTTTTCATATAAAAATAATAATAAATATTCAATGTTTGTGTTATTTTTTTTAAAAATTTAAGACTTAAAGAAATCAAAACACTCCAAATTTTTGTATCTCACAAGGTTTTCATATGAAGAATTTAATGGAAACCATAAATTAAATTTTTTGAGATTTTAAAATATATTTTTTGACGCGTTTGCATATTGGCTGAAATACAAACGTTTTCACAATATAGTCTATATATATATATATAGAGAGAGAGAGAGAGAGAGATGCATTTGCAAAACAAAAAACCGTTATTGCTTTTGGGTGAGATTTCATATCCCGATGTCTCAAATGATCAATCCAAATTGCTCAATAATTTCTTCATGTCAGAATCTTGTGGGATATTATATTTCATGATTTTTTGAGTTTTGTAGCTATTTTTTAAATTATTTTTAAAATCAGCAATAGCCTACTTCAGGGCTGTTTTTAAAAATAATTTAAAAAAATAGCTAGAAAGCTCAAAAAATCATGAAATTTAATATCCCACAGGATTTTGACATGAAGAAATTATTGAGCAACTTAGATTGACCATTTGAGACCTCGGGATATGAAATCTCACCCAAAAACAATAACAATTTTTTTGCTTTGCAAAGCGCCATAAGCCATCTATATATATAATAGCCAAAAGTTTTCAATACAAATAAACAACCATTTGTTATGCAAAAACCGGGATTGGTACAAACCGGTTCAGTGGGTACAATACTGGTACAACAGGTGCCAACTACCAAACAACCAAGAACCCGCACAACAACGGAAAGCCGAGAAATTAGAAGAAGGAGCAGCCACCAGCCACGAAATATTGTAGCAACCCTAACTTTTCTGCAGCTCCACCAAGAGAGATGGTCAAGGAATAAATAAGCGTCCAAGAGTAGAAAGGATATAGGTCAAGGCTGAATCTGGGCCTCAAAACCCAACACCATTTGAGATCATCACACTAAACATATGATTCATTCAAATAAAATGAAAAATGGAACAGGAGTGAGGGGTTCATGAAAAGTACCAATTCGAGATGAGCTTTGCTTCATGCATATTCTTCCAGAAAACAAGTTTGACCTTGCTCCGGCCTGATTTCATACAAAAACATACTCATTTATTTAAAGATAAAAAAAAAAACAAGATCTAAAAATGAGATGTTATGTATATCAGTATATGACTGGAACCTGAAGGATAAGAGGCTTCTTGAGACAGCCCACTCTGTCTTGATGTAAATCAAGGCCTTCATATAGTGAATTACAGAACAGTAAAGTTAAAACACAGAGACAATGTTATGTTGCCATTATATCTCGAATTCACTGTTCCATCATCAAAGCTTCTCACTTATATAAAGAGCAACTGTGGTACTTGCTTATGCTAGTTCCCAAATCGTCAAGTGCCCATTAGTAAAAACTAAAAAGATAAGTAACTCGACAGAGATTTACTTTCTGTTGATTTGTACCAAATTTTGAAAATTGTACAACGGAAAGGAGTATCTTTTTTAATTGGATAGCGAGAAATGTATGAAGCACGTCCAACTTGCAGTTCGGACAATTGTATTGAGAACATAAAGAACAAAATACAGTTAATATGAAGCAGGAAGAAAACGAAGACACTCCCAATAGTGAACTAGAACCTGATCTGATTCAATTGAGAGCCAACAATGTGCAACCCTGACTCTTTTTTCATGAAAAGGGAGCAAACGAGGTAGATCATAGACGGAGAGGAGGGTGGAGGATGCATACCAGCCCTAGGAGAGAGGAGAGGAAGCCGAGAGGCGGAAACAGTAATCTGCGGGGCGACTGCCATCTCCTTTTTCGGCGTTTCGAATTTTCGATCAGGTTGGCGAAGAAAGCTTTAGGTTTAGCCTTTTTAGGGTTTAAGCGGACAGCAGTCCAAACCTGCCACGGAGACGCACATGAGTCATGACTTAATTTTGGCACCACCTTTTCGTCTTTTCTAGTTCTCGTGTTACAATATCTCTGTGATCAACCCATATAATATAACAGACACAAATAATTGATTACACTACAGGAGTCTTACAATTCACTACACATAAAAAAGTATAATACGTTATATTTTAAAACCACTTGTGTCATTCTAATAATCACAAGTTAAATTAAAATTAAAAATTTAGACAAAAAATGAAGAGAGAAATTCAATATCTAGGTTATACGGGCCTGGCGAGCCCGTCCTCATATACTCTAGGGTCCTATAAATCGGATCACATATGAGGTCGGAATTGCTAGATGCGATTAGCGGTGTAAACAGATTGGATCGATCGGGTTTTACATAGATAGTCAGTCCGATAAATTATTATCGGTTGAGCTAATTTCAATCTGTAATTAGCCAATTAATAATAAAAATCACTCAATTCAAATTTTAATTTAAGTGGCTAGTATGAAAAAGTACAACAAAATAAAGAAAATATATTAGTAAATAAAAATAAAATAATTTTCAGTTCATTTTTTTCAAAACTTAATAATATATTATATTATTTCTATAATAATATTGTTATTAGAGTTCGAAAAAGTAAATTGTTTAAAAGAATATAACATACAATGATCGGGTCGGTTTTATCCAATATTTTTCATAAAATTTATAACAAAACTATTATTGTCGGATTACTTAAAATTTAATTCGTATCGGAACCATTAAATACTAAATTCATATTTTTTTCAGATTGGATTTGTTAGACCGGTCGAGTTGGTCAGATCAAATAAATTTGCAACCTTAAGAGTTTTCTTTTTTTTTTTTTTTGGGGGGGGGGGGGGGGGGGGGACGGGCTCGTCAGACCTGTCTAGCCTAGGTATCAAATCTCTCTTTTATTTGCCTAAGTATTTGATTTAAATTTTGCTTACTAAGAAAAAGGGTAATTCTCCTTATAAATTGTATGTTAAGAGCTTGAGATCTTCAAATAGTTGTATATAAATATAATATACAGAAAGCTATTGTTTACTCTTCAACTGAGGCAGCTACACTCTCTTTCTTTTTCGGAACCTATCCCTCTCTCACTCTCTTCTTCTCATATCATTGCTTTTAAAAAAAAAAAAAAAAATTCATCTCCCCCTCTTCTTATATCATTGTTTTTCAAAAATTTCCTCCAGCTACGGTTAAATTGGATTTTCAAGGAAAGGAAGACTGTGAACGAAGAGGACCACACATAATCGATTGGATTTGGATCGATGATTTGAAGAAAAATGGATTTTCAAGGAAGTATTATTTTTGAGTAGTGTTCTTATTAACTTTTTTATATAGAGATGAATTATAGTGTTTTGCAAAGCAAAAAAAGAAAAATTTCTTCGACAAAAGATTTTATATTCCGACAGCTCAAACGGTCAATCTAAGTTGATCAATAATTTCTTTATGGGATATTAAAATTTTATGTTTTTTTGAGTTTTCTAGCTATTTTATAAATATTTATAAAAATAACTTTGTTTTACATAAGAAATGATCTATTGTTATTATGCTTATAAATTTTTTTTTAAAAAGGCTAGAAATCTAAATTTTTTATAAAATTTAATATCCTATAGGATTTTGACATGAAGAAATTATCGAGCAACTTAAATTGACTGTTTGAGCCATCGAGATATGAAATCTCCTATCAAAGTAAAAATACTTTTTTTTTCTTTGTAAAGCACCATAACCATCTCTTATATATATATATATATATAGTGTATCTATTATACTTCTAGTAGCACTTCGGCCGAAATACTATCAGTCCAAATTTTAATTTCTCGTGCATGGAATTTTAATTTAAGTATCTCAATAAAATCTTTATATCATAATCCTGCAAAATATAAATTTTTATCGTGTTTGGAGTTAGTTTACTATAGTTAATGATTTTTGAAAGGTAGCCCTAAAATAATAGAAAAATAATAAAATTTGTATGTAAAAAAAAACTAACTTTTTAAAAATCATTAAGCATAAAAAACTAACTCCAAATACGATAAAAATTAATATTCTATAAAATTATGATATGAAAATTTTATTGAGCTATATAAATTAAAATTTTGAGTATGAGAAATTAAAATTTGGACAGATAGCATTTCGGCCGAAGTACTACCAGAAAGACAATAGACAAATTCTCTCTATATATACGTATATATATAGTTTATTTATTTTGCTTTCATAAGCACATCGATCAAAACCCTTATGGTCCAAATTTTAATTTTTTATACCGAAATTTCAATTTAAGTAGCTCAATTTTTTTTGTATCATAATCTTATAGAATACTAATTTTTATCATGTTTGAAATTATTTTACTATACTTAATGATTTTTACAAAATATCATTTTTGACATACAAAATTTAATATTTTTTTTGTTATTTTAGGGTTGTCTTTAAAAAAATATTAAATATAATAAAATAATTTCAAACATGATAGAAATTAATATTCTATAAGATTATGATTGTTAAGAATTTTGCAAGCTAATAATTCACACAAAAGGATATGAACAAGTTATAAAAGATAAACTAAAAAAATTGAAGATCTTTCTAAACTAAGAGAATTATAAATTAAAAGAATAATTGGTGCATAAATTAGGGTTTCTTCAAGATTAAGATAATTTAGGATTTTGATATCGTTATCCACTTAAGCATTAATCACACTAATTGTTATATTTTACTGCTAATTTATAAAGGTTACCATCTAATTTAGTGCTAATTTCCTGATTAGGATTTAGCGTCATATCTAATTAGGTAAACTTTATGATTAAATAATTTATTCTGCTAATTAAAATCCCATTAAGTTTTAATAATTCTAATCAATCAAAGACTAATTATCCACGATCAAGTACTTTCGATTAATTACTCTAAAAGTTCAGAAAAAATCAAATCTATCCTAAACTTTACGATTAAGTTCTTGATTTAGTGTTAAGATACCGCTTTCGAGTCTGAGTACCGACATATTTTGGTTAGAAGTCTAAATAGTTCTCTCAAGATAATGTGCAATTCATAATATCAATTGTATTTTATAAATCTACATTACTTAGGATTTCTAATCATAAGTGAATTACTAATATAAACATCAAATAATTCAGTTCAAACACAATCAATTCAATCACAAAAGCAATTCACAAATCAACAAATAAAACAACAACGAGTATTGCATCAAATTTCAAGGTTATATGTCTAATCCTAAGATAGTTCTCATGGAGGAGAGAAAATAACAGATACAAACAAATACCAATCATAGAAAGAAATCAAAGAACGAGAATAGAAGTTATTCTCAGAATTCGATCTCTTGTCTTGCCTCTTTCTCTCTCCTTGAAGAATATTCCTCTATGTTTCTCAAGAAAATCTCTAAAATATGTTCAGAATGATCAAGGATAAGTTTCTAAAGAAAAATCTAACCTCTTTTCTGGAAAACCCAAAAACATAAAAAATCACCTAAATTTGGCTCTAGCTTATTCTGGAGTTCAAACTGAACTAAATAGTGTCAGACTAAACTGGGAGGATGACAGAGAGGTTGTTTGGGTCAGTTTTGGATCAGACCGAATTGGAGAATATGTTGTATGATAATAATGTTTAAATGATCATAATTTCTTCATCCGAACATAGATTGAGGTGATTTAAAGTGTGTTAGAAAACTAAGAATAAGATCTACAATATTGACATATAATCTTAATATCTCTATATAAATTTTGGATCAAAATTTATTTATTTTTTTATTATTAGTGATCTAGTTTGACCCCGATTTGCGTCTTTCTCTTTTTCTTCTTTTCCTAAAATATCAATCAAAACTATGTAATAACTTGAACTTGAATAATTTAAATCTAAAATTAGATCCAATAAATATTTTGAAACAAAAACCTAATCCAAAATATTTTGAGCTACTTACATTACAATTTCGAGCATGAAAAATTTAAATGTGGTCCGTAAGTATTTCGATCGAAGTGCTTATGGAAGCACAATAAACAAATATATAGAGAGATAAAAATGGTCGATCCGACCGCTCATAATGATTTTTGTATGAAAATTTAGTTGTAAACCAAATTTTATATTTTTTAGGTTTTTTACTATTTTGTTACATAGCTAGAAAATCACTTGATTTACTTATTTATGAGTCATTCAGAAGATGTGATTATTTAACTATTTAAAAAATAATAAAAAATTCTAGAAAATATATAATTTGGTCTATAAATAAATTTTCATATGAAAATCATTTTAAGCGGTTGGATCGACTGTTTAATCTTTAAAAATGAAAAAAAATATTCCGTAATACACGGATTACTCATACTACGCGTAGCGCCATAATCAAACTCTCTCTCTATATATATTGTGTTTTATACGTCAAATCTACATCGTTTCTCAGAGAAACAAAACTTATTACCATATATATTAGATAACTTTTCAACTATATAGACTACATTGATCCTGCCTTTTTTTTCCTTCTTTTTGTTCGGTCGTCTATTTTATAATTCAAAATTTTTTTTATAACTAATTTGTCCTTTTTTCAAACCTTTTTGTTTTCAGAGAACGCGAAAATATTGTTTCTAGAGACCACAAAAATAAAATAAATATAAGGGAACTGCACTGTTAACAAGATGAAAATTCAATCTACGAATCAATATAAACCTTCAAGACACTATTATGGTAGAACACAGTTCAGCTGTATCCCTCTTTGACACTATTTAGATATTGTCAGTTATAAGTTTATTATGTATCGTTTTGTCTACTTGATTTTTTTTTTCTGTAGATTACCATTTTATATTATTTTTTGTTGTTTTAATCAAAAGTTGATTTATAATATTATTCATGACATTATTCTAATTTATATTTTTCTTTAGAATGTCTATGAAAATAAAATAAAATATTTTAGAAAAAACAAATATTAATCGTTAAAAAGAAGAACTTTTCATTTGTAGATTGTTAATATATAGAACGTGGGCCTAGGGAAAAATAACATGCAGCATTACTATATTAGTGGAATTTCATTTTCTCAATAATACAGTACGTTATTCCATTCTTGTAATATCTCAAAAAATCTCAAGATGTGACCAGATAGACAGATACAAACAAAAATAGAATTCTGGCGTGACAAACTTAAATGGAAAGAAATTATATAACGTGCACGAAAGAGAAATCAATTTTCCTTATAGAAAGATACAAATCTACTTCCCAAATTTGTCTGCGAGATTTGAATGTATGATTTTTTTTTCTAATATCAACTACATCATCTATGAGAAGTCGAGATGAGAAAATATTTAAAAATAATTTATTTTTATAAACATTACTATATGTTAAGAAATAGAGTAATTAGAAATAAAATAAAATAAGGAAGTTGAGCTTTGAGCCTCAAAGGTTTCATCATTGGTCCAACAAAAAAATAGAAAATATAACCATTACAAATAGGTTATCACTAGAGTAGTCAAATAAAAAATCATTAAAATATATTTTAGATTACCGCTAATACTTTTTGCATATAAGCAGAAATTATCTCCCTTGCAATGTAGAATCACAATAAGATAATGTAGTTTCATTTCATTATCTCTCCTTCTCTGTTTCAAAAATTCTTCCACAAAACTTATGAAATTTTCAACACTATCCATTTGGCAAATTAAGGAATAGTTTTGGAAGAGTGGTATAATAGTGTCATTTTGGAAGAGTGGTATTCTTGACTATTTAGAAGAACAAAAATATCATTTGACAGTTGTTAATCAGAATAGTTAAAATATTAATAATTATGATACTAACAATGATGATAATGATGATAATAATAAGAAAACAATAATAGTAACAAAATAATGATAATAATAATAATATAATACTATAATTATAATCATAATATAATAATATAATATAACATAATTAAATAATAATAAATAATAATCATAATCATACTTATAATCATAATAATATAATAACAATAATAATAATGATAATATAGTAATAATAATAGTAACAATGATGATAATATAATAATAATAAATGATAATTATAATATAATTATAATAATATAATAATATAATTATAATCAAAATCATAATATAATAATATAATAATATAATAATAATAAAATCATAATCATAATTTATCTCAATACTGTACCAATTCTCCAATAATAGAGCATCCAGGAGATATAATAGCGGAGCACCTACAAAAGAACTTCAACCAAGAGACAATATCGGAATTTCATACTAGGAATCATAATAATATAATAAGAGTAAATTTACGGTGAGTTTAGCTCAAAAAATATATCAAATGATCTCCAAATTTTGATTTTTCAATCTTGTTAAATTCTTCATATTGAAATCTTATGGGGTACAAAAATTTGGGATGTTTCGAGTTTTCTAAACTGCTCTTTTTAATTTTTTAAAATAATGTACAAACATTGAATATTTTATTATTATTTTTGGAGTTGATTTTCAAAAATTAAAAAGAGCGACTTAGAAAACTCGAAACATTTCAAATTTTTGTACCCCACAAGATTTCAATATGAAGAATTTAATGAGATTAAAAAATCAAAATTTGAAAATCATTTGATATATTTTTGAGTTAAGCTCACGGTAGATTTACTCGTATAATAATATTAACAACGATGATAATAATAATATAATAATAATAATATAATAACACTAACAATAATGATAATATAATCATAATCATAATCATAATTATAATCATAATTATAATATAATAATATAATAATATAATATAACATAATTAAATAATAATCGTCATCTTCCTCTTGCTAGCAACTACCGCCTGATGCATGAGCGAAATAATATGCTAGGTGGCAGGATTGCACAAAGATCCTTATCAAGCAAGCTGGATTAGAATTCTGTGTGTACGGGCAAGCAAAATGCAACTGTAGAGCTACTACCTCTTTGACGAGCGCTTTCACATCTTCTAGGTACAGCTAGCTGGATTAGTCTAGCCTACGACCTTTGCCAGAATGTATGGGTTCTGAACAGTCTCTTAGAAGTAAGACGGGATAACTTTTTTCCTCCAAGCTTAATTAGTATAAATGTGGTAGCCTCCCTAAGCGTTACGGTCTTTTCAATCCTTGGTCTAAAGTGTAACACAACGATTATAACCTGAGCGACAGGTGAAGAAGGGGGCTTCCATTAACAAGAACAAAAGAAAGTACTGATTATTCCTATATTTTTTTTTGTCTTTACAGGTTTCCAATAAATAGTAGTAGCGGGCTTTTCCTTCTTTGTAACTATAATAACTAAATCGATATATTACTTATAATTTAATATATCGATTTAGCACTCTTTCACATTTTTTTTAATAAAAAATATTTAATAATTTTTTTTATCAAAATAATAATGTTATTTTTATTTTTTTATTTTTTTTCAATTCACGAACCGTTAAGGAAAGAAAAAAAAACGTATATCTCAACTGTCACATCCAAAACTCGGAGAAATGGTGGAAATTTAACCACCTAACAGTCGGGAGAAAAGTCCAAAATCCTAATAATTATCTAGGCCGAGGCTCGAGAGAGAAATTTAACAATGTCTGAATTCTGAGCAATTGCTTGCAGTTGCACGCCTCAGGAGTCAGGATAGCACGAGAATCATGCAACCGATCATCCTCGTGGAACACATCTCAATTTCGAGTGACTGACATCCATGGCCCATAATTCAGCTTAAAAGGTTCTTGCGCGCGTATACCTACCAAACAAAACTACCAGATAATAATAGTTGTTCTGTGGATAGGAAGACTCTTCTCGTTCCTCTGCGACGAATTACTATTCAATCTATTCTACTTAACTCTTTATAATACAATCGATGTATAGGCCCACTTGTCAGTTAAAAAGCACAGACTAGGTTGGAAGAAGGATCGCGCCATAGGGTCCGTTTGGCAAATCAAGGAATAACTTTGGAAGAATGGTAATTTTGGAAGAGTGATAGAATAGTGTTTTTTGAGAAGAGTGGTAGAAGAGTGGTATTCTTGACTATTCGGAAGAGTGAAAATATCGTTTAGCGATTGTTATTTTTCGAGAATAGTTAAAATATGAATAATTATGATACTAATAATGATGATGATAATAATAATAATAAAATAATAATCATAATAGTAAGATAATAATAATAATAAAATAATAAAAAATAATCATAATAAATAATAATATTATAATAGTAATATAATAAAAATATAAACAATATCATAATATAGTAATATAATAATAAAAAATTATAATTACAATCATAATTATATAACCATAATCATAATTATAATAATATAATAATAAAAATATAATCATAATCATAAAAATAATTATAAATAATTATAATTATAATAATATAATAATAAATTAATCATAACTATAATCAACATATAATAATATAATACAACATAATAAAATAATAATGAAGTAATAAAAAATAATCATAATAAATAATAATATTATAATAGTAATATAATAAAAATATAAACATAATCATAATATAGTAATATAATAATAATAAATTATAATTACAATCTTAATTATAATAATATAATAATAATAAGTAATCATAATTTTAATAATATAATTATAATATAATAATCATAATCATATTAATATAATAATAAAAATATAATTATAAAAATAAAAATAATTAAAAATAATTATAATTATAATAATATAATAATAAATTTATCATCACTATAATAAACATATAATAATATAATACAACATAATAAAATAATAATAAATAATAATAATCATAATCATAATCATCATAATATAATAATATAATAATAAAATAATTATATTTATATTTATAATATAATAATATAATATTAAAATTATATTTATAATAATAATAAATAATATAATAATACTAATGGTAACGATAATATAATAACAATAATGATAATAATAATTTAATAATAATAATAATATAATGATAATTATAATAATAAATCATAATCATAATATTAATATAATAATAAATTGTAATCATAAATATAATATAATAATATAATAATACTAAATCTTAATCATAATCATAATATAATAATATAATATAATATAATCAAACAATAATCGCTATTCGACGAGAGCTAATCCGGTATTCCACCTATAAGTTGGTATACCGGATTAGCACTATTCCCAAACGTACCCATAGAGAAATTAGAAATAGAAGGACAGATAAAAAGAGTTCATCTCGTGTCCAGCTCATCATTTCAGTGGGCCCCATCGTTCCCGACCCAGCGGCCCAGCCAGATTTGATTGACACAATGACACTTCAAAGTTCTAACCTCTTCTTCCTCCCGACCCCCTCCTCTGTTACTCTCTTCCCATCTTCTCCTTTTTTTTTTCTCTCCAAACCTCTCTGAAAATCTGTCTCCACGCAAAGTGATCGAACCTCCCACTCCCTGACGAAATCGGAATCCAATTTCAGTTCGTCGAACCACGATTCGAGCTTGATTTGAGGTAATTTCCCCCAAAACAACCATTCTAATTACTTTCTCAACGGATAATTACTTACCGTTTCGTCAAGATGAAAGAAATCTCTGTGGCAAACCCCATACAACTGTCCTTGTTACCAGTAAGGTATATTTCTCATCCTGAAGCGAACTCTACAGTTTGCTCAGAGCCATAATTTGAACTGACAGCTTATTTCCTGAAATTAAAATTAGATCAACAACCAATTCGAAGAGCAGAATAGTCAGTGAAAAAAATGAGTTTTCGAGAGGAGAGTGGCAGTGATGATGGACGCTCGTCTTCTGCGGCCGACCTCAAGCGGCCATTCCTGCACACAGGAAGCTGGTATAGGATGGGTGGTAGCGGCGTGGGTGGGTCCGGCGTAATGGGGTCACGGCAATCGAGCCTTATGGACAAGATGATGATGATGTCATCCGCCGCAGTTATAAAAGACACAGCTATCTCGGCCTTTCTGTGCACCATGATTGTTGCTTTGGGACCTATCCAGTTTGGCTTCACTGGAGGGTACTCCTCCCCAACCCAGTCTGCTATCATTGATGATCTCGGCCTCTCCATTTCAGAGGTACTGTCAAGTTGATCGCACCCCCCCCCCCCCCACACACACACTTCACACTATACTCTTTTTAAATAAAAGTGAATGATATCTGGTATACTTACAATTTGGTAGTTCTCCGTTTTTGGATCCTTATCTAATGTTGGTGCAATGGTTGGAGCTATAGCAAGTGGGCAAATCTCCGAGTATATCGGCCGAAAAGGGGTACGCCTCAAAATATGTCGTGTTTCCATGTTTCCATTGTGTTTTTTGCCCCCACAATTAATATTCTCTGAGTTCAGTTCAGTTTCTTTTCTGATTGCATAGTCTTTGATGATTGCATCCATTCCTAACATTATTGGCTGGCTTGTAATATCCTTTGCTAAGGTTAGTCATTTTTTTTAATTCTACTAACTCATTTGTGTTATCTCTAGTTCATGCAAGATTGTTTTGAGTTGTTAGCATAAACACTGTCAATGTTTGTTCATATATGCTTTGGATTTTGCTCAGGACACCTCCTTTTTGTATATGGGAAGGCTTTTGGAAGGATTTGGTGTAGGCGTAATATCCTACACGGTTAGATATCCCTTTTATTATTTATTTGTCCTTTGATACTTCATTTTAGTTTAACTCATGTTTTTCTGTCCTCATATGATACTAGGTTCCTGTTTACATAGCCGAAATTGCGCCACAGAACATGAGAGGGGCTCTTGGCTCTGTCAATCAGGTACTTTTGCGGTCTCATTCCCATTTCAGTGTTTTAGAGGCATTATTAACTTTTCTGGGCTTCTTTAATATTCCTTGCAAATAATTGTCATAGTTATTCTTCCAACATATTTGGGAACTTTGCATGTGCCCTAATAAAAGTTTCTTTTTTGCATCCTCCAAATATTCCTAAGAGTACCTTCATGATGTGATGGGGTTGTTTTTTTGCCTTAAATGAGGAAGAAACGTTACTAGTTCTGGTGTATTTGAACAAACAGAAAAAAAAAAGCTTAGGTGATTTTATCTCCATGTTTTATTGGGGTTCATTAGACTTGTTATTTGTGGGGCCAGGGGAATGCACAACATGTGATTATGAATGTACTTATTTATGTTCCTGGACTAAATTAAATCTTTTTTTCTTGGATGCATAGTTGTCTGTTACAATTGGCATCTTACTTGCATATGTACTGGGCATGTTTGTACCTTGGAGAGTGCTTGCTATAATAGGTAAATCAACCTAACAAGACTTTTATAGCACTATTATTAAATTACACACTCAATGTTCTGCAGTTCTCAATTATTAATAGATTCAATTTTCTTTTTTGTTAGGAATACTACCATGTACTATCCTTATTCCTGGCCTGTTCTTCATTCCTGAGTCTCCAAGGTGGCTGGTATGAGTTAATATATATGCTGGTGATGGTGAACCCAGATGTGGAGTTGGGATATATTGTAGTAGAAACACTGGATATGTGCTTGCCACCTTGTAAATCTGGAAGGAAACTTCCAAATACCATATTTAGAGGAAAAAGAAGTTGAACATTATCCATGGTTAATGCTGACTTTTCAGAGTGCCACCACATAGAACTGTACACACTGAATGTTGACTTTTAATATTAGGACCAGCTTTTATCATGGGACATATTAATATCAAGTATGTTTTTTGTCCTCTTTATCCAGGCAAAAATGGGATTGGTAGAGGATGCTGAATTGTCACTGCAAGTTCTGAGGGGATTTGAAACAGATATAACCGTTGAAATGAATGAAATCAAGGCAAATTAGCGTGACTTCCTTATTTTAGTAAATTAATGGATTGAAAAACTTATGGAGATCCTGTCTGCTGTGATTTCAGCTGTTATTTTACTGAATTGGACCGGACTGGTATATTCCTATAGACTATAGTGATATCAAGTAGCGACTAAACAGGACTTTAGTCCTACACTGATCCTTAGTGAGCTGAAGCCAACTAAAAAAGGGAAAAAAAAAGTGAATACTGACACCAAATTGGCACCATAATAATTTGATATCTGTCACTGTTTTACCATCCTACTAATTGTTACCAAGAAATGCAACATCAGCTGCTTCCAATGGTCGTGATTTTTCTCTGAGCTTCTTCATTTTCCATCTGATGTAAATCAGGAAAAACACAAAAAGAAGACGTAGAAAGAAAAGTTGAATATAAACTGTATTTGTACTGAACTCTCTCAAATGCTGTATTAATCTGATAGTGCCAATACTTGAAAGCTACTGCTAAATCAAGTTTGTCTTCTTAAGAGATCTTGACAACTTGTTAATCACCTGTCATCAGTGTACAATCTCATTGATTTAATGTGATTTTATTTATGTAGAGAGCAGTGCAATCAGGAAGCAAAAGGACCACAATTCGCTTTGCTGAACTCAAGCTGAAGAGATACCGCGTTCCTCTCATGGTTTAGTTGCATTTAGTTTGTACAATATTCCAACTATACTTTTGTACAAATATTTGAAGGTCATCCATTGATTAGTTTATTGATTGGTACGTTTTGCATAATTTC
The DNA here is from genome assembly GCA_037127355.1 of Schoenoplectus tabernaemontani. Lineage (NCBI taxonomy): Eukaryota > Viridiplantae > Streptophyta > Magnoliopsida > Poales > Cyperaceae > Schoenoplectus > Schoenoplectus tabernaemontani. Next base: position 23,024,358 of record CM073742.1, on the reverse strand, counting down.
CAGTTGGGTATTGGGCTTCTCGTTCTTCAACAGCTGAGTGGAATCAATGCTGTCCTCTTTTATGCAAGCAGCATATTTACAGCAGCTGGTTTGTTTTTACATAAATCTGAGTTTAACCTTATTTGGAAAGTTTACTCTGTGGCCGGTACTAGATGGAATTGCTGGTATTGAATACCTGAGCTTAACCATATCAGATTGAAAATTTGTACTGATAAGTGATAAGTACTAAACCTGAGTTGTACAATGTTGGCAGTAAATTTGAGTGATAAGTAAATTTGATAGATGCAACCAGTTGTGGGTGTTTATCGGTATTCATTTTTGCTTTGATTTCATGGCTTTATTTTTCTATATCTTCCTTTTTTTAATCTTAAACAGGCCTGACAAATAGTGACCTAGCTACCTGTGGTCTTGGTGCTATTCAGGTATAACCATATGAGTTTATTTCAGTCAACAACAACTAGCTTTAAAGCATTCACCCTTTGACTTTCAAAACTTTATTTTTTGTAATTTATTACAACTATATACCAACTATTATTTAGGGCTTAATCATGTGACAGAAGGGAAATTACTATGCATTTGCAGTTAAGAGTGCTTGATTGTTAAAAAAAGAAGGACAAATGCAGGGTTTATTGTAAACTTGACATTTAAGAGTTATTAGCTCCACCTCTATTTTCCTATAAAAATCTGTACTATTGTAGGTTGTTGCCACCGGTATTACAACCTGGCTGCTTGACAGAGCTGGCCGAAGAATTCTTCTCATTGTAAGTTCCATGCTCTGATTTGCTTTAATATTAATTAAATCAGAAAATAAGAACATTACTTCCATCTTCAATGAAACCAAGTTTCCTAACTTCTTTTCTTGTTTTTAATTTATAAGATTTCAACCACTGGCATGTTACTGAGTCTCCTACTCGTTGCTGCTGCATTTTTCCTGGAGGTAATACTTTATCAAGTATGAACTATTAAAAGAACTTGCTTTTTCGTACTAAATGGACTCTCTCATCTTTTTTCTTAATGGCAGGATGCTTTTTCAGAAGGTTCTAACCTTCACCATATTATGAGTATTCTTTCGTTGGCCGGCCTAGTAGTAAGTAAACTAAAATTCGGATTTTTAATTTTTCTTCTTATCACTCTGTATCTCTGACCTTTCTTAAATGCTTGTTTAGGCCTTTGTCATTTCATTTTCTCTTGGATTGGGAGCCATTCCATGGATCATCATGTCTGAGGTACCTATTTGTTACCATAAAATTGTTGATGTGCAATTGCAGATTCTGTCAGTACAAGCACATTAAATCATCAGTATTTATTTGGAATTATTATTGGCATTTTCTGATGATGCTGAAGCACCAACAGACCTCATCTGGCATATGAATTTCACCATCCTTAACCAGTGAAGGTTTAAAATTTAGACAGCCATTTAACTAATGCAAGCACTGTAAGCAAATAGATAAGCAGGTCAGTAAATTTGAAACAAGTTAACAAAGATAAAAGTTGGATCATGGTGCTTGAAGTCACATAAATGCATAATTCTATCTTGGAGCATGATAATTGAATAGAGTTATTTGTCAGGACTTACTTCTCATAGACATTGAGAGGTTGTGGTGAAATTGTTTTGTAGATTCTACCAGTGAACATTAAGAGTCTCGCGGGTAGCGTAGCCACTCTTGCCAACTGGTTGACATCATGGGTTATCACAATGACTGCCAACTTGCTCCTGAATTGGAGCAGTGGAGGTACCTCTATTTTTGTCTTCTCTCTTTCAAACAAAAATATAATGGCTTTTCTGCTCTTCCTTGACATTATGACCCAAATATCACCTGATCCAAATTCAACAAAAATGAAACCCTACTGGCCCCCACTGAGACACTTCTGGTTGGGTCTGAATGATCATAAACTGCAACTTCAGTTCTGTTCCTTATGAATTCTGGTCAATGCAAAGCTCGATCTGATCTTACCTGAACTACCAAGAGCTGAAAGTTGAGAGGAACCTTCTTCAAATGACCCACCCGTGTTTTGCTACATCTACTGATGTGCTAACAGGAAGCATGCTTTGTAGAGATATTACTTGAATTTTATTTATTTTGTTATTATTTTTCTTTTAATAGGAACCTTCACATTTTACACGGTGGTTAGCGCATTCACACTAGTATTTGTGGTGCTCTGGGTGCCGGAGACGAAGGGAAGAACTCTCGAGGAAATCCAATGGTCCTTCCGATAGATTTTGCAGAAAAGATACAAAAGCTATCCGGAAACAAAGCATTATTTTAAAATTATTCTTCTGAAAAAAAAAATCATGTTTAAGAGGAGTATAAGACTGATGAGCTCTATAATTTTTTTTATTTCATTATTGTCTTCCTCTTTGTTCTTGTAAAGCCCGAGAGTTGAAGTGTATTTGTAATATTTATTTATGGGGCATTTTTGCCTGGGTAAATAAAACTAAACGTGTGATAGTATGTTGAACTATATAGAGGATTATGAGTATATGACTTGAGTGATGTTGAGAACTTATATTGTGTGTTAGTTCCTTTATATTACAGAGCTCAGACACTGGCACGTCACATACTGTCAGCATTTGCTAGAAAGCATCAATTTTATACATAATTTGACATGCGTCTGGTTCATTTGAAAAAAAAGTAGAAACAACTGCCATAAATATATCTTTCCTGGTTCCAATCTGTAATTTAACAGCATAGCTTTCTCCGATAAATTAATCAAATAATAAATATATATAAAAGCATCCTCAGCTAGTCAAAGATCCCTGAACTAAAGCTTTTCTCTTTAAATAAAGCAAAACGGTTTGAAGAACTTTCCTTTTATATAGGCTACATTAATTTTGTTACAAAACCGTGGTCAGCTTAATTGAAAATTTGAACATAAACGAGGCAATTTAGTTCATTTCTTGACTAGTTGTACTGATAAAGACCACCCCGATCTACAACGGGAAACGGTTGCGGTTGTACGATGTTTAGCCGCCATGGCATGCACGGCAAATCACGGCTGTCTGATGTATCATCACCATATGAGGAGAAACCCGTGCTTTTGCCGACTGTAGATGCGTAGCAGCCCCAGTTTTGCTGCTGGTGTGAACTCTGGTATGAGTACCCAGAGACATACCCGGAAGTGCAGTCTAGCACCGGAGAGACTGCTGCTGCGGCTGCGGCTGCACGCCTTTCTTCCTTTTTGTATCTGATGCCACATGCATTACACAATGACTGCACAAAGGAAAAACACCAATTGAATCTTTATATGCAAAGTAAAATATACCAAATACCATCATATATAATTGTACGTTCTGATGCATGCATGTAATTGTAAAGAAATGTTTGATTTTTACTTTGGGTGGTCATATATGAAATATAAACTAAGGTTGCAACAAAAGCTCTATATATGGGAGGAAGAAAATTAATAATTTGTTGTATTAGTCCGCAGAGGTAGTTTACGGATGTGCCACGGCAAATTTCTTCAAGGGGCAAAAGAAATATAGATTTTCAGGGGCAAAATTAAATTCAGCAATTTAGCAATATATAAGATCCTTAATCAATTATTACCTTCAATCAGAATAATTTGGTATTAGTGCGTCATAGTATAAAATCTATTCTTAGGCGCGAATATCTAAGATGCATGTATATATCGATAAAGTCGAAAAATAAAGCATATCTAGGTACTACTTTTCAGATGAGTCCCATCTGTCTACTCAAATTCCAATGCTTTCTGTACCAGTCTCTTAGTTCTCATAAGCACTTAAAAGTTAAAACTCTACCAGTATTATTAAACATATGCTTAACGCACGTACATTACATAGCTATGATGAAATTGCTAGATAGAAACTTTAATAATTAATCAATTATATGGAATAGTGAAAATGAAAAAAAAAAATCATTCAACCAAGCAAAAGAATTAATAAATCATACACACCTTGGGGCCTCTTGGTCCGTTTCTCCAAAGAGGTGTAGATGTTGCGTCACAGTTAGCACATCGACGGGTCAGGCGGGTCGAACTGTCAGTCTCCTTTGTCAATCCAGCACTGTTATTCAACTGCTTATTATAGCCATTCGATTCAGTCGAAACAACATCCCAAGATACGCTCGATGCACATGACCCTCTTTGCTGGGAACCATGTGGCCTTGTTCGTGAAGTCTCGGCATGGCGGGTCGAAGGTGTCCCGAGGGAAAGAGTACAGTCGACGGTCGAGGAACCAAAGATGTTATCGGTATCATTGTCATAAGATGATGTGTTGTTTGTGGAGTGCTTTGATCCAGATAAGGGAAACAAGAGAGAGAAGAAGGTGCCATGGTTGTTTCCACAATGGCGCATCATTTTTGTTGAGTAGAGAGGAAATTAAGCAATGGAGTTAAGAGAGGAGTTTGTTAAGCAACTAATTAACTGTGCCTCGTTGGTTTGATTAGTTGCACGTTACAAAGGTGGAAGGAAGGAAGAGAAACAAACGGGGTATATATAAGGGGAAAAAGTGCGGAGACAATAAAAAAAGAAAAGCGAAGTGCTTGGGGACTGGAGAAGTGGGAGATGGATCCTGGTCCCGGGATTCTTGCTTAGTTCCTTGTTTGTTTTATGTTTGTTTCTTTTTAGATTTTGGGTTCTTAATTCGTAGCGTTAAGAACTAAGTAGGTTAGTAGGTGCAAATAACTTAATGTTCTAAAAAAATCCGTGCGGGTCAAATCTCACCCATCAAATCCTTGTTCGCATTCCGATTTGATCCCATCTGTACTCAAATCTATCCTAATTCGTGCTCCAGAAAAACCCATGGATCTATAACGGATTGTGGTAAAAAAAATTCAAAAAAGCCCATCTCGTCCTAACTCGTGCCCGACCCGCCCAAACCCGATCCGTGACAACCCGTTATATCATTTTATTTGAATTTTTAAATATTTTATTTGAATTTCTACTTAATTTTTTGAGTCGTAAAAAAATCAAATTTTTTTTTAATCAAAAATATTAATGGTTATTATTTTTAATATTTTCAATAATTATTTTTAATTTTCGGAATTTTTGAGAATTGATTTGAATTTTTTGAGTTACTTTTAAATTTTGAAAAAAAAAAACACCCGCCCGACCCGACCCGCCCCGACTGTTGGACCCGTCTCGTTGACCCGTTGTCCGATGGTTCTAGGACGGATCGCGACCGCACCCTCTCAAATCCGACCCGTGCTAACTCGTCCCGTCTAACCCATCGACCCGTTCTAACTCGTCCCGACCTAATCCATCTCCAACCCATTATGTTTTAAAACACTAAAATAACTTAGTAGCTCAAATGATAGTTAATTATAATGACCTTAAAGAAATTATGGGTTCAAATTCATAGACACAAAATGAAATTTGTGAGCTAAACTCTCATTTTCTCTCTAAAAAAAATAAGTTAGTAGGTGTGCGCTCCAATTTGCTTGTTTAGTTTTTAATTTTTGAAATGAACTATAAAGTGTATGATCAAAATTAGGGACGAATCCATATGAATCTAAGGGTCAGCTAAATCTTTAGATTTTTAAAAAAAAGTGTATTTTTAAATTAAGATTTTTAAAAATATATTGAATTTATTAATTTTTTATTTAGTATATAATTAGTTAATGAGTTTAAACCCAATAAACTATTGTAATCAGATTACTGATCTTTTTTTATCAAAATTTCACATCCACCCCTAATCAAAATACGAAAAATATTCAAAAATATATCTTTGAGACTATCAAAATATTAATTATCAAAATCCGTGATATATATTTAATATAGAAAAGGGTTCAAGTGCCTTAATATTCGTACCTCAATTATGCATTCACTTTTAAAATTTCTAGTTATCCAAAATTTAAAACTGAAATATTAAAATAAAAATATTAAATGTGATTTATATTATATTTAATTCTTACACATAAAATATGTACTTTTTATTTTTATTTTATGTAAATCAATAAATTATAAAATTAATATTAAGAAATCAATCACATTAGTACATTTTTATAAGCACTTATTGTTATAAAAATAATAATATTCAAACATCATAATTTTTGTTGTTGTATTTTAAAAAGTGTATGCTATAATTAAGACAATTTTTTAATATGGTGATGTATTGGGAAAAAAATGACAAATGATTAGATATTCCGTTCAAGTAAACTGTAAACCTTGCATGATATACAGGAAAGAAATCAGTAGCAATGATCAAACTGTAAGTACTCCTGATCCAAATAGTTAATAACTGACAGGTGGGCACTGCCACACCAAGAAAACAACAGCACAAAGAACGAATAAGGTATTGTCCTTGTCAGAACTGTTCAACAAGGATGCATACACAGTAAAATGCAGAGAGAAACAGAACCCAATAATGAGAAAGAGGAGCGGACAGAGGAGAGGAGGCGGTCAAAAGAGAGCACGTGAAATGAGGAACAGTCTTCAATGCAAATCACTTGCTCCGATCACGAGGCTAGCTGCACTCCCTCTCACTCCATTTTCCTTAATTAATCACATTTAATTACATTAATTTGGATTAAATCTCTCTTGATGAACGGTTATAATAATATAATATAGCCCACAATTGAATTTGAAACACACACTGCTGTAGTACTGAGGCTGGTGCTGAACTGCTGATGGAGATGGAGATGGAGACGGTAAGTAATACAGAGTCGAAACACGAGGCCGGACCAACCACTGAAGCACTACTGATGCCATGCAGTCATGCACCGTATCCCCATGCAAATAAATGAATTTGGTTTTCTTTTATTCTTTTCTTTTTGGGTTCATCGTCTCCACCAGTTTCTTTTATTCATTTTTTAAAGAGAAAAATATTTGAGTTCACTAGTCTACTTGAGTGTTTATACGATGATACGGTGTATAAACTCATACTCTGAAAAGTATTTATTAACTGACAAATCATATGTTAATTTTAAATAATTATTTATTATAATGAACTGTATATTAGAGTGTATAATATCAAAATTATGTACATATCTGTAAGAACTATTTTTTTTTATTAAACATAAGTATTATTTATTGAAATGAAAGAAATATTTGTCACAGTAAATTAGCTGTTCAAAAATTAAAATGATGATACAGAGGAAATAAAATCAACATAAACATCGACCATTTGTCACGTCACCTCATAAATTGTACTTATTTAATAATTTTATTATTACAATTGTCTTAATATATATTAATATGAGCTTGTTAAGTGTTAATATTTATTGATAACATGATCCCATAAAGTGTTTATCTCCTTCAACCACTTATTGTTATAAGGGGCGGATGCATAATTTTAGACAAGAGTTATTAATCGGATTGTAATAGTTTATCGAGTTTAAACCCGTTAGTTAATTGGATACTAAATAAAAAACCTAACAATTTAACATACATTATTACCTTACCGAATAAAAAAGAGATATCAAAATAATATCATTTTATATATTACAAAATAATATGAAAACTTTTATCATTTTATATATTACAAAATAATAAAAAAACTATCAAAATAATATCATTTTATATCATTTTATACATTCTTACTGATTCTATGAAGAAAACTTTTATCCATGGACTTTCATATTTTGTAATTTTTGTATAATTATTTTATTATTCACGACATTAAATATTTTTTAATAAAAATAATTAGACAATTGAGGGCGTCAAAAATTAGTTTTATGAGAATTAAATTAACAAAAAATTAATTCAAATGCACTATTTTTCAAAATTTAGAGAGATCAACTGATACCTGAGCAAATGTACATCCACTCCTGATTGTTATGGTTGACTAAATTTATTAATAATACAAATTTATTATATGTTAATATTTATACATATTTGTTGATAACATGAATCTAGCGATAACTGAACACTAGCGGGATGAACTCCCCTGAAACCTTTTTTAAAATGCATATTCGTGAACGAGGCACGCAAAAGGACACTAAATATCGCATCTTGAATTAATATTAATTTTTATATTTCCAAATTATAAATTTGTTCTAATTTTAACATCTATTATTTCTAAATACTTTCTGTGAAAATTGATTTCACGTGTCATTTAGGAGAATGAATTTGATTGACGAATTTATGTTTACTTTAGCTTTACAAACGCTTATTTGAAATTAATATTAAATCTTTTTTCATAGTTTTTCGGGTTACGATATTAAGTTCTTTTTAAGAGTAAGTCTAGGAAATCATTTGCAATAGTAATTAGGGTGGGTATCACAATGGGTTATCTTGACAATGCATGTTTAAATAAATATAAAAAATTAAAAATATAAAAAAGTTTATAAAAATATTCTTCTACTTATAGATTGATGACTATTCAATATTTATATAATTTTATTATCGTTTGATAGTCTATCAAAGACTATCAAATTTTCATACAATTTGTAATGATTTCAATTTAACAATTTTTTATGGACTATCAAACGATAATAAAATTGTATGAAATTTGAATGACCATCAATCTATAAGTAGAGAAATATATCTATATTTTTCTTTCATATTTATTAAGAATCCCATTATGAAAATTAACAAAATAACTCATTATCAATCGGTCCTCACCCTAGTTGCATATATATTTTATATGGGATATATATTTCACTACAGAAAAAAATAGTGCACTCATTTAATATTTATGGATTAAGGTGCGACTCTTGAAGCTCATGTAGAACGGTCGTGTCGATATATCAATAGTGCTCATATTTAAGTGGAAATTGAATAAAAAGAAATCCTGTGACGTGTCTCCGTGTCTGATAGTATACATCATGTAAAAATGCCCGTGTCCGATAGTATATATCATATAAAATGTCCACGTTAATTTATAAACATATTATCCTTCTGAATGTATAAAATGGCATCCCGCAATACTCAATAACATTTTTTGAAAAATAAAAAAGTAAAAAAATATTTCACATATTATAGTATGACTACCATTTTTACGTATAGTATGGTCCGATTTTTTTTAAAAAATAACTCGAGTCAGGTGATTTTCTTTTTTTTTCAACAGTGTCGGTGAAAAAAATAATCCGGTCCGAGTATTTTTCATAAAAAAACAGCATAATCATGTTAGATGATGTATTTTTTTAGTTTTTTTTTTAAATCTTTGTAGTCAATGGTCTTGGGAAAAAAGAAATAAAGATATTTGATAAAGATTAAAGAAAACTTAAAAGAAGAGAAATATTTGTGATTTAAAAAGAAGGGTTTAAGAAAAGGAAAAAATGCATGGAGAAACTCACGCAATGATAAGAAGAGAATCAAAAGAAAAGGAAGGAGTCCAAATCATCGGTCCAAGGAACGGTCGGTCAGAGATTCAGAGGCTTAGAAGATCCCGCCTTTTCTCTCTCCATTTCCATCTTTTATTCTTTTTTATTTTTATTTGTTCCTTCCTTTTGCTTAAGCCAATTATTCAAATGCAATTGTCATGCGCTTTGCTTCAAAGTGTAAAATCATGATGTACAACAAATTAATTATGTTGATGATACACAACAAAGACGGGTACGCAAATTAATTATATATAAATTCAAATTTACTTCTTGTGTAAAATCTTACAAATTAACGTTCACAATAGGACTAAGGGAAAACAAATCTATACTATTATATAAAGCATCTAAGAATTGGAGGGTCCATTTTTTGTCATGGTAAATTTTTATTATACTCATTTTATCCCTCAATTAGACGGATACTATTTATTGTTGGTTGATCGAACGTATGTGATCGCGTCCATTGATCCCCTCTTTCTCTCCATTTCTTTCCCTTATATACTATTATTTTCATAATTTTTATTTTTTTATTTAGCAACCTTGTGCATATTTGGTAAGAAATTAATGGTGATAATATATGTTAAAATAATTTACTTTTCTTGCCATAAAAATCATGAATCATTAACTCATATTGTGCAAAAATCTCATCCAAGATTAAATATAGTCTTTATTATATGTGTTTCTCTATAATTTGGTGAATTTATAACTTAATATTAGATAAATGTGAATTTTTTTATCTTATAATATTTTAATGTTTAAATAAAAAATTCTGCTGCAACACGGGTATATAGCTAGTTACAATTAATACACCAAGGATGTTATGCTTATTATTTTATCATTTTAATTCCCATCGTGTTCTTCAAGTAAAAAAAATGTAAAATTAATATTTGTACAGTATTTCCCAAAATTTGAAAGCGTGATCTTTTTATCATACACTAAAGTTTTTTGTTCTAAAAAAATCATACATTAAATTTTGTTGGGTTTCTTCATGACTCAAAAGGTTTGAAAACGTGCCGGAAGCATTACAACATTTTTAAACTTGTTCGAAAAAAACATTATTTGCGACAACACTAGTTTGATTGTTCTTCGAAGAATTGAAATTTAGGTTATTGATAAGGAGAGGTTTTTAATTAAATGGGATAATCTCTGTAAATATTTTTTTACTTCCACTACGTCAAAATACTCATTTTGCATCGCACCATTTACAGCGGTTTTCAGTTAAAAACCGCTGTAAATGAGTTTACAGCGGTTGTTAAAAGAAAATCGCTGCTAAATTTACAACGGTTGTTAGCTAAAAACCATTCTAAATGATTTTACATCGGTTTTTAGCTAACAACCGCTGTAAACTTAGCAACGGTTTTCTATTAACAACTCGCTGTAAACCCATTTACAACGGTTTTTAACTGAAAACCGTTGTAAAGTTGCTAATAAGTACCGCTGCCCTAGTTACAAACTCTCTCTCTCTCCCCAAACCAGAAGCCGCCACCATTAAATGAGCTCCGAATTTGAGCATTTTTTGAGCTCAAAATAACACAAAATTCCACCAAATTTGATCAAAATTTTTATTCTCTTCTCTTGTTGTCTCAACAACGAACTTCTCCTCTATCTTCTCTCAAACAAAGTGGGTAATGGAAGTGGATCGGAGTTTGTGATTGAAATCATCAGGAAGGACTTTGGCAAAGGTTAATCTGGCATTTTTAGTTAAAATTTGGTTGGGGAATGAAAATATTAATAAGATAGTTCTTTCGTTTTCGACTCTAATTGGCGAAGGATTCGGAATTTCGGGGAAAGGAGAAATTTGAAAAAGCAGTTCAAGATGTTCAAGAAAATATGCTTAGTGGGCAGGCAAATTTTAATTACTGTACTGTAAATGGGATTCTTGAGGCTTAGAAAATTTGAACTAGCAGGGAATAGATTTGCGGACAAATTTTCTTTACATAAACAGTCAATTACTTAACTATTTAATTATCTAATTATTATTATTATTTTTCCATTAGGTTAACACTTCACCTTGTTATACTTTTGTCTTGTATTTTATTGTGGATCTCTGTTTGCAAAGAATCACTTATTTCATTATATTTGATAGTTTTTTTAGTGTCACAGTTCTATTCTTATCAATCTCATAATTGTGCTAATGTACTCTTGTGGTAAGCAGGAAGCATTTATTTTATGGGACACTTATGGCTTTTCATTAGATTTGACCCAGGTCTGTGTTCTAATAATTTACTATTCTGCAATATATATCTTGTGTATTTGTTTGGTTATATTTATACATGTTTCATTCTAATTGATTGTTGTTATCTGCACAAACCCAGTTCATAAAATGTCTAAAGAGAGTGAGACATAAATAATTTAAAGAAAGGTGTAGAGAGAAAAGGAGTAAAGAAATTATTTTATTGTTATCTTAGTATTTTCTTTTATAAATAATTACAGGTGATAGGTGAATCAATTGCTATGGATGCTGAAGCCACATCACAATTGCGCAAGAGTGGTGTAAATATAACTGATGATAGCCACAAGTTTATTTGGCACAAGGTCTGGCTTGTTATTTTATTAAAAACTGAGATACTATATTTATTGGTGATATATCCAGGTTAATTTGTGTTTAAGACTTGGATGTTTTAGATTTTTTGTTTGTTTGAAATGATATTTTCTTTTTAATATTTTATAAATATTTATTATATTTTGTTGTATTATGTGTGTATGTTAGATAAAATAGTTAATTAGTAATTAAATGTAGTTATTATTATTTTTGTGAAAATGCATGTGATGAAAATATTATATATGGCTAGCATATATGGGCTAGTCACAGAAATAAAAAGAATAATTTTAAAAACAATTATTTTTACAGCGGTTTTTACGAAGAAACACTGCAAAACAATTTAAAAAAAAATTACAGCGGTTTTTATGAAAAAACCGTTGCAAAAGTAATTTTACAGCGGTTTTTAAGGTAAAAACTTGTAATTTACAACGGTTTTTAGTTAAAAACCGCTATAAATGATATTTGGCAACGGTTCTTATATAAGAACCGATGTAAATAATTTGCAGCGGTTTTTAACAAAACCGCTGTTAAACTTTGCTGCGCTCCCAATAACAGCGGTTGTACAACCGCTGCTGACTGGGGAAAATAACCGCTGTAAAAATCTATTTATGGTGTAGCGGTCAATGCAACATAACTACCTTTGCTGGTTACTTAAAAAAAAAAAAAATGGGACCAAGTGACAGGCCTTGTCGGGCAGTCTTTAGTGAGTGATGGATGCATGAGCTAGAGTTTGAATGATTTGTACGCTCATGTTCATGATTTATTGAAAACATAATCAATCAATGAATCAGACGAGAACATGAAGTCATGAACCGAACGCATGACAAATTGACAATGGCTGTGCAGCCAGCAATGGAGATTCCAGTCTGAAGAGAATGGAGAGCAAAGGTAGAAACCTGATAAATATGAGGATCCATCATCCATCTGATAAATATGAGCTGTGTTACTACTGTCTCTCAGTCTCAGTCTCAGTCTCAGTCTCAGTCTCAGTCTCTCAGGGTTTTCCAAGTCAAAGGAGAGGTGGGGCCGGATCAAAGAGAAAGGAAAAGTGGAGCCATCATTCCGTTTGTTTGTTTATTGCTGAAAGTACACAAATGCCCCTCTCTCCAGCCGACAGCTATCGGCTGCTGCCCTGTTCCTTGATTTGCATCACAACTCTAGCGGTGTTCATTGGGGTGCTGCCACCTGGATAATTTCAATTCAATCTCTCTGGTGTTCTCTTCATTATTTACAGTACCAGTGACATTATCCTGCATGTGCATGCATGCACGATGCATCAAAGATAAAATTAAACCACACCAAGTGTATGACTGCAATTGTGCATAATTATGGTGTTTGTTATTAGCAGTACCAGAAGCACTAAGAAAACAGAAAAGAAAAGAGAGAGGTGCTGACGTGCTGTGCAGTGTGCACGCACATGGTGTTTGCTGTTAGAGAAAGAGCAGGTGATGAAGAGAGGGGATCGTCGTTCAAAAAGTTGTTCCGACAGGGATTGAGAAAAGACCTAGAGATTGGTGTCGTTTTGTTCCCAATACTTCAAGCATTGATTCTGGGGCTTTATGTACAGACAGAGATATGATCATATGAGATATCTATCTTTATTAACACGCACACACATGCTTATTTTATTTGGTGGGTATTTGTCTATACCTATTATTACAAATAAATTTATAAAAGATTAAAATTTTTATGTGCAGACAGTTTATCTTGATAATTTCAATAAATTTATAAAAGATTTAAAAAATGGATTTTGTTACAGATATATTTTTATATTTATAAATTGATTGCATCATGTTTTATACAATTTAAATGTCGATATTTAGGTTGGTATACATGAATTCTTTGATTTAAAAGTTAAAAAACAATCGATCTATGAATATATTAGTATTTTTTCTACAAGAACTTACAATTGTAATTAATCTTCTAATGTACCGACAATAATTTTCAGTTTATCTATTTTTCAATCATAACTGAAGTGTTCCGAACTAGTGTCTTATCATTTGCTCAGTTTATCATTTGCTCAGTTCATTATAATAGACTTTATATATAATACAATTTAATGTCACATATTTCTCATGAACTCAAAATTTTCAAATATTAATAATGATGCGAGGTTGTGACATTTTGTGAATGAAAACTTATGATATTAAAACATTTTAGAAGTTGAGACAAGTTTATGTCCCATAGGTTATATGTAATAAGCAATTACACAGATCTAGTGGTGGCAGAATCCGATCCGATCTGAGAAATCCGTCTGACCCGTTTAGATCTGAATCTGATCCAATCTGATTTTAAAAAAAATCAAACTAATCCGACCCGATCCGAACCCAACCTGACCCGAGATCAAATGACCTTCAATCCAATCAAAGATATGAAAAAACACAACATATAAATTGATCCGACCCGACCCCCGACCCTATTTCTTTCAGAAGGTCAAACTGACCCACTCCGCCCGACCCGAACCCGACCCGACCCGACCCGACCTGCCCGATTTCCACCTCTATTCTAATTATATATGCCTTCGCTCAAAAAAAGTGTATTTTATATAAGATTAAGATTTTGAAAAATAAGTATATTAAAATTAATCTATCATACTAATTAAATTCGTTCATATTATAATCAGTAGATCTATAATATGAATTTAGAAGATAAAAGCCATTTTATTTTACCCGTTTGAAAAAGTACGACCGCATACATTACACAATGAAGTAAAAGGAAGTACATTTATGCTGAAAAAGTAAAACGAAATATATACCAATCATAAATGTTTTTTTTTTCAAGTTTGTTTATTTATCGTAAGAAGCCCAACAGGCTGTTTGAATTCGCTTTAAATAGAAAACAGCAGGAGGAGAGGTGGCCCAGGTGGGCCCAATGATGTGATCGATCTGAGGTGGAACCCAGGGTGGGCCCACAGAAATCTCTTTGATTTCATTTTATCCACTTCCCACGCAAAAGAAAAGAAAAGAAAAGAAAACAAGGGAAGGGAAGGGAAGGGAAGGGAAGGGTTGGCAACGCCTTTTAAAACGGGAGGTAGGAATCTAGGCAGCTAAGCCGGGGACTCCGATCGAGATTGACTAACCAAAAGTGTCGGGGATGGAATGATGGATGCTGCCATGCTGGCATGCTGCCATGCTGGCATGCTGCCATGATGCCAAAATGGCACGATGTATTTCGTATTTTGCTCGCTCCGTGAAAAGCCGTAATCTTATTTTGTCGCTTTTTAGCTAGCAAGCAACCGAACATCAGTTTGTCAATGATATGGGCCTCCATTTTGCCCCCAGCCAGCCCAGCAGGCGGCAGCTTGCAATTGAAAATTGAAAATCATCTGCATATTATGGCATAAGTCTCTCTTCAGTCGGTACAACAATCCGACAATGCAGGGAGAGGGAGAGGGAGAGGGAGAGGGAGGTGACACTCGCTAAGGCCTAAGGGCCAAGGGACTAAGGGTTAAGGACTGCAAATAGAGACCTTTAGCCTCTATTATTCCTTACCTCAGATTAACCTTAACCTTAACCTTCTTCTTTAATTTGTGCCTTGTACTGGTCCCATCCTGAGGACCATTAACGAGCAAAAATAACATTCTTCAACTGGCACTTGGCACCACATCCATGACTGTCGTAGACTTCTACACTTCTCACTTTTATTTTATTTTTATAAGTTAATATATCCTTAATATCCCCATAAAAGAAATAATTCATATTCTGTAAAGTACTCTAAAATATATATATATATATATAGTGCTTTTCTTTCTTTTTGTGAATCTAAAAATTACCTGTTGTATTGTAATCCTGACCGTTTTTCTTTCTTTCTCTTGAGTTATCCAATGTACCCTCTAAAATACTATAATAGAGGATATGCATATGCTTTTGGGGGATCCGGATCCAATGTACCCTCTAAAATACTATAATAGAGGATATGCAGATGCTTTCAGGGGAGGACGTTTTGCTTTCACATGGCCTTTTGATGCACTCCAATTATATGTTTCAGTAACTATATGATAGATCTACGTAACAGGGCCAATCTATTCTCTCCCTAGTCCCCATTAATATTTTTGTTCTTATCCTCACCCTCCTAATGTAGTAATGTGTTTGTTTTCTCTCTCTTCATAAATTTCCTTTCTCCTGTTCCTTCAGTCCCCTCCCAAGAGCAGATGCAAGAAGAGTCAGAGGGCAATTGATTTATGTTTTTTTATAAATATATTTATAATTAAAAAAAAAAAAAAAGAAATTTATATGAAAGAAATTTTGATCTCGAAAAAAAATTCAATTTGAAATGATGTGAATTCACCACTTAATAATCTGAAATGTCATAACCCCTTGGTAGTAAATGTACCGTCTAATTACATTTTCCTTAGAATGGTTGTGTTGAATTCCTCGGCGGGGAAGCAGTTCCATGATTTCCTCGGTCGGTGGGAAGCTTGATGGCTATTCAAATAAAGTTAAAAAAAATTATTTTTCATATACATACAATTGAGATGATATAAAATACATCTAACGGTTCACATTTTTAAATTTATATAAATATAGACAAGCACAAAAAAAAAATGTCAACTTCATATTAGTAGTATATATACCCAACAATTCTGGTATTGTGAGTCTAATTTTATTTATTGCCATCCACCACTTTTGGTAGATGACTGCCCCATAAGCACACAAGGTATCATCCTCCTTTATTTGATTTCTAATTGTATTAGGAATTGCGATGTACAGATCCCAGCGAAATTTGTTTTTAATTATCTTAATAATTCTAATTTTAATAATAAAAATAATTAAATTAAAATTTAAAAAATATGAATGATAATGCGTCATTAATAATGATGATGTTTTGCAAATATGTAACTTATAATGATCTTTCTCAAGATCTCATGAAGAGATGAAAAACAAACACAAGCATCGAGCACCATTTAAAAAAAACCGCTGTAAAGACAACGGTTGTTAAAAGAAACTATGTTTAAGCGATTGTTAACAAAAAATCGTTGTAAGCTGAAAATCTAAACAGTTTTATATTTTATTTCGGAAACTCTAAAATACTGACTAGGTGGGCAATTGTTTTGCAAATTGCTAACGAAAATGTAAAACAGTAAAATACAATGGACACTTTACGAGGCCTGTTGATTTTATTTAGTCCAAAACTAAGGAAATACGAAACAACAATCTTACTATTGCCTTTTTATATATTCTTTATGTTTCTCTACTTAGCAATATATAATTATTAAATTTCACTTAAATGGGAGATTGTTAAAATTATTTAATAGAAAAATTTACAAATTCTCACTGAAATTGAATATCTTTAATTAATATGACACTTATATGAACAACTGCTTAATACATTTTGAGTGACAATCTTTAACTATAATGGAGTTAAAGATTATATATACAATATATATATATATATATATATATATATATAATATACAATATATATCTTTAATGGTCTGAACTTTATAAAATTACGATTAATATTATAAAATTATTGGTCCCTAGACAGTGTTGCCCATATTCGGTAAAACAACAAATATTCCGTATTGGATATGTATCCGATACAGGTGTGGGTGCGATTCGGGTGTGATACGCATCCGATACTTCAACTGGCGTATCGGAGTATCCAGACAACTTTGATAAGTCCCAATACCCGATACGCCCCGATACACCCCTGATACGCCCCGATACGCCTCTGATACGCCTCTGATACGTCAATGATAGTTTTTCAAGGTATTTTGATGGATTTGGTCAAGAATACGCTCCCGATACTCGTCGATATGTCCCGATACTCCTCCGATACATCCCTGAGTGAAATTTATATCATGTCCTTTGTGTTGCTTTAGCATTTCAGATATTTATATATCAATAGAATATAATAATTTCTTCCCAACTTTATTTATTATATAATTTATTTATATTTTTATATAATAATTTATTATATATAGCCACATCCGTATCCGAAATTTTTTAAATTTTCTGTATCGCCGCATCCGCACCGTATCAAATACGATACCCGCATCCACACTCGTGCAACATAGTCCCTAGAGAACACAATTAAACACATGTAACATTATCAAAAGCTGAATACATGAATGATTGTATATTTTTTGGAAATTTAATTTCATAGAAAATCATGAGAAATGGACATCTCCATTTATTTTAAATGGAGGGAAATGATTATAGCAACTTGAGTTGTTATACGGGAATCGCTCATTTGTCATTAAATATTATTACGATTGTTGGTTTCTTTCTTCAATTCAGTAGGCAAAAAAAAAAAAATTCTGTTGACCACTTACGGTTGGCATCAGATAAAATTGAACATAAGTTCATGTAAAAATATCAAAAGTGCACACCGACATGTATTGTCGGAAAACTTCACTATAAATAGTTGATGTATAGCTATGATATAAAAATAACCATCCAAGATAAAGATCAGTCAGCTACGGTCAGTATTTCAGAATTTTCAAAATAAGATATAAAACTATTTAGATATCTAATAATTGTCATAAATCTCGTCTAAAACTATATTAACGCATCTAAAAAAGGGGAACCCATCATTTTACACATGTTTTTGACAAACTTTCACGCTATTGCTTTAAATTTGCATATAACTACGCACCATCATTCCATTAATGAAGGTAACATAATAGTGTGATCTGATCTGTTGAACTTGATTGCTTAACCCAAAACTTTGATCCTCGAGGCACGTAGCGAGGTGCGCAGCGAGCACCCACTTCTCTGCCCTCTGCCGCACTGACGCAAGCCTATAGCCGCACTCACCCTCATTTATATAATATAAATATTATTAATAATACGTTGTGCAAAGATGTCATTTTCAGTAGTGTCTTTCTTACTTTTTTTTTTTGAGTTAGCGCATTACTTAAATAAATAACTAAATTGAACTGAATTGCTCCACTTCATATTTCATATAAATATCCTTGAAATTGCTGCTTTGGTGAGGCCTCTGGAGTTGCGCCAGTGTTTTGGGTGAGGCTCCACTTCAAAGTTTCATGCTAGTTTATTAGTATTTCCTATTGAGAATGTGCAAAGCTATTTTAATAAGATGATGTGCCGCTAAGATGCCAATGAAAGCTAATGCAAAAAGACCCTTATTCGCCTTCATAGCAGATAAAAGACTGAATCATCTATGGGTTTTAAGAAAAAAAAAGAGATAAAAAACCAAACAAACTTTCTTTTAAATACATTAGCGCCAGAGCGCTAGTGCCGATGCATCAAAGTAAAAAAAATATGAAAGACATTTTTTTCATGACGTTTTAAACAAATGTGTTACTGAAAGTGATGTTTTTATTCAAACACGTTATTAAGAGTGGTACGTTTAAAATACATCACTGTCATTTAGATAATTAAAAATAAAAATCGCTGACAGATCGCAAAAGAACTGTGCTATAAATATATTGGTCATAATCTCATGTCGGGAAAATTTTATTTCGAGGCAGACACGTTTTCTCGCACTTTGGACTGACCAAATTAATTATATACTCATTTACTCGTTTGTAAAATCTTTTGCAATGAAAAATATACTGGCTTATAATTGATCATAAAAAAATAATTTCACAATTTTAAAAGTAAAAATATTCTTTTTTCAGCAACTAAAACACTAGTAGATCCTACTAAATTCATATCAAATATTATTTTAGTTCCAAAAACAAATGTGAGTGCACTTATCATTTCTGTTGACTCTCTTAAAATAATTTAATCATGTAATATTTAACGGATAAAACTTACAAGTTGCTCCGTTAATCTTCATGCGGAAGCGGTTCTGACCAATACAACACTATCACTGGTTCTACAAGAAATCACGAGCCAAAGCCGAAAACCTTGCGTTTTCCACAACCTAAATTCTTCAAGTCTTAACATAGTATCTTTTCTCTTTCTCTCTCTCTTTGATAATAGTGACATATTCGTTTTCTGATAATGTGTGAGAGAGAGTATACTAGTGTATATTTATAAGTCAATGCATCTGCTCAATACACTTGTTCAATGCACCTCTCCAGTGCACCTGTTCAATGCACCTCTCCAGTGCATCTATTCAATCTTATAACGGGTTGGGTTTGGATTCGGGTTTCCCATAATGAGCGTACTGATAATTAAATCCAACAAATCACTATTACTGACAAGATAAAACGAGTTAAATATATTAAGATGGATTATACGGAAAAGATTTTCAAGAAAAAAAGTCCACCTATCAATAGGTTTGGCCAAAAATTTCACAATTTTCTGTGTATTAAATATATTAAGATGGATTATACGGAAAAGATTTTTAAGAAAAAAAGAGGGTGATTTGAAAAACAAATTCTAAGAAACAGTGGCCAAGTCAGAAATGTTTTCTATGAAGTTCACTATTTTTTAAAATAAAAAATGTTATATTAAATACAAAAACTTTCATGCGCGTATAACATATCTTCAATTTGTAAATAAAAAAAGTCAAAAGCATCGGTTTAAACAAACATTAAATTAATTCAAAAATCATGTAGCCCTAGAGAGCTTTTCTTAAAAAGAAAACGGTGAAGAGAAAATAAATGCAAGTTCGATTGAAAGCTATAGGAAGTCAAAATAATTGATTCATGAGCGTATTTTTTTTAAGGTAAGAGGACTAATGGAGTGATCCCACTCGGCATTTGGAATGTGAAGAGATTTGAGATTTATTAATTATTTCTATTTTATTTTAGTGCTATTTTTTTAGTAAAAGAGATAATATTAATACTTCATTGAAGATAAAAATTATATACAAGAGACTTTACAAGATTTTGGATAATAGAATTCCATTGTATAATTTCAAATAAAATTGAACAAGTTCATTTACAGAGACACATAGAAAAATCAACTACATATAATAAAAAAAAATCTAAAAAAATAGTATTATTTCATAAATGTATGGGGGACAAGACGTACAAATGAAAAAAATATTATTCTATAAAATAGTATTATTTCATAAATGAAAGTAATATTATTTTCAATATATTGAAAATAGATGACAAAATGCATACAATATGTCAAGGCGGACCCATGTAGTACCAGGGGGCAACTGCCCCCTTGGATTTTGAAAAACAGTGTTTTTCGGTAATATTTTCGGTAATTTGCTCCCCCTCCCGGAAATTTTTTTTGCCCCCTGGATTGTCTGATTATTTTTATTGAGAAAAAAATATTTAATATCGTGCATATTGAAATAATTATGCAAAGATATCAAAATATAAAGTTTCGTAGACGAAAACTTTTTTCATCAACTTGATTATCTATTACTTTGAACTTTATTTTGTTGTTATTATAATATATAAAATATTATTATTTTAATAAAATTTTTATTTAGTACCCGATTAGTTAATGGGTTTAAACCCGATAAGCTATTATAATCCGATAATTGCCCCCTGAATAAAATCCTGCATCCGCCCCTGCAATATGTTATATTTTTTCAGAATCTGACTACGGTGTTTTTTAGAATCCGACTACGGTGAATATATTGTCATACTTTTTAGAGTACGACTACGGTGTTTTTATAAATATTTTGATCCAAAATGTTTATGGATCAAAATTTAAAATTCTGAGTTCAAAATGTTGATCCAAGTAGTTTAAAAATTCTTCATATAAATATCTTGTATAATATCAATTATTATTATTTATAGAGTTTTATTATTATTTCTGATGATTTTTGAAAGATAACAAAAAATAATTTAATAAATATAATTTTTTTTATGTCAAGTGTTGTCATTTTTAAAAAATGATTAAAATAATAATAAAATTTTAAAATTGATAAAAAATGATAATATATAAGTTATTAGTATGAAGAATGTTTCAAACTATATTTCAGACATAAAATTTTATAATTTGATCCGTAAGCAATTCAAAATATTTCATAGCACAGCAGCCGCCGGACTATTTTTCATTAGTCATTATTCGAAGATATTACTCGTGGGAACAAAAAATGCAAAATGTATTTTTGTGTGACCTTGCACGATTAGCATTTTAAACCTACCTTTGAGAAGAACGCGCAACTTTCACGGATTAAATCACTTTCGCCCTTATATTTTCAATAATTGAACAATATCAATGTGGTCGATCAAGATGTGCTTGCCTACATACAACATAACATTGAGATGAAAGATAAAACGAAGTGTATATATAGCTCTGTTCTTTTCTCATATCTCCCCACCTCTTTTGGTACTCAATCCAGCCTTAACACCAAATTCCTGGTTAATTCCAGAAAGGGAAAATAATTTACAAATGAATGGTGAAACCACAACTAAAACCAGACCGGCCATGTCGATCTTGCCAAGTAAGCGGCTACCAGATTTTCGTATAAGCATCAGCCTTAAGTATGTAAAACCTGGTTATCATTACCTGTTAACTCATCTCCTGAAGCCAGCCTTGATCCCTCTATCAGCAATACTATTTGTCGAAGCAACTCGCACCAACCCAAACGACTTGCTTCAAATACAACCTTCTTGCCGTGTCAACCCTCTCCATGCTGCTCATTGCAGGTTGCATGAGTATACTTGGTCGACTTCACGTGTTACAAGCCACCAGCGCTGCTTGAAGTTGGGTTCGAAGAGTTTCTGAACCATTCTCGCCTTATCGGGTTTAATGAAAGCGCTCTGGAGTTTCAGAGGAAGATACTAGAGAGGTCAGGTTTGAGCGAGCACACGCATGTGACCGAGGCTGTTAAGTGTCTGCCACCACGGCCCAGCATGATTAATGCACGCACCAAGGTCGAGCAGGTAACAAAATTTTAATTTGAACATGGAATGTTACAACATTTTCCTATAATTCCTTCTTAAAATTGATCGACGTCACAGGAGATAACCAATTAATATTAAATATATAACTACTGAGAATATTTGAAAAAGTAGTAAAAAGTTACACAGTATAATACTCAAAGGTTGCATATACAATAGTGTCATGTGCCTAGCACGTGACAGTTAACCAAACCTTTCTATAAGTACGATAACTGTATATATTCCAAAATATCATTCAGTCTTATTATTTACAAAATACAAAATATTATCAATACTATCTAACATCCCCTTCAATCTGAACAAATGAACTTTGTTGAAAAATGTGAAGATTGCTTCTCAAAACTGAATGTGTGAAGTGGTTAATGGCTTGGTGAAAATATCTGCAATTTGGTTTTCTGTAGAGATGTGTGTTATTTGTAAATCTGCATTGTTTAGTTTTTCTCGTATGAACTTTGTATCTATATCAATGTGCTTTGTACGTTGATGAAGTACTGGATTGGTTGCCATATATGTTGCACTCAGATTATTAGACAATAAGGTCACCGGCTTGTGAAGAGTAACACCAAGTTCACGTAAAATTCGTCGTATCCAAATAGTTTCAGCAAGAGCTTGAGCCAAAGAGCGAAATTCTGTCTCTGACCTGGATCTGGCAATAGTTGGTTGCTTTTTGGCTGACCATGAAATTAGATTGGGTCCAAAGTATACACAATAACCAGACATTGACCGTCTTGTATCTAAACAACCAGCCCAATCGGCATCCAAATATGCTATTAAAGATGGATTGATATGGATTGATACTTCTACTAAAATGTAACCCATAATTAATCGTTCCTTTAACATACCTGAGAATTTGCTTCACGACATAAATACATGGTTCACAAGGAGAGTGCATAAATTGAGATACTAAATTTACTTGTAAAAGTAAGATACTGAAGTGCACCAACCAACACCAACCATTTGTCTATAGTTATATGGGTTCTCCAATAACTTTCCTTCAAAGTTGAAAATGTGCATATTAGTTGCTAAGGGTGTATTTACATGTTTTGAAGCATGCATGTTATGCTTTTGTAGGAGTTGTTTGGCATATTTTCCTTGGGACAGATGTAGACCTCAAGAAGTGGAATGGACTTCTACACCTAGAAAATAGTGAAGGTTTCCTAAATTTTTCATTAAAAATTCAGATTGCAGTGTGTTGATAAGGATACTCACCGTAGATGTTGAACTCTCCGTTATGATTATATCATCAACATAAAGTAAAATTATAAGAGTATCTTTGTCAATTTTTCTTACAAACGTCGAGGGGTCTAGCTGTACTTTTGTTAAAATTGAGTTCTAGTAAAAATGATGTAAATCTTTGGAACCATGCTCTTGAAGTTTGTTTAAGTCCATAAATAGCTTTCTTGAGGCGGCACAAATAGTATGGATACCTCTTATCATAATAACTAGGTGGTTGTCGCATGAAAACCTCCTTTGTTAATGAACCATGCAATAATGTATTTTTCATATCTAATTGATGTAGTGACCATTTGTTATTAAGTGCTACAGTAATTATCGTGGGAATTGTAGTTGGTTTAACAACAGGGGAAAATGTTTTGGTATAATCAACACCATAATGTTGTTTAAAACCCTGTGCAACTAGTCTGACTTTTAGTCTCTCAATTGACCCATCTACTTTATGTTTTACTTTATATACTCATTTACATCCAATAACATTAACATTAACATGTGGTGTCACAAGCTCCCAAGTATCATT
This sequence comes from Schoenoplectus tabernaemontani, assembly GCA_037127355.1. Taxonomy (NCBI): domain Eukaryota; kingdom Viridiplantae; phylum Streptophyta; class Magnoliopsida; order Poales; family Cyperaceae; genus Schoenoplectus; species Schoenoplectus tabernaemontani. The sequence continues at coordinate 23,000,110 of CM073742.1, read as the reverse complement.
ATCAATAAGGGCTTGAAATTCCTCTTTCATAGCTTTTTGCCATCCAGAATGCTTCATTGCCTCAAGATAATTATTTAGTATAAAATGAGGTTCAGTAGAATGTGCAAGAAGTGAGGCAAAATCATCCTTAGTTTTAGTCATGAACCTAGTTTGCATGTGGTGAGTTCTCAAGGTATTTGTGGTTGTCTTTTGTTCTTTTATTGTTTGACCCTCATGTGAAGTATATTTAGGTTGTTGTTCTATGGGTGGATTTTGTATAGGGGTTGCAGTTTTTGAATGTCGTCTAGTATAAACTATGATCTTCTTATCAGGTGTAGAGTCTTTAGGTAATGTATTTTGGTTGGAAATAGTGTCATGAGTTGTTGATGGAACATGACTATTTTTTGAAGAGGTGATTTTTGAAAGTCTTGAGAAAATTGTAAAATGAATTCAATTGATTGAGGACTTTCTCTTAGAATAGTGGATTGGATATGAAAGTTTAGAATTTGTAAACATCAAAAAACTCTTTGTTGTTTGAAGTTTCGCACAAGTAAATATATGGAAATATTGTTTCATTGAAAATAACATGTCTTGATATGTACATTTTGCCGAAGGAGGATAAAGACAACGATATCCTTTATGTTGTTGTGACAAACCTAAGAGTACACATGGCAGAGTTCTTTTAGAAAGCTTGTTTGGTACAATATCTCGTAGATTTGGATAACACAAGTATCCAAAAGTTCTAACATACTTCAAGTCAGGTTGTTCCTTATGAAGCATTTCATATGGAGATTTTCCTTTAACACACTCAAGGAAGGAGTTCTATTAATAAAAAAACAACTACATGAAGAGTTTCTACCTAAAATTTAACTGGCATGCATGCTTAGCACAAAAGAGTTCTAATAATATTTACAATATATTTATGTTTTCTTTTAGCAAGTCCATTTTGTTCCGGAGTGTGAGGACATGAGATGTGATGCATGATACCATTAGAAGCAAAAAGTTTTGAAAAACTAGAATTAATAAATTCTTTTCCTCCATCAAATTGAAAGTGTTTAATTTTTGATGTGAAAATATTCTCGACAATAGTTTTGAACTCAACAAATTTATCAAAAACTTCATACTTGAAGTTTAAAAGGATAAACCCAAGTATATCTTGAAAAATCATCAATAAATATAACATAATATCGAAATCCAGAAACTGAAATGACAAGAGATTGCCACACATCAGAGTGGATTAACTCAAAACATTCTTTAGATTGTGACATAGAGTTTTCAAAAGGTAGTTTCATATGTTTCCCAAACATACAAGAGCTACAAACAAAGGAGTCAGATTTACCAATAGTTTTACAATCTATATCATTGCTCTAAAAAACTTAAACAAAATATTGGAGTTAGGATGTCCTAAATGTCCGTGCCAAAGTTCAAAATCTATAGTGCTATTAAAAGGGCAATATTTTTATTGTGAACAACTCTACTTGAAGTATGAGGACTGAATGGATATAAAGATGATCCAGGACTATTGCACCGAAGAAGCTCTCTCTTCGTTCTCTTGTCCTTCAAAGAAAAACCATTAGAGTCGAATTCAAAAGAACAATTATTATCATGACAAAATTGATGAACAAAGAGCAATTTTTTCTTAATAGAGGGGACTACAAGGATATTTTTTAAGTCAAAGGAATGAGTATCAGTGTTGGTGTTGAGTGAGGTGTTTCCAGTTTTGGTGATAGGAATAATTGCATCATTTCCAACCAAAATTTTTTCATTACCTAAATAGCTTCTAATTGAGTTTAAATTACCTGATGTTGAAGTCATATGATTTGAAGCACCTGTATCGGGATATCAGACTTCTTCTTCGGGGACATTAAGGTTCATGGCAACAAATGAGCGTGGTAGGTCATCTGGAACATATGAATGATTGAAGCGTTGTCGGCACTCTAGGGTAGTGTGGTTATATTTTTTACATATTTGGCACTGGACTCCAAAATGTGAAAGTTGGTTAGAGGGGTTTGATTTTGATAGGTGTATGAGAATTGAGAATTTCTAGGAGTTTGATTTTGGTCGTATTAATGTTGCTGTTGTGAGTATGTAAAACCCGGTCCACGACTGAAACTAAAGTTTCTTCCACCTCTACCTCTTCCAATTCTACCTCTGCCTCCACCACGAGTACCTCCATTTCCACTTCTTCCTCTATTTGCAGAAAAGATATTAAAGTTGTCCGATCCGAGATGAGAATCACCCTCAAAATGTTCAGTATCTACTTCTTGTTGAAGAAGAAGAGGTCTTAGTTCTTGAAATGAAGGAAGAGAGCGTTGAGCTCAAATAGCTGTTACAAATCCTTTGTATTGTTTTGGTAGACCATGTAATGTTGTTAAAACCAGATCCCTATCACTCTCCTCTTCTCCATTTGACTTCAATGAATCTTCTATGCCTTTAATCTTCTGGAGATACTATCCCATAGACATACTTTCCTTCTTCAGGGCTCTGAGTTCTGACTTTAATGCATAAACTCGTGATGTTGTGTTTTCAAGAAAATGCTTTTCTAGAGCCAATCAGATGGATCTTGCTGTGGTATTGTCTGAACTAACAAAAATTTGGAGCATGTCCAATGACAAGGTTGCATTAATCCACGATTGAATCACCATATCTCTTTGCATCTATCAATTAAATTCTGGATTAATTGTTTCTTTATTGTCATTATCTAAAATAGTAGCAGGTGGTATACCGTTGGACCCATCTACATGACCTTGCACATTATAACTACGAAGTACAGAAAAAAAAAAAATACTTGCTTCCATATCAGAAAATTGGATTCATTCAACTCCATAGGCACCAGACCCTTGATATTGATAGTGGGTAAGATTAAGTTAGCATTTGTGCTCCCTGATAGAGTAGAGATACTTGTTGTGCCATCTGACGAAGCTGGGGTTGACGGAGCAGGTGGAGTTGACATGTCTCTTTATCGATTAAGAGATGAGACAAGAATTGGAGCAAGCTAGCGACGATGTAAAGAAGTGTTGTTGTGGGAGAGTTAAATTTGTACAAGCAAGAGGTAAGGTCATACAATAAAAAATAAATATTGTAGAGAATCACTTAAATTCGTGTAGCTCAGTGCAAATTCGTCAAGGAGGCACACGATTTAGTAGGTTACGACCCACAATCACAGGAGACGTTAAGATTTAGGGAGAGAAATTTGGATTGTTGTGTTTGAGAATTTGAATTTGGAGGAGGAGAAGATTTGAAAAAAGTAGTAAAAAGGTATACAGTATAATCCTCAAAGGTTACATATACAATAGTGTCATGTGCCTAACACGTGACAGTTAATCGAACCTTTCTATAAGTACGATAAATGTATATATTCCAAAATATCATTCAGTCGTATTATTTACAAAATAAAAAATATTATCAATACTATCTGATAGCCCTTGAAAGCCCTAGGATGATGGTATTGAAATGTCAAAATAGTGCAAGAATGTAAAGAACCTAAGGTAGAAATGTATAAACCAATTTGGGGCTTAATATTCAAGTGTAATGGCAGCGGATTACAATTTAAATCAATTCAATTCTCACAAAAATATAGCAATCAAAGAAATATGAGAAAAAATAAATAAAGATAAAACAAGAACACAAGATGTAACGGAGTTCGGCTTTAACAATGCCTACGTCTCCGGGACCCTCAACCTCCAATAATTGAGGTTGAGCCGATATATTAAAAATGGTTTTTACACTTGTAGAACTTGGTCCCTTATAAAAATGTGCTGCTAAGCCTATCGGTAACACGAGTGACAACACACTAAAAAATTTGAGTGACAACACACTCAAAACAAGAAGTGAGTGACAACACACTCAAGAAAAAATGAGTGACAACACACTCAAGAAAAGGTGAGCACTACAGCTCAAGAGAATGTTTTCAAGAAGATCACGAAGGAACAAGTTGAGAGAATAGAGAGAAGCTAGATTGAGCTTGAACAATGATTTGGCTAATTGAGTGTTTCAATCTCTTGAATTATCTCTCTCACTTTGTATATGGCTAGTAAGCTCTCTGGAATAATGATATAGCTACATGGATCAGATTCAATAATATTTTGGTGAGAGTGGTGATCCTTTTTAAAATAGATCTTCTGAAACAACTGAAGAAACTATTTTTTCGGCCTGAACCGTTATAATGGTTTATGAACTGTTATAACGGTTTAGAAAGAATAGCCGTTAGATCAACTGAGCTGAAACGTTATAACGATTTATCAAATCGTTATACGTTTCATGAATCGTTGTAACGATTACAGAATCGTTATACGTTTCATAAATCGTTGTAACGATTACTGAATCGTTACATAACGATACACTCTGGTTTCTTCGAGAATGTTTCTGCCTTAGAACATTTTTGAGTATTGAGATGAACAGTTATAACGATTACCGAACCGTTATGACGATTCTCTGGGTAGAAGCATTTTTCTTATTGTTTAACCTCAATTTATCTTGACCAATTCAACCCAGTTTGAGTCTAACTAAACCTAAGCCTAATGCAATCTTGATTAAGCTCTTGTATCCCAGCACTAGTCTTGGTTCTTGTGCACTAGTCCATTGGCATGTTAATCTCTGCACAAAACTTAAACAAGATAAATTATAAAATTCAAAATTATTTTGCAAATTGACAAATAAAAAAAAATGTTAAGTGTAACACTATCTAACAACTACTATTACGTAGGTAATGTTTGGTGCTCTTGACAACCTGTTTGCTGAGACCAGTGTTAAACTGAAAGACATCTGCATCCTGAATCCTGATAGTCAATTGCAGCCTATTCAACCTGACACCCTCGCTCTCGGCCATGATCATTAACAAATACAAATTGCGCAGCAACATAAAAAATCCTTCAACCTTGGCGGCATGGGATGTAGTGGCGCGATGATCTGCATTGGCCTAGCTCATGACCTCCTTCAGGTGCATCGCAATTCCTATGCGGTTGCTATCAGCACAGAGAACATCACCCAAAATTGGTCATTTTCAACCTCTCTGTATTTGTTCAAGGAAGTATATAATTGTACCAGATCAGTAAATTCAAACTGACATTTCCTCTCTTGTGACAAAAAAATTACATAAAAGAAGTAAGTGCCTCCAATTGATCGATGACTTAGTTTTAGTAATAGCATCAGATAACAAAAAATTAAGCATTTCTTTCCCTCTCCCTATAATTAAAAGATCAACAAAAGGTGACACAACATACAAGTATTTTGCCAACCGGAAGTCGATGCTGGTCCCAAATTGTTTGTTTCGGGTGAGTGATGCAGCTATACTGCTGTCAAATCACCAGTCAGATCACTGCCATGCCAAGTACCGCTTGTTCCATGTCATACATACACATCAAGGGGCTGGCAATTCGGCCTTTTGGTGTGTATTCCTGGAGCAGGACGAAGAAGGCGAACAGGCGTCTCCTTGTCAAGAAGATCTCATGGCCATAGCAGGTCATGCACTCAAGGCCAACATCACCACTCTCGGTCCAGTTGTGCTGCCGCTCAGTGAACGAGTCTTATTTTTCACAACTCTCATAGTGAAGAAGGTTTTCAATGCTAAGACCAAGCCATACATACCTGATTTCAAGCTTGCTTTTAATCATTTTTGCATACATGCTGGTGGGAGAGCTGTGACTGATGAACTGGAAAAGAACTTGCAGCTGGAACCTGAGCATGTAGAGGCGTCTCGTATGACCCTTCATCGTTTTGGTAAGAAATTAAGAGGCGATAAAAAAAGTGGTATTTGTCCAACATGCCAGTATCGCAATTTATGTGATCAGATTCATTTTATAATTGAGATTTTTAGTGATCCTGCTACAATTATTTTGTAACCATAGAATATGCATTGTTCTGTAATTATTACCGGAGAGCAAGAGTCATCTGATTATAAGCGAGTAATTAAATTATGGTCATGGCCTTGGTCCGTGGGGACCACCAGTCAGTCAGTTATCAGCTTGACCGCGTCTTGATCTTCAAATAAACATTGGGCCTTCATTGAAAAAAAACACAGTGATTATGGGCTTTCAATAGAAAATAGAAACCGGACTCTGAGACCATATAAACATTTTCGTTTTTTTTTTTCAAAATAAAGAAATTCGATTTGAACATCATTAGCTTGGAGTTGAAAAGCCCATACCTACTTTTCCTTTTTTGAAGTTTGCTAGTGGCTGCTAAGTTGATCCATGCCTATTTTTCTTTAAAGAGAAATGTAACTATTTAGAAAGATTAGATCAATTAAAACATCATGCCTCAACCAAATTCTCTTTGAAGTCAGGGGCGGACTTAGGTGAGGCCGGGGGATCAATTTTGAAAAATAATATTTTTGGGCCGTGATCAGAAAGACTACGATCAGAATATTCACTTCGCAGTTCACACGTCCCTATTTCTCTTGCGCCAAAATATTAATTTAGGTTATATATTCTTGCAATAAGTCAAGAAACAGGAGGACCCACATGGGTAAATAGCTATGGCATCTTCACTTATCAATAAGATTAACTAAAGGATAATATCCGATGCACGACTTCTTTTATATATTGGTTGCTGATATGTAGTATTAAAGCTGTTCCAAATTTAAAGCAAATAATTATGTACAGAACTTAAATGTTGAGAATCGCAATGTAAAAAATTGGAAAAAAAAATAATATCTATACATCAAGTATTTCTTACTAGAAACTTAACTGCATTGCTATTTACTGATTATTAACAAAGTTTTGATAATTAAAGAGGAAGAGAGAGAGAAGTGCAAAAGAAAGTAAACACACTGTGTGATTTTTGTATTTACCAGAAAATTACCCCCAAGCTGCCAAAAAAGGAGAAAAAGAAAAAAAAATAGTAGCACCTATACTTGATCCTCTACATTATGGTGTCTTCCACTCGTGGAACTTACAATACCTACTACTTGGCTGTGGTGACTACGGGTAGGTGCCGCCTTATGTGTGGCACGAGGGTTTTGAACTATTACCAGTACTGGATCAGTTGCATTGCCAGAACTGCAGTAAGATGAAGTTCTCTGTATGTTGTTGATATAATATAATTAAAATATTGATCATCAAAAGAAATGTAAGAAAAGAACCAACTACCCTTTATAATTATTATGGTTATGAAATGCTATGCAAAGTTACAACCGAGGGAAAAATGTGAAACTTAAAAAGAACTAACACACTGATGTAAAATTGGCAATTCAACAGATATGGCTTGTTATAGAAAACTAGTTTTTTGTGAAATTAGTGAACACTGTTAATTAAGAGCATTGTAAAATAAATCATGTAATTCAACTCAGCTTACCACACCAACATGCCATTCTTGGGAGATCAGGTCTTTGAACTCAGCTTCATCCACTTCCTGAAAAAATTCAATATTTAGTAGTCAAACAACCTGTTCTTATTTTGATATCAAATAATAGTACTGCCTAGTTAATATGATTTTTAAAAAAAAAAAGAAAAGTAATTTGAAGGAGGGTATATATATACCACACTATAAACTGGAGGCACTGTCATTTCCCAGCCTGACTTCAGAGCAGGCATCACTGAGAAATGCATCAATGCTTCTGGTATTCTAAAATTCCAGCTGAAAATGGAAGGTATCGGAAATTAATTGTTATACAAACAGAAAAAAAAAATAGCTTCATTACAAGTCAAGGTACAATTTAAGATAAATGGTTCTATGAAGTTTCTTATGAAAATAACATTTCCATTAAGGTCTAGAGTATGATAAACTGCACAAGTTTCATGCTGATAATTTAACCAACAATGAACTTGGTTTGTGGAAGAACATAACATATTAAAAAAAATAACAATTTGGGCCTTGACCCAAAAATCTATAGTATTATAGTCAGTTTATCTTGGTACCAACTACCAACATTTATAACTTTGGTTCAATTCTTGCCTCTTGAGCAACTTACCCAATATACAAGAAGATACAATATTGCACCCATTCACGCACCAACAAACGAAACCAATAATTGTCTGGCATGTCCTCGGTGTTTATATTCATCTACAGAAATGAAGATCATTTTTGAGCTCATATCCATGCAATAAAACATATCTGAAAAATATCTTCTTTAATACTAATTTATTGAAATTCTCAGTTCAATTGAAAGTCAGTGTCTACCTTGTACAGGTTGTACTGGTAATGGATTCTCTTAGGCCTTCTCTTTTATTTTCTTTTTCTACTAGTGATTTATACTCGTCCAATTTTTAGGTGTTCACCTATACTGGTTTAATGTTTCAGCAGGGTGATTATCTAGAACGAGATACTATACCATTTAATTCCTGTCCTATCAGCAATCAATTAAATCTCGGATTCCCAACTATTTCCAACTTCTTTTTATACTTTTCTTACAAGCTTTATGGCATATTAAATCTTTATCAGTTAAAAGATCTGGCTAAAAAGCAGAGAAAAAGACCTCTATCACTATCAGCATATTCAATTTTGCAGTTGTAAGTAATGGGTCAATGGCTGGTATGGTGATCCTGGTACTGGTAACAAGACTGTGACTAGATCAAACATTTAGTTTAAATTAAAAGAGCGTACCAAAATGTACGCTATTGCAACAATCTGCATTGTTCCTTGAAATCTCCTAGTAAAGCAAAAAAAAAAAACATTTTAAATCTCAACTTTACTTTATTTTTTTGGACAAATTACCCATATACCCTGAAAGTTTTGAGTACAGATGGACCTCCAAAAAGTGAAAAATGCCCTGTTCATGAAATAACCTCCAACTCTAATTGTCTAATTTGCCCAAATATAGAGAGTTTTTTTTTTAATTGGAAAGATGAGAGTCAAGCTCTCAAATTTCATAATTGTCCATAAAGACCCCCACCAAATATAGAGAGTTGTCAAGAATATTGTCTCTCTTCTTAAATTAGGGGGTAAATATGATGAGAAACTTACTTGAACATGGTGTATTTTGTGTTGAGTGCACCATGCATAGATGGAACATCTTCATCCTCTATGAAACTCAGTTGCTCACTAAGCAACAATAAGTTCTCAGAAATTCGTCTGAATATGATATAAAATGAGACCAAGTAACTTGCTAAAAGAAAGACCTGCTCAAATAAATAGCCAAAAAGTTAACAGAGCAAAATCTGCTGGTTGGTTAGGGTTTAGGTTTTCTTTTGTTTTTTCCATAACAAATGTCAATTGATGCTTCAAACATGTTCTATGCATCAACAACTGAAATAGGAGCTCTCCATTATTAATTTCTTGTTCCAATTTGCTGATTACGTTTAGAACTCATTTGTGCAACAATGTGTAATCAAACATGATATGTTATTCATGCAATCAAACATCACAAGTCCTAAAACACAAAATGAAAAAAAAAATTATCCTCAAAGCAGCATAAAATAAGAAAACACACTAAAGAGGTTGCCTAGCTAGCTCCTACCGTAAAAAAAGGCACACCGGCCTTGTACCCAATTTGAGTCAAGTAGAGGAGGCAGCCAATACTGGCAGTGGTACGGCGCTCTTGCAGGGAGATTCGTTCACACACAATGCAGTATCCATGCGATATAAGCATGAACGCCACAAATGCTGCTGTTTGAAAAAGAATTCCTGTCACATACACACCGAACGACATCCAAAGCGAACATACCTCCAGATTTAAGCATGAGTACCTGAATAGTTTTGATCAATACTTGTAGGCTATTGTAGTTTCATTTTTTTTTTCTGTATTTGGCTCCTATTTCATGTTTTTCCTTTCTCATAGTAATATGTTACATGTGATGTCAAATTTTGAAGAAAAGAGGACATTGAAAAAAAAACAAATTAATTTTCTGAAGTCCGGAAGTTGCTCAAGTAAAGAGTACAAGTATAAGTCTGCCATGGCCAGTACAGTACCAGTATCTGATCAGTAAATAACAATGTAAGCCGGCACAGTGTATAATGTTGTTGTTTTATTTTTGAACAATTTAGAATTGATTCAAGAACTAACTATAGCAACTGAACTGGTGCCACCAAGGCTTCAATTTAAGTAATCAGAGACGGGATTGTTTGTTTGGTAAGAGTTCTGATATATTTCATTACTCCAGAAGAAAATTTTGTAATATTTTCTGTGTAAAAATAAGTAAACTCACCAAAAGGAAAAGGCAAGAGCAAGTTGCAGAGTTTTGATCAACGGTACCAGTGATAGCACCCATTGTAGATTGTTAGCCAGCTGCCACAACACCAAAATAAATTCTGTCAACAATGATCACACATCTTTATTTAAAAAATATGTGTCACTCCAATAAAAAAGAATAGCATATGATAGTAAATTGGTAGTAAATCAAACAACTAAAAATTCAAGAATGAGAAAAAGAACCTGATAATGGCGATTTCTCCAAGAACTGAGTCCCCATGAAAACCCAGAAACAGCCCATATTGCGAGAAACGCCAGGTAAACCGAAGGCAGAGGCCGGTAGGAATCTTCTAAGTCGATCTGATTTGTCGGAGAAGAAGTTGCAGTAGAGTTCAAATCCATGTATTGCCCTTTAGAGTTGGTTACCAGATGGGATATTTTTTTGTGAGGAAGGAGTGAGAAAAGGACGAAGCGAAGAAATAGATGAAGTCCCCGTGAAAGGATACACCTCCAAATAGAATAGGCGGGAGTCTCCTCTAATTTCCCCACGTTCGAGTGATTGTTTCTGAACTTCTCCAGTTCAAGCAACCGAACTCCTCCATTGATCCTTAGATGAAGTCTTCTGACAACTGAACATCCAAATTGGAGAAGTCCAGTGTGGAAAAACTGGGGGGGGGGATAAAGTTACATGAAGAGTGGCGCTTTTTTCTCACCAGAAATGTTACATGGATGGAGTAGCAGAATAGGAGTTGTTAGGTTTGGTTTGGTCTCAGGCTCTCAGGTTCTCAGGTTCTCAGGTCTCAGCAGAGTTGATCAAATAAAAAACAAACTGCAACACTTCTGAGTTCTGAGGTGCAAATTACAATAATGCCCTTGCTTTTTTGGAGTTCAAATGAAGAGAGGGAGCATTGGAGCAACAATTGTGTGAGCGGATTAGCAAGAGGCCAGATGCTTAAAAGTTACTTGATTAATTTTAGACAAGTTTGACCTTGGGCATGATTTTAAAATTTTAGTTTTAGTGGGTTGGGAAAGATTGTAGTCAATGACAAGGTGAATCATACAACCTAAATAAAGTATGATGTAACTAATGGAATATCTTGGTTACTCCAGGAATAAAAAAAGAAGATATAGAAATATCAATCACAACTCACAAGTAACTAATATGGTTGCATCAAGCACAGTTCCCTCACTGTGATACACGTAACACGTTAATTAATTTACAAACATCGACACATAAAAATTACATATATGCACAATTGATCCCTTCCATAATTCCTTTCCAATGAAGAACGGGGGGAAGGAAAAATAAATGGGAAGGGGGGTTTGTTAGATAGATCATGCGTCAGGTTTGTGTATTGGTTCAGTTCAATCTTCAAGGAATCAAGGCATCACACACCCCAATCATCCCCATGGATTATGCATGTACTGGGGTTGTGTGATCTCCTTCTTATTTATTTTTTCCCTATCAAACACAAACACACTAACATAGAAACAGGAGCTATTTACAAAATGGCCCTTCCTCGTCTATCATTAACTAGAATAATTTTGTTGTTTCTTGTGTGCGCTAGGTTTGAAAGTAGTTGTTGCATGAACACTTGCTTGATAAAATTTTTGGTTGGTTATGGCCAACTAACTTTGAAGGAGAAAAAAAAATCATATACTAAATGAGTTAATGCCGGTCAAAGTTCATTACAAGAGGGTCATATATTCTTATATGAAGGTGCATAAGTGCGTACTATTTACAAAGGCTTTCCTAATTCAAAATGTCAAAAATTTAATATTCGCAACTGATGTTGAAACGCAAAGTCCATAATAAATAAATGCCAGGGGATAAGGAACTTCGACTCTACGAACATTAATAAGTTCTTCATAATATATTTTGGCATAATATGTGATACGTACATAGGACATAGTACATCATGTTACATTGTTTTGAATCCATGCAGTCACTTTTTTTTTCAAATTTTTATTATATTTAAATTTAAATATAAAATATAATCTCTTTCAGAAAAAAATTCCGACAAATATTTTACTTTACTGTAAATTATATATTTTCTCCTGCAAATTTAAACATATTTCAATGAAACGTGAGGGATCCCTTCACAACGGGTAATTTTGCCAATCTTGACAGTAGCATTCTAAAAAAAATATATATATAGATGTATTTTTTAACTTATAGAAAGTATTTCAAATTCTATATAATTTAGTTATTATTAATTTAATGATTCATCAAAGACCGTTAAATTATAATCATTATAAATTTATAAAACTTTGATGAATTTTGATGCACTATCAAATAATATATAATTTGTATGAATTTGAAACACTAATATAATTATAATTTTTTATTTTAAATTTTAAATTTTTTTATATATTTTTTAGAATATCATTATCAAGATTGTCAAAATAACATTATGAAGGGATTCCTACCCTCAATGAAGAAGGTAAAATTCGACAAAAAAAAAGTTGTGCATAATGTATTAAATGTGACTAATCATAATCAAATATGATAATATATGTCATACAGTAAATATGTCATGAATAGACAAGTTATAATATGACACGACCTGTCTTATATGTGTCATGTTATATACATGACGTGTCTTTTCTCTTGATATGTCACCGTACATCATGACAAGTATTTATGAGATACGCCACTATATTTTTTTCACGGAATGTCACAGAACATCAGTGTTTTTATGTGAGGGGATCGGTTGATAATGGATGATTTTGATAATTTTGATAATAGATTTTTAAATAAATAGAAAAAAAATTATAGATGTATTCTTTTATCTATGGATTGATATTCATTCAAATTTTATTTAATTTCATTATTGTTTGATAGTCCATCAAAGACCGTTAAATTGAAACCGATGTAAATTATATGAAAATTTGATAGTCTTTGATGAACTATCAAATGATAATAAAATTGTATAAAATTTGAATGATCATCAATCCATAGGTAAAATAATACATCTATAAATTTTTTTCTATTTTTAAGATTTTTTTTGTATATATGTAACCTCATTGTCAAAATAACCCATTTTCAACCGATTCCCTCTTTTTTTTTTATTCACGTACTAACAATACGCAATTAATGAATAATAACGACTGTTTGCATATTAATTAACCAATTGATAATTTGATTTTTGTGAAATTCATAATAAACACAAAATAAAATTTACATTAAAAAGAAATAAAAATGACAAACCGTTAGCATTGTCAAAAGCTGTTGTTGATGCGCCGCTTGTAAGCAATTTTTTATTCTGAAGAATGAAAGTCATTTCTGAAAAATATGTTGGAAAAACTTCAGTTGTTCGTCGCATTCCAAGTGTCCCTCATCTTACTTGTAAACTACAATTATCGATCTAAGTATAAAATTGTTAATTGCTAGAATTTAGTTATTACATTTAAGCAGATTATATTAACAAAATAAAGATAAGAGTTAGCAATTATGTGCTTTAATTTATAAGGCGGGATTTCTTGACAACTATTAATTTTGACAATCTTAACAACCAACATCATATAAATTCATAGCATAAATATGACAACCAACATCATATATATTCATAGCACAAATATAACAACCAACATCATATAAATTCATAGCACAAATATGTTCTTGAACTTATGTATTGATTGCGATTCAATTTTCATGCAATTTGAGTGTAATTTGACATTCCATCAAAAACTATCAAATTATATAGTAATTTTGATATTTTAAATTTAATATTCTTTGATGAAATATCATATCACATTTAAATTGCATAAAACTTGAATCAAATCGATCAATAAGTTCAATTATGTTTATAAAGGTTTTCGATTGTTGTGATTTTCTATGTATTTATGTGAGGTTGATTGTCAAAGTTGTTAGTTGTCAAGGGGTCCCACCGATTTATAAATAATTATAATTAATGAATAATTGATATATAATTGGATGAATGGTTTAGTTTATTACATTTAAGTAGATGATATTAAAAAAATAATGTCAAGAGCTAACAATTATGTACTTTAATCTATAAATAATTATAATTAACGAATATTTGATTTGTAATTGGATGAATGGTAATGGTATGGACTAAACAAAACTAGCTTACTTCTCAGTTTTGTAGTTATAACTTCTCAGTTCAGCTGTACAAGGTTGATAATTGGAGACTCATATGAATTCTATGGCGGGAATGACCTACCTATGTGTATTTTGAGCCAAAAAGAAAAGTTTAAATTGTGTGGCAATGATAGATAATTAGATATTGTGGGCTGTTATTGGCTTATTGCTAGCTCATATGGTCAGTGATCTATTACGTTGGTATGGTAGTTAAACATGCCACAAAAAATCCGGATTGCATAAAGTTTGGACTTTTGTACAATATATTTCCTAATAAAAAAAAATATTGAAAATTTGGAATATGGAATGATAGGAAAGCGTTTTGAGAAATTGACACCTCACTTGTCCCGCATAAAAACGCTCAACAACACATTGACTGGATTATAATTTGAGTATAAAAATAGTTTCTAATATATTAGGTGTGCATTGTAGGGCATTAGGTAAACCGATTCTACAACACATGCATTGACTCAAATAGTTATTTTTTTTTCTAGTGTTCATATTAAAAAAGATTGTTGATGTTTATAGTTTATTTTATATATGTGCGTGGTGCAGCGTTGTAACTTGTGCGAATGTATTTACCTTCCAAACTTCTTTCAAAAAGTGTGTATTTACACAACTAAATTGGTCTGTTTTGAAAAAAAAAATTGAGATCGAATTTTATTTTTGTGTATATATGGTTTAGGAATTTACAACTGCGATGGTGTTTTGATTATAATATCACATGCATTTGATTATTTAAATTCGAAGTATTGATTAAATCAGAAAGCATTAATTGTGAATAGATCAGCTTCTTGGTCCGAATTAGCGCAAACAATAAGAAATTAATATTGACAGCGCAAAAGCTATTTTTCCCCGGACCTGTTTTGAGATATATTGGATTGGAATAAATTTAGAAATTGGAATAGAAATGTAGAACTTGCATGTTCCAATATGGATCCAAGGAGTATATGTTTTTTTTTTTTTTGTCTGATGACTGATATGTTTTTTTCTATGATATAACTTTAACCTAGTTGCAAAGAATCTGAAATATCAAATGATTACGACACTGGTACAAGAAACTTCGTCTATGTTTGATAGTATATTCATTAATTCATGCTTAATTGTAATACAAACTATCATATCAGTAATCATGCTGATATACAATGAATGGTATCTTATCTTACCAGTAGGTGACTAGAAGTTCAATACAAGGTATTAATTAGCAGCCGCACTACACCGCACCCTCATAGCAAATTCAATAATTATACACTTAGGGAGATGACCTGCCATGAGATCAGTTCAGAGTGAAATATCTTTGAATCACCATTTTTTTTTTGACAAAAGTGAAATGAATTCACCGGAATTCATTGAAACCATGACAAAATTACATTCAAAATTGTTCTTTTTGGTACTAAATAGTTGGTACCAGTTGAGACGTGTTAAAAAACACCTAGTACAAGAGATAGCAAGACAAACCTAGCACAACATAAGAAACTAGCAGTCTACTTCAGCAAAGTAAAAACAACACAAGAACAAAATAACAGTATAGCCAACTACAGACATATCAAAACATACAATCAAAGGCCATGACAATAATGAAAACAACATTCAAGAAAATCAGTGCCTATCCTCTCCCTCTTCCATCTCCTAAATGGGATTCAAAGCCAGAGGAGAACTGACTTCCTCTGATAACTGTAACAGTAAATCATCTATATTTTATAGTAATATTGTCTTTGCCAGCATAAGAACATCAAAAAGAGGCGAAGCCTATAATTTTAGACCCAATTGTTTTAATATTTGTGCAGGTAGCGTATGAGAAAAATAATCTCAGCAAAAATAATATATTTAATCCATGATTTTTTTGGTCTTAGCTGATCTCAGCGAAATAAAAACCAAATGTATGTCTTCTAAAATCGAATTAGGATATATAACATTAACAGGCTTCAGTAATAGCGGTCCTTTATATGGGCTATATATACAGATTAGATGCTAGGCTAAGGCCTTAAATAAAAATCAAATCATACAGGCTGCAACACAATATATATATATATATATATATATATATATATATATATATAGAAGAACCAGATTTATATTTCGTGTTCCAAAAGAATCTTATACCAAAAAGTGGCTATGAGCACTAGAAAGAAAATTGCACAAAAGCAAAAAGCACATGCAGTCTTGTTATATGACTAGGGAGAAAGGAAGGTCTCAAGTTGGTATTATTATATACTAGCATTAAATCATTCATCTACTTTGGAGTGAATGAGGTCTCCACCAAATCTACTTTGTCCTTAATTAAACACCTCGCATAAAAAGTATGTACCAATTTAATTCAAAACTTTTTTTTACTTAATCTAATATCTTAAACTCTGTTGAGCTCTTAGCCATTTAGATGTGCCATCACAACTTGTCATTTGTCCTGTTTTGTTGCATTTTGATCCTTATTCATCTAATATAATGAAATTGTGAGAACACCCAGGAAGGATTTAAAAAATCACCCATCTTTTTTTTTTGCTTTTATAATAGTATGGAATTTATCATAGCGTTAAAATAATTGCAAGTCATATATTTTAAAGCTATTTATTACTATAATTTATTGGGTTCAAACCCGCTAGCTAATCAAATATTAAATAAAGAAATTAATAATTCAACATACATTCTTATCTAATAAAAAATTATTAAAATAATAGATAATCAAGTCGATGAAGAAAACTTTCTTTTACGGGATTTTATATTTTGAATCTTTGCACAAGTCTTTCATTATCCATGATATTAAATATATTTTTTTAATGAAAATAATCAGATAATTCAAAAGATAAAATTAACAAATTTTAATTTAAAATATATATTTTTAAAATTAGAAGGATCAACGATACAAACTGCATCCGCCCCTGTTTATTACCACATCTGTTCACATGATTTATTACCCCCAAGTATTGACAACCCCCCCCCCCCCCTTTTCTGTAATGAATTATAACATTGGCCGACATAAAATGTCCAACATAAAATGTCCATAAATGAAGTTGACCAAAATTTTGTTAGGGTCTCGACTTCGAGACGCGTCTATAAGATATATATAAATTAGAGACGGATATATCTCGAGGTTCTTGTTAAAGCAAATAGATATGGAGATCGAGATGAACATGGACCAATCTTCAGCAAAAGCCCCTTTTATCATACGCCAAAGTTGTTTTATCTTTTTGGCTAACAATAGATGAGAAAAAGGAGACGGAGAAAACAAAATAAACACGGAAGGATGAAACTAAAAAGTTGATGTTCGTCGGAAGTCATTAATTATTTCTGAAAGCACTAAAGATGGCCATAGATTGGCAGATTTCTTCTCCTGTGGTGCTCGTCGTCAGTGTGGCCTTGCTATTATCACGAAAGAAGGTATATCATTCATCCGGTTTCAGATAGACACTACCAGAAAAAAAAAATTAGAATCGATTTTATAAACAATTTAATTTGCTAATACATAGATTAAAAACACCATGCAATAATAGTTATGTTGAAATAAGTCTCACTTTCCTAGTAATCAACTCATAGTACTTAGGGCAATCAATATGAAGAAAAGAAAAAAAATAATACAAAAGATAATTATGTTGAAATAATATAAGTTATTTTTAATAATCTATCCTATATGGCAAAGGGTACAAAACAACCTTTATCTATACTTGAGTTGTAACTCAGGCTTCACCTCGATAATATAGTTTTTAAATAAAATAATAATAATATAAGATTTTAAATATATTTAATAAAATTTCACATTAAAAAAATAAACACAATATTTTTAAATACTAAGTAATAATGATAATAAATAATAAATAATATAATTAGACACATAATAATTTATAAATGATTATGTAAAAAAATAGATCATTTTAAGAGTTAAGTTTCATCTTAAATATTATTTTGAATGATGAGAGAGAAACTATTTTATATAAACCCTTGGATTGAAGAAGATGAAAAGATTTAAACAAAATAAATGGTGAAAAAAATGATGATGTGGCATGTTTGAAAAACTTGAAAGTTTAATCATCTTTATGTATTAAGAATTCTTATCCATTTTATTTAAAAAAATCTTATCAATATATATCTCCTTATATAATAAATTAATGAAAATATATCTTTACTCAAAATATTTGGTGCAAATTGAATAATGAATAAAAGATATCATTGACATTTCTGAAAAGAGGATTTTTTTTTATGAAATATAAATTCTTTATTTGATAAAAAAAATGGATGGAGATGCCGACTTTGATCGATTGCCGCACTAATTTAACGTGGTAGTGGATCACTTATATTCACTTTAATGCTCCTCCTTACATGAAACGTTTTTCTATTATAAAGGATATTTCTCGTATATCTCCCTCAAAATTTTTAGTTTTTGCATCTTTGGACCATGAGTTATGTTATTGTTAGTTGTGAAGTATAAAATACTTTTGTACTTCGTATCATATTTTTATTCTCGATTTCAAAATATCGATTCATTTGTTTAAAGTGTTCTCTATATTAAAATATATTTGGAGATTAATTTTATATTTTTTAGAAATAGAAAATGCATTGACTTTATGATTTTCTAACTCTAAAAAAAGATAGAATTTAAAAATAAAATAAAATATGACTTTCAAGTATATTTTGAATTTGAAAATGAGAGATATAGTGTGAAGTACAAAATGACTTTTATCTAAAAAATAGCAAAAAAATTTAAAAAAATATAAAATTTGATCTTCAAAGATATTTCAATATGAAGATCATGTTCAACACTTTGGATCGGTCGTTTAAACTTTTAAATTTGAGATACGAACGTAAAACACGGGATGCTTTGTGCTTCACGAAGCACCATAACCTCACTCACTCTCTCTCTATATATATGTATAGTAAACTTAGCGTACACCTAGGAGCACAGAGCCTTTCTGTGGTCCTAACTCAAAAAATATATCAAATCATCTCCAAATTTTTGATTTATCATGCTCATTAAATTATTCATATGAAAATCTTATGGGATGCAAAAATTTGGGGTGATTTAAATTTTCTAAGTTATGGTTTTTAATTTCTTACGCTAGAAAAGAGTTTCAAAAATATTTGATTTTCAAATATATTTCAATATGAAGATTATGTTCAACAGTTTAGATTGGTCGTTTGGACTTTTAAATTTGAGAAATGAACATGAAGCATAATAGCCTCACTATCTCTCTCTATATATGTGTGTGTGTGTGTGTGTGTGTGTGTGTGTGTGAGTAAATCTAGCATGTTCTTAAGCTCACGAAAACTTTCCGTGATTTTAATTCAAAAAATATATCAAATAATCTCCAAATTTTGATTTATCATATTCATTAAATTTTTCATATGAAAAATTTATGGGATGCTAAAATTTGAAGTGTTTTGAGTTTTCTAAGTCTTCATTTTTAATTTTTGAAAATCAGCTCTAAAAATAATATTAAAATATTTAATATTTGTACATTATTTTCAAAAATTGAAAATGATGAATTAGAAACCTCAAAAATCCCTAAAATTTTGCATCTTATAAGATTTTTATATGAAGAATTTAATGAGCATTATAAATTAAAATTTGAAGATGATTTGATATATTTTTTGAGTTAAAACTCATGAAATTTTTTATGAGCTTAAGAACACGTTAGATTTACTTATATATATACATACACACACTAGAGAGCTAGAGCCTAGAGAAGATCCTGGTTAATTAATTAGCAACGTGTACTTGCTGCATTTTACTTTATAATGAATCTAATGGTATATTCCCCTTTCTTTATGAACTAAAACAAATATATGCATCATGTGATAGTGATATATAGTGGGAATGGAACTTATTTTGCCAGGATATTCCAGGAATAATTCACTTGCTCATGCTCGCAGCTCAGTTGGCTGTCCCTGTCTAGTTCAAGAACCAATGAAACATCTTTAATTTTTTTTTAAAATAATCATGGTGAATTTGAAAAAGTTGGTTTGCTAATTCAAGCGGCTTAATTATTATTCTATCTTTATATAAATCTATTTATAATTTTATTCATCGTGAAAGTGATCTGAGACTTCAAACTATCAATTAGCTTCATATGCGGACTCCACTTCTAAAGAAACTAAAAAGAAAATAAATAGAGCTCAAAGGAAAATATAAGTTTTAAAAATTTATATGCGGACTCCACTTCTAAAGAAACTAAAAAGAAAAGGAAAATATAATTTTTAAAATTTTCTTTCACATTGATCTCAATCGATCGATCAGTGCATGAGCATGGCTGATACGTCCTGCCTTAGGAGGGACAGAGTTGTGTCAATAAAAAAATGGATGTGAGTATGTGTAGAAGGGTGCACAAAAACTACTTTAACCTATAAGTTTTGTGCGTATGTAAAAACTGGATCTCTTCCCCTGTCCTAAGCGAGACCTTATATAGGGGAAGAAGGACGTAGAGATCATGGTCGGTGGACTTGTCTTATTTAGTTATATTATTTCGGACCGTGACCAATGATGTTCGCTATTTATGGCAGCGGGCGGTTATCTGTGGTCAGTTATAGTCGTTATTCATAGTAATGAGCAGTTATTAGTATAGTCGGATTCGAGAACCATAGATGATCTCGAGCTTGTAGCTACTTATCTCGAGATGAGCTAGAGAAGTGATCTTGAGGTCGGAGACATATAGTTCGAGATGTGTACTGAGTAGAGTGTCTAAAGTCTTTATGGAATATCATTTTTGAACTAGGTGTCTGAGCTCGTAGTATATGGGTTTTGAAATATAGCCTTATCATTAACCCCTCAAACCGGAATGTGTTATCAATAACACTTTAGGATTAATACTTGTGTGGATGAAAGTATGGTGTGTAGCTCTATCAATGACCAAGTCAAATCTATGTGCTAGTTAATTGAAAAATATAAATGACGCATGACTAAAACATTGTCGACATCTCTCACTTTTTTTAGTTTTATTATAATAATAATAATAATAATAATAATAATAATAATTATTATTATTATTATTATTATTATTATTATTGTTGTTGTTGTTGTTATTTCAAAATTCTCAGAAGAGAAATCTCCACCATGGAGAAGAAGAGAGTGGGCCTCACCTCAATTTAATTATTTTTATTTTTTGATAAAGAGATGAAGTTCGCCAAATTTAATTTCTGTGGGAAATCCAAAATAAAACAATAATAAATTTAGAAATTAAAATTAAGCTAAGTAAAAAAGCTCCCGTAATTGCCGAAGCCCGATTAACCTCTAACAAAAACATATAACAAGTTCACAAGCGTAAGAGACAAATATTAATAAACATAAAGTAATTAAACTTATTTTCCCCCGCTGCATCAAACAGTACCGCGTCTTGAATTTTCTTAAATTAATCATGACTAGACTGTATCAAACCGGTACACATTATTTTTTAAATTTTAATTTAAAATGTAAATTGCGCATTTCATAGTTGATGTAACAGCAACATAAAATGAGTCCTAAAAGTGTACCTTCATCTCTATGAGCACAAAAGAAACGTTGAAATGGAGCGATGAAAGTGGAGATGAACAATTAGATTTTGCGGATTGTGAGATTAATAAAAGTACATAACCACAAAAAGGAATCTAATAAATAGATTAATACATTGGTCAGATAACTCGAGACAACATGTATTTACTAGGAGAATTCCGAACCAGGAAAGAGAGAGAGAGAGAGAGAGAGAGAGAGCAAAGGCACATCAATAGCATCTCGCCATTTCCACTTGTCTAGTGCACAACTAGATTTTGCAGTGTGCCACTTGTCTAATGCATGGACGATCACTAGCATTTTAATTAAATCTGAAAAGAATTTAAAAAATATTTATAGATATATTGTTAAACTTATATATTTTAAATTTCATTCAATTTAGATGTCATTTAATAGTTCATTAAAGATATGTTATATTGTAAACATTGTAAATTATATAAAATTTTGATGAACTATCAAACAACATTCAAAATATATAAAATTTAGAATGCTATCAAAATAAATTTTAACAATATATCAATGAACTTTTTCTATTTTATTTTTTCTCAAATTTATTTGGAAACTCATTATTGAAATTATCAAATAACAATTGTCAAGTGATCTCTCTCCCCTTATTTAAAGCGATACTGATTTCTAATGTAAGGATGGCTTCCTAGGTGGATTTAGTTGGCGTCCTTATAGATTCATATAGTTTGCATTTGTCATTAATAGTTGCCATAACTTCATTTAAATTATAAAATTTTCAAGCTGCAAATTCAATTTCTTCCTTTTTGTATCATTTCCAAGTTTATTAAAGATGTGAAACAAAAATGTCCTGCTGAAATGCGGTCAACTAATAAATCCGCTTTACACCTCGTTTGCAATTTGTTGTACTTGCGAAAGAAACACAAGCGTACACACCTAATTAAAAGGTACATTTCATATCTGTTCTTGCTGGCTAAGAGTCGATGTTGTTGCTCATATTTCTTTACAAAAAAAAAAGGGTACAGGTCAAGGTTGGCATGAAGATTACTAGATTTGCATGTATACTACAGACATTTATTCTGAAATAATAAAAAATAAGCCTCGATGTACTTGGAAAAATTCCTGACCCCTATCAGTGCTCCCACCAAACATCTCCCACACAAATTTAAGAAAAAAAAAAGGAATTAATGTGGCACTTCTAAAAGTCAATAAAAGTATGTCAAAACTTCAAAGCAGACTAAAGCAATTGGTGGGTTTTCTTTTATATGTATATAGAGGGAGGAAGAGAAAGATTTGGACTATAATGTTATGTATGACGGATTGTTTTTATATTATGGTTTGGTTTTTTATTATCAAAGTAAATCATTTTGAAAAATTAAAAACAAATATTTAAGTAAATCTAAAAATAAAAAATTTATACATCTCATAAGATTATGATATAAAAATTTATTAGAGACAAATAAATTAAAATTTAGAGATAATTAGATATGTTTTTGAGTTAGAAGCACAAAGATATTGTGTGCTCCTAGGAGTGTATATATATATTGATCAGATGTCATCCCTGTTACACTTAACATCTTCTTTGATTTGTCGATTTGCAAAACAATCTTGAATTTTACAATTTGCCTTGTTTGAGTTTTGTGCAGGGATTAACATGCAAATGGACTAGTGCACAAGAACCAATACTAGTACTGGGATACAAGAGCTTAATCAAGACTACATTAGACTTAGGTTTAGTAAAACTCAAACTGGATTGAATTGGTCAAGAGAAATTGAGCTTAAACAACAAGAAAAATGCTTCTGCCCAGTGAATCGTTATAACGGTTCAGTAATCGTTATAACGGTTCATCTCAATATTCAAAAATATTCTAAGGCAGAAACATTCTCAAAGAAACCAGAGTGTATCGTTAAGTAACGATTCAGTAATCGTTACAACGATTTGTGAAACGTGTAACGATTCAGTAATCGTTACAACGATTTGTAAAACATATAACGATTCTGTAATCGTTACAACGATTCATGAAATGTATAACGACTTGATAAATCATTATAACGTTTCAGCTCAGTTGATTCAACGGACAAATTTCTCTGACAATCCTACCGTTTGAATCTTAATCTGTTATAACGATTTGTAAACTGTTATAACGGTTCAGGCCGTTAAAAGTGAGTTATGCTTGATTTTCAGCTCTATATAAAAGGGGGACCAACTCCCTTCTCCTCCTGTTGTTGAATACACTAGCAAAAATACATTCTTACAACCACCATTAAAGAGCTTTGAGAAAACCTTGCTATACCTAGCTAAAGCTCAAGATCTTTGATCCAAACTTATTCTAAACACTTGTGAGATTTGAGTGATTTGCTCCATTGCTAAATCTACTCTTAGCTTTTGCTACTCCATTTAACTTTAGGCTTTATCTCTCATTCTTTGTGTGTAAGATGGCAAAGTTTGACCTTGTACAAGACTCGTATTTGGTTGAATAGATCGGACTAGCTTTGTTACCGTTAGACGGGAAGCCGGGGATCCGAGGAGTAGGCGCATAACGCCGAACCTCGTTACATCGTGTGTCAACTCGATCATTTGATTGAGCATTTCTGAATTTTTTTCTCTTTACTTTATTTCATCTCTTTGGTTTAGAAATTGCTTGTGCTTGATTGTTGTAGAACTTGTTAAAATTGCAATTTAATTCTTGTACTTTTTACTAATTAATCAAATTAGTATTATTAGTGGTAATCAAGGATTACAATCCCAAGTCCAGGTTGTTTCATGCTGGTTGCAAACGGCCAGACTTAAAATATTTTTTTCTATTTAAATTTCTTTTCTTTAGAATGATATATATATTTTATTTTAAAATCATGGTTCATTAAATATTCAATAACACCGTATACAAATGAATACGTTATAGTTTAGACTTTTAATGAAGCATGCTATTTGTATTTCAGTTGCAAGTCATGTAAAAACTAGGAACTGAATTTTTTTTCTAAGAATGCGCTATGTCTGAATCTTGATCGGAACTATGTCAATTTTAAGAACAACTAATAAATTAATTTATCAAACTAATAAATAATTCAACACTAACCTGCCAAAGTATTTATTCTGTATTGATAATTATAATGAGAAAAATATGTTGTTGTGGTATGTATGTTTTGCAAATTTTAGAACGTGCGTGTCTAAATGAATGACATATAATTTAAGGAAAATGACTGTGTCTTCTTTATATTGAAGTTCTGACTAAATACAAGGTTCAGAACTACCTCGTCATGTATATTACCGAGCTTTCTGATTATATAAATTTAATTGTGTGGAATATTTTGGTAACTATTTATTTTGACAATCTCGATAATTAATTTTAAATAAATTAATAAAAAGATCTTATAAATGAACAAAACTTTCACAAATATATTCTTAAATTTATAGATTGATTGTATTTTAAATTTCATATAACTTGAGTGTTGTTTGATATTTCATAAAAAATCATTAAATTTAAACCGTTAGATTTAAATTATTCCATTAGTTTTGTGAAAGCTTTTTTTAGTTTTGATTTTTTTTTTATGAATTTATTTAAAATTGATTGTTCAATATAAATAGTTGTAAGGCATTCTCACACTATTTAATTTCTGGGAAGTATCTGAATAACAATCGGTTTCGTCAATCAAATAACATACTGGGACGATAGAAAAAGAGAATGAATCTTATTTCCTGCAGAGAGGTAGAAAAATTCAGGAAAATGGGATAAGATTGAGATCTTTTTTCTTTTTGTCTATGTTATAAAGTGATTAATATCCCACTTTCCTATGGCACTAAATGTGGCTGCAACAATTTTGACTGGTTAATAATCAATCTTGGTTTCTATTGGGCTGCCCTAGTGCTGTCAATTATTGATCTGATCCGATCCGATATAATTTGAATATAAATGGGTATATATGCGTTTGATTTTTTTTTTACCCGAATCGGGTTGGATCGGGTTCAGTCAACCCGATCCGACCCGATTAATTATGTTTTTTGAAGTAATTTTATTATTTAATACTAATTAAAACTTAAATTTATACTAATTAAGATTAATTATAAATTAAGTAATATTTAATTACTTAAAATTATATAAAAATATTTAATTATTTTACATGAGTCGAGTCGGGAACGACTCGTGACCTGATCGGATCGGATATGGGTCAAAAAATTTTGATCCGAATTTAATCGGATCGGATAAAAAATAATAAAATAATGTGACCCGACCCATTGACCCGACCCAATGACACCCCTAGGCTGCCCCACTAACCGGTAGCACGAAACGTGCCACTGTTGACTTGAATGGGCTTCACACAATAAGAAAATAATTATAATAAATTTCACAAATGTAAAAGAAATTTAACTATTAATTTTTTTGTAAAGGAGAAACGTCCGATTTTAAAATTTAAATAATTACATTTAGTTCAAATAAATCCTTCAACTATATTTTTTGGTTCAAATATCAAACTAGTTGATGGGTTCAATTAACCCCCTCCAGTTACTTCTCCATTAAAAGTTAAAAAGTTTAAATTGTCATTTCTTTCTCTATCACTTGCCTTCCGTCTTTCCAAGTTCTCCTACTTTCTTTTTGTTGCTTTGAACTTATCTCCTTTTTTGTTGCTTTGAATTTATCTCCTTTGTATCTTTTAAGTTTTGCTCTTTTCCTCTCTTCTGATACCGACAAAATCCAGCTTGTCTTGTAAGCGATTATTATAAAAAAACCTCGAAAATGTTTAATTTCAACTTGGTTCTGTAATTTGAGCTTGATTAACCAACCATTTTTTTTTATACTTGATACTGCTGTGTTTAAACTGAATAGCGTATACGTTTTTGTATTAAATACCTCTATGCACCGTAATTTAAAAAATAATAATAATAAACAAGAAGCAGTTAGTTTTCAATTTTACTCCTCTGTTTGTGTATTCTCTGTTAGATTTTTTACCTCACAGGTTGGATGGGTATGGGTTGACCCGAACAAAACCATTCAATTATGTTTGTGGGTTTGTTTTGTGATATAACACTAATTAAGATTAATCTATACTATTATATAAAGCATCTAAAAATTGGAGGGTCCATTTTTTGTCATGGTAATTTTTTATTATACCCATTTTATCCCTCAATTAGACGGCTAATATTTATTTTTGGTTGATCGAACGTATGTGATTGTGTCTATTGATCCCCTATTTCTCTCCATTTCTTTCCCTTAAATACTATTATTTCCATATTATTATTATTTTTATTTAGAAATCTTGTGCATATTTGGTAGGAAATTAATAGTGATAATATATGTTAGAATAATTTACTTTTCTTGCCATAAAAATCATGAATCATTAACTCATATTGTGCAAAAATCTCATCCAAGATTAAATATACTCTTTATTATAGGTTTTCTCTATAATTTGGTGAATTTATAATTTAATATTAAATAAATATGAATTTTTTTATTTTATAATGTTTTAATGTTTAAATAAAAGAGTCTGCTACGAACGCGCGCGGGTATATAGCTAGTTAATATTAAGCCAATTAAAATGTACAATAATATTTAATAAATGCTTAATTTTTATTTGTATCGGGTTGTTCAAAAAAAATTGATCCGATTTTAATCGGATTGGATAAAAAATAATAATGATCGGCACCCTAAATAGAACCAACACGTAAAGAAATATGGAAAGGAGAAGTGGAAAGAGAAATATGACAATGTCAACGAGAGAGTGGTTGGAGGGAGTTAATTGATAAGCAGGTTAAATGGGCATTTGAGACAAATATAATAGTTTAGGACTAAAATTAGATTTTTTTTCTCTTTTTATAAAAATAGTTGTTATAATTCTTAATACATAAAGAGGTTAAGTTTTCAAGCTTTTCAAACATGCCACATCATCATTTTTCTTTATTATTAATTTTGTTGAAATCTTTTCATTTTCTTGAATCCAAGAGTTCATATAAAATAGTTGCTCTCTCCTTATTTAAAATAATATATATAATATATTTAAGATGAAACTTAACTTGTAAAATGATTCAATTTTTTTATATGATTATTTATAAATTATTATGTGTTTAATTATAGTATTTATTATATATAATAATAATAATAATTATTATTATTATTTAGCATTTAAAAATATTGTGTCTAAATTTTCTTTAATGTGAAATTTTATTAAATATATATAATATTTTATATTATTAATTATTTATTTGATGATAATATTGTCGGGACGAAATTCGAGTTAGAGCTCTAGTTAACAATAATTTTGCGTACTTGTAATCAATCAATAATTTCATTTTAGCATGACGTTTTTTTTCTTGGAAAAAATAAATAAAAAATACACGTACCATGTTTATTCTATCCCATATTTCCATATGATTTAAAATAAACGTAATCCATACTCCATTTTTGAGAATCAAGCCTTCTCAATATTGCTTTTTATTGTCTTGTATTGTTCGATTTTTATGAAAATCAGCACACCCTGCCAATCGGACTTTTAAGTTTTACCTCCCTTTCTTGACAAAAATACCAAGGAGAAAACTATATAGTTTTCCATGTAACATATTATAATCAAATAGCAAATGCTGAAAAAAAGTAAGTTGTAATATTGCAATAGAAAATGTCACAAAAAATCGTAGTATGAATTTCAAATTATGTTAAGTTTATGGGGTTTTTTTTTCTTGCAATCAATAACATTATGCTGCAATCCAACGATTGTAGATGATGCTTGTGTAGTTGTGTTTCTCAGATTACAAAAATGGTAATAATTAGGAGCACTAAAGCGCACTAAGCCTTAAATATTGTAAAATATTCCGAAAACAATCAAAAGCACTCAGCTCAACTATGTCTATTCTATCCCGAAGTCGGCCAAACAGGCCTCGCCAAATCCTCCTTTCTCATCACACAAACACACTTCCAATCCTATGTGCTGGATAAAGTATATCTATGATTAGTGTTGACTCACTGACGTCTTGACCCCACGGAGCACTTTGTAAAATAAGGCATTTATCAACTTTTCACTTTTCAGTGGGGTCTACTGTCAGCATGGTGCCACATGGTGGTGTCTCTTCCCGCCTCAACTCAGCTGCTTCTGTTCTGTTTGCTTTCTCTTTCGCTTCCACTTGAAATATCGTAGCCCCCACCTCCGCGGACTGTAAAGAGAGGGAAAGGCAGAGAAGAGACTGAGAGACTGTAAAGAGAGGGAGAGGCTGCGCGAGTTCATTCATAGAGAGAGGAGGTGTGCTGGATTCGAAAAATTAGAAGATGAGGAGGTTGAACTGAAGTGCTCCAACGCCAACGGTGGAATCTCTATTTCTTCATGGACTGAAGAACTCGTTTCAGGTGTAACGGATCCATTCAGTAGTTTCAAAATAAGCTAGTTACTTAAGATGATAGCAAGATAAAAGGTACGATGTCTGTTTTTCACGGGGTTTTGTTTTGTTCGAACAATCTGATGGTTCAATACTTGCTGAATTAGGTGCGTTTCGCATTTAATGTGGAAAATGCCGAAAGTAGAAATATACAAAATTAACTTCCCTTTAAGTTCGTATCTTTCTTTTGGTTATCTGATAATCCTCTTTGTCAAACTACAACTTTTCTCAAGGGGAGTGTTATTTCAAGATCAACAATTTCAAGGAAAATTGAGCTAAATTTTGCCGATTGTGCTATTTGGCCTGGTCCTGTGTTAAACATTTAGCTACTTCAGTTTGGTTTTTGTCGCTGAACTTTTGTCCCTTTTTGTGTGACTAGTGTTCAGTTAGTAGTCTGATTAATTCAGTCACGCATGCTCATATGTATCAGTGATTGGAGGGATCTTATATTTCAATTTCAGAATATTCATCACTTCGTATGTTCTACTCAATTTGGCTGGAAAAAACAAACTCGAGCCTTTCAGTATTAGATGTTTTGTGCATTACTTTTCAGTTTCCAATGTTTTTTTTTTTTTTTAAAAAAGAGTTTTTTTCTTAATATTCTGGGCAAAAGAGGAAAGGATTTCATTTCAGCATGTCACTAATTGTAATTTATTATATATCACTTAAATTATATGTTATTCCAGGTATATATATGAGTCTTACTTTTTTTGTATTCTTTTATTTTTCAGGATTTGTGGTTTGAGAAGGCAAAGTTATCTCAAATTTCTTACTTGTAAAGGCTACATCTTTGAAGAGGAAACTTTATGGTCATATGACTTAACCATCTGAAAGTACAATTGTGCTCGGTCGAATCATGCACTGTCCCAATTTGGCACCTGCAGTGACTTTCACAAACCAGAAAATTGTCTCCCTCTTTCTCTTTTCTGGGCAAATCTCCTTTGGCAAAACCTCTCCCAATTTGGGGCAAATCTCCTTTGGCATCTACTATTTCTTTTACCACTAATTATATTATAAGGTATCCATCAGAGAAGCAAAAATTAGGAATACCTCATCTGTCGGTTAAATAGAAAAGCGTTCGAAAAGTGTCTCTTTTCTCTGGTGAAATCTCCTTTGGCACAAGTGTTTTCGGTTAATTTCGCTCTCTGGGCAAATCTCCTTTGGCAATAGGTTACTATCTAATTATTGTGTTCTACCCCTTTTGGGCAAATCTCCTTTGGCAATAGTGTGTTGATTTTACACACCTTTATCTTATCCGTCATCTGAATTATTCCCGTCATCCTCTTACAACTTTGTTTTGAGTTGGACCTCAATCAGAGTTGTCGAGCAAGAAAGCAGAAGAATAAGGTTAGTATTTTTCCTATATAGTTATTATTCTCAGGCAGTGTTTGGTTGAGGAATTGCGATATGATATCTGCTTCCTTTGATTCTAAACTTAATTTCAAACTTAACACTGCCTTATATTTATCTCTCATGATTTTCATCATTCTGATATTTCCTTTCCAGGAAATATTTGTATCTTATAACATTGTTGGGGGCTATACCATACAACCAAAAAAAGGACAAGAAAAAGGACAGGATAATGGATCTGTTCATGCTTGATTCTGACACTGATGTGTACACCGAATCAAGTGATAGTGAAGAGCTTGAAGAGAGAGAAAATTTCTTTGGTGGCCACGCACAAAACATCCTGACAAGCCTTGATGAAAGCATACTTAAGATTGATGATTTTCTCTCCTTTGAAAGAGGGTTTTCACATGGTGATATCGTTTCACACATCTCTGATCCATCATGTCAACTAGGCCGTGTGGTTGATGTAAATATGGTTGTTGACTTAGAAACCCAATCTGGGGAGATCACAAGAGAAGTCAACTCAGAGAGGCTTGTTAGGTTAAGGTCTTTCATGGCTGGTGATCATGTTGTCATGGGCTCCTGGATTGGCCGGGTTAACCAGGTATTTGACTTGGTTAAAGTCATGTTCAACGATGGCACGGAGTGCGAAATACTGGTGAGGGACCCAGAGATGCTAGTACCTGTCACGTCTGGTTGGTACGAAGAGATGGTCCAGTTTTACTACCCAGGGCAGCGTGTCAGGATGAAGACTACCCATACTGTCTCAAAGACTGCAAAATGGCTTTGTGGTGATTGGGGCTCAAAGTATTTTAATGAGGGCATTGTTTGTTCTGCTGAGGTTGGTCTTGTGCAGGTCTATTGGATCTCCTCACTGTCCTGTGTTTGGGGTAATTGCAAAACAGACCCTTCCCCAGCCTCTTTACAGGAACCGATCAACCTTAAGTTGCTATCCTGCTTCCAGTATGCAAATTGGCAGCTCGGTGATTGGTGCACTCTTCTCCAAATGACTTCCGTTGGTGATCCAAAGAACAGTGTTAAAATGGTAAAGAGTTACAGCCATGGGAGCAAAGGCATCTTCACAGTTTCGAGAACTAAAACCGCAGTTGACGTTCTGTGGCAGAACGGGTCAATTTCAGTTGGGTTGGACCCGAGAACCCTCGTTCCCATTAGCAATTTGGGTGACCACGACTTCTGGCCCAACCAATTTGTTCTTGAAAAAGCCATTACATTAGAGGAGCCATGTGCAAGAACGTTTCAGCGTGTTGGAGTTGTGAAAAAGGTTGATGCAGTAGAAAGGACAGTGACAGTCAAATGGGGCAGAAATCAGGGTAGATTTGTTGGGGATGCAAACGAGGAGACTGTGAGTGCATATGAGCTGGTGGAGCACCCTGATTTCTCATTTTGTGTTGGCGAGGTGGTGGTTAGATTGGTTCCAAGTTCGGAAAAAGTGGAAGAAGTAGATGGCAGGTTTGATTACTTGTCGTGCTTTGGGATTTTTATGGGGTACAAGGAAGGTGGTGTTGAAGTAAAATGGGCCAGTGGGCTTTTATCTAAGGTATATCACACTATATCATACTGTAGTTAGAATTAACATAGTTTTCTGTCAAAACAACAACAACAAAGCCTTTAATCCGAAATAAATTGGGGTAGGCTAGAAATAAAACCCAATCCAAAATAGTTTTCTGTCAAAAGAGGACCAAAAAAAAAAAAAAAAGGATTGGATTAGAACTTCTGTCCATTTTTGTCATTTTATGGTTTACTTTGTGGTTTGGTGCATAGCTGGGGACTTAAGGAATCACAAAACGTAGTCTGGTAAAATACTGGTATGATACCATGATATTATGTTCCAATGAACAAAATATATTTACTAACTGATTTATTTTAAATTCTCAAACTTTATAGGTTGATCCATTTGAAATATGTGGTCTAGAAAGGCTACTCGACATTGTTTCGCCACAACCAGTTAGTGAAGTGTTGCCAGGTGTCGCAGACTCCACTACCATCACCAGTCAACAAGATAAACAAGGGTCAGATGATGGCCCAAAGCTACTGCATGAATCCAGTTATGGCCATGTTGAGTCCTTGAGAACCGCCACAGCATGTCTTTTTCCAAAGGCAGCACTGGATTTTCTTTCTGACCTATTGGGTCACACCCCCTTCTCAAACTCTTCTGGCTTGGTACTATCCCTTTTCCTTCCTCTTCTATGAGTAACGCCACTTTTCTCTGATTGACATCTAATATTGTGTTCCATTCAGGTGAAAGAAGAAACAAATCACCTGGTTGTGGGGTCCACTGAGCAGCAGTCAGATTCAGATGAGATTACTAAAGCTGAACCTGTCAAGATGCAGAACGAACTGCCTAAATCTAATGAGA
The DNA here is from genome assembly GCA_037127355.1 of Schoenoplectus tabernaemontani. NCBI lineage: Eukaryota > Viridiplantae > Streptophyta > Magnoliopsida > Poales > Cyperaceae > Schoenoplectus > Schoenoplectus tabernaemontani. Next base: position 22,967,441 of record CM073742.1, on the reverse strand, counting down.
ATGCTAACCTGCCCCAGAGTGGTGATAGGCCAAGAGGGTTCAAGCAGTTTGATGTCATTGATGAGTGCTCTGACCATAATTTTATCAATCAAATTGGAGCAGCTCAGGTAATTTTGTCAGTTCTTGATGCATGTGCACGCATCTGTATATGTATGTTTTAATGCAAGGATTTCCAGTCTAATAATTTTGAGATATAAAACATAAATATTTCAAGTTATGCTTTAGTTATTGAAACTAGTTTATGTTGTGTTTTTATCTTTAGGTGAAGAAAGGTTGGCTGAAGAAGATTCAGCAAGAGTGGAGCATCTTAGAAAATAACCTACCTGGTACATTATGCTTTCAACAACCCTTGTGCCTCTTGTATTGATTTTACCAGTATTTTGGCCATTCAATAGCTTATTTGTACGTCAATTAGCTTACTAACTATAATTTGTTGTAAACTAATACAGAGAGTATTTATGTGAGAGTGTACGAAGAAAGAATGGATCTACTTAGAGCATGCATAATTGGTGTTGCTGAAACACCTTACCATGATGGCTTATTTTTCTTCGATATTTTATTTCCTGCTGATTATCCCCATGAGCCACCGGTATTTTTTATTATTTATTTTTTTTTTGCTTTCTTTGTTTTTGGAATGATCAAGAACAAAAAAAATGAAGAATAAGGTCATGTGATGCACCAAGTTAAATGGTCATGTGATGCACCAAATCAACCAAGTATAAACCCAAAAAAAAAAAAATAGAAAAGAAAGGATGTTGCAACAACAGTCAAGCTGTCAGGTGCCAAAGAGAGGTTTGATACCTGTGATGCTCATTAGTACCAACACCAGGATGCTGTGTTTGCCTAACAGGGTCATTGAAGCAAAACATCCTTCAACAGAGAGAGAGAGAGAGAGAGAGAGAGAGAGAGAGAGAGAGAGAACAAAAGTTTAGTTTTCTTTATTGTTATATGACAGTTGATATCATATGTCTAATACGAAAGATATTTGCAGTTGGTACACTACCACTCAGGTGGGCTACGGCTGAACCCAAACCTATATGAGTCAGGGAAGGTCTGTCTCAGCCTCCTCAAAACATGGACAGGGTCCGGCACTGAAGTGTGGGACCCAAAGAGCTCTACTGTGCTTCAGGTGCTGTTATCCCTTCAAGCCCTAGTTTTGAATGAAAAGCCGTACTTCAATGAGGCAGGGTATGACAAGCAGATTGGCCGAGCTGATGGAGAAAAGAATTCTTTAACTTACAATGAAAACGCTTTTCTACTTTCTTGCAAGTCGATGATGTACCTCGTCCAAAAGCCTCCTAAGGTAATTTCCTTGTCTTTTTGGCCTTTGTGAATGACAATGATGCTTTATGATAGTAGCAAGAAAAACAATAGCTTACGACTCTTGCCTGAGTTCTACTTCACTCAAAAAAAAAGGTTGGGGCTCTTTTTCTATAAAAAGCTCATAAGGTGAAACTCTTTTGTTTTTTCCCATCAAATGCAGCACTTTGAATATTTTGTTAGAAATCATTTTACTTGCCGTGCCCCACATATCATCAACGCGTGCAAGGCTTATTTAGATGGTGCACCAGTCGGTTCTATATGCAGCAAAGGAGAACTTGCAGTGGGTTACCACAAAAGTTGCTCAACCGGTTTCAAGTTGATGCTAGCAAAGCTATTGCCCAAGCTTGTTTCAACCTTCACTGAGATGGGTATTGATTGCAACTCATCCAACCCTTCACCAACATCAGGTTAAGATCATCCTTCTAACCTGGATTTGGCTGTGTGTAATTGTAGTGTAATTATATCTGATTATTTAGATACATCCTCTACCTCCTCTCTCATGTGTAAACTGGTGTTTTCTCATTGCATCTACAGCCATCCAATACCTATCGTAGGGCCCAGATCTCACTGCTTCCTTGCCTACCTAAACTGGATAGAATGTTTTGCGATCTCGGCCATCTGTTTTAGATCAAATGGATAAGATGGGAAAGGACCATTCCAGTTTTGATATAACTAGAGAGGGGCCTAGAATGTGCTATCCTGCAGTGTGATTGTGTGAACGAGTATACTGGTATTGTATTATATTGTTCTCTGTGGTTTGAATAAATGACTGTATATATTCTATGGCAAAACTAGTGTGAGAAAAATGTGCTAATATGTATTGTAAGGCTTTCGTTATATTGATATGAAATGTGAAAGAATGATCTGGTTTGATAATTGCTTCTCTTCCTGACATTATTAAGTTGATCTTTACTTAAATTAATATGGGTGCTTTTGATTGCAAGCGCTTTGCAACCTTTTTGGAGTTGTGAATCGTATCGGTTTGTCATTCAGTTGAGAAAAAAATAATATGTCCAGTGTTGAAGAATGTATTTTAGAGGTGTAAACTAATAGGTATGGATGATTAAAAATGTTACAAATTTGTGCACGGTTATTGCTTTCACATGCATCCCCATATTTGCAGCTGAGGTACAGTGGTGGGTCATAGGTGCAGCGAAAGTGATATCAAGAAAATTGCCTTGCACTTCCCAAATCTTTTTGTGTCTCATAATAAATATAGCGTAAATATGAATTGTGTCGAGACTTGATCAGAGTTCAGACTTTGATTGAGAATTTGAGATAGGCTTGGCCCATCACATGAAAAATGAAATCCACGACAAGCGAACGGCCCTAAACAACGTCTGCCTAGTGCTGGATAGACCGACTCGACGACTGGACGATTGAATCATTGCTCTCTCCCCCTCCTCTCCCTCCTCTCCCTCGTTCTGATATCATATCAGCAGAGGTGCATGGCGAAGCGAGAGAGCGGCTAATTAACTATCCATCTATCTAATGTCAATTGATTCATGGCACTGCTGCTACTCTCTTGCTCCTTTTTCTGCTCCCTCTCCATCCCCATTCGGAATCGCAATCGCTTCCAGTCCATCAATCAGACCTACCGCCATGAGGTCCAGGTCGCGATAACTTCAACTTCTTCCGATTACACTCATGGCGCCTCTCTTCCACCTGGACCTGGACATTGTCCTCGGCAGCGGCAGCAGTTGCAATTGGCAGCCACTGCCTCACAGAGGGGAGATGGAGAGGGAGAAGAACAAGACGATGAAGGGGAGGATGAAAGGAGAGGGACACAAAAAGGAAGAGGTGATTATGTGATCCTCATTGCCTGTGCTGTCGGCCTCTTCACCGGCCTTGCCGTTGTTCTCTTCAACTATGCTGTCAGTTCCTCCCTCCCTCCCTCCCTCCCTCCCTCTTAATTGTAAACCTTTATTTACAGAAACGTGCAAGGTTGGATCAGTGCATAGTTGATTGATTGACTACTGGCTTTTAGTTAATTTGTTCTTCTGACCAAATCAGTAATAACAAGGTTATATAGGTTCATGAGATCAGAGACCTTTTTTGGGATGGGATACCACTGCGTGGGGCCTCCTGGTTGAGGGAGGAACCAATCCAACAGATCTGGCAGAGGGTTGTTTTTGTCCCAGCATGTGGAGGTGTAATTGTCGGAATCCTAAACAGCCTCAGGGGCTCTCTTAAGAAAGAATCCAAGGAGGATACGGTACAAGGTGCAATTTTGAAGGCAATAGCGGCTTCAATCACACTGGGAACCGGCAACTCCCTTGGACCGGAAGGACCGAGTGTTGAAATCGGCTCACAGATTGCCAAAGGTTTTGGGAATCTCTTTCGATGGAGCGGTGGTAAAAGACTCTCTCTTGTTGCTGCTGGATCTGCAGCCGGCATTTCCTCAGGTACTAATCAAATTGTGTTAAACTCCATATTGTAGCTGGATCTTCTTCTTGCTGTTGAAGTGGCAATTCTTTTGTCAAGAACACATCATATGTTGTGTATAATAAGAAAAAAAAATAGAGTTCAAGAGTTGACAGGACAGTTTTTTCTACAGAAACAAATTGGCATCTGTGATATAAGACTAGATTATGAAGTTAAACTCTGTGTTGCAAAACATAACCATCCCACTAGTTGATATCATCTGTTACATCTAAGTATTTTCTTTAAATCTCAAAGAAACATGCTTTGGAACCTTGAAAACATTAAAAATATGAAGTATCACTAATATTTAACAATTTCAAAATCATATCGAGGGTCCTTCATAAGTTAAGGCTGTGCTTTGAATGTTGAATAATGCACTTATAGTAATTGAGATTTTTCTCAAACAGATATGACCCAAATAAAGCAATGGAGACTGGAGCCTTGTTCTTTCTGGGTGTTTTTCCTTTATAAGTATAGTGCTTTATCTTTCTTCTTATTTTGTTGTGAGCCAATACACCGGGTGACTGACAGTGTGAACCACGAGGCCAGCGCCGATTGAGCGAACCCTATAGCTAGCTGTAGAGTGAGCTAGGAGGGCTCCCGCTTACTCCAAAAAAAATGGAAGGGGGAGCTACCCAACTGAGTTGTGAGACTCAAAGGCTATTCTTTCAGGACCCATAGGGTCCATAAGGTCAAGTGCCATTTGAGCGACCTGCAAAACAAATGCTGATTGAGAGGCTATGTCTGAGGCGAGCGCCGATTGAGCACCCCCGTGAGTTTTTCCTTCCGAAAGAAAAATGAGCATGAACCCACCGGCGCTTGAGGTAACCTTTCAGGATAGGCTTAGTGGAATGCATAGCTTGTCCCCCCTATCGCGCGCCCGAGCTCGTTAGCGACCCCACTCTTCCTACGAGTGGAACAACAACAACAACAAAGCCTTTAATTCCAAATAAATTGGGGTAGGCTAGAAATGAAACCCAATCGGAAAGCATAAGATCAAAGATCTCAAATATTAGTGATAATAATGAATATGATGAAAGAAAAAGAAAATAAATAAATAAAATAATAATAATATATAAATAAAGATGATAATGATAATGATGATGATAATATGCTAATAATAATAGCAATAATAACAATAATAATAATAGTACAATAAACCTCTATTATAAAACCTATTTCTAAATCCTAAAATCCTATTTTAAAACCTAATTCTAAATTCTAAATCCTAAAATCCTATTTCTAAACCTCTATTTCTAAAATCTATTTCTAAATTCTAAATCCTAAAATCCTAAAAATCTAAGAATATAAAGTCTATAACTCTACTATTATACTCTTCCTACGAGTGGAAGCTAAAAAAAATTTTGGTGACCTTCCAAGGGGAACCCCTTAAAAAAGCGAGCCAGTATTAACCATACCTATAGGTTTATTACTTTTCTGTTGAGGCTCCCATATGATTCTTTGTGCTGATATAACTTCTTTTTTTTTTTTTGCACTTTGTTGTTAGCCAAAATAACATAATTTTCATAACTGTTGTATAACACGAGTGATCAAACCTATAAGTATCCATATAAAATGCAGATGATGCATGGAATTTAAGGAGAATCAAACCTGAATCTTAATTAAAGGATTCCAGTAATTCATTAAAAGAAAATTAATGCTTTTAAATGTGTAATTGTTTGATTCAAGACAATATGAACTCAACTTTTATGCGTGGTATTCTGATGGAGCAATTACTAATGTAAAATTGCCAGGGGAGGTGAAAATTGGTTTATGAAATTATAGGTTTTAATGCGGCTGTCGGTGGATGCTTCTTCGCAGTTGAATCGGTGTTGTGGCCATCTTCTGCTGCAGACTCTTCCTACTCACTTCCCAATTCAACCCCGATTGTGATCCTGAGCTCAGTGATAGCCTCTGTCATTTCTGAAGTCGGTCTTGGTTCTGATCCTGCTTTCGTTGTTCCCCAATATGACTTCCGCTCTCCTACCGGTAATGTGGTATACTGACACCTAACATGAGTTTTCCTCTCATGTAACTGTACATTCTGGTATAAAAAATATACATTTAGTATATAAATGCATCATGCTGCCTATTTATGAATGTGCAAAAAGAGATTGTAACCATTAAGTCAATAAATTTGTTGCAGAGCTTCCTCTGTACCTTTTACTGGGAATACTGTGTGGGCTATTATCAGTTGCATTATCATCCTGCACTTCATTTTCTATGGAGGTGACCAAGAGACTGCAACAAAAGACGGGGCTGTCAGAGGCTTTATTTCCTGTGGTGGGGGGCCTTTGTGTTGGGATAATGGCATTGAAGTACCCTGAGGTGCTCTACTGGGGCTTTGAGAATGTTGATGTCTTGCTGGAATCAAGACCGTTCACAGAACCTCTCTCAGCACCAGTGCTGGTTCAACTGGTAGGCATCAAAATAATAGCCACATCCCTCTGTCGTGCCTCGGGGCTGGTGGGGGGATATTATGCTCCATCCCTCTTTATTGGTGCAGCTACTGGAATGGCGTATGGCAGGTTTCTTGGTAACTTGTTCAGTGGACCTGGTGCATTGTTTCATCTCCCTTTATTGGAAGTGGCATCACCTCAAGCATATGGTCTGGTCAGTGTCATTCTTTCTTCAATGCATATACCTGATCCAGCTAGTTCTTTGTTATTTATGAAACATTTTGCTTGTCTATTTTTTTCATTTCCTGTCTATAGTCTAAAATAATTTTGTTTATGTAGTCTTGGAAGTGGGAAATCTTTAGGTTAGAAAGTTCAGGGATCAACATGGCTTTTTTTAGGAAAGTATAAAGGCCCAATTTGGTGCAACTGGAAATCAGGGAATGTCCTTTTGAAATTCTTGTTTATGTCGGTGCAGGTAGGGATGGCTGCAACTCTTGCTGGTGTGTGCCAAGTGCCCCTGACATCAGTTCTACTCCTCTTTGAGTTAACTCATGACTACCGCATCGTTTTGCCTCTTCTTGGAGCTGTTGGTGTCTCCTCTTGGATCTCGTACTCCCGCCAAAAGATATCTACAAATTACATCACCAATGCCAAATTTACACCCACAACTGGCGGTGGCAGTGGAAACCAATCCAATATTGCTGGATATGTTAATAAAGCTCAAATAAAAGAAAGAAAATCAGATGATGTTAATTCCTCTGAGTTGTGCATGCTTGAGAGCTCTTTGTGCCTTTATGATGAAGAATCGGAGTTTGGTGATGTTGCTCAAACTTTAAGTGTTTCAGAAGCTATGAAGAGCAGGTATCAATCAATTGTGTCAATGGAGACTCCAATTGTGAAAGTATTGAATATGATGATAGAAGAGCAGCAGCCTTTTGTGGTGATTACCAACAACGACAATTCCCTACTCGGTTTGTTAACACTCGACGACATTCTGGAATCCACTGCTACTATCAGTCAAAGTAGAGATACAAGAGAACTGTTGGTGCATGACATATGCAAAAGTGGCAATGGAAACCTATGTAGAGCACAGCAATATGCGACTCCTAACATGAGGCTTTTGGAGGCACAAAATATAATGAATTTGAATCGTGTTGATCATCTTCCAATTGTATCATCAGTTAAGGAACTTACCCTGGTTGGTGTCATTGACCGTGCATCTATCAGCATTGCATTAAGGTATGCTTATATTAGCTCATTGCAGTGAAATTAAGATCAATTAAACGAACAAGTACTTTAATATATGTATACAATAAGTTCCACATTCACAGGACAAAAAGAACATAGATTGTTTTCAAGGACAGATAAGTAGGCACAAACATGCTGAAATACCCAGCAACGAGTTGAGTAGGTTACCATTATAACTGACTGATGCAAATCTGCACCTGATTTTTTTTTTCTTTTGGTGAAATTTATTATACAGGGCTTCCAAGGCGAAAGAATTTCTAAGCCTGTCCAATGCGGAGGGAATACCAAAAAATTAGGCCTTGAAAATTTTGAAGTGTAAACCATTGTTATTTTGTAATCAACAACATTCATTTTTGTAAATTTGTAATTATGCTTTTACAGTGGATTTACATTGCTGATAAAAGGGAGCATTTTTATTCATAAATAAATAAGAAATTTTCTTTTTCCTTCTCGTGATTTTGATGTAGGGACATTTTACAATTTAGATAAAACATGGACCTTTCGAAATCCGATGCCTTTTTTTGTTATGTCAATCTTGGATTTCTTTTCTATAGTTAAAATTTAATATGCCGGAAGGAAATCTGAGAAAGCTAAAAATGTAATGTGCTTGCGAGAAAAAACTAAAAAGGGATCATATGATTTCTTAACAAAAGAATGTAGTTAAAATACATTTTTTTTTAGAAATGGTTGACACAGCAACTGTATCCTCTCAATACACTAAGACTAACCCCGAAAACAAATTGTGCTATTTCACTCTCTCCCCAACTTGCATCCCATTTTGATATCCCGATCCTCCCTTCTTAGCAATGTTTCATCCATAAAGATACATCTTGAACTATCCTATCAGCCAGAATGGTCGCTGGAGTTGCCCTGTTCTGGAAAATGTGGGTGTTACGTTCTCTCCATAATGTCCAACAACCCGCTAAGAGAGCTGCACTCTCATATATCAATTTATCAGGGGGTACTGCCTCCCTAGAGAATTAGCAAGTATAGTCCAAACCTGCACTGCATAGGGGCATTAGAAAACCCCAGTGGCTTCCCATCTCCATATTATATTGTCCATACCTTCAAAAAACCCGATTTGATCAATCTTGGATATTATACCCATGTGCTCTATAGTCCTAACTCCTAGGTCACGGAAGGATTACTTCTAAATTGCAATATATCTCCTCGATTTAACCTCCCACGAAGTGGATCAAAGGAAGTAGTGTTTAATGCCCCTGAGGTACTTCCAAAAGAATGAACCATTGCGAGTCTAGAGGAAGGGACCCTGCACGTCTGAACCTATCCAGTAGAGCATAGTGATTGTTTGAGACCATAGGGCTAACAGATCAACATGTAGAGTCCACCAACATCGAAGAAGTAAGGACGTGTTCTGTAACTGCAAATTACGTTCCAAATCCTCCACAGTCTTTGGGGAGGCACAATGTTTCCTAGTTGAGCATGTGCATCCCATGGATGTGATTTTCATTCTTAATCTAAATGAAATCTCTCCTAATTTTGTCTAAGCGTCGAATTACCCACAGTGACAGTTTAAAACACGTCTCACCACCTTGCCCCCATCTAGAGTCGTTTGCCCTTCCATCCAGGCAATTTGTTCTCTACTTGTATAAAGGGCAAGAAGGCTTGTCTGGTTGGCTGAGCAATTGTGAGAGGCAAACCCAAGTACATAATTGGCAACTCCCTCAGTGGACATGGCAGTATCTGAGCAACTACTGAAATGTTCGAATTGGGTAAGTTTATTGTCACAAAATAACTTTTGAAGACGTTGATTGTCTAACATTTCCTCGAAGATACACAAAATAAGTTTAGCAGTTACTAGCAAAGTGATGTCAGCATTACTTATCAAGGTCGTATCGTCCGCGTACTGGAATGCCAGAATTGAGTCCCTTATTTTCTTGGAGCAATGATGGGGCAACAAAGCATTCATAGATTGAAGCATACGTTGTAAGACATCCGCCCTAGCGGAGGCCTCGCTAATGTGGGAAGAAGTCTGAGACTTCCCCGTTTATTGACACCCTAGAACTAGATATAGATAGCAACTTTGAGATCCACTTAACCTACTTGTCTGAGAATCCTGAGCACGTAGGACAGTATGCAAAAAGTCTCAGTTGATAGAGTCAATGCCTTATTAAAATCGACTTTTAAAAAATTACCTAGCTTCCCGACCTTTTAGTGTGATGCAATATTTCTCTCGTAGCCAGAAAGTTGTCTGAGAGATGTCGTCCCCGGATAAATGTCGTTTGATGGGGATCCACCAGCGCTGGTAATTTCTTACGTAATCAGTTCGCCAAGAGCTTTGAGATTAGTTTTGGGATGATATCGACAATGCTAATGGGTCGAAAATAGATCACTTCTTCGGGGCTATCAATTTTAGGAATCAACACTATATTTGCTCAATTTATGGATGAGAGATCACTAGTATATTATCTCACTAAGAATACCTCACTATCAAATTAAGCACATCTAACTTCATGGTTATCCAGTATTGTCTCACTAGGAATATCGTCAAGTCCCAATGCTTTGTTGTGCGCCAATTGCATGACTGCATCATGGATCTCTATTTCGAAGAAAGGAGTGTATCATAGATGAGCAAGTAGAGGTGGTGTACCATAGATTATGGAGGCATCAAAAGGTAGGACCACCGTAGATTATCCTAGTAAAAGTCTTAGGTGATTGAAAAATGCCTGCATGATTTGGTGTTTATCGGACACCACTTTGTCTCCTATTTCTAAGGTCCTAATTGCATTTATTTGTGCGTGTGTCGAGGCAAAAGAATGAAAATAACATGTGTTTTTGTCCCCAATCCGCAACTGCTTACACCGTGATCGTTGATGCCACATAGCTTCTTCAATGTTAGAGAGTTCATAAGTCTTCTTTGGGATTTTTTATCCTCAACAATAGTTCACCAGGAGTAAGATATCTTCTTTTCTCTATCTGATCGAAGAAAATTATGGCTTTCTTGCATTGTTCAAGCTGGTTACAGGAGTGAGCAAATTTATCAGAGTGCCATCGAGATAGGACTTGAAGCATGTTGTGAAGCTTGCAATGTATAATCTCGGCTTGATTCCCCTCTTGCCGCATGGTCCATGCATGCTCAATTAGGTCATGTGTCCCTCTATAATGCAACCAATAATTTTCAAACTGCAATCTTTTAGGGTCGACTGGAAATTTTTGACACGAGAGGAGCAGAGTGTGGTCCAAAGACAATCATTTCTAAGGCCTTCAAGTGAGTGTCCGAGAATCAAGTCTACCACTGGTGGGATAAGAGGCAACGATCAATCATTAAAAAAGTTCATTGAGGTCTTTTACTAGATCACGAATATAAATTATTTTAAAGTGGTACATGAACAAGAGCATTGATTCTAATGAAGTCGTTGAAGCTATCCATTTGGTGGTGTCGATAGTCCCCTAACCTTATGAAGCTATCCATTTCGATGGATACCTTTTTGGTTTACCTACTTAAGAGTAACTAGTGTGGTCGCTCCATCAGGATTAGTAACTGATATTCATGTGATGAGGGCAATGTGACCAGCTGTGTGGTAGGAGCTTAGTTCACCAATGGTGGGTGCCTGGGGTATCTGATGGCATCAATGAATCTTTTATGACGGCTTCGAGTGTCATTCTTTCTGGGGGCTAGGATGAAGTTCTTTATGTCATCTAATAATGTTGATGGGTCTTTGTCTCCTACTGTTTCAAGGAGAACCCGTCGAGGTATTGAACCTTGTCAAGACCATCATCACTATTTGTATCCTCCGATAAGGAGCTGTTTCAACGGCTGTATTCGATGCATCCTACTTATTTCTCGTGTAAAATTAGTGTCGTAGAATTTACATATCTAAGTGTTACTTGACAAATATTTTAATGGGCATAATTAGGAGTAATTATTTTAATTTTTACGAAATTATATGTAGCTATGAGGTCAAAAATGTTGAAAAACATAACTTTCTTAAATAGCATATTTCAACGCATCTTATTTATGTTTTGAGGAAAAATAGTTCACTAATATATTCGTTTTCAAGTGCTAATTGAACAATATTATAATACACGTAGTTAGGAGTAATTAAATTAATTTACACGAAATTATGTGTAGTTATGAGGCCAAATTTTTTCATAAAGGCGAATAACTTGTTTAAACAACAGCTTTTGACGCATGTTACTTACATTTTGTGCAATATTAGCGTCATAGAATATTCATATCGTAGTTCTAGTTGGACAATTTTGTATTATGTGTAATTAGGAGTAATTGTATTAATTTTTATGAAATTATATGTACTTATGCGGCCAAAATTTTTGAAAAACACAAACAACTTGTTTAAACAGCAGTTTTTAATGCATCTTATTTATGTTTTGCGCAAAATTAGCGTCATGAAATATTCATTCGACGTTTTAAGAGGACATACTAATAATACGCGTAATCAGGAGTAATTTTATTAATTCGCTCGAAATTATATGCAGTTTTGTTGCAAAAAATGTTGAAAATCTTAAACAACTTCATCAACTTATATTTGTGCAAAATTAGCGTCAGAGAGTACTCATATCTAAGTTTTAACTGTATAATCATATAAAAGGCATAATTAGTAGTAACTATATTAATTTTCACGAAATTATAGAAAGTTATCCGGCCAACAAATTTCAAAAACTCAAACAACTTGTTTAGACAACCGTTTTTAATGGATGTTATTTATGTTTTGTGCAAACATTATGTCATACGATGTTCATATCGAAGTGTTAATTGGATAACCTATTAATAGGTATAATTAGTAGTAAATATATTAATTTTCATGAAATTATGTATAGTTATGAGTCAGAAAATGTTAAAAATCTTAAACAACTCGTTAAAACAGCAGTTTCTAATATATCTTTCTTTATGAAAAAATTTGTCCTCATAACTACACATAATTTGGTGTAAATTAATTTAATTACTCCTAACTACGTGTATTATAATATTATTCAATTAGCACTTGAAAACGAATATATTAGTGAACTATTTTTCCTCAAAACATAAATAAGATGCGTTGAAATATGCTATTTAAGAAAGTTATGTTTTTCAATATTTTTGGCCTCATAGCTACATATAATTTCGTAAAAATTAACATAATTACTCCTAATTATGCCCAATAAAATATTTGTCAAGTAACACTTAGATATGTAAATTCTACGACACTAATTTTACACGATAAATATGTAGGATGCATCGAATACAGCCGTTGAAACAAGTTGTTCGCGTTTTTTAATTTTTTTGGCCGCATAAGTACACATAAAATTACACCTAATTATGCCTATTATAACATTGTCCAGTTAACACTTCATTATGAATATCCTGCGACACTAATTTTTCATAAAACATTAGAAAGTTATATTAGAAACTGCTGTTTTAACGAGTTGTTTAAGATTTTTAACATTTTCTGACTCAGTGGACCCACTTAACTAGTCATAGTCGGAGTCGAATATCTAGTTCCACCACATTAATAGTGATATTATGAGACATCATAGAAAGGTCTTTGACCACTACCACCATATTCCATCCGCAAAGGTATCCATCGAAATTATGGATTAATGGATCTCAGTTATGAGCCGAAAAGAAAGACAACTCTACGGGCTTCCCGCTCATTCCAAAGCTCTGGGGGCATGTCGACTAAATGTACTCATACCTTGAATCTAGGAGCTACAACTTTAGCTTGGTCTAAGAGCGACCATGTTTTGAAGATGAAGCTACAATCCCATATGCGTTGGGGAATTCGATGTACTAAAACCTCAGGGGACATACCAACTAGTAAGATGATGATACGCTCACTGCTCCTCTAACAGGCGATGGAGATTTCTTACGCAGTAACCAAGCCTGTGGCAACCGCAATATCAGCGACCTCATCTAAGTGATACTCCGCTTCAGTCTCTGGTGTAATAACCCGGAGAGCACGCTCCATATTTTGGGATTCAACGATAAATTATTGCGACATGTCTGCGTGGCATGTGAGATTATCAAGCCGATCAGAAGACATCATGGGCGGAGAGGTAGGCAAGGAGCCTTCTAAGAGCCTGTCAAAGGTTAGTTCTTGTTGAGTGGAGGACAGACCTCGTTTGTTTGGTTCAAAAGGCGGGGCAACGAGCTTGAGCTTGGTTTAGCGACAATGAGAGCCATAATGCCCTTTCATCTAGCATTTGCCACACTTGGCCGAGTTTCTGTACTCGCCACCACGTGTCCCATCCTGCAGCAGCGAAAGCATCGACCGCGCCACACAAGAAATATCGGAGAGGGTAGGGAAATGCAACCTGGATGGGCTATATGGGCTGTAATAGTATTTTGGTGAGGCTTGACTCGTCGGTGATTGAGGGGGAGATGGAGAGGGTGCGCCCTAGGCTGAGAGCCAGTAGGTGGCGGTGAAGGGGGCTGAGTAACTACTATCTGAGCATAGGTCTTGGTAGTGGAGTATAGAACGTAAGCCTTTGTTGTAGAAGCCGGAAGAAACTCCGAGACTTATAGTATCATGGAGATGGGAAGATTCTTATGTCGAGTTACCAGAAACATTGGTTGAAATCGGTCATCTCTCGTCTTCTCCTTCTTAAGTTATCAATAACGTTTCTCCTTTTATAAAGATGTGTGTCAAAATACAGTTTTTATTATTAATAATTATTATTAAACTAATATTATTAAAAATAAGAGTGAGAACCGTAAAATTTCAAATATACGAATGGCAGCGCGCCACTGTCAGTGGCGTGTTTCATTATTTATATAAAATGTACCACTGCTAGTGGCGCGTTTCGTTCAAACCCCGCACAAGTGAGATGGAGATGCGCTGCGCGTTTTGTATATATAAGAAACAAACGCGCCACTGCCAGTGGCGCGTTTCGTAAAAATAATGAAACGCGTCATCGATAATGTGCGCGCCATTCGTATATTTGAAATTTTACATTTCTCACTCTTATTTTTAATAATATTAATTTAATAAAACTTATTATTACTAAAAACTGGTCGAAATATAATTTTAATAGAAGTAGAGAAAAATCTCATTATCTCATTCATCCTGTTTCTAATTCTAATCGTAATTCTAATTCCTATACTAAGATTACAACTAAAACACTTGGAGCAGGATCATTTTTTTGTTATAATTTCACAAACGCCAGTACTAGATGTCACCTCCGCTCCGGAAGTGGGGAGATTCAAAGTATTTTGAATCAAAAAATTAGTTTAAAATTTTTTATAACCGTTGATTTTATGTTAAAATTTATACTTTTAATAAAATTTAAGTTCAAAATTTATACTTTTAATAATTATTATAAATTTCGATATAAAATCAAAGATTTTAAAAAAATTTAAATAAAATTTTTAATTCAAAATGATTTAAACCTCCCCACCTCGGCTCCTAAAACCCTACTCGCATCGCTCCCTGCGTCCCTCGCCAAAAGGCAAAAGCCCATAACAGTGTTGCCAAAGATAGCCAAAGGTAAAACCTTCTCTTTCTACGCGAGAGAAGACCTCGTCAATGGCGCACTCATCCGATCACCGGCGCTTCAGCTACCACGTCCATGAACAATCCAAGCCCGTTGGTGCTGTGCGCTGGCTCCCTTCCTCTTCTCCCTTCTACCGCCTGGCCGCCATGTCCGTTATTTCTCATTCCACCATAGAGATCCATTCGTTCTCCCCCCAAAACCCTAACCCCAACCTCAACCTTGTCTCTTCCCACTCTCTCCCCTCCCCAGCGACCTCCTTTACCTCCTTCCGAACTCACAATTCGACTCTCCTTGCAGCCGCCACCTCGGCCGGGTCTCTTCATTTCTTTTCTCTCGACCCCTATGAAGGAAGTATAGAATCCCAGATATTCTCCATTGCTGACCATAAATCATTTCATTCTGGTCCAATCCAATCAATTGATGTAGAGACGAGCTCGAATGGAGAATGTGCCACGGCCGGTGAGGATGGCAGGGTCAATTTGGTTTGTTTAGGTGAAGACAAGGTCGAGAACTTTCGAGTTTGTGAGAGCGATGGTTTGGTCGCCTATACTGCTGTGAAATGGGGATCACCTGTCGAGTTTGTTACTGGAGGTGTGGGGCCTGGTCTCCAGTGGTGGGATAAGAGAAGGCCTGGAGGGCCTGTCGCACAGTTCAAAGGCGTTTGGTGAGTGAAACTTGATGCATGTATTATAAATCTTTTCATAGACTGCCAAGCATTTGTTGACAGTTAACTTAATTCAACTGATTGGGAGTTAATTTGGTACAGGGGTCGTGGACCTGTGACTGGTATGATACACTCAATAGACATCCACCCATCAAGAAAGCATACATGCGTGGTATCATTATTTATTTTCTTTACAATTCTTGGTGTGATTCTTCTGTGTATACTAATATTTGTTGAAACTAAAACCTAAAATTGGTAACAAAAGTATAGAGGATAATCATCACACCCCTGCTGAAACTCTTTTAAGGTATTCAACTGTAAACATTGTTATATCAAAAAGGTTAAATAAACCACAAACAGTATATTTGTCCAAAAGGGGCAAACTGAAGACAGCTTGATGGTGACTTCAGTAAAAGAACCAAACATTGTTATAACAAAACTCTTTCGGCATCTGCTTTGTTTAATTAATTATAAAATATTCTAAGGTGGGAGGCTCATCAGGGACAGTGTATGCATGGGACTTGCGGTGGCAGCAACAAGCAATCACACTTGCAGGAACTGGACTTGAGACGAAGTCGCAACCTCTCTCAGGTAGTGAGGTTTGGGAGGTGAAGTATGATGCTTTTACCCCTCAAATATCATCTACCAAAGTGTTGCCCGTAATGATGTGCTCTGAAGATGGCTTTCTAGCTGTCCTGCAGCAAGGTATGATATTTTCTCAACTTCATTATTTGTTACACTGATCTTATACTATTTGGGAAGCATTTTGGACCAGGAAACCACCACAGAACTTTGTTTGAATAGTGTACCTTTTTGGACTTGATAGACACTTTTTGATTGTGTGCACTTTTGACTTGGTATGAGACAAATTGCTATTTTAACCATATACATAGTATACAAATTCTTTGTTTCAAAATTACATTCTATGAGACATGCAGCTTGACTTTCGCTGCTTGCAAAGCGCACTCATCTGATTGAAACCTTTCAGCACTAAGTGTCATTTTCATTTCTTTCCAATTTTAGTCCATTTAATTAATTTTTTTTTACATAAACAGATGAAACCCCGGTGCAATTGCTGGAAGAGTCTTGTGCCATCAATTCATTTGATGTAGATCCTCAAAATCCATCGGTATTATTCACAGCATGGTTTCTTTCCTTCTTTTTTTTTTTATCTCAAGGGATGGTGTGAAGGAGATAAAATTGAGATGAGAATGATGTGTTCTTCAGTCAAATGGCATATGACATACGTTTCCTCCTCTCTTGTAGGATGTCATTGTTGCCTTGGAGTGGGAATCTGTTGGCATTTTATCACGTGGAAGAGAAGATGTTGAAATGACTTAAAACTCTCCCATTTGGGCTGATATGTTCGACTTGAAGCTCATTTTTTTAGTGGAAAGCTGATGTGTTTTGTAGTACGGGTGCTAGTTTGGCTGCTTTGGTTAATTGTTTCGCAATATTGCTTCAAAGGACATAATTTGGTGAAATTGGCTCTCGGCTAATATGTTCTAATATCAGGGAATGGTACTAAATTAAAAGGTTCACGGAATCTCGAAACTTAAGTTGTATCAAATGAAATGAAAATGTCGCCTCAATTTTGTTAGTGTATGTCGATCAATAAAAACAGAATGGAATTCGTTCAACTTTAAACTTTCATCTTTATAGATCCTCAAGTTTGGTTTGTACAAGGGAGATTTAAAAGGAAATGAGTGTCAAGTCTGTCAACTAACATGGATAATTCATTTAGAGATTCAGTTAGATGCCCTTGCAAGCTTGTTATAGTGACGAGATGAAGTTGGTTCGGATGGGTCAGTTTTACCTTTTGAAAAAAAAAAACTGGGTGGAGGGGCTTATATGTTGATTTTTATTAAATTTTAAATTGACTTAAATTAGATTATAATTAATTTGACTTTGGATTGAATTTGATTAGATCGGGTTTGAATCGGATTACATTGGCTTTTTAAAAACATCAGATCAAATTAAATTTGAATTTGGACAAATTAGATGGATTTGAGTCGGATCAAATTTTGTCATCTCTTGTTAGATAAGTCTTCGAGTCTGCCATAAATAAAAGAAAAGCAATTTACATTCCAATCTGTATAGATCCACAAAGTTCTAGTACCGTACTTATATATATATATCGATATCCATTTTGCAAAATTCGCTATCAAACCTGCTCCCCTCACACAGCTAATGGTTAATCTATTCGGGATTACTTCTGTGGTTGTTGCGGTTTGCCTACAGTGTAGATATATAGCTATTGAAACAACCCTGGAAACAAGTATATTAAATACATGTCAGCATATTGCAATGATTCAACTCAGCTTCGGTATGCAAAATGTGTAAGAATGTGAAATACCAGAAGGGAACTTACATGGTACCAATATAGAAGGTTGGGGTTAATGTGAAACCAAACATATAGACCGAAACAAAAGCGATCAGAAATATTGCCACTGAGGTAGAATAAACCTGCATTGTTTAACATCAGACAAAAAGAATCCAAATGTCAATATAAATCAGAAAGGCTTTTTGTTGTTTCAAATACAAAAGGGTCACTTCAGAGTTTTAATATTATACTTTAAGTTCACCGGTTCCCAAGGTAGAACTACAATATTATTTTCATTCTTTTACATACTTGTATGATTATTATTGGAGCTTACCTTGACAATATTGTCACCAAATTTAATAACAGCTGATACAGCAAGACCACTATATATAAAAAAAATCACAAAAATAATTAGAAAAAAAAACTATAACAATATGATTTCAGTGAAATGACTGTATTGGAAAAGAGAACTTTCCTAGGAGCACTAAACTTTATCCAATGTCATTACTTCCTTGCTCAACCTATTTGCCCCCATAAACCCAATGAAACCATAAGAGGTTATCGTGGACGAGTTGGAAGTAGATAGATGAAATTTCGGACAAATCAGTTCAGGGATGAGCAACGACATTGGGTACCATGCACTGAGTCCCACGAAATTCTTTCAAATAACCTGAATGCTTGGTTCATGATCATGGCAACTGTGATAAGCGAATAACCATGAAAGAAGCCCATGTTTTCAATAAAGAGAGGCGATGTAAATAAGATGTCAGTAGATAGTGATTTATACAACAAATTCAGGTATACTGGTGTCTATGTTACTTCTCCAGTATATCATCAAGATCATGAATCCAAATCCAGATGAAATTGAACGCCGTGCCAAAAACGTACAGCCAGAGCACATTTATATTTCTTGAAAGCCACTTTTTCATAATTGCCTGTGTAAAAGGTATATTTAGAGGTGCCAATCATTGATCCAACCAAACAAGTTGACCTAAGCTAACATAGGTAATTGCTCAGGATAGGTCAGGATTTCTATCTGCTAGTTGATCGGGTTAAGACCTCAACCATTTTGTGCTTTATTTGCTTCTCGTTCCTTTTTTTGGCAAAGTAACAGGGTATATTCTCAATTGTTCTATTATCTACATTGTATCCTACCAGCCAGACTTAACAGTTCAGCAATGCAACCAAGTGGTTTGCTCAACCAAATATTATTTTCAAATGAAAAAGAGTCGAGCATTCAAGTTGGTGAAGGGCAATTTGTGACCTTCCGCAGGCCAAGTTGATCCACTCCTAAAACTTCAATTTTAAAACACAAAACTATAGCCCAACTGGAACTCAGTCTTTAGGCAGTGTTAGACAAGCATAACTGTAGTAAAAGGACAAACCTCAGTGTATACCCCTGCAAGGCCACTTAGAAGTGCCATAATCTGATAAAATGAAACTTGATGTAGTGGTTAGGTCATCTAAGCATATTGCTAAAATAAAAGAAAAGAATCAAGGATAACTGAGGAAGCTCACAATTGCATAAAGCCAACCATATATGTTCGACATGTCCTCCTTGGTACTGTATTTGATGCAACAATTACATTTTTGCAGCTCATATAACATAGGAAAAAGAAAATAAAAATAGTAACTAAGGCAAATAACACCCAGCTTCCCAGACATATTAGAAACTAAAGCAAAATTGTCAGAAATATTTGCAAAAAAAGACAACAGTAAAATTAGTGATACTAAACAAATATAAGGCATTTTTCCAATACAAGTTTTCCAGGCTCACGTTTGCAATAAAAGAATCAGCACGAATGATATGTTGGAGATAGATTTTTTAAGTTGAGGAGCTTACGAAGGATTTATCTGGATTTGCGCATTAGTGCAGCTGAGGAATAAAAGAAGAAAAGCAGCCCATTGAATGTTACTTAACCTGAATTAAGAAACAGGATAAGGAATTACTACTTATACAGAGACAAACCAAGTGGTTCTTACCAGTACATTTTACTACAGACATCACATAAAAAATCAGGTGGTGTGCAGCTTAGGTCACACAAAATATTCTCCAGGTTCTAGCATAGGCTTCAAATTGTGTGATCTTTACTGGATACTTGGGCTCATGTTATGTCTGTTCATTTAAACCTCATTGAAGATCAAACAGAGCCTGAATTCTGGTCTGGTCCAAACTCGACAGATTATGCTAGATTCATTGGGATTAAGGAAGATTATGCTAGACAATTCAGACTTCGAGAAGTACGAGATCAGGATATATAATAAACCAGATAAGAATGTGCTTCCTTACTTTCTCTTGAGAATTATGCGGTACAAGATGCCAGTGCTTATGATATTGAGGTTCTTCAAAATCTGGTACCCAGGGGCCTCCACGTAATAAAATATGTAGTACTGACCAACAATAGAACACATTATCAAATAAACACTTATTTGTTTATTTTAATTGAAAGAAAGCAGCCAAAAATAATTGTCAGTTCTGGAACAAGAGAACATTTAAAGGCTAAGACCAGATCAATAAAAATGAAACAGTTAAATAGAACAGGTTCCATACTGGATACTGATAGGTACTTTACCGGTACAAAACAAGAAACTGACATCAACGACTACCGGTAGTAATAGGCACCTGCAATAAGTTCTTCACCATATAGAGAAGTGCAGGAATTGGATACAGCTTTACTTCATCAAACGTTGTACTTAACCTGAAAAATAGTTCTTTTTCTTAAAAAAAAAAATACTTGATGATGACGAACAATGAAAACTACAACAGAAAATAACAAGAAGGTATCTATAGTGATACTGATAGTGATGTACAGTTGTGATTTTGAAAAAGATAGTTAGGTTTAGACTAAAAGAAGGTCTCTCACTTGTTATCTTCAGAGACACCTTCAGTATTCCATATTCTGGAAAGAACTGCTAATGACATGGCACATTTTAATGTTTCCACATAGAGAGAGAGAGAGAGAGATCAGTACATATATGGTATGCAGGTCATCAATGCAGCAGTAATACAAGTATGGTAAAGAAATATTGCATAGCACCATTCTGAACTGTTCATTCATGATCCACTCCTAATCATTTGTTGGTAATTTTGAATTGAAATTTAGATACAAAACCAAATTTAAAATTGCATGAGTTGATTCTATATTTGCTAACCAAGAAGTTTGATGTAGTGACACTATACTTGTACTTTGCATGCTTCTCATCCTGTGTAGGATTTTTTGGACCTGTGGATTGCTTTGACCAATATATAAGTATAGCTTGAGAACTCGTCAGAACCGTCAGAGCACATATCACAAATGCCATAAAAATTAATAGGATTACAATAAGTGAACAATTGTTTCTCAGAATCAATAGATCACTACCGATACTGAGAAGGGACTGAGGAGAGAGTTCTTTGGGCTCTTTTGATATTTAATTCGATTGTTGCCTTAAACTACAGTTATAATACTGTCATGAACTTTATTCAATCCGGTAACATGAGCAATCCAAGGTAGGATAGTTAAATTAAATATCTATATTTGAAATGAACAGTTAATATTGCTGGATTTTGAACTAGATTTGGAGCCAAGAAGAACACAATTATATACATGGTATTTGAGAGGAAAAAAAATACTTTAACTTCCAGCTGATCTTTTTTGATGAATTTGTCACAGCAATAGAAGCACCTGGAATAAATTTCAACAAATTGGCTAGAAAAAGATAAAATAAAAGAAAACTAACATTAAGATTTTCAATCTCTTTTCTTAGTGATTTCCAACAGTTTGTTACGGAATCCAAATATAGAACATACTGCCAGAAAGTGGTGCCTGCATTTCTATGTCCTCCTGCAACAATCAAGTTTAAAATTCAAACCTTGTAAGTAGTTCATGAAGATGGCTTGAAAGAATGCTTGCTGGTAAAAATGTAACATATACTAACTAACCTTGTTGGTGCCTATTTGCTAAGCACTGTAAATAAAAAAGACGGCTTATACCATATTCTAACCTTGTTATATGCTTATTTGCAAAGCCAGATATTGGAGGACACAAATCCAATACAAGGTTTTCGATCGGCATGATAAGGAAATTGGTATTTCTGGGGGAGAATATGCACAATTCCACAGAACAATCAGATAAAAGCAGTGCCATCCACATTTTAACTTTTGAATGCGAACTAATCTAGTGTTCTGGCAGGGTAGAGACTTAAATTTGAGTCGGTGAATAAATCTGTAAAGACAATTAAGATTAGTCAGTGCTAGACTGCTAGTGTTCAACAGGAGAGCGTTATCCAATTTTGCGACCAAACAGTTCGAAGGTGGAATTTTTTGTGACTGAACAGTCTGACTCAGTTTATTCGGAAATGCATCAGTCATAACCAAAGAACAGAAACTGCTTTTATCTTGAAAGAATTGATAGATCCTGTGGATTCTGAGAATAAAGTATCTCAAAGGATTATGCTAATGCACAGTGGCGGATCTAGGATTTTGATTAGGGGGGGCAATTATCGGATTGTAATGGTTTATCGGGTTCAAACTCATTAACTAATCGGATACTAAATAAAAAAAATTAATAATTTAATATATATACTTAACTAATAAATTTTTTATTAAATAATAACATTTTATATATTAAAATAACAATAAAATAAAGCTCAAAGTAATAGATAATCAAGTTGATGAAGAAAGTTTTCGACTAAGGAACTTTATATTTTGATATATTTGCATAATTAAATTGATATATTTGCATAATTATTTCATTATGCACGGTATTAAATATTTTTTTCTCAATAAAAATAACCAGACAATTCAGGGGGGGCAAAAAAAATTTCCAGGGGGGCAAATTACCAAAAATATTACCGAAAAACACTATTTTTCAAAATCCAGGGGGGTGCCCCCTGAATAACCCGGGGTCCGCCCCTGCTAATGCATATCACTCCTCCAAATTAGATATTAACAAATTTCAACACATTATTCTTCCCGGATGGGATTTGTTAACCACATTTTGCCAAGTATTGTATTAGGGCTGCACAAAAAAGCTCGGGCTCAGATCGGGCTCGAGCTAATCTGGCTCGAGCTAAAATGACTCGAGCTAATCTGGCTCGATAGTTAAATGAGCCGAGTTTGAGTTGGGGTCGGCTCGGCTCGTAGCTCGACTCAGCTCGAATAAAAAATAGTTTTTATAATTTTTTTTTGCCGAACTCTAATCCGATAACTCCTCTCTCATCATCTCTCACCATCTCACCGTATCAGCGGCTTAAAGACGTCTCTTGCTCGCTCGTAATTAGATTCGTATATCTGACTCGATAGTTTTTTGTTGGTCCATCCATTCAAATTAATGCAGCGAAGATGTCATTGAAAAAATAGTTTGTTGATATAACAATTTTGTACCAATTCTCATACAAATCTTCTAGATATACCAACTTTATAGTTTGTAGATGTATTAAATCTAAATATCAAATTGAGTCAACGCACATGCATTGGCTCGTGAGCCAGCTCGCGAGCTAGCTCGAATAGTAACGAGCCGAGTTTGAGCTAGGTTTTTCAGCTCGAACCGTTTCACGAGCTCGGCTCGGCTCGACTCGAATTTTCATGAGCCGAGCTTGAGTTAAGCCCAGCTCGGCTCGACTCGACTCGTTTGCAGCCCTATATTGTATTACAGTGAACTGGATTGATCCAGAACCCCTTATCCAGGTTCTTCTTCCCTCTTGAATTAAACAAACCGTCGGTCAGTACTTCTCTACACCCATCTATCTCATCATTCGCAGTTCCTTAAGAAATGACGAAGCTAATTTGGAAATCTCAATTAAAATGACAATGGGAGATTTTAGTACCTGATCTTTCACCTTTCGGTGCTCCATTTTGAAATTGAGAACAAATTCGAACCAGCGAAGGCTTGTTTATCCCGTGATAGGAACCAAATCACCGTATTTCAAACGCGAATCCGTGAAATGGCTGATCAGAAGAGGAAGCGAAGCGGAGAAGAAACGATCCGGCGCGACCTTTTTTTCCTCTCCAAATCGCTCCGTGAATTCTCGGGGAAAACCGGAAATGATAGTATTTTATTACTATAATGGATTATAGATCGCAAGAATTTCTTTCTAAATCATCTATCTATTTTTCGTGTCTTTTCTTGATCTCAGAATTCAGATATCTGAAGCTTCAGCAGCTCACTGTGCACTTGCAGTATTCCGGACAAAAAATAATAATAATGGGACCAAACATAATATAAAAAAGATAAATTTACTAAATTATTTCTCAAATTCATATTTAGTCAATCATTTTTAATTACTGAATTTTAATGTTTGTCTAAATTTAGTCACTCCCTTAATTTTTCATCCAAACTTAATGGAAAATTTTAAAATATATTGATAAATTGTTTATTAAAAATTTTCACTAAAGGATGAGTGTTTCTTTAAATTGATCAAATTGAGTGTTTCATTAAATTGATAAATTTAATGAAACATTGTTTGATCATTAAATTGATAGTGATATATTCATCATATTGAGTGTTTCATTAAATTTGGATGAGAAAACTAATGGAGTGATTAAATCTGGATAAATATTAAAGTTTAGTGATTAAAAATAAATAAAGAAAAGTTCAATGATCAAATATGAATTTAAAATATAGTTTAAAATTACATTATCGAACTCAATTAACTTTAGATCTAATTGTTTAGTTATGTTATATAATAATTCAGCTATCACCTGTAATTTAGCTAATATATTTTATAAGATGTGATAGCTACACCTCGTTCTTGCACCCAAAAGATATTAGAATCATATTCTATATATTGACACGGGATATCTCGATGATTCAGCATCCCCTCCTCTCCAGCCAACGTCGAAGTGCGGAGTGCGGAGTGCGGAGTGGACTGCATCAGATGAAAGCGTTTATGCTAAAATCAAAAGTGCCAATACAAAATATATGGACTATAGGACATTTACGATATGTATAAATTTATATTCGGTTCTTGATAGGTCTGTTAAAAAAAATTCATCGATTACTCATGATTTGTTTTGGATTGACCTGATTTTTATACATCTATTAAACTTGTTAAGTTGATGAATGAAGTTCGAGCTAATCTAATTTGGTCCGCTAAGCTCGTTAGACTAGTTCAACTATTAATATTTATTATTTGAGAAAATTTGGTTGAATAACATTTCAAAGAATTAAAGTTTGAAAAATGTCACTCTAAAATTTGGGTTTTGAAAAATACCACCCTAAACTCGATAAACTTTTAATTTTACTACTCCTACTATTTAGATGTTTAATTTTATTGTTAAAAATTCATTATTTTCTGTAATTTTATAAAGGGATTTAATGCTATATTTTAGATGTGATTTAATCTCAAAACTTATTTTTTTAGGTTCAATTAGAGTTGATTAGGTTTAATTTGGATTTAAATGACTAAGTTCAATGTACTGTCTAAATTTTATTGATTTCTCAGGTTTGAATTGAAACTCATCTAAAATGAAGAACAAAGACACAAATTTGAGACAAAATGGACAACGAACGAGAAAAATACAAGCTTTTCAAGCCATATGGGACTTTGTGCGGCCCCTGCACAGTGCCACGTGCGGACTAACACGGAGGAGCTATTTTTCAGACCTTCTGTGCGGACCCAGTTCAGGTCTGCACGTGACTCGCTCCAGGCAGTTTCAGCCTGACATCTTAACGGTTATTTGTAGTTTTTTTGGATACGGCTTAAAGTTTTCCAAGATGTTTAGGATCCTTTCGATCCTAACAATGAGGAGAATACAAGCATTATGACCTTATAATCGAAATAGATCTAAATATAGGCGAAAAATATATAATACTTGAACGATTTTCTGTGTTACTTGTATTAGTGGGCAGTTTTTGCTATTTTTATAGAATTTTCCTATATTGACAGCAAAGACAATGTCTGGACGGGTTATTGTAGCATATTGTAAGGCTCCCACTATAGTTCGGTATTGGGTCGGGTTATCTCTAGGGTCTCCCTCAAACTTGGACAGCGATATGTGAACAACCATTGGAGAATTATAAGGTTTGGATTGAAGCATATTTGCTCGTGTGAGAAGATCCCTAATATACTTGGTTTGAGAAAGATGCAACCCATCGGGTGTATGTGTAATCTCGATGCCAAGAAAATAATGGAGATCATCAAGGTCCTTAACACAAATTTTTATTGCAAATCAATGATTATGTCTGAAATTAAACCCTTGTGACTGCCCGTTATGATAATGTCATCGACATATACCAAGATAATGATAATCCGTCCATGAGAATGAAGCACAAAAAGAGAAGGGTCATAATGTGAAGCAACAAAACCGAGAGATAAAAGAGATGAGTTTAATGTATAAAACCAAGTTCTTGGATGATTGTTTTAGACCATAAAGTGCTTTGAAGAGAAGACATACATGTGAAGGCTTGGTCGAGTCAACGAAACCGGGCGGTTGTTGCATGTACACGGTCTCGTGTAAGTCACCATCTCTTTCAGGTGTGGAGATCAACAGCTCTTACTCAGGTACTTTATTGCTTCATCACATTCTTAGATATACTTTAACACAATCGAAAGTTTTCGAAAATAAAGCGTAAAGAAAGCATAAAGAAAGCTTAAATCTAATTTAACTTTCTTAGTCGACAGAGCCGAACCAAGAAAATCCAATTTTATTTGGTTTGGACTTTAAGTTCGCAAATGTAAGAATTAAACCGATACGGGGTATATGCATCTTATTTGCATAAGATATAACCTTTTAGAAAATCAATCGGCGAGAGCCTTTGCTCGATACCATTTGTAGGGATTCGAATGCCCAAATCCCGTTAATGCTCAAGCTGCGGAAAGACCGTAGAACAAAAATTTTACTTCTACTTAAGTTAGGGATTAAAGTATGTCGGATAATTACCGAGAGTTACAGACATTTAATCCTTTACAAAAGATGGTAAAATATTATTTTACTTCTAACTTAAGCTTAGGGTTAAAGTGATATGTCGGATGATTACCGAGAGATACACACCTCTTTAAACCTTTATTGATCTACTCCATGATTGATTTCTAAAAATATTAATCTACTTAACAATTAAAAAGATTAATATAAGATGTTATACCTCGCTTCCAAATTTCAATTGGAATGAAAATCGGCTTGTCTCGGAGCACCAAACGTCTGATGCCTCTGTAGGTTATCCACCAAGACTAACCAGAGAGCGGCTTATTTCTTTTGTCAGAAATACCGTAAACCGCGGTTTCTCGTAAAAACACTATTCACCCGAGAAAAAGACGAAATAGTACTATTCACGACTCGCAGTAATTCTGTTTCACAAATGTGCAGAAATACCGCAACTTTCGTAAAAACACTATTCACCGATCCCGTGAATTCTGAAACAACCGTATACCGAAAGAGAGAGAAAGTAGAACTGATTTGGTGTAACTTTCTCTCTCACCCCACCCCTCTATTTATAGCCAAATTTGGGATTGTCAAATTACCAAAATACCCTTGAGGATGATGTCATGGATGATGTCATGTATGATGTCATGGATGATGTCATGTATGATGTCATGGATGATGTCATGCATGATGTCATCTAAGGTCCAAATTTACAAGTTTGCCATTGGGCTTTTGGCCAAATTACCGAAATACCCTTGGGCTTTTGGATTTTGGGCTTTTCTGATTTTGGGCTTTTAATTATTAATTAAGGCTTTAATTATTAATGGGCTTTTGGCCCATAATTCAAATCCATAATTAACATTTAAAATCCAAATCAAATATATATAATTGTCATGTACAATTATATTTTTCTCATTGTTGTTTTATTAATTTATACGACGTGTCCAACACGTTATAAATTCAATCGATTTTTGTTTCTTGTCATCTTTATGACATATATAATTATATCATATATAATTAATTATAACCATCTTATTATTAATTATAAATAATTTATAATTAATCAATAAGATTCTCCGATTAACTCCTATACGGTGTGACTGACCCGACAGATCCGTGTTATGTTGGTAAATAGAGTTAAAACCGTTTTAACTTCTATAATCATAGGAGGCATCCGCGTAATGCACTATGACCATCCAATTACACGATGATGATGATGCATCGTACAATATCATGATCCAAGTAAACTATTTACTTGTGTTTAATTCTTTTGTCTCATAATTTATCAGATCGTTTCAAGGTAGGTATGTGTCATCCTTGCAAACTTAATCTTTTCTTGATCCTGAGTAAATTATCAAATATAATTACTCTTGTAATTATCTTCGCTAGTAGCAGATAATCTTACTCTATCAAGGGGCCTAGTGTTGCTATAACTCGTATAGAAATACGAGGGACAATAGTACTTTTGGCAAACCATCTCTTCCTCCGCATAAGTTATGTATACCGAAGAGCTACCTTTATAGCCACCTTTTACGGATAACGTTTGGTAGAAATCACACACATACATATCTTATGTAGGAAAGATGAATACCTCATACTTTAGAATTTAATACTGAACGAAAACATTAATGACACGGACACAATTCCATTTAATATTTCATTCGGGGTCTATCAAATACGATGTTCCTAGAACATCTATCTATGTGATTAAAATGACAACTCTTTGTCTATGGTCTGTAAAACTTGACCATCATTTAATCCACATACTAACCTGATAACGGTTAATTAGTGTTCCTGCTAATTACCTTGGTTAGTGACTTTAAGAGTATATTCTATATTATGAAGTTTCACAATTCCATCATGAACTCGAATGATTCATAAATTCAATAATACTCAAGGAAACAAAATATCGTTTAAATATCCAATTCATGAACAAAGCTTTATATAATAAATTTATCGTATTATTGACTTCAAGATTATTACAAACTAACAACATAGATCTTATTTGTATTTAAGTCCAAACACTTGTAGCCTTTTGTGATAGAGCATATCCAATGAACACACAAGGCAAAGCTCTAGGTTGTAGTTTATGGTCAGTTTATGGTCGGAGATGAGGATAACAAGCACAACCTAGTATCCGAAAGGAATTATATGTAGGTGGTTTATTGAGTAGTTAGGTATATGGAGAGGGCTGATGTGAAGAGGAGGGTAGTTTGTTTATGAGGTATACGGATGTGAAAAAACATCATCCCAAAATGATAATGGAATTGAGGCATAATTAATCATGGCTAAGGCAAGTTCAATAATGTGATGATGTTTTCATTCAGAAATATCATTTTGTTGGGGTGTATAAGGGCATGTGGTTTGATGAAGTATTTGAGAATGAAGTCGGGTGAGTGGTTTGTATTTCGTACCACCATCAGTACGAAGAATTTTAATAGTTGTGTTGAGCAAATTCTCAACTTGAATCTTAAATAATGCAAAAACAGTCACAAGCTCATCTTTAGACTTTAAAAAATATATCCAAGTGAACCGAGTGAAATCATCAACAAAGATAGCATAATAACGAAACCCATTTTGTGACATAACGGGGGAGGGACCCCAAAGATCCGAATGCACAATCTTAAGAGGAGAAGTAGAAGAAGATAAACTAGAATTGAAAGGCAAGTTGTGAGATTTAGCCATGCTACAATGTTGACAAAAGGAGAAGTTGTGAGTAGAACAAGGTAAATTGTATTTATTCAAGACATAAAGTGTTGTAGAGGAAGAAGGGTGGGCGAGACGAGCATGCCATAAGTCGGCTGAAACTTTTTCACCAAGTAGAGCTTGAGGAGAGAACGATGATGAAGGAAGAAAGTATAATCCATTATGAAGCTTGACTTGAAGAAGATGAACCAAAGTGTGGTGGTCTTTAATGAAACAACCATGAGAAGAAAATTCAATTAGAATAGAATTATCTTCAATGAGTTTTGAAAGGCTGAGAATGTTTTTGGTTAAAACCTGGAACATGTAACACATTCTGAAGAGCAAGTGAATGATTTGCAATATTTAAATTAGAAGAATCAAGGTGAAGAATGTGCATATCGGTACCATTACCGATATGAAGAGAATCTTGATCATCATAGGGAATGAAATTGGAAAGATTGTTGAGATCACTTATAATGTGGTGAGTTGCCCCAAAATCAATACACCACTCTGAAGTTGTAGGAGAGGAAATTGGTTGTGCAGTGTAAACTTGTGGTTGAGAAGAGGGATAACGATTGTCATACTTATACCAATAATCTTTTGCTACATGACCTCTCTTGGAGCATATTTGACATACTTCTAGAGGTCCAAAGGATTGAGGGGAATAAGGAAAAAGGGTCTTCTAGGAGGCCTGGGTAACAAGCCTTGAGAAGGGGCATCAACACCAGAAAAAATTGGCCTTAAGTTGGGTCTCATATTGGGTACCTGTTGCTCGGTACAAGTTTGAATGTGGGTTCGGATTTGGTGATCGAAACCCATTGTGGGAACCATAATGGGTTTTAGGATGAACCCCGTTATGCTTATTATTTGATGTATAGAAAGCAACTGGGTTCTGAGAAGAAGGAAGAAAGATTATCCTGAGTTTTGAGATAGTAACAAGGCTTCATGGCTGAGCAACAAGGAATGGAGATCGACAAATGATAGAGATACTTGTCGGCTGGCAGTAGTTGCACCAACTACAAATGCATTAAAATCTGATCCAAGACCCGTTAAGGCAAAAGTGGCCAAATCATCATCGAAACTGGAAAACCGATGAATGATAGCTCATCTGCAATAGAACGCAGCTTTTGCATATAATCAGAACAAGAGGAGTCGCCTTTTGTAATAGTCTGAAGTTACCGACGGAGCTCGGTGTGACGTGCACGAGAAGATGCAGAGAAGGTTTGGTGTAGATAGGACCATAGTTGTGCCAAAGTAGTGCATGACACCACCTGTGATAGAATAAATTAGACAAGGAAGATCTGATGCCAGCCGAGTATGAGTTGATCCTGCTTATGCCAATTGAGATAGTCCGGATTCAATTCAGGTAGACCATTAGTATCAACTGATGTCATATTAGGAGAGGAGGTGGAAATAAATTTATATAGTCCATGGCCATGGAGAAGAGAAATGATTTTGGATTGCCAAGCTAGATAATTGTTCTTAGTTAGCTTTGTAGAGATAGGGAGATTGAGAAGGATGATTGGATCTGTGTGGACCTGAGGTGAAGCAGAGGATCATCGGAGGTGATGATTGGGGGATCCATAGGCTCTGATACCATGAATGATAAAACAAAAGAGAAGATATTTGAATTTTTGATGTATTCATTATATTATTGTTATCTCTTGTACATAATGAGAAGAGATACTTATATCAAAACTGAAGCTAATCTAACTTAACTCTAGTTACATGTTTATCTAACTATGATTAAGGTAAATATAAGAAGCGTGAGTGTTTGTTATTCGATTCGCTGAGTTGTTCAGACAGGAGGCATAATTGTCTCTGTTGTATGAGGAAATGGAGGCATCCATTGTATGCTTAACAACTCTAGATATTTTGAGCTATTCACTTCAAGTTCTTTCTCGATCTCCATCTCCTGTACACTCCACACTCACTATTACTGCATATTTTGTACACTCTCACTTTTTACTAGATTTCTCCAATCAAACAACATCTCGACAATCTTTTATCTTTTTTGTTGTAATTTTTCACTGTTGGATTCGACAATTATATAGACCGTATAAGGCGCCACACGGATCAATAAATATAATTAATTATAGGCTTATGTGTTATACAATTATATTAATTATATATCATTATATATCCATAATTAAGTGGTCATTAAAGTATATTTAATATGAATATAAAGTGTTATAGGAATAGAACTTTGAATGTGTAGAAATAAAATTATGATAATTATTAATTTATGATGGACTTAATAAAAAAATTATCATTCCTTACTAAAGGGCTCCTGATACTCAAAGGGCAAGTTCTGAAAAGACTTTCTCTTCTAAAGAAAATACAAAAGAAAATAGAAAAGAGAAGAAGGAAAGTTGAGAGATCATTGCTCAACTTTACCATCGGGTTTTGCAATGATGTTGTCACGTAAAGGATTAAGGGAATCAACAACAAAAAACTTGTTTTCTTGGAAGATCTCGTAGTCACTGTGATGTACACAACATCGAGAGAAGAGAAAGATTCAAGAGGAAAGGACTTGCACGATAACGGCCTGATAAAATTTAAGTTTAAGTAAGTGTGATCATAAAACAAAGTAATGTTTCCGCTCAATATTTCGGTTCTTTAAAGCGATCTTATAGATTGGATTAAATTCCATCATTCACATCTTTGGATGCATGCATGTTCATAATTGGATATTTTGCAGCATTATAGTGTCAATTTAGGTGCTAATAATACCGTACATCTTTTTTCAATTGGATATTCTCAGTCGTGTCATATATTTATTTATGCATTAATTTATTTATATCGTTGAATGAGTTAAAAGGAAATCTCTTTTTAAGTTTGTATGAATATGTTCAATTGGATGTTAAATTTTTATATTGACAAATTAGAAATTATATATTAGAAAAATGGTGGGAATGTATTCGATTTGCCCATATTTTTTTTTTTTACAAATTCAATTTCTTTAGCCCAATGAAATGCAATTATGATGTAGGAGGTAAATATTATTGATGCACTCGTATACCAAAATTACTTACCATTATCCTTATTTTTATTATTCTTTGTAAAATAGAGCTTTCAGGTCTTAACTTCATACAATATCCATATGTAGTTACTGGTGGTGCATTTCTATATATATATATATATATCTTACGGTGCTTCACGAAGTAAAGAGGTGTTTTGTTTTGACTTAAAAAAATCTCACAAAACTAAATTTTAAATTGCAAATCTAATTCATCCAACATAAACTATGTATTCAAATATTGTTGAATACCAAATTTGATTATATATATATAGTTATGCTATGGTTATTCGCGAAGTACAAAATATTTTTGTACTTCACGTCGTATCTCCCATTTTCAAATTCAAAACACCGATCCGACCGTTCAAAGTGTTCTCTATATTAAAATTTATTTGAAGACCAAATTTTATTTTTTTTATATTTTTTTTAAGATTAAAAAATTGTTCTTATTAAAAAATCATTAACTCAATACATTTTCATCCTCTAAAAAAATAGAAATTTTTTTCTAAAAAATATAAAATTTGATCTCCAAATATATTTTAATATGGAGAATATTTTTAACGATAAGACTAGAAACTTCAATTTATTCATACACAAACAATTACAGTTACAATATGTGCATCTCACCTTACAAAGGAACTATATTATATATATTAGTAAAAAAAAAAATCATACTTCCAACCGTTATTGATTAAAACTGATAAAAAAATACAAGAGAGTGATAACTAGACTACATTATTTTCTATACCAATATAAAGTTGATCCATATTTTATTTTTTAATAATGCAAGCCTGCTTAATGGCAAAGGAGTAAATTCATAGTATATGAATATGCATGATTCTCAAGGACCGGATTAGTTTTCTCGAGAGTTGAGTCTAGCGGGCCTACGAGAGGGTCAGGTAGGAATCAGATTTGATAAAGGTTTTTAGAGGGTCGGTTTTAAAGGGCTTGATTTTTAAGAGGTAAATCCGACCTTTGAGAAGCCTGACTCTTACCGAGCCCTCCAGGGCTCTAAGGTCGGATAAAGACAATGTAAGAGCCGACGGGTAAGGGTCTCGATATATATATATTTTTTCGATTAAGTATTTTTAATATTAATTTATATTTATATAATAATATTAAATTATATTTTATATTATATTTTTTTTTCAGATTTTTTTAAGTATAATTATTATACAATACAAAATATTAAAAAAATAGCTTGAAAAGAGCCAGATCAGAAGAACTTACTTTTTAAAGATTGAGTCTGGTCCTTGAGAAACTCGGCCCTCACTATTAAAAAGGTCCGGGCCAAACTTATGAGGGTCGAGTAAAAATTAGGTTTTTTGAAGAGCCGGCCGAGTCTGATTCAAAAGCCAAGCCCTTATAAACTATACCTATATATGAATCGAATTATTGTTATTTTCTATTTATTTTTGTCTCTTCTATCGTCCAATTGATGATATTTGACATTGCTACTTAACACACAAACAATTCATGCATCTTTAAAGAAAACTTTATCTACAATATCGTATATTTTTATCTCAAAAAATAACAAATTAACTTAAAAATTTTATTTTTACAAACATTATTAATTTCGGCGGAGCGGAACATCCCCTAGTTTCATGGAATGATTGAATCAAACCATATCACGCTGGAATGTTTCAGCGTGCCTCCACCGTTAGATTTCGCGGGGGGGGGGGGGGGGGGTTGATAGCACGAGTATCGAAGAAGTGATAATTGGGCGGATCGGGTCAGTTTGACCTTCTAAAAGAAATCGGGTCGGATCAGGATCGGGTTAGACCGGATCAATTTATATGTTGTATTTTTTCAGATTTTTAATAGATTTCGATTTGATTAAAAATCATTTGATCTTAGATCGGATCGGATCAATTTGACTTTTTTAAAAATCAGGTCAGATCAAATTCGAATCCGAACGAATCAAATAGATTTCTCAGATCGGGTCGGATTCTATAACCGATATAAAA
This sequence comes from Schoenoplectus tabernaemontani, assembly GCA_037127355.1. Classification (NCBI taxonomy): domain Eukaryota; kingdom Viridiplantae; phylum Streptophyta; class Magnoliopsida; order Poales; family Cyperaceae; genus Schoenoplectus; species Schoenoplectus tabernaemontani. The sequence goes on along the minus strand of CM073742.1, from coordinate 22,933,095 downwards.
CTTAATTAATTATGTACATTAAATGTGTTATTATGTATGTTAATAACTATATTATATAATAATTCACCTCTAATTTGACGAGAATATATATATATTCCGATTCATCCCAGAAGAATAAAATATTACATTGCGTAACATATGTAAATATCATGACGAGGGGAAGGGGAGGCCCCATCTAAAACTAGAGCAACCATTTCATCATCATCTTCATATATGAATATGATATATGATAAATAGGTATATTTATATCTGACAAGACATCTCAATCTTTCTCGATTTTTATTTTTATTTTTATTTTTTCCCTTTCATCTCTCTTTTTCCTTTCACTCTCTCCCGACTCCTGAGTGCCCTCCGATCATTTTTTTAAACCCTAACCCTAATTCCGTGCGATCTTCAGCATTGAATTGCATCGATGGACCCCGGTGCCACCGCCAAATTGTTTCCACACTCTTCCAAGTAAGGCGATTTTCTCACCACAATCTCTCGATTTCTTATTGAATTTAGTTGATCTTTGTTAGATTAGAACTCTTAGCTTTTAATAGCGAGCAATTAGCCTTATTTTAGTTGTTCCTGGGAAAAAAAAATTAGAACATGACTCACTAGAATCAGGCTTAACTAGTGTACTAGTTATGTTCTGTTTACTAGTTGTTCCATATATTTTCGTGGAATTTTGATCAGTCTCAACAATCAAGAATCGGGAAACCTTTATGTAGTGATTTTTTACGTATAAGGGAAGAGGATCATAAAGTTTGGCAAAGATCAACACAATTCCTTCTGTTATGCCTGGCCAAATGGAATAAAGCTAAAATTGTAGTACATAAGGACCTTTCTTTTGCCAATATACATAATTCTTATTCTGTAATCAGTTATGTTGGTTGCAAGCAATCTACTGTGGTCTGTTCTAAAACAAACAAAATATATCAAAATTAGAGTTTATAACAAATTAATTTCTGGCTTTCCCTTGAATAAAGAATAACATTTTCATAAAACTGTGATCACTGTTCTGCCTGAGTTTTCTTGCGTGTTAGGATAACTATTGTTGCTTGAAATTCAGCATCAGATGCATGCAGCAATTGTTTAGAGCAATGAAGTACCAATATATTGTCCCTTTCGTTCATCTTGAACCAAAACCATAGCAATTGGAGTCACCTCCTTTACATGCAGATTTTGATGAACAAGAAACTTAGGCTAAGATTATTACTGCAACTGTTTTTCTTTTTAGGATGAATCTCTTTCCTGGAACCTCATCTTATTCTGATCCTGATGTAATTGAGGTGGTGTCATCATCTTCATGGAGCTCTAACAATCAGAAGCGTAAGAGAAGTCAGGTAACTTTGTACCCTTCATAATTAATATTTGGAAATTACGCACCTTAAAAAATCCTAACAATATTGTCCATTTTTCTGTGATGGTTTGAAGTACAGAGAGAACGATAGTACAATAAAATGAAAGAAATAAATTTAAAAAATGTGACAATATATTGACAAGATTTTAGATATAGAAGACCGAATTAACAAGCTGAACTACCTATACTCTTTTCCTCTCATGAAAATTCTAGAACTGATCTGAAACAGTATCTGTCTAACTACGATACCAAAAACCAGTTTTAGATGAGCATTATTTATGGCCTGTTGATATGGTTTAATTGTTAAAACTAAGTGGGGAGAGATGCACATGATGGTTAGACGGTACATTAGCAGTATCCAACATGGTAGTTGTCTCTTGCAACAGTGATTAAAGCATAAACAGGGTTATTGATAACAGAGGTGATCAAGGATTGAGTTTTTTGAGGAAACTTTGACAGTTTGACTATTTCTTAAGCAGGCAATTCCTCATGATATTATTCAAATTGATGAAGATGATGACCTTGATGGAGTTCTAATAATAGGTGAAACCTTGCCTAATCATAAACAAAAATCACCTCTAAGCTTTCCTACTCATAATAACATAGCGCAATCAGCATCTCAACCCTCTGTTGGTTGGCTAATGCACATGCAGGTATATTTTTCTTCTGAAAAATTCTGCCCCTTTAGCCTTTTAGGACTGCAAGAAGCTCACAGGATAATTGGAAGACAATTATTTTGAGTTTCAAAGAGAAAAGTATGCTGTGAACATCCAAACTTATTTGTTTTATGAGAGCTAGTTGAGGAACTTTACATACAAGCAAAGTATAAAGCTTTTCAAAATTAATTTTTTAATTGAAAGGAGGGTAGTTAATTGAAGAAATTAGTTTTGACTGCTCAAAAGAATAGTGATCGAACTTTGTTGTGGTTATCCATTAGGTAACAGTAGATCTCTAACTTTTTTGTCTTTAGTTATGCCAAAACTTCATACTAGAGCCTTTTACTTATCCTTTTAGATCATCAACCTATTTTTTCTTTTTGTTTTGTTTTTTTCAATTTCTGTCATTCTTAATCATATCCTTTATTGCAGGATTCTTTGGCTCACTTTCCTGGCCCAAGCAGTTCAACAATTAAACCCCCTCTTCCTGGAAATACAGCCCCAGTACAAACTTCTGCTGCCCCTACCTTGGAAGACTTCAATTTTGCGGATTACGAGTATTTCAAGGATGATGACTTCTTTGACGACTATGATGACTTCGAATATGAAAGCACTGCGATGGATATGGACCCTGGTTTCAATCTTGAGGCTAAGTTTGATGGCCTAGATATCCCTCCTGGGGTGGAGGCATCAGTCCCTTGGTTGCAGAAGTGCTTTGGCAGTGGAAGTTCAAGTGGAAGCAGACTTAAACAGCCAAAGGTGGTCAATGACGAGACCGATATCAATTACAAGACATTCAAGCAGTTTGATACTGTGAGGGATTACACTGACCACTACTTTATGCGACCTGAGTCCAAGTTCAAGTCATCATCTCAAAAGGTAACTTATTAGGAGCTGGTTCGCTTAGCTATTATTCTAATGATATAGCGACTTATTTCTGTCATTTACCATTTTATTTTCACTTGTTTTCACACAATATCTTCTTTGGATTTTAATACCGGTTCATTCATTGTGTATCAGCCTACAAAAGATTGGACCAAGAGGATTCAAAATGACTGGAAGCTCCTTGAGAAAGATTTACCTGGTTGGTTAAACATTTTTTATGACATTTTTTTTTTAAACTTCAAAAAGCATATAATCTTGCGTTCCTATAAGAGGGCATGTGGCATGGTACTTATCTTGCACTGCATTCTGGGAATGTGTTTTAACATTGCTTGATGATCATCTATATTATGTTATAATTAATACCTGCTTATATCTTTTCCAGAGAGCATATTTGTTAGAGTTTATGAGGATAGGATGGATTTGCTGAGGGTCGTTATAATAGGTCCAGCTGGCACACCTTATCATGATGGGCTCTTTTTCTTTGATGTGTACTTCCCACCTGCATATCCCCATGTGCCTCCGGTATACATTCTTTTTTTCCTTCCGTAGTTTTGTTCTATCTGAAATTCTGAAGTTCATGGTTATAAGCCTCTTCATTAAGTTGAAAGAAAAGAAAACACCATCTTAAGAACTAGATAGGTTATATTGACAACAAACTCGTGACAGTTGTGACAACTGATAAAACATTTTATCAAAAAAGGGAAAAAGAGAGAGCAAACTGTAGGTTTCTATAGGTAGGCCTCGTATTGTATTTGTGCAACTTAAAAACCAGTCAGACAGTTATCCATCAAGTGATTTGAAAAAATTAAAAACTTTGTTGATGCTTGATCTGTAACCAACTGGTTCTCAATTTGCACCAAATATGTACGTGGCCCAACCAGTGTGATCAGTAAGGATTCATGATATGGATCTTGTGATAAAATGTGACTGTGAGTCAGGCATCTGACAATGCGGATTGGTGCATGGTATTGCTGATGGTGGTGTATTGAACATATCTTCATGAATCACCGAGCGATTTACAATATGTATATCTTCATGATTCACAGAGTGATTTACAATATGCATTGTATGTATTATACGCTTTCAATTCATTTTAACGGTGCAGATATACTATTGATCAAAGACGGTTCAATTTGCCTTGTGGGCTTAAAATCTCCTTAATAAGGTGATAGGGAATTTTCTATGTTCCAGTGATACCTCTTTGACTTTTTTTGGAGCTCACATAAGAGATAAATTGGGGAAGAGATGATAACTTTGTGGATTTAATTTAAAATAGTTTACTTGCACTAGACAATTTACATTTTGTAAAATAATCTGAATTTCTAAATGTTTTAAAAAGACTTAGTGCACATTTCTCTTAGACCATAATTTTTTTGTCGGTTCATTTGGACAACTTATCTCAGTTTACCATGCAATGTTCATGACTGGACAGCATTTTCGTTTGTTAAGGTGGGTGGGGCCAGTGTAATATGTTTGCAGGAGATTTCGGCGTAGCAAGATTGACAATTATGGCAGGATCATAGGTAACCAGCAGACCAGCATTGTTGTATGGAACCTCACCCAATAATAATATAGTATTGGTACTGTTATACGGTTCTTGATTGAACACAAACCTTGTTTCTTACAGGCCATTAGAAATTTCAATCTATCTAAAATTTACACCACAGTTCATGACAAGAATACTATGTTGAACAGCAGAATATATAACATAATATGAAAACACAGATGGTGTATTACAATTCTGGGGGTCTGCGGTTGAACCCAAACCTATATGCATGTGGTAAAGTGTGTCTGAGCCTACTAAACACCTGGTCCGGCAGTGGTTGTGAGAGGTGGAATCCAGCTAACTCCACTATGCTTCAAGTCCTCGTTTCTATTCAAGCACTAGTTCTCAACTCCAAACCATACTTCAATGAACCTGGCTACAGTGCTCATGCAAACACCCCATATGGTGAGCAGAAGTCTCTTGCTTACAATGAGAACACATTCCTCCTCTCTTGCAAAACCATGCTTTACTCCCTCCGACGGCCACCTAAGGTATGGCCATTCATTAATAATATTTTTCAATGATTTTGTTTGTATTCAGCGAAGTGGATCACCAGTATTAGGTTAACCTGACCTGGATCTCACATTAGCTGTCGGATTGGTCTGGTCCACTCTGAATGTCTTTTGGGCTTGGCGGTTTGTTATAGTTCTGGTCAGCCGGCTTTGGTTCACCTTCCCGGCTCAGTACTTGAGCAGTTGTTGTAAAAACTCAAGTTCAGTTATGTTCAGTATAATTTCAGGTTAATGTTGGGTTAACACATTGGGTAGGACTCATTGGCACCTTAGACGCAGTACTATTCAGCATATTAACCTCCATAGTCAATATATATGTTGACATATATTATATGTCTGGCAGCACTTCGAGCACTTTGTGGCAGGGCATTTCCGCACACGTGGCTATGCAATCCTTGTGGCATGCCGCGCCTACATGGAGGGGGCCCAGGTCGGTTGTCTTGTAGGAGACGGGGTCCAAGATGTGGACGAAGGCGACAAGAGCTCATCCAACAGTTTTAAAACTTCTCTGAAGAAGATATTTGATGATCTCCTCATGGAGTTCACTGTCAAAGGCGCCGACTGTGACGAGTTTCTTGCTCAGAAACAGAACCAGGGTCCCGCTGCTGTCCCTGCACCTTGGCCCACACCAGCTGCCACTGTGACTGGATTGCCATTGGGCGGCCACTTTTTCATCTCTGACTATTCTCCCTGAAGACAATTTGGTGTTATATATATTATATATAGCAGTAATATATAACTAATTATATATATTGACATATTGTTATGTACCCTTCTGAAATTTAGGCCGCAAGAGTGCATGGAAGTGCGCTATTAGTGAAATGTAAATATGGATTGAGATGAGCCCTTTTGAATCTTTGATATGTACAGTCGTATGACTGTTAAGACTTAATATGCTTAAGTTAATATTATCTAATTATAAACTAGCTAGATTAAGTTTGCAGCTTTCTTCTTTTTCTCTCTCTCTTTTTTTTTTTGTTTGGGTATATTTAGCCTATTGAGGGAACTGAATCAATTGATCATGCCAAGAACACCTCTTGATCTAAAAATCCGATTTATCAGCGTGATGCAAGGTTTGGGAATTTACATAGGGGGCTCACTGGATCGAGGTCTGTTTGAGGCTTCGAGCTCTAGTTTGGTTGGTTTATATGTTTGAGTTGATTTGATATTTCGATCTTATTTGCTTATATTGTTTAATAGATTTGGTTAGTTGAAGATGTTAATATGATGATCTACATAAATATTAAAAATAAAATTGGAAGGAATTAAAATTGTGCAGTAATTATTTTGCATGTCACATATATTTATTTTGCTTATATGAAAGTTGAATGAAATGATGAACTTTGGAATATGTTTGCTCTGTAGTACGGTTTTAACTTTTTAACATCAAAATTAACGGTCTCCAGTGCAGGGACGAGGACTTTCGCTACGACGGTCGGTGAATAGTAAAAAATTATATACGAATAGTCATTTGCATGATGCACTTATATTCAAATTACATTAAAAGGAATTTTTAATATTGTCAAATAATCTTCTTGTCTAAGATTCACATTTCCTTCTTTTGTTTCAATTGAAAATAAACGGTTGGTAGCACAGCCCCGACACTATAGGGATTTAATTAGTCTAAACTCTAAAGAAGTACATTTCTTATTTTGAGTTAACTATCACTCGGCTTACTAAATTTTAGTAAGATTTATATTTCTCATTTTAACTTATTTGAATATAAACAGTGACGGTAATAAATTGAAAGGACGTTGTTTCACCGAGGAGCGTTAATGATTACATACCTAGGTTAAGAATAATAATCATGTTCATGGTGCATGGATGATTACAAATTTATCTCTTTTATTAAATTCATTTTTCTCAAAATTGATAAACTATATTTTCGTTTTTAGTTTACTATTATATCCCGATTTTTTTATTAATAACAAAAAAAAAAAAAAATCTCTGATTTTTTTATTAATAACAAAAAAAAGCAAAATTATGAGTCTATCAGCGATAGTTCAGAATTTACGAAACTAACAAAGTCAATTTTAGAAACCAGTCCCGAAAATGAGATTTTTCCCCGGACCCACATGATCCGTATTCTCTGTAAGCTAGTCGTTTGCTAAAACCCGCCAGGTACAATCCGTACCTGTGTACCCGTGCCCGGGTATAGGCGGGTAAACGGGTACGAGTTTGAGAAGGGTCGGTCATCTTTTTTTGGAAAATATCCGTTGTACCCGTACCTGTTTACCTGCCGCCCACGTACCCGTAGCCGTGTACCAGCCGCCCGTACCCACCGACCCGTGAAATTTAAATTTCAAAAATTTTCTCCTCGGTTCACATCAAATCAAATTTCGAAAATATATTATTGAGATTTTACGACATTGCAAAATAAAAAATATATTTATAAAAACAAAAACAAAAAAAACAAAAAAAAACAAAAAAAGGGAAAAAACCCCGCGTAGCCGTGCCGTGGTACCCATGTACCCGAGACGGACACGGGTATGAAACAGGTAGGGTACAGTTTTGAAAAAAAAAACCGTCTACCCGTGCCCGTCGTACCCTTCTATCCCGCCGTGCCCGTGCCCACCCTACCCGCTACCCGCCGCGGTCGTACCCGACCCATGCCCACGGTACCCGTTAGCAAACCACTACTCTAAGCCTCTAAGGTAGAATAATTGTCCAAAGCATGACGACTTTCAAATTTAGACCGCAAACAACAACAGTCGCATCTCCTCCTAAAAAATTTTGGGACTCATTTTTTATGGACACTTTACACAGGTAAAGTGTTCGAGAGAATTAGAATTCACCACAAGTGCATGCCTCCCGAATTAAGGGTGTGCAATCGGTCGGTTTAGTTCGAATCGAAATAAATATATACATTTAAAGTTTTATTTAGTTTGTCAAATTATGAATTAGATCAAATTTATAAAAATATCAATCAAATAAATTAAAAATCAAATAAACCAAAATTTTATTCGGTTTATCTGATTGAATCAAAGTTATATTAGTTAAAAAGAAATAAAAAATATAAATAGTTATAAAAATTGATAAAAAAAAAATAGTTAAAAAATAAAATAAATAAAAATTTATAAAAAAATAAATATATTCAGATTATCTTTGATATATTTCTTATTTATATTAAGTAAAATAATTTTACTTAATAAATTTTAGACTATTCAGTTTATTCAATTTATCTAATTCAAAAGACATAAATCAATCCAAAAAATAAAAATTAAATTAACTAAAATTTTATACTGAAATAAAAAATTTGAACAGAAAAATTAAATTAAACAATCCAAAATTTATCAGTTCAATCCAAAACTAATCGATCCACACTCCTATCTCGAACTCCCCTTCTTTTTTCTTTCTTTTTTCGTGCAAACAGTCTCCCTCTCTCTTTCTCTCCCGAGCGGCCAAGCGTCGAACCCAAGAGCCCTTGGTCCTGGCACAGGTGAATGAGGGTGTATATTCTTTATAGTACTATAAATTTTACAGTGGGCAACCTCTCTCACATGAATAATACTACAGTCAGAGAAACAGTATTACGGACAATATTTCAATTTAGGTGGATCGTTTATTATTTAAATCCGAACACTATAAAATTTAACGTGAACTTAAACTTAGTAAATGAAAGAAAAATTATAAATGCATGAAAGGACAGATGACTACCTGCACACAGGATTCTCTTCCCCTCCCCGTATACAATACTATACTAATTCTTTTTGGAGGAAAAATTCAAGAAGCCATTATAATATTCGGATAAGCATGTCTCTTTTGTTTATTGTTAAAATATATTGTACTGGATTATATAATTGAAATGGTCTACCTATGAATTGTTGCATTTAAATTTCGTCAAAACGGATTCATGTACTGTTATCTATTGGTCGGTTTACAATTAGTTGTATCTTTTAGTTATTATTAATTAATAACGATTCGTGTTGACACGTATATTATTTTTGTCAATAAAATCCGTAGAATTCACAATATGTAATAATGTTGAATTCCGAACATATTCGATTATATAGAATGGGAAAGATCCTTGACAATGGGTTATCTTCATAATTTTAATAATAGATTTTTAAATAAATATGAAAAAAAATCTTAAAAATAGAATTTTTTTATAGATACTTCTACTTATAGATTGATGATGATTAATTATTTAAAAATACTCTTTACCAGGATATAATTAGGTATAAAGGAAGAGTGTGTCTAAGTAGAGCTCATGATTGGAAGATTATGAAAGAATTACAAGACTCTTCAGTTGGGGTCATTCTGGTGGGTTGATGACCTTTCATGCAATTTCATTATTATTTACTAGTTCATCAAAAATCATCAAAATATTATGCACTTTGTAATAGTTTCAATTTAACGATTATTAATGGACTATCAAACGATAATAAAATTATATAAAATTTTAATCACCATCAATCTATAAGTAGAAGAACATATCTATACTATTTTTTCTATTTTTAAGATTTTTTTATATTTATTTGAAATTTTATTGTCAAAATTATCAAAATAATCATTGTAGTGATCCCTTCCCTATATACAATATCGTTGGTTGAAGTGTGAACGCACTAGATTTTATTTTATAATCCCTATTTTTTTTATTTTAATTGCTCAATAAATTATTTGGGGTCATTTACTTATATCACTTTTATGATATGAAAAAATATATACTTTTTAATATTTTTAAAATATTTATTTTGATTTTTTTTTTCAGTTTGGACTCTATGATAAGAAGACCTCAAATAAATTAAAAGACAAATTCTACAGAACGATGATAATGTATTACATATAATGTTGGGTTTTAAAAGAACAATACATTCAAAATATGAGTGTAACTTAAATGCATATGTTGCATTAGATATGCGATCACATAAGGAGAGATTAAATTAGAAATGATGATATACATGACAAATTTAGGGTAGCGCCAATTCAAGAGAAGCTGGTTCAATATTGTTTGTGATGATTTGGTTATATCTAACGAATGTCTCCTGAGACACCAGTATGCAGTGATATTCTAAGTCGTCTTAAAAACACAAGAAGAGGAAGATATCGACCGAGACTGACATGGAAGGAAATAATAAAAAAGATTTGAAGGAATGAAATATATCAAAAGAGTTTGCTTTGGATAAGAACGCTTAGAAGAGGCGATTTATATATCAGAATCATGATTTATGAGTTAGAATCTAGTAGTAGAGTTATAGATTTTAGGTTCTTAGTTGTTCAGTTCTTAGATTTTATAATTTTAGAGTTTAAAATTAAGAATTTAGAAATATATTTTATAATGTAGGTTTATTGTACTATTTTAGTATTATTATTATTTCTTTTGAACAAAGGCATATATTGCCCGTTTCATTAGATGAAACAATAAATATAAGAACAAAACATCCCTACCATGACCCTTCAAGCAAACAAAAAGACACCCCTGGCAACCCTCAAGGATTCAGCTCAGTGACTAATCGCTTCATAGAGCCTTCAAGTACCCTGATGATAAAATCCGTATAATATCTGTAATTGCTAGGTACTGGTGGCCTCTCAACATTGTACTATGCATCATTGCCAAATCCCTTTCAAAACATAAGTTTACCTACTACTTAAACCACTACTATTACCAGCATCCCAATAGTATAGACTTCGGACTGAACTCAACCACACTTTTTATTAGGTACACCAACAAAACTAGCACAAAATCACAAGCATTTGTGTACAACAGTGCAGCTCATAACTCAACATGCTTTGTTCAAAAGCTTCCTTCTGTCAGTGCCAAAGCTGGGCCCACCACTTGTAAGGGGATTAAATCCAGATCCCCTGATAGCCATACTCGAACCCCTCTCTTGATTGCAAAGCATGTTGAGTAATAATCATAGAAATTAAATCCCTATCCAATAATGCACCATAGAAATTATCAATAATATCATATTTCTGACTGAATTGACATCCACTTTATCAAACACCATAGTATTACGATGTTTCCAAAGGGACCAACAGAAAATATTTTTGCATGTTCCTTGACAAAGTAGTAGCAAATATCATAGCATATGAGAAATTAGTCCAATATATATAATATTGTTGACAGAGGCTCATCTAGAACCAGATCTACTTAGTAAAGCTACATCCTAGAAATAAATGTGGAATTGTTTCTATCTCATCACACATGGTGCAGAGAGTAGAGCCTACCCACCATCTTTTCACCAAATTGTGCTTAGTAAAAAATTTGTTTTGAGCCACCAACCACATAAAACACTTTATCCTTTAAAGGAATAGGTAGGACCCACCACATATCTGCTGAAGAGTCAGTGATCCCTCTAAACATAAGCCAACTATATACCTCATGTGTTGTGAATTTACCAGAAGCAGACAACCTCCATCTCAATTTGTCCATTTCCAAAGATAAAGAGATCTTACCCATAATATTGCATAATGAGTTAAATTCAAGCAATAGAACATCAGATAATATTTTTTTGAATTTTAGGGTTTGCCCAGCAGACATCACCACAAAGTATACTGAAATCAGTGGGTCCTCACAAAGTTGAAAAATCTCTGATTTTATACTTTCAGTTTGGGTTTCATTTCTAATCTATTGTAATTTATTTAAAATTAAAGACTTTATTGTTGCTGGTAAAAATTTTCCAGCTTGATCAGAAAATATCTTCATTCATCATCAAATAAATATAGAAAAGTCTTTTTTTTTTTTTTTGTCATTCGCAAGGCTGAGATAACACTAACAGTCAAAGGAGCAAGCTCATTTTCTCTTTTTTCCCCTCGTAAGTCATAAAATGCACGCCCAGGACCCGGGACACAGGGGAGAAAAAGAAAAGGAGGTCATTTCCGTCCGGAAAATGAGAATGCGAAACAGATTTTTGAAAGTTTTGCATCGTTAGGCCCGCCTGTTTGATGTTAAACTCATAATTTTAGTTTTGTAAAGTTGGCATCGTTGCGTCGATGTTAAATTGCAGAGGAAGCCGGAAAGTTTGCTGGTTGGAAATCATTCGTTTTTTTTTTCTTTTTCGAATTAATTTGGCCCTTTGAGTCCTTTCGCATACTTACAGATTATTTTGTGCTTTATGAAATGAACTTATTTTTTCTTTAATAAAAAAAACTTTATTGAATGAATAATGATCATTTTAAATAAAAAGGATTTTTTAAATAAAATACTAACTTTCTTTCTAAATGGAAAAAAAACGAGCTATTTTTAGTTCAAGAGAAATAAAAACATGCTTTCTATTTTTATCAAAAAAAAATTCTAGCAGCGTGATAAGGAGGTTGGGTTGGGCTATCATTGGTGGAATTATTTTTTTTTATTTTAATTTTTTTTTGCGTTGCATTTTTTTATGAACCTACCCAACTGAAGTTGACATCTCTTTCTTCTCCCAAAAAAAGAAGCATTCAATTTAAATCATTAAGACTTTAACAATTTAACATTAACATTACAACTTTTTAAAGATGCCAGACGAAAGACTTGTCAGCAGATAAAAAGCCTTTAAACATTATCCATTTTACATTTTTTTTACATAAATAACGATATTCGTGAGTTAAAAAAATATATTTTTTTCTGTTACAAATGATTGTTTTAAAAACCAAAATATATTAAAATAACAACAACAAAAAATCTTTAATCCCAAATAAATTAGAATAATGAAATTCAACCAAAAAACACAAAGATCAAAGATCCTAAATGAAAAAAAAATCAATGATAATAAATAGTGATAATGATACTGATGATAATAATGATGATGTTGATAATATGATAGATATAAAATATAGAAAATAAAATTACATAAAAAACTGGTTGCTGCAAAAGAAAAATTTTAAGTAAAAATAATAGTTGACAGGTCAATTGTTTGCTTGTATTTCAATAGAAATTAAATGATTAGCGCGATATATAAGGTGCGATCAATATCTAACCTGAGTGAGTATCCTCTAAAATAAATTACTATACGTAAAATTTAGAAAACGAATTATCGGAATTTCATCTTCATCTTTAAATTTATAGGCTCATTGAAATCTAAACACTTGATTCAGTAAAATAGCGTAGAGATTGTATCTAGGCCTTTGTTGGATTTTCTGTGGCACTTATTCTGTAGAAATGATCTAGCGGGTACCTAACATGTTTCTACGTCAATAAACCGCTGTATAAATGGGAACAAGGATTACAAAAAACGGGACCAGGAGTTCATGAATTAGTTGCACCACCTCCACATTACCACTTACATGTGAAATGGTCTCTTTGTATGAATGCACCGTCAATTCATCTTGTTAATATAAAATATATGCAATTTTTGTAATTCTAGAGGTGCAATTTGTACATGAAGAAAAATTAAACTATTTAAAAGAGGAAACAAAAAACTGTATATTTTATATATGTACGGGATATCATGGATGGGTGTATTAATTATTTTATGAATTGTTTATGGGAATTGAAATTATCTCTTTAAGTTCGTTATTTTCTTTGATTGGTTGTTCAAAATAAGGTTCTTACTACCGATAATTTGTGTCGAAAAGATTGGGTTGGTCCTTTATCATGTGTTTTTGCTCTAATAATGAGTCGGTGAATCATTTATTTCTTATTTCTTTTTATGTTTGATTTCTGGTGTGCATTTAATACTTATAATATTTATAAGGTTAAACTGCAATTAACATCAATTTCTGATTTATGAGATTCTGATTTACAATTATTTGGATTAGATAGAAGATTTGCATTATCTTTATTGGCGGTGATTTTTTGGGTTCGGTGGAATGAACATAATATAATGATTTTCTCTAATCATAGTGTTCTATCATTAATACTTTTATTCTTAAAGTGGCAATTTTTTTTTACATATTTGGATAGGTACTAATAGTTCAATGGATTAGATGTGTCGGGATGAGTCGATTCTTATTATTGCTGCAGATTAGCTCTTATTCACTTTTATAGGTTGTGTTGGTATAATTTGGGACTTTGATTGTGGTGGTTGTATATATTGGAGTGTTTGTTTTTTAATTTCCGCACTGAACTATTTATGTTTTGTATGATTTTTCGAAAAGTAATGAAAAATGACAGGTATTTCGCTTATTTTTGTCAAAAAAAAATGTACGGGATATAGAAAACACTATTGTATTTTAAATAAGGGTGGGATCACTTGATAATGAGCTATTTTGATAAAAAAAATTAAAAATAGAAAAAAAATTCTTCTATTTATAGATCGATGGTGACTCAAATCATACAATTTTATTATCGTTTGATACTCCATCAAGGATCATCAAAATTTTATACAATTTGTAACGGTTATAATTTGACAATCTTTGATGGACTATCAAACGATAATGAAATTTCATGAAATTTGAATCGACATTAATCTATAAGTAGAAGAATATATTCATAAGATTTTTTATATTTATTTAAAAATTCATTATCAAAATTATCCGATAACCATTGCGAAGTTATCTCTTCTCTTTAAATAATACAAACTTCACACAATGTTCTAGTTTATTCTTCTCTCATTTTTGAAGACGGCATCATGTTTACTTTTTTTTCCTTTTTGGCTTTGATTACAACGTTGCAATATAATGTTGTGCTTATGCATATTTTTGCGGAGTGATGTTCTACTTGATTTTTTTATTAAAATAAAATTATTACATTTTCATTCTAAAAGTTTTGCAATTACCTTTTTAACTAAGTTTTCCTTTGTTTAGTTTCTTTATTTAAAAAGCTCTTTGTTTTCAATTTGATGGACTTGGTCACCATAGAAGAGGAAGAGACAAAAATCAAAGTTTCGTCAAAAAAAAAAAAAAAGGAATTAGGCAAGACCGCAAGATAATTGGGATTTGGAGGGGGATGTAGATTTATATTTTTAAATGGGGCAAACAGCAGATAAAGAAAGCCATATATTTACTCCATAAAAGCCCTGCTACCATCATTTTAGCTTCTAAGATTTTCATTTATTCAAACAAAGACGGAGTCAGTCCAGGCAAAAAATCAAGATGAAATAGAAGCAAATCTAAGTAGGTGAGGGTGAAATATCATCCTTCCTGATAGCCTCAAACTATCCATTAAACAATACAGGGACACTAACGACATTATTGCAACCATTTGAAACTTTATTTGAAATCTCTAAGATATATCCATAATATAATCTAATTATTCAGCACAAAGGTTTTAATATGAATTAGTAGTATATATAAAATATCGGAAGTCAAAACATTTTCATGGGTAAGTAAATATAAATCTACAAAAAAAAAAAGGTTTTTAATTGATGCGCTGGTGCACATTCAATTGAAGATTGACCTTGTTGAGATGGCAGAGGCACAGTCAAAGTCTAGAACCTCTTGGTTCTTGGCTCCCTCCTAAAGTCCTAATACTAAAACCATCACTACCAATGTCGCCGGTAGAACCTCTTCTTCCCTTCCCCTTCCCTCCAAAGGCATCTCCGTCTCTATCCAATGCCCCTCCATTCCCCTCCATCCACCCCCATTACCTCTTTCTCCTACTCACTTTTCTCTCTCTCCTCTCCTCCTCCTCCTCCTCCTCCTCAGCCCCGGCTCCTCTCAGTCTCACCTCCCTCTGCAACCGTCCTCTTCCCTTACCCTCCGCTACCCTACCTTCCCTTTCCTTCCCCCCTCAATTCTTCACCATCTCCTCCGGATCCTTCTCCGGAGGTCACCCCCTCTTCTCCCTCTCTCCTTCCCCCTCCCGCCCCAACTCCTTCTCCTTCCTCACCAAATCCTCTTCTCACACCGACTCTCCTGGCCTCATTCGCATCACTGGAACCCTGATCTTACGTGGCACTCATTCCGCCCCCACCAACCGATCCCTCCTCCACCTCCACCGGGTCCGCCCCCGCCTCCCCATACATCCTCGCTACGCGGCTGTTTCCTTCGATCTTGACGGCTTCTGGTCCGAATCCGATTCGCTTCTATGCATGCATGGACCCGGTATCATACTTTCTTCTCGAGGTAGTACTACTCACTCCAATGCGGTTCTCAAGCTGAATTTTTCCAAAACATCCAATCTTACTTCTCCTTTTGTGATGGGTACGCTGGAAAGCTCTGAGGAACCTGCAAGCCCGAACCACTTTGACCTGGTATCTATTGTGTCATTTGCCGAGAGAAATTATGAGTATACTGAGGCGTCCCGTGCTGATAGAATGTGTAGTGGTCTGAGTATTAAGGAGGCATCACGAGGTTTAGATGGTAAATTTTCATGTGAACAGTTACGGGGCTTGTTGGAAGGAAGTTTTCAGTTGGAGTATGGGAGAGATTGTTTAAACGGGCACTGTGACCCACTGAGAGGAACACTTGGGTTTGATCAAGACTACATGTTTTCAAATCAAGTGGATTGCGGTGATGATGGTAAGGTGCATATGTATTTGGTCTTCACAAATGAAAGCAGATTGACTTCTAGTAGCTTCATGATTGGTGATAAGGGGTTGGTTGTAGAAGGTTCCTGGGATGGAGATAGGAACCGCTTGTGTCTTGTTGGTTGCAATGTGGTGGTTTCTGAAGAGGGTTCTGGAAAAATCTCTCTGTCAGTGAGTGCTCTTTTGGCTTGAGTTTTTGGTTTCCTGCGGTATTATCTGTTAAAAGCAGGAGTGTTGCTGTGGGGCGTATCTGGGAAGGTAAAGGGAGCAATTCTAGTGTAATTCAATTTGGTACCACTGCTAATTACTTGCACAATCTGGCCAACGTGAAGTATAGTTACACCAAATTGGATGTTGTTAGGGGGCTTTGTGAAAAGGCTCATCATAGAAAAAGAAGGAAGGGCAGTTTCCCTGATGGAAAATCTTTTAGGGATATGAGGTTCCGATTTGATGTGAAGAATAAAGAGGGAAGTGGTGAATTTGGAATTGCTTCTCCAAATACACTGGAGAGCAGTTTCTATGCCGCTCTTGATATGACTGATAATGTAACATACTTAGGTTCTAAAACCAGTTATTTGAGCATATCCTACATAATTGAATATAACATTGCTAAAGAGTCAAAGAAGCAAATGAAGTTATCAGCTGAAGGGATCTACAGCCCCAAATATGGTACACTTTGCATGGTTGGTTGCCGATACATTGGTTCATCGGATGCTGCTCGACGAGCTAGGGTTAATGATTCCATGGACTGCGAAATATTTATAGACATGCAATTTGGCTCCTTGCATGGAAAGTCAATAGAGCATGTTAAAGGTACAATCAAGAGTTTAAGAGCAAAATCAGACCCTCTGTTTTTTGATACGGTGGAAATTACTTCTCGTGGTATCTATTTCGAACAAGCAGCCGAATCGGTCTGGAGAATAGATTTGGAAATAGCCATGGTTCTTAGCTCCTTGACCCTCGCGTGTGTATTTATAGGGCTACAGCTCTACCATTTGAAGAACAACCCTGAAGTACTCTCTTCCATTTCAATTCTCATGCTTGTTATCTTAGTTTTAGGTGACATGATTCCTTTAATGCTGAACTTTGATGCAATATTTGTAATGAGGCGAAGCAAGCAGAGTGTGCTTGCATGGAGTGGGGGTTGGCTGGAGGTGAATGAGGTCATAATTCGGGTCCTTACTATGGCCAACTTTTTGCTACAGCTGCGCCTTTTACAAGTGGTATGGTGTGCTAGGTCAGCTGATGATACCAAAACTGGCTCATGGGTTTATGAGAAGAAAACCATTTTGGTCTGTCTCCCATTTTACCTATTTGGCGCATTTATTGCATGGTTTGTTCACACTGGCAGTAAAAATAGCAGAGACGCCCTTTGGGAGGTTCTGAGTTCCTATGCGGGTTTAATACTTGACGGGTTCTTGTTACCACAAATTATCTTCAATGTATTTTTGGATTTGAAGGACAAAGTTCTAGCTCGCTCTTTCTTCATTGGGTTTAGTCTTGTCAGGGCATTACCGCATGTGTATGATGCATACAGGTCTCGACATTATGTGACTTTCGTAAAGTCATCTTATATCTATGCAAGCCCGAGTGATGATGTATACTCTCTTGCATGGGATATAGTTGCGCCTTTGGGAGGGGTTATACTGTGTATTGTTGTGTTTCAGCAGCAGCGGCTTGGTGGTTCTTTCTTTCTCCCTCGAAGCATGAGACGGTCTGGTGAGTATGAGATGGTGCCAGTATCCGGTTCTTAGAATTTACTTTTTTATTTCATTTTTGTGCTTTAGAGAAAATAATTACAAGATAATAGCGGGGTTCTTGTTTCTGTGGGTATATACATGATTGTTCACACACGTTTGAATGGAAAGTTCTTTAATGTTGGTATTCGTTATGCGTCATTAAATCATGACTGTTTGCAAATTTTGTGGGTGTCTCGATATTTAGTTCCCATAAGCATAATATCTCTTGGTAGTGGTACATGACAATTTATTGAAGCCCGTATGATAAATGGAACAATACTGATCTAATTTATCAACTAATTAGATCAAGTTTTTTAGCATAAATAATTATATCGAAGTTAATGAACATTAAATAAAAGTTAAGCCCTAAATAATGGCGCATGGAAGGGGCTTTTAAAACGTGAATTATTTTAAGCCCTAAATAATTTCATATGTGATTAATTCTCTTTCAAATATTTAAAAGTATACTTGTTGTGCTTGAAGTGTTATATATAACTGTTAAAAATGATACAGCTCCATATATAGTCCTACGTACAAAATTTACATAATACTGTTTTTAATAATAAATAGTATTTTTTTATTTGAGAATTTATTTATTTTTCAGTTTGTTACGTGTAAGTTTATGGTCAGAAGTTATTCTATATATTCATTTTGTTCTTAGTAAATATTTTTATTTATTTTAGGGAGGAATATGGTTCTAGTCGCGTTAACATTAAGAATGCTTGAGAAGTACTGGACTAAAAAATGCTTAAAAAGGTACCACAGTGAAATCACTGATTTCTTTTAAACAATAATTTAAATAATTATATTTTCAATAATAAATATTATTTAATTAAAATTTTAATAATAAAATGATAACGTTTCATTGACAGTGATACTTTGCAAACACGTAAGTCTAACTAGCGCTTTTGCAAATACGTCACTTTAAATGATATATAGAGAGAGAGAGAGTGTGTGTCCGACTATGGTGCTTTGCAAAGTACAATGTCGTTTTGTGTTTTGCGCTCTATTTTTAATTTCAAGTCAGAAATAATCAATCTGAACCGTTCAATCTAATCCTCATATAAAAATCTATTACTAAACCAAATTTTATATTTTTTAGAATTTTTTTGCTATTTTTTCTGATGAGGAAAAAATGACTTGATCTGAGGATTTTGGTTCATCCAAAAATGACGGTTTTCCCCCTATCCAAGAAAATAGCAAATAAATTTCAAAAAATAT
The DNA here is from genome assembly GCA_037127355.1 of Schoenoplectus tabernaemontani. NCBI lineage: Eukaryota > Viridiplantae > Streptophyta > Magnoliopsida > Poales > Cyperaceae > Schoenoplectus > Schoenoplectus tabernaemontani. Next base: position 22,913,861 of record CM073742.1, on the reverse strand, counting down.
AAAATTTGGTTTACGAATAGATTTTGATATGGAGATTAGATTGAGCGGCTTGGATCAATCATTTCTGACTTAAAAAAAATAGACCGCATATTATTGTGAAAATATTTGCATTTCAGCCGATATGCAAATATGTCAAAAAAATATTTTAAAATCTCAAAAATTTTAATTTATGATTTTTATTAAACTCTTCACATGAAAACCTTGTAGGATACACAAATTTGGAGCATTTTAAGTTTTTTAAGTCACTCTTTTGAATTTTTGAAAAAACAACTTAAATATTGAATATTTATTATTATTTTTAAGGTTGTTTTTCAAAAATTCAAAAGAGTAGCATAAAAACTCAAAATATTTCAAATTTTTGTATTCCACAAGGTTTTCATATGAAGAATTTAATGAAAATCATAAATTATTTTTTTTTAGTTTTTAAAATATATTTTTTAATGTATTTGCGTATCGACTGAAATGCAAATATTTTCACAATAGTCTCTCTCTCTCTATATATATATAGAGAGAGAGTTGAGATATGCTACTATGCATAACACGAATTATTTCTGTACTATAGATCATTTCTTCATTTTGAAAGTCCAAATGATCGATCTGAACTATTCAAAATAATTTACATATGAAAAACTAGTTGGGGACCAAATTTTATATATTTTTGAAATTGTTTTACTAGTCGGGTTCGGGTCGAGTCATTATTATTTATTATTTTTTGACCCAACCCGATTACATTCGAGTCAAAAAATCTTAACTCATACCCGACCCGACCCCACCCGCGTAAAATAATTAAATATTTTTATATTATTTTAAATAATTAAATATTAATTAATTTATAATTAATCTTAATTAGTGTATAATTAATGCATATTAAGATTTAATTAGTACTAAATCATAAAATTACTTAAAAAAATATAATTAATCGGATAGGGTCAAAAAATTTAGACCCATATCCGACCCATTTTTTTTAGTCTTGTCGGATTGGGTCAGGTCAACAATTGACACCCCTACTCATAATAGTTAAATCAAGTGATTTTCAAATTATCTTAAAAATAATAAAAAAAATTAAAAATATAAAATTTGGTCTCGAACAAATTTTTCATATGTAAATAATTTTGAGCGGATCAGATCGATCATTTAAACTTTGAGAACGAAAAAAAAATCCATAGTACAGAAGCAACCCATACTATGCATAGCACCATAAACAAACTTTCTCTCTGTCTATATATATATATAGAGAGAGAGAGAGAGTAAAGATATCGTGAGCTTAAGCTCACGAACACCTTCCGTGAGTTTAACTCAAAAAGTATATCAAATCATTTCTAAATTTTAATTCATCATACTCATTAAATTTTTTATATGAAAATCTTATGGGATGCAAAAATTTCGAGTGTTTTGAGCTTTTTAAGTCATCGTTTTTAATTTTTGAAAATCAACTCTAAAAATAAAAAAAATTCAATGTTTGAACATCATATTTAAAAATTAAAAATGGTGACTTAAAAAACTCAAAACACTTTAAATTTTTGCATCCCACAAGATTTTTATATAAAGAATTTAATGAGTATGATGAATTAAAATTTAGAGATGATTTGATATTTATCGTATTAAGCCTACTCAAATATAAAAATGCAAGTGAGAGATATCTTTTTGTAATAGTTGCCAGTAGGAGAATATCACTCTCACTGGCGCTATTGTATTTTTTAAGTAGCTGAAAGTAAAAAAAAAAAAAAGACGCCACTAGGGATGATGTCTTTGTATAAATGTGTAAGTCTGACTGACGTGTTTATAAAGATTAATTAAGATTATTATTTAAAAAATTACTGTAGTGAAATGTGATATCAGGACATTGCCACTGTTACGTGCATAAATGATCAGAATTGCGGGTTAGTATAGTTGGTATTGAGTCTCGCCTTTCTAATTCTGAGAGAGATATATAAAAAGTAATATATGTCAGGATTATTGGGAGCCTTTTTTTAAAAAAAAAAGTGCATAAGTGATTGAATATTTTTTTGTTAATTTATAAAGATAATTAAACAGTTGCTAGTTAAACTTAAATTGACAAACTGATATCTGCTGCGAAACTTTGGTATTAGGTGCTGATGAATGATAACTTTGGTTTTAGATGCAATAAAAGTTGTACATTCGCAACGACTCCTCGAGGAAAGTTGAAATATCTAATGTATCATAGGATACATTAGAATGAAAGAGGACAATATCATAGTTTTTAGTAGGTGAAAATGTGTTATTAGGTGCTCTATTTTTGTATTGAAACTGAATTTATATTTGTGCTGGAGTGGAGAAATAGTTACTCATACTAATTTGACTGACCCACAAAATCAAACTGTAGTCTGTAGGTAACGAAACTTACTTTGACACAACGTGCAACACTGATAGCTCAACATAAATTGAGACCATGCCATGGATCCCAGATGAATAGAAAGTTAGATCCAACGAATATTATGCTTTCCTAAAATCACAACCGTTTATTTATAAAACGCCAAAACGGTCTAGTCGGCATTACACTTCTCAATTAATCTCGGTTCGATTTGCAAGTTTTTACGATTTGCCTCATCGGAATAAAATCGCGCGACCAAAAAAGAAGAGCGTTTCTTGAATGAGAACTAGAATGTTAAATCGTTGGATTTTTCTCATTGGACGGAGTGGATGAGTTTTGCAGCCGGTTACCAGAGGGTGACAACCAGTCACCAAATAGTGGGAAAATATTGTTTACGTTGGTAAAAACAAAAATCAAAACTTCCTAAAACTTGTCCATTTTTTTAATTAAAAACAAAAATTACCATTAATCTGTTTTCATTTCCCAATACTCATCATTCTTTTTAGTTTTTATTCTCCTCAATTTAAAGCCCAGAGCGTCATTTTTTCTCGCGATAGCAGCAATGTGTCGCCATGTTGCATTTGCATATGCTTGCACTCTTTAATTTCATATGGTTGCACACTTGCACTTTTTAAGAAATAAAAGAGGACACGGAATTATATAAAGTTGGTTGCTGAGACGGAGGTATTTTGTTGTAGGAATATATATTTTATTTTTTAAAAATAGTTGTTGTTACTTGTTGGGTGTTGGCATTTGCCTCATTAATTGTCCAAATGAATCCAACTGCTATCCCAACCGCCAACCCAAGTACGCATCAAGGCAATTAGGCAGTAACAACTAATAATGCATATGCATTGGTTCTTTTGCAGAAACCGACCAAGAAACCTGCATATTAGCTAAGTAACACGATTCCTTCTTTGTTCATCCTTCCAAATCGACCAAACGGTCTAACGCGCTCGATTATTAAATTGGAGTTTAAATTAGTGATGATAATAATAATCATCCTAAATTAGAGGGTTCAAGCTCTCCTGGATGGTTATTTTTGTGAAATTAGTTGTCCATGACTGTGTTATCAATAATGGAACATGTTTAACGGACGGATAGGGCAACACTACATAATTAATCATCATACGACTGACTGAATGATTTTTTACAGATAATTTGGCGTTTATATTTTAATATATATAAATATTAATAATTTTAACAAAATATTGTTATTTTCACACTTTATAATTCTTTTTTATTGATTTTATTTTAGAAATTATAAATTGAAATTAAATTATCTAATTCATGATTTTTTTGATCATTTTGAAAAAAAAATATATAATTTTATGAATGTTCAATTGAGTAAAAAAGTAAAATCAAATTAAATTAATGAAGTGTAGTTTATATAAAGTCTTATTGTTAAAATTAAAGTTTGGATAAAATTTTATATGATTTAAATATATAATAATAATATATAGACTGAAAAGAATAATCGTCGGTTATAATATGTGATAATTTATCCACCAATTATAATTAATCAGACGACTAATCAAGTCTTGGAGGTCGTTTTTTACAACATTGATCTACAGTATTTAATTTCCAAAAAAAAAAAGGAAAAGGGAGTCCGAGCAATTAGGATTTCAACATGCACTCTTTATGCAAAATCAATAAATATGCCTACGGGCTAGGTGTTAAAAAAATACAGTAAATATATAAATAATCCTTATTTTCTGGGGGTAAGAGATAAGGCTTAATTCAATGTCTTTCAAAAATTGAAATTGGGTTAACCAGCTGTTTTTCATTTTCGATAAACTTGATTACATGATTGTTTTGCATCATAGCTTTTTTGTTAATTTATTTTATTTTTAAATTTGCACGAAAACTACGATAATTTAGAAAAGCAATTAGAAGTATATAAATATCCATGCTCTACAAAATCGGTAAATGGACGTGACTCTTCGAATATTTTATATTTTTATATCAGAAAAAAAAATATATAAGCCCGTTGTATCCTCCAAGTCATTTTTTGGTCGGATCGAACAGTTCGAAATATGAAACAATAAATTATTATCATATGTTAAATATTAAACTATATAAGAAGATAGAGCCTGTTGTATTCTCTTTCCATTGTTTTTTTATTATTATTTTCAGAACCAGAGTATGGTTAGAAAAGGCCTGTTATATTATAAAAACACCGGGCCCTTTGTGCAAACAATGCATCTTCTATCTTCTTCTTAAATAGCCTGTTAAATCTCTCCTCTCCTCCACGCGATATCTACATCTACTGATCACCAAAGCATTTTCTCTCTCTCTCAAGTTTCAACATCTCAGCGGATTCAAGGAAAGCGAAGCAGAGAAGGCGAGAGAGGAATACGATTTGAAATAGGATGTTCGAGTTATTCGTCTTTGGATGCACAAGCACGGTTCTATTTCTACACGGAGTGAATTTTCTATTCCATATGGTGTTCTCTAGAAAGATCGTCGCTCCGTCTGTCAGGTTTGTTCTTAAAATCTTGTTTTCTTCAATTGTACCTTGAAATGCTTTCGGTTAAAGATCAGAAATTTAGAAAGTTGTGGGTTATTTTACTTTTAGATAATTGATTGCGTTTCACAGGTGAACCCATGAAAGAAGGTTTTAGTGGATTTACTGATTTAGGTCAGATATTGATGAAAATCGAGAAAGATGATTCAAGAAAAGCCTCTTTTACAAATGATGAACTAAGAAAGATTTTTTATTTCTGAAGAAGTGAACTTCAAACTGCAATTTTTTACTGGCAATTATTACTTAATTTCATATCAGTTGTCGATTATGGTATTGAATTGTATATGGTGGCAGTTGATTGCCGACAATTAAAAAGGTGCCTGTTATGTGGTAGTTGGTACATCATTTTTTTTATTTATTGCCGAAATTCAATCATACTTTGTCAGTATCTCATAATTACTAGTCTTGAAATTCCGAGATCTGCAACGTTGAGTGGTAAATCTGGTAGTCATAACTGAAGGTTACTGTTATGGTATGGTATCAGAGGGAATTGAACAGTGCCAAAATCTGGTGATCAGGCACACCCATGGTAAATCATGGTATGTGGCCATTATTTTTAGGAACCATGAGATAAAATAAGAAAAGCTCTTTTTAGAAGGGTTTATTTGAATTGAAGCAGTACTAACAAAAGCTATTTTATTGTTCTTGACAGCTTTCTCGGATGCGTTGCCTGGTAGGAGAAAATTGTTGCATTGGTTTTTGAGACATGCGGAGTACATATTTGATTGAAAGAAACAAAAATGAAAATTTTAGATCAGATGTGATAATTGTTGTAGTCATTGTAATTGCCATTGTTGTATTGAAAGATGATTATTTTTGCTACCTTAACTGTTGTTTTTTCATCCCTTCGCCTGGTGTACCACACACCGTATCACATGATGCCATGGTATCTCGGGTGGGGATGGATCATCTACTGATTCCACTCATCTAACGCGAATCATGAATGTGACATGCGCTCCTATCCGATGAAGTCATAAGAAAGACCCAGGGGAGGAGACTAGGAGAGGAATAGCAACTTGGAGAACAGGAAGAAGAAAAGGAGATATCACCTCCGTTCTCTTTCTCTATTTCCGTACACCTTCCTCCAAGGTCCCTTTTCTCCTCTCTTCTCTACTTCTTCAAACACGAACAGAGTCCTCGGTCCCAGTTATTTCTCTGTTCAAATTAGTCAACTTCCAGTGTTTGTGATGGAATGTTGATGATCACTAGGACTGCCATTTATTTAGTCTCATTGCTCCTTGATTAATATAATTTAAAATTGAATTTGAGATAAAAATAAATTTATTTTATTCAATTACTCCAATGTCTTTATATAGGCGTACAACAGTGTACAACAGCAAAGACAAAACCTAATTAATATTCATTGATATCCTAATTAATACTAATTGATATACTAATTAAAACTAATTGATATCCTAATTCATACTAATTGATATCCATCAATACTTGCTATATCTAACAAATACCAACTACATTCAATTCAGCAAATAAGTTGAGATTGATATGAATCAACGAATTTCATCAACCCGCTTTTATCGATTTGGCTGATATCATGACAATATTAGATAGTATAAATATCATTATGGAAGAAGTTGATATTAATTTTGACAGGATATATATGTTACTTGGTTTTTTCCTATAAAAAAAGGGTAAATAACTATTTTCTTATTCATTTACTATTAGTTTTGAATAAAAAATCAAAAGAAATGGCGGGGTCACTGGTTAAAACATAGAACGGGTTTGTCTCGTTACGTTCAAAATTGTTTTTCTTAATCACATGTAATAGAAGGTTTGAGTAGCAGATGGGGCCAAGTACTGAAAAATTCTCATTCTTCCTCTATACCCACCTCAACTAATTTTTAGTTGTTGACCACATTGATCATCTTCTCGAACATCAACAAACTATTCGTTTGCGGACGATAATCGAAGTCTCAAAATCAGAAATCCTAAGTCTTAATACTGAAGAAATAAAATCTTAATATCTAATATATCAAGTCATATTTTAAACTTAAAATTTATATTTGAATGATAATCAAGTTATGAGTAAGCATTTATATATGAATATCAATGTCTTAAAACTGAATGTCTGAAGTCTAAATAAGAGAAACACGACGTCTTAATATCTAATATTATAAATTATATTTTGAACTAAAATTTATATTTTTGAGCGATAATTAGAATATTGGCAAGTATTTATACTTGAACCTCATTATCTTAAAACTGAATGTTTCAAGTCTTTACACGAGAAATATGATATCTTAATATTTAATAGTATAAATCATTTGAACTTAAAATTTATATTTGAGCATCCGTCGGGATATAGACAAGTTTATATACCTAAATTTTAATGTTCTAAAATTAAATATTCTAAATCTTAACACACACAAAATGGCATCATAATATTTAATATTATAAGTCATAATTTTGAACTTTAAATTTATATTTGGACGGTCATCAGCATATGAACAAATCTGTATTCCTAAACTATAATGTCTTGAGATATAAGTAAATAATAATTATTTGCTCTCTTATTTGAATATCAAAGAGAATTATACAATTAAATTTTTATCTTAAATAAGCAAATAACAAAAAGAATATAATGTTTGTTTTTACACAAAGGCGTAAATAACCACCTGATAAAGACAAATTGCTCACTAAATAATAGCGTCTCTTCTGAAACTTTCTAGACCGTTCTATGGACGATATTCAAAAGTTTTAAGAATTATCATATGATGTCTTAATACATAATACTATAAGTCATTTTCAGCTTTAAATGATTTATAAAAATCTCAAATATTTATGGAACATTATTTAAATCAAATTTTTATATCTAATGTAACAACTAAGAAATGAAGTCTTAATAAACTTTGTCTAAAATAATATTTTTATATATTTTATATTCGATATAAAATCTCATAAATAAAGTCTTATAATTTATCATTAGAAATCTTAATATCATTAATCTGATATCTTAATATATATTTACATAAATCTTAGTTTTAACTTTGAATAATATATAATTCAAAAATATTTATCGAACACTCCTAGAGTTAAATCTCTATACCTAATTATTTTTATCTTAAGACTTAATAATTAAATTTTTAATACTGATTAATAAGTCATATTTAACGTTAAACAATATAAAATTTCATAATATTTTCTGAATACAGATATTCTTATTATCTTAATTAAGATCTTACAATTGATAAATTTATATTTAGTATTTTTTATATCTTAAGACCTTATAATTTATATTTATAAAAAAATAATCTCAATAAATAATAAAAATAATCTTTATATCTCAGATCATTAAGTCATAACATTGTCAATAATATATAATAGGTATGTAACATGAAATAATATTTTAAAATAATTATGATAAAAAGTTTAATATTTAATATAAATAAGTCTTAATATCTATCATAACGCATCTTAATGTATCATTTAAAATATAATTTTTAATTTAGTCTTAATTTTCGCTACTACAAACAAATCTAAATATATACTACATACACGCTTCAATATATATTATAAATAACTCTTCATATTTACTGACTAAAATTTATATTAATATATCATTCAAAATATAATTTATACTTTAGTCTTAATTTTCATTAGTATAAATAATATAGTCTCTGAAAAATCATAAGGAACTAAATAATATAGCCAAGGAACTTAATTTTGGAAACTGAAAAATCATGCAATTATGATGAAATCAGGAAGCTGTTTTGTACATGCCCATCTGATATATTTAAAAACTAAATCATATTATACAAATTTATCATAAAACAAATTTCATGCTCTTAAAATTTACTAGTAGCACCTACATCTTAACCAGTGGCGGAGGAACATTAGAAGAAGTGGTATCAATTGACACCACTGGAAAATTCAAATTTCTTATATAACATTTAAAAATATGATGTATTTTATCAATATTTGCCATATTATTAGCGCACAAAGATGATTCTTCACAAATATATTAAGTCAATACTTGCGTTGTTAGTCTATTTGAATTTCATATCATTTGTTGCTTCATTTCAACAAATAAAATTATCAAAATACATAAAGTTATTTTGAATGATATATTCTACTTCTTTACATTATAATATTTATGATATTAATCCTTATAAAACAATACGCACAAAAATATTCATAAATGCATTAAAATGATACATCTATTAGTCTACTCGAGTTTCATATCATTTGTTGTCTCATTTTAACAAATAAAATAACTAAAATATATAAATTTATTTTGAATAACATATTCTACTGATTTATAATATAATCTTTGTGTTCTTGAGCCTATACGATATGAATTGAGCATAAAGATGATTACAAATGCATTAAAATATTACTTTTGTTGTTAGTCTATTTGAGTTTCATATCATTTTTGTCTCATTTTCATAAATAAAATCACTAAAATATGTAAACATATTTTAAATGATGTCTGCTATTTATTAATATTATAATATTTGTGTTCTTGAGCCTTTATTTATAAATGCATTAAATTAGTACTTCTTCAGTTAGTCTATTTGAGTTTCGTAATACTCGTTACCTCATTTTAACAAATAATCACCAAAATAAATAAAGTTATTTTGAATGATGTATGTTACTGATTTATAATATAATCTCAACCTTCTTGAACCATAAGACAATGAACTTTACACAAAGATGATTATTCATAAATTCATTAAAAATAATATTTCTTCAGATAAGTTATTCGAGTTTTATATTATTTGTTATCTCATTTCAATAAATAAAATTACTAAAATATATAATATTTTTAAATGATATTTTTGTTGGTTTATGTTATAACCATTGAGTTCTTGTGCCTTTTATGGTACGAATTGCACACAAAGATGAATGAATACTAATGTATTAAAATAATACTATTTCTTTTAGTCTATTTGAATTTTATATCATTTATAGTGTCATTTCAATAAATAAAATAACTAAAACACACAAAGTTATTTTCAATGATGTCTAATACTGATTTATATTATAATCTCAACATTCTTGAGCCATTATGATATGAACTCTACACAACGATGATTATTCGTAAATTCATTAAAATAATATTTCTTCAATTAGGATATTCGAGTTTTGTATCATTTGTTACCTCATTTCAATAAATAAAAACACTAAAATACAGTTCAGATTTTCATATCTTGTGTAGTGTTTTTGCTTGTTCATATATTTTTTTGAAGTGTTTTTATATTTACAGTTTAGTTTATAGTTTATGCTTGTCATATCTTGTGTAGTGTTTTTTTTCCTGATATACTATATGTACGTGCTTTCTTAATGTATTTGTAATTCATTTTTGTAGTTCTACAACGTTCCAAGCTCGAAAAGAAATTCATCAATCAAGTATATACAAATACTGAAACAGCTTAGTTGTAAAAGCTACAATTCATTCTAGCAATCAACATAATTATAAATTAAAAGCTAAAGAGGAAATTAAGAAAGAATGTAAGAAATAGATCAACTATCTAAGAAGGACCTCCTACCGAAAAAACTACAGTCGCCTCCTCTCCCACAATAAATTTCTTGCAAATTAAGTCTACCATGCACAACATAATTGTAAATTAATAAATTAAAAGCTACAATTCTCTAACAAGGATCTAAAATAAAAGTTATAATTTTCAACATATATTGCAACCACCACACACAACATAATCAAGGCTTGCTTACTCTAGGCGCGAAGCGAGCGAGAACCATCTAATTTCAAAAAAAAACTTGTGAAATGTAATATATATCCATAATACACATATCGAAATGATTGAAGTAAGAATAAAATTAACAAGATTTATCATGAAATTAGTGGTATGAGCTCTCCTTATATCTTGCATTGCATTTTCATATCTTCCAAATTGTTGTCGTGTGTGGATAGGTTGGGAAAAACTTTATTACACTAAGCTCAAAAGATGTTAATACCATTCATACAGTAGCATACATAATATTCACATCCTGAGTTATTATAGCTATTGGATACCTCACCACACATGCATTTCGACATTACAAATGTAAAGAGGATTCGTGTTTGAGTAGGAGCTTTCTCGGCTGTAGGTTTTCATCTCGTGGTTCACTACAATATTGTAAATTTCTCAATAGTTAGCAACTTAAGATTTTTACAACTTAGTTGTTTCAGTACTTGAGCAGTGAAATTCAGTTTGCTGAGTTTCGTAACATGTGTTGTCTTATTTTAATTAATAAAATCATAAAATATATAAAATTATTTTGAATGATGTCTTATATTAATTTATATTATAATATTTATATTTTTGATATTTTATGACATGAATTGATCACAAAAAATCAATTTTTATAAATACATTTAAATGATACTCTTCTATTAATATTTTCGAGTTTTATATCATTTATTTTCTCATTTCAACAAAAAAAATATCAAAAGATATAAATTTATTTTCAATAACATTCTTGAGCCTTTGTATCACAAATTGAGTATAAAGATGAATATAAATATATTAAAATAATATTTTTATGTTAGTCTATTTAAATTATATATTATTTTTTATTTCATTCCAACTAATAAAATCACTAAAATACGCAAATCTTTTGTTATCCGTTTAAACTATCAGTTCAACTTCTAATTGGATACTAGAATACTGTGGAGTTACCATTTTCCAGATAATCTTGTTTGTGGATTCGTTCTGCACGATATAGGCAAAATGCGCTTAATGACAGTGTTCATTATGTTCTGGACAATACAATTTTAATTTGATTTATTTTAGTTGATTTGATTACTATCCGGATTTCTATAAAAAATATTCCAACATTTATTATATATAATTTTGAGGTTTTGTCAATACAAACCCCTTTTGTCACACTATCGCATATTTAAGCTTTAATTTAGTTCTTGTTACTATACCATTAATCCATTACCATTTTAATTTATAACAAGCACCTTCAGATTTGAGCATCTGTAGAAAAAAAATTATATGAAAGATCAGAATTTAGTTCTTAAATTTCATAAATATTCATATATAATCTTTCATCAGGATTTTGAATGCACGATCTCCCACATGAAGAATTTTTTTTGTCACTAGATCAAAGACTACTATAGAAATTTAACTTTGCTTTTTTTTTTTGGTTAAGTTCAACAAAATGTCCGGATGCATATGCATGAATTTTCTAGGGCAAATTCCGCAAAAACGACTAATTTATGATTGATCATAAGTTGAGGCTTTCTTATTACGTTTTTAGTACTAAATACTCTTGTTAAGTTGAAGGCACCTAAAGCTAAAAGAGTGAGAGGATCATAATTGTTTTACAACTTTTATTAGACTTCATTGTAGATAACAAGTGAATGCTCTTATTAGACGTAATTTCTTCATGCATTTGCAAATCAGAAGGCTGGCAATGCCCAGAAAAGACACCATGCTTGATACTATATAGGTGTAAAATTGTAAGTCTTCTCTATATATTCATTATGAAATGCTAATACCACCACCAGTAATTTGGAGATCAGTTTAGAACAAAACAAAAGGGCTCCTGATTGCTTATTACATGAGAATTCTTCAAGAGCAAATTCCTTCGACGGGTATGTATGCATTTACAATTGGATGATAGCAACCTTGGGGCAAATTAGAGAAATTGCGAAAACAATAAGAAATTAAATGCTTCGAAAAATAAAAGAAATTATTGGACACATTATCCTTTACAAACTACTTGGCTATTAACTACCCGACCTTTTATAATTTAAAATCAATTACAATTTTTTTTTGTGCCATGTGCTAGAACTTAGAAGGGCAGGAAGAACTTTAAAATCTATATATATTTTAGTGCAAAATATAACCTAATTAGTACATGAAATAATGGTAGCAGCTTTGATGAGGCAATAACTGATCGCCATATATGTAAAGCTATACAAAAATGAGCTGCTAAATATAACTTTTTTTAGCTGAAAAATTGACAAGATGCATTTTGGAAGCAACAATGTCCATTTGCTAGTCGGTGTTTTAGGTTGTGTTGTCGATTGGAGGCATCAAATGTGAACCATCTAATATGATTTGGTTCACACTTCCAGGTCTTCCTTCTGCTTGAAATCGCATTGCCTTAAGTACTGAGGCGTCATCATGCATGGTAAAAGGTGTTCTGCAAGAAAAAGATGGAAACAAATCACTGTTATTAATTTCAAACAATGATATACAATACTAACAAGCTGCTCATTTTTTTCAGAAATTTATTCTCAATTAAAGTTGATTGTATTGAATTCTCTCAGCAACAAGATCATCCCCGTTCTTTTGTTTTATTTATTAAAGCTAGAAATAGTAACCTGTATAGTAATATTCATAGCAGGTGTCACAGATGTTCTTCCAAGGAAAAATAACCTTGTTTCTTTGTTTATATTGTATGAAAGTGTACTTCGGTCAGGAAACCATGCTATGGTCAATGAAAAGGTGCTTATACAAATATGAAAGGAAACATTTTATGTGGATAAAATTACAGCGTGTCAAAGAAATTACTCCAATAAAAAAATATTATACCCATTGAATTCAAAATGGACCATGTGTGTATCCTCTGAGATGTCTATTTCCACAGTTGCCATCGGACTTGTCTGAAACCCATCATCATAACAAAAGGAAGTTGACTTATTAATAGATATTTTAATAGTGTTGATATAGAAAGTGAAAATAACATATAAAAGCCCCTTCAACAGCAAATGGGTGCAAAATAAGTTTTTCCCCCTCAAATTACACCAATAATTTTATTGCAACATCTGTAAGTGGCAGCCCGTGTCAGCTGTGATGGCAACTAAAACCCATCTTTTTACTGTACTTAAAATGACCAACCCCCAAAAAAAGAGTGAAAATCATCACAACATGGCTCTATGAACCTTTTGTAACAATTATGTACCATTTACCAGGATATGTAGTAGGGTGATGCAAAATTTTAAATGCAAGCATAATTTTACAATTATTTCAAACCTCTGGTGTGTTTTGTTAATTTTTTTGACATATTATAGATATAGAAGCATATTTTTTAATATTTTTTGGGCCAAGGGAGTGTCAAGTGCCACATCCCAGCCACTTGTGGCCCTATCGCCTTGCTATTTTCTGGGTTTTAGTAAACTCTTGAACCTAAGAAAGATAAATTATTAGATTAGAGGTATAATAGTTTGTATTGAGGAACATTTCCCAATGTATGAGTGCAATAGGAAGCAGAGAATTACTAAATTATTAACACATTCAATGAAAAGATCTCTATGTGAACCAGTACTGCTACAGACCAGCAACAATACTATTAAAATAGTATATTTTAAAATTTACCAACCTTGATTAACAAAAATGGCAAAGCAACACCACCAGATAGACTTGCAGATTTTTCTGATTTTTGATTTCGTAGAGCGAGATTACGGAGATCCAAGTACTAGTTTGAATAACCAAGCATAAAGATAATAAAGAAGACACATTAAATCATAAAGTTAGAACAAGATGAAAGAATTTCTGTTCTTAAAGTGGTTTGAGTTTATATTTGCAAACTAAAATGCTCCTCACAGTCTCCAGCAAAGAGACATCAGATTCAGAATACAGCAGTTGCATAATTTTTCTTTTCAAAGTAGAGGCTAGGTATAATTTTGTCATTTATCCTACGTAAATTGGATAGCTGGAAATTTTGAACCACTAAAACCACCAGAATCCAAAGTGGCTAAAAGTGTTTTGACAAGCCAGCAACCAAATAGACTGAACCTGAACAACACATAGGTCATTGGCCGACCCCAAATATTGCTTCTACACAAACCCCAATGATCTGAAACCTGAATCCAACTAAACCAGAACGTAAAATAGAAAATTCTTCAAACTTAAAGCCAAATTAAATCTGCCAGACAAGAGGTTGTGCCAGTTTTAAAATATAATTCTAGTTGCTTTTCAACTAATAGTCAAAATCTTACTTGGTCTTCTATTTCTTGCAAGAAATCCATCTTTCTCTGAATCCTGCTTAAGAGCTCTTTTTGGTGCTTCTAAACAAGTATAGAAAATAGTAACATTATGAAAGATGGTAAAGCATGTTCTTTATTACACACTAAGGTTAATGTGGTTTAAAAGAGTTATAGATAGAAGGACCTAATCTAGCCATAAAATAACATTTGAATGTGTCTTAAACAGAGAACTCATACCAGTAGATACAAAGTTTTGCAGCATATTATGCCCAAACAGGGGTGTTCTGGGCCAACGGGTACATGTAGCACCAAGGTTGTCAAATACTCATTCATTATTTGAATGTCTTCCATACTATTTTAGCTTCAAGACAAAAGAAAACAAAAAACAGCAAAAGGAAAGAAAGGCTCACCTGCAACCTCTGCACATATTCAGACTTGGTATGAGGGAACCCAATCCACCATACTTCCTTCTTGTCACGAGCAATAACTCCAATAGACTCCAGAACATTGAATGCATCATAAATTCTCCGACGCAGGTTTTTCTCATCGAACTATTTAGTTAGAAGATAGTTTTCATACCAAATAAGTAGTTGCAGTTATAGTTATTGCAACTTTTTAGGGATTCATGCTAAATTAACCTTGCACATTAAGCAAGGGCAGTAATCTCAGAAAACTCCCTTCCTGAAAAAATTATGTGATTTTTTATTATTATTTGATTTTCAATAATGAACCTCAATATGCTGGCTGCTGCTGTCTAAGCAATTAATCTCTGAAAGTATTTCTTCTGACACCTGTAAGACAGCATCAAATGTAAGAAGGATAAACAACAGACTCAAAAACTGGGACAAGAAAAAGAAGTGAGATAGAAATCTGATGTATTTGCAAAAATAATAAAGGTTGGATATCTTTATATCCTTTATCCCAAGCACAGAGCATACCAGATACCAATGTTATTTTATACAACAAAAAGGCACAAGGTAGTTTTCTTTCTAACTTACTATCGGGGGGGGGGGATAGATGAACATAGTCAATGCATTTGGAAGAATTTTTTCATTATTTTGTTTTGCAGCTCTACATTTAGATATTTCAACGCTTTACAATGATGCAGAGGAAATCGCCATTGCAAACTCTAACAATCTATTGTCCAAAACCAAAAGAGGCATCTGTTTCTGCTCTAACAGTCTATCATCCAAAAACCAAAAGAGGCATCTGTTTCCGTTTTCTCAAACAAGCTTCTCGGTCTGGGTCAAACTTTTGAAGGACATTATCACACATGTTATTAGAAGAGACTGAGCAAATTCAAATCTTCCCAACACTGACTAGTTCATTTCTACTGAATGACTGCATAGTGCGTGTATTGCAGAAAAAAGTGGCAAAAGTATAGATACAATACCTCTTTATAGGTAGTTCTTCCTTTAGCTTCGATTTTTTCACAAACTGAAATGTATCAGAAAACAAAGAATATTGACAATTATCAGATTAAGTAATTTGTATTGAAGATTGAAAACTACAGTACTGAACCTAGTAGTTAACTACATTTTGGAACTATTAGCAAGTTCGAGAAAGTCAGCAATATTGACTCAGGTAAAATGTTCAATCATTCCATCTAAACATTATAAGCAAGATCTAGATTAGCACATTACTAAAGAAAAACTAGATCTGGCATGCTAGTATGTTAAACCCTACATGTTGGACATAGTATCTCTAACCTATTGTGCTGAACCTCCTCAGCCCCCAACCAAAGATTCTCGGAACCTTCTTCTTCTTATCTGCACCCCTACATATATTTTTAAATGCAGTCAAGAGAAGATTTCAAGGGAGAAAACAGTATACAAGTTTCTCATTTAAGCTACCATGCCTTACCGTTTAACATAAAACTAGCCGTAGAAATTTGCATGATCAAATTTAGCAACTGAAAATCAAAATAACAATTGATATCTATAGCTGGAAACCAATGGGAATCCAGTATCAGATGGTAAATGAAGTTACTCCCGGTTTTGGCCCAACTAATATTCTAATGGAAATATCAAAATTTCTTAGAAAACAAGACATATGAACAATTTTACATTCTTACCCCTCAAAAACTTGGAAATGGCAATCCTCTTGTATATGGAAACCTCCTACTTGTAGTGTATTGTCACTGCCAGACAACACTGCTTCACTGCATCCTTCTGAAGAAAAAATCATTTTCTCCTAAAGAGAATTCATAAAATGCTAACCTGCAGGATACAAATTGCAATTATGCTTTTTGGTAAAAAAAAATTAACAAATAGAAAGGTAAAAGAACAGTGTAAAGCAAAGCTTTCAAGTTTGAAGCGAATATAGAACCAAGTTCAAACCTATTACTAGTATTCCATAGAAGGGTCTGGACTGACGGGTGAGTTGACTTTATTTTATCTTCTATATTATTTTTTTTTGTTTGTTTGTGTATGCAACCCTAAAAAAAAATCTTAAAGCTATTAGCATAGCCTGTAAGCTGTAGTTTTTAAATATACGTAGTTCCATCAAATCAGCATCTATTGAGCAGCCGAGAAACAAAAATGAGAAAAAAAAAACAAGAAAAATACATTAAGTGAAGAATGACCGATAATGGCATAATATGATGAATTTCTTAGCGCAATGCACTGCGCATGATTGAGAAAATAAAAAGAATAAGCCAAGACGAAAGATCATTTAAACCTAAATTTTATGCACAAGTACGATACAGTATTAAACCATTGTACGATACACAAAAATTTTGAAGTGCACCTCCGCTCAATCCCTTTTCACCCGATAAAACAAAGTGACAACCAAAAAAGAAGAGGAAAAAGAAAAAAAAAAAGCTAAAATTGATCGCCGCATTATCGGGTAGAAATAGTATGAAAGCGACCAAATTAGGAACTGAGGAGAGCCTGGATTGATCAAAACCTGAAATGAAGGCAGCAATGCAGGTTTAATCTTTTAGGTTTTCCCTCGGAAATGTCCTGGGAACAGGCGGGAGAAGAGTGTAGAAGGAAAAAGAGAGGAAAAAGGAGGAGAGATGGATGACCTTTTTGCGCTTTTGCTGGAGATCGTTCTCGTTCAGAAAATAGATTTTCTGAGTCGCTTTTTGTGTATCCAAATATGCAGCGATATTTGGTTCACAATAGAAATGAGTAAATGACTAGTGAGGACTGAGGACTGAGAAGTGCGAGCTGTATTGTTCTTGAAAAAGAAACATAATAGTCTTCGATATCAATAAATCAGTGTTCCCAATAAATTATAATTTCACTCATAAAAAGATTAGACAGTAAATTTGGACATTGATTGAACCTATCTATCTTTGTGTTCCCAATAAAAAGATTAGTCAGTAAATTTGGTCCTTTTTTCCTTTTCTTATTTCTTTGTGTTTTCACATTGATTGAACTATTAGATTGTCAACTATCATAATTTAGATAAGATCAGTAGATCCTTTTTCTCTTTTCCTAAACCTATCTATCTGTAAAGTTGGAGCTTAGTGTACTTTCATTCTTCTTTTCAAGATTTATAGAGGGAAAAAAAATTGGATTTTGGATTCTGTCAAAAAAAAATACTTCAATACAAGAAGTAACTCCTATTGATATAAATAGAATTGCTGTCTGTGAAAAACAAGGAGAAAAACCAAAGAACATAAATGATTGAATAATTTTCATAAATTTAGATAATAGTCTTGATTCATTTTGTAGCTACCCTTCAATGAGCCAAACTCAGATAAAAACTGACATATCGATCTTGTTCTCTTTATGTGGATATTATTTTATTTATTTATTTTCAGAATTTCATCACTGCTTGTTCTTAGTAACTTTTATAATCAGAAACTAATGAAAATAGTATGTCATAAAAAATAAATATATAAGGAGTTCTCCATGGACAAACAGTCCTCTCAGAATATCTAGTGTACAATATTGTCACTTGCCACTACAATAAATATAATATTTTCATGTTTTTCCAATTTAAATTGATTCTTCTTTCATCCATTTTCAGGGAGGGAATATAGTCGCTCCTTTTCGGGTGCTAGGTTGCAACTACTGACATAACTACATAAGCAATTCATGGGAAAGTAAATTTTTTTCTCTTACGATAAGACTCTTCTGAAAGCAAATTTTTATTAATCTGATAAAAAAATGATAAGAGAAGAAAATTTATCCTCATTTTATTATGTGAGGTTCTGACATTTTGTCTATCCCCAATAGCAAATTTTGGATTGATCGGCTTCCTAGAGTTTTTCCATTTCAATTGGACCTTGGCATATAGGATCTTTTCAGTCAATGTGGATTCCTCTTCAGAATTATAATAGAGATAAATATTTACTTATGATTGAAATATACTTTAAGTTTCAAGGATATTACGAAAATACTTGGTAGTTAGTATTATTGAGTTCATTGACTAACCTTTTTTTTACTTTGTTTCTTCTACTTCTTACTGGTTTATCACTTAATATATTTTTTATTTGTATTAAATTTTAAAATGGCGAACAGGTTTTCTGTATGTTATCTTTGTACATGAAGACACTTTATTAATTAAGTATTTTTTTTGTCTTTGTACAAATGCTTAAGCATTGTATGGTTGCCATACAACAGGTACACAATTGTTGCTGGTAGATCGGTTGTGTTTTCATAAATTAATATTGTTTATCTCTGTACAAATGCTTAAGCATTGTATGGTTGTCATACAGCAGGTACACAATTGTTGCTGGTAGATCGGTTGTGTCTTCATAAAGTGAGTTATTTCTTTTAGGTTTTTAATTTTTCTTTAGCAAGTAATTTAGAATTTTCAATAAATTAAACTTTCATTCAAGTTCTGATGGACTTTTCTCAAATATGGGAATATGATAAGAAATTTTTTGTTTCAGTTTTTCATGTTAAAATCTGGTTTATTAAACTACATAGGGTTTTTTCGCGTCATGATTCAGTTTAGGGGGGGTTTGGAATATATTATTGAATTTTGATAAAATAACTGATATGCACTTCAAACTAATGATTTATTTCAAATACAACTTATAAACAACAACATGGGGCTTCTAGACTGTTCCTATCATTTGATATCAACATTTGTTTTCTTATAGTTTTGACCTCTTAGAGAGTTGTTTTAGTTTTTAAAAAAATCAGGGTTTGATTGGTGAATATATGGATAGTGATATTTCCCAGGGCATATTCCTAAAGAGCTGATTTCTGTGAGTATGTATAAGGTTTTCCGAGAACTTCTTTAAAAATTGTGTCGTACAGGGGCGTGCTTTTGACATAAAACTATACTGCATAAAAGAATTTCCTGACAATAACAGTGACTCGCAGTCATAGAAGTTAGTATCTTATGATTAATTCGATACGATACAAATGGATAAGAATATGAATCTATACTTTATATTTCTAGAAAAAAAATTTAAAAAATCGTATCTGTATCTTTTTATATTTCGATACGATACATATTCAAACGATATAATAATTTTAAGATACATATACTTTTTCGACTTTATCTCTTCCGCTCGACTTCACGCATCCTATTCGGCGACCATAAAACCCTAGCGAGAGAGAAAAAAAAAGCGAAAAAAGGTACAAAAAGAAACAAAGAAAAGGAAAAACATATCAGCTATTGAGAAAGAAGAGTCAAAAACTCCAAGCACGAGACAGTGCAAGTGGATAACTCTTATTTATTTCATTCTCTCATGCAGAGACGGATGTAGTAAGGTCTAAAGGGGTCAATTGACCCATTGAATTTTAAAAAATAGTGCTTTCAGTTAAGTTATTATTCAATTAGTTAATGAGTTTTGACCTGATAAGTTATTGTAATTCGATTACTGACCTCCTCTAACTAAAATCTTGCATCTGTCCCTGCTCTCATATCTCTCTCTCACACAAACGCTTGTAGTGAAATTCTCTCGTAAGCAAAATATCTAAAATAATGTAGTAAGCAATTATATTAATTTCTAAAGACTAAAATAATGTAGTCAGGGTCACTGAATTATATTAATTGATTTCATGTGATAATTAAGCATTATCAGCAAAACAGGTATAGCATTTTGGATTGTGTATTTGTGTTTATATTATTTTATCCAATACAAAGTTGTAAATTTTTCTCATAGATCATTGTTTTCATTCATTTATCTGGGTTTTTACTATGTGCTTGGGCAATGTTGAATTTCATGTATCAATCATGACTGACACAGGCTCAATTGATTTTGTGGATGTTGAATTTCTAATTTCTTTCTCCTATATATCTCACATTAATTTGCCTAAAAAGGGTATTGATAGATGACATGAAGCGGTCCAGTATGGTTGGAAGATTACAATTCATGACTGATGACTGGTGAGCTTTTTAAAGTGAAAGAAAACATAGTGCCTCAATCGTGAGTTTTTTCTCCCTCCACTTAATATTTTTTTTTCAGTTTATAGTTGATCTCTAGGTATAACCTATGTTGGTTGAGTTTACTTGCATGCCTTTTGTCGCATTCTCCTTTCGATGTAATTTTTGTACTTTTTTAAATAAACATATTAATTTGTATAATTTCTTTTGTTAGTCTTCAAATCATTTGAATGATAGCTTTGTTTAAGAAGGTATGCGTCACCAAGGAATAAAGTACGACCTACAAAAGGAGCTAGGAGAGATGTGGCGTCGTACTACACAACAGAGATTGGATTTCTGGCTGCTAATTTCTTTTTTTTTATGTGGAAGCAAATTATCTTTAGATATCTTTGATTACTTTAATATGCAGCGAGAATCAATGCAGAAAGCTTTCATAATATTCATTTGATGCATATGTAAGCCTAAGAGCAGTGAAACCAAAAAAAAAAAAGAAGATTTGTATATTCAGAGCTCTCATCATGTATCCTTCTTTTTAAGGCCTATATAGATATCCCATTAGCACTTTGTAACACTTTATGAAATTATTACTTACAATTGTTGAAGAAAATTATATGTTATGTTAAATTTGAATTGCATGTGAAATAATTTTTATGGGAAAGATTAGTCTTTTTGAGCTTTGATTCCAATTGAAACTGGTGTATAAAATTACCCCTTCAACTGTTTAGCTGATCAA
Source organism: Schoenoplectus tabernaemontani (assembly GCA_037127355.1). NCBI lineage: Eukaryota > Viridiplantae > Streptophyta > Magnoliopsida > Poales > Cyperaceae > Schoenoplectus > Schoenoplectus tabernaemontani. Next base: position 22,892,071 of record CM073742.1, on the reverse strand, counting down.
GCCTAGGCTAGCGTTCGGAATACACTACCAATTAGTATTACCATCGCATTATTTGCTCCGAGTACGAGACTGAGTTAAGAAATACCAACATAAGGTACAAGGATCTTTTTATTTGTTCTGAATACGAAACTGAAAAATGGTAGCAGTAGAGGTAGCAGTAGATCAGCACCCTCAACAAAACCAAATTCTTGCTATTGATACTGCTACACCTGCAGTTGCATATACTGTTACTAATAATGCGGTACTTGGTACTTAAAAAAGAAAGGCTTGCTTTCTCTATGCTTCAATAGAAAACTCAAAGTACGCTGATAAGAGAAATCTATGAATTTACATAGTATGTACATACTGTGCATGATTTGAATCATTTCCTTCATTCCAGGATTTCAAATTTTGTTTCAACCTAGAAACCTAGTTGTGAAGCTTTTAATTTTGTAGAAATCAGTGATAAAATATGCAAGTTACAGTGTTTTGCGGTTTGCTGAGTTTGATATTTTATATTTTATATTTTCTTCTGCAAGGTAAAAGAAGATTTACTGGATTAAACCCCAATGGTGAGTAAGAGAATCCGGATCTTGGATCGGCTCTTATGGATGCTTCAAAGGAAAGGACTGATTATAACTGACACAATTCCTATGAAAATTTACCCCACAGTTTTCAGGCAGGGATTGAATCTCAAATATGAAGAACTCTTACTGCTTAAATTTGCTATATTTCTTGTAGAATATTGTGTTACAGTTCATTGTGTAGTTTATATTGAATTGAAATCAGAATTTTTTGTTTCCTGAAGCTTCATTGTGTTACAGTTTACTCGTTGTAGTTTTACAGGTATTGCAAACCAACTAAAATTAAATGTTTGGTATCTAACAAAATCAGGTAGCCTGTAATTTCAAAGTGTGGTATGTCTCTGGAACATTTTAAATCTTGCGCATGCACTTGTTGACATCCATGAAAATTCCAATCATGGTAATAACAAGACTGAAGGTATATTGAACCCGACTAACGTACATATGTTTTTTGCATACACAATTACAGATCTGGCACAAAAATGCTAAGTTGCTAAAGCCTTGGTGCCATTTTATACAACTTCTAAAAATCTGCTTAACAGAAATACAAGAATAGCAAAAAAAAAAAAAAAAGGCATTCTAGCGTCATTAAATGCTCATACACAATGAGGCATTCTTTCTAACTCCATGCTCAAATGACAGGCGGCATCTGAAACGCCATTCAAATTTGACCGCTTAAGGGCAGAAACAAGTGTCTCTACCTGTGTCAGAGCTGGTTTGGGAATAGACAAAATCATTGCATGAGCCAAGTACTGTCTACAACAGAAGGCCAGGGAATACATTATACGTAACAACTCCAACAGGGATGACTCATTATTCAAGGATTGCATCACATTAGCTACTTTGGGCAGATTGGTCAAGAAGCCTGTGGTACCCTCTCGAGGAGCCGCACGCAACAGCAAAACAGCAGAGTCTGACGCCAGATCGGAAATTTGTGGTTCAGCACTCCCTGACAATTCTAAAAATAATCCCATATTAAATCCAAAATCACCAATATCACTAATAGAGTGCCGTTGGTGCACAGCCATACTCATATCAAACCCACGGTCACACAACAAAGCCGGATCCTTGGAAAGAGCCTTGCCTTTATTTCTTCCAATTCCACACAGAATAAATGCCCTGCATAGATCTAAAGTCGGCTGGAGGAAATCTTCCATTACCCTGGCTGTCACAAATTCCAAAAGGTTCCCTATTTTTCTGACAACCCGCAACTCTGACAGAATTTTGGGATCCATCTCAGGTGCTGATACAAGTGCCAAACACAGCTTCACATTACTCACATTTGCATTTGAAAGGTCACCGACTAAAAATAGGAAGCATTGTGCAACAGTTCTCAGATGAAGAATGTCTGAGACATTCACAAAACTGTATTCGATTAGTGTTACTAGAAGCTTCTGTGCATACATGGGGATTGGGTCTTCCTCTTCTATCATGCTGGGATAGAGAGGGAGAAAGTAAGCTTTGGATATTGATTTCAGATTCTCTGTGACCTGTGGATCTGCAGCCAATGATGTTTCACTACAGATCACAACCATGGTGTCAAATAGTATCTTCAGGCAAAGAAAACGTGCATTGTCATCCTTGTTTCCTTTGTACAAAATGCACAGACTAGGCAGGATCCGGCTAGTGAGCACTTCATGATCACTCAGGATAAAATCAGATTCTTCAGCTATCGACTCCAGTATTCGAAGTAGGGTTATCTGAATATCATCTCTACCCTGAAATATTTGAAAAAAGAATATTGTCAGGATATTCACTCAATCGTTCTTTTTTTTTTTTTTTCTTTCTTTTTGGTTTATGTACCTTCTAGTATGTATTTTTGTAATTCACAGGAGCTCTCTAATCAAGTTGTTCCAAGTATTGTCCTATTAGGAAATTCTAAATATCACCTACCAAACTGATCAACAGCAAATACTATAGATATGACAAGAGGTAACAAACTAATAGTGCTACTGCATACTGTCTGCCATCACCCTGACATTCTAAACTCAAAGAGCCAAGAAAATCACCAGTCAATTCTTATCAAACCAAAGAGAATGCTAAATATTGCCAGAAAAATTGCCCATGTCTCGCAATTCCAGGGTTCACCCTTTTTTTTTTGCTTTACACGAAGGGTTCACCTTTCTCAAATATACATGGTTCATCCTTTTTGGAGCGAAAGGGGGTGAATCTGGTACTGGGTGAAATCCAGATGTTTTTTTAAGCAAGCAAAATCATTACCCTAAATCAAGAGCCCAGATCAAACACCTTCAGATTTTCTACCAAAACTCATGCAAAGGCACCAGACGAAAAAAACAAATTACTTTAAAAACAGTTGATCCAATGTTTATCAGTACCAGTAGAATACCATTACTTTGTCACGACTGATAAACTGCTCTCAAATTTGACAGCATTGCATCAATACAGTGGGGAATAATAGACAAGAACTAAAGGGAAATTAACTTACCGGGAATGAAGTCTCAAAAAGCTTGATAAGATTTGCCAACTGTATCATCACATCACTGGTAACCACCTGACGCTTAAATAATAAGCTCCCCAAAAGGTGAAGAATCACCGGGAACAAATTCATTGTGCTCTTTGGGTTGTTACACCGTCCAGTCAGTTGTTGTAACACACCATGCCTCCTAGCTCCCATCAGCTGTTGGACCTCCCCAAATACCGTCTCGAGCAAACCGGGTACCACAGACACCACCACCTGGACAAAAGATTGGGTACATTTTTGAATGAACTCATTCTTCTCCTTTCCTAACCGGTCAATTGCAGAAAGCAGCTTTGAATTGCAGAAGAAAAGCGGCAACCACCTCCTACTGTTTCTACATAGAACAGCACAAAATAGTAGTGCTTTTCCACGCAAGATCTCACTTCCTTGCTCAATAATAGAAATGAGGCCCGGCACTAGCTGCTTCTCTTCAGTCAAAGAAAGCATGTGCCGGTTCATATTAGGTATACTCTGAGCATTGATCAATGCCAGGTTAAGAAGGTTCAGCACTATCTGCTGCTCTCGAGGGTTTCCTTTCAACAGTGTACCTGCCATGTCCTTGAGAGACAGCTTATCAAATACATATTGGGCACAAGAGGGACTAAAGCGGGCCAATCGGACCATGCAAGATCCCGCAATTAGCCTAGTGGATTCTTGTTTTCCAGTGGATTTATAGATGTAGGTAAGATTTGAGATCAAGTCCTGGCATGCAAAACGAGAGGTCCAATCAGCTCCTTGGGTCGATATGTTATCAATGGTACGAATAGCATAAAGCTGTGTAAGGTCATCCTCGCCCCTCCTAAGTAATGAAGAGACAAGTGCAATCAACGAACTTGGGACCTGTTTCATTGAAATCATTTTCGTTGTTAGCAATTTGATATTTGACTGATTTGTGCAAGAAACACCAGCACCAGACAGAAAGCAATCATTATTCATGGTATATTCAAATAAATAACCATGAACTAATGGCTGGTTGTTACACAAAGTAAAAATTAACAGTTGCAGTTTGTCAACTCCAAACTCTCTTACTTTATATGAATAAGATCTACTATGTTATATAATTCCTTGTATATTAAAAGCAAGTTCCTTTTGCAGAATGTTCCATGCTTTTGCAAATTGAAAATTTGCAATCGTCAATAAATGAGTTCATGGGCAGAGAATTCCTTTTCTTTTAAATCACAGATAGTACCTTATTCCAACAACTGTTTAGGCAATATTGGCATTTGGCAGCTCATATGTGAATAGAACAGTTAATTATTTTTTCCTAACTTGCCTTCAACTTTTGTTTCCCTCTAAGCTTGTGTTTGGCTGCACAGTTATGATTGATTCAGCCCAAAATATCAACATAAAGCCAGAACAGACAAGTTGTTCCTAGTACTGGTATAATGTCGGCTTAGAAGCCATACAGTACAGAAAAAGAACCTTCATGGAGTAGGATGACCACAAAACTTGCTAAAGAAATTCTCACCTGCCATACCGCAGTAGGTTTATGATCTTTTGAGGGAGATTCTAGCACATTACCATCTCTTCCATTCTGTTCACCTTGTGTAGAAATGTAAAACAACAACTCTCCCAAAGCAGCCATGCAAAACCTCCTGAGCTTATCCAATTTATCCCTCAGTCCATTTGTCAGGGCCCCCATTATCCCAGAATTTGCCAGATCAGCCTCTATGATTGTAGAGTGCCGAATTAACAAACCAATAACCGAGGCAATCTGAACCCTCAGTACTGGTGCCTTGGACAATCTGAGCAGTTTGACAAGCAATAGCATGATCGGCCCGCTAGTTAAAATATTAGCCGAATCACTATTTGCACTGAGAATTTCAAGGTATCTCAATACATTTTGTTTCTCTGACACTTGGGACGTCCCACTTAAAGCATGTACAATCTGAGTGTTTAGCGCATTAAGTCTTTCTTGGGGTAGCTTGACATAGTCCTCAGGTGAGATAGCTTCGAAAGGCAGGGACGATACACAATCCAGAGCCTTGTCAATTTTTCTACCAGGCATTACAGGCTTTACTAAAAGGTCTGACGGGTGCCAAAATACCTGTGTGTAGTCACTTGTTGATTCTGAACTGGGGCTAGTCTGTGGAATTAATTTATTGGTCCCCTGAGGCCTCCTTGGAGTGGAACTAGGTGGAGAGGCAGCTGCCTCATTATGATCTGCAATGGAGGATCCGCCGGGCATAGTGTCTTCAATTAGCATGTCAGTCTCTTCACTTTGTTCTTCACAACCTGTAAAGAATGAGATCAGTCCAACAAATCATAACAATATTACACTTGAACCCAGGAAGAACACTAGCTTGTGCTAGCATGGTCAACTCACAGATTCTTTAGTGAGCTTCCTCCCTTTTTTCCTATGTCATTACAACAACAGCACCAATCATCTTGTTCAATGCACAATCCAAGTAATTTGGCTGGAAAAAGCAACCAATTGATAAAGGCGCTAAAATATTATTTCACCCACAAAACCAAGCAAAAGCAATTTCATGTATAAGAAGATGGCAGATTGCTCCAATGCAATTGAGGTAACAGCCCGTTCTTTGGTAACCATCAAGATCAACATAGCAAAATTAACAACTAGTTCCAAGTAAAATTAGAGTGCATTAGCACCAAGTATTTCAAAAACCATTTCTTGAAATGCACTGGTACTATTTAAAATTTTGAAAAGCATTGGATCTGACATGAGCTATTACGTACCAATTTGAGTCTTGTCCTCAGAACCAGCACTTGCAGGAGTTTCAGACACAGGACTTTCTGACGGATCAGGATCATCAGATGCATCTTCTTCTGGGTTCTCACTAAAATCCAATTCCATATCCTTGTTTTCGAGCTTAACCTCAATCTCATTCTCCGATGGTTCCTTAGCAACTGCACGCCTATAGTTCTGTTTGTCTTTCTCTCTCTCTAAATTCAACTTAGCCGCTCTCGAAAGCCTGAGGATGTTCACCGCCTTGCCCGGCGGTCTGTTACTGGCTCTTCTGCCATTTTGCAAGTAACCCTTTGTAGGCGTACTGAAAGTTTTTGAGGGTGTATCACCTTTTGCCTTTGGATTCTGTTGGGCTGGGGTTCGCTGGGTTAACATCCTCTCACCATTTCTTGATAAAGGTGCAGGTCTAGAGGAAGGTTGAGTCACTTCGGTAAGTACAGGTTGGAGAGGCAAAGGAACAGGGTTCAGTTTGCTTCTCCAGAAACTATGCTCGCATATCTCAGGCCACTGCAACCTCTCAGTTGGATCTTTGATCAACAAAGAGTCGATCAGATTTTGGAATGCCCTGGATGGATGGTCAGGAAGAGGAGGTGTGGGGTCAGAAATAATGGATTTGACTAATTGAGTAAGTTTCCCATGTGCAAATGGAGGTTTTCCTGCATAACATTCATACAACACACATCCAAGGGCCCAGAAATCAGATGCATAAGAGTGTGCTCCATCTTCCTGAAACAACTCTGGTGCCATGTAATATGGTGTGCCACGCATCGACTGTATTGCCAAAACAGGATAAAAGTTTAGGTTAGCCACCAGACATTTTTGCGTCACCTTAAGTAATAAGATGCAACTTGACATAGAAATTGCAGTAAAGATAGCAAAGCAATTGTGGCCTCATTCAATTAGAGATCTATACATGGTCTTTCAAATCTCTAGGACTTGCAGATATTTATGATTGTCAACTAGGTAAAAATTAAAAAATCTGTTCAGCTTTTTACCAGGACTACAGCAAGCATACCAGGAAGAATAAGCATCATTTGTATATTACTTCTCTGCACATCTATTAATGTCTAATTGAAAAATTAACATTTGTATATTACTTCTCTGTACATCTTAGAAGCGATGCAAAAATGCACAATTCACAAATATATTAGAGAGTAAAGGTTTATTTCTTTGATTTAAGAAACATAAATGAAAAAACAAGCCCGCAATAAAAACTGGGCATAAAGAAACATAATTTTATCTTCTTAGTGCTAAAGTAAAGGCAAATATGTGACAGAAACATGACAAGAAATTTGAAATATATTCATGCAAAGCAAGAGATATAAGAAGCAAACTGTGGGAGAGATTTTCTCCGTGTCACTTATTCGTCGTGCAAGGCCAAAGTCACATAGCTGAAACATAAAATTTATGAATGTTAAGATGACATGCTAATTAAAGAATTGGGAAATAGAATCAGAGCATGACACTCCTAAAAAAATTACCTTCATACGCCCATATTCATCCATCAGAATGTTCGATGGCTTCAGGTCACAGTAGACAACTCCTTTAGAATGTAAGTACCTTTAAAAAAATTGATTAATCAAAAAAAATGCCAGGAATTAGAACAACAAAGTAATATGTCCATACATAGTTACATATTGTCATGAAATCCAACAGAAGTAAACAAAATGATTGTTTATATGATAACACTCAATGCACATTCTGGTCCTTCCTGGATCATAACCTTGATAAGGATCCATTGGCATTAACCTATGTCCATAACAGGGTATTGCCCACAGCATCTTTGTTTGTTTTTTGACATAATTAGCAGTCACAGCAGGCAATGACTTGAATTTTCTTTAAAAAAATTCTTCTGAAATAGAAGGGTCCGACGGGCCAGAAATCTGAATCAATACTTATAGAAACTCTAAAAATAGAAAATTTTTGTATCCCACAAGATTTTGATATTAAAAAATTTATTATGCAACACAAATTAAAATTTGGAGATATATGAAGTATATTTTTTAGTTAAGAGCATCAAGGAGCTTGGTGCTCTTAGGAGCAGACTAGCTTTACTCAAATAAATTCTAAGCAGTTCAGATGCTTCTATGCATCTTTTAAGACATTTTCTGATTGTGTATCTTAATACAGTTCCAATAGTAAGTGTACCAGGACCAATATACTTACTGGAGAGCAAGGACTAGATCAAGTGCCAGATCATGTATAGAGCTCTCAGGCATTCTCTCATCCTACAAGTATGCACCAGAGACAAGCACCAGAGACTTCTTGTATGAGATAATGAAGATTCAAAAGAAAAGCAAAGTATTGTGGCATTTTAGTGTTTACAGACTTGTTCCCTGCTTCCATGGAATGGTAAATAGAAGATAAATAAAGAGTCATTGGGTCATCATTGCATAGCCAAGGTTTGATTTATACAAAATCAGAACAAATTGAGAGCATATAGTACAGATCATGGGTAACCTTCAGCTTAACACCTACTGCATCTAGCGAGCTTCTCAACCATTTATCCAGGACATTAGAAGTAAGAAAATCCAAATCAAACTCAAAACTTTCCAAAGTAACAAATCACAAATATGAGCTTAAATCAATTACACTGAGCATCATTACAAAGCATATGCCACAAGAATTCAACTAACATCAGCTGATTATAATAGCAATTCTTTTAGCAAGTACTGAGAAAATACTTTACCTTGTCCAGCAAGGTCCTCAGGTCTCCACCAACACAATATTCCAAGATCAACCATAGGTGAGCTGAGGTCTCATACCTACCAAATGGAATATAAGTAGGATGACCAACAGCAATAACCAATGAAGAGTCAGTAAATAGAGTGAGTTGGATTGTTTCTTACCAGTTATAAAATTTCAGTATATTTTGATGATTCAAGGAGTGGAACATTCGAACCTAAAAATACCAAATGTAGGATTAAAAAACACAAAAAAGAACTAAAACATACAAAGTCAAGAAATAAAGCATCATTTTCCAGAATCAGTGAGGGGGCAATGTAAACAGTACAGTAAACTTACTTCTCTAAGGACTTTTGGTCTCTGTGATTTATCCACACTCTTGATAGCATAGTACTCGATTGTTTTCTTCTTTCTCCCTTTGTATACAGCCTACATAGAAAATTTCCAAATGAAATATCTAGTAATCAGAGGTTAACTAAAGGTAATAATTTACATTATACATTTAAAAAAAAATCAAGCTTTGCACAGCACACTGATTTGAAAAAAAAAAAAAGGAAACGAAATAAATCAGGGTGTGTAGTTTTATCATAAAACCAGAAGTAATTGTTACATAACCCTCTTTGATGAGATAATTGAAGCCAGAAAGTAAAATGTTCTTTATGAGTATCTCAACTGTTATGGCGTGGTATTTTAATATTTTATTAAGGCATTCTCTCAAACACTTCATGTGTGTTCCCACAGGCAATAGTTTATCACGAATCATGCCCCCAAAATACGAGAAATCCACCAATCTACGGTAGCCAGACATAGAGCCTCTATTTGAATAGAAATGATCTATTTTTTTCCAGCATACTACTAGATTCGTGCGTCTGTTTGTCTGTTCTTTGGGAGGATGAGCAAAAAAGATTCCATCTATCCTATTGAAGGTTCAAATGCATGAACTACCTTAAAGAAACCCGGCCGATTTTTTGAATCAAGCAACGAAAGAGGGGGATTTTTTTTAACCAATGATAAAAAGAGATTACCGATTGTTTCCCATTGCCGATTGCTTCGTACACGTGATAGTTATTCATCTCTTTGAATCAGGTCCCAGCTTCAGAAATTGAGAGTTTAATCGACGAAAGAGTGAAAGGGATTGAGTGGACCAGATTAGGAGTTTCGAGTGGTAGTAGGGGGGAAGAGATTCGAAATTGAAACTGATCTCCTGGGAGTAATGTGAATTTCAAATTTTTTTGGTCTACGTGTTTGATTTTGACTGGTAAAACTTCTTTAAACACAATCCAGCTGGACGAGCTCTCCAACATTTTTCATCCACGTGTCATTTTCGTGTAGATCTTTGTAAACTTTCGGTGAGCTTAGTACCACCAACGCTTGCTTAGGAGAAATCGCTCGATGAATCATGTGTAAAATTAAATATAAAGTCAAAGGTGAGCATAATTCAGCGGGTCCTATGAGATGTCGGGCTACGTGCATGAGAAGATGGAAGACCAAGTTCATCTAAGAAATTTTCACGTGGATCGAGGCGGGAAAAATGCTTGAAATAAGACTAATTCGAAATTTCCACTCAAAAACACTTGAATGCTGCTGGGGAGCAAGTTACATTCTATTTGCTCTTTATTTATAATCGGACGGACGAGATCGTACGAACATTTTGTCCGGTCAAAATTATTAAAGTAGCTTGATAGTATAAATTATAATTGATGAGGGTTATGTTATGCCTTTTAGCACATCATGATGTCATATTATCAAGACTTTATTATTCTAAAAAATATTATTTATTTTGTTTGACGATTTGTAAAACAATTAATTTAGAATTTTATGATTTTCTTGTTGAGAAAATTTAGGTGGCATTTCGAGACGTCAAACGATAATTTCTGGCTTTGTACGGGAATAAGTATAGATGTCCTTGTGCATTTTCTGTGATTTTGTAACGTATTCCAATCAAAATTACTAATTAAAAGATGAGTGGGGATTCATTGACAACTTTGATAATGGGTTATTTTGATAACCTTAATAATGGATCTCTAAATAAATATTAAAAAAATATTTAAAATGAAAAAAAAAATTTATAGATGTGTTCTTCTACATTTAGATTGATTGATCATTCAAATTTCATGAAATTTCATTATCGTTTGACAGTCCATCAAAGATCGTTAAATTGGAACCGTTGTAAATTACATGAAAAATTATTTGAGTTAGTAGTTGAGAATAGTGTGAGGTTAATGATATATCGGGAAATGTGAGAGAGTGCTAATTTTTACCATTCCAGGTTAGTAATATATTGTTTGGATTAAAATTTGAGAACAGTTGAAAAAGAATAGTTAAAATAATTAATTATTTTTTAGTATTATATTTAATAATATTATTTATTTAATACTAATCCATACTAATATAAAAGAAAAAAAAAATTATTATTTTTACTACCCTCATGGACGTTAATCCGCTAATCTAATATTTTCTATGGGTTAGCGGATTAGTATTATTCTGTTGCTATTCACGATTTTAATTTTGTGTTTGAATAGTTGCTAACCCAAAAACAGTATTGTTATTCCCAAAACAGTGTTATTTTACGTCATCCAAACACATCCTTAAAAAATACAATCATTTGAAGAAAGAAAAGTCAAAAGAAGCCCTCAAAAATTAGATCCATTAACATATGTCTATCTAAACTCAAAATTTATAAATCTGATCAAGTTAATTTGAGTTTAAAAAACAAAAAATAGTCAGCAACTCAACTAAGGCACTTGTAAGTTACAACGACTTAGATACTTAACCAAAATCAAAGGGAGAGAAAGTTTGAGAGCTTCGTTGTCTAATGGCTTCAGAAGTATTGTAACGCTTACAACCGCTCAAATCAGTACTTTAGTACTCAGCAAAATTATTGATAACAAAAAATCTTGATGAAGTCACAAAAATCCAAACTTAACGGTTAAAAATTCAAAGTATTAGACTAAATCGTTACAACAACTTAAAAGCTCTAATTATGTTAAGAATTTTGAGATCTATTTAAAGGTATTGGTCATTCACTTCGTTAAAAAAAAACTTTATTTTCAAAAAACACTCAAAAAACCAACTTCGTTATTGAGAAGAGTTTTTCTTATTAAATTATTTACTTTAAACTCAAACTCACTTCTCAAATCCCTCAATAGATCTCATTTGATCATATCTTATCAGCGCAAGTTATTTTATAGTGATTGCGGATTCCGAAAATATAGCCACGATGATAAACGACAAAATGCTATACAATTATTTAAGAATTTTATAAGATTAAACTTAAAAAACTTGACCAAAATGCTTTATTTTTGTTAAATTATGGTTTAATATCAATTTACTATCAAATTTTGATGTTTAATGCATGAAAAAATAAATAAAACAAGTTGGATGCAATTTGGAGCGAGAACGGACGAGAAATGATCAAAATAATTACTTTAGAGACATATGGGCCCCCATGTGGCCCAAGAACAAGGTGGCGTGTGGCCAAACATAGAGGAGCTATTTTTCAAATCTCTCATGCGGCCTCAGTTCACATGTGGTTTTCTCTAGGGCGATTTTAGCTTGCCTCCTGATGGTTATTTATACTTTCTGAAAGATTCGTTTGGAGTTTTTTAGTGTTTTTTGACCCTTTTTGCTCCAAATAATGAGGAGAACATGACTCTTAGGACCTCACAATCGAAAAACAACTTTTAAAGAGGTAAAAATATTAAATATTGGGACGATTCATAATCAAAGGCGGAATATATTTTCTCTTTCTTCTCCAACCCTTTTTTCTCTCTCATGTATACCTTTTTTTTATTGCCTCATGAAAGACAAAACCACTCTCTTCTAGAATTTAGACCATGTAATTGATACTTATATTATTTTAGTTTAAATTATATTGTTATTTTAACGATTGATTTATTTTGATATTTTGTTTGTGAATTACATGCGTATTATTTGATAGATTGGATAATGAATTTCTTATTTAGGTAATGATCACTACTTAAACTTATACCAACTTTATTTTTGCATGCAAAATCCTAAGTTTGAGATTAGGTATCGAAATGAGACGTCGATTACCCAACCCAAACTGAGACTTAGGAAAATAATTTCGTTAGATGCTTTAGTACTTTCAGGACTCTGGTTCGAATTTTGTTGTTGAGTCTGTTAGATGATTAGATGGCTTAAAGTATACAACCCATCTAATCACATAATTTAGTGTGTTTAAAGTATGTCACAAAATAAAATTTATCCTAAATAGGAGACTATATCACGAAAGTGGATAAATTCTAAATTAAGATTGAGAAACTCTCAATTACAATTACATGAGAAATAACAATTGATTTGGATTAATTTAGCATTTGTATTTAATTATAGCTCGAAAATCCTAGAACTTTTTTTATGAACTTTCTTGATTAACAATTCTTTAATTTATGATAGTGCTTACTTTTCCATATTTATTTTAGCAGAAATTAGAGTTAGATTACCAACTGAATTTTTTATTATTTAGATAATTAAAATTTGAATAACCTAGTGCCAAAATTTGTTCCTACGGATCGGCCTCTAATTGTACTACAATAATTAGGTTTATCTAAACCCTAATGTAATGAAATACTCTAACACACGTCACACGATTATAATCGAATTTCATTACATTGTGTATCTCTTCTTATTTGCTTTCACTCTTCTCTTCTCTATACTTCAATTGTTTTATTTATTTATGAGAATTAAATTGAATGGTAGTTTAAACTTGAAATTGTTAAATTTGGCCATAATGATTTGTGTTGATGTTACCAAATTTACAAATACCCTTTAGATGCATACATTAGGTGCAACAAACTTTTTATTTACTAAATTTTCTTTAGCAATAAATTTTGTATTATTAATAAGTGAGATCTATTTTTTTGGAATATTATTTTGTATACGCAGAAACAAAAATTATTTTGCATGAATAACAAGATAGCTAGTTACTCACATTCACATTTAAATTTTTGTAATAATTATTATTCTTTTAAAATAATTTTACAATCATAATTTGCTACCCTAGTGATTTTATTTTTAAACATTTTTATTCAATAAAATTATACAATGATTATTACATGAAGTGATTTTTTCCATAGCAAAGCTCGAAGTACAACCCTAATTTATACTTCAGAAAAGTTGTTAAGTCTTCTAGTTTTTCGACAGAGTTACATCACCTCTTTTTTTTTATTAATCAATTGATGAATGTTTTTTACAATTGTGATTAAAGTAAGAATAGAAAACGTCTTTGTATACTAACCACCACTATCAGCTTAAAATGCTTAACATTCCCTCTGTTTTTTCGGACAATGCTATGTTTTGGAACTTGATGTGCAATATATGACATTTATATCAAATGTTTTTTGAATAACAATCTGTGTCATCTACTATATTTTGTTTTAAAAAAAAAACTCATGTCATTTCAGACGTTTTCCATAAAATTAGTGTGTGACGTTCATCATTTTCTTATGATTTAAATTTTTTAGTATATTTCTTTTTGGATATAGATCATTAATTTTATTCATTAAACACTAGAAACATTACAAAGGCTCAAGTGCTAATCAGTAGAACATATACTAGCTTAATTGACACAAAAAAAAGTTGTATTAATAATTCAATAAGGTGTTAAAAATAAAGGAAAACATAATATTTTTATTCATAAATTCATACACAATTTTGTTTATCCTCTCCTTCCTCAGGAAAGATGATCTAATGCATAACTAGCTATCTTGCTATTCATGCAAAATGCATATTCAATTTGTGAATTCAATTATTATATTTTGGAACTTCTTAATATTCTTTTTGTATTTTAGTATCTATTAAATCATGTTTTTATATATTTTTTTATTAAATTTGACCGTTGATCAAATAATTTCCGGGGTGAAGCCTGGGGAACAACCCTAGTGATTATAAAATGTGATCTAAAGGATTCTAGGCGGATCAAATCCCACTAATATTAGCTAATCGAGTGTAAATGTGTGTTCTAAGTTCTGTTTCTCAAGAAATTTGGTGTTGTTAGCAAATTGGTCTAATGATGTATTAACGTTATAAGATTAATGGAATCTTTCATATTATCTCATTTATAATATTCTCATTAATATTAATATATTATCATCGTTATTATTCTAATGGTTGTTATTACTTATGAGAAAATAGATATATATTTTTTGATAACATTATGGAGTAGGGGTCCTGCTGCGATGAAATAGTTGTTTTTTTCTGATGATTTTTTTTTTTTGATGAAGCGATGGAATAGTTGTCCTTATATGAGATATGGTTCGTCCTCACATCTGCTTTTTATAAACGAATTTCTGAATTTCACCAGTGGATAGGACATTATTGATTATTCATAAAAATATTTTGTGAGTAGTGAATCTATGAAATTTTTTAAAATATATATATGCCAACAATGTTTCATGTTCTTTCCTTCAGCTCGCAAATAAATCAATTAGTGATATGGTGAAACAGATGTAGTAAAATTCAGCATTATTTTGCTTGTAAGTGATAGAGAGAACCTTATAGTCTTATACTAATGTAATTATTTTATTTCTTTAATGCAAATTGGCTGGCCTGCCACTTCAGAAAAATAATGTAGTAAATTTTAGTCAACAAATTAAATGGACTTGCAATTTTTTTTTTGCTCTTGCCTTCCGATAATGCTCTCAGTCTCATCAGTTAGCTTCTCAATTCCATTGGGAAAGCTAGTAAAGAAAAAAAAAATTACCACTCCATAAATTTGAGGTAAAAAACATTCTTTTTATGTCACAATAAATAATCAGATATGGTAAAAGAAAAAATCATGCACCGTCCAACTATAAAATTACCACTCAAAGGCGTTGCTTTCAAACAGACAAAAGCCTTCTGCAAATAAACACCAAGAGTGAAAAAACAAGAGCTTCAAGAGATCATGGCCAAGTTATCTTTTGCCCTTATTCTTGTTCTTCTCGTGGCATCTTCTGGTACATTTTTTTTCTTCAATTTATGTTTCTTTTTAAAAAAATAAAATGATGCTCGGATCGTAGCAATTTAAAAAAAAAATATAACATGCCAAATACACAATATTTTATTTATTATTTTCATCAATAAATACATTTAGCTCCGATATTGGAATCATATTTATCTTGCAACTTTGTAATCTCTGAGCCCGTTTAATTAGAGAGAAAATAAAGGAAAGCAACGATCCATTTTGTTTGATGGTATATTGTTCTTAGTATATCTTTCTTGTTGGTCGGTATGCCAAATGAGCGAGTCGGTCGGTTTATTTTTTATTTTGAATGAGTTGAATTGAGTTAATTTATATCAATATTAATAAATTTATATCATTAAATCATATCAGATAAAAAATTAGATCAGATAAGATCATAAAAAAATTTATTTCTATGCAACTCCTTCCTCCGTGTCATTTTCTCTCTGCCTCCTCTCACTGGCGCTTCCCAGTACCTCTCCCCTCCACCTACTCCTCTCTTTCAACCGTTATATCTTTACAAAGCATAAATCATCGAGACATCGACTAAACCAACGAGGCTGTATAATATATGGTTAGCACCTCTTCGACTGATAAACTCTTGGTAGACGTATCTATTTGTTTTTAGATTTAACTTGCTATTTCTGATTTTGAGAGACCGAATTAACTGAAAAGTTGAATTGGCCTTTCGAAATTTTTGGATGTTGAAGGAACATTGAGATTTTAATTTACTTCGTCTAAGATTTGAAGCAGTCTTTGTTAATAGTTCTTATTTAACTCATAACTGTGATTTTTAATTCTATGAATAAGATTAATGTTGAGTGAGGGTAGTCCCTGATATTAATTGGGATAAAATGTTGAGTTTGGGTGTTACCAATTTGGAGAACCTTTAAAATACCTTTTTCAGTTTATGTTTCCTCCAATATTGTAGAAATACCAATTAAGTTTCCATTAGAAGAGTTTAAAAGGTCAATCTTGTACTCATCAGCATGCTGGTACCATATTGCTCTTCACAACAACAAACTGATTTGTGAGGGGAAAAAAGCCTTAACATGTACATTATCAGGCAAGCATTCATCCCATCTAAATATGTATTTAGATGAAGTATGAATTTGGTATGGAACTGTTCTTGGCTTCATAAAATGTATTTATTTGAAAGACAATTCAATACCAGCCTAGTCGTCATACTTTGATAACGGTCAAATAGAATTTATGTCATTAACTATGTAAGAAACTCAATCATGAACTAATGTATGCTAGATTTTTGTTGTGCTCTTCTGTGTTTATATGAAATTTGAGATTTGTTGAAGGTTTATTATTGCAAAATTTATTTTCTCTAGTGCAATTTATAGACATTATGCTTGTTAGATCAGTGGATGAAATTAACTTCTGCAGACCGCGCTATTAAAATATGCCTTTCACATATTTATAAAAAAATACCCGATCTAAATCAATCTTTGCACGTATTATAAAATTTTCTACTAAAATGTATTTTTAATAATTTTGTTCATATTTTTAATTAACTTATGCTTATTTTATAATTGTAGTAATCAGGGGCGGATGCAGTAATGACCAGGGGTCAACTGACTCCTTCTGAATTTTCAAAAGTAGTGATTTTAGACTAATATTTTGTTAATCTGACCCCCTCTGAATTTTAATTTTTGACCCCCTCCCCTCTTTGAATTGTCTGATTCTTTTGATTGAGAAAAAAAATTAAGATTATGGATAAGAAAATAATTATGCAAATGCTTTAAAATTTTAAGTTTTGTAGAGAAAAGTTTTCGTAATTGACATGATTATATATTATTTTGAGTTTTATTTTTATTAGATAAAAATATATATTGAATTATTAAATATTTTTATTTAGTATCCGATTAGTTAATTAATTTAAATTTGATAAATTATTATAATCTGATAATTAAGCCTCTAATGAAAATTGTGCATCCGCAACTGTAGCAACTAGTAACGGCAAAACTTCTCATTTCATTCAAACTAAACCAGACAAATACGATACCTTTTGCACATAAAACTTCCTTCAACTTTGAAAGTTGAAATGCATTTAATAAAATTATTTTCGGAGTTAATTTCTCACCAGGGTTTAGGTTTTTGGGCATTTCCGTGTTAAAAAAATGGAGAGCTTTTCTCGAGCGCGAAGCTCTAGTCTTTCCTTTTAGCCGACCGTGCGCGGTGCTGTATCACGGAATTCGTTTGTCGATCCTTTTCTCAATCTCGCTCTGTGTACTGGCGTCTCCAGTCTCTTTTCGACTCTTTTCGACGCAGCAGAAGGAACTGCCGACGAAGACAGGAGCGTGCACCGACGGGTGGATACGATCGAGGAGACGCACGACACTGAACCCGAGCTCCACCCGTGAGGTTCGCTCAAATGCGATTTTTTTTGAGTTTTTTCCTAAATTGAACTTGGATTCTTAACAAGTAGTTTAGAATTTCGAGTGTCCAATGAGAAAAGTAAAATACAACAGAATGCAGGAACTCAATAGTGTACTTGGTTAAGAACTAATTGCTTGTTATGCACCTCTGTACAAGCTTTTTCACTCCTGCGTATTCTGATTCTGATTCTGTCTCCGTCTCAAGTCTTCATTTCACAGAAATCTTAATTTCAGTTTATGGTCCTGGTTACACTTTATATATGCCTGTACAGACATCCAAGCTGGAGCATCTGCCGATATATTTGAAGTTTTTTTATTTTTAAATAATGCAGGACCAAAGTTCAATCATTCAAAAATTGGGGTGTCGAGGAACTGACTTGAAGGACAATGGTGGGACTTTCAGAGGCAGAGAAGCAATTTTTAAAGGGAGGGATTGAACATAACCTTAGATCTGATGGCCGCACCAGACTCCAGTTTCGATCCATCTCTGTCGAAACTGGAGTCATCCCTCAGGTTTGCATCTATCTGTACTTCACAGATAGCTTTGAATATGCGAAATTTTGCCTAGTGATTCTATATATTGAATTTTTTGTTGCTAGGCTAATGGATCAGCTCGAGTTAGGCTTGGAGAAACTGAAGTCATTGCAAGCATCAAGGTACTATTTTTTTGGTGGCCTCACTTTTGTTAACTTCCACCTACTATAATTATAGACATTGCATGCTATCTCTCCCTTTTTTTGCTTTTTCCCAGGCTGAGCTGGGAAAACAAGCCTTCTTCACCCTGACAAGGGAAAAGTTTCCATTTTTGTCAACTGTAGTGCAACTGCAGCACCTATTTATGAGGTAACATTTTTGTACAGAATCATGGATATACTTTATGTACTTGGATTGAAAATTTAATTTATTAGGGCAAAGGTGGTGAAGATTTGTCAATGGAACTCTCAGTTGCTCTTGAGAGATGCTTGTTAGGTGGCAAAAGTGGAGCAGGTAATGTTATCTTAATGTATTTCTTTTTTTCTTTCTCCATTATTTTAAATTTAAATATATGACTCAGTGTAATGTAGTTCAACCATATGAAATTGTGGTTCAGGTGGTAATGTAGCATACCAGCATGATTCCCATGTTGTAAATCCAACATTGGAATCAGTTGCTCGATGCAATTAATTTAAGCCTCGTGTTAATTTGCAATGGTCATGTAATGAAATTTGTCTAATTGACTTAACTTCCATGATTAATTTAGGAGCTGGAATAGATTTATCTTCTTTGGTTCTAGTAGAGGGAAAAGTATGTTGGGATTTGTACATTGATGCACTTGTTGTCAGTTCAGATGGAAATTTGCTAGATTCCCTTGCTGCAGCTATTAAAGTTAGCCCTTCTTCGCCTTATAGTGAATATATCTGTTCTAAATCTAATCATGAATTTTAGTTTATTTATTTTAACTTGTTTTCCTTTTGTAGGCTGCCTTGAGTAACACGGGATTACCTAAGGTAAATGTTGTATCGGGTGCCTCACCTGAAGAGCAGCCTGAGGTTGATGTCAGTGATGAAGAATTTCTTCAGTTTGACACTTCAACGGTTCCTGTCATAGTTACTTTAACCAAGGTATGTACATCTCTGCACTGGCAGGATTAATTTAATATAATTATTCTTATAATGCGGATTTTGAATAATATCTAGGTTGGGAGGCATTACATAGCAGATGCAACATCTGAAGAAGAGTCGCAAATGAGCTCAGCAGTTTCGGTTTCAGTAAATAGACATGGCCAGATATGTGGTTTGACAAAGAGAGGTGGGCGTGGGCTGGACCCGAGTGTAATACTTGACATGATTTCTGTTGCCAAGCATGTTAGCCAGCAGTTTATTTCGGTCTTGGATTCTGAGATTGCAGCTGCAGAAGCCTCTGATGAATGAAAGTTTGCATTTGTAGCTCAGTAGGGATTTTCAGTGTGGATCTTTTATTTTTAGACAATAATTTGACATTATTTCTTGGATGTACTACATGCACAGTATTAACTATTAGTTATCAGTTTGATATTATTTCATGGTGTATTTTTCTTTTACTTTTTTTGTAATCCTTGAAAGTCATTGTTTGGGTGTGTCAAATGATTCAGAACTGCTATTTTTATCTGATTATCCGATGAGAAGGGATCGGTTGACAATGGGTTATTTTGATAATTTTGACGATGGACCTCTAAATAAATACAAAAAAAATCTTAAAAATGAAAAAAAGTTTATAGATGTGTTTTTCTACTTTTATATTGATGTTCATTTAAATTTCATATAATTTCATTATCATTTGATAATCCATCAAATGCCATCAAATTCTCATACAATTTGCAATGGTTTCAATTTAACGGTCTTTGATGAGTTATCAAATGATAATGAAATTATATGAAATTTAAATGATCATCAATCTAAAAGTAGAATAACATATCTAAATTTTTTTTCATTTTTAAATTTTTGTTTTATATTTATCTAGAGGTCCATTATCAAATTGTCAAAATAACTCATTTCAATGGATCCCACTCTTATCTGATATCGAATTGGTACCAAACCATATTTTTAACCGAAACCGATTTGGATAGGACATGGTTTAAAAAATATATCCGATTATATTATGGGTACGGTTACAAAAAAAAAAGAGTTTTGGCAGAAAGTGAAGTTACACCACTTATTAAGTTGAATGAAATTACATTTCATCTCATCTAAATCTGATTAGATTGACCGTACCCTAACAACATAAAAGCATTGATTAAAACAAAATTAAATAAAATCAATGCGAAATTGATTATACTAATAAATTAAATAACATATAAGATATATATGGATTGTACATACATGTAACCAACTATAATATAATAAAGCAAATGGTACTGCCCCGAAGCATTATTTTTTACTTCTATTTATTTATTTTTGGGATAATTTTTGAGGTCTGACCTAGGTAGGGTTCTGCTGGCGTGTGGATGTAACGTGATGATTGAACTTACATGTTGTTGGGCATATATAGTTACAGAGAAAAATGTCATGTTGTGACCATGATTTATGTATCGAAGTTGAAAAACAATATTTTAATTAAGCATAGTATAGAACTCCTCGCCAACTTATTTATAGTAAACAAACTTGACCCTGCCAGTGCCATAGGTACTGCCCTGCCGCCCTGCATATAACATGTTCAGTGCACTATCTCTTATGATTTATTTTTTTCATTTTTAAATTGTTCAACGATTATATATGCACCTATTTTTGGTTCGAATTCACTAATTGAGCCTTTTCTAAGTGTCTATGTACACGGATAGTCTTCTCAATTATCAGTTACTATGTTAGAGATGAGAGATGGTTGGCAATTAAAGGGTTGGATTGCAGAGTGTCTGCCATCCGGGTACTTAACTAAAACTAATTAATGTTGTGCATATTACATGATCAAATATTGTTCCAGATGTCTATGTTTTCTGTGATGAAGACAATCTTAATTTCATGGATCTATTACATTAGTTCCGGGGACCGGGCAAATGAAATATATAAACATTGCTTGCTCTTTCTGCTATAACAGAGAAAACAAGCATCACATAAAATCAAATTAAATTTCATAAAAAATAATTCAATCGTGTATTTAGTTGGAGGAACTTGATCTACGCCTTGTTCTCGTGTAATCTGATCAAGTGGTCGATCTATGTATGATTTCACTAAAGATTTTCAGATGTTTCATTTTAAAAACAGAATATCAAAATTTCTGTAGGCTATGCTCGAGAGCAGCCAACTCGGATTGGACTCGGCGTACTTGGAGAACAAATATAAAAACTTCTACAACCATGATTTATATGCATAAAGTTAATTTGCTAAGATTCTAATATTGTAGCAGTCGCATAATGTTAAAAAAGTATTCGACTGATGCAATCATATATAATCTCAAGATTAAGCACTAATCTATCTTCTCTTGTTTTGGTTTCCCGCTAACAATTAATTCTATAATATATTTATTCCGTGGCATATTCTTTTTTTTTCATCATAATTGTACTGTAATTTCACTAGTTCAGACTTTACAAATTCATTCTAGTGCTATATTAGTTCTACACCTGTGGTCATTTTTCTAGGAAGCACTTGGAACATATCGAAGTCTTCGCAGAAAAGAAGTTATTGTTATTAGAAGAGCCGGTTTAATTGGAATCATGAAGGTTTTATTGTTTAATCTCCTTTTAATATGATAAACTGAGAAAAACTAGTGAACAGGAGAAGTGAAAAACAAAAAGCTTAAAATTCTGACCCTACAATCTGATCTGATCTGCTCTTCTCTGATGAGATCTATGAAAATTTTAATCCGTGTGTTTCCAACCCAAACAGTAAGATCCCAGTCTTATAGTTCTTCATTCCTCTGAAAAAAAAGGACATCAGTGCATATTAGTACTACACACGGCATGTAGACTGCTCTATCTCAAATCCCCCAGGCTAACAACGCCAACAACACCAGCAAACTTCAAATATCAAATGGTAAAGACCATAACAACATTAAAAAACCACTCAACACTAGAGTTGAATCACAAGTTTGTGGGTTGACAATGATATATTTTACAAACGAATATGGGGCCAGAGCTACCTAAATGGCATGATAATTTTTTAAGTGCCAATTAGAAGATCCAATTTAATCACCGCCAACTTGTCTCTTCCATGAATCCTCCACTATAAGCTCATCAACCCCCCAATCTTCATAGCTGTCAAAATAGCAAAATTAAATAAAAATTTACACCCTTCTGTTTTCTTTAACATGCATAATTTTGCATGGTGCCAGAACACAAGATTTGGTAGCAAAAAATGGTGAAATAACACTAAAATGATGCTTTTGTTAAGTGTTGAATTTAAAGGATAGGCATATTCAAATGCTGCTTTTGTTATTTATTTATCTAATTGCTCAACTAAATAAAAAACATAAAAGAGACTAACTGTCTAGGAGAAAAAAGTATATACATAAGTCACACAATTCTGGCCAATCATTGGAGAAAAAAGTTTTTTTTTTGTTACCTTCCATCTGGCAAGTATCTACGGATGGTAAAGGGAATCTTCCGTTCCCTCAGCTCCTTCATTGCAATCTACAATCAAACATGGAAATGATTTATTAGTAAGTTATACATCATGCTCCATAAACAACAAGAAAAGAAGTATTCACTTCCGATGAACCTGCATTGGCTAATTTGTAATGCAAATAGAGAACATTAATTCAAAAGCAAACAGCCAACAAATGGATCTATTTCAAGTAAAAGTTCATCCTCACAGGATACCATGACTTTGACCAACTTCAATAAAACATTTGGTCATCAAAATCAAATTACAAAAGCTGCAATAAGCTAAATGTTGTCAAGAAACCTAAATCTATTTTTGTAAAAAGGAATTTGAACTATATCTCATGTATAACTGATGAAAATTGGTCAAATTAATTGCAAATTTAAAATATCACACAATATGAATTGACTTGTCAATTTATCAGGCCCGAGTATTTGGTCGTACAATTTTTCTTCACATTTATGAAATTAACTTAAATTGTAAAAAAAAAAATCTAAATTCTAATTCAACAAAACACCCCACAATTGCTGTTCTAAAGGTTTTGTAATGAATGGAGTAATCCAACCAGGACCATAATGAAAATTGAAGAGACACTGTTTGAGCAGAAAAGTTAAATTATCAAGCAGTGTGTATCAGGCCAGAAAGGGTTTCAATACTTTAATTTGATAAAAAACATAATCACAACAAAGACAAAATTACCTCCAACGGGTCAGTTTCGCCTTCTAGCTCAACCATAACAGGAGCATTCATGCTGAGATTAACAAATTTAACAACAAAAAATGAGTTTTATACTGTAATAACCAAAAGTTCGTAGGATGCATGATAAAGAATAATTTAAAAACACCAGACCTGATCTGGAGTGCACGAGTTCCAAGTATCCTGGCACGTTCATACTTTGTCATGTATTTGGATGTCTTCCGAACCCGTACAGTGGACTCTTGATGCTCTTTATCTTCTTCACCAACCACTTCATCAGGTGCATCCTCGTTATTGTTTTCTAGCTCTTCTTCAGCTCCTTCCTGTTTCAATCAATTATACAAGGGTCACCAATTTAACTTTGTTTGGCCTATTATATATGCTTCAGTGATATTGCATAATCTGCATTGAGGTAATCATGCACTCGCAATAAGATAAATTATTGTGAAACTGTAACATTACCATCGAGCCTTCATACATGAACAAAGAAATATTAATTAGCAATAGTAAAGCTAGAATTTTATAGGTACCTCAATTTCAGGCTCTGGCGGCTCATCTTCATACCTACACAGTAATTTAGAAGGATATAATAGACACTGTAATGCATGACATTGTAAAAGCTTTGTTTGCATGCTGTCATATTTTTTTTTAATCACATCTTAGAACACATGTATTCAGGAAGTGCGGAATACTGAGATGCCAAAGCATGGCTGAAAATTATTTTTTTCAACCCAAATTCAATCCTGTTTCACAACCATTTCCTTTTCACCGCCTAATCCCAACATTTTGACTCTGAACAGCACCAATAAATCATACCAACAGGGAATTATCAAGATAGTTTCCTAAAAAGGGTGTGTATAAGAAAAGATACAATTCAAAACGAAGTAAAGCTGATAAATACACTAAAACCAAGCGAAAATGGATAAAGGTTTCGGTACAGGAACAACTGAAATATTCAATTTCTCCCGGTGATTGGGAAACCATGAGATCCAGATAGGGAGATTCCAAAATACGGGAAATGTGCAAGAGGAGGGCGAGAGAGGGAGAAAAGACAGACCCCATGTCCATATCGTTGTAGTCATCGTCGGCCATGGTTTGTGGAGAATTCCTCGGGAGCTCTCTTCTCCGACGAAACTCGCTCGGCTTCCTCTCTTTCTCTCTCCCTGCCTAATTGCTAAAACCCTTTCGGTTTTAATGGGTCAACACTTAAAAGCTGATTCTCTTTCTTTCTTTGTTTAACCGAAGGTTTTGGTTTCCAAAGCCCAGATTAATTTCTAACCAGGCCCAAATTCTCACCAGAGAGGCCATATGCAGAGAGGCCATATGGGCTTTAAATCGTGAGAATGAGACTTTTTTTCTTGTTTCTAGAGATAAAACATTTATACAAGTTTCAGTTATCTATCAAATTTGAATTTTTTTTTATAGAGCATAAATGCATTCCAAATTTACTAGAAACATATTTATAGCCAAAACGTACATTTTGAAATATGTAAATCATGCATTTTGCAAAAAAAAAATCAAATATATATCAGGATCGTTCGAACAATCAATAATTAAATGTTCATCATGTGGCAACCGAGTGTGCACTTTCTGAGTTTTGGAAATGAGTACGGAATTTCAAATTAATAAATGTCCAACAATTTTTCATTTAGTTTAATTGTGTAATAAATGACAAGAGTCTATACATATACTCAATTATAAGAGGATGCAATCAATCTGCAATAAAAATGAATGCTTTTTATAGAATAAGCATTTTTGTTATAAAACAGTGCACTTTGTGGTGCGCTAGAGATTATAACAATATACGTTCGGTTGGAGATTATACATGTCGTGACATTCGCAAACAAATATATATTTTTTTAATTTAAATAAGGTCAAATTAAGCCTCAAATGTGCTAGGGTGGTATTATGGAACTCCCTAACCCCCAACACGGCACGGGGCAACCTACACAAAAATAACCGCGCGAGGTTCAGGATTAACACCGTATTTTTTCTTCTTTTATGGATTTTCTTGGTTTCATTTCATAGTTGAGGGGAAGAAAAAACTTAAGTATTCATCATTTTTTGGAAAGATTCTAGAGCATTACATTGAAAGTAGGAGTCCGAGGTAGAACTCCTCGAGTAAAACATCACATGTGAAGTCGAAAATAATGAATAATTCCCAAAGCTTCTCCCAAAACTCCAATTAATGGTCGAACAAATTTGAAAGGATTTGTCTTAGGGTTAGTCACCTCTTTTTCAAATAACCCACGACCTTTTGCATGTAGGTTAGATTTCCTTATAACTTTGCTTAGTTTAGAGATGTACCCTAGGTATCCGACTGAATCTTGCTTAGGGAAAAGCAAGGGTTTAAGTTTGGGGGAATTTGATAAGTCTCATTTATATATTATATTCAATTAGAGTTTTATCTCAAAAACTATGCATTTTATGTTAATTGTTAAGAATTTATTCAGTTTTTATGTCGAGTTCGAAATACTGCTGCATTTATTATTATTTTGCAGGTTATTGAATGTAAACAAGGATGTCAACATGAAAAATGATGCTTGGAACGAGATGGATCGAACTTACACAAAGAAATCAAATGAAAAGCACTTCTGGACAAAATTTGCGGACCGCAATTATGGGATTTGCTCTCTGGTTCGCTCTGATAAGAAAGTGCAAAAAATTACGGACCACAATTTTAAAATGTCGGACCGCAATTTTTAGGCTGGCAGCGCAAATTTGCAGTTTTAAAGCGGTTTTCTCATTGGAATTAATAGATTTTGACACCCCTTCGCCCCAGATATCTCTCAACTGACTGGAGAATAGATCCTAAGCAAGAAAGAAGAGGAAGAACACCATTGGAGAGATATTTGAAGGAGAACTCAAGAACCGGGCGAGAAATCGTAGATCTTCTTGGTGTATTCTTTTCTTTACTCTTTTCTCATGTTCTACTGTTGTTTAAACATAAATCTTTGTGCAATCCTTGACATGATTTGTGGCTAGACACCCTTCTAGGGGTCTAGGTGTAAACTCGATAACTCGAATGGTTTAATTTACTCGTGTGTTGATCTTTTAGTTCTTGTTGTTTGTGATTGCTGTTTTGTCTAAATTGAATGCTTACATGTTATCCTAGAAGTGAAAGCGGAAACCAAAAGGTGGAACTGAATCTTCTGACCTAAAACAGTGATTTAGGTCGTAGGTCAAGTACTTAATCATAAAACTTATTACCTAAGGGAATACCGAGGAATACCCTAGAAATTGTGTGAGGTACCGAAAGGCGAAGTACAAAATCTAGATTATGCCAAATTGATATACTGATCTTAATGGGCTTAGACTTGTAAGGTGAGGTACTTAATCGTGAAACCCGAATTGTTTAGGTACAGTATCAAGCCACGAAAGTGTAAATTTAGTACTAAATCTGAGACTGAATCCCCGACAAACACTAGAACATATTGAAAGATCAAATAGAGTGAATTGACCAAACGAGTGAGAGTGAAGTCGAAAACCCATAGAATCCTCTATTTGATAAACTTTTCAGTCGTTGTTGTTAGATTTATGCACTTTTAGTTTGATACAAAACTCTCATTCGATTGTCTAGATTAGTGAAACTTGCGAGAATCAGTAATTCACCCTATCCTTGTGGTTTGACACCCCGACTACTACTTGATTAGGCCGTGCGCTTGCGGCTGAAATTGAGCATAAATTAGGGTATTTATTAGCTTTACAAAATACACATCATTAGACTATTTAATTTTTATATAATTTTTATCTTATTTATGCACATAATATTATTTTTAACGATATCTTCTATTAATTTATAGTTGTAAATTCAAATGAACACTAAATTTTTAAAATAACTCTTCTCATAGTTTTTTTTTCCAGTTTTATATACTTTATTGCATCATTTACGCTCATAATATTGTCAAAATGTATAAATATTTTTTTTAATGATGTACTCTATGGGTTTGTTTTGTTATATTTGAAAACTCAATTTATGATAATAATTATACATAAAAATTAACACATTATTAACGTAAAAATACTTATGCGATATATGAACTAATGACGTTCAAGATTAAATCTTTAATAATTAATTTGATCATGATAATCTTCTCTTCTTGTCCTCTAAATCTTTTTAAAATTATCTCTTGACCTAATCGCTTAAACCTACTTATAAGGCATACGCACTAATGATGTTCAAAGTCAAATCTCTAATAACCAATTTGATTATGATGATTCTATCTTTCTGCCTCCTAACCGTGATAACTCCATTCTTAAGCCTCTTATCAATTAAGATGCATATACATTTTCTACTTCGTTTGTTTCCCATGTATCATAATTTGAAGCATGTGTTCTTCACCTCCTTGGCCTTATTCATTCATTTAGTTTTCTGAACGCATAAAATATTCACATATCTCCTAATCACAGTACAGACTAACTCTCTTAATTTATCTTTTAAGGACCATACATTTCGGGTACTTGAACAAATCTTACTTTCCCTAACTAATTTCCTTGCCCTTCACACTGGTCGAGTAAAGTGCAAAGATCATTATTCATTTAAAAGTATCTGGACGTTGATATATCACGTTACTAAGGCGATGACGACCCGACACTCGCTCCCTTATCACCATATCTGAGTTTCGATATAGTACGTCACTAAGGAGGTGATGACCTAATCCTTGTTCTTTTATCATCATATTAAATTGTTATACTTAACATCTTCTTTGATTTGTCGATTTGCAAAACAATCTTGAATTTTATAATTTGTCTTCTTTGAGTTTTGTGCAGGGATTAACATGTAAATGAATTAGTACATAAGAATCATGACTAATGATAGGACATAAGAGCTAAATCAAGACTACATTAGGCTTAGATTTAGTTAGACTTAAACTGGGTTGAATTGATCAAGATAAATTGAGCTTAAACAACAGAGTAATACTTATATCCAGTGAATCATTATAACGATTAAGTAATCATTATAACGGTTCATCTCAATACTCAAAAATATTTTAAGGCAGAAAAATATCCATATAAACCAGACTGTATCGTTATGTAATGATTCTGTAATCATTACAACGATTCATGAAACATATAACGATTTGATGAATCATTATAACGTTTCAGCTTAGTTGATTCAACGGTTATTCTTTCTAAACCGTTATAACGATTCAGGCCGGAAAATAGTTTCTTCACTGAATTATATGTTTCAGAAGATCTATTTTAAAAAGGATCATCTCTCTCACTGAATTATATGAGGTAGAGCTGATCTATCTAGCTAAATCATTATTTCAGAGAGCTTACTAGCTATATATTCAAGAGAGAAATATAACACAAGATATTGATATACTCAATTAGCTAAATCTCTGTTCAAGCTCATTTTAGCTTCTCTCTATTCTCCCAATTTGATCCTTCGTGATTTTCTTCTCAACTTCTTCTTGAGCTGTTGTGCTCAACTCTTTCTTGAGCTGTTGTGCTCACTCTTTTAGTGTAGTTGTCATTATTTTTGAGTGTGTTGTCACTCGTGTTATCGATAGGCTTGGCAGCCCAATTTTGCGTAAGGGATCAAGTTCTATAAGTGTAAAAACCCTTTTTTAATATATCGGCTCAACCTCAATTGTTGGAGGTTGAGGGTCCCGGAGACGTAGGCATTGTTAAACCCAAACTCCGTTACATCTTGTGTTCTTATTTTGCCTTTATTTTTTTCTCATATTTCTTTGATTGCTATATTCTTGTGAGAATTGTATTGATTTAAATTGTATTCCGCTGCCATTACACATAAACATTAAGCCCCAAATCGATTTATATATCTCTACTTTAGATTTTTTACATTCTTGCACTATTTTGACCTTTCAATACCACCATCCTAAGGCTTTCAAAGGTCTATCACAAATGTATTGAAATAACTCTTTACTCTATTTGATTTTAACATAATTTTATGTATTATTTATGCACGTAATATCGCTAAAATACACATAATTATTTAGTTGGAGTTTTGTATTGGTTATATCATCCTTACAAACTCCTTTATGAAATAAATTACGCACAACAATGAACATGAATTCTTTAAAATAAAAGTTCAATTAGTCAACTTGAGGTTTATATCATTTATTATCTCAATTATGTATATAATATCGCTAAAATATTTTAAATATTATCTTCTATTGATTACAATATTATCTCTGCAAGCTGAAGTCTTTATAATATGAAATGCTCATAAAAATAAATATACAAATGTTCAATTAATCTATTTAAGATATAAATCATTTCTTATCTCACTTTTGCATAAAAAATATCAAAATACACAAAATTATATATAAGACATTTTGAATGATATCTCTTTTAGTTTATATTTTTATATCTACAAGTTTAAGCCTTTATGATGCAAAATGCGTGCAAAAATAAATATAGAATTTAGTCTATTTAAATTTTATATTATTTGTTGACTCATTTATACATATAATTTCATAAAAATACGTAAAACTACATAAAGATATTTTTGAAGTTATTTTGAGTGAGGTTGTTTATATTATTTTCTATCGCAAAAAGACAGAGCATTTTATAATATTATATATTTTCTTTTTGCAGATGCTGCTTCTCATCGATAAAAGTTAGGGTTGTCAATGGGTAGGGGTAGGGTACAAATGGAGGTATTTTCATACCTATATCTATTAAAAAATTTACTCATACGCATTAAAATTTTCTTTACCCATAGCCTACCCATCCATTAAAAATTTCGGATAACGAACGGGTAACATTAGATAACAGGTAAAAATAAAAATAATTCAATGAAAAAATTATATGATGATAAATAAATAGCATTAAATAAATATACTAATAAAGTGTAATAATAATTAACATTTTAGATATAATAAAAATCATTTTTTTTCATGTCAATTATCATAAAAATATATACTAATTACTATATATATATATATTTATATAATTTAACTATATATATTTATTAAAAATATAAAATAATTTTATTTATATATATTTAACTATATATATGTTTATATAATTTATCAAATGGATAATGGGTAACGAAAACCTCTTACCCATATCCATACACGATAAGTTAACGAAATTTTTTTCTTACCCATATCCATACCCATACCCGATGACTTAACGAAAATAAATTTTACCCATATTTATCTTATCATGTACGATACGGGTTGGATAAACGACCAAAAGGATGCCATTGATAGCCCTAATAAAAGTCAAATTCAATTAATAAGAGGACCTTTTGCCTTAGTAGATAAGGTTTTTGATCTAATCAATTAATGAATGAGAATAGGATCAAAACCTCTTGAATTTAAAATTTAATTCAAAGTTTTTCAGTTATTAATTTTGTATCAAAATTTATAATAATTATTATATAAAATTAGAAATAAAATGAAAACACAAATTTTGATATAAAATTAATGATTAAAAAAAATTTTTGAACTAAACTTTGAGTTCAAAGATTTTGAACCTCCTGACTCCCCACTTCCATTCCATGAGAATGCTATTTTGCATGGATTTAAGCTACCGTTGCATGTATTATGTTGTGACATAAACAGTTGGTACGGTAGTCAAATAAGAACAATTTTTTATGTGATCAACGGCCTAGATTACCCTTTGTGGGTCAGACAGAAGAGAACTGTTACGACTTGCGAGCTGGAAACTTGGAATGTATTGGGGCTAAACTCGTAAATAAATATTGTTAACCCAGTAAATTGTCCTATTTCGAATTGGTACCCGCCGCCCTCTGGCCGCTCAAGCGTTCGCATCGATTTTATGAAAATTTCATGTAGTAGTGTGGCGACGGTTCACATGGGCCGTCGATTAGAGTTCAATTCCTTTTTAGCGATTTTTGATGGTATATTATACTTCTGATTACTGATTACGGGTCCCACATAAATATCTCAGTATCTCAGCAAACCATGTGAGTCTCGTGCGAATGAATGTTGTTAGCCACACAATTTTCTGAAGAAGTCGTCGTAGAAGTTCTGGAGTCATATTTTAAAACGTTTTGACAGAATTAAAGAATCCTAGCTTTACCGTCTCCAGTCTCGAAATCAAAAAGATTATTTTCCTTGCAATCGAACTGCCACGTAGTTTACTTATGCGATCGAACGGTTCCTATTATCCTAACTGATGTGCTGTACAGTTTATAATGGAAGGACTCTGTACAGTCAATTAAAAATGGAGAGATCTGAAATCGCACGAAAATAGCTCCAACGTTCGAAAGATTTCTTTTATCCTTTTAATCCAAACATTCGAAAATTGAAACACACACATACACATACACACTCTCTCATCTAGTCATACGATTTTTTCTTCTCAAGTCGCCGCCGATAAGATCTACTCTGCTTCCATCGAAGAATCTCCTCGGAAACTCCAGATCCAAATACAACTATCAACTCACAAATTTCTCCGGCAAAATTTGCGTCCTAAAATCGATTTTAGTCAAAATTTTCTTATCGCCGTGCCCGCCATTTTAGTATTCGCTACCTTACTTGATCTAGACTAGCCACTGCTGCTCTCGATTTCGACAGCACCTGTTTCAGATCTAGACGCGCCACTGCCGCACTTGATTTGATTTAGTCAGAGGACGCGATCTATTTAACGAGCTACGAGTTAAAATCACGAGCCAAGCTTTGACTCAACACTCCTTAAGGTCAATTAGCTGAATATATATGTTATTTTTCTTTGCATTAGCTGCATCTAGTCCAGTGCTTTTATCAAGAACAAGCATATGATTGAGTTGCTCCTCAGTTATTCCAAAACATTAATTAGTTTTGCTTTACTGGATTGGATTAGTTCATAAATTGAGATGTTATAAATGCAACATTTTGTTCTGCCAAATCTTTTTACTATATCTGAGACTTAGACATTTGTATATCTTCAGGAGAAAAACTTTGATTTTGTTGTATGACAAGTCTCCCAAAAATTCATCTCAGCAAGATGGAGACTACCTGTGAATCTCTTCTGCATGAACTTCAGGTGCTACATTTGTTTCACTCCGTTATATTATATTAACTAGAGCTTGTGGTACCAATCAGCTTTGATAAATATGAGTTGCTACTGAACTTTTAATGCCAAAGGATCATTTGGTATGAAAATGGGTTTGGGTTGCTTTCTTGGATTTACAATTATGGCTTGATTAATGTATGAAAAGAATGTCCATAAGATTTGTACCGGAGAACATAGAAGTTGAATCGTATTTTGTATCGTGAATCGTAGTATTTTGTATCGTATCAGTGTATCGTGTATCGTATTATATCGTTAAGATACGCTAAACTTATCTTAAAATGAATTATTAACTAAATTTAATATGTAGTGAATTTTTTCACTTGAAAACATTATTATTTAGTGTTTTATCACATTTATATAGTATACTAGCATAATTTAAACTATGTGAGCTATATATATGTACATATATATGAGCACACAATTTTATTATAGCTCATGTGGTAATTTAATGATAATATGAATTAATATCTAAGGAGAATACAATAAAATAATTTTATTTTAGCTAATAAAATCACTACAAAATAAATTATAATAAGTATGTATGGAAGAAGTATCTAAGAAGAATAAAATAAATAAAATCAATTAATATAATCTAGTGGCCCTGACTACATTATTTAAGTCTTCAAAAATGAATATAATTGCCTACAATTTTGGATGCTTCATAGAAACACTACTCGTGTTTATGAGACAGAGACATGAGAGTAGGGGCAGATGTAAGATTTTAGTTAAAGGGGATCAATAGTCGGATTGCAATAACTTATCGAGTCCAAACTCATTAACTAATTGGATAATAACTTAACCGAAAGTATTATTTTTTAAAATCTAAGGGGTCAATTGACCCCCCTTTGGGCCTTACTATATATGTCCCTGCATGAGAGAATAAAATAAATTAAATAAATAAGAGTTACCCATTTGTATTGTCTCGTTCTCAATCACTAGTATATTTTTCCTTTTCTTTGTCATTTTTTCTCTTTTTGCCTTTTTTTTTCTCACACTAGAGTTTTTTGATGGTCTAATAGGGTGTGTAAAATCAAACATAAGAGGTAAAGTAAAAAAAATATATGTATCTTAAAATTATTGTATCGTTGGGATACGTATCGTATCGAGATACAAAAAGATACAGACACGATTCTTAAGATTCTTCTCTCTAGAGATACAAAGTATAGATTCGTATCCTTGTCCATTTGTATCGTATAGAATCGTAATATTCGTATCGTGAATCGTAAGATAATAACTTCTATGCTGGAGAGTGTATTTGGGGTTTTATTTGGGTAGGTAACTAAATTTATGTTTGCAGCCTACCCCAATTTATTTGTGACTTAAGGCTTTGTTTTTGTTGTAGATAACTAGATTTATGTTTGCCATAGTGGCTAGTCTGTTATCATGTATCACATCACTCCTTTCGCTCGCTTTTATATGCGGGGTGGCGGAGGAGGATGAAGCGTGAATGAACTCACATTTTGGCTTGCTCCTAAGGGTATACAGTAATTTTGGACCTGCCGAATGTTTTCAATAATTTACTGATCAATGGTCCTGGGATTTTAGATAGGAAATGGATCTTGGGACATGATATGAGAAATGAAATCTGATTATCTTGTTATTCCGCAATTCTGTCATAATTCTGATTTAAGAATACTTAATTGCTAATTGCAACAATATCATGCCTCATAAACAAACAGGTGATATGGGATGAAATAGGAGAGTCTGATCCAGCGAAGGACAAGATGCTACTGGAGCTGGAAAGAGAGTGTCTGGAGGTGTATAGAAGGAGGGTTGATCTTTCAAATAAGCGTAGGGCCCAGCTACGCCAAGCCATTGCAGATTCTGAGGCTGAACTTGCTACTATCTGCTCTGCTATGGGAGAGCGGCCTGTTCACATTAGACAGGTTCGTTGATTTTTCCTTCTGAACAATTTCATATGCTTTATCCAGGGTTTTATACAATATCTTGACATCTTGCTTGGTTATCCATGAGGTTTTCCTTATTTAATGGTCTAACTTGCTCTGAGTTGTTGATAACTAAAGCAACTGGTTCAAGCTGGGTGGGTTGATGGCCAATTTTCTCTTATTGTGTAGTAATGCTTAATTACCAATTTGGTTTTAGTGTTTTATATCACATTAAGTGCTTGTGTGGTTCTGCAGAGCTTTACCACATCTCCCTCTTTGTAGCTTAGTGGTATTTCTCAATTGATAGCTGATTTAGACCCTTGGTTTGGTACAAACACAGGATACTTAATTTGTAGGATGCAAATTGGTTTACTGATAAGGACCTGTACCAGTGTGGGCCAGCCAGAGTTACTGACTAATGAGTTCAGTGAATATATCTTGAAGCATCCGATCAATATTGTTGTTTGATCATAGAATGATTATTTAGAAATTCCACTTTTCTATTCTTCTACAAAGTTACTTCCTTTTGACAGTCAAACCTAAATGCTGGAGGCCTAAGGGAGGAGCTTAAGGCCATAGCACCACAGCTAGAGGAGATGAAGAAAAGGCAGGCTGAAAGATGGGGTCAATTTCATGAAATTATTGAGCAGATAAAGAGAATTTCAGCTGAAATAGGTCATTCAGATTTCAGTTCCTCTGACATTGCCTTGGATCAGTCTGACCAATCTATGAGAAAACTTGATGAGCTGAGAAAGAGATTACAAGCTCTTCAAAAGGAAAAGGTTAGAGACTTAAAGAGAGAACATTGCGAGCACCATCCTATCTCTTCGTGTTATCCTTTAGGAATGTGCATTTTCTGGGCTCATATGGCATCAGTTCCGTTTTGGAAAATAAAATTGTCAAATTTTGTAAATTGTGAGCATGGTATCTCTCTTTTTTTTTTCAGTTCCTTACCAGCTCAATATTCTTCTAGTTAGATCCAATAGAGAACCATTGATCAAACCTACCAACCTATGTAGGAAACCTTTATGGAACTGATTGTTTCAAGATGCATTACTGATGTGATTTGATCTGTTATTGTAATTCATCTCTCAGAATGGTCGTCTGAAGCAAGTGTTTGACTACTTAAAGAGCCTTAACTTGCTCTGTGAAGTGCTCGGTATGGACTATAAAGAAACGGTGTCTGCTGTGCATCCAAGTCTAGATGAAAATGAGGGATCAAAATGCATCAGTGATGATACTATTGCAAGACTTGATTGTGCTATTGGCAGGTTTCGGGAGGTGAAGATTCAAAGAATGCAAAAGGTAAGATTACCTGTAAAATAGCAAATCTCCCCTGATCATCACCATAACAAGTTTCAAAACAGTTTCAAGACATTTTTTCTTTAATCATCATTTGTTATTTCAAAACAATAGAATATAGCAATTTGATAGAATGTTCCTGTTGGGCTAGTATACTCATTTTCTTTTTGTTGTTCATTGTATGACACAAGGCAGAATCTGAGCCTTTTGTTGTTTCTATCACATTTCTGTTGGATATGCTTGAATTGCAAGTTTTTGTTGTCATCTGTTACTGAGTCTTAACTTTTTACCTCAATTTTATTGGACAAAATGTATTGGTGGCAGCTTCAAGATCTTGCAACAACTATGCTGGAGCTTTGGAATTTGATGGATACACCTATTGAAGAGCAGCAGCTTTTTCAAAATGTAACTTGTAAAATAGCCGCTGCTGAGCATGAGATAACTGAGCCCAACACTCTTTCTGAAGATTACATTAGCTATGTAAGTGCTTTTGTCTAACGGTAGAATTTCATATTGCCAATGCTTTTTGTGTTGAGAAGTACATGATTCATTGTCCACATCAAAATCTGAGATCAGCTAGAAATCGCAAACCCAACCGTAAATTAAATTTATTGTCAGTGCATCCGAGGAAAATATTTATCCTGTTCCCGCCATGTTTTTGCAATTATTTGGTTAAGACTGAGTAGAATAATTGAATTATAGGTAGAGGCAGAAGTTTCAAGGCTTGAACAGCTCAAAGCTAGTAAGATGAAGGATCTTGTCTTGAAGAAAAAAACTG
This sequence comes from Schoenoplectus tabernaemontani, assembly GCA_037127355.1. Lineage (NCBI taxonomy): Eukaryota > Viridiplantae > Streptophyta > Magnoliopsida > Poales > Cyperaceae > Schoenoplectus > Schoenoplectus tabernaemontani. Next base: position 22,855,576 of record CM073742.1, on the reverse strand, counting down.
AACTGGAGGAACATAGGAGGTGGGCACACCTTATTGGTGAAGTTGGTTGCGAGACAGAATTTCCTATAGAGGCTATTGAAGCTGGTAAGATTTCCTTACTTGTAGTTTGTGTGCCTGCCACATCTGGTAAATGTATGTAGTTACATTTGGCAGCTTTTCTGCGCTTTTTATGTTTAACCAGAAGTACGTGCAGTTTATGCTAGAAAGTGTTTGAGGAGTGTAATTCATGTGACTTAGCCTGTAAAGTTGGGTATTGAATGATTAGCTGACAAGTATGCGCCTTTTACTCCACGAATGCCTGCAATGTTCTTGACAGAATACAAAACAAAACAGTTGAAGCTCATATATTGTTCACTTAGTGTCTATCGGATATGATTATTCTCATTAATATTGCTGTTATTTTTTTTGACATATTCACCTTGTATCTTATTCAGGGGCTATTGACCCATCTTTAGTTCTGGAACAAATAGAGGCTCAGATTTCAATAGTGAAAGAGGAAGCTTTCAGCCGCAAGGAAATTCTCGAGAGAGTTGAGAAATGGCTAGCAGCATGTGAGGAAGAATCCTGGCTTGAGGAGTATAACAAGGTACTGACCTGCAGCTTTTTTATTCATTGTTTATACTACCCATTACACTATTTCTTATAAGCATCACATTTTGACCAAATAGCAACATCAGTTTATCACGCATGTTGTACCATCAGCATACCAAACATGGATGTTGATTTAGACCAAATTTTTCATTTGCGATAAATTTTGGTACATGCTTGCTTGAACAATTTTGGTATAAATTCGCACATCATCAAATCATCGAACATTACAAAATTTGTATTTCTCCAGTTAAACACCACAACTTCTACCACAGCTGAAAGATTAACAAAAAGGGGTGAGTTTTTTATTTTATTTTATTTTAATGTGTTTCTTATAGGATGGAAGCCGGTACAATGCTGGAAGGGGTGCACATCTTACACTTAAGCGGGCTGAGAAAGCACGGAAATTGGTTAACAGAATTCCAGGTAAGTTTCAGAACACAAAATTAATTGAATGTGGTTCTTTCTTGATGTGATAATTTGTTAAAGTGGGATTTCAGTTGTCTGCCAAGGGGAGCTTTGGATGTCTGTTACCAAAGTGTTATTGTCCTAGGGACATACCCCGGCCCTGCCTAGTGCGCAGGGATATTCAACTCCAGCATTTTTTTTGAGAAGTACCCTAAAACAGAACATGTCTTCATTAATTTTCAAAAACAAAGAGTATTATAATAAGGTTAAGGCATAAAAGATTAATATCATATGCCAATACAAAATAAAACTAACAACAACCTAAAAAGTCAACAGCCAAGTTCTAATCAATCCCAATTCAGCAGCCAGGTTCTAATCAATGCTATAGTATTCCTTAGTCGCATACTTGAGTCTTAATTGTGGATGAGGGAAAATAAGGCTAACGGGGGTGGGGCTTTTAAATGCAAAATTGACACAATTTTTCATTGGTGGTATGTGTAACATGGTTCCCTCAAATCCAGCAGGAATATAACCCCTAAATTTGTATGGTATTTGTTCAAAATGTGCAACAAAACTGTAGTCTGTTGTTTTTCTCAATTATACTCTTTTATCAAGCTTTGTTGTATCTTTTTTCCCTCCATGAGCAGCAATGGTGGATAATATGGTGGCCAAGGTCACCACATGGGAGAATGAGAGGGGAATAGTCTTCGCATATGATGGTGTAAGGCTTTTCTTACTACAATCAATTATCATTTTGAATTTTGAATAACTTTACTTACAGTAATAGGCCATACTAATGCAACTGTTAAATAAAGTGATGAACACAAGCTGTTATCCTTTCGTGTTTTATAAGCAAAGATAACTCACATATCAACATTAGACATCCTTCCTTTTTCTTCTGAATTTTGAATGATAATGATCATGGGTTTATTTATACAGGTACGCCTTTTGACCATGCTGGAAGAGTATACTATTCTACAACAAGAGAAAGAACAAGAGCGCAAGAGCCAAAGGGTAATATTCATAAGCATGCACAGTTTTAAATATCAAAAATGAGAAATGTTTCTTGTCACAAAGAATGGTATCCATAATGCTGCTAGTTCACCATTGGATAATGCCCCATTTTTATCCAGAAAATTTCATCTAATGTGTGCCTTTATAAGACATATCTGGTGTATGGATGTTTTCAGGATCAAAAGAAACTCCAAGAGCAGCTTATGGCTGAGCAGGAGGCACTGTATGGGTCAAAACCTAGCCCTTCAAAGCCCCTGAATGGAAAAAAGACCCCTAAACATTCTACAGGTGTTCCAAATAGGAGGTTATCTGTTGGAGGTGCCATGAATCAGCACTCCAAGACAGATATTGCGCACTCCAACAGGGCCATTCGTGCAGCCAAAAAGGCAGATGAGATGGGCACATTATCTCCTGGTATGTTTCTTGGTAACAGCTACAGTTTTTTTTTAGAAGGAAAAAGGGTCTAGCCCTTAATCTATATTGATGGACAGCTATATTATTTAAAAGGTACTTTTGGATTTTGGTTTTATGGTATGATCAACTGCAACTATTATTGTCAGAAGATATTTTTTTGCTTTGGTTTTAAGATTTAGCTTTCCATGATAACCCTAAATTCAGAATAAGGGAGGCAACAATTTAATAGACTGAACATAATTTTACTGTTTCAGTAAGCAGAGGTCTGGATATTGCTGGACTTACAGTTAGGAAGTTGTCTTTCAATGCAACTACTAACAACACATCAAGGGAAGCAGAGGTGGTTCGGAAGCCTTTTGCTCAGGTCAAACCAGGAACCCAGATCGTACCAACCACACCTGTTTCAAAGCCTCCAGCACAGGTATCAGCTGAGACTGAAGAAGAGAATAGACCACCAAAAACTGTACCAATCATTTCTTCTAAGACCCCACTTGCCACACCGCCCATGCATACGGCCTGCACACCTGCCCCAGTTACTCTTAAATTCGAAGAAGAGAATGTAAAGCAATCTCCAGAGGCTGAATTTTGTTTTGAGGAGAGGCGACTGGCACTTTATCTCAGTAGATAGATACAAGTCTTAATGTATCTGATTTGATAAGGTCGTGGTTGGACAAGACTGAAAGTCAACTCCAGTCGACTGTTGAGTTGTTTTTAATTGACAACTCTACTGACATTTTACTTTTTGATCAGATGCTCTATTGTAGTGATCTGCATTTGATGTTTTAGAAATTCACATAATTTGTGCACCCAGATGGTTTGATTGCTGCTAATGTATGTTTTACTTATCTTCAATGCTGTCATACAGGAAAAATAAAAAGAAACTCCATGTGGCATAGTTCATAACCTCATGATGTCAGGGTCCACTTATTTAATTATAACATTAATCAATGCTAAAACAAGCTTTGAAAAAGATCGATATCAAAAGTTTCGATCATATACAAAGAGCATATGGATATCTAAATTCAATTGAATAGGAGTGCCATAAAAGATAAAATGGATTTTTTATGGTTTTTTGCCACCGTTGGACCGGATCAAGGCAAGACACGGTCCGGTCTACGATCCGGGGACGGTTCGGTCCACGGTCACGGTCCGGTCCGGGACGGATTGGACCGGACGGGTTTTTTCAATCCACTATGTAGAACCGAGCCCGGCGTCCAATCTTGGATAAGAAGCCCCATCACATACTCGCACGGGCCAATGAGATCAAAGTTCTATTATTTTTTTCTCTACAATGGAAGGCCATGAGACAATGAGAGGATTATTCTGATCCATAATTATTGATAAAAAAAAATTTAACCGGAATCTGTACTCTGTAGAGTTTAAATTGCATTCTAACTTCATAAATTCTAATAAGCGCTAACGAGTTGGAAATACAAAAAGCATCTTCAATGGGAGTTTATAATTGGTTACTAAATTCTACGTATCAATTATTATTTTAATTATTGAATTGAATGAGGTTTTAAATTTAGAAACTATTGACAAAATTGTTAAAATAGAAATTTATTTCTAAACGCCAAGTCAGATTAGCAAAATATTTTTAAACTCATTTCTAAATTTTTAATAAGTGGTGGGCTTTATTTTTAAAGTTAAAATGAGTTGCAGCGATGGAGTGACTCTGAGTAAATTGTCTAAAATGGTGATGTGGCAGTTATTAGCAACACCAAAAAAATTCTACGTTCGAGATGGTTTAATACTTCATAAAAAAAATTACAATTTCTGTTGTTTGAAAGGATACCTGAGATATTTAAAATATAGAAAATTAAATTTACGAAACGTTGTATGAAATTTTGCATTGAATTATTTATTGCGCTACGTGCGATTGGGAAGCATGGAACTTCTAAAAAAAATGAAAAATATTTTGGTTTGCAAAATGAATATATCTTGTTACATACTTATTATTTTTTATTTAAACAAATTTACATACCAGTAGTTTCGCCTGCTATATTAAAAAAAACAGAATTATAACATAACCAAAAAAAAAAGATCATATGAGAGGCTTTCAAGGGGCTCGGAACATCCATTGACATTAATCTCTCTTATACAGTGTTTTCATATTCAAACTTCTCTCACGCCTTGTACTCTGCATTTGGTGCTCATCAAAAATACAGCAAAACACCATAAAAAATCCGTTGAAGATATGCAAGAGATCATGGCAGAGAGAGGATATGCAAAAGCAGTAGGGTTCGTAGCAACTGGGTGGATGTATGAGACCAAAAAGGAGGGCTTTGAGGTTCGAGTTAAGGACCCATTTGAGATTCATTTGGTGCATTACAGTGAACAATCAAGCTACAGCGAGCTTAAGGATTATGTGCGTTTTTTGCGGCCCAAATGAGTGATCCCTACTACTGGAGAGGATATTGACAAGTCAAGTAGCAAAGGTACTATAGCTTTGAGAAGGCATTTCTCAGGGTTGGTTGATGAAATGGCAAACAAGCATGACTTTCTCTTGCCTTTCCATCAGAATCTCGAGTTAGATTTTGTTTGTGAGAAGGCACATGAGGAAGGTATGACTATGAGAGAGCTTCACAATTTGTTGCCTGATTGGGTAACTGGTGAACAAATTTCATCTCTACTGAAGACCTCAAGGGGGACACTGTGGAAGCAGTTTCAGAGTTCTTTGAGAGAGAGATTTTTATGAAGAAGCAAATAGTTGTAGTAGTGATGCAGTGATCAATTCACAGGAAACAAGTCCTATTTATCAGGATTCTTCTGCCAGTTTAAAGTCCAAGGTGGAGGTCTCCATATTGTGTCCCCAGAAGTTGTTTCCTCCAATTACAAAATTGTCTAGTCCTAGTACACCTAAAAAAAGCCCAAATGTCCCGAAGAGGAGTTCTTCTTCGAAGGCAACCAAACCAAGAAAGAAAGGTAGGTGTGTAGCATCTCCACACATTACTAGTGGAGGCAAGCAGTCGACAATCACTGCATTTTTTGGACGGCTCTCGGCTTCGGGTCAAAATCCAAATACAGGTAGTGGAGGCCAGGACCAAAATATTGGGGAAAAGATTGAGAATTCTGAAACCAACGTGGATTGATTTCTCCATATTGTTAGTGATGGTATGACGAGAGAATCTTCAGAGTAATTGCTAGAGAAGGCACATGGAGATATCAATTTGGCTGTTGAGATGTTTTATAGTCAGAAACAATGTGCAACTGAAAAAATTTCAGGAAAGGAGGCATCTGCCCTGCATGTAAAGGCTTTTGTACCAGAAGAGGCTGATTTTGAAAACATGTCATTACCGATTGAAAAAATATGAACCTTTCATGCATGGTTTGTGCTCTCTCTTTATTTATCACGTTGAACTTCAATGAGACCAGTGAAAAGGGATGGCGGGGAAGGACTACAAGAGAACTGAAAGGAAGATATAGCTGTCACTAGTACAACATATTTCAGAAATCTTTTGGTACTTGACAAAACAAATATAGAAATCCAAACCTGGCCTTAGTTCGCAAGAAATGGTAAATATCATCATAATCACCTCTTGCCATTCAAGCTTGTCATAGCTAACTTTCTCCATACAACTGACTGTTGATGTTTCTACACACCTGACGATATATCCAGTGCACCATGTAGCTAACTTTCTCCATACAACTGCTTCTTTTTTGTGTGTCAGAGTTCCATCTGTAATTTTTGAACCATCAACAGTAGCACATAGAAACCCTCAAAGGTGAATATTGCATCTATATTAGGTCCCATAGAATCAGTGGTCTGAAGATAGCCGTGCATGATAATTCTTGGTGGAAACTGAGTTGAAATCCATCTTGAAAAGGTGGAGATTGAGACCCATAAGTTGAGTATTTAGTATTACAAGTATGGTAAACTATCGATTTTCTTTTTATTGTACTAGGTTGGGTAAATTGATGGCCAAAAGAACATCACAAGGTACGATAGTATTATACCTGTGTCAGTGTGATATTATTTATATGTACCTGAGCCCCAAATATTCAGCAAGACAGCGACTTATCAGTTATCACCATACAGTGTGGCTTGCGTTTGCAACAAAGAATCCGGAGTAATATCGCCTTGACAGACGGGGATAATAACATCCAAACAGGACTCAGGAGAGAAAAGAGAGGGGGGGGGGAGCACTTAAGGTGGTGACTGGTGAGCAGAGCAGAGCAGAGAGCCAGAGAGGGCAGAGGAGGTACTCTGCATGGCAAGGTCTTGTCTTCCCCCATACCAACCTCCCTGTTTGAATATTCTCTTTGTCCCTGTACCTGTCACACAACACACATGAGCATTCATTTGAGCACTGAGCACTCCCCTATAGGCTATAGCTCTCTCCTGTCTGTTCCTCTCTGTTCTGACTTCTCCCCTTTAATTCCGATTTATTGCGAATTCAATTCTATTCCTTACATCCGCCAGCGACTGTTGGTTCGGCACTTCACTTGCTCTGCAATTCTCCCACTTGCATCGTACCTTAATAAGGCATAATATGTTACTTGACTATTTAAAATTATTTGTGTTTTGTTCGGATATAGCTAGATTGCACAAAAGGAAAATTCTGCTCTATATATATTCCATGCGTTCTCTAGCGGTGTCATCTAAATTGCAATATAACTTGTACAATTTAGTTGGCATTTTTTTTTGTTCCCAACTCATGAAGATTGCTTTATGTTAAAAAAAATAAAGAAAAAAAAAACTATTTCCGTAGGAATTGCTTCATGTTCATCATTTTGTAGAAATACAATTTCAAAACTAAAAAATGAGCTGAATTTTATCTCTTGTTACTTGGGTTAAAATTGATACTACATGGTCATTTTTTATCTAATTAAATGAAGCACACAACCAGATACTACAACAAATTAAAGGTTAACAAAAAGGAAAAGAAAAAAATAGAGCAAAACAAGTGTAAGTGATGCATTCGCAGATCAAATTACTCAAAACAAAGCTTTATCCTCACACATTACAAAACCATAAGCTCTAATCACCTTCCCTCTAACCAAAAAAAAAAAAAATCATACAATGTCATTAAAAAAAGCCAAAAAACACAGAGATACATAAAGTGAGAGAGGAAGAAGAAGAATAGGTGAGACAAGCTAGAGCGTCCAAGAATGCGTCTCTTACAGCATCGTCGGATTTTACAGAGAGAAAGAGAAAGAGGACAGCATGCAATTACCAAGAGATCGGACCGTAAAGCCTCAATTCCCCACAGAACCAAAGCGAATTTGTTTCGGATTTTCTATTTGTGCGGCCGCTTGTGCTTGACCTTCGCATCATTCTCTGAGTTTTTGCTACGTTGCTCCCTTTGAAACGGTCGAACACTTTGTTGCTCCATGCGAGAGAGAGAGAGAGAGAGAGAGGGAGTGCCGAGTCAAAAAAGAAAGGTCGGGTGTTTTGCGGTGGGGAAGAAGGATAGTGGGCATGAGGGATGTTATTTTATAATGGGATAATGTTTCAATTGCTCTTGAACCAACTTTTAATTTTGATAAATATTTTTAAGTTATTCAATTCGTAACAAATGATCTTTATATAATAACTCTTTAAATAAATTAGCAACTACTTCAAATTGTCGTTATTTACATTTGTAATATATGTTTAAAATATATTATTACATTAATATTTAAAACTAAAAATATTTTTTAAATATTCACAATAATACATAAAATGTGTATTTTTTTCTTTTTCATTTTGTTATACTTTATTTTTTTGAAATAAAAGATATATCATTTATACTGAATATTTAACCAGTGTGTATATATTTTTTGAAATAGAGGCTAAATTTATGTAAATTAAAATTCACAAAGCATAATTACATAAAAATCACGCACAAATATACAAAGATAATTTAATCATTTTATAATTCCAAATGAAATATTGAAGAGTAATGATTTGTTGGGGGGGGGGGATCATTTGTCACGAACTGAATAATTCATGGAATATTTATTAGTGCAAAAGAAGATTATTTGAATTTGATTTTTGGGTCTTCATTTCAAGTTATTAGTGCAAAAGAAGATTAATTGTAACTTACAGTACAAGCAGAATTCTTATATTATTATTGCTGACTACTACTACTAATTATTATTATTTATTAATAATAAACACTTGATTATTAAAAATGACCGACATCGAGAGCATTGAATCTCCTAAAAACGATTAGCAGGAGTTTAATAACACTACTTTTTGGCTTATTTTGAGATTAACGTTATTTAAAATTTATATATGAAAAGATGTTTAAATTTATATACGTCTAAATTGATGTACAAACATCTCAAAAAAATATGTTTTACTATTTCCAAATTTTTGATTTATCATGTTCATTAAAAATTTCATATGAAAATCTCATAGGATAAAAAAAAATTAGAGTATTTTGAGTTTTCTAAACATATATTTTGAATATTTAAATAATGTACAAATATTGAATACTTTATTATTATTATTTCTAGAGCTGATTTGTCATTCCATAGGAGAGAATGATATTCCAATTTTTAAATGTTCTTAATATCCAATAAGATTCTATCATTTTTCCGCACTAGATAAATAAAAGAAATTTATTGAATGTGTCGCAAATCTCATCTTCATGTCTATAATTTAAAATTGATGTATGAAAGAATTAATAAGTTGCAAGATATATCAACCAAATATCTTGTAAGTGCGTTTTTTGTGAAATAAATGAGATAAATTATTTAAATGACAGTATACAAATGAAATCTTAGAGTCCTTGCAAAAAAAGAAAAGAAAAAGGAAAAGGGCGAGAGATAATCTAACACTAACAAGTTCTAGAAGTGACAACTAATTTCGCAGTTTGTTTTTTCTAATAAATATCTATCTGGTTGGTAGAACGGTCAAAAAGTAACCCCGCCGAACATTGTTCATGGGTCCTTAAAAAAGAAATATTCTCTCTAGCCATTTGATTATATATATATCTATATATATATATACTAGTTATATACCTGCGTGTTGCAGCAGAATTTTTTATTTAAATATTTAAATATTATAAGATAAAAAATTCACATTTATCTAATATTAAATTATAAATTCACCAAATTATAGAGAAAACATATAATAAAGACTATATTTAATCTTGGATGAGATTTTTGCACAATATGAGTTAATGATTCATGATTTTTATGGCAAAAAAAGTAAATTATTCTAACATATATTATCATCATTAATTTCTTATATATATATTTCTTACATTAAATTGATTATGAGTTTAAGTTGGATTGTCAACTACTCCAGAGCAGATGGTATCATATTTTTATTACGGTAATTGTAACATCGACTATTTTTAATATATTTATTTTATTAATATCGTTGATATTTTTAATTTCTGCAAAAAAATAATAAATTAGTTATTCTTATCATTAAAATATAAAGCCAAATCATTGCCAAATAGTGACCGTATAGTAACTTGTCCCTGGAAAGGATAAGCAGGAGTTAGTGCAATTAGATTGGTAATTAAGCAAAGTGTTAACAAGGGGATGAATGGATAAATAATAATGCTCTCTTTCCCACGAGTGTGTCAACCGTCAAGTCTAAAAACTTATTTTACTTTTTATTATTTATTTATGTTCGTAAATATTCCCAACTTAGAAAAAGGTAATCCATAGATCATTGGCTCATTGCAAATATTATATCCCTTTTCTCGCTGCATTTCATATAAATAATGCCCAATCAGAGGCGGATAGAAGAGAGGTGAATGGGTCAATTGACCTCATTTGTTATTTAAAATCATCAATTTATATATAATTTTGCTATATATTTTTTTTATAAAATTAGTAAATTCATCACTATTAACCTTCATACATTTATAATTTTTTTTTTGCATTATTGATCTCCATAGCTAATTTTTTTTTACGGATTGAGTAATAATTATTTTGTGTAATATAAAAATCTAAAATATTGTTTCCCGTATAAAAGTTTAGGGGAAAATCAAATAATTAACATGTGCAAATTCAAGTTAAACATTCTAAAATTAAACTGAACAGATTGGTGCTTCACTCTCTAGCAGGGTTTTTAAATTTTTACATGCTGTCAATTAAGACGCTGAAAAAAAATTGAGGCTGTGTGTCATTCAACAATTAATCTATACTCTATTATATATATGGGAAATTTGACCTGTAATAAGCGTAATAATGTTATATATACATATGTACGTGAAATCTAAGGAAGAACCTCAGAAATTAGATCAGAGGTGCATCAGAGTAAATTACCTTTGTTTTCTTAAAGGACTAGATTATGTGATTAACCTTTTTATCATTTTTAATTGCTTCTTAAAGTTTAATTACCTCAATCAAAGTATGTGAGCTAGTTTTGTAATTTAATAGTAAGAAATTAAATAAATAAAAAAGATTGAGAAATAACATAAGAGATGTTAACAAAGTTCAGCTATGAATAATCTACGTCTTCATGACTTGCAACTATCAACTGTAGAGTTGTGTCGAATCACTAAATACAATATCCGTATAATGATGAATATTTAATCTCTTACACAAATTAAATATATAGTCGTCGGTCAAAGAAGAAATGAGGAAACAATACTATAAGATTAGGTCTCAGAAAAAAAGCTTAAAGAAACACTCTAATCAAATCTATTGAGAGATTGATGAAGTGAATTTGAGGCTAAGACAAAATTTAATAATTCTCAAAGTTTTACCTAATGACGTCTAGGCTTTCAGGAGGAAGAAATTAAAATTTCACAAGTGGGAGAGAAAAAAATTACCAAAAAACCTATCATATATAGGTTGGAAATACATTTCTTGACAAAATTATCATCAATTGTTGTAATTGTTATAAAATCATCACACTATTAATGATTTCACACTTTTTATCTTTTTTTTATTGTACATCGGTTGTAACTATTGTCATATTGTCACAATCATTGCAATTATTGTTCACTTAACTTTATATCTTGATATAATTGTTATAATTATTATAACAACTGTTGGAACTATTATTCACTAAACTTTAATTTTTTTATTTTAGCCTCAAATTTACTTTATCAAATTAATTTTATTAGTTTGTTAATTCTTATTTAGTCTTCATTGACATGATTAAGCACTTGTCTATTGCATATAATCTTCAATGTTGAGCTCATATATCTGCAATGTTCCTACGAAAAAGAAATTATAAAATTCAAATTTTATTATTTTGCTGATTGTGAAACAATAAATTGTTCACAACAACAACCTTAAATTAAAGGTAAACGAGAGGGTTAAATCTACCATCCAGTTAATGTGATTAAGAATAGATCTATAGGCTGTAGCTATAGTAACGATGACAGCAATATTAATAACATCCAAAAGAACAACAAAATTGTTGATAAAAAAGAAAACCTAATTGTTGTAATCTATCTTAAATTATTATTTTTTTGTCTCTTCATAGAGACGATGACAATATCGTAAATTAATTTTCGGCTCAAATTTTTTTTTGGCACCGAATGCCATAGAAAAAGTACGACATAAGATTCAAATTCAAGTACTTCAAAGTAATGTATTTAATCATGCACTAACGAAGTTCATAAGTTACACTAAATTTAAGAATCGTGCTTGAGGTGGTTTTGAGACGCAAAAAAGCTACATTATACAAATATAAATTCCCATGAGCATGACACTTGGAAATGGAATCTTCACGCTTTTTTCTTCTCTTTTCTCCCTTTTCTGCTCCAAAAGAAGGAATACCAATTTAAAAAGTAATACATCCAAACTACGGTGCTCAAAAGCACACCACATGAAGACATGATAGAAGGGAAAGTGGGTACTTGGAGTATCTAAGGAGTATATAATATTGTCTAGAAATGATTATTTTGTAATGAACTAATGATAATGCCATACCAAGGAAATGAGTTCTGGTTGTGGTCATTTTGGGCAAGATTTCTAAGATTACTACTAATTTTAATGAAAAGAAAAAAAATCAAGTCAAGTTGCATCTTTTGAGCAAGTTTAGAGTACTTATTTATTTGGACGATAACAAAGATATTGGAGGTGCTTATTTTTGTTTTTGTTTAACTTTTAGGTGTTAGTGGATAATTGACATTTTTGCAGGCCCGTGAAGCTCTGTACTGGGAAGTCTCATCATTTTTCAAAAGAAGCGCAGCAGATTTTTTTGGTGATTAAAATAATAAAAAAAGAGATATAGTAAAATTATTTCATAATTTATATGACGTAGTTTGTCAAGTTTCAAACTCGGTCTTTGGATTTTTAGACTAAGTTTCAGACTCAGTCCCAGACCTTTGAATCAAATTTCAAACTCAGTCTTAATTTTTTTTTTTATAAATTTTATATTTTTGATTATTTAATTATTTATTATTTTATAGTTTTTAGTTATTTTAGCATGTGTTAAATGTTTATTGAATAGTCTAGAAAAAATATAATTAGAAGTATAATATTGTTGTGTTTAATAAATACGTTAAATATGATATTATTGTGTACTCAATAATGTATAGTTAGAAAATCATAAGAAAAATTATAAAAAATAATGAAATAGAGTAAAAACACATGTTTATGATTTTTTATTACGTATTCAATAACCATATTTATTATGAATGAAAATGTATATACATATATTTAATAAAACATAATGAATTAGAAAAAATATATATGTTTATTATTTATACAATAATAACTATATATGATACATAATGAATTATAATATATACAATTTTTACTTACAAATCTAAAAAAAATAGCAAAAAAATAAATGTCCAAAACTTTAAACGTGTTTTTAAGGCATTAGATGATTTTTTTTGCCCTAAAAATGACCATAGCGACATTTGCGTTAACATTGTAAATTTCATTGTGAGCTTTTCGTGGTCGCATAACACGCCTCAATCGGAGTTTCCTATAAAAAATATGTCCGTTTGAAGATGAAGTGTTCGGATTTCAATTTTATCTTCCGATATCGCCTCCGTTTCTTTGATTGGAAGCTTCAAATAAATTAAATATTATGAAATTTTGACAATCAATTAAAAATAAACTAAATCATTGAACAAATAATTAAATATAATAAATAACTAAATAAATTATTAAAAACTGTAAATATGTAAATTTATTATAATTCATAATAAATAAGTATAAATATATATAATTATTCTAGTTTATTATTTTTATAATTTTCTCCTATGATTGTCTAATATATATTATTATTAAATATATAATAATATTATATTTAACATATTATTAAACACAATAATATCATATTTCTAATTATATTATTTCTAAACTATCCAAAAAATAAGTAAACATATTAATATAACTAAACAAACTATAAAATAATAAAGAAATGATTAACAAAAAAATATATAATTTGTAAAGAAAAAATATGGGTCCGAGTTTAAACTCGATCCAAGGACCTGAGATCGAGTTTCAAACTCTATCCACGTTACACCGTATAAATTACGAAATAACCTTATCATATCCCTATTTTTATTATTTAATTACAAAAAAAAATCTGGAAGCGCAGCATTATAGGTTTAACAATTTGTTGGATAAAATAAATCTTAAAAAGTCTAAACTAATCTTTAAAATTTTTACTTTTTAATAAAATATTAAAGAAAATTTTAATTGGTTCAAATATAATACATATATCTCGTTTAATAATCAAGATCACATATATATATTTTTAAACTTTAATTTTAATAATATTTCCTTTTAAAAACATAGAGTTCCTCCCTGGCATTCATTTTTTTTACTATACCTTTTGCTACGATGAATATAAATCCGATATTGCTCAAATAAAAATAAATTAAGTATACACGAGGTCCAAAAAAAAATTCGAATTTTTATATACAAGTATACATATCTTCAAATAGATTCATAGTCTGAAATAAAAATTTGTGTCCAGTTGAATTAAAAAAAAATCTGTAAATATATTTTTGCAAGCGTACGTCGTGATTACGTGCTGCTTGTAAGAAATCAAACAATTTATTCTGTATAAAAACATAATTTTTTAATGTTAGATGAGAGCAGTGAGAACTGATAAAAATATCAGTTTTTAGTGATGTACATTAAATTTCAAATCTGTGACCCTTGTAAGATAAAAGTATATTTTAGTCAACTATGTTAAGCGCAGTTCAATGTATATGCAATTACGGTGTAAGAGGATTGGTTTAATTGAATTATAACTAAATCATTAAATTTTAAATTATTTGGTTCAATTTTTTTATTAAAAATTTCAAATCGGATGAAAATTTTAACTAATTTGTTTTTCTTCTTTGGTTCGATTTATGTTCTTCTACATTAGATAAACTGAATAAATCTAATAATCCAAAATTTATTAAGTAAATTAATTATTCTTGATATAAATAAAAATTATATTATGGATAATCTGAATATATTTATTTTTATAGATTTTTTTAATTTATTTTCATCTTCTATTATTATTTTGAATTATTGAATAAAATTGAATGAACTGAATAAATTTTTATTTATTTTCTTTTCGTTTGTTTAGTTGATTTTTTTATAAATTTAGTTTACTTCATAATTTAATATGCCGAATGAAATTGGGTTGTATATTTTTATTTTGGTTTGGACCGAACTGACCGTTGAACACCCCTATGTGAGATCATAATTTTATGTGGTTTCCTAATTCTAATTTTCAAAGAGGGTCATTTTTTTTATAAGGAAATAGTATTTTTTTGAGAAGAAAAAAATAAAAAAGTATAACACCTGAACACAAAAAGAATTATTTCTCAGAAATCCAAGAAAATGTTAAAAATCTTTAAAATTGTAGAAATCAGTGTTTCTATAAAATCTTGATATATATGGAAAATTTATTAGTATTTTGAGTCAATATTTGGAATAAATAAAATATATTTTGATCTATGTACAAATATTTATTAGCCAGCTCTTTAATGTGTATGAGCGGGCGTATGACAATTTATTTATTTATTTATATTTCGTAGTGAAGCCAAAATTTCCCAATTTAAAGAGATGGTGTCGGGAACAACGTGCTGAAAACCACGTGGGCTTGGGCTATATCAACCAGAAAGCAAGAAAACAAGAATTGCAGAGGGAAATGACACAATCTGTATACATAATTGATAACCTGTCTTAATTAATAACAACTATGGTCTGCAAAATCGGCTGATTCTGATTTGACTTGATCGAGTCAGATCAGAATCACAGCTTTCCGAGCCTATTTACTCTTTTTCAAATTATTAATAAGAACTATGGTCTATATAGTCCGTGTTTTCTTCTGAATTTTTCTTTTCTCTTTTTACTTCTTTTCTTTGGATAAACCAAGAACCCGAATTGTATTGTGACTTGTGACTGTGAGTCATAGCTCTGGGGTTTTGATAAGTGAGTCTCTTCTTCCACTGGTTCATGTGTTCAATGAGCTCTCTCTCTCTCTCTCTCTCATTAATTTCGAATTTCATTAATATTTTAGGTTTTTAATTTTTTTTCAAATATTTCTTTTTCCAAAATTGTACACAATTTTTTTGGATTATGAAAAATTTTATGATAATTTTTATTTTCACTTTTGCCCTTCAATTAAGCACAATTGATTCTTTAATACTTAATTATATTACATTAGTGGATTATTTGAGCGTAATGTGTTGTTTTAATATTATTTTGTGATTAAATAATTTTTTCTATTTTTCAATGAAAAATAATATTTTTTTTTTGAAAAAAAATCTGGGTCTTCAATTCGATTCGATTGATTTCAACCGATTCTTCTGATTTTAATTCCACAGTCAACTTGCTGATTTCGATTTCAGTTCTTATTTTATGAACCTTGATAAGGACATAGGTTATGTGTGATGCATTCATGCAATCATGCATATATACCTTGGAGCCAGTTAATCAAAACTCCAATACAATAAAATGCACGTCAGGCTGCATAGCAGTAAGGGCAAATCAGAAGGGACGTGCATTCATTCATGCGTTAAAGAAAGAAAAACACTAATGTTAAAGGTCAAATTGAAAGATTCTCTGCTTTATTGGGGACTTAATGCAGCCTTTTGTGTTGTCTTCCTTATTTTTTTTAAAAAATGAAAAAAAAAGCAACCATGTCAAGTTTGAATTCTATTTGGTGAGTATCTATATTTAAATTTCAAATAAACGGGAGGGAGAATTAAACCATCGATCTGAATTAATGAAACACTATCAATCAAAAAGTTAAAAATATCTATATTATTTTTCATATTTGAGATCTCAGTGCTTTCAAATTGTGTTTCATTTCTAATTTATCTGGTATTAAAATTTTTATTGTTTATGTTGTTGTTGTTGTATGATTTATTCAAATTTATTTAAATTTTCATTATTCAGATTTATTCAAATTTATTTAAATTAAATCCTTAGTTTACTTTTTTTTTTTCTTTTGCAATCACTTTTATTAATTATTAAGAGCAATCTTATCTTTCTTTCTTTTTATTTTTCTTCCTTTTGAATAATTTCGGGAGCAATGTTTTCCTCTTTTCCTGGTATAACTATAAGTTCATAGACAGACCCAAGTGTATTTGGATGGTGAATGAATTAGTGTAAGAATAATATTTTTTTGGTTAGTAATTGAGAATAGTGTGAGATTAGTGATATCTCAAGAAATATGAAAAGAATGCTAATTTTTACTATGCTGAGTTAGTAAAATATTGTTCCAGTAATTTAGGAACAGTGGAGGGAATAGTTAAAATAAATATTTTTATTTTATTTTATTTAATAATAATATTTATTTAATATTAATTCATACTAATATAAAAGAAAATTATATTTTTTATTATTTTCATTACCCTCATGGAGCACTAATTCGCTAATCCAATATTTTCTATAGTTAGCGGATTAGCACCGTTCTGCCGCTATTCTCGATTTTATTTTTATGTTTGAATGATTGCTCACCCAAGAACAACAATGCTATTTTACACCATCTATACAGATTAGGGTATGTTCGTTTGTTGTCCAACATATAGGAATTAATACAAATGGATGTGGATTTCCTCCCTGTGATTTACTGAGTTCTCAGTTGATAAGAGAACAGTTGGGGAAAAAAGGATGGGGAGCGGTTGACAATGGGTAATCTTGATATTGACATATTTTCAAGTTCTTTATAAAATCATGCTTCTAAAAGACTTTGTATTCTCAAACATAAATTAAAATTCTTATATATGGCTAAATGAAATTATTTGTAGGCAATAGCATTTTAATTTTTTTTCCTCAATACCTTAAAGTATAAGATCTGTTGGATACAAATGGATATTTGGAACCATAAGGTATTAAAATAATAATGTTGAGAAATATAAAGTTAAGATTTATCGTTAAGATTTTCATATAGATATAAAATTTTATGTTATAAAAAAATTCTTAAAGTTATTTGAAAGATTTCTTTATAGAAGGTCATATTGATATATTTGTGTGTTTTAAAGTTATGAATAGATATTAAAAATAATTATTTGTAAAATAAGAGAGTAATATTTACGATACAATCGGAGAGATACAATTTTAGAACTTTATATTAAGTATTTTTTTAAAGTTTATAAGATTACAAATAAAAAAAAATATATGTAAAATTTGAGGTGTCTATAGCTACCCTCTTCAGCTGGCGTTGCGTGATAATGCTAGCTGAAGTAAGAAAATACTTTTATATTTTTCAAATAAATTAAAATTTAAGACTAGACAAAGATGGCTATTAGCTTCACACTTCAACATAATGGGTCCCTTAAGTATCATGCATTCAAAAGTGAAATTCACTACATGCTTAGTCCAATTAGGCTATATGATATTTAAACTTAATTATAAGTTTTTTTTATAAATTTTTCACATGGTTAGATAACTAAAGATGAGGCTAAAAATATGAATAATCATTGTTAATATTGCCCCCATTGATATACCATATAGACATTATGAGTCTAAATGACATATACTTGGGCGTGTTAATTATTGATGGTCCCTTATAGTATTTTGTTTCAAAAAGTCATAAAAATTTTCATAAGGGATATTAATTTTTTAAAGGCATCATCAATGGCAATTACATGGATCCACTCGAGTACCTACAAGGGTTAGCAAGAACAAAATATTTTTGGGCTGGTTGGTTAGTGTTATACCATACTCTGGACTCTATCAACTTAAAGTTTTTTTTTTGGCAAGGTATTAGTTAGCTCAAAACTTTCAGAAAATGTGTAACTCACCAGTAGTAGATTTGAGAACATGAGTGCTGTATTTTTTGTTATTTTTAACACATAAATACACCAAAAGTTATAGAATTTTGAGCCATTTACACTTGTATTTAGGGGCTAAATCTCCAAGACTTGCAGATGATAACGTGCGTTTAGTTTTCGCACTATACTCCATAATATCCTGCTCCATTAAGGTCAAATACTCTCCATATCTATTCATAAGTTGAGAGAAAAGAAAAGAGGATTTGTAAGTTCTTTGGAAGGACTCGATCACCATATCAACTTGATTTAGAAATTCAAATGTGTCGGGTGGCAGAAGGCGTGAAAGATGGAAGATAAATCTACTTCGTTATTATTTATTTTATTACATAAAAATAGGTTCTAAAGGGTTTAAAGATATTAGAAAAAAAAAATATAAAGTTAATCCAGCATTCTTCATTAAAAGAAAAAAAAGGGAGAGAACAAAAATATGAGTATTATATTTAACTTGATATTTTTTCTGGGTATGATTTTAATTTATCAGTACTATTAATTTCATGAACACCATTAAATTGGAGAATGTCATATCGTTAAATTTCTTTTGATGTTATTTTTTGTGATAGAATTCTAGAATATCTTAGGCATTGTATGCGAAACTTTGTCATTCTAACTTTTGAGTTTTATCTGATTGGACTTGAGAATCTAAAATTCCAATTAGATGCACGGTTGAAAAAATTAATCAACACTTCTATCTCTATATGCAATTTAGTGAAAAAAGCAGCGTATGCTTCATGTTAGAATTTGATAGCATTTAGAGGAAAAGGAAATTAGAATTGCTGAGAAAAATCTGAAATCTGGTGAGCTTTTCTGAAGAACCAGTCAGAATCTCCAAATAACCAATTGTTCATAGTGATAGTATTCTCAAGAAGTTGATTCTTATCTAATCAAATGTTGCACGGGTGCTTGTTTCAACTACTCTCAAACTAACCAAATTCTAATTTAATATATTATTTTAGTATCTTTATTTATTTAGTTGCTTATGTTTGGTGTTCTATTTCTAAGATCGATAGCAATGTGTTGTTGTAAAGGTTCTTATGAAGACCTTTATTTTGAATGCTATTTTAATATATTTATTTGTTGATTTAATGAAGCTGAGTGTATGATTTTCTTTTTAGTCATCTGATTTGCACGTGATGGATAGATTGAACATAGAATACGGAATTTATTTCGTTTCCAAATTCTTGCTTGTTTGAAAGCACTGTGAAGACAAAAGGTTAAAAGTGCTTTGTTGCATACCAAAAAATGATATGGTTAACAAGAGTTTAAATGAATTTTGTCAGAGCATGGAAAGAATGCAAATGGTTGTCCAAAAATTGAGATAATTATTCAAAAAACAAGACATTTTGAGACAAAGGGTGTCAGAAGAGATCTAACATCCCCATAATTTATACAAATTAGTAAACATTATAATTTTTTACTTATATAAATATAAGATATTTAGCTATTAGACACCCCTCATAATTCTA
Source organism: Schoenoplectus tabernaemontani (assembly GCA_037127355.1). Classification (NCBI taxonomy): domain Eukaryota; kingdom Viridiplantae; phylum Streptophyta; class Magnoliopsida; order Poales; family Cyperaceae; genus Schoenoplectus; species Schoenoplectus tabernaemontani. Next base: position 22,835,541 of record CM073742.1, on the reverse strand, counting down.
TTAAGTACTTAATATTTTTCTTGCTAAAATGATTATTGGTCAATCAAATTATCAACACCCCTAAGTTCAAATCTCAATTCTGCTCCTCCTGCTGCAGCTCGTACTTAGTGATTTCAGCGATATTATTAATCTATGAAAATGAAAATGAAAAAGGTAAGCTTTGAGTGCATATTTATATGTTCTTTGATGTAAAAGTAGAATTTGGGAGCACATGTAATAATGGCATTAAGTTGATCATAGTTGAAAAAAAAACTATAATGTTATAATGTATAGCATGATTATATTAGCCATTAGGTGCTTTGGAACTTCAGCTGGCTCGCAAAATGAAGGCGAGTGCTATTTTCATAAGTAACGAATATAGCAATTAGCAAATAAGCTCAAAATTATGCAATTTTAAATTCATTTATGCAGATGCATTTATTATTTTTTAGTTCAGTTATACAAATTAATTGTCAAGTAAATGTACCGTATATATGCAATTAAAATTATTTAATGTAATTTTTTTTTGCATGATTATGATTTTATTATTTTCTTGTAATTACGTTTTGTTCCTTAATATTATTATTAGTTCTATCAGATTAAACTGCACTAAACTATTATCAATTATTATTCATATTATGTTATAAATTGATAGGCCCGCCGCGTGATGCGGGCAGCTTACTAGTAATAATAAAAATGTGCCCCCCTCCCCATTGCTCACACCACACACAAAAAAAAAAAGTAAAGATGCATTGTAAGGTGAATTCCAAGTTAGAAATGCAAAAAATAAATAGCCGATTATGGCATAAATGTTTTATTTTTTACGATGAATAGTTAGATTCAAACTAAAATTTTGGATTCAGCTTGTCTGGGATCGAATTTTATTTTTGAGTAGTATTTTTTTAAAAGAATATTTGTTTTATTTTATTCTGTTTAAAATTTTAATGATGATAATTATATAATTAATTAATAATTTCTCTTTTATTCCATTTTAAAATTTTAATGATAATTATTAGATGATTAACTAATATTTTTTATTTTATTGTATATAAAATTTTAATGATAATTATTATATGATTAATTATTTTTATATTTATTTTGTTCAAAATTTTAATGATGATCATTGGATGATTAATCAGTCTTTTCTATTTTATTTGTTTAAAATTTTAAACAAAACAAAACACAAAAAAAAACAGAAAAATATTAATAATTTTATAATGATCATCATTAAAATTTTAAATATAATAAAAAAAAATAAAAAAATTGGACTGAAAATTAAATTCGGTCCCTACTAAAATATTTAGTTCAGACCTGACAACATATAAAAAATAAAATACTCAACCAAAAATCGGCTAAAAATCTGTCCGAGTTGGGATGTGAAACAGTGGCCCGCAACAAACACCAAAAGGATTTGGAATAATGGAATATAGAAAGAGAAAAATCCAGCAGAGGCGATTAGGCGTGCACTCAGCACTCCTCGTCCTTGCACGGCTCCAGCGCCGCTTACGTGTCTAGTTCTCAACCGGCACTTTTAATACGTGTTGCCTTTTTATTGGTTTCTTCAATTGAGGCGATCTCCCTCTGGCCCGGATCTTCCGTAGCAGATTCTTTTGGGCTAAGCATGCTGTCAGTCACCGACGGCGGGTCTTACCTTCACCGTAAAGATTTTTAAATTTAAATTATATTAAAGACAAGTTAGATCAATCTTAATTTCCTAAGGCCTGTTCAGATGTCAGAGATTTGATGGGAAATATTGGATTTCTAGAATCTAGATACATAGATTATATTTTTGATGAGCTGTTCGGCGGCAAAAAAATTTCTGGACGAACTTTTCATTTTTATCCATTATCTCAATATAAAATAGTGAGAAAAATAATATCTATTCGGACCAATTTTTTTTTTGGGTGAGGATCGGTTGATAATGGATTAAATTAATAATTTTGACAATGGTTTTTTTAATAAATATGAAAAAAAATTAAAAATAAAAAAAGTTTATAAATATTTTTTTTTACTTATAGATTGATATCAATCTGTTCATTTAAATTTTATGTAATTTTATTATCCGATCATCAAATTTTTATATAATTTATAATGGTTTTAATTTAATGGTCTTTGATGGACTATCAAACGGTAATAAAATTATATAAATTTTGAATGATCATCAATCTATAAGTAGAAATAATACATCTATAAACTGTTTTTATTTTAAAGATTTTTTTCATATTTATTAAGAAAGTCATTGTCAAAATTGTCTTGTTGCTCTGTAATAAATTCTCCTAATTTAGCACAATATTTTTTTGAGGATAAGGACTGCATCATCAACCGATATAATATAAACATAAAAATTCTTCTTCCAAAATAGCCATAGGTACATCACCAACACCATTGCTAGAAGCAATGCTTTTATTTGGGTATATTTTGGGATATTATGTGTTTTATATGTTATGTTGATTCTCTATTTGGATGAAATTTGTTTAATGATAAAAGATTAATTTTCAATATAATTAACCTTAGCCAGAATTTTGAACAAAATCATGACTTTGACCCTAAATCTTATCTTCACCAGCTTGACACAAATTTCGAACAAAATCAGAACTCTGACCCTGAATCTTATTCTAATTCATTTAGTGTTTATATGTTGTCTCAATTAAATTATGTTATGTAAGTTTGTAATAAATAATTCATATTTTCAGTGAGAGTTTATATCTATTAAAATATCAACTCATTCTCCTTATGTTCAGTTTTTACTTGTTTGATTTATAAAGTCTGACTTTATTTGAACATATCATATACCAAAATGATTTAATCTTTTTTATGGCTTAATAAATTATTTTAATAGATATTAGGATATATTTTTTATGCTTCAGTATATTGGTCTTCATATCATAAATTTTATACAAAATAAACTTATATAATATATTTTTATCCAGAACCTCATTTTGTGCCTTTTATTTTTATTTTTTATTGTTGAAAGAATCCGACAATATATATCATATGACACAAATATATTTAAACTTTATGTACTTTAAAAATATATTATCTTTAATGATATATATATCCATATAAATAGTTATCAGAAGACGCGTCAGGGTTGCGACTTGCGTTTTTTTTCTTCTCGGAAACCGAAGACGCGTCAGAAAAGATGATGTTTGAACTTTGAACACAAGTTTTAAATGGGGAGATTGCCGTAATTATAAATTTAAATTTAAATATACCGATGTGATTTATTTAGGTTTTCAATTTTCTGATCCAACGATTCACATTATCTTTATTGACAGATAACACTTTGAGATTGCTGATTCAATCTTATTCTTTTTATAAGGAGTAAGGAAAGGATATTTATTTTTAAAGAATATTATTTATATTTTATCTTTATCTGTCAAATGTAATTTTATTCATACCCCATAGGCCCATACTCATCCGAATGAACAAATAAGTATTATGTGCATTATATAGTAATCATCTAATAATTTATCATTTAATTATTTTAACAAAAAAATATCTATTATTTCAGACATTATGTGCATAATATAATAAAATAAAAATATAATTACCAGTTTCATATTTTTGGAAGAATATAAGTTATTTTTTTTAAATCCATTAACTAATCAGGTACTAAATAGAAAATTAATAATTTAATATATATTCTTACCTAATAAAATTATATAATTATTTTTTACCTAATAAAATTATATAATTATATAATTATTTTTTAGAACTTTATATTTTGACATCCTTGTATAATTATTTTATTATGCATGATATTAAATATTTTTTCTCAATAAAAATAATCAGACAATTTAGAAAGGACAAAAAAAAATTTCAGAGAGAAGTAAATTACTGAAAATATTATCTAAAAACACTATTTTTCAAAATCTAAAGGGACAGCTGCCATAAATCTATAGATCCGCCCTTACCTAAATGCAAGTCTAGACCATAACATAATTGTTTCGCAAGTGCAAGTCTTGTGGGAAAAATTCGCAATATAACCACAATACGTGACAAAATTTGTAGCCAGCTGCTTGCCCCACGGGAATATCCCATGAAAATTGTTAATCATACATTCATTGCATACGAACAAGAGATATATAAATACTACACAGTAACACAGGCACATATACAGTGCATGACCCAACCTTTCAGAGATCCGTATTCTCTGCAGAGAATTTCCGTACGAAAATTTTCACAGAAAAATCATAACAACTATGAAAAAATCTAAATATAAATTTTGATACATAAAACTATATATTATAATTTGACCGCACAAATAAAAAAAATCGCAAAGCTCAGCAAGTTTCCAGTCCCAACCAAAAGAACTACAAAACAGGCATCGCCAAACAGTAACCAGTACAGCAGATCTGCTGTTGGCCTATTACCTTTCTAGTCCATTTACCAATAATCATCAATATGGATTTATCTCTTCCTATTTTTTTTCCTGTTTCCTTTTTATATTTGTACACATAATCTAATTCGATCTGATTTAAAAAAGTCAAACTGATTCGAACCTAATTTGTTTCAACCCGATCCGAGATCAAACGACATTCAATTCAATTGAAATCTATCAAAGATCTAAAAACCCATAATATATAAATTAATCCGACCCGATCCAACCCGATTTTTTTCAGAAAATCAAACTGACCCGACTCATATAATTCGAACCCGAACCCGACCCGACCCAACCCGCCCGATCGCCACCTCTCATTTTTACTAGTCTCTGTCTCGGGATACCGATACACAACATTTTTTTTCCTCTTTCCTTTTTACATTTTTACTAGTCTCGGGATACCGATACACAATAAAGAGAGTCGAGTAAAAAAAGAAGAGAGATTTTTGTCCAATGCAGAGTTATGTAAATAAAAGAAAAAAGAGTGATATACAAATATTTTTACTGATACCGTTACTTGTTACGAAGTTATTATATATGCTAATAATTTTTATTAGATCGCTCATTTTGTATAGTACTATCATTATGTATATTAATAGTATCAACTAAGTATTATATAAATAAATAATATAATAAAATCGTTAATATATATAATAACCTCGTATTGAATAATGATATTAACAAGAATATTGAGGAATCACCGAATCGGGTCACATTTGAATTCGGCGAATAATTGAATGATAACTAGCTTTTATTCTTAAATACGCAGATGCGCTTTCCTGTGTTACATTCTCAATTATTTAATCATAACTTTTCATTAAAATGAGTTGACTATTATATTAATTTACTATACATTAGAACACAAATATTCTTTCTTCATCTCATGACCTTTGCTTTCAAAACAATAGATATACAAATAAAAAAAATACCTATGCTAAAATGCATTATTTTTCGTTAAAATTTTTTCTTCTTAATCGTTGTTGCTATAGTTATCTTGATTCTCATGTTCTAATGGTCATGTAATCCTTTTTATTTAAATTGTAGTTAACTTTTTATTCAATAATTGTAAATTGTATATTCTTTTTTATTACTCACGGATGGAATAAAATTATTTCTTAACACTAGCATAGAATCCGTCCGATGTGCGAACCTTCTTAATTATAAAAATATTTATATCTAGTATTAATTTTATTATAATTAATATTTAAATTAATCATAAAGACTTAAATTTTTAAATAAATTTAATTTATTATATAATAAAAGATGATGTATAAAATATAATAATTTTTGAGTAAGGTTTAGGTTGTAAAGCGTGTAGTTTTCTTTTTATTAGAATAGAATTTAATAATAGTTGATATTTAATTATTTGATATATAACTTTTTTATAAAATAATTATATTTAACATTAATTTTATTATAAAAAATAAAATATTTTACTTAGATATAATTGATTTACTCTTAAATTTTTAAATAAAATTAATTTATTATTTAATAAAAAATAATACACAAAATATAACGATTGTTCTTTTCTGAATAAGGTTGTACAATATTTAACTTTTTTTTAAAAAAATGAAACATAATAATAGTTGATGGTATATAACTTTTTTTTAGATCTTCTATAAATATATTGGTAAAAATAGCAAATAAAATGAAGAGGAAAAATGTGTTTGACTAAAATTTAAATCATTGTTTTTATAAAATCAATCAAAACAGATGTTTAGCTCTTGAAATATACTGCTTTTAGTCTAGGGAAACTACTTGTTCACATTCACATGTTAGAATATATTTCAGTTGAAATTGACAGGTTTGTTATGAGACCTTATTGCAAGTTGGGTCAGAAGAGAAGATTGAAAACTATTAGAAAGTTATAATTCTGACTGTTGTGTAACTTTTGTGGTTGCAATCTATTCTATGTGGGGGTGTGGATAGATATTACTACTAGTTCTTGTTTCTGTTATGAATTCCGTAAGGGATCTGTATGGCATTAGGATTTAGGGGGGGGGGGGGGGGTGTAGATGTCCCGTCATTTGGTTAACTGAGATTAATTGTAGCTATAATGTCTAGGAGTAAGTGTAGTTAATCAATCTACCTATGGTTCGTCACAAAATTTATGTTTCAATATGAAACTGGGGGAGAGATCCATTTCCTGTGAAAAAAATAGCTTATTTTTTCTTAAACCACTGAGTTAAGCACAAAAGACGTAACTAAATACTAATTGACAATTAATTCAATATTGGTCTTTTTTTCAAACATTTTTTTTTCTGAAAGCTACCCATGTATGGCAATTACATATATAATGACCGACACTCAGTAATTCATCATCCTTGTAAGAACCAAAAACTTCCTACAATTACCAGCAAATTGAAAAGGGTACATATATTAGAAAAAATGCTCAAAATTTATGTACTCAGACTTTCTCACTGAGAGCTTTGTCTAAATCGCGGGGCCCATGAAGAACTCTAGAATGCTCGGTCGTCATATCGAGAAAGTACAAGCGAAGCACATGATGACACTGAAAACCACCATCGGAATCGGACCGAACATCCAAAGGAAAAGAGTGAACGAGACATAAAATGCCCTCAGACCGAGTGACCAGAAGTAACTGCCTCGGTTCAAACTTGACGACACATACTCAACAAATTCGTCAGTTTTGAGGGCTTTATCTTCTTCCATTTCTTCCTTCTGTTGTGAGTTCTTCAAGTTCAAGGATGGTATTCCAAGCAGGAAGCTGGTGTGCGCATAGTATCTGATTGCCTGATAAAATTATACTCTATTATTCGTATTCACAAGTTCAAGTACACATAAAATGTCATAGGAATAGGACGGGTAGTTCTACTTCTATCAACCGAATCAGAACTTGGGCCTACATTGGTATTTTCTGAGTGGCGTTAGAACATTTGGGCTTTTTTACTGAAGTGGACAACTTTTCATATCATTTTGTTCTGGTTGGCAGTTGCCCAAAAGACCCCAATTTGGACCAGTCCCAATTTTGTTGTGTTTGGGAAATAGTAAAAGTTGGATAAATTAGTTGAGACTTTTAGGTAGACTGAACAGAAACTAATTAATTTCCCTGCCGAAGATGATTAGATTTGGTAACTAACTAAATAACTAAGGAACGAACTAATGACTAAATGACTAACCTGGACATTACAAACAAAAGCAAAGATAAAGCAGAGAGCAATTGCAAAGAACTTGATGGAAGAGAGGAGGTTGGTCTTGTTGCCGTAGATGAGCATGGAGGCGGAGGTCAGAGGAGATCGGTTAGAGGTCGCACCCATGAAGATGCTTATCAGCGACACCAGTGTGATGGCGGTGGTCGCCAGCACCGTCGACGCCATTATGTTATTTCTCAGTGTCTGCACTGCCAATATGGCATTTTTCTGCGGATCCTGTTCATGACAATTAACAGCAGAACAAAATTAAATTAATTTCTGTGTTACAAGGGAAAAAATAAAAGCAAACCAGGATATCTACAGGCGCCTTAATTGAATGGAAAAAAACAATAAATGAGTTATGAAAGAGAAGCTAATTAATTGAGAAACCTAACAGCCATAATAGTGGTGGCCCAGCGTTTACGAGCGATGGCGTTGAGGCCTATGACGGTGTGCATGGGGCGGCGGATGATCATGAGGAGCAACCACAGGTGATAGGTGGTTACCACGGCAAGAGCCACCGGCACCAGCACCAGGTCCAGCCGGTTTTCCTTCATCTATCCAATTCTCCCTTGCCTTCTCTCCCTGCGTTTGTCACTGGACGGGTCACTTGGAGGATTGATGTGTTTTCTTGATGAAATGAAAGATTGATGTTATGGAGTGGCTTTGTTCTTCAAGCATTAGCACCGAGTCGGCAATAGTGTGGCTATAAAGTAACGCAGTCTTTGTATCTTTATTAAATGAATAAATAAATAAATTAATTAAATAAATAAATAAATTAATGATGCTGTTTTAAGTTGCAAATTTTGCAACCATGCAGCGGTGTTACAAGCGCTCATTGATGGCGGGGCAGTCTTATCTAAAACCAAAAGCGACGTGGCACTTTCAGCTGTACACGCGAAATACAGCAAATCCGGAGTGGATGAAGATTGAAGACACTCATGCAGTGATGTGGTGTGATGCAAACTGCAAAAGGAAAAGGTGCGAAGCCGAGGAAAAGTCCAGAAAGAGGGCCCATTTTACAATGCTTCGTTGCACGTTCCATCGGACTACGACTATCCATGCGCATTTATTTATAGGCTCTAACTCTTGTCGCAAGACAAAAACACAAGACAGCGGCGGAGTTAATACTTAATAGGCACAATTTTAGCTGCGCGGCGCGGCGCGGCGCGGCGCAATTGTGTCGTGCCTTCTCAATTATCACCATCTCATCTGCCATCTAGCCAGCACTCAGCAGAGTTGCTTGCCTGATTCTCTCTCCAGCTCTCTACACGGTTGGTAATCATACTCTTATTCATTACCTGAGGCACATTCATGTTCATACATATATTTCTTTACCAGCTCACAGGGGCAAACTGTAGTGTATTCTTGCATTAAACTGTAGTGCAATCATGTCTATATTACCGGTGAATAATATAGACGCGCGCGATATTTTCTCAGATGAGATGTCCAAACTTTTATCATCATAAAATAACACCAGTTAAATCAACCCAGGCACAAAATGAAAGCCTCCCATCTAACACGTTGAAATGAAGCTCTCAACTCCTTTGCCAACAGACAGAATCATCAGTAGTAAAAAAATTACATTTCCCCTTAATCCCAAATATTATAAAAAAAAATTCACTTAACTGAATCTACTACTAAATAACAAATTACAAAAGCCAAAGTGAAAAGAAAAAAAACGTCCATCACCAAGAAGAACCATCTTTTCCTCAGAATATATGAACAATGTCATAGGCAAATCTGTATCAAGTTAAGGATTCATCTAAGCAACAGTTACATAGTGCATATCATACCAATGGGCAACTAAGTTTAACTTTCAATAATTTTCTTTCTCATCACAAGATTTTTGTGCTGCAATGCTCTAGAATCCAACAGAAAGAGAGAAATAATGCGGACAAAGCTAACAATAATCAACTGATATTAATTCTAAACTATGTCTGTACCAGTATTGACACCGGACTTGGAACAAGCTATGATATAGAATATGCAAGTTTGAGAAAGAAAATATAGAGAGGTTTCATGATAGTAAAGGATACGTCCAGAAAAGCACAAATGACTGCCAAAAAAAGGAACAGTAAATTAGTAAACAAATCAGTAAAAGGAAACAATTTGCAAGGAATTGCAGAATAGAATTATAAAGTTCTATAAAGTTGCAACGACCTGCACAATTCACAATTCATGGCTAGATAACTATAAAGTTTCTCAATATGGGAATTGCAGAATAGAATTGAACCCAATGTAAACACAATTTGGCCCATATCAAGACCAGGTAATATTGTGCAATCTTGTTACTACTACAGAAGTATTCCAATTTGCAAATTTGTTGGGGGGAGAAAACTAACCATGAGGCCTCCTAGAATACCATCAAGAAGAACCCTATTCCAAGAATCAAAGTAGGCACTGGCAGAGAACTTGGCCTTTGCTGCAAGACCAAGAGAGGCGGCCAACATCACCACAAAGTAGAAGACAAAACCAGTAAATCCAGTGAAACCCCAAATGCCAGCAACCACTCCTCCAATGATAGACAGGAATGTTCGGCTGTGAAACAGAAAGTTTAGATAACATCATATATTCGAACAACAGGCAATTATTCTGGTGAAAAAACAAAACCACCTGCAGTATACCCTTCTTGTTTTCCTAAATAATACATATTTAAGTATTTTATTTTTGATGTCTTGTACCATCCTTTTATTTGCTAAAACTCTTTGGATGATCCTACTAACTATTGTGCATAGGAGCCTCACTAGTAATGGATCCTGTTTAGTGTTCCCTTAAGCTCTAAAGATGCCCAAGATGCCCAACTATTATTAGATGTCTGAGAAACCCGTTTCTATTCTTCAGTGCATGATTAAGCTCAACTGAATAACCTAAATAATTATGGTGCCACTAAGCTTCAAAGTTACATCAGATTTAGCATCAATTTTTTTTTTACCAATATTGGGGTAAGTCACATCAAACAAACCAAATTATAAAAAGTGGTAGCAACATACAAGTATTTAATTCTGACTAGTAGAGTAGCAGTATCTAATATATTACTTCTCTTAGCAAACTGATGCTGGCAAACTAACACAAGAATCATATAACCAAGTCAACACGCATCTCCAAATATTTGATCTGCAACAAGTTTTCAGAAATCCACTAAGTTAATCAACCCAGTTTCTGTTTTGATTTGACCATCTCTCGAAATAATCAATTTTAGGTATATACCCAACCACAGATCGTGTAGAAATTCTAACAGGATAATACTTGCGATTGGGACCATCCAATCAGAATCCAGAAAAGTATCAGAATTTAGTGGCACAGGCACGGCTACTGCCTAAACACAACTGGAGCGGGTCGTGGATATGAGTAACTAAGGGAAAGAAGAAGCAGGGAAGAAAGAAGAGACCTGTAGTAGATGGATTTCATGTTGGATTGGAGATTCTCGACATTGACGATTTCGGGGAGGTCGGAAGTGTCAGATCTCTGAGTCGCCATTGCCTCTGTGCAGTTTCTCCGATCAACGATAGAATTAAAGAAACAATTTTAGACGGAGAAAGAGAGATGAGAGGTAGGTTGGTCTTGAACTCTTGGGCTAAAATATAACATTCAACGCTGCATCTGTTCATAGCCAGGTATTACTTATTAGAGAGCCCAAATAAGTATGTTCCATTCAATGGGCCTTGCCTACATTGCAATTATTCACATTGAATAATTTATCATATCAACCATTTAACGAGAAGAAGAAGCGGGCCCAGTACAGATGTTAGGACCTATATGATAATTAGTATTATTTTTTTTTACTTTTCTTTGTGATGTTCCTTTTTCATATTATTCGTTCTTTTGATTTTAATTTTCTAGATGAGAAAGAGTATAATATCATAAGCTTCTGAAATCATAAAAAGATATAATTTCTCCTTCATATTTATTCTTCTAAATTGAAGTGCTGAATACAAGCTGTTGATCTTTTCCTTCATTTTTATTAAAAAAATTATTTGCATAAAATTTTATAAGAGTTTATAGTGTTCTATAAATGAAGATAATTCTTATATTGCCTGGCTTTTCAACGTATCTTAAAAAAAATGCTGTTGCTTATTTGACTTTCTCATTGTCCCATATTTTTTAGCTGTTGTGTGTGGTGTACTGCTTCAATGTATGCATCATGACTCATGATATCTCTTATTACTAGTTGTTGTCACATAGAATTAGGACTTAGTCGATACAATTATGTGACACGCGGTCCCACCGACTCATTTTAATTAGATTTTTGTTTTCTGATGAAAATTGGCACGCAAATACAAAAATAATTCATGCAGTCTGTTTCAAAATACATAAACACATTTCATAAAAAAAAAACAATTCAATTAAACAATATAGCAAACCCAGTCAAAGACTCAGCAATGCCTCGGTTTCTTACTTTCCAGTAGTTGGTTTGTCTGTGTGTATGATATAATATAAATAGGGTGAATATCATATTTACACTAAAAAAAAACAAACTGAGCGACCTTCTATTTCTAGGATATACATATACCCTCTCTTTGCCCTCTTCTCAGCAAACGAGAGTAAACACAAACATCTCTCTTGAACTGAAGTCAGATACTAATTAAGCAAATCATGCCTGAGAAAACCTTTTCTTACAGATCAATTATACTCATCCTTCTTCCTCTTGTAATTTTACTTAGTGTAATTTTCTTCCTCCCAAATTCTAATAGCTACCTAGAGCTCTCCAGCTGCCAACAACCACGTCAGCAACTGTCATCCCCTTCCAACTCAGATCACCAATTCAAACTCTTATTCGGAATCCTAACTGTACCTGAGAAAACCGAAGGCGTCATATCATTCGAATGGCCTATGCATTACAAAAGCCAATTCATCATGTGCAAATAGATGTCCGTTTTGTATTCTGCAAACTCAAAACCGACGAACAAAAGGTATTCATTGCCATGGAGAGTCTCACTTATCATGACATAATCATCCTCAATTGCACCGAGAACATGAATGAAGGAAAGACATACACATACTTCTCGACTGTAGCAACGATGTTTCAAGGTAAAGAACAACAATACGACTATGTCATGAAAGCAGAAGATGATGCGTACTTCAGGTTCGAGAATTTATATGAGGCATTAAGAGATAAACCTAGAGAGGATACATATTGGGGTAAAGGCTACCCTCCTTTAGACCAGGACAATCCGCCGTACCTGGTTGGAATGGGATATGCGTTGTCCTGGGACCTGGTACAGTGGATTGCCGAGTCAGAATTTGCTCGAACACATAAAAGTGGTAATATTGAGGACATCAACTTGGGGATGTGGCTCAATGCAGGAGGAAAAGGGAAGAATAGGTTCAACATGAGGGAAAGAATGTATGATTTTCATGGCGTCGAGGCGAAGGACTTTCCGAACGACACGGTTGCGGTGCATATGCTGAAGAATGATTTCACATGGATGGTCACATTGAAGAACTTCAACGTGATGGATGGGCTGGAGTCATCGCCGTTTTACCATGTCTAATCATGCATCATAATTAAGTAGATTTTATTTATTCTTCGAGTATATTATTCTCTTGGTCAACTGTATATATAATTTATTTCTTTGATTTGGTTGATTCGTCTGGTAGGGCGATTTGTGTCTAACACTGCTGTTATTCCTATTACACAAATTATTAATACTAGCAAAGTATCTTACGTATAAGAGACAATAATTAATACTAGCTTTATTCCTATTGTACAAATAACAATTCTGATACTACATATTTTTTCTATAATTCTTCTACCAGTCTGATTCTCAAATTAGGTTCATTGGTGACAAATTAAGTGAATTAGATTGATCCTAACTACCCAAGCATATATGATGAAAGAAAGATTTTATTTGTTAAACTATTGTGTAATTAAAAAAACAGTACTTAATTAAGATCCGAACCTAGCTAGCAAACATGTATATAACAACCTAAATAATATTTTATTTGTCTTTATTATAATTTCTTTTTGTCTGAATAAATCGCTAAATCTGTCATCTAACAAAAAAATTCTCATGTGCTATTATAGATAAATAAATAGAGCCTTAATTTTAATTTTTTGAATCCCTAAAAATTTATCAGGTATATATTGTTGGTCCTTGGTCATCAGGTCTAAAGAAAAATAAATTAGACTGACTTATTTGGAGTATCATATTTAAGAAAACATTTTAGAGCACTTGTTCTGATACTGAAATTTCTGAATACCAATTTTGCCAGCTGTACCATATTTATTTTAGAAGATAATTTTCATATGATATTGGCTTTTTGAGTATTAAATCTGGTGGGTGTGTTTGGAGAGTTGTACTGTATGTGCTGAGCTCTGGCTGTAGTGTCTTACCAGTGGGACTGAGATGGAATATTTATAGTAAAGGCCTTCCCCTCGACGATGTAGATATAGTTCTTCATTTGGGCATGCAGCTAATTCTATAGGCGATTGTTTTTAGATATATGGGTCAGGGTCCTCTACTCCTCCGGGCTTGATCGTGCCCACTTGGGGGAATAATCATAGCTTCTAAGACGCGTACCTGCCTATTGAGGCAAGAATAAATATGTTCCTCTATACGTATTTACAAGGAAAGAATAGCAACTTTACAAGTTAATGAAGCAACGTCGTAATAATAATAGATATAGAGTAAGCTTGGTTGAGATAATACTAATAATTGAAAGATGATATCTGCCCCATCAATCTGTCTTGTCTGAAAAGGACACCAGCAATTGAGCATAGATGTGCTCCCTGACGGTCTGATCAATGAAAATCTAAAAGCGAATTTCAATTTGCATGGTTGTAGGTTAGTTTTCTTAAAATCATGTCACCGTCCAGGATGAGCATGGCAAAACGATGTGTCACAATAAGGATACGTCACAATAAGGACACAGTATAGTTAAAACACGGTCGTGTTCCATATCATGTCTTAAGCGTGCCGTGTACAATTTTTTCAGTATAGGATATGACATGGTATGACACGGTTAAGATGACGTATATGGCACGATATGACACGAAACATGCACACGTACGACATAGAAACATGATTAGGTACGACACGATTAGACACGGCACGATAGATCCGACTAGACACACTAGATACCACTAGACATGGATAAGCACGACTAGGCACGGTTTCTCCATTTTTTTTTCTTAATTTTGAAAAGCAAATATATAATATTATATTATATAAAAAATATATGTGTTTTTTCTTTTTTTTCTTCTATTTCTTCCATTTAAAAAAACAATTTTTGCAACTGATGTTTGTGCCTAACTGTGCTGTATTTATCGTATTGATTCAGTACGGCGTGTTTTATTCATTTTAACCGTGTTGGAAATTAAAAAAATTAGAAAATCTAAAAAAAAAGAAAATATGAAAAAAATTCTAACTTTTTATATATTACAATACTATATTTTTTTGTTTTCCCGCAAAAATTTGGACAAAATTAAAAAAAAAATAAAAAATGCCAAAAAAAATAAAAAAAATATCTTAATCATGCAGTGTCTTAATCATGTCGTGCCGGTCATTTCTAATTTTTGATATGACACGACACGATACGATAAAAATAATAAAATAATATCCATACCGTGCCGTACTAAGCCGTGTTTGACATGACACGACACAATATTAAAATACTATTGTAGGTTGTAGCTCGCCACATCAGCATGGTACAGCATAGTGTTTCTTGTTTCACAAACCATAAAAGATTGAACCCAAATAAAGACTATTCCTAGGGGATTTGGTTTCCAACATCAAAAAGCGAAGACTTCAAATTCAGGGTATTTTAAGCTCAAGCGACAGTTGTGGAAAGCCGAAAAAGTCACAGCAATAATAACAGACGATAACAGATACATCATCAGTTTTCTTCTCCAGATGCCGTCTCATCCCCAAAGTCCATAAGTCATCACCTCCCGCCTCTATTAAATTATTAGAACAAGAAATTTCTCAAAAGTTATAAAAAATACAAATTATTTAAAATAATAATAATCAGCACTCCTCTATTAAATTCCTGATTCCGTGCCCTCCCAATTCCCATACCAATCTCATCAAGATTCAGGCCATGTTAGGCTGAACTAGAAGTCCAGATTTTGCTACGAGTTAACACTGCCCCACCGCCAGCCTCGACTCATTTTAATCACATTTTTGTTTTCTGATGAAAATTGACACGCAAATCCAATAATTCAGGCAGTCAATTCAATTCAACAACGGCGAACCCAGTCAAAGCCTCGTTTCATGTGCAATGCCCAAGTTTGTTGTATCTCTATCCTCTCAAATTCAATGATATCTCCTACTAATTTTTCAAAAAAAGTCCCCATTTCTGTACAACCAAACAAAACTCTTATCGGTACTTTCATACAAAAGTAAGGAAAGAATTAGAAAAAGGAACTAAGCCATCTCTACATCTGAGTGACCTTCTTCCTTCCATTTCTATACATATACCCTCTTTTTGGCCTCTTCTTTGCAAACAGATCTCTCTCTCTCTCTCTCTCTCTCTCTCTGGAACTAAATCCAGATACTGAGCAACACCATGTCTCAGAAAACCTTTTCTTACAGACCAATTATACTCATCCTTCTTCCTCTTGTTTTATTAAGTGTAATTTTCTTCCTCCAAAATTCTAATATCTACCTTGAGCTCTCCAGATGCCAAGCGCCACCTCAGCAACTGCCATCACCTTCTGATCCAAATCCTGAGTTCAAACTCTTACTCGGCATCCTAACTGTTCCTGAGAAGACCAAAAGGCGTCATATCATTCGAATGGCCTATGCATTACAGAAGCCGCTTCCTCATGCACAAATAGATGTCCGTTTTGTATTTTGCAAACTCGAGACAGATGAACAAAAAGTATTCATTGCCATGGAGATTCTCACTTATCATGACATAATCATCCTCAATTGCACTGAGAACATGAATGACGGAAAGACGTACACGTACTTCTCGAGCATACCAAAGATGTTTCATGGTGAAGAACAGCAATATGACTATGTCATGAAAGCAGATGATGATGCGTACTTCAGACTCGACAACTTATATGAAGCATTAAGAGATAAACCTAGAGAAGACACATATTGGGGTAAAGGCTACCCTCCTTTAGACCAGGACAATCCGCCATACCTGGTCGGAATGGGATATGTGTTGTCCTGGGACCTGGTACAGTGGATTTCCGATTCAGAATTTGCTCGAACACATACAAATGGTATCGAGGACATCAACTTGGCGATATGGCTCGGTGTAGGAGGAAAAGGTAAGAATAGGTTTAACATGAGAGAAAGAATGTACAATTTTCATGGCGTCGAGGCTAAGGACTTCCCGAACAACACGATTGCGGTCCATGTCTTGAAGAATGATTTCACATGGATGGTCACATTGAAGAACTTCGGCGTGACAGATGTGCTAGAGCCATCGCCATTCTACCATCTCTAATCATGCATGCATCATAAGTACATTTTATTTATTCTTTGGTCAATTGCCGTTTATCATGTCAATTGTACATATGTATAATTTTGGTAAGGAGATTTGCGCCTCACGCTGCTGTTTTTCCTATTGTACAAAATTACTTAATAGAGAAGATTATTAATACTAGCAAAGTATCTTACATTGGACAGCTAGGGAAGATGCAAATAACAATTCTGATACTATTTTTGTATAATTCTTCTACCAGTCTAGTTCTACAAATTAGTTTCATTTAGTGATAAAATGAGAAAAAAAATAGAGTACTTATTCCAATATCTGTGTGTACATACTGAATGTTTTGGATAACAATTTTGCCACCGTATTAATTTTAGCAGTTACTTTTCATATGTAAATTGAAATTGCTAGTATATGTACCTGCCTATTAAGGAAAGAATAATCATATGTTCCTCCATACCTATTTAAGAGGAAAGAATTGCAACTTTACGAGTTTACGAAGCAATGCTGTAATAAATATATATATATAGAGCAAGCTTGGTTGAGATGATATGAATATATTCCAAGTGCATGTATTATATATATATATATATATGATGAAATCTAACAATCGGATACAGATACGATTTCAATTTAAAATCGGATATAAATATGAATATAGGTTATTTAGATTTGAATATTTTTAAAGTTGGGATATCCGGATTGACCTTATATTTTATTTTTTAATAGTTTCTTGATTGATACTGTGATACATTTTAACTTATATTTTATTTTTTGTAGTTTTTTATTGACTAATTTGTAATGATAATTACTGGTCAAATCACTAATAATGTACGTCAGATGATTACTAATTATTTTTTGTAATTTTTGTTAGTAATGATTTATTATGAAAAAATTATTTAATTATTTTTTAATTATGTTGATGATATTTAATTTAGTATCATAGATATATCCATATTCTAATTCGTATATTATCTGATCTGTATCATATCCGTTTAATATCTTAGTTGTATCTATGTGGAAATATCCGTACCGGCAACGACGATATTTTGTTTTATTGTCCTATTTCTTTTTTTGTAGGGGAAATTAAACAATGACAGTCGATTTATTTATAGTTTCTTTCACGTGGTTTGTCACTTTGACAGATGAGAGTTAGCAAAACCATTTATACCCCGTCGGCCAGAATGGAAGTTTGCACAAAGCTCTTGATGAGGCTTCTATTTGAAAATTGCCAATTTGTCTATCAGCATTCAGCAGTATACAGTAGGATCAAATTGGTTAACCGAATTCTCATGCCGCACAGATAGTACCTCTCACTCAATTCTCAATTATCTGATGTGATCCTCACACGCTACATTTGTATTCATTCACTGGAACAATGTGGTGTGCACACAATTATCTTTGAAAGGGCATGCAGAGGATTCTCAATGCAATTGCAACCCTAGAGAAGACTAAATCCCTTCAAAATAATTATATAGATACTTCTCAGAAAAAAGCGAAATGGAACTTGTTGACAAAAGCACGGCTGCAAATAGCTTTTGGTGAAAAGCACAGAGGTATTGCTACTCCAAAATTTAACAGATCTTCTGTAGTTCTGGAAAGATAATTAAATTCAAGCAAAGAAGCCATCTCAACTGCATGTAACGTAGGAGGTAAAATCACTGGACAACTAGCACATCCCTTCTAGATAGATCAGGTAATGAGAAACATGTCAAAAAGCAGTACATACGAAAAAAAAAGTTACAAGATGCAACCAGAACTCATTTTATTATAACACCAGATGATTGTAAAACAAACTCAATACTTCAAAAATAATGGCATGAAATAGGGTGGCAGATAATTCAGATGTTTCCTTTTGAGAAATTTTGCAAAGGAACTGGATGTTGAACACATTTCTTAATAGCAGGATTCGAGTAACATGTAACTACAACAATAGATTTTTTTTTTAAATTAAAATCATCATTTACTTTGCTCATTGAACTAGTGATTAAATTTCAAAAAAATCAAGAGAGTCAGGACATAATTAGTCCCCTAGAGATCCAAAATAGTAGCTATACACTTTATATGCATTGAAGAATAACTTCAACAAAAGAAAATTCTTTCACCAGTAGCTCTAGAAAAGAGCAACTTTTCATATAATAACGGTAGAAGTTGGCATTTCATAAAAGAATAATAAACTAGCAGTAATATGCCCTCAGTGAATTACAGTTCATCATGCTTCCAGACAAGTTGAAGCCTCATTAAATGAATTTTCAAAGCATGAGAAGCAAAGACTTTCTTTCGAGTACCAAGTAGACACAAGATGGAACAGATTTGACACCTTGCAATTAGCAAGTTGGGTAGATTTTATTGGGTCAGGTCGGATTTTGCCAGTTCCAAGATCAATCAAAAATGTTAAATGTAGGGCTGTCAATGGATAGGATGGTGGTAAAAAAGATACCAGTGTTATCTTTTCTTGTTCCTTTTCTCCTTTAATAATGGCAAATAAAGAGGAAAACACTACTTGCATCTTAATAGAAAGCCACCTTTACTCTCGTGCAAAGGGAAAGAAAAACTCACCCAAGGCATCAAGCTGTCTGAACTTCAATGTTTTAAGACATCATAGGGCAATTACATTTGTAGTAATGTGAGAGTAAGGGATCACAAAAATAAAAATAAAAATCACTGTCGAACAATATTACATGAAAAAAAAATCACATAACGTTATCACTGTAAACAATCAGGGTCTTCAAATCCTTCCTCTCCTAGGTTCTTATTGCTAGCTTCTAAAGGATGTTTCCAAAAGGAACAGAACAGAATGTCAAAACTTTATGAGAAATATATGAGAATATTGAATGGCCATAGTAAAAATTTCAACAATTAAGGTTAAAGAAGTGCTGCCAGAAAAAAATCACCATTCCAATTTAGAAAAAGGCAACTGCAAAGACAGATTGAAATACCAGAATCAATAAAAACAAATATAACCTCAACCACAACCACCAAACAATAAAATGTTGTAAGTCAATTTGACAAATCATTTAAAAGAACCAAAATGCTAGAGAACTCCAATACTAATGCCCTCAGAAAACTAGCTCATTACTCATAGACAAGTACCAAAGTGGGTTCTCAATTTGAGCAACAAGGAAGCAAGCTTATCCTTTTAGTACCAAGCGGTGCCAATAGCTATATTCCCTACATAAGGTGACTTCAAGCTTAATGATGATGCGATGATTACAGTAGGTGTACACATCTGCTACCACAGTTTTCAAACTGCCTGATTTCATTCATACGCCCCAGATTTGGCTATAGGGGTGCTTTTTACTGCTTGGTCTCACTTGCCATAGAAGCAAAAATACATTACAGCACAAATGTGCCATAAAAAAAGTATAGCAGTGGGTGTGAATTCATGGCAGTACCAATAATAATAGTAATAATAATAATGTTGACGAAAAGAAGGTGGCAGTCAGGCAGTGGTGGTGATGGTGAAGGGATTATTCATCCAAGATCAGAGCATTGGCAATCATTTACCATCAAGTAGTAAATATTTTAATCAAGAGAAGGGATCACTTGACAATGGTTATTTTGACAATCAAGATGCATGAATTTGCTCAAGCACAGAGCTCAAACTGCTCATGGAGGGCTCATTTGGCAGTTAACGAAGAAATTGAATGTAAGCAGATAAGCAAAGGTATCAGCTTCCCATATATATGGCATCATCAGGAAGTTCATTTTCAATGTTTATTCATCCCATGAATGAGCTCATATCTGCTGGCCTGCTGCCATAATTGAAAATGCATATGATTCACAGCATTCTAATTCTCAGTTTGAGACATTAGTTATACTAGAATAATATGTCTTTTCTTCCTGTTACCAGTAGGGAAGTAACTTGAGGGAAATTAGCTATTATTGACTGCTCACATCTGAAAACGATAAGCTTGCTTTGCCTCTGTGCTCAAAGAAAACCAACATACAGGTAAACTATACTCCAAAACTATGTGTAGTAATTTTTCATCATTGGGCTTATAGAGCGAGTGTAAAGGGACCAAGTAAACCAACAATAAAAAACAAGAAAAAAGAAAATCATGGATAGAGTTAAAGAAAACTAGGAAGGAAAAAACATAGCAACAAAAGGATTAAACAAATTGCACAGAAATTATTCAGCTAAATAATACAATTTGGGAGCTTTAACAACAACACAGCACATTTAAATGGCAAGATCTAGCAGTACTTGCTGCATGCAATTATAATTCCCAAATTTCAGCCTAAGATCCAAGACCCCTCATTATTCAATCATAAAGCATAGAAGGCAAAAAAAAATGAAAGAAACTGAAATGGAGTACCTGTTCTGTCTATATAAAAGAGGAAGAACCAAAAGGGAGGGAAAAAAAATGAGAAATAGGAAAAGAGCTTACAAGCTCGAATTGGGAGAACTGAGGAGAGGAAACAACTTCTCAGCTGACGATGCAAAGCTTACAATTTCACATAAATGAAAGAAGAAGTTGTACTTCAGATATGTAAGAAAAATGAGATGCTCATCAGAAAGTAGTTGTAGCATAGTGGTGAGTATCCCCGTATGGCACACAGGAGACCCGGGTTTGATGCCAGGCAACAACGAGAAAAAAAATTCTTTAGCAAATAGTCTAGTAAAGAGCAACTTTTCATATAATAACAGTAACAGTTTCCAGACAAGTTGATACCTACTTGAGTGAGCTAAAGTTTGAGAAGCAAAGACTTTCTTTCAAGTACCAAGTAGACTCCAGATGGAACAGATTTGACACCTTGCAATTAGCAAGATGGGTAGATTTTATTGGCTCGGATCAGATTTTACCAGTTCTAAGACCAAAGCAAAAAGGTTGAATGTAGGGCTGTCAAGGGCTGTCAATGGATCAGACAGTCGTAAAAAGATACAAGTGTTATCTTTTCTTGTTTTTCTTATCCTTTAATAATAGCAAAATAAAGAGGAAAATGCTACTTGCATCTCAATAGAAAACCACCTTTACTCCTGTGTATAGGAAAAGAAGAACTCACCCAAGGAAATAAAGCTGTCTGGACTTCAATGCCCCCTGAAAAACAGAATCACTTAATGTTAGCAGCAGAAACGATCAATGTCATCAAATCCTTCTCCCTTCCAAAGAATATTCCCCAAAGGAAAAGAACAGTGCTGAAACTTTATGAGAAATATATGAGAATATTAAATGTCATCATAAACCTTTAGAAAAAGGCAAAAAACCTTTAGAAAAAGGCAACTGCAAAGACAAAGATGAAAATAATGAATCTTCCTGTACAAAAGATAACAGTAAATTTTAAGCCAGCATCAATAAAAACAAATAAACTTGACTTCAACCACAACCACCACAAATAAAATCTCATGGGTCAATTTGACAATCTTTTACAAGAAGAAACAAAAAAGTGGAGAACTCTTGCACTGATGCCCTCAGAAAGCTACTCACAGACAAGTACCAAAGTGGGTTCTCAATTTGAGCAAAAAGGAAGCAAGATTCCTTTTAGTACCAAGCGGCATCAATAGCTACATTCCCTGCATAAGATGGCGTCAAGCTTAATGATGATGCTGATTATGATGACAGTAGGTATCAGCATCCGCTACCACTTAATGGTCTTTTATTTACCATCAAACGATAATCGATAAATGAAATTGTATGAAATTTGAAACACTATCAATATGTAAAAGAACATATCTATAAACTTTTTTCTATTTCAAGATTTTTTTTTTATATTTATTTAAAAGTCCATTGTCAAGATTGTCAAAATAACCCATTGTCAAGGAATCCCTCCCGTAGAGTAATATGTGTTTTCTTCCCATTACTGGTAGGGAAGTAACTTGACAAGGAAATTAGCTATTTGACCGCTCACATCTGAAAAAAATAAGCTTCAGTGCTCAAAGAAAACCTACAAACAGGTAAACCATCCTCCAAAACCTTTGTGTAGCAATTTTTCATCATTGGGCATATAGAGAACGTGTAAAAGGAATTAAATAAACCGACAATAAAAATAGAAGAAGAAAAATCATGCATAAAGTTAAAACCAAATTAACACGAAGGAAAAAAAAAAAAAAAGAGATTCAACAAATCGCAAAGAATTTATTCAGCTAAAGAATACAACTTTGGGGCTTCATCAACAACACAGCACATCTAAATTGGAAGATCTAGCAGTATGTGCTGCATGCATTTACAACCCCCAAAATTCAGGCCACGATACAAGATCCCCTATAATTCAATCATATTACCTTGGGAAAAAATCCAGGTCATAAGCATGGAAGACGAAAAACCAACTCAAAGAAACATGAATGGGGCAGAGGAAGAATCGAAAGGGAGGGAGAAAAATGCGAAAGCGAAAAGCGCTTATAAGCATTGAAATGGGGGAAGTGAGTCTGAGGAGAGGAAACGGCTTCTCGGCCGAAACGAAGCATATAATGTCACATAACGACACGAAAACCTAATAATTGAAGTTAATATAAGAATAAATATGAATAGAAAAATAAGCCATGGACTTTGTCGTTGTAGTATAGTGGTGAGTATCCCCGCCTGTCACGCGGGAGACCCGGGTTCGATCCCCGGCAACGGCGAAATGTAATATTTTTAATATACATTTTTCCAAAAACCGACAGATGGACTGAAATAACGTTGGGCGGAACCAGAAACGATTATACAGAATATCCGGTTCAAAAAAATAAAATATTCAGATTAAAAAAAAATATTTTTTTATCATATTATTTTTATTTTTTAATAAATCGAAAAAATATCTGAAGCCGGCTGATACCTATCTTAATTCTCCCTTCTTTTGATATTCCCTTCTCTTTATATTGTCTTGCTCCAATTGAAATAATAATTTCCGCAATTTACCGAATCGTTGGTGTGGCAGTGAAGTCGCTTGTACAGGTGTTTATTTAATACAAATTAATTCTGCTATAAATTTGTCGTTAATTTATTAACTAATGATAATGATTTTTACAATCTCTCTTTATTGACTACGATAATATCAGCTAACTTGTTTTTTGACAGCTTGCTTTACTATAATTTTTTGTCTGTAGTTAAGGACGGAACCATGTGCAACCGAGAGGACTGCAGCTCATCTGGATTTTTTTTTAAATATCTTTATAATTATATATTTTTTCAAAAAAAAAAAAAAAACATACTCAATTTTTTTAATTTTGCCTTCCGGATCAAAATATGAATCTGCTCCCGTCTATAACTTTTCACCAAAATAAATTATTTTAATCAATTCAATACTCAAAATCAAAATTAAACTATCTAAAATAAATTATATAGCGTAAAATTAAACTATCTAAAATCAATTATATAGCGTGAAAATGAGTGTTTGCAGTTTGCTATTGCAATGTAGCAAATATTAACCTATGCAATGTTAATGCTCGTGACAAATTCACCAGCAACGAACTGGCGTATTATTTTCCTAGAGAAATTCAGGAGTCAAATTACCTCAAAAGTTGTTATTCACATTAATTAACTATATGTACTAATCAGAATTAGTCATGTACACAAAACAGAAAGAAACCTTTATACTTCAATTAGCAGAGAACAAAAGAAGAAAATTCTCTCTGAAAGCAGCAAGTAAAAGTGAGAACTATTAAGCCGATCCAAACTCAGCAAACCACTTCTCGTGCCTTTCTATATCAGCAGGAGAGACGCTCTTCTGGACCTTTGTCAGGGCCGTCTCAAAATCACACATGCTTACTGGGTCCTTGACAATCTCTTCCTTTGCCATGTTTTTTATCTCCTCCCTTGTTTTCCCCGCAATTTTTCTCCTCATACCATTCAAGGAAGCGTCGCGGCAAACATTTGTCAGGTCATCCCCGCTGTAGCCTTCTATTCTTTTTGCCACCTCATCAAAGTTCACATCAGGTGCAATCTGTCGTGACATAATTATTAGAGAGAGGTTTAATGATAAAAAATATAACACAACATTCTTTGATTTGGTCTCTTTACTATTCAGGTCTTATTGACATCCCAAAAGCTTCATAGTATTCCTAGTATTATGAAACTAGGTTAAGATACCATAATGTTTTGACCGGCAACCAGTACACTGGGGAATTATGGCCATTTTAGCCCAACACTGCAACCCTACACAGCATAAGCTTTTTGTCTATAAGAAGATGTCAAATTAAACTACATAAGATGGACAAGATGGCACCTCTACTGTTCTTAGGTTAATTTTGATGAGCTCTTTTCTAGCGTTGAAATCTGGCAGAGGTATGTATATACGCTTCTCTAACCTCCTCCTGCATTGTATTTATGATAAGAAAGTTCACCATTTTGTAAGTGAATACAATATACAACACTGAGCTTTTCTACATAGTATAATCAAGCAATAATGATGGCACAAGTACATGAGTTCCTACCATTCCTATTAATATTTATCAGAACTGACCCCTATCTCTTTCATATATTATGTGTGGCAATAACATTTATATATAGATTTGTACTTCAGAAAAAAAAAATAATATCTACCAAACCTGAGAGCTTCATCAATGTCCCAAGGGAAGTTGGTAGCAGCCAATACCATTACAAGCTTCTTCTGACCATCTTCGCAAGCTGAACTGTTGTTTACTCCATCAATCTGCACCAAGAGCTCAGACTTCACTCTTCTAGAGGACTCGTGCTCACCAGAAGCTCTGAAATAAAAAGCATCAGAAAGTATCATTGGATCACAAATATGACCAAACAAGTATTTTTCATTTGCATCATTCAGTAGCAATCATCAAAATAACTGCAGTGCAAGGATTCTGCAACTTGAAACTACACAACAAACTAAAAGGACAAAGATAAGATAAATAAGGTAGTAAAAGGTAAAAGATCTTCTGTACCCTCGGGCATTGCAGAGGGAATCAATCTCATCAATAAAAATGGTACTTGGTGCATAAGCCCTCGCCAGGTCAAATAGGCATCTAACCATGCGCTCGCTTTCCCCGCGCCATTTAGAAGCCAAAGTCGCAGAAGATACATTAAAGAAAGTTGTGTTACATTCTGTGGCAACGGCCTTTGCAAGAAGTGTCTTTCCAGTGCCAGGTGGACCAAACATAAGAACCCCTTTCCACGGTCGACGAATACCCTGAAAACATAACATTGTGCTGATATATAGTTTACAGTAGAAATAACCTTGTTACTTCTACTCTTGTTGCACTTTTGCAACTGGACCATGTTAATCCAAGATTTTCTTATTGAATTTGCTGACCATAATTATGTTTCCACAACAAATTATCCAATGTTTGCACTTTCAGCTTCCAAGAAAAAGAATCACAATTTATCATCTTCACCACACCATTTCTGACTAAGTAATAGATTTCTGTTATTTTTTTCGTCAGCTAGCAGTTCTCTCCAAAGGCTTTGCTTATAGTTTTAAACAACAAAAGAAATATACAATCAATGCTTCCATCATAGAGAAAGATCTCTCACCTGAAAGTACTCTGGCATCCATAAGGGCAATACAACTGCTTCCTCGAGGAGTCGTTTGGCCTCGCTGAGGCCAGCGACATCATCCCATTTCACACCGGGAGAATTATCAAGTACATCTCTTTCCAGCATTGCTGCCAAGTCCATATCGGGCCCTTCATACCGTCCTTTCTTGCTCTTTCCTTCTTCAGCGCCAACATTCTGTGGTGTTAAAGTCAGTTATAGTAAAAGCATAAAAAGTACTTGACAAGTGGTTCATTCTTACCTGTATACCAATATACTGATAAAGACAGACAAACAATACTAAAATCTGGCATGTTATGGTTCCTGTAGTGGAAATCTAATTCCGAACTTGTATTCTTTATTTTGAGTTCTCTATTCATATGAAACACTTCATCTGCCATTGCTTCACTACTAATTTTGAGTCTTTCTATACCTCTAAATCTGCATTGGTTGAAATCAATTTCCCTTTTTTTGTAGACGAGCTAACAGTCGTATTTGTACCAATACCACTCTTATGAAGTGTACCAGATTTGGACCCATGCGTGGTCACACTAGCCCTTGAGGAATTACGGGACCATGATGTATTCTGGTTTGATTTTCTCGACCTTAGAGTCCTTGATGGCACCCTGCTCGGTGAGCTCCAAACATCAGGATCATCAGAAGGTGGATCCACTGGGAATGGATACTCATCTGATGGCTGGAAAATGAATGAATTGGCAGGTACAGAAGGAGCAGAATGCCTTGGACTAGGAGTGATCTTCTTTAGTGAGTGAACTTGAGCATCCAGTTGCTTCACTATCTCTGCCTCCTCAGAAATTGCTCTCTTGCACTCAACCCATTTTGTACTGATTACTGCATCATCAAGTGTAGCCAGATGCCTGCACGAGTAAATTGGTAAAATTGATAATGAGTCAAGTGGTGAAAAACTAATAGATTAAAAAAAATTGCATATTGAAAGAAAGTTATCACACAAGATTCACCAGAATATCAGGCACATACAGTCAGATTGGTATAAGACACTAATATCCTCCTCATGTCTGTAATTAAATTAAACATAAGTTTTTTTGGTTTTACCTCAATTCTTGGCACAAGATTTTGCCAAAACTAATTAAATCAGCCTGAATGGGTTAAGTGGTGACTAATAAGTAAGATCAGATTTGCTGGACCCATTTGGAGATATTATCAGATATAAGACCTGCTTATGCTAAATTTTATTTTGGAACTCTCAATTCTCCAACTAAAGATTATTCTTGAGAAGAACAAAATCTGACAGGAATCAACAAGCAGCAACTCAGAAAATTTCAGCATATGTCAATAGAATCAATAATTCTACTCGCCATGGGGCCATAGGTTTTAAATTATCAACCTTTTTGAAATCCAATAATCACGGCACCTGACCCAACAACGAATTGTTACCAAATATTCACTTATTCAATCCCTACAGGAGGAGACAAGAAGAGAGGGAATAGAAGGTGAGAGCGTACTTGTTAATCTGAGCAAGAGCGCCATCAAAGAAAATGGCGGAGGTGTCGTAAAGGCCTTCAAGCGCGTAATCTCTCGCCAGCCTCACGTTTTCTTGCAGCCCCGCCAGCGCTCCTCCTCCCGCCATTGGAGGCCCAAGAAGAAAATCGCTAGGGGCGTTTTACTTTGAGAAAGATTTTTGTGGGTATTGTATCATGGTTATTGAAGTACTACAGCCGCCACGTCGGTCTAACCTGCTTTCTTGGTTCTTGATTACATTTTCTGTGGATACGATGTGATATCAATTGATGAGTAGAATTAAAATGATATAAGAATACATGATTTGATTTGACGACTGTTTTTGACCTATAATATTATGAAATCGGTAAGAAGATACTAGTACTTTATGTGAAAGAAAAATATTGATGAAGCACAGAGTCTTCTAATTTACCAATAAATTTGCTAGAACAAAAATGTGAAACTTATTTTTGCTAGAACTTATTCGATGTTTATCGTTTACCAATAAATCTGTACAGGCGGTTTATTCACTTTTGTAAAAGAAAACAGAACTCTTTTGTGTTGGATTAATTCTATGGATTTTTCATAATTATTTTAAGTTCTTTCAAGATCCATTTCTATGTAATAAACTAAATAATAGTGTAGTTGTTTTATCTTTTATCTTCAAAAAATTTCCGCCACCTAATATTCAATCGGAATTGAAAAACATGATGTTGAAAATTGATGCACACACATATTTCTAATTTATTTAAGTTGATATTGAGTCATTCTAAAGCTTCATAACTACTTTTTTTTGTTGAAAATTGATGCACACACATATATCTAATTTATTTAAGTTGATATTGAGTCATTCTAAAGCTTCATAACTACTTTTTTTCTCTGAACTTATCGAACATAACAAACATAATATATTTTCTTTAATGGAACAAGACAACTAGTGAATGATATGAAGTAATGAAGACCCAACCCTTAAATATATGACCTATGCTCTATTTTTCAACACAAATAATAATGAACATCATGATTATCATGGCTTAAGGATGTACAGTCATGTCATAACATGCAGAAAATAATTATAGACGATAGATTCAGAATTTTCAGATTTCTAAAATTAGTTTTTTTTTGCATAATTAGTATGGAACCCACCAGTTGTGTGGATTCTCTTAATTTTAAAAATATTTATATTTAGCACTAATTTCATTATAAATAAATGATATATTTTACACAAATTATAATTATATCTAAATCCGACTGTTAAATTTTTAAATAAAATTAATTAAATTATTTAATGAATATAAAATATAATAATTTTTCTCAATATATTTGTATAATGCATAGTTTTTTTAAAATAAAACTTAATAATGGCCGATGTTTAATTTATTTGATGTATAATTTATTATTTTATATCTCTTATAAATGCATGGTAAAAATAACAAATCGAATGGAGAGAAAAAATGAGTTTGATTGAATTATGAACCATCACTTTTATAAAATCAATCAATCTCAATCGTAAATTGAAATATAGATATTCTGATCACTACACATTATTTGATAACATTAATGAACAAATTCAATTCATACGCTCTTAAAAATACTTATATGTTTATATTATAAATAAATACTAAGTTTTATTTAGATACATTTTTTGTGGAAATCAATTACAAACACTCTTATATAACAAATAAAATTAATTCATTATTTTAGTAAAATATGATTTACAAAAAAATAATAATGATAAAACATAATTATTTATATATAGTCCAAAATATTAATTGCTATAGGACATGTCCGATTCCAATATTTTGTTATTATTTTTATTCATGTAGAATATAGAAATAAATCTAACATATTTGTATTTTATTTTTTTAGAAAAAGAAAAGGCATGAATTCTCCAGCGCATTTGTATTGTCATTTTAAGATTAATGTGAAATTGTGGAGTCTAGCAGTGAAGGTATCAAACCAATCTTCCACTAACAAAAGGAATGAATTCTCTTGAAAATACTCGAAAGAGAACGTATTTTCGAAATTTATAAAAAAAAAAAACTGGGGCCCGCACCGACGTGGCAGAACTTGGTGCGTTGGTTCAAACAGGACCCAATATATATGTGCGGTTCTCTTTCAAGTTTCAAGGATTGAAATCAGCAGTGGAAACACGAGAGTTCACTTTTATTATTTAAAAAGATCAACTCAGATACCAATATACAATCAAAGAAACGCATGGCAGCCACAAGTCGCTTCTCTTCTTCTCTCCTTGCGCAAGCCATAGCTCTCTTTCTCTCAAGCCTAAACGATTAGTTCGCGTAAGTGTATCCGCCAATCCATCAGCGAGTTCATCTGATATTGTTTCTAAGCCCCAAATCGAGCTTGAATTTCTCGGGGTAAGTGAACAAATTGACATCACCTTCTTACCTTTTTCTTATTAATTATAAAGCAGAGTTATTTACGCATTCTGGTGTCCTGAATTCATACCGTACTTTATCAATAACTCCTAATTTCAGAGCTATTGACTGCATTTTGTTAAATTGTGGCTTGGTTATTAAAAAAACAAATGTATGATTGAAGTAATTATGGCCTACATGGATAAATTATCGTCCCTGGCCTTGATCCTTTTCCTTGAATAAGGAAAAGCACCAAGTTGTATGTTTAAATTAACTTAGATGGTATCATCGGGATTATTTGCATTATCTTCATCATAATCAGCACTGATTACTACTATCATTACTTTTATTTTCTGAGCAGCCAAAACCAAAAGATGATGGGACTTATCCAGTGGATAGAGCGACAACTGTGAGCGGGGAAAAATTACTTCGCAATATAATGCAAGACAACAAGATTGAGCTCTATGCAGCTTATGTAAGTAGCCCAAATTAGTCTTCATATTGAATTGCTTTTTACCATTTGATACATTGGCATTTGATCAAATGCAGGGAAAGGTAATGAACTGCGGTGGTGTAGGCAATTGCGGCACTTGCATTGTCGAGGTACCCCCATCTCTCGTTTTGGTAGTATGTGCATTTGTGTGGCAGGGAGGGATATATCAATATTCAAAGTAAAATTTGAACCATGCTATTAAATTTTTGTTGACATTGTAGATCGTTGATGGAAAGGAGCTTTTGAATGATAGAACAAATGCCGAGAACCGGTACTTGAAGAAGGTATTGTTGGCCAAATAATTCCTTTTTATATTTGGTTGTTGAAGAGTTTTATTTATTTTTTTCTTTTACACTGCTAAGATTGTAGTAGTTTATCAGGAGAGTATTCAATTTGTTTTATTTTCTGGAGTTACAGAAACCTGAATCTTGGAGGCTAGCTTGCCAAACTATTGTGGGAAACAAGGAGAATTCTGGCAAGGTAATATTAATATGTGCATCAATATATTTGGTTTTGGTTTCTCTCTATTTTTGTGCTGATAAGAGCTACTGAAATCTCAGCCTTACAATTCTCTTGTCAGATGGTTCAGATGTTAATATTATAATGCCCTTGACATTTTTTTTCTTTTCTATGATTTGTTTCAGAGTTCTGACATAGCCCTTGACATTTTTTTTCTCTTTTACAAGCATTTTTTTATCTACAGGAAAACATCAAGGTTCAATTGTTAAAAGCCTGATACTGCCCTAAAATTCAGAGATTAAAAAAAAATTGAGCATCAATGTTGTGTTTTATATGCTTATAGAAAGAAATCAACATTAATATGTTCCCACATGGTCGATACTGTGTGCTTGTTGTACTTTAAAGGCCTCAGGAGATGCTTAATGCAAATAAATAGACACATAGATATTTTTAGGCCAATTTATACTAAATTAATAAGAGTGGGATCACTTGACAATGAGTTATTTTGACAATCTTGACAATGGACTCTAGAATAAATAGCAAAAAAATCTTAAAAATAGAAAAAAACTTTATAGATATATTTTTTTTATTTATAGATTGATAATGATTCAAATTCATACAATTTCATTATCGTTTGATACTCCATTAAAAACTATTAAATTATAACTATTGCAAATTATATAAATTTTTGATGGAGTATCAAACGATAATGAAATTACATAAAATTTGAATCACTATCAATCTGTAAGTAAGAGAATATATCTATAAAAAAAATTATTTTTAAGATTTTTTTTAATATTTATTTTAGAGTCCATTGTCAAGGTTGTCAAAATAACCCATTGTCAAGTGATCTTCACCCAATTAATAAATATAAACAAACAGAAAGTCTTGAAAATTTTCAACTTTTTTGTAGGTTGTTGTCGGAAGGCTGCCACAGTGGAAAAAATGATTTTACATCGAGTATATCCTGTATCAATTTTGCTTAATCAGTTTACTCAGAATTCCATATTGAAGGTATAGCAAACAATATTACACCTGATGAGATAGTATTATTCATTTTCCTTTTTTATTTTTCTATAAAAAACTTCAGCAACAGCAGAAAGTCTATATTAATAGTTGTCTCACTTTTGACAAGAGGGATGGGAGCTCATTTATAGCAATGTTAAACTGTGTATAATTTCTTTCATGTAATTATCCTTGTATATTTAATTCGGTCTTTTTATTGACAAATAATCACTTTTAAAAATTAAACATTGATACTTTGTGCACATTGTATAGTAGTACCAAGGCATTTAGCTGGTGACATGAAAACAAGCTGATATTGTTTTCAGCCTCTTTTCCTCTTCCAGAAGAAAGTTGTTAACAGCATGGCACTTGATTATGTTCTCTTTTTTTTTTTGGTTTAATTGGTGGTGAATATTACTACACGTATTAGCTAGTGCATTTTTTTGATATAAAACTAACCAATGCATTTCTATTTGGTATGACAAAAATGTACCTCTTGTTTCTGTTTATGCTTGAAATCCTGCTTGTACCAAATGACTAGCCTGGATTTTAGATGCTCGAATGGAACAAAAACCCACATTGAAATTAAGACGTCGATGGCAAATAACACATTGCAACACTTGCCATCAGTCGAGAACTTCTCATTCCATTGATACTTCAATAGCATCACATGTACCAGCTTAGAACTTCTTCAACTGATGTATGCATTTTTTATATCTTAATTGTCTAAAAGAAATGATTAAATAATGAACATACTCGAATAACAAAGTAGTAAGATAAATCAAATTTGAAATATCTGTTACATTTAAGAACAGGTCATTAAGTACCTGGAGCAGCGCAACAGGAGAAATTTTGCTAAATAAAATAAATATGAAAAAAAATCGACTAAAAAGAAATAACTTATATGAGAGTTAATTCAACATGATATTTTCGACTTCATGTCTTAAATTGAGTTCTCATATCAAAATATGTATTGATATCTTTGGCATATGTAATGAAATATGTACCAGTACATTTCCTTAATTTTGTTTTTTCCCCTTGAGTTTAGATGCTTACTTTTGATGTTGCTCATTCAAAAAAAGTGGGAATGTAAAAAGATACTTCCAATACAACAACAACAAAAAAAAAACACGATGTATATTGTTCATATTGGTCCAAAACGAGTGAATAAATTACATTGCAGTACCTACACAGAAAATATAGTAAAACACTCCCAACGAAATTTCGCACACGTCTTTCATGGAAGTTGATCTACTAGCCCACAAAGCATTCTTAATGGTCTCCCTCAATGTAGCCCCTCCTTCGGTGTTGCTGGCAGCAATATCTATTGGAATTCCAGCATTACCCTCCGAGATATCCACTTGTACTGATTCATTAAAGAATGAATCCTCTGAAACCTGATGAAGCATATTAAGGCTTTTAATGAAATTATGCAGAATGCAACACACAATCGCAATTCTAGCTTGTTTCTTGTACTTGTAGTAGTGTATCCATTGACAAATCTTGAATCAAACCTTTAAATTTTCAAATGCCTTCTCCACAACATTCCTAAGTTGTGCATGTTGGTGGTCGTACAAATTCTCTGGATATTCATATAGGCATTTGTTGAATGTTATATGCTATTGTGAGGGTAATTAGGAAAAAATGTGAATGAATTAGCTATTGGGACTAAAGTGTAAAAATATAGTGTATATGTACTCAATTTACAGATCAATGAAATTATCCAAAAACTGGGAATGTAAAAAGAGAACATTGGTTTCTTCAAAAGTAACAGAATATTATTTTGTGCTTAGATAGTGGTAGATTTTTATCAATATACTAATTCTTGTTGCCCAGCTATTAAGTCTGAAGGAGGAATGGACTCTCATTATAGATGATGCCTTGTCTGCATCATTTGTATCTCCTGCTACTGATGCTATTGAAGACGACGAACAGTCAACAAGTATGCTCAATCTATTTTTTGAAATCTAAATATGCTCAATTAATCACTTTCCCTCCCTTTCTCCAAACAGAAAACACACAGACACATTTATTCTTATGTACTTGGGGCAAAACAAATAAGTTTTGTTGAGTTCACTTCAAATTGTGTCAAGTCATTATGGATTCTGTCAATTTAGTCTCTCCCTTATTCCCTTCCCATACTTAGATTTGGGACAATTATGTAGTTCTGGGTTACAGGTCATTTCTCTTTCTTGTTCAAATTGATTAGGAGTTCCAAGCAAGTTCTATTTAGTGTTCGACTTCAAATTGATTAGGAGTATAAATTTATTTCTGTGGTGCTTGACTTCAAATTGATTAGGAGTTAGAATTGAGTTGTATTTAGTGCTTGATTGGTTATTCTTGGCCTTTAATTTTTTTTTCTAGCTAGCTAATTTACTGGTTAGAGCGGGTAATTCTGACTGGGTTTAAGATATTTGCCTGATCTCTACAGTGGAAAAAAACAGTATAACCTAGTTAATATTTCTTTTTATTTTTTGAGAAAAATAGTTAATATTTATTTTAAAAATGAGTTTTGATCAATAAATTGTTTCTTTATTTTTGTGTTTCTGTTATGGCAGTTGAGGAGTACGAGACCTCTGCTGCTGACACGGCTTACCAAACCAACTGAATGCTGATAAAAGGATTTCTTGTGAGGCAGAAATGCATAACTTATTATTTTTCATTTATGCTACAAGCTTGTTGTTGAGTTGATCATCAGGTGAACTCTGTATGCTTCCAAGTTCATTTATCTGTTGTATTGTATGCTTGTACCAGAATTATGAACTGTGTTTTCCTTCCCCCCAAACTGGATATTATATGATGATTACTCTCTACGCGCTACGGCTGTTTAGGATGGAAAATGTTATCAGTTATCACACTATCTGTAATTACTTATTGGGCAATCTAGATTGGTTTAATATTGGCCATTTAGTTTAAATGCCCTTGAATACTCAGAATCAAGTGTCTGCTCAAGTACTGTGCTACTAACGCACAATTTCGATGTAATTCTAGCTATTTTGTCATCCTTGTTTCAAATATTTACATTTCAAACTATGTAAACTGATAGGTGATACTAAGAAATTTATATATGATTGAATTGATGAAGTCTGCGTTGATGTGGTTATCCTTTATATGGTATAAGAAAAAAAATTATGACCGTGATATTATCATTCTTTACTTGAGCCTTTAGTTTCTTGCAAATGTATTATCTCTAATCCATAGACCGACAAAAAGAGAGATGATGATTGCATGTCTTAATGGCACCATCTGTATACATTCAAGATTGACTCTATTTCATTAATGTCATTGCGGTAGGCTCTTGCACTCTGAGTTCAAATTCAAGTCCCACTCAACTTCATGATTCATGAACCATGACTAACTCTCTAAAATTTGTAAAGTACCTTGTCATTTGTTGCATGCCATAGTGATTCTTCTCATACTAACTAATAAGATTTGTAAATAATTTATTTTTTATTTTTAATTAAATATTTCATAAATTATATATCAATTTAATATATAATGTGTTTTATTCGTGAATACAACACATATTTTAAATGATATTTTATAGTATTATATATATTTTAAAATATATTTTATTTATATTGTATAAAATAAATTATTTCTGAATTATTTATGTTATAATTGTGATTTTTTTACCTCGTAAAACTTTTTCTGAATCGTCCAATTCTGCTTAGTGCTCACTGCAGATTGACGAATAAATTCCATTCTGCTTACGGCAAACGAAAGAATAGATCCCGTCACAACTGCAAATGAGTCAAAGTCAAAGACTCTATTTGCACTTTCACCCCTTTGAAAAGTCATATAGAGAGTTTTATTTATGTATAAAAGAAGAAGCTTTTTGTTCGGAATTTGAGCAATAAACTAATGTTTAAGGAGGTTTTAGAGCATACAATATATCAGTAGTATTTCTGGAAATCTTATCACTTCTGCTGAACACTAAACTCTGGTTTCCTAGTTTTATATTATTCAGTTCATCAGTTGTTCTACTGACGAGTATCAATTTTGAGCTTTCCGAGGGGCCATACAAAGAAAATGCTTTTCAAAATATCTTCTTTCGCGGGGTCTGTATAATTCAGGCCAGGGGCATATGAAAAATATGGTTTCTCCAAAAAAATATTATAAAATAAATAACCAGGGGAAAAAAACAGTATCAAGCATACCTAATCTCTCTATCCAGACGCCAGAGAGATGCTTGTGCCGCTAAAAGACGCGGGAAGCCACGTGTCACTCTCTCTCTTCCCTTCCTCTCCAGGCTAACCCCCTCTCTCT
The DNA here is from genome assembly GCA_037127355.1 of Schoenoplectus tabernaemontani. Lineage (NCBI taxonomy): Eukaryota > Viridiplantae > Streptophyta > Magnoliopsida > Poales > Cyperaceae > Schoenoplectus > Schoenoplectus tabernaemontani. The sequence continues at coordinate 22,799,146 of CM073742.1, read as the reverse complement.
CTCCCCCTCTCGCTCCTCTGCCCGCCATTGGAGTGGATAGGGAATATTAATAAAAAAAATAAGATGAACACCTTAATCACACTTTCTCACCTATCACCATGCCTCGCTTCTCCCCCTTCCACTTCCACACCCCTCTCTCCTCCTCCTTGTCTCTCCTCTCGCCTCTCTCTTTCCGCGGCCTCTACTTCCCGAATGCACTCAGGTGATCACAATTTATTGAAATTGAACTGATGCAGGAATGCCTCTCCGTTCAATGAACTATCTGCTAGTTATTTTTTCCATTTTGAAACTTCCTGGATTGTGCCTCAACCGTCAGAAAATATCATAGAATTTATGTTGTTTGATCATACGTTTTGGTTTAGGCATTGTATCGAGCAAGAGGCGACTGATGGCTCCGGTGCACTCAAGCGTCCCTTCCTCCCCTGCTCTCATTTCATCAGTAGGCGATCTATTCGACTTTATATTGAGTGGGCCTTTAATGCCGAAGCTAGGGTTTGACTCTGATGAGGTCGCTGAATCTATCGATAGGTGGCTTCGGTGTGGGTCCCAGCTATGCCGGCTGTTCCAGTTAGAGGAGTTTAGATTGTCTGTACCTGAGAAGGCCAGGATATACCATTTCTATGTGCCAGTTTTTATTTGGTGCGAGAACATGTTGTTGAATCACAGATCTTCATTTAAAGAAGGAGATGAGATCCCCCCTTTATTGGTATGTTAATCTGTTCTTTTTCACAAAGTTTATTCACGTTTCAAAGCTAAAAATTTAGGATCGAACAAGTACTACCGTAACAAATAAGCTTAGTACCATGCCAGTATTTCCAGTTTGGGTCAAATAGTGGCATGTACCAGTATCAGAAAGTATGATTATTTATCCTGTGTGTTGTTGTTTAAATGGTAAGACTGGGACACTTTTCAGATTTTAGCTATACAACTTGGTGGAAAAAGGACACTTTTCAGATTATTTATCCATTTTGTAGTTTGCTTCATCTTATTTTTTCTTTCAATTTAAGAAGAGAGTTTTCTTTATTGTAGATAGGTGTGAGTGCTCCTCAAGGAAGTGGGAAAACAACCCTTGTTTTTGCACTTGAGTATCTTTTTCGGTCTTGCGGTAGGTGAGTCTTTATTGTTTATATATAATCATTTGATTGTTTGTACCTGCTATTAATTTTAATAGCATGATTTATTTTCCAGGAATGCTGCCACCTTATCTATTGATGATTTTTACCTGACAGCTGATGAGCAGGTGATGAATATTGACTTTCTTTTCTATGTATTACTAAAAATATTGAGCTCTAAAACAAAATTCACAAACATATAACATGTAAAGAGTACATGATATGAAGAAAATGTATACTATTACTTAGTCAGAGGTGGATACTTGTAATGTTTTATTATCGTTCTACCAGCCTTGTTTTGTTGAAAAATCAGATTGCCTTTTCTTTCCATCCTTCTCTTCCTTTCTCTTTCTCTGAGTTTAATTGAAATGCAGGGTAAGCTAAGGAGTCAACATCCTGAAAATGCACTTCTAGAGGTGTGAAGGAAAATGAACTTGTAAATTTGCCAACCTGAATTTCATGAAAGAAACCATTTATGAATGTTATATGTTAAACTATGTAGTTTCGTGGAAATGCTGGGAGCCATGACTTACAATTTTCGATCGATACTCTGACGTCACTGCACAAAATGACAAAAGAAGGTACCTTTGTCCACTTCAATGCTTTGTTCTTTTTATCTATTACTAAGAAAGGAAAAAGGAAACAATAAAAAAGAAATCAATTTCATTTGTTCTCTAATTTTCAATGTGTTGCATTTCATCAGTCAATAATTGCTTTCTTTTTTCTTTCTTTGTTAACCATCACTAAAACATATTAAAGTGAAACTGTGATTTCATATTTTTAGGTATGAAGATGAAGCTGCCAAGGTATGATAAGGTGTGCACAGTGAGAAATCAAATTTATGTTAAAAGTGACTTTAATTTTCTGATGTTTGTACCATATGATGAAACTGACATTTTCATGTTCTTTGATTATCGTTTGTCTATTTTAACTTTTGTGTATTATGCATTTTGTTTGTAGTCTGCTTTTGGAGGGAGAGGTGACAGAGCTGACCCGACAACATGGCCAGAAATTCAAGGACCAGTTGAGGTGATACGATTTGATATAAACTAGAACTTCTAGTGCTACATGCTGAAATATAATGCGTAGAACATAATGTTTTAGTTACTGGTGTGATAAATGGAGTATTTTTTTTAATTATTTAGTATGCATTCATCCAAATTTATCTTCCCTGATAATTGATTCAGGTTGTCTTGTTTGAGGGCTGGATGCTAGGTTTTAAACCTCTTCCAAATGAAGTTGTCAAAGCTGTTGATCCTCAGGTTGGCAATTCAACTTAGAATTAATTTTCCTCTTCTTTTTTTGAAAGATAGTGGGTAACCCCACGTGTTTTTATTGGAACAAAATATGATATCACAACCCAATACTGTAGGGATTTATTCTACATAAGATCTATTACAACTACTAAGATTATTACTAAGTCTAAACATATCCATCTAGATTTTATCTATCACCTCCCAGAGCTGAAACAAAAATTAGCTAATTTCTAGATGAAACAGGAGAGTTTTAGCACCTACTACAAGAGTTTCATACCATGCATACAAAGAAACTAAATCACAATTACACTTAAAACCATAAGCTTGATACACTGAGCAATTAATCCAATTCGTTGTCTTCCTTTTGAGCCCTGTTACGCACCCAAACAAAGGTCTTTCGTGCCAGAGCAATTGCAATATCCTCTTTCACCCATGGTTTGCCTGAGATGGTTCTAAGTACAGTGGAATTGTGATCAGCTCCTCTCTGTTCTACTATGATACCAGTACCAGCACTGTACTTCCTGTACTTCCATACTTGTCGGGTCAGAAGGTAATACCAATTGTAACTTCAGATATGAATCATTTTTCATAATTTGTCACCAGTAGGAGGCTAAACCAAAAATTTGAATACTTAAATTCCTTACAGAAATACAAGAACTATCATTGAAACATAATATTATTCCTAAATTACCGCACCTCTAACTAATTCCACAGCCTACCCATTTTTTCATTAAAAAGAAGCAGATTTACAAAATGAAAACAGAAAAGAAAATAAAAGAAAAAAGAAAAAGAATGAGAAGAGAATTCACAGGAACTGCAGCTAGTGGCATATTCCGAAAGAAAGAAAAGAAAAGTAAAAATAAAAATAAAAAGAAAACTGATCGTCGGTGAGGTGGGGTGGCTGTCGTCATCAGAGGCGCAGGCGGGTGGGCGGGCGGGCAGAGGCAGACAGAGACAGGCGGAGACACAGGCGGTCGTTGTGGTTGTCGTCATGGGCAAAGGGAGAGCATCGTGATGGTCGTCGTGGCGGGCCCCGGCTCAGTAAGCACGTATAACACCACCAATCGGAACAAGACAGCACAATGTTGATACAAGGGGGGCTAGCAGCGAACTTCTGATAATAGATTGAATTGATCAAAGGTGAATCATCTAGGCATTTCCATGGAAGATAGCATGCTAGTCTCTAGATTATACTGTATAGTCATTTCTTCCCTTCTAATACCTGAGTGACTAGACTGTCCCCTGATCCATGAATGCCCGAGGCAGTAAGGGAGCGCGGCATGAGAGAGGGGCTCGGCCAATGGGACATCCCTGGGTCGTGCAGTGGTGCTCCCGTCAGATCGGTGGAACAGCAAGGTAAGGGGGTTGTCAGCCATGATGGGGTGGAGGTGCGTTGGCAGAGCATGACTGTGGCAGCAGCGCGTCTCTGGCCGGATCTGGCGGAGCATAGCGGTGGATGAATTCGGTAAGGTGGGGCCGATGTAGTTCAGTCGTTGGTCGTGGAGGGTGAAGTCAAGGGTGGCGACGCCAGATCCGTCGGTTAGGGTTAGCTTGTAGAGGTTAGAGAAGAGGTAGGGGAGGGAAGGAGAGTTGAAGGGAGGAGGAGAGGGGAGGCGTCGCGGCCTCCCCCGCTTAGTGTTTCTCTTTTCCGCTTTTTTGTTTTCGCCTCGTTCTTTCTCGCTTTTGCCTCTCAGGGGCCATCTTGAAAATTTCCAATTTTTGCATCTTTTAGTGGAATCAACTAGTCTAAATGTCATAAATCATCTATTTCCCTCCTTTTTCAACTCTCTTTTGTGTTGACATAGTCAAATTATAATCCTAAATGCAAATTATTGGCATTTCCATTGGTCTTGCCGGCACCCAGGCCTTCTTGCTGTTTTGGTGTACGGATTTCATAGATAAGCTCAATTTATTTCCTTTTCCTTGATTTTTTTTTTCTCAATTGAAGCCATTTCACCATGAAATCCTTTGTAATATGATTGTGGATGTTGTACGAGCATGTTAGTCAGTGAAAAACTCTGGTTCTGTTTGGCCTCTGATTTTCTCTCCTGCTTTCTCTAGCTTGAATTGGTAAATAAGAACCTTGAGGCGTATTATGATGCATGGGACAAGTTCATTGATGCATGGCTTGTGATCAAGATTAAAGATCCTAGCTGCGTATATCAGTGGAGATTGCAGGTATGTACCCGATAATACAATATTTGTTTTGTCAGTCTTAAGCTTTACTTATAATCATTTTTTTGGATTGCTTTGATACTGCTGAATTGCACACTCAATATCTGATTGAAAATTTTATCTGAGGCCTATGTTTCTGGACACTTGGTTAAAATTTGGGGTAGTTATAATTTTAAGAAATGAGGATCGATTGGGTCTTTTGTAATAAAAACATTTACAAAGTAATATACTAACAATATTTTGTCTGCATCTTCGACTATTAATTGTTTCTTTGGCATTGTTAGGCTGAGGTAGCAATGAGAAATGATGGGAAACCAGGCATGTCCGATGAAGAGGTAGACCCTTTAGCTTTTCATAAGTTAACTGTACTTGAATTAACTTCAGTATTTATTATTCTTTATAAGCCACTACTCCTACATCAGTCCTTGACTACGAAAGGTATGATTATCAGCACCAAACATATTACCATTCTACCTGAACGTTAAAAATCCAGGATGTTGATCTGTATATGATTCAACATGCTTTGTTTCTACACGAGAATTCCCAGGTCAGGATGGTGTTGACTATGCCAACCTGATAAGGCATATAGTTCTGAGTAATTAATGTCATTTTTTTGTATACTTATTTCACATTCATGACCATTTGTGATACAGTATGTTTGCATGATAAAAGTTCTCATGTGCTTCTTATAAGCTATTTTCGTAATAGAAAGTATAAACTTCCCAATTCTGGTTTTGTGAGTATCAGCTCAAATCCTACCCATGGTAGAATCAACCATGGGGTGAACCAATCTAATCTGACCTGTAACTATGACAGTCAGATTATTGAATATTGAGAGAGAGAGAGAGAATGTTTGCAATTGTTGGTTGCTTTTTAGAACTCCAAGAAATTAAATTGGGTCCAAGAAAAACCAGATAACCTGTGGTGGATCGACGATCGTCTGGGCACCCAGCCCAATCAGAATCAGAATAGGCATTCAACGTGAGATCAGTAGAAGCTCGTATCTGAATGCCATAATCGAGTGAGCCTTTCAGATATCGTAATATCCGTTTAACGATGAGACCGATGCGATCTTGTAGGGTTATGCATATCTTGGGACACTCGATTCTTTGCAAAAGCTACATCTGGTCGAGTAATAGTAACGTCTTGAAGTGCACCCACAATGATATACATGTACAAAGAAAGGTCGACATAGACTACGCTTCGAATTTAGAGAGTGCTGGGGACGTAGCCATTGGCATTTTCACAGATTTAGCTCCCAACATATTGGTACGCTCCAGAATTGAATAGATATACTTTGATTGAGTAAGAACCAAACCAGTTTGTTGGGTTGTGACTTCAATACCCAGAAAAAAATGTAACTGACCCAGATCTTTAATGGTAAACTGATGATGAAGGATGTCAGTGAAGTGTCGAAGAAGTGATGCATTATTCCCAGTAAGAATAATATCATCAACGTATACAAGTAAGAAGGCAAGATCATTACCTTTCTTATACAGAAACAAGGAAGGATCAGCCGAAGATGTGGTAAAATCAAGTTGAAAAAGGGTGTCACTTAGTTTTTGGTACCATGCACGAGGAGATTGACGTAAACCATAGATAGCCTTGTGAAGTTTACACATGAGTTGGATATTGTGCATGAGGAACCCACGGTGGTTGCGCCATATATATCTCCTCATTCAAACTCCCATGTAAAAAGGCATTATTGACGTCTAAGCTGATTGATGGGCGATTGCTTGTAATGGAGAGTCGGTACCAATCGAATGGTGGTTGGCTTGATAACGGGATGAAAGTGTCGGTGTAGTCAATGCCTTCTTCTTGATTGTACCTTTCTTTGCAACTAAACGAGCCTGTGTCGATTCTATCGTGCCATCTCGAATTTCTTTTGGTTTTAAAAACCCATTTACATCCAATGATATTTGTTGCTTGAGACGCTGGTACACGACTCCATGTGTTATTCTGCGCCAAGGCATCTAACTCTTTTGCCATTGCACCCCTCCAATGAGGTTCTTTGGAAGCTTGAACATAGGTGGTGGGATCAAGTTCTTGATGAGAGATAGGATGATTGGTAGCAAGCAGTGCCTTGGGTAAAGAAAGGTTTGATTTTGATTTGGCACGAGTTATCATTGTATGAGAAAAAACAGGTTGTGAGTGTGTTGCAGGAGTAGTAGGTGGCAGAGATGAGATAGTTGTAGGACGTCTTCTGGTATATACCTGGGTAATGGAAGGTACAGGTGGAAGATTGACGAGAGAGTTAGAAGCGACATGTTGAGAAGAAGGTGTGGTAGGTTACGGAAAAGAAGTTGAGTCTTGATGACATGGAAGGTTTGTAGGCAAAAGGATCAAATGATAGCAGTTGTAAGGGATATGTCTTGTCAGAAGCAGGTGACACAGAAGGAGGTGGCTGCAAGTCTTTGAAGGGAAATGAATTTTCATCGAAAATAACATGCCTGGAAATGTATATTCTATTGGTGTTAAGATCAAGGCATTTATAACCTTTGTAAATCGAGGAATAACCAATGAATACACAAGGTGTCGATCTGGGAGACAATTTATGAGGAGAGTAATGTCTTGTATGTGGGTAACAACGACAACCAAGGACTCTGAAGAACTGGTAATCGGGTTGCTTCTGAAAAAGTTGCTGAAACGGTGTGTTAAAAGACAGAGCAGAGGAAGGAAGCCGATTTATAATGAAAGTAACGCTCTCAAATATGTCATCGGTATTGAAGTGGAATTCGAGCATGAAACGGTGTTGCCAAACTCGATTCCACATATATGTCCGTGCCTCCTTTCGACAAGCCCATTTTCTTTGGGAGTATAAGGACATGAGATGTGGTATTGAATCGTGGGTTAGCTCTAATGATCGGTAAGAATTGATGCCACCATGATTTGTAAGGTTTTGATCGAGGTAAAGCAGATTTTCAACCGAAGACTTAAAGCGCTCAAACAATGAAGCCACATCACTTTTATTTGAACAAAAATATATCAATTGAACTGAGTATTGATCAGTGAACAACAGTGTAATATCTACTGACTAGTGTGAGACACGATTGGTAATGGTCCCATAAATCACAATGAACAAACTCGATGGTTTATTTGTTGTTGTTGTAGAAGAAGGAAAGGGTTGTTTATGTGATTTTGCTTGAGAATAAGAATCACACACTTAAAATTTGGTTGAATTACAACGTAGCTGCTTGGAAGAAATAATGTGTTGCAAGATAGAAGAAGAAACATGTGCCAAACGGTGATGCCATCTCTCAAAGCTAACCACATCACAGCTTAAAGCCTGAGGATGATTATTGGAGAGGGATAGAGTGTAGAGACCACTATGTAGAATGCCTTGAAGAAGGACCTGCTGGCTTACCCGATCCTTGACAAAACATGAACAGGCATTAAATTCAACAACCACATCATTGTCGAAACCAATCTGCTGATGCTAAGTAAGGGTTTGGAAATAGTTGGCACATGAAGAACATTTGTAAGTATCAGTGGTTGAGAATTAGTGTCTAAATAGCAAGAACCAGTGTGAGAAATTTCCAAAGCCGAGCCATGACCACGAGTTGTTCGGTACCTTCATAGGGAGTATAGGAAGTAAAACAGCAGTTTAGATCGGGAGTGACATGCGCTGAAGCTCCTGAATCAAGGTACCACGTGTCAGGTGGTGTAGAAGATGGTTGAACAAGCAATGCTTGAGGAGCAGGAGATCGATAGCGGAATGGTGGACGAGAAAGAGATGGTTTGTAAGTGGAATCAAAACGTTTATAGCATCTATCGGTTGTATGTCCTTTCTTGGAGCATAACTGACAGGTTGGCTTGTCAACAGACTCAGCATTATGGAAAGAACTTTTGTGTAATGGTTTGGAGCGCCAAGATCCACCTTTGGAAGCCAGAAATGCTTGGAACTGGTGCAGGAGAAGTTCGTCAGATGGAACAGAGAGGTCGGAATTCAAGGTAGAGGCCGCAAGATTTGCTTGAGGTATAGCCTGGGATGACGTAAGAGAAGCAGGTATCGAGACAGATGAAGGTATGGATGCAGAAGCCAAAGCATGCTTTTGAAGTCGTTGCTCATGAGTGAGTAATAAACCTGCTAATTCATTGAACGTAACTGCATCCGATTTAGAATTAAGAGAAACAATGAGAGAATCATATTCGATGCCTAGGCCATGAAGTATATATAGCTGTAGATCTGCCTCGGAGACTAGTGAACCAATCAGTCGAAGTCGATCAGCAATTGAACACTTCTGATCGATGTAAGACCGCATAGAAAGATGTCCTTTCTGCAGAGAATGTAGTTGCATTTTAAGCTCCATAATAGAAGCTAAGGATTGAGATGAAAACCGAAGCTGTAATTCGTGCCAAAGTTCAGCCGATGTAGAACAATACACGACTTGAGAAACAATGGATTCCGAGATAGAACTCAAAAGCCAGGCCAAGAGAAGTTGATCCTGCAGGAACCAGAGTTTATAAGCCGGATTTACACCTGTGGAGGTGGTTGCCGACGGCACTGAGCGAGATCCATCCAGGAAGCCCATGAGATCATGACCACGCACATGTGGAAGAACAAGAAACTTCCAAGAGAGGTAGTTTTCGTGATTTAGTTTGATAGGAATTTGATAGGAAAAAGGATGCGTAGTGGAGTTGAGATCAGTCATGGTGACGAGGAAAGAAAGAAAAAAAAAAAGAATGGATCTTTTTAAGCAATCTTGGCGTGTGCCAATAGCTCTGATACCATATTGAATATTGAGAGAGAGAGAGAATGTTTGATAACTGATTGTATTTCTTATTAACCGAATTGATTACATTAGTTGAGTCTCTTTATAGACCGAGATCTCATATACAACTGATCATAACAAACTTGTAACTAACTACTATGTACAAGCTGTAACTAATCCTATGTAACCATCTGTGTATTGTTGCACTCCTTATGATGTTGCGGTGCTAATGTATCTTGTATGTCTTCGTCAATACAGATCAATCAGTTATAATGGCCAATCACACCCAATCTTTTGACATCCCCATAAAGAAATTTGCAAACATGTACAGATCCAACAGTACAAGTGAATTTGCATTTTTTTTTTGAGGGAGAGAGATGATTTAGTTTTACTGAATTGGTTTTGGGATTTGTAGGTGTTGGATTTTGTATCTAGGTACTTGCCAGCATACAAGGCGTATCTTCCTACACTCTATGCAGAGGGACCTAATGGCTCAAAGCCAGACCGGCTTGCAGTGATCGATATTGATGAAGCAAGAAATCCCATTTAAGGTATCCAATTGTTACCATTTGGGAAATGCCAAGGGTTAACCCAAATAGCTTTGCAACTAAGTTAGCATTTCTTATCGCTTGAAATCTATGCTACTATTTATTGGTTTATCTGTCATTCCCAGGAATTACATGTTACATGTTAGTCGAACCACTTATTGCCATATCATGCTAACTTGGAACCTAATGTGTGAACTGACTTGGCTTGGTCCTTAGTGCAATCTAGGCATAGAAAAAAATGCTCATTGTGAATTAAGCAACACTTAATGAATATGTATTTTTGGTGACATTATCTGTGATAGCATTGCTGAGATGATATGTTTTTGTTTGCAAATACAGTAGAATATGTCAAACCTGCTGCATATTACTGTAATTGGAGTAAATGCTGAGATATATATTACTGCTTTCTCCTGTGACATAAGTTGACCATTGTCCTAATGTCTCTTTTAGGTTAGTATAATGAACATGTAGCAAGTCGTTGTTCATGGAAGGAAAACAAAATGCAAATTATCTACTTCACCTAATTTGATTATACCATGAAGGCATGAACGTTCTGTTTCATCTCCTGTTTTCACCTTCATCTTCTCCTTCTCTTCTCTTAAAATTTATATAGTCTCTATGTAAAATATTGTTCTTTGTTATTGGAGAGGTATGGTAATATAAGTGTAGAGGAAAAAGAAGAGGAAGAGAAGAAGACGTAAAGAAAATGAAAAAAATGCTGTATCAGCTTTGTATGTCAAAATTAAAATATAGTGCAAAGCCCAACATTTTTTTAGATTTTGGGGTTGACTAGTTTGTTTGTATCTCTTATTCTCTTTTATGGAAATCCTGGATACCAGCAATGCCCGTTACTTCTTTAACAGATGTACAAGCATGTGAATAGAATGATCTTAAAGCTTTGTATGCACTGAAGTAGAAAGAATAAGTTAATGTGCATTTCATGCACTTTCACAGAATCTAACAAATACCTACTGTGCGCAGTTGAGTCATAATTTAATTTATTTAACATAACTAACTAGAATCTAACCCGGGTCACCCAGGAAAATTAAAAAAAGAAAGTTGAAAGAAGAGAAGATCGGTGCTGTATTAATATCCGGCAACTGCGCACAGTGGGTATTTTATTATTTCAATTGATAAATTATTATATTACGTATTTAAACGGAAGCTGGTCAATTGGAAACAATTGCATTGATAGTGATGATCATTAATTCCATTTACTCTATATAAAGAGTTGCTTTTGACAGAATACTTCCTATCTCTGTTTCTTACCCCAAGCCACAAACAATAAGAAAATTAACTAATTATAAGCAATACATGCTCAATACATACTTGAAAGTGAAATGTGGTCTATAAGCAGCCTCTTTGAAGCTTCGACGGATGGGCTATTTTAGTTCAGTGCATTTGAGTAAGTTGATTAGTATAAAACTACTAATATTATTTGGTAAAAGGACCAAAATATCAATCTGATATGTTATCACTTCATTTAGTTATTAAGTTAATAAAAATTCAAACAATTTTGTTCCATAACCAAACAAAATTTGAAAATTAACAGAGAAAGAAACTACTAGAAGAAAGATTGCATCACACCTTGCAGCATAAGAGCCTATGCAAGTTGCTAGAGCTTAGAGTACACCATGCGATACAAAAAAGAAAACAAAGCGGCTGATGCATTTTCCAGGATTGAGCATAAACCAGGTGTGCAGTGGTGTTCAAAATGATAGTACCCGGCGTCCTCAATGGATTCCATTAAAGATTTGAGGCAGAGCAATGAACAAAATATAAAACAGGCCTCTTTCTATAACAATAGGTATAAAACTCAAACTGAGAATATATCCGTTGTAGTCTAGCTGGTTAGGATACTCGGCTCTCACCCGAGAGACCCGGGTTCGAGTCCCGGCAACGGAATTTTTGTTTGCTTTCTTTTTTTTTTCTCCACCGAAAAAGTATTGAAGTTTTGAGCGCTATATAATATTTAATCAATGTGCTGTGTAGATCTAATAGATCCCATCCCACTTCCCACCTGTTGTTGTTCTTTCCCGTTGGCGTTTTCAGAATTTATTCATTTATTTATTATGAATAGTGATTGTCAGCCATGTCATTTTCATGTCTAGTGATTGTATTTCTCCAATCTTAGAAACTGCCATCACAGGTTTACCTTACGCCAAGTACAAGCCCTGCTAAAATCATTGTAGTGTGGACTACGATAGATATCATTCATTTAGTTACCAGTCATGCATAAATATCTATCACCATCACTGCTTACATATTCACATCATAATTGTTGATGCTTCAACATTACCCAAAATTAGGTAACCAATGCCTTTTTTTCGTCCTTTCATACTACCATGTCATGTTCATATACGCATAATGTTTTCAAAACACACATAATGCACAGAATAAATCTAAAAGCTAACAACCCTCTGGTACGCCAGTAAGGTCAAGGGTCACCCGGACACATAGTTACAGCATATCTTACCACACTGATATCACTAAAATTACTAAAAATGTAACATAAACGAACCATTCCTTCTAATACAATAAACAAAAAAAAGAAAAAAAAAAAGGCAGCCCCGCGGGCTTATTTCACTAAGCTTAGCTGAGGCCAACCAGGACAGCTGTTTTGCCGGTCACCGGCTGATAGGCAGCGGCTGACTCGAGCCGGTCCCACGCCAACCTCCGCTTCTCTTCCAACTCAGTTCTCCTCTCTTCATCCTCCTTGTACTTCTCCTCACACTCGCTGAACAGCTCCTCATCCATTTCAGAGAGCATCTTTCTTATGTTTATTGTGAGGTTCAGTACCGCCTGGTTCCAATGGTCCCGGGCATTTCTCTCCAAGGAAGGGAGGAGTAATGGGATTAGAGTTTGCCGATTTTGCGCTATAAGACTGATTATGTGATCATTGTTGAACATGAATAGTGTACGCTCAGCTACCTGATTATGTGACCATTGTTGAACATTAAAAGGGCAGAGTGGATTAATAGCTAACATTAACATAAAATGGAAAATCCTGTATCTAAACACTGAAATGGTGAAGTTATATATATGAAGTACAGAAGTTTTCTATATCTTTCTGTTAGAATTTCAAAGTGTTAACACCTAAAGCATAATCAGGTACGAATTGAGAAATGGCGCATGATGAAGTTTACAATTAAGAAAGGAAGAGTTCTGGATGGGTCTTCTTCAATTACGTACATAGTTACGCACCCCCTTAATGTACCCACTTATCATATATATTCACTAACATCATTATGAAAAAAGAAGTGTAACTGAAGGATTATATGTTAGGTATCAGGATTCATTATGAAAAATTCCAAGAACTGCATATGGCTTGTTACCCTGTAGGTATGCATAGAAACCAGACTGTGTAAATTTTAATTCTAGCAAACTTTCTCCAAGCTAACCATAGAAATAATAAGGTATGTACAGTAGAAATAAAATTACAAGTTATTCAAAAGATTTAATGACATTCCTAAGTTCATTTATTCAAGCATTGCATGTTATAATTTCACTACTTCATTCCAAGGATTAATTAGTTATTCTGCACTGCTATATGATGGCAGTTACCTCTAACCAAAAATACAGGTACTCGTCTATCAGTATATAACACCACAGGACATGACCATTGCAGCATCTGATTCTGAACTACACCAGGTCATTTACACTGTGTTCATCCAGCCAGGTTTACAGTCACAAAAATAACACATTAAGCCTACTAACTGTTAATTAAGCAAAAAAAGAATTTGAAGTAATATGGAAAGAAGATTGTACCTGAAAATGAGAGCTATTTAGGCAACATGAAATTCTTTTGAAAAGCGGCACCATGCATTTCTGAAACTCAACCATGTTTGTCGCCTCCAAAATTTCCTCCATCTCACTTAAAAACATCACCTCTTTTTGGCTGTTTGTCACTGGCCAATATCTCAACAACCCCAAAACAATTGAGCTGGCCAATTTTGGCTCTTTCTCCAAATATTGAGAGACACAATAAGTCAACTGTTGCAAATAAACCCCTAAGACTTTAGGTTTGTGCAATGGGATCAGAACACGACTCAGAAAGATCTTGTGTTCCTCCTTTAATGGCAGCGCAAAACCGCTAACCACACTCCCAAAAACTTCCAGAAGCTCAGCTATGCCATTGTGCCGATCAGTCTCGAACACAAACCGGTAAAAGATGTTACTGACTGATTTGCGGATAAATGGCCGGTGAACCATGAACTTACCGTAAATTTTATGTAAAATTGTTTTTAAACAATCTCTCTCTCTGGGATCCTCAGATTCGAATAAATCCAAAAGGCGTAGTATGAAGGAGTGGTCAAAGTACTTCTTTCCTACCTTGGCGTCAAGTGACTGGGACCCAATAAATTTTAATAGAAAATCATAGACCAGCTGCAAGTGGGGCCAGGCTGGCTCAAACATGGGCTCTTCCTCTTCAGCCTCACCTGAATTTGAGCCCGACCCAGACCGGTAACTTGGCGGGAAAACCCGAAACAGATTGATTGCAAACATCTTACAACTAGCAGCGATCATGGTTTCAGTGAACCGGGTGCACACACCCGAGCCGACAAACTCAGTTAGGTCAAGAAGCGCTTGCCTTTTGAGATCTTTCTCTGTGGAGTTTTTGTTCAGGTCAGTGAAGTCAAACTGGACACAGCAAAGGGCTACCTTGCTAATGAAAAGGGAAACTTTTTCAGAGTTGGGTACATCTTTGAAGGGGACCAAGGGTTCAATGCCAGCAATCAGGCTAGAAGGGAACACGGCTGATGACATGCGCTTGACTGAGCTGGCTGATGACCGGGGCCCGCATGCAGTTCCTCCATTGGGGCCGTGTGAAGTGTCGGATACGGTACGGGCAAGACCCGACCCAGAATATGGGTCGTGTTTTGAGGATGAGGATTTGCGGGGAAGCTTGTTTAGAAACTGTTTCCACATCTCCTTTTGCTAGATTTTTGGAAGGTTTTTACTTGAAATGAAAAGGCAAGACAAAGTGTCCACTATCCAGGTTTTATTAGTTGATAAAAAAAAATTTCTCTTTTCTTGTTTTTCTTTCCTTTTTTTGGCGGTTGTAGATTTTAGTAAAATTCTTGCTTGAATTTGGAAGTCAAGAGAGGAAACGGAAAGAAAAAAAAAAGGCAGTACGACTGGTGATTATAGGTTGAAAGCGAGACAAAGGCACGGAGTAGTTGGAACTAGAATTTCAGTGATAACTCAGCACCTTTTGTAGTAAAGAGGCATGAAGCTTGAGAAGAAAAAGGAAACTGTGCAAGATCTCTACACAAAAGATTTGAACAACCAGAAGACTCAAACTTTACTCATACCTCTACCCACATTGCCAAATTGAAGGATGAGAAGCGCGAAGCATACCATTTGAGAAACGAATATCGACCGAACGAGGAGGTTTCGAGCAATTGTGGGGCTGATGGAAAGGCGCCGAGCTGGATCTGGGATTTTGAACCGAGAAATCGAGGGATCTGACAGTGAATTGTGAGGTGACTTAGGTGAGAGAGTGGAGATTGTCAAAGGAAGGAAGGCACGGTACACAGGCTCAGTAAATAATCCCTCGAGATTCCATTAATGGTTTTGAATCAGAGATCCCGATGGTTGTTCTTCCTTCGTGAGCAGTAGAGGCGCAAATAGAAATACTCAAAGAGAGAGATTGCTCTTTTTTGTTTTAACCTTGTAATCTGATATTATTATGTTAGAACCCCCTATGCGAAATGGTCGTACCGGACTCTGTACTGTAACTACTGTTTAGCTATTGCTATTGCTATTGTTATTGCTGAGAATGATTTTTTAATTCTCTTATTTTGGGGAAAAGCAAACCATCCTGTTATATGTGGATGAAGAAAAATTATGCTAAATTTGTAAGTATGAGATTAAAGTTGCAATTATAAAGCAAGTTGGTTTTGATATTTTGCGAGGTTGACGTTGACAGTGCTGCTCCAAAATATGTGTACATCAAAATAGTACCTCAACAGAAAAAGAACCTAAAGAAAGACAAAGCACTTGTGGCACTTAAATACATGAGAGAAAATGATGAAACAAGGGGGAAAAAAGTTAATAATGGGGCCAGGGGCCAGGGAGATTGAAAAATATTTGAAGGGGCCAGGAAGGAAAATCTTGAGAGGGGCTGAGGGGCAGCAGCGCAAAAGCGAACAGACATAAAAAAACAAGGGCTTGCACTTGCACAGTCCACTCCTTTCCTTTGTCAATAAAATCCCATTAATTTATGGATCTTTTCTCGGCCGGGCCTCGAGGGGAATAAAATCGAAAGCGACGGGGGATGGTCCGATGGAGAGTTCTAAGCCGTTAGATCGGATGATGGGGATCTGATGGAGAAGGGAGCGAGCGGTGAGCACTGGTGAGGGGTGAGGGGTGAGGGGTGAGGGAGTGGGGGAGTGTACGGCAGGTGGGACCAGGAGCAAGTCGCGTTTGATGTGACGCCACGCGAGATTTGATAGAGATTTGGCGATTACTGGGCTCTTTATGGGCCGGGCCGACTTATTTAAATCTACTTTGTTTTGAATTTTCTTTTTTAATATATATATAATATTCTTATGTTCAGACAATCAGATAGCTGATTGCATGCATGTTGAGAGATCCTCTCCCTTACAAAACATGCTAGTTCTTTAAAATAGTAACGAAATGATGGCTCCAAGATGTGTCATCGCATCCATCCCATAAGTGACCTGCCTCTCAGCCTCTCGAATTGTAAAGAAATTGTGAGTGCACGGATAAAGAAAATTCATGTAGTCAGTTTAAAGAGGACAAAATAAATATATTTTTTAATTTTTTTTTATGAAAATATACGTATTTATAAGGATATTGGTATAATTTTTTTAAGAGGAGAGATGGGGGGAGCTGCCCCTGAGCTCACTTACATCCACCCTTGAAGGAAGCATGAGGAATCATCTCTAATATTTCCTATATTTGAAAAAGAAAGCCCTTTTTTTGTCCTAGATTTGCGTTTGGTACCACTAAATACAATTTTTTCTGAGCCTCTGAGGGGTCGATCTTATTTCAATTTTATTATCATTAATTCAGTTAAACAAAAGTACTTGGATTTTCCTTGAGGCTTGAGCCAATTTCAAGACAAGTTATAGTAATAAATTAAGTATGTCTTCACTTATGTTTGATATCATTTTACAAGTATTGAACAAAAAACTACTAACGTGAATAAATTTGACTCTTCCGAAAAGAAATGAAAACCAACAGATTATATTTGCTGTTATAAAAAAAATAATGTGAACAAGTTTTTCTGCCACCTTCTAGTGGACGCATAGAATTTATTTAGAATTAGGTTTCATAAACGCGTTAAGCTCATGTACTCCTGCCATGAGATTTAGCAAAAGGAATCCATTTAATCAACTAATTAATTTATTGACAATTTGTCAAGACATACGATGAAGTTTAAATTACTTAATTTTGTAAATGGAATACTCTCTTCTAAGTTATGTTAACACAATCTAGAAAAAGAAAGAATATGTAACAACTTTCACCGGCACCGGATCAGCTGCTCACATACGGGCAGGAAAATCCCGCCGACTATAGAATTAACCCAATGACAGTTTGTCAATGGCATTTATTTTTTTAATTTTTTTATATAGGACTCTCAATAACTCCGACATATATTATTTTTCATATGCCTCTTATAGAATTCAAATATGAGCCACACAGAGAGACGAGATTCAGTACCACTGTACTAAGTACTATGCATGCGGTTCATTTATTTTTTAAATTAATAAATGAGTTCAACTGGGTTACTTTTCTAAACCATTAATTATAACTTTCCAATTGAAAGCTATTCATTTTATAGGAAGCTAGAGAACAAATATTTGTAATGTCTTTCATTAAACTTTCCTTTTAAAGATAAATCTTTAGATTATATCCACAAATCTGTGAGAAAAAAAATCAGAAATTATATTGAAGTCCTTGCATTTCTATACACACACATAATAAGAAAAACAAAATAAAGCATCAGAAAAAATACTTGAAAAAAATGTATTATTTCAATAAGATTAAAAAACAAAAGGCTGAAGAAGACAAATAAAATTATCAAAATGCAAAAATAACATGAAGGAGACGATGTCTTCCTTTAAGCATATGCACCTACAAATCAAAGAAATGCAATGAAATTCAGTCGCTGTTCCAATGAAAAGCATCATATATTTGTCGTAACCTTCTTCCTTCTTAGTTCTTATTAGTTTATAACCGAGTTGAAGAAATGCTATAAAAGATATCGCAAAAGATTCCGTTGCCGGGACTCGAACCCGGGTCTCTCGGGTGAGAGCCGAGTATCCTAACCAACTAGACTACAACGGATTGTCTATTTCGTATATTTAAAAACATATTACTTTCTTACTTATTTTTTGCTTCGGAATTCCAATGCCAATTTCAAAATAAGATGGCAGCCCAGTTCTGATTGTAAAGGTAGGCATTTCAACGGAGAATTTAGAATTTGTGTAACATCTTATTAGTACGCTTTGCGTGTCTTCAACTGACACCTTACATCCAAATTTCATTGCTTGAATCACACAGAAGATCCAAACTTTTTATCATGTAATTAGGAAGGAGGATTGATTCTCATGCAAACTAAATTAAACTATTATTTTTAACACTATTTATACCACCATACAATGAACACAATATAAGACTTGAACGATCATTATGAGATATGGGTTTGTATTATGGGAAGTGGCTGTGCAAACGATATAATGCAAAATATTAAGATATTGGGAAAAAAATCAGAAGATAGTTTTTCTTAATTGTTATTTTAAAGATCCAATTCATCATGCTCTGTGTGATTCGCTACTACAAACAAGCTAGCTATCAAACAATTTATAAGGTCCAAAGTAGATAAAGTTATCAAAAAATTGATTTGACAACGATTATTTAGAGACTTTTCTAACATCTCTTTAATAACTATTCAAAAATTATTGTTAAACTTGATTAACAACCGTTATCAAATATCTTCTTTTGTTGTTGTAGTGAACTCCCATTTTATCTAAATTTAGCTTTAGCATGCCACCAAATTATCATTTGAATTTGTTTTTATCACATCATCAATTTTCTCTCTCAAAATTTAAAAGAGAACGGAAAGTCCCACGAGTTAGTAGTAAATTTTATAAATACTAAATTTTCTATTTTTAATTGATACACTCATACACTTAATTTAGAAAATAAAATGGGACAACTTTGCTTGTGATGAATATTTTGTATTATGTGGTAAAAATGTGCTTAGACGACAATTTTGATGTCATGTTATAGTTAAAATTAGATAAAGTGGTTATGCTCTATATGCTATAAATCTTGACCATGATGCTATTATTCGTTATTTAAACCTTTAGTTCTTTTCCAAGTATATTCTCTCTAATTCATACACGACAAAAAAAAAGCGAAATGATTACTGCATTGTCTATTTGTCTTAATGGCACCATACATATTTACATTCTTTTAAGGGATATTTACTTTGATGATAAACATATTTATACCTTGCATTTTTAGTGATTGAAATGCATTTAGAGGGTATTTGAATCCATGAGCAAATGCAAGGGGATATTTGTACTTTTCTCTTATTTTTTAATTAATTCTTTATTTTGTAAATTTTTCAAAACATGTTATTAGATCACTTGAATAGATTTTTGTTATTTATATTAAAAGGTAACATTTCTTCCCACACAAAAATTAATTTCATAAGATGGAAGTGAACAAGTTAACAACATGTATTTGTGATTTGAAAGTAAAAGTTATATAAATTTTATTTTATTTATTTGCATTTGCACAACATGAAAAATATAACATTTGTTTTTCATATTTGCTGATTTTTTGAAAGATCTTATTAGATATATGTTTCTTTAATCTATTTATTTGCGATAAATTATGTTTGGATATGATGAATTTTAAAATTATATCCTCTCATGCCAAATAAAATATATTAACGAAAACTATTGATTGAACTCAAGAACAGATACCCGAATCTAATGTCTCCACTATAGTTACAACGAGCACACCAGGCCACCACCTAATTTGTAATATTTACTCAGAATATAAAACAAAAAGAAAACTAACTTGGAAATAAAAATAAGTAACGGATGTGATTTTCGCTTAAAACCGCTTCAAGTCTTGCTAAATTTTTCCAACCGGAAACAATTCCATTTTTCAAAACACGAGGAGGCATTTGTGATTTGTGCAAGTGCAACGGGAAGGAATCAGTAATCCTAGTTAAAATCAGCCCAAATAGGCCCAACAGGAAACAATCCTTGGCCCATTTTCTATAAGCCTTTCCTTTCTCTTCTTCTCTTCATGATTTATTTCTTCAATACCCGACAGGCGACAGGAAACACCGCAACATTTCTTTCTTTTTTTGTCGGGTGCTTTCTCCATCCTAAGTCCTAACCTAACATCTCCTACTGCGAGATCACTTCTTTCGCAAAATTGAGAGGTAAGAGTTGCAATTTCAGGGTTGGTATATATGTTGGATGGGAAGTTGATTTGAGTTGATTTTGTGAGAATTTCCCACAGAAATCTTGTTTGTTTACCTTCTACTATTTCTACTACTACTACAACAACGACGACGACTTTAGCCCCAAATAATCACAACCAGAATCTTGCTTGTTTACATTATGCTGGCAATTGTAGGTGCCTGTCTGGCCTAAACACCTTAATTTAAAACCACAAATAATCAATCTTCCATGCACTTGACAGCTGAACAGATTAAAATGTAATTAATTCGGATTTTAAGCATATAAGTTTGAAACTTTTGAGGAAATTCTGAAGTTTCATTGTTTATTTTCCATCTTTTTCTGTTTTTGCTAATTGTTTCTGTTATAGTTATTTTCTCTTTGCCTTTGACTCTCTTTTTTGGTTGGTTTATGCCCAATGATGAAGTGTTGATCAATGTGAAAATCGAGACAGTTGAATATCCTGTGCTGTACGGGTAATTTCTTTCACACAAAGATATAAAAGCTTTCTCTTTCAAGATGCAAGTAAGATTGATTTAGTCCCTTATTAGAAGAGTCTGAAAATTTTACGGGTGGAGATCCCTTGACAATTAATAATCTTGATAACCAAACACACCTTATTACAAGAACTATATGGGTATACCAACAATTTACCCTTTTATTTTTTTTGGAAGAATTGAAAATCAGATGAGTCCATATCCTCTGATGGAATCTAGCACAATTCTTGCACTACTCCTTGTACCATCCAAACACACCCTCAGAGTATCTGTATCCTACTTGGTACTGGAAAGAAAAGCTGGCTTCTTCTATGGTTTGGCTGTCTATGAATTTTGAAATATGTGTGATCACAAGCTTTCTGAGGGCAACTTTTTAGTAGATTTTCTTCTCTTAAACATGAATTCTTCTAAACGGTTTGTGATAATTAGCTGTGTCTGACTGACAAGATATATATCACATCATTTTGCTACTGGTACATTTTTTTTGTTCCCTCTCTTGGTATGCTTTTGGCAAAACTAAGCCACGATAAGGCACAGCAAAGTATTGAAACAGGGAACCAATCATGCCATGGTCGCTATTAGCCTACATATGGAACAAATGTTGCTTAGTGCTATATATAACTGAAAATTAAATCTGTTGCTGGCATATGCTTCATAATGACTTGATGTTGGTAAGTTTCTGAAACATCGTTTATGTTGGAAAATTTTCATGTATATACACTTGCAAAACCTTGAAATATGGCTTCATAAATTAAGTTCTTTATACTGCTCTAAAATGTTCCATTTGTTTCTTGGAAGGAAGGCATGCTATGAGACGGATGGAATTAGTTGTCAGTACTCAGTAAACTGGATGATAAGATACGGGATATACTTATATAGTGTTTGTTGTTTACCTTATACGTAGTGTCTATGGTTTAATGTTCCTGTACTTAGTTTAATTTTTAAACTTTTTTACACATATACTATGTTTTCCATTTACTTTCCCTTTTTATCTGAAGCATATTTAATTTTTTTATCTTCTTCGCTTGTACTATTTTCTACATTTAATTTCTCTGTTTTTCAGAAATATTTTGGGTACAATGCATATGTTAAGAAGCTCTCGTTAGGCTGGCGCTACTGGTCTCCATGACCCCGGTTAAGCCTCATTTTGGTACAGGAACATAAAAACACTGCAATTACAACCGTGGTGTGTGTTGCAGGTTTCAAGAAGAAAGTTTGTTATCTATAATCAAATCATCAAATTGTTCTCTTGTTTAATTATGTGCAAGAGTTTGCGAGCCAGCATAAGTCATAACAACAATTTAGTTATTTTTGTGTTAAAAGGTTAAAACGAATATGTAGTTAATTTTCCTGGAGAGAGAATATATATACTCTCTCTCCAGGAAATATATATATAATATATATATATATATATATATATATATATGCTACGGGAAGCATGATCTTTTTGTACTGGTCGTGAAAGAATGTCTTGGATACATGACAAAAAGCCAAATCAAAAGAAATCAAGATATGACTTTTTCTGCTATATTAATATATCACATATAGTCCTTATAACTAAATAACAGATGCAGCAGAATTAGCAAAACAGTCCACAACATAGATACTAATGGAGAACATATTTGTCTTTAGAGATAGGTATGATCGTTTTCGTGTGCTCAATATTGAGAATTACTAGCAACATTCAAAAGACTAAACAATCAACCAGTTAAGACACTTTATGATTAATTAAACCACTGTCATTTTATGTTTGAAGAAAACTATTGAAAGAAATTAAGCAAAAAACATTCTATTTGATGGTTTAGAACATGATTATTTCTTAAGAAATTCCATTTGATGGTTTAGAACATGATTATTCCATTTGATGGTTTAGAACATGATTATTTCTTAAGTATTTGTATTTTGTAAATTAAAAATATTTTACAGTAGAAAATAAAGAACATGTTTGGGTTAATGTTATAGTTTAGGTACGACTAAATAACAAAGAATAAAAACTGAAAGTATTGCGCGACTTATTGAAAAAAAAAAAACAGCTGGTAGGCTTGGCGGGGAATAAGAATTAAACATGGAGACCGGAATGAATTCACCAGAAAGAGTAATTGTGCAAGGAAGTACTTCAATTTGTCAAGCCACAAATTGGATTTGGTTATTGGGAAGTGCCTTGAAATAAATAGTGCTTTGTGCAGCTCTCTTCTCCTCTCCTTTCTGATTTGATTTCTTCATCGGCCTTGGGCAACTCTCTTAATCCAGCTCCCTTATTTTTGGGTAATCTGTTATAAGAGCAGTACGATTTTAGATAATAATATGTAAGTTAATGAGAAAAAATTTTATCTGTTTTTGTAAAATGCTAGACCAAAAATATTTTCTCACGGTCCCCTCTATGTGATTTGACCTGCAATGCCAGAGAAAATGGGCAGAATAGAAAGGGACTTTGAAAATAGACAAATTTGATATCGCATCACAAATTCCATTCAAGTAGCAATTCAGTATTTCAGTTTATGATTGAGCAAGTCCATTACTTTCAAGCAACAAATCAGTTTATGATTGTTGAACTTTGATAGAACCTACCAAGTACTAAACCAGTGTTTTAATAAGATCCAAAGCTCCCAAGTGATATACATGAAGTTACCGAAAACCAAAAAAAAAAGAAATGGGAAAAAAAATCAAGGGACACTTAGAGCAACAACTTGCTTCACTAGGTTAACATCAAGATAAACTGCTAATAAACTTGAGTGGTCCACCACTAGAGATTCATTTTCTTTCAAGCATTCCCATGCAGCTGAGATATCTCATTCCTATACAAATTTAAAAAATACGTAAGAACTTCAATTTTGGTTGTGCAGCTACAATCCAGTTTATAAAAAGGGCAATAAATACTTTGTTTTATTGTCAATTTTTCTGTGCATTATAGAAAGGCAACATGGGCTTATTTACCTCTAATTTGCTTTTAGCTTCAGGGTCAAATGTCTTGCAAAGAATCTCATAGCTTTTCTCAGCTCCAATCTGATAAAAGAAAATAATAGAAACAAAAGATTATTGAAAAAATAAATAACAAACATCCAAGAGAACTTCTATAGAGATCCATTGGTGATGTATGGTATCGGTTGAACATACTTTCTGAAATTTGAAATGATAGGCCAATTGTTCTACCTAAACACAGATCATACAAGGTGTAACTTGAAATTGTTTTGCTGTTCCTATTTGTGCTAAAAAGAACCAGTTACAAATAGAACGTGCAATTTTGAAAACTTTAGACATACTAATTTTGTCTTCAATCTAGCTTAGGAATTTCAAAAGGCGTGATTTATAGCGTCACATACACGATTTGTGAACACTGGCAAAACCACAAAACTATGTTTTCAATTCTAAGACAATAAATTAAAGAAAAATTGTGGGATTTATACCAATGGATCCACACGCGATGGTGAAGTATTTGATACAACATATCTGCATCAAAAATGTCATATTTGAGTCTGTTAATGCATAAAAGAAAATGGACCAATTAAAGATAAACAGCCAAACGACTAGGTTTTTGTCATTTCTTTTAATTTCAATTTCAGGCAAGCAAATTGTAGAAAATCAATTTAACTGTCACAACAATCATAAAGCTTTATGACAACCAAAATTACATGTATACTGAAATAACGAACTGACATGATAGCGTGGTATGGTACCAGATGATGAAAGAAAGTCAAAAAGTTTCATGGCTCACCTCAGTCTGTTACTATAAAAGTTAATAGCATATTCATTTGATTTCTGAACTGTTAGCATTACAGCTCCCATCTTGTTCTGCAAAATTCAGAACTGGATGTTATGTTTTGTGATAAAAAGAATTAAAAGATGATGTCCACATATTTTTTCATTGAATGGTCATTTTCTCTACATCAGAATATGACAGGATCTTGCCGAGATTATACAATAACTACAAAAAAAAAATGCTGAGTACAATTACTATGGTTTAGGTCACGATTTTAGAATGGATGCAAAATTGCAAATACTTTCCATGCATTTCTGTTGTGAGATGGAAGAAAAATTGTTCAAAGAGCATTCCATCAAATTAGAAAGGAACAAGAGAAAAATGGAAAAAAGAAAACAACAACCTTCGAGCAATAAGCTCAATTAGCTGCATCAAGAATTTGCCTAACCCCTTTCCCTGTGCACACGACTCGAGTTGCAGCTCATACACATAAGCCACCGGCACATCCTCTTCAACCACAAAACGGTAATGTACAAACCCTACAAATCGATCATGGCCATCCATCAGGCCAGCATTATCAATTCCATCTTCTGGTTTCTTGGTATTCAATGGCCGAACAAATATGTACCGAGCTTCTGGCACAGTCATTTCTCTTCTTTTCACTTTCTCTTCTGCGGGCCACTCTGGACCATAGTATCTCTCCATATTTACCTTCAAGTTTATATGAGGTTTAGTGAGAAATGTATCAGGTATTCAGGTACCCTTGAGTAAGCATGTCGGAACTTAATTCTGATCTCAATCTAAATTCCAAAATATTCTATAAAGGGCATGACTGAAATGGTCAAAATTACAGGTCAAGAGGCATTAAAACCATTTTACCTTCAAAAGATTTTGAATATATTTCTTTGTAGGGGAAGAGAGATGGTCCCCATTTTCAGATTCCATGTGGACTGAAATACCTGATTCATCAAAACAGTAATAGGTTATTGAAATACTGTCCAATGCAAAAAGCAATCAAAACAGCCAATGAATCTTAACCTCACCATTTCTATCG
Source organism: Schoenoplectus tabernaemontani (assembly GCA_037127355.1). Taxonomy (NCBI): domain Eukaryota; kingdom Viridiplantae; phylum Streptophyta; class Magnoliopsida; order Poales; family Cyperaceae; genus Schoenoplectus; species Schoenoplectus tabernaemontani. The sequence goes on along the minus strand of CM073742.1, from coordinate 22,773,638 downwards.
TACTGACAAAAGGGAAGAAAGGAGGTGAGATGGTCTTTTACAGAAACAGCATTTCGGATAACTTCATCAATAGCCTTTTTCTTCTCCAATACCTAGCAACAACAGAAACAGCAGAGGAAATGAGAATGTGTTGGTCTGAAGACTGCTAAGGAAAGAAAGAGGTGAAATAATAATTAGCAAAGAAGCTGTTACCTCCTTCCGCTTGAGCCTCCTCTCTTTTGCGTTATGCGATGCTTTATCATCCATCTTGATTCGATTCCTTTACGAGTTTCGTTAGAGTAGAAGCCCGAGAAATGAAGAAGAGCGAAGAACCGGAGAAAAAGACGAGCTGAGGTTATTTTCTGAATCAGTGTTGCCTCTCTCCAGTTCTCATATATTTGTTAACACTTAACTTAACAGGCAGATTCCTTGGGAGTTGGGACTGAATGAGAAAAAGAGGAAGTTTCTTGGGCCATTGGACCATCGGGCCACCGGTGGATTAGATTAGAGGAAGGATTTTTCTTAGGTGGTTACTAGTTAGAACAAGAAAGGAACTTTGTTGTAATGGCAAAATAAAATTAAACAAAGTATAGGTACTTGTGCATCTGCCTTGCTAGTGTTTAAGCATCGTCTTTAAAGGTCGGTTCAGGTTTCTTAAGGATCAAGGCTAGCGGGCCTAACAAAACGGCAGGGTAAAAATCAAATTTGATAAGGATTTTTAGAGGATCGAGTTCAAAGAGCTTGATTTTTAAAGAAGTAAATCTGATACTTACTAAGTCCTTAGAACTCTAAGGACCGGATAAGAATCGACGGATAAAAATTTGATATATTTTTTTACTATTAAGTAATTTTTAATATTAATTTATATTTATATAAAGATATTAAATTATATTTTTCTATTTTCTATTTTATTTTAATTTTTCTGCTTTTTTGAATTATTTAAGTGTAATTAATATATAATATAAAAAATTAAAGAAAACATTTGAAAAAAATCAGTTAAGGATCGGAAATTGTCGGATTTAATAAGGACTGAATTAAAAAGATATATTTTCTTAAATTTAACTTGATACTTAAGAAATTAGTCCTTATCATTAGAAAATGTGGGTCGAACTTATAAAAGCTGAATAAAAACTGAATTTTTTTAAATAACAGATCCGATCATATTCAAAATCAAATTCTTATAAACTATGCCTGCCGGTGTTCCTTTTCGACAAAAAAAAAAAAAAGAGTTTTTGAGATAGGCACCTGGTCTTGGTCGGTTTCACTGTCCTTCGGAAAGAAAGTTGATAGGACGTTTATAACTAATTGGAATTTTATGATTACAAAAACATCAGCAGCTTTTAATCTCAAATAAATTGAAATAATTAAAAATAAAAATTAATTTGAAATCATAAAATTCAGAGATCATAAAATATTGAAATTTTATGATTTGGAAAGTTCTAAAACGGATTACCACGTTCATGCGATGGGCGCAGGTAATATAGTGTCCTGCTCGAAATTGATTCATACCAAATTTCAGTCCAAAACGAGAAAAGCCATTGTCTTCCACCTGTCTCAGAATTTTCTCAGACGCCAAGCGACCATGTGGAAATTATTGGAAAATAAAAGAAAAATTAGTCCAATACAAAGCCTTCTTTTTTTACAAATATTTCCAAACAAAGCATATGGAAGATTGCCATTTATATAACGGTTTCTCTTAATAGGAACCGGTCATGTACACTTCAATTTCACAACGCAATAACTACAATGAAAAGCTAACCCACAGTTCTCGATGTTCCCACAACTTATCGCATGACAACATCATGGCAACAACGAAAATATTACATATATACAAAACCATCATAAACATGCTTCTACATAATATAGCACTATGTTTCTACATAATACAGCACTTGTTAATGCATAAGTAGAACTGTAGAAACGTCTAAAACTCTATATTTAGTTCATCTTCTTTTCCCCTCTATATGATGTGGTAGACGGACATGACAGGAAACTAGGAAAGTTAGCACACAACAGATTTCAGCCACTAGAATAAATTTTATCAGATAATAAAAGAACCAACATCCCATGATTCCTCTAGACAGAAAACCACTAGCTAGATAAGAAAACCACAAACTCTTAATACAACAACATACTGCCTAGGACAAGAAACAACGGAACCTATTTACACTCTTGACTTTCCATTTGCATTGTGAGCATCCTCTCATCCCCATGCAGACATTGCCCCATACAAACAGGATGCAGAGAGCAATTGCAATACATTGAACAAATTTGGCACCTGCATCCTATCATCTTGGACCCGAACTTATTTAAGCACAGAGCCCTATTGTGATCTCTTTGCTTCACGCAACCATCTTGGCTAGGAGATTCATGTCCAATATCTTGACATCAAATGAGTCATCAAGCTTCACAATGCCATCAGAGCCATCAACTCCAATAAGCTTACCAGTGGATCCACGTAAAGCACCATTCATAACCTTTATCTTCTCAGACTTCTTGGGACGGATCACCTCCACATCTGTCTGAGCGACTGTATACACATCACCATTGCCAGATGCCCCCATTGCAACTCGGTATGACCCATCCTGACAAATAGAAAACAGATAATGTTTGCCACTTAAAATTGTACACCACCAAGGTAATTTTCAATTATAACCTGTTTTCAAGAAGAGATATCAAACATACCGGTAAGACCTCTCGAATAACACCGAGGCAAATATCCTCACCAGGCCTCAGAACATTCACTAGCACATCTGGCACGCACCAAATTGACTCCCCTTCGCCTCCTGCATATAAATATGAATTTAGCACAAATTACAAAACAAGACAGCTGCTGAAAAGAAATAAACATTTCACCATCAACCATTCACCACAAAAGTCCTATTTATACCCCCAAACCAATGCAATGAGAAGCAACAAACCTCCCATCGGAGACATGATATCCATTCCGACATTGCCAGGAGTCATTGGTTGACCAGGAGTTCCTGGTAAATAAGACGCAGAGCTTGGAGTCATCGGCTGACCCACAGGCGTTGATGGGACATAAGGGCTCGGCGCATTGGCTGCACATGAAAAGGAAAGAAGGTCAGACAACTCATCTGTTAACCAGTTTACAAAGAGAGAAGATAAAGCAACTCAAGACTTGGTGGATTACCATAGCTGTCCCTTGGAGTTGGAGCGTCATTATAACTACCACCTGGAGTATTAGCCCAGCCAGAGCCTGGAGTAGGAGCCTCATATGGTCTTGCGGGTGGAGTTGACGGCTGAAATGAAGGCAATGAATAATAAGTACAATATGATAGATTCACAATTATAAGAACATGTATGCCACCACAAGTCTTTCTAAGAAGCAATTGTAGTCTGAAAATATCTTGCTTTTTCCTCTGATGGACGATCAATAGTAATAAAATAAGATAAAGAATTGAATCCAGTAAAATGCATAACATACGTGGTACGCTGGACTGCTTCCCCAGGTAGCAGGGTTTGCATCTTCCCATGTGTCCCTGAAATTTACATCATTTACAACACTATTAATTTTCACAAACAATAACAAGGAGAAGGGGAATAAAAAAAGAAAGAAATAGATGCACCAACCTTGCAGGACTCGTAGGATACCGGTTTCTCATAGGTGTTCTCATACCATCATGAATGGGTGTTGCTGCACCAATATAAGAGGAAAAGAAAGTTAAAATAATAGATAACTACACTCTCCGTCCAAATTCCAAACAACTTATCCAAGTATCCCACAAACAGGAATCTGGTAATTGAGAATCAGCTAACCTCCACGGTCACGCATGGGAGTTTGGAAAGGATGAAGAGGTGTTCTTGACGGATGGATAGGCGTCTCGCCCCCAAGTGAGTACCTCGGTTCCCTGATTCACACAAGATGGAATTGCTAAATTCAAAGCACAATGAAATCTTCCTACTGGAATTAAAAATATACTATTAAAGTTACTAACCGGAAAGTAGTCACTTGAGGAACTTCATCTGTGATTTGGTTTCTGTTTACTGTTCATATTATGCAGTGTAATTAATTAATAAAAAAAATTCCCCACAGGAGAGGGAGGGAGGGGGGGGGGGGGAGCGAGACAGAGGCAATACCAGTGACATTCTTCATTTGAGAATCCAGTTCAACACGAACTGTTGTGCCCTTAACCTCGGTAACACGCCCCTTATATCCTTTGAAGGGACCGCCTTTTATTCTTACAGATTTCCCCACCAACTCATTTCCATGCCCCCTTCCACCACCTCCAAACCTCCCACCGCCTCCAAATCTCCCACCGCCACCAACTGTGACACAATATAAATCAAGTGATCAGTACACATCTCATCACACAAGTTAAATACTTCTCTCTTAATGTGAAGGAAACATTACAGTTGGAAGGAGGTTGTCTAGGGGGTAGCCCTCCTTGGGGTTTGAAAGATCTTAGATCCCCAAATCTTAAACCCAATTCATCGCCACCCTGCAATGAGAGAAACAAACTTGATTATACTTGGCAGAGGGTGTGTGTGTGTGTGTGTGTGTGTGAGAGAGAGAGAGAGAGAGATGAGGTTAAATTACTGTCAAACTATGGACATATGAACTCAATGAACATATATTTGAACAATTAAATCCATTGACAAGGACAAAAATGTATGCGCGTGCAAGTGTGTGTGAGAGATGTTAAATTACTGATAACTAGGGATACAAGAATTCATTGAACATACATTTGAACGATTAGATCCACCCACAAGCACACAAGACTGAGCTTTAGCACAAATGAAGCCAGCATGCTCGAGGTAGTGTCGATCATGTATGAACAATATCCCCCTGTGGATGTGCTCCACCGGACCTTGCTTGCCCTGCTTTTAAAGAAAAGAGGTTATCTACAAATAAGCACAATTGCTGAGGAAGGCTTTGCATGTTATCTGACGACCTGATTATATGAAAATCAACTGCCGAGGATAGTTTTACCTTGAGAGGCCCTTCAACAACTCGAACAATATCCTTGGTTGAGACGACATTATTTGAGCGATCTTTGGCACTTGTGCGCCTCTCAATTTTGTTCTTGATTTCTCTCAGTTTCACAAGGGCCACCTCTGGTCGATCAGGTACCCCTTTGAGAACCTAGCAGACAAGTTAAACATACTTAGATTGGATTAAATCAACGAGGAAAAAGGGTATAGCAGAAGGGAGATATTCAAATTCATCTTGCCTGGAATGCTTCACTCTCCACCCTAATGATAACACCAAACGACAAGTTGCTACACAAGTAACAAAAAGCAACAATTATCAATAAAAAGTACATAAAATGCTGCCCTCATATGTTATGAAATGGATGGAAGACGATTCTTACTCTAGTAACACAAGATCATGCAACTCATAATCTCCAATTCGGGTAATGCCCGTAGTAATCTCTGAGCTCTCCACAACATGATCCGCAAAAACACGGATCTGCACCAGCAAAAGTAACAAATAAATGAAGATCATTTTCCATCAGCACTCAGTGTTTGTAAAACTAGAAGGTTGGCTTGCTTACATGCTCTTTCGTAGTATCAGACAATATAATCAGAACATGACCTTCCACCTTGACAACCATGCCAGTTGCCCCTTCCTGAACCCCAGACACCACTTTCACATGGTCTCCGGTCTTAAAAAACTTGCACAGCTCCTTTTCATTAAAAGAAAGTGTTTTCTGGATAAAAGTGTATTTATTAGAAAACAAAACCTCAGAGCCATTCTAACATCACATGTAAATCTTCAAACTTCAACACTTAAGATCAGCTTTATGTGTACTCCATCGAATACTAATAACAGGAAAACATATAACATAAGTAAAGAAGAGACTCACAGGAAGACCAGGCATCTTTGGCTTTATATGGACAGTGTCCTCTTCCACTTTTTCAACCCAGCCCTCCAAATTTTTTAAATCACCGCGGACCACTATGACAGCATCACCCTTCATGAAGTGGCCTTTCTTTCTGTTTGCAAACAGAGTGGACAAGCTGGCTAGGTCTCCACTTGTATCTTCACCAGGTTTCCTGAACTTCTCCAATTCATCAAATGTTGGCTGGATGTTGTTAACATTAATGGATTTCATTGACACGGTCTTATACAGGAAACCATCCTTGAACATCAAACCTTCAACACAATCAAATATTTCACCAGACTCTCCTCTTCTGCGTTCTACTCTCAGTTTCAATTCCCTGATTGCAACCCAATTGAGAAACAAGGCATCAGAGAAGAAAAAAAAATATATACTAATGCAAAACAGAAACAAGAATTTTGGTACCACCCAAGGTAGTCGAAAGCGAAAGGCGCGGTCAAGGCGCAAATGGTTGAAATCGTCTAAGGCGCAAAGCACACAAAAAAGCGCGCGCCTGAGTAATATGAGGCACATAATTATATTTAATATAATTAATATAATGGCTTGATAAAAATAAAATTGATATAGAAATGCATTATCATTAACTTTATTTCTTATTTTTAAATAATATATAATATGTTAGAATACAAAAACATAAATAAAATACTTAAATTTCATTTCAAGTAAAACAAAAAAATGCAATTAAAAGTTTGCATTGTAATTTAATATTCTAAATATTTAATATCAAAATCTCAATAGAACATAACTAAACTTCGATTATGTTTATCTGCAACTGTTACAAAATATAAATATAAATATATCGATGATATACAAAATAACAGTAAAATATGTACACATACAATATTACTCATCATCTCACCAAATTTCTAAATAAAATAAGGTTAGTTTATTTACATGTTATAATGATAGATTTGATTATTAATTTATTATTTAACTTTTATTTTTTACATGGTATATTATGGTAGTTCAGAAACTTTTAATCTAAAAGGGTACATATTATTTATAACAAGATATGATAAGGTTTTTAATATTATTTCTTTTTATTTTTCATATTTCTTTATTTTGTTGTCATCTTTATTAGCATTTCATCAAAATTGCATTTTGAAGGCACATAAAATTTTAAATCAAAAAGGCTAAATGTTTTAAAGTCATTAAATTTAAATATTATAATAAATTGAACTTTGATGTAAAAAAATTCATCAAGCACGCGCCTCCTTGCACTTCTCGCCTTTTGCGCCTCACCAAAAAGCGCACAAAAGCGCGCGCTTTATAACCGTGCCCACCTCTCAAACCCAAAAAAGCGAAGATTGTTTTTGCGCCTCGCCTTTGCGCTTAAGGGAGCGCTTTTTGCACTTTTGACTGCACTGGTACCACCATAGAAGTTAGTATCGTACGATACGAGATACGTATCGCACGATTCAATACGAGTCAGAGGGTTAACGAGACAAATCGTACCTATGTATCGCGAGCGCAGTGAATCGCCGGAATCGCAACGATACCGACGAGCGATACGTGTATCGTATCGGATCGTAAGTATTTACGATTCTGAAATACGGTGACGAGATTCACTCCTGGCGGTGACGAGATTCACTCCCAATGGCGACAATGCTCAACGATGACGATGCTTCGCGATGACGGATTCACTCCCGTGGGTCGCGGAGAGCCATTGGGAGTGAATCTTGTCGCCATTGCGGAGAGCCAACCGTCATAGGTCAAGTGAATCGCCATCCTCGTCGCCATCGAGAAGAATGGCTTCTTCTGGCGTTTAATTGCTTCTTCGCCATCGAGAAACAGATTGCAAAGGTTTAAAACTTTAAATATTTAACTATGTAATAATTTATTTGTTTATAAATTATAATTACATAATTTATTTGTTTATAAATTATAATTACATAATTTATTTGTTTATAAATTATAATTACATAATTTATTTGTTTATAAATTATAATTACATAGTTTATTTGTTTATAAATACATAGTTTATAATATATTCTTTTGTTAATTACTAGAACATGGTGATAGTTTTTTTGTCAGTTAATATATTTTTTTGTTAGTTACTAATTTACTATAACTTATTTTGTTATTTTAAAATAGTTTAGCGTATCTTAATGATACGATACGATACACAATACGATACAAAATACAACGATACACGATACATTTTACGATTCAACTTCTATGGGTACCACCATCTCCTCCCATTATCAGAGACAAACGATCTAAAAGAATAAATACCTCGCTTCCTCTTTGTTAAAGAATCTTGGTGGAGGTACAAATGCCTTTTTTTTTGGCATCTCTGCATTTTGCTGTAAATATTGATAAGAATACAAGTGAGTCTGATTGCAATATCTCTGTTATTTTAAATCCTGAAACCAACCAAAAAAAGACAGTATACACCATTTTACAGTTATGACACTCACATTAACATAATAAGCATTTAAGACCATAAGTGCATTAAAAGTTGAGTTCAATTGCAACAAAAGATGTATGGTGTGAGAGACTTACAAGCTTATTAGCAATCATTTGCAAATCAACCCTGGGAATGAGCTTGACAGTAACCCTTTGGCGTACATTATCAACATCAATCACCTGTACCACAAATAAAAAAACATCAGGTCATGAAAGCATGAGCAGAGCAACTAAAGAGGAAAAATAAACAAATCAGAAGGCTGAGAATAGTACCTTAGCAAGATCTCCTTTGTAAATTCCCAACTTCATCCGGACCCAAGCATCAATCGCGAGATCAACAACCTTACTCTCAACTGATAGAACATCAGTCATTTCCTTTATTGGAACAAGCATGATCTTGGCCGATGAATAGATATTCCGCAAGCCTTTGCAAGCCTGTAATCGAGCAAAATAATTAGGTTCAAAGAGGCAAGCTAAACACTAATAAGAAAGAAGAAACTGAGAGAATAAGAAAACCTCTTTAACATGAGCTTCTTTCTCAGCTTCTACATATATGTAGTTCTTCAGATGGTCCAAGGCAATAACTGACCTGATCTGGAGGTCAGATCTATCTATGTACTTCTGCATAAGGCATATTGCCACTTCACGCTCATGGCCAATCTGAACCCATAACGAAACCAATTATAAATTAAACAAACCACAACTACAATCCTATAGAATGGAAAATAAATATTTATATATGACATGAATTCTAGAGAAGTGTGACAGCAAACTCACAGCACATTTGACCATCCACAGCTTGGGGTCCTTGACAGAGGGGAGGAGAGCCTGCTGTTCGACATCAGTTGCATCCTCAGCATACTCCATGTGGTGAGACCTGGCATAACGCTCCTTCACCTTGCGCTCGATCTCATCCACGTCTTCCTCATGCTCCTCCTCGATAAAAGCCGGTCGACGCATCCTATGTCTATCTGGCTCTTCTCCCAGGTCTGCCCCCTCGTCTATGAAACCTGCCATATTTTTAGTTTTTCTAGCATTAGAATAGAAATTATGCATACAAAGCTGGTCGTTGAATCTAAAGCATTGAAATTAAGAAAATACATACATAAGAAAACAAAATTTATTTGCTTTTACCATCTTCTCCTTCCTCCTCCTCCTCTTCCTCCTCGTCTTCATCCACCTCCGCCTCCAATTCAAAGAACTGCGACCCACGGGGCTTCTTCTTCTTGCTGCTACGACCTCCTCCGCCGTAATCCTCGTCTTCATCGTCTTCCTCCTCCTCTTCCTCGTCGTCCTCTATTGCTGTGTCGTCGATGAAATCAGATCGAGCCCTTTTCTTTCCGCCGCTGGACGACGCCTTGCTTTCCTTGTCGCCTCTTCCGCTTTTTCTTCCTCTTTCCTCCTCTTCTTCCTCCTCCTCCTCCAATTCGTCCTCCAGATCCTCTTCGTATACGTCGTCCTGCTCATCTTCCACCTCCACTCCGTCGTCATCTTCATCGTAGTCGCGGCGTGCCATGGCTGAGAAAGCTAATCAAGCTAATGGAGGAGGGTGTTTTGGGTGAAGGTTAGGGTTAGGGTTCGCGGTGGGAGGAGCCGGAGAGGAGCTCGAGCAGTCATGTAAAGCTGTAAACTATCACTATATTGAACTTGGCAAAAGACCTACCATCGAGGATACGATTTTGCTGCCATAGATCTAAGCGCTTACTGGACGGTCCAATTTAGAATAAACGGCCGCGATTTTATAGAAGAGGTTTTTAAAAAGTTCTGTTGTGGATCTCATCAATTACTGACACAATGACAACTCACTGCTATAGCAAACTATAACAGCAAAATCATCGAGTATCAATTTTATTTTTATTTGATAATAATAGCATTTTATTCATAATATAGAAATGAATTTCCCCAAGTTTTAAAAATCAGAAATTTATTTCACAGAAATAAAATAATAGTATTGGGTGTTCCATTCATATCTATCCTGAATTCACTAGATCTGCATTACTATTAATATATAAGAATTTTATATTAATTAATATAAGAATGAGATTGTAGTGTTTTGCAAAGTAAATGGAGATCGTGTGTTTTACGTTCTTAAATTTAAGTCAGAAATAACTGATCTGAACCTTAATCTAATCTTCATATAAAATTTTATCAACAAACCAAATTTATATGGGGTCATCATATATATTTACACATTTATCTGAAGTGAAATTAGATTTATAACCTTGAAATAGCTGAAATTGAACTACTTAGAAATGGCTTTAAAAATTTACTGTATAACCAAAACTATGAATGAACATATGAAATTTGAGTGAGATTTTGTGACCCCACTCAGTTATATATGGAACTGTTTTTTTTTTCCTTTACATGTAAAGCATCGTAGCTAAACTCTTAATATAATGTTATTAATAAATATGAGTTCATGAGTTTACTGTTTGGTTTAATTCGATGTGTTCTTGATTAGGCTTACACTATTTAATTGCATTAATTTTTGCTTCTACAATTTTTGTGTTCAACATTTAGTATATCTTTAAGATTTAGTACTTTACTTTCTTATGGAATAAAGAAAGCTAACGAATATTTCATAAAAAAAATTCTGCATTATTATTATTTTGAAGAAAAATCTAATGATTGCTAAATCTAATGTTACACTATTAATTTTAGAAAATAATAGTGTAACATTTTGTTGTGTTGTAGTTATAGTGGTTGTTGTTAATAATGATAACGAAAACATTATTATATAAAAAGTAATATAATATTTAGGACGGTAATCGGATGGATCAGATTAGTATGATTTTTTGAAAGAAATCGAGTCGGGTCGGGTCAAAGTCGAGCCAGGTCAAATCAATAATTTTGATTGGATTATAAATTATTTTATCTCGAGTCGGATTAGGTTCGGACCGAATCAGATTCGATTCAAGCCAGGCTCGAATCCGAATGAGTTAGATAGATTCCTCAGGTCGGGTTAGGTTCTTCACCTCTAAATTCATATTATTAAGAAATGTTACTTTTTGAATAAGACGAGAAAAATAATTTGTATGAAAAGCAAAAAATAATTTGTATGAAAAGAAAAAATAAAGTAAACTATGAATAAAAGAATGAAAAGATATGATCATGATTAAATTAGATCTCCTAACCTAAGATTGTGTTTGATATATAGGATAAAAGGTGAGGACCAAAGGATATTTTTTTAGAGAAATTTTTTTTATACCTCAACTTCTATATTTTATTTTATACTCTAACTATCTTAACTAATCTAACTTTTTTTTTATCGTTATTCAATTTAGATTTGAAAGAAAAATGAAAAAATGCGATTGCGTACTTGACCCGTTTGAACCAAAGCTTCAATTATACCTCCCTCATCTTTGAGAGTTACCCTTCATGTTATATATCATTGGAAAGTTAGCAACGATTAGAACATAATGAGCTAAATTACACATGAAATAGATCAACGGTTTGGGAGAAATCAAGAGAGAAAGTATCTCAGTTAGAAATTTAATTGGAGCGATCTAGTGCGGGTGATCAAATTTTTTTTCTAAGCCAAGGAGATGATACATGAAGCTTTAAGTAAATACTCTAATGTTCTAAGTGTTCGGATCACCATTTCACTTCTCATGCATAAAAAGAATGTGTTGAAACTCAGATTTTAAAGCTCAGTTGATTAAGAAGTGGAGCTATACCAATTTCTAAGAGTAAGAAAATAAATTTTGAGTATTCAAATGAATTAGTTGAGAGATAGGAGAGAACACAAAAAAGATATTTTGTTACACTAAATAAATATATATTAGACTTAGTATAATAGATATGAAGACTTAATTGTACTAAATTTAAAGTTTTATGATATACAATATAAAGACTTTAATCGTAATATTGAGAATTAAGATTGAAAGAATTTCAACACAAAATTAACAGAGACTTATTGTTTGTACTAATGAAAATTAAGACTAAATTATAAATTACATTTTGAATGATATATTAATATTTTAGTCAGTAAATATGAAGAGTTATTTATAGTACATATTGAAGCGTGTATGTAGTATATATTTAGATTTATTTATAATAGTGAAAATTAAGATTAAACTAAAAATTATATTTTGAATGATACATTAAGATGTGTTATGATAGACATTAAGACTTATTTATATTAAATATTAAAACTAATTTTATCATAATTATTTTAAAAATATTATTTAAGTTACATATCTATTACATATTGTTGATAATATTATAACTTAAAGATATGAGATATAAAGATATTTTTTATTGAGATCATTTTTTATAAATATAAATTATAAGATCTTAAGATATTAAAAAATATTAAATATAAATTTATCAATTGTAAGGTCTTAATTAAGATAATAAACTGTATATATTCATAAACTATTATGAAATTTTATATCCTTTAAAGTTAAATATGACTTATTAATCAGTATTATGAATTTAATTGTTAAGTCTTAAGACGAAAATAATTAGGTATAGAGATTTTGGCTCTAGAAGTGTTCAATATATATTTTTTAAAGTTAAATATGACTTATTAATCAGTATTATGAATTTAATTGTTAAGTCTTAAGACGAAAACAATTAGGTATAGAGATTTGGCTCTAGAAGTGTTCAATATATATTTTTTAAATTATATATTATTCAAAATTAAAAGTAAAACTTATGTTAATATATATTACGACATCGGATGAATGATTTTAACACTTATAATGCTAAATATTAAGACTTATTTTTGAGATTTTATACTAAATTTAAATTACATAAAAAATATTATCTTATGTTAAATTTATTAAGACTTAATTTCTTAGTTGTTATATTAGATATAAAGATTTGGTTTAAATAATATTCAATAAATATTTGAGATTTTTATATCCTTTAAAACTGAAAATGACTTATAGCATTATGTATTAAGACATCATATGACAGTTCTTAAGACCTAAATTACTATTTTGGGTCAGAAAATTCAGTTCTACCTTTCGGTTTCCACTTTCACTTCTATGATAACATGCAGTTGATTAAAACTAAACATTCAATTTAGACAAAACAACAATCACAAACAACAAGAACTAAAAGATCAACACACGAGTAAATTAAACCATTCGAGTTATCGAGTTTACACCTAGACCCCTAGAAAAGTGTCTAGCCACAAATCATGTCAAGGATTGCACAAAGATTCATGTTTAAACAACAGCAGAACATGAAACAAGAGTAAAGAAAAGAATACACCAAGAAGATCTATGATTTCTCGTCCGGTTCTTGAGTTATCCTTCAAATTCTCTCTCTAATGGTGTTCTTCCTCTTCTTTCTTCCTTTGGATCTCCTCTCCAGACAGTTGAGAGATCTCTGGGACGAAGGGGTGTCAAAATCTCTTAATTCCAATGAGAAAACCGCTTTAAAACTGCCAATTCGCGCTGCCAGCCCAAAAATTACGGTCCGACATTTTAAAATTGCGGTCCGCAATTTTTGCATTTTTTTCCAGAACAAACCAAAGAGCATTTGCGGTCCGTAATTTTTGTACGGGAATGCTTTTAACTTGATTTCTTCATGTAAATCCGACCCATCTCGTTCCAAGCATTATTTCTCATGTTAACATCTTTGTTTACACTCAATGACTTGCAAAATAATAAGAAATGCAGCAGTATCTCGAACTCGACATAAAAACTAAATAAATTCTTAACAATTAACATAAAATGCATAGTTTTTGAGATAAAACCCTAATTGAATATAATATATAAATGAGGCTTATCAGACGTTAGATCCTTATTATTGTCGGTTAATCCAAGATAGAAATTCAATTGCATAACTCTCTTTGATATTCAAATAAGAGAGTAAACAATTATCGTTGACTTATATTTTAAGACATTATAATTTAGGAATACAGACTTCTTCATATCTTCGTGACAATTCAAATATAAATTTTAAGTACAAAATTATGACTTGTAATATTGAGTATTAAGACGTCATTTTTGTATGTTAAGACTTAAAATATTTGATTTTAGCATATTAAAGTTTAGGTATATAGATTTATCCATATCCTGATGGATGCTCAAATATAAATTTTAAGTTCAAAATATGACTTATAATATTAAATATTAAGACGTCATATTTCTCGCATTAAAACTTAGGACATTCAGTTTTAAGATAATGAGGTTCAAATATAAATTCTTACCAATATCCTGATTGTCACTCAAATATAAATTTTAGTTTAAAATATAATTTATAATATTAGATATTAAAACATTATATTTCTCTTATTTAGATTTGAGGTATTCAATTTTAAGATATTTAGATTCATATATAAATATTTGTTTATATCTTAATCATCCGTAGACGGACGATTTGTTAATGTTTAAAAATTTAGTCAATGTGGTTAATAATTTTTTAGTTGAGATACAGATATGAATTACATGATATCTTCTTTTTATCATGTCACACAAATGCTAATAAAAGTTATCCGCTTATCCGATCTCCAACCTTCCATAAATATGGGCATGGTTTAGGACAAAGACTTTCACCTAGCAATCTTAAATTTTATGGCACAAAATTTAGGAGAAAGTGACAAAAAGTTCGGCTCTTTAAAAAGAGAAACGAGGACATAGGACAGCTCTGACCATCACATTTGCAAATTGTACGGGATAAAAATGATTGACTTTTGCTATATTCTATTATCCCGACTAGGAAATAAAACTCTCATAACTTTCTTTTGATCTTTGTATGATGCGGTTAAATTCAAATGTCTCCATTTTTTCCTGCCTCCATTATGTTTTTAATTTTTAAAACTGAAATATCAAAGCAAAATTATTAGATTTGATTTAGATCATTTTATTTATGTATAGATAAAAAATTATGATGTTTGAATATTATTTTGTGACATGAAGAGATTGTAAAAAAAATACTAATATGATTAATTTTTGAACATTGATTTTATATTTTTTTGATTTAATAAAGATTAAATCTAATAATTTTATTTTGATATTTTAATATTAAATTTTTGAGTTATAATTTAAAAAAATAAAAACATAATTGAGACATAAAAATTAAGACATTTGAACTCTCTATATTTCATCTGATAGGTGTCTTTATTTGCCTAATTTAATAAAGCTATATTGAACTGAGTACGAAATATTAAAATATGCTATCATCTCCACAGGAATGTATTGAAACGACATCCTACTTTTAGCATGCATGCAAAATCACATTATTTTAACACTAGCAAATGCATAATTATCTATCTTGTTAGGTAGAAGTAGCAATTTTCATGAACTAAAAAAGCTTATATATTCACAACAATGGTATGTATAGAAAGCGCAAACGAATTAAAAACCTATATTGAGATGTAATATTGGTTAATTTGGTCTAAATAATTCAATGGATTTATAAAAAAAAATACTAAGAGATTGGAGGAAATCATTATCTAGTATTTTATAATATTGGTGGTTTTACATTTTGGTTGCAACGAGGATAATTTTCATCTGAGAATATAACTGGAAAGTGTCTCATGATTTTAATATTCAATTTCTGTTCTTGTTTTGTCCTATATATGTTTTGCTTTTGTAAAAAAAAAGTGAGGCTAATTATGCTTTTATAAAATTTGCAAAATACGTCACAAGTTCACAGATCTTTCTAGTTTCGATGACACAAAAAATTAAAAGGTTATTATTGTTTTTATATATGGAAATGACTCAATTAATTAGATCATGAATTAAATCTCTTCTAATACATCATGTATCCAAACTCCACAAATACAAATATTTTGTTCATTATCTATGTTTAATGGGGAAAAAATGAATGTATAATTTAAAAGTTTCTTGAGTCATCTTTGCTTAATGTGGGGAAAGATGAATGTATGTAAGAGGCATGGCTAGTTAGATTCACCCGGTAGTTCATGTTCATAACTTTTAGACATATTATTTTAGTTTAACATTTATTATACGATTGCTACAACACTACAACATAATGGAGTTTAGACAATACTCATTCAATAACGGTTTTAAGTACTCATTGTTGCTAAAAGAGTTGAGTGACAATTCTAAAATATTGAAGAACATATTTTGTAATGATTTTCTAAAAAAATACGTTGTTAAAACTATAAACCGTCACATATATTTTTTTCTCTCTCATATTTAGTAATGGTTTTTGGGATAAACCGTTGCGAAATCATTTAACAACGTTCCTCTGAATAACTATTGCGAAAGCATTTAACAATGGTTTCCACAAAAAACTGTTGCTAAATAAGGACTTTAACACTTTTCTTTAATGAAACAGTTATTAAATATGTATTCCTAAAAACCTATAGGTTTGCGTCGCTTCGTTTTTTCTATTTTTTCTCCTTTCCGCTTCGTTTTTTCTATCTCTTATCTTGCTGCGGCTCTCTAGGGCTAAACCTCTTGACACTGTTCAAGTTGGTGCTGCCTCTTTGATCCGTTTTTCTTCAGTTTTGTTGCTAATCTCCTATTTGATTTCCTTCTCTCTTTTTAGATTTGTTGTAATTTCCTATCTCTTTTATCAGAACTTTCTCAAAAATATGGAGCGCTACATTTACGCTTCGTGACAGCGAAACCTCTCGACACTGTACCTAGACTGGTCGTATCTGCTGGGGGAAGACGTGTTCTGGGACCGGACAATATTGGTAACCTACCGGCACACCAGCACCGATCGATCCATAAACTACATTCGACGGTACATTGTGCGGCGATATGGAGCCTCAAATTAGGTACTCTCGGCGATGAGACTCACATATAAGAATTTTATCATAGACATACCGAACAAACTCTCCTCACGAGACATCATTGCGGAGAGCTGGGAGTGGGGCCCCACCTATGGAGTCTCTGTTGAGAAATTTGAAGGGGAGCCTGAACGATCAAGGCCAGTTGTCGTCCGAGCGATAATACACCTGAAGAACATATTGCATAGACTGTGGTCTAGGGCGGTGGCAACAAGGATCCTCAAAGACTTCGGTGAATCGGTCTTCCTCGACGACGTATCATTTGACGGGCCGGATAAAAGGGCGGTCTACGCAATGGTGGACTGCCATGATGGGCGGATGATACTAAAACTAGTGATGGTGCACATAGGGGGTTTCTGAGAGTATATTTTTGTCACTATCATCTACTGTGCCGTCATTGACCCGCCAGCCCCTTTTAAAAATGACTATCAATTTTTGCGAAATCGGTAGGGGAATTTTGGGTCTAAGGATTTGGCTCGCAAATTCCTAGTCTGAGGCATGGACAGTATCCGATCATACTACAATCGATGGGGTGGAGGAAACTCGGAGGGAATGAGTCTTCCGGGTAAGGCAAAGACTAGGGTTTATTTACTTACTTTGATATGGAATGATATGGATTACTAATTGTTAAACTTTATGATATGTTGTGATATATATATGGATACTTTTATATTTTAATATATTGTGATATGTGTTACTTTGAAATATTTAGATGATATATAATTATATATGTTAATTATTAATTTGTGATGCATGTGTGATATGTATATGTTCATTATTTTATGATGTAGTGTGTGATGTATATGTTAATTGATTGTGATGCATGTATGATGTATATATGTTAATTGTTTGTGATGCAGGTGTGTGATGTATATGTTAATTATTTGTGATGCATGTGTGATGTATATATTAATTGTTTGCGATGCATGTGTGATGTTAATTGTTTGTGATATATGCATGTGTGATGCATATATATATATGTTAATTGTTTGTGATATATGCATATGTGATGCATATATAAATTAATTTTGTGAAATATATATGTGTTGTATATATAAATTTTAATTGTATATATATATATATATATATATATATATATATATGCTTTAATCTGGGCTAGCAGCGAGAAACAACCATTTTAAAAAAAGTACATTTAACAACAGTTCTAATAGAAAATCGTTGTGGAACATTATTTAATTTAAAAAAATGACATTTGACAACGATTTCAACTTAATAATCGTTGCAAAATAACTATTTAATGACAATTTCTATGAAGAACCATTGCCAAAATCTACATTCTATTTTGTTGTCACTACATATTTGACAATGATTTTCAATACTTTTCATGACACCTCCTTTACTAATGGTTCAATAATCGTTGTTAAACTTAGTTAACAATTATTGTCAAAGATCTTTTCTCTCGTAGTTTTAGTTATCGTAAAAGAAAAAATATTGTATATATAATTTTTTTAGACACATTAATTAGTTAGTTAATAAGACCTAGCCATGCGTATGGACTTTTACTCAAGAAAAATATGAGAGCTAAAAAAGAGAGAAATAAAATGAATTATATTCAACAATAAAAGCTTGTTAAACATTATAATTAATTAAGTGTAATGTCAAAATGTAAGAAAGCTAAAAAGATTGAACTTATTTATTTTGTTTAAATAAAACCATGCTAATTATTTTATTCCATTCTCTTAAAATTAAATAGGACTCCAGAATGAAATAGAAGACTTGTCAAATATATTCATTACTTGGTGACAGTCTTATAATACTTTAATTAGATAAATCATGTCAAGTGCCTTTCCAACAAGTCATCAATTGTAAGACCACTAGGACTGCTAAAAGCTGTGGTAAAATTAATAATTTGGACATTTTTGTAGTGCATATCTCATGGTTGTAAATTGTTATGAAAGATTTACAATGACATTAGGACAAGTGCATGTAAAACGAATTAGATATATAACAATAAATATTTTCTTAAATATTATTTAATATATAGTCCATCATACACCATTAAATTGGAACCATTATAAATTATATAAAATTTTGATGATTTTTGATGAATTATCATATGATAATAAAATTATATAAATTTTGAAACACTATCAATCTATAACTAAAAGAGCATATCTATAATTTTTTATTTTTAAGATTTTTTTATCTTAATTTAAAAATTTATTGTCAAGATTATCAAAAAATCTCACCCGTTGTCTAATGACAAGGTAGTGAATTGCTTCATGCCTTGTCATTAGACATCTACATAGCTTAGCGAAAAAATAAATATGTTTTTTTTGACAGTAATATTAACACAAAGTACATAATCCTTCTTTCCCTTTAATGAAAATTTATGTTTATAACTAAATAAGTGAGTGGCTCAATTATATTTAAACACCAAATTTTATACTTACCAAATCAAATTTCAAAAGCCGCGCGGTTCTCATTTCTCAACATCCCTTGCATACAGGAAGAGGATGATGATACACACCTTCTCTAAGAAATTAAGTCGACAAATGAATTAAGCAAAGTGTAAAAGTGGTCGATACTTCAGTAAAAAAAATATTATAAATATATTCTATTTAATTTCTTAATTCTAACATCTCATTATTTTTGTCAAGAACTTATACTTGGTTATTCTATATGTATGTATGTATATATATATAGAGAGATTTAGACTATACGAATGACCTATGTGCCATAATGTTATAAATGTTTTTCATATAATTATATATGACATTGCTTATGGTAGAATTGAGAATCAACCCTCTCAACTCGCAATGACATGTATGCAAAATGATGTAATTTAGCTGCAGGAGGGAGGTTGCAAAAGACTATAGTTTGTGTGGTTTTAAAGATGTATTCGGATGAGTCCATTAAGAAACGAATGACTGAATGAGTCCAGTAATGCAGAACTGGAGCATTACGTAAAAGAGGTAACAATGTATTATTATGTGTATGACTTGATTTGAAGTATGTAGTATCTCCCTATATGGAATAGCTCTATTAAAGCCACATAAATTTAATCTAAGTTTCCTCATTAATGTGTTTTCACTATATGCTAAAAAATATCTTAATTATGTTTAATTACGGTCACAAGTGCACGACATCATAAAATAGTAAATGAATTTCAAATCCTCAGGGATAATGGTCAAGTACCAGTTCTCTCATGCTCACTAATCTAGACAAATAAGATTTGATTTGAGCTGCGGTAAATTATTGTAAACTAAAAGTATTAAACTAATTTTTCATGATTAAATCAAATGAAAGATACTATGAATTTCAGCTTTTCTTTCCACTCTTTGATTGACCAACTTGGAATTTTTTTTATTATTGTTTAATTTGTGTGAGGGCTTATATTATTAATTAACATAGGGTTATGCTCTTGCACTCATATAAACTTTTTGAACTTCTCAATTAAGTATCTCATCCTATATGTTTAAAATCTTTAAGCATATTTTATTTAACTTATATTAAATACTAACACTTCACATTTATGCGCTTCCTTAATTTGGTTCAATTTATGACAACCCGCTTAGGTTTAATACCTACCACAAGGTTTCATATCCAACTTTAGATTCTAACTTTTTTGTTATGAGTTTTTGCAATCACTCTCGTCATCTACTATAATTTCTATAGTTTTGTACAATGCAATCATAGAAAATAGCACAACAAACATACAATTAATTTCAAAGACAAATCACACAAATGATAAAAATTTCACATACCGAGTATAAATCTACCAAAAGAGTTTTGAGTACTATATGTCTTCACACCTAGAAAGAGATCTAGTCACACATGTTATAATTTTAATTACAAAAATTTATCACAAAATAATAATACACAACGTAAAAAAAGAGAAGAAAAAAGTACTCCCAAGATCTCACTCGATCTCTCACTCGAATCATTGGAGACAACTTTAAAATCTTCTTCTAATCACATTTTACACTTGCAGACTTGTTCTTATACTTCAAAACCCTTAAAAACTTAGGCTTTGATGGTTTGAGGATGA
Source organism: Schoenoplectus tabernaemontani (assembly GCA_037127355.1). NCBI lineage: Eukaryota > Viridiplantae > Streptophyta > Magnoliopsida > Poales > Cyperaceae > Schoenoplectus > Schoenoplectus tabernaemontani. The sequence continues at coordinate 22,752,649 of CM073742.1, read as the reverse complement.
AATAGGATGAAATGATCATTTTTATTCAATCCCCCAAATCAAAATAAATGCTCTTCATTCAAATCTGACGATCTAGCGAAAAAACACTCATGGTCCAGGTTAGATCACTCTAATCCAGGTAGGACTAGGTGGTTTCTGCCCTATCAATTTGGTTTTTTTCACCGCTTACTTATTTCGCTTGAGTTTGTTCTTTATCTCGCGCTTCGATTTAATTCTTTTATGAGCAAAGGTCGACACAGTGGAGTTTCATTCTCCTCAATTTCTATAATTTCTACCGGCTAACTCATTCCACCGACATTTTCTCCGCTTACACAGTGGAGTTACATTGAATTGAAAGCCTTCATTCATGAACACTCAACAATAGATCATCCAAAGTATGCAGACGCAATACTTCAATTCAATCTCAGTGTTTTTTTGAGGGGTCAATCACAGTTTTCTACTTCGTGTAACTTAAAACAAAATAACGGATTTGTACAACAATCATGGTCTATAATGTTATAATTATAATTCAGATTTCATCCCGATAAAATAGTTCTCAAATAAATAATTAAAATATAAAATTTTAAATATAATCAATAAAAATTTAACCTTAAGCTAAATTTGAACATAATTTTGAAAATTGTAACTTTATGTATTAAGAATTTTCATTGTGTTGTCCGCATGTAGTTAGGACTTAGGAGGTATTTATGTTTCTGTCTCATATTCTATAATGCATTGGTTGTAATCTTCGTATGTCATATAGTTAGTTTAGATTTAAGTTTTTAGCATAATGATTTGGTTGTAATGTATTCAACTGATGCGTTTCAATAAAGCATCAAAATGTTTCATATCCAGTATTAAGGTCGATTTCATACAACCTGTGCGTAATTCCTGCAATATGTAGAGAAAATAGTTCTTCAGATATGAGTAAATGCCCATATTTAACTGAGGAAAAGTGATATATGTATCGCAAACCCTGCCATGGTTGAAAATAAATAAAAGGAAGGACTCGGTTAACAATGGATTATTTTGACAATCTTGACAATATGCTTATAAATAAATATAATTTTTTTTAAAAATGAAACAAAATATAGATGTATTCTTCTATTTATAGATTGATGGTCATTCAAATTGCATGTAATTTCATTATCGTTTGATAGTTTATCAAAGACCATCAAATTTTTCTATAATTTATAATGATTTTAATTTAACAATATTTGATGGACTATCAAACAATAATGAAATTGAATGAAATTTAAATGACCATCAATTTATAGGTAGAAGAACACATTTATAAACTTTTTTTTATATTTATTTAGTAACTCATTGTGAGGTTGTCAAAATAATTCATTGTCAACTGATCCCTTTCCATAAATAAATTTGTTATTGATACTTGATCACAAATGAAAAAAGAAATTCCCCGAAGCAATGAAGCAGGCAGTCTTTGAAGAGTTTTTTTTCTCTGCGGAGAGCTCTTCAGAGAGATATGAACGATTTATTTTAATCATAACGACTGTATTAAGAATTGTAACTTTATGTATTAAGAATTTTCATTGTGATGCCCGCATGTAGTTAGGACTTAGGAGGTATTTATGTTTCCGTCTCATATTCTATAATGTATTGGTTGTAATCTTCGTATGTCATATAGTTAGCTTAGATTTAAATTTTTAGCATAATGATCTGGTTGTAATGTATTCAACTGATGCGTTTCAATAAAGCATCAAAATGTTTCATATCTAGTATTAAGGTCGACTTCATACAACATGTGTGCAATTCCTGCAATATGTAGAGAAAATAGTTCTTCAGATATGAGTAAATGCCCATATTTAACTGAGGAAAAAATGATATATGTATCGCAAACCCTGCCATGGTTGAAAATAAATAATGGAAGGACTCGATTGACAATGTTATTTTGACAATCTTGATAATAGGTTTATAAATAAATACAAAAAATTTGAAAATGAAAAAAAATTATAGATGTATTCTTCTATTTATAGATTGATGGTCATTCAAATTTCATATAATTTCATTATCGTTTGATAGTTTATCAAAGATCATCAAATTTTTCTATAATTTATAACGATTTTAATTTAACAATATTTGATGGACTAACAAACAATAATGAAATTGAATGAAATTTAAATGACCATCAATTTATAGGTAGAAGAACACATTTATAATTTTTTTATTTTAAATTTTTTATATTTATTTAGTAACTCATTGTGAGGTTGTCAAAATAATTCATTGTCAACTGATATCTTTCCATAAATAAATTTGTTATTGATACTTGATCACAAATGAAAAAAGAAATTACCCGAAACAATGAAGCAGGCAATCTTTGAAGAGTTTTTTTCTCTGCGGAGAGCTCTTCAGAGAGATATGAACGATTTATTTTAATCATAACAACTGTGAAAAATTTAAATATAAATTTTGATGTATGAGATTTATTATTATTAAATTAGCATCATTGATGAAATAATTTATAATAAAAAAACTGTATAGCTCGTAAAGGAAGCTGAGGATATCATTCCGAAACAACGCGAGGACGTCGACCCCAGTGGGCCAGTGGCTAGTATTATTCTGTTATGTAGTCAAGACTGCCTGCTGCTTTTTAGTTTTTATTTCCTTTTCTCGGTCATTAATTACTAATTAGTCAATCGCGAACTCCCGATCGCCCTCCATCGCACCCGTTTAAAATGTAACTCATCTTCTCTCTTTTCTTTTTCCATCGTTCTCACTTCTCCTCTTCTATTCTCCTTCGGTCCTTCCCCGTTCCAACCTCCCGATCCCCTACATCGGATTTAAATCCATTAACTAATCGGGTACTAAATAAAAATATTAAAATAATATCTTTATATATTAAAAATAATAAAAAATAAAAGTTAAAATAATAAATAATCATAGCAATAAAGAAAATTTTCTTCTACAAGACTTTATATTTTAAAAATTTTACATAATTTTTTCATTATCCGTGATATTAAATATTTTTTCTCAATGAAAAATAATCAGATAATCCAGGGGGGTCAGAAATTTAATCCAGAGAGGGTCAGATTAACAAAATATTAACCTAAAAGCACTATTTTTCAAAATCCAGGGGGGTCAACTGACCCCCCCTGGCCATAGCTATGTCCGCCCCTGCTACTACCACTCGCGTGTTGTATCCTAATCCTGCTGTGTGCTGTCACCTCGGATGGAAGAAGAGGGAGAGGTGTTCACATTTGGGCCGTACAAGAAGGACCGGAGGGAGGTCTTTTATTCCACCCCTCTCTCCTACGCTTTGGTCAACCTCCGACCTGTTCTCCCTGGTACTTCTTTCTCATACCTTGATTTTGCATCCCTGATCTCACTCTTGCCCCTGGCCTTCTATAGTCTATACACAACTTTACCTATGAATTTAGTTCCTCCTGTTCTAATTGTGTGAACTACTCAAATTGTAATAGTGACTCTTTTCTTAATTCTTTCTTCCTTCTCAGGTCATATCCTTTTTCCACTTTAGGAACAATTCAATTTTCTACTGATTGCACTACTCTACTCGAGCAAATTTATGGTTTTATGGTCCCCATATCTGATACCGGTAGGTACCATTTGCCAATATGAATGGAACTTAATTAAATTTATTTGGATGAAATTGTTCTTTAATTTTCTTTACATTCAGTTTTTTTCAATTGTTCTTTCATTTATTTTCCTGCTACGCAACATGTTTCTGGTCCCTGTTTGGCACTGAGCCACCTGATACCATTGTGAACCATTCGGTAACTATCTGTTTTGTAACTGTCTGATGCATTAATTTCATATACAATTGAGAGGCCCTTTTCATGAAAAAAAATACTCGGAAATATAATTGTGCATCCTCAACGCAAGAAACATGTTCTCATCATACCAAGACGTGAGGTCAAGCGGTTCAATGATCTGACAGATGATGAAATTTGTGATTTGTGGATCACCGCAAGACTTGTTGGGTCCCGCCTTGAGAAGTATCACAATGCCACTTCTCTCACATTAAACATCCAGGTTCTTTCTCTTTCAGTTAAATGGAATAATATGTAAAGATTCTATTAATTTTTATTTAATTCCAATTTCTCATTTATACCAAAAGAACAACTGAGATATTGCATATATTGCATATGATCATATTTTGTGTACTTAATTTGGCAAAATTATACATAATGTCAGGATGGGCCTGAAGCTGGTCAGTCAGTCACACATGTACACATTCACGTTTTACCGAGAAAAGTTGGAGATTTTGAAAGAAATGATGATATTTATGATGCTGTAAGTCATAAAGCTATACTAATTATATTTCAGCATTTTCATCCTTTTATGTCTTTATTATTCATTTGATTTGCTCTTTGTGGGCTATTTTTTATGGTATTTAATCTTTGATGAACAGCTAGATGAGGAAGAGAAGAAATTGAAGAAAAAGCTTGATCTTGACCTGGAAAGGAAAGATCGAACCATTGAAGAAATGACTCGTGAGGCTGATATCTACCGTTCTCTTTTCATATAGTTGACAAAAATGATGCCATTTAGAATTTCATAATTATTTGGTGCACCTAATTGTTACAATAATAATAAATTGTTGCTCAATTCAATAAAACTCTGCTTGGGCATACATCTGATATAAGCAACATCATGCAAAGGAATATCATGTATGCTGACATTTATCTATCACCATCAGGTACATTTTTTTTGTTTTCAAATATCTCCAACTTTGTGAGTGAATGATATTAGCTATAAATATTCCAGCTAATGGGTTTTTCTCACTGAATAAAGTTTAAAGCTAAATGAACAATTTTTGAGTAACAAACTTGAAAAGCTGCATGCTTGCCAAAATTACTTCAGATTTACCAATCTTTTTTGCCAGCCTTGCTTTTCAGACTAGAGATATTTTTTTTTCAAAAGCAAATGCATATAGTTTAATTATCTAGTAGCATGCAATGAAGTTCCAATTTGATGTTATCATGTATCAAGTGGACTCCGGTACAGTATCTTTTTGTTTAAAACATGTTGCACTTGCATAAATGAAAAGTCAACAAAAATGAAAACATAGATTTATTTGAAGTGCATTATACTTTTATTTCGTCAATTACACTCATGTTATTATTTTTATAAGTAAACTTCTTATTATTAGAAGGTCTATATGCGTGTTCGCTATATGTTAGCATGCCAATATTGAGACTGAACCTATTGAGATAAAAGGAACGACACAGATTGAAGGCTTTAGTGTATTCGATCCACTAAATCACCAAAAGCCATCGCCAGTTGTTTTTCTTGAAATTTGAGCTACCACCTCTCCTTTTCTGTTGTAGATCGTACAGTTTCTTTTTGAAAGCAGCCTTCAATACTGAAACCTGGTACCAGTTTTGTGTTGTTATTATCTGACAATTCTGATGCTGACACATCTGCCTTATCGACTTTATGGAGCAATGAGAACGCCTTGAATTTGGTTGCTTGTTTTGGCAGTCTTTGAGTTCATATGCGTTCCATCTATCATGCATGCAGCATGCTCATAATCTGTGACAATCATGTAGCATAAGGAATTATCTGTTCATAAATTTATCATATGAGATTGTTATTCAATGCATCAACTGTACCTCGGTAAATAAATAAATTTTATAGGCGTCTGGATCACCAAGTTGTTCCGACACATAACATGATATTGTTGACCGAATTCTTAAGATGCAGAACAACACCTCTGTTTGAATCTCAAACCAAAAATAAATACACTAATTAAAATCTACATATTCACTAAAGTTAGCAATGCTGATTATTGATAAACTTTGAAAAAATAAAATAAAAATTACTGTAGAACTCTCCATGTTCATTGTTTTGAACATTAATCATATTATTATATATCCGAGGCCATAAGCAGAGAGAGCTTCCCATCCCCATTCATATGAGAGAGACATCTCCAGTTTATTGAGGAATTAAATGCAAAGTTATGTTCTAGCTTGAAAGTACCAACAAGATTCACGCTTCAGATTGAAATGATTCCGGCTGAAAATGCATATTGACTAGGGGTGCTAACTGAATTTCAATAAAAATCTCTTAGAAAAATTCCATATCTTCTTATGAGTTATATAAATATCTATACAGAATGCATGAACACCTTTCAATAGCGATATGAACATATTTTGTTACAGAAATGAACACTCAAAGCCGATGAAAAATCATTCTTGATGATGATGACCACTCATCTGATTGCCCTAATCACTAATGAAGTACAAGCAAATCAAATGATATTTTCGAATTAAGCATGTGCTAATTTTTTTTATTTTTTAACATATATAATAGTTATGAATATATTTCATTTTTAGTATAAATATTCATGATAACAGATATGAACACTCATGAAAATAAATGTGAACACTTTGAGCAGATTAAAATTCGTTTTTAATAATGATGAGTGATCTACAACCTACGTGTCTAATCCCTCATGCGAAAAACATTGAAATATTAATATTGATATTTATATTTGAAATGAATAATGTTCATCTCTAATCAATGATATATTCATACTTAATTACTGAGGTTCAAATTTGTCAAAAATAAAAATATTGTTGAGAATAAAAAGTTTGAAGATAAAATAGTTAAGAGACATATTTGAGAATAAAAATATTTCTAGAAATGAGAAGTTAAAAAGAAGACAAGTTAGGCAGATTTTTTTTATTTTAGTAAATAAAATAAATAAATATAGCAAATTGACCACCTCTCTCCTCACTTTTGCATTTATAGCCAGACCCGAGTTTGAAACTCGGGTCCGATTTTTTTTTGGAAACGTAAAAAAAACACGGACTCGAGTTTCAAACTCGGGTCCAGATGGGCCATTTTGTTTTCCGTAGAATCTCTCTCCCCTCTCTCTCCCATCTCTCTCCCATCTCTCCCCTCCCTTTATCCTTTGTTCCAAAAATACGATTTTCCCCCAATTTTTTAGATCTAATTAATTTTTGCTCCAATTTATAAACCGTTTGCGCGAAACTTTTTATCGTTAGAAGGAGAATCGAAAAAACCCGTTGATTCGTCAATTTGATCGTCATTTCAAAGGTAATTTTTGATTTTAAATTTAAATCCGAATTTATCAAAATTAGTAATTTTGTTAGATTTAATTAGTATAATTATAGTGATAATTGAAATATAGTTAATATAGTTTGATTTAGTTGATTTGTGTTGATTTTTTTGTGTTAATTTTGAAATATGTTGTTGTAATTAGTTTAATTATGTATTAACACTAATGAGGCTAATTATTTTAAATTTGTTAGATAAAATTTGGTCAAATACTATTAATTATATGTACATTGGTTAATTATGTGAAATTGTTCAATTATACCAAATTATACCGAGCTATTCCAAATTATACAAAAATTATACCAAAATTATAATTTTTTTAAATAATTGTAGTGAAAAATGGAGTATCTGCAATTGCTTGTCGTGCTTGAAAATAAACATAGGTCGCAGAGGCGAACCGATGTAAGTATTCTTTATCGTATAATATGGAAAAAAATATACTTTATAATTTTAGCATGTCGTACGTAAAATTTTTTCAGCCTCATAACACTCTCCGTTTGAACGCACATCGTCCGAAGATACCATACAATGCGCAGATGGATCCATATCTGCATCGACTGGGTCTGTACCAGATGGAGATTATGGATGATTGTCAGTTAGATAAATCACTCCTGACAACGCTTGTTGAGAGGTGGTGACTAGAGACGTCGACATTTAATCTACCAGTCGGTGAGCTGACGGTGACGCTAGAGGATGTGTGTTGTCTATGGGGATTGCCTATCAGAGATATTTTAAATTTTTAATATGTTATTTTATATTTTTTCGGAAGTCTACTAATTTGATTTTGTAAATTCAAACAATATAGGAAAACCAATAACATGGGTGACTGACGATGATTGGAGCGGGACAGTGGAGATGCTCCTTGGGTTGGATGCCGATCCATACAATTATGACGACATCACCGATAACCCGTGGCCGTTTAAGATCAAAAATAGGGGAAAGAGAACGAGTACACTCATTTCTCGACATTCGATATTCGACTCTCGTATTTGCGTAAATATTTTCAAGAGTTGCCTCCCAACTCCGATGACGACACACGTCGGGAGGCAGTGAGGGGCAAAATATCGATTGAGCGGAGTATTACTGGTGGGCACAGGATGAGCCCGAGCTACCTATCACGGAGTCGTGACCGTACGACTATGCCCAGCACTACACGTACATGGGGTGGTACTACAAGAGAGAGATGACTACAATATGGTATGACATGAACATTAATAAGCACTTGAGTCAGCCGTTATCGCACCCCGAGGAGTCTGTGGATGAGTTATCGTACGTACCACATTCACACCAGAGTGTCCGAGCGGTTAACATTTAACTAATCTATTTTTTATTAATTAAACTCTTCACATAACTAGCGCTATAGAATAAAAAAAAATTATATATGCAAATATTCCGTTTGGTGAAGAATACAACCACCGCCATTGATTGGCTTACGAAACCCGGGCATACAGCGTTTGGCAAGCATGAATTACGCCAAATAAAACATTTGATGGGTGATTTAGGTCATCCACATATTTTCACTTCGATGCTTGCTTCTACAGGTTAATATTTAATTTTTTTAATTTTAAATTGTGTGTATTTTTAATTTAACTGATTTTTGATAATTTAATTCATGTTAATATGTGTAATTTACTTGTACAGGTCTTCCGACGGATCCTGAGGACATCGATATCTCTGTTGATAATCGTCCGATCAGCGGCACACCTGACCCGGGGCCGGAGCCGACGATTGATGAGTTCGACTTTTTTCAGGGAGATTTCATGTCGTACTCTCAGCTCATGAGTCAGATGAGCCTCGATCCGGGTTCTGGGACCTCCAATACCCAATATGATGCTCCGCGCGCGTCGTCGTACGACACTCTGGTCTGTCCACCCGAGTGCCCGAGACGCAAGCACCGCGGACGCAAGACACGAGCGTCCTCGCCGTGAAATTCGGCCGAGAGACACGTATAGTCCGTCTCTCATTCGAAGGATGTTTCGTAGGCGTTGATGTATTTTTTTAGACTGTTGTTTGTATCGACTTTTTTAGACCGTTCTTATATATATTTTTACATCGACTATTCTTATATTTTTTAGATTGTTCTTTATATCGACTTTATATCAATTTTTTACATTACCATAATAATTTTTAAATCATTAACAACAAAAAAATAATAATAATTTTTATATAACATAATAATTATTTATCCAATATAATTTAATATCACATAATAATCATTTACATAACATAATTAATTTTATATAACATAATAACTAACTAACTTAATAATTTTGAAAACATAAAAAAAAAACGGACCCGAGTTTGAAACTCGGATCTGGCTATGCATGCAAAAGTGAGGAGAGAGGTGACCAATTTGTTATATTTATTTATTTTATTTACTAAAATAAAAAAATCTGCAAGTTAGAGGTTATAATTTAGAGATTTTTGTTGGAATGAAAAGGTATAAACTTCTCATATTAAATATAAAGTACTCCGTGTCTTCATTTCTAGTAAGAAAACCTTAAGTCAAGAATGCTTAAAAACTCAAAATTTTAATATATAACCAAATATAATTGCATTAGCCCTCTGAACATTATTTTAAATCCCGATACCTATTATATATTGGAAAATATATTATAGTTGGGTGCATTCAGTATTGCTTTCGAATTACTTCTTTACAATAATATTTTGCTTCATTTTTTTTTATTTTTAATTCTTTGTGCGGCATATAAATTCGTAGTTGCAATTGATATTAATTCTGGCAATTTTTAATAATTAAGAACCCAGAAATTTTTTTAATTCAATTTATGAAGAATCTTAAGTTCCTGTCAGTAGCTTGTAAGTTGTAACAATCTCTACTATCCACATCCTTGCATATGTCAATTATATTCTTTCCGTCCTTAGGTTCAAATTAATACCTACAAATCAATCAGATGAAACATGGTCCTTTTTGGTCCTTTGTTATATCTATCATTTTTATGAAAAATAATATATTGATGATTATCCCTGGTATGAATTACCAGTATGGTATGCTGGTATGAAACCAGTGGTATATCTGGTACGAAATCAGTATGGTATATCTGATACGAAACCAGTATGATATCCCGGTATGAAACCATTATGGTATAATTTATTAATTATATCTTTATTGTCATGAAAATTCAAGATGTCAATATTTCTAGATTCTCAAACAAATATATATACATACGTATAACATAATAATTATTTTATGGATTCTTATTTATGGCCTAATTTATATTTTGATGATGAATATACTAGAAATTATATTATCTCATTATATTCAAAATAATTTATTCTAAAAAATAGTCTTAAGTGTTAAAAATCTCTATTGATCTCGGCTAAAAATATGATCAAGTTCAAGCTACTAAAAATATTGTCAAACAAACATCATGTTGAATATCAACTTTATTTGATTTGTATTACAGGTCTAAAATAATAATTTATAATATTTACACGTGTGCCTTTTGCTTTAATATTTATCAGTGAAAAATACTTATATATATTACTTATCTTTTGTGGAGAAAATCTTATAGACATTTAAATTTTTTGATAAAGTATGATAGAAATTTTCTTTTTCATTTATAAATATTAATTATATTTTACAAAAGTTATGTAGTGGTCTATGTTTTAGTTTATTTAAATTTTATTTTTATATATTTTTTAAATATTAAAAATAAAAAGTACTTAAATATGTCACCTTCATATAGTAAATATAATTATGTAGTTTGTATTTGTACACTAAGAATAGATATATCAACATAATTTTTATTTTTATTTTACTTTTCTAATAGAAATAATCTTTTAAGAGATCATATAATATATTAACCTTTTTTAAATATATTATTTATGTTATTAAGAATATAATTATGATGTAAATATTTTGGGTCTTTTTATTTCATAAAGTTTTTCAATTTATTGGATTCCAATTGATATGGTTGGTAGAACCAGAGTCCATCCAATTATCTGTGTTTTGCCATATTTCAGAAGCTTTGGCAGTTCTTTTTAATATTTTATAAATAAAATAGATGTACACAATACAAAATCACTATTATTACTGGCGCATAGAATGATTTATCAGATCCAGAAATGACCCATTTAACCCATCAGTATCTATTGAAAGACGCTTCTGGATTCTATCGTATAGGGGTAATTATTTTTTAAAGAGAATTGTTCTGTTGAGAGTTTTAAAAATTAATCATAACAATTGTGAAAAATTTAAATACAAAATTTAATGTATAAAAATTTATTATTATTAAATTAGAATCGTTGTTGTCTCATCAAATGAATCAGATTAAAAATACTCAACATGAACAGCTTTTTGCTCTCGAACGATGTCGTTCCTCCGTACAGGAGGTATCTTCCTAATTTATCTCCGCCTCTTTATTCTCAATTTATCTCTGCCTTCTTATTCTCTCCCTTTCGATCTTCCTCTCTCCTCTCTTGCTTGGAGTATTGAGTCTGCCCCATTTCGATCTCCTTCCTCATCTCCTCTCGTTCCATTGAAACCCCTCTTTCTCGATCGAGGCTCTATCGCTTTTGAATTCCAAGACCTTAGTTTGATTCCAAATGGATGCACGATTTTACTTGAAAGATGGTTCTACTATAACCAGGTTCATTCTTGAAGGAGCTCACGATATTGTACGAGGTGGACACAGAGAGTGGACGTGTTGGTTATTATGAAGCGATCTTGTCTAAGAGACATCATATGGAGGACAAATCGGTTATCAGGTTTCATAAAGTTGAAGTATTTGTGTTGGTATAGAAGAATGAAAATGCTGATGAAATATTTCATTGTATTATTATTTATTGTCCAACTTTTACAAGAGAGATCAATGACTTATATACAGAAAATAATAATGGTAGCTTATGTCTTTCTAACAGTCATATGCTTTTGGATCTTACTTATAATGATTATGTTATTGTAATTTTTTATTGGGTCAATGATGACTTCTGAGATCCAAAGCCTAATTTTTCCATTTCTAATTATTTCTAAATCTATTTCTCAACAACGTGATACAATATGATAAAAGGTTGCAGTTCAAAAATTAAAATTATGGATAACAAGAAAAATATGTGTTTGCATATAAATAAATATAGGGTTATTATTTGCTAATTGTTATTATAATCATATTTATCAGTGGAAAACATTTTTAGCAGTTTAAATATTCATTCTCAGTTTTGTTATGCTTTCCTTATTTTTTCTCTGTGGGATTTTTTTTTTAAATTATTATATAAATTGTTCTGTGTGTTCTCTTCAGAAGGTTTACACAAAGAAAACATTTTGTTCCAAGTACAATCTAAAAGGTAAGTAATATAATTTAATTTCAATGAATTTTTGGATACTTCTAATGTTGTACCTTTTGCACTTATATTCTTTTAGTTTACGTGATATATATTATTTTTACGTAGAAGGATATTGTCCAAGCAGTGGCGCATTGCAAAAACATCACTGACAGTGACGTTTTTTTTTACTTTTCAGCTTTTTTAAAAAAAAAAACTGAAAGACGCCAGTGAAAGTGACATTTTTCCCACTGGCGTCAGGACCAACACATACTCTAAGTTTTAAAAGAAATAAATAATAAAAGATGTCACTGGGAGTTACGTGTTTGTACAAATGCGTCAGTGAAACTGGCGCATTTACACAGCGCCACTGATAGTGGTGCGCTGCCATTCGTATTCTTAAAATTTCAATTTTATCACTATTATTATTAAAATTAGGATTATTTAAATAATTATTATAAAAAACTGTATTTACTTTCATTGATATTTTTCAATAATTACTTCTATTTTCAGGGCGAAGTCCGGATTACAACGCTAGTAGTATAAAAATATAGGTGGATGTAGATTGTAATAAGAGAGAAATATTTGTAATTTTTGTCAAACTCAAAGGAACAGCTTTCAGGAAACATTTCCGTCTCCTAAATCTACTAACCACTTTTAATTTTCATTTAATTCAATTAAGTGAACAACTTCAAGATAGTATCTTTGACTTCAAACAATTGAGGATAGATTTGGAGAAGAACTTAGCACAGGTTTAAAAAAACAAATTTTATGTCAATTTAACAATTATTTTACTTCAGAAAATTGAAACAGTGCACCCTTGTCTCATCACTTCATATTCAGAGTTGTACTAATCCTTCAAGATCAAGTACTTTTTTTTCAGGCTAGCCATGGGACAATTTATTTTCAGCAAAAACATGCCTCAGTATAAAAGGAACTAAAAACATAGCAAGAGTATTTCAATAGCTATAAATTATTTCATGTCAGCTACACAAATGTTCTTTAGAATTACACTCCTTTTAGAATGCCAGAGCTAAGTTCCTAATTAGCATGACGAAATAATAAGACTGAAAAAAAAATTTAACATCATGAGTCCAAAAACAAAGGGAAAACACGCATTAAACCTTGCTAGTACTGTATTCGATCCATTAAAATCACGAATGCCATCACCAATTTGCAGTCGAATCCAGGCTGGATAACAAGACTAAACACATCATTTCCGAGCAACACAGATGCGTCGCTGGTCGTTTTTCGTGAAATTTCTGCTGCCTCCTCGCCTCTGCTGTTGTAAATTTTACAATCTCTTTTCTCAAAACAGCCTTTGATCTTGAAACTCGGCAGTAGTTTCGGCTTGTTATTGTCTGCCAACATTTTAAGCAATACTTGGGCTTTATCAGCACTTTGGAGCATTGAGTATCGCTTCATTGAGAATAGTTTTGATTTCGCTTCTTTGTTTCCACATTCTTCAGTTTCGTAGGCGTTCCATCTGTCATGCAAGCTCAAAATCTGGAGCAAATATGTAGCATAAGTATTCATCACTTTCATCAAATTATGATATGAGACAACTATTTGATGCATCGATGAAAGTAACAAATTAACAATGTTGAGAAATTAACTTTGGCAAAATTGATAATATGTACTGATGAAATTTCCATTTTCTCCATTTCTTTTTATATTATGGGAAAATTCAAATGTGGCATGCATCACATACCTGAGGCCTTAAGCAGAGAAGAGCCTTGCCATCCCCATCCATAAGCACAATCTCTTTGGTTAAATACTTTTGCCTTCTTGAGTAGTTATCAACCCGATAAACTAGCCGCCCTGAACCATCATAAACCGAGAATCCATCGGTTCCTTGGAACCCCATACTCGACTTCTGCCACACTGTGAAAACTGTCGGTTGATCAACATTTTTCCTTTCAATAGAGTGTCCAGCTGCTGTCTTGCTCTCAGTGTGCTGCACTTGCATCTTACTCATGATCAGTACTTTCTGAAGTACTTTGAAAGTGATAGAGATTAAGGTGGTAGAAGACAGTAGCGAAATTAATTTGTTGGTTTTTAGAGTGGTTGTTACTGAGATTGTTTGATGATTATATATATAGTGATTGGATATGCTGCTATGTTCATTGGTCCGTATACTTTTTTATTATGTCATGTTTAGCACGTTGGTTATTTTAATCAATTAATGATAGTTCAAATTTATATTGTCATGGCACTTTTGACGTCAGAAAGCTCTCTTGGACTCTCGGATTTGAACAATTTAATCCTGATCTCCGCTCGTTTTGGATCATTAATTATTCATTTTCTTGGAATTCCTGTAATATACGTGTTTCCTTGTAACGAACTGTACAGTAGTCTAGCTAGTATAGAATCATAAATTATGTTTACTTGAACCCTTAATTTTTTGTAAGATCAGATATACGGATCCGATGGTCTTCATCTAACACCACTTAAAAAAAAATAATTAAAGATGGGGAGCTGTTGATGATCGAAGATCTAACGAGCACAGACCACTCCATATATTTGGTTAAATTATATAGCTCACGTCAATCGTTGTTCGAAATTTAATGACCTTTGTAAATATTGCCGAGTTTCACCTTAATATGTCGATGTTATATTTTATTTAATATAGCATATTTTATTTCAAAGGGAGAAAAATATCTTCTATAACATACATACATACATACATATATATATATATATATATATATATATATATAATTATATATATAAATATATATAATTATATTTCACTTTGACTACAGTGGGTGCAAGAACAACTTCGGAAAAAAATACTATTGAATAAGGATTTTTTTTGATGTAGCGAGAGAAATTTGAATAGAAAAAAATATATTGTTGCACAGTGTTCAAGGAATAAGGCATTTTAGACTAAAGTTGTTCAACGAGCGAGTCGAGTTAGAGACAACTCAAACTCGAGCCAACAATTATACAAATCAAACTAATTCGTGCCAACAAAACTAATCCGAACTGACAATGTAGCTCGTATTCAGCTCGTGTTTATCTTGAGCTAGTTCGCGAGATCATTGAGTTAGCTCGTTTTTATGTTTTTATTTGTCAGTTGATTACAAAATAGAAACTGAAATTAAGACAATTGATAATCAAAATAAATAATAAATAACTGGTGAAACAAACATATGAAAAATGAGTCACTAATTATGAGTTATTTGCTCACCCTATTTTAGACTAAAATGGCGAAACAAGCATATGAAAAATGAAAAATCTGACCATAGACATTTTAAAATCACATTTGAATACAGAAGTGCACATGTACCTTGAGGTCCTAATTTAGAGGCCCCTTTAGTTTCGCCATGCCAAAAGCACAACAAAATGCCCGAATCTGTGCTTTTTTAATTAAGGAGCCTACGGAGACTCAGCGTGCATGCTATTGTCGGAAACCCAACAAAGAAGAATTTATTCTCCTTTTTTTTTTGCTGTTGTGGTATCCGATTATCTGCGTCCTGGTCCAAAATTTATCCAGAAAGTATTTGACAAATTTTAACAATTGAAGAATAGTAAACCTGAAATTGGGTAACTTCTTGACCTTTTTTTTTCTAAACTGTGAGAGAGAGAGGAGCCCCTCTCAATTTGTAGGGGTTTTAGCATCTCTTGTCCCGGGGGTTGAGGGAAGCAGCCTTTGTAGGTGCACTTGGGACAACACAGTGATAGAATGAGAATGGAAGAATGATAACAATTTTTATTATTTTAGAATTGGTTGAATTGTAATGATTAAGTTTTTATTTATAGACTAATTGTCTAACTAACTAACTCTATTGCTAAAACATCTTCCACATCACATATCATACAATATCTCCTATAGAATTTTACTCATCTCAATCTATACCTCTAATATCCCCCTCAAACTCATCGTGCGGCACACATGGTGAGTTTGCACATATTGCGAGTTCTAATACCTCGTCTTGTGAATTTGATCTCCAATTGCATCACAGATCATCAATAAAAGGATTTTTGTGATAGAAATTTTTACTGTTATGGCCATGATCCTCTAGTGAACTCTAAACATAAATTAAGTTACATTGATTCATGCTGTCAGTCTTCCAGAGAGACACAACCCTGTTGATCACCAGACTCCTTTAGCCTTCCAGCGATCTTCCTCTAATCCGGTGAAGTGATTGAGAGGACCGGCGTCGACAGTTTCTTCTCTTCAGAAAAGTGTTAAGAGAGAGAGATCTGGATTTGTTGGAAATGAAAGGGTGGCAGAAAGTGGGGAAGTGAGTGTTATCCCAAAACCAACAGTATCCTTGCATATATATGGACGTCCACATAACTGAGTGCAGTTATACCTTAACGGGTCCATATCAGATTCAGATTCTCTCTTAATGGGTTCGTTGCTTAATCAGAAAACTGTCTATAGTTGTGTTCTCCAGTGACCAATAACATAATTGTATTATTATCATACTTTATATAATTCAGACCATCACTAAATCATAAAGTCATTAATACACATTCTACATATTAAAGGGTCTACTTCTCATGACATATAATAAACCCGATATAGAATTTGATCACTTCATTACGGGTATAATTTGACAGTCCATTATATAATATATATTTATTACATATAAGCCTATACATGTTGTAATTAATAATAATTAATTCCAACACTTTGTTCTTTTTAACAATATTTCGAGATTCATTTGAGTTCTCTTGAAAAGAAAAGAATAGAAGAATAGAAGCCCGGTATATTATTGAATCAATTGAAATTGGATGTGGAATAGAGGTTAGGTTATGAATTATTGAAAGGTTTTGAAGAATTATGATGATCATTGTGGGAGAATTTGAGGCAGTCTTGATCTTTACTGCATCTTGATCATGGACAAGAAATGCAAGGTCTTTGATGATTTGTAATTTGAACAGACCATAGCGAGAGAGGAGAACCTGAAGTGAAATAAGACTATATGAATGTTGTGGTGTGGTAGTGTGTATGATTACAAATCTCTTGGTCTTTGCAACACGTGCAATCTCAGCTACCAGATCAAAGAAAGTGATGAGACTGAACAAAATCGCTGCCACTCGTGCAACCACTATAGCCCGTCTCACCACCGCTGCATTCTGTTCATGCCTCATAAACCTTGCCATCGGGCTAGAAGAATACATTGAATCAAGATGGATTGCTTCTGGCTGGGGTGCAGTTTGACCTGACCCATCCTGCAAGGTATCTTTATTAGGTTGAGGTACCCTAGCAGGGCTTGGTCAAGTAAAATTGGCAACTTTGAAATTGCTGAACCATCTCTAAGTTGCTGAACCATCTGCCTCAAGCCGAGCAAGCTTGATTGTCTCCTGGTAGATCCGGTGCACTGTGGAGAGGTGGCACTGTGCTAACTAAAATGATGGAGTCAAAGACCAAAGGATAGTCGGTATATCAGGTCCATCAGGAGTGGAATGATGATTTATTAATGGGTTTTTATTTTTAGGCTATCCCAATTTTATTGAGGTGCTTGGATCGAATGTTCAGGCATGAAATGATGATTTAACCTATTAGCATACGAATCCATTTGTATATTCTAGCTATTGATTTTTCTAAATTTACTAAATTTTGATGTCAGATTAACAATTATTTTACTACAGAAAATTGGAAAGGTGCGTCCTTGTCTCATCACTTCAGATTCAGACCGACTGTACTTGCAATTTATTTTCAGGAAAAACATGCCTCAGTATAAATACAACTGCCTGCATATTACGTTCTTTTTTCCGAACCCAAAGTGTGTCACTTGCACTTAATAAAAGGAATTAAGAACATAATTAACAAGAGTTTATTTCTATATGTTCGTTTATGTCAGCTACACAAATGCTCTTTAAGGTTACACTCCTCTTAGATTGCCAGCACTAAGTACCTAATTAGCATGTCGAAATAATAACATTGAAAAATAACCTTAATCATGAATCCGAAAACAAAGAAAAAAAACGCATTAAAGCTTGCTAGTACTGTATTCGATCCAATAAAATCAGGAATGCTATCACCAATTGGCAGTCGAATCCAGGCTGGATGACAAGACTAAACACATCATTTCCGAGCAACACAGATGTGTCGCTGGTCGTTTTTCGTGAAATTTGTGCCACCTCCTCGCCTCTGCTGTTGTAAATTTTACAATCTCTTTTCTCAAAACAGCCTTTGATCTTGAAACTCGGCAGTAGTTTCGGCTTGTTATTGTCTGCCAACATTTTAAGCAAAACTTGGGCTTTATCAGCACTTTGGAGCATTGAGTATCGCTTCATTGAGAATAGTTTTGATTTCGCTTGTTTGTTTCCACATTCTTCAGTTTCGTAGGCGTTCCATCTGTCATGCAAGCTCAAAATCTGGAGCAAATATGTAGCATAAGTATTCATCACTTTCATCAAATTATGATATGAGACAACTATTTGATGCATCGATGAAAGTAACAAATTAACTATGTTGAGAAATTAAGTTTGGCAAAATTGATAATATGTACTGATGAAATTTCCATTTTCCCCATTTCTTATCCTATATATTATGGGAAAATTCAAATGTGGCATGCATCACATACCTGAGGCCTTAAGCAGAGAAGAGCCTTGCCATCCCCATCCATAAGCACAATCTCTTTGGTTAAATACTTTTGCCTTCTTGAGTAGTTATCAACCCGATAAACTAGCTGCCCTGAACCATCATAAACCGAGAATCCATCGGTTCCTTGGAACCCCATACTCGACTTCTGCCACACTGTGAAAACTGTCGGTTGATCGACATTTTTCCTTTCAATAGAGTGTCCAGCTGCTGTCTTGCTCTCAGTGTGCTGCACTTGCATCTTACTCATGATCAGTACTTTCTGAAGTACTTTGAAAGTGATGGAGATTAAGGTGGTAGAAGACAGTGGCGAAATTAATTTGTTGGTTTTAGAGTGGTTGTTATTGGGATTGTTTGATGCATGATTATATATATAGTGATTGGATATGCTGCTATATTCATTGGGCCGTATACTTTTTTATTATGTCATGTTTAGAACGTTGGTTATTTTAATCAATTAATGATAATTCAAATTTATATTGTCATGGCACTTTTGACTTCAGAAAGCTCTTTTGGACTCTCGGATTTGAACAATTTAATCCTGATCTCCGCTCGTTTTGGATCATTAATTGTTCATTTAAACATATGTACCATTATTATGAGCACAGTTCGTCTCAATTTTACTTTGAAACAGATCCTCTCATACCTGTTGAGTTCTTGGAATTCTGATAATATGTTTCCTTGTAACGAATAGTAGTCCAGCTAGTAGAATAAAAAAATACGTTTACTTGAACTCTTAATTTTTGTAAGACCAGATATACGGATCCGATAAAGGTATAAAGATGGTCTTCATCTAACACCACTTCAGAATAATTAAAGACGGGGATGGCAATCGTTGTTGGAAATTTGGTTAAATTATATAGCTCATTTCAATCGTTGTTGGAAATTTAAAGATTGACCTTTGCAAATATTGCCGAGTGTCACCTTAATATGTCGATGTTATATTTTATTTAATATAGCATATCTTATGTCAAAGGGACAATAATATACCATATCTTATTTCCCCGTTTTGATTATAGCAGGTACACAAATCACTTTGACAACAGTGGGTGCAAGAACAACTTAATTCGGAAAAAAATATATTTTTGCACAGTGTTCAAGGAATAAGACATTTTAGACTAGGGTTGTTCAACGAAGCGAGTCGAGTAAGAGATAATTTGAACCAGCAGTTATACAAATCGGGTCGATTTTAATCAACAAGTTTAATTCGAGTTGTTTGCATAGCTCGTACTTAGCTCGTATCTAACTCGAGTCAGCTCACGTGCTCGTCCAATTTTTGTGTTTTTATTTGTTAGTTGATTTCAAAATACAAGCTGGAATCAGAAAAGTTGATAAAACAAAGTAAATAACAAATAAATGACATAACAGATAAATAATTGCATAACAATAAATATATTACATAATGAAATAAGTTTATATAATATAAATGACATTTAGATAAAAATATAAAATATGATAGGTTGAAGTTTACAAGTTTTGATCATGCAGGGGCGGAATCAGAATTTTAGATTTTTTTTTGGGGATACTAGAGGGATCAGACATTTACTACAGAGAAAAGAAATTAGGGATGCCAGATATATAAAACGAATTACGTAATTATTGTTGAAATTAATTATTATTAATTATAACATATATGAGTTTATATGTAATATAAATATATATTTTATAATGGAGCGTCTAAATATATCCGTTATGAAGTGATCAAATTATGTATTATTAATCGGAAACAATATGTGTCATGAGAAGTGAGCATTTTAATGTGTAGAATGCGTATTAATAACTTTATGATTTAGTGTTGGTCTAAATTATATAAAGTTTGATAATAATATAATTATGCTATTGGTATCTAGAGAACACAACTATAGGCAATTTTTCTGATTAAGCAACGAACTCGTTAAGAGATGATTTGGATTTGTTATGTCCCGCTAAGAAATAATCGGTGATTTAGTTATTGACGTCCATTATATATAGGGAGACTGTTAGTTTTCAAAACTATTCCCTATTCTCTATTCTGGCACCCTTTCATTTTTTCAATAGAGAAATCCGAATCTCTCAAGACATATAGTTCCATACAGAGACGAAAATTATCTGTACCGGTCCTCTCAATCACTCATCGGATTAGAGAAAGATCACTAGAAGACTTAAAGGAATCCGATGATCAACGGAGTTATGTCTCTTTGGAAGATCAACAACATGGATCAAGGTAATTTATTTTTCTGATTAGGGGTTTACTAGAGGATAACGGTCTACGTTATTATATCAATTATACATATTTTTCGGACGTTTTTTTAGAAATTGGGGGCAGCCCTCTAGATTCGTCACTGAGTTTATGTGTTGTCAAGTGAACACTAACTCATACTCGAGTCAGAAAGTATACGAGCTAATCATCTTGAGTCAGATTTAACTCGAGATAAATTTAGCTCGAATTATGATAAGTTAAAATTCAAATGAGGTACAAATGAGTAACGAGTTCAACCCTATTTTAGACTAGAATGGCGAAACAAGCATGTGAAAAATGAAAAATCTGACTTATAGACCGTATGAAGTAACATTTGAATACAAATGTGCACATGTATCTTGAGGCCCTAATTTAGAGGCCCCTTTAGGCTTTCGCCATGCCAAAAGCTCAAAAGATGCCCGAATCTGGCTGGGCTTCAAGATACAATGTATGAACGTGCGAAACCCAGCATGCATGCTATTATTGGAAAGCCTACAAGAATAATTTATTCCCCTTTTGTTTCCTGTTGTGGTATCCGATTGTCTGTTGCTGGTCGAAAACTTACCCAGAAAGTATTTGACAGATTTTAACAATTGAAGAATAGTTAATCTGAAATTGGGCAACTTCTAGACCTTTTTTTTCTAAACAGTGAGTGAGAGGCATCCTCTCTAAATTTAGGGGTTTTAGCATCTCGTCCCAGGGCCGTGGGGGTGGGGGGTTAATGCTAGGAAATTCAGACACTTAGTGTATAAACTTTCTATTAATCAAATTTGGAATGCTAGGAAGTAGAATAATAGTAAAGCAAGTTTGAGCCAGCTCAAAAAAAAATGATTTTAGTGAAGATGAAGTGAAATTTTTGAAGGATTAAACTGACTATCATGTGATATCTGATGGAGAGAACTGAGAAATTGTGAATTGGAAGAATTTACTTTTATATTTAGTTGTTTATGGGGTAAAGCTGTGCAACTTGAACCTCCTTACGTGTAAATATTTTTATACCCTCGAATAAAATATAATATCTTTGTCTAACTTTTTTTTAATAAGAACTCACTATTGTGAAAACATTTGCATTTCAGCCGATATGTAAACGGATCAAAAATTATATTTTAAAATCTCAAAAATTTTAATTTATGATTTCCATTAAATTTTTCATATGAAAACCTTATGGGATACAAAAATTTAGAGTATTTTGAGTCTTTTAAGCCACTCTATTGAATTTTTGAAAAAATAGCTCTAAAAATAATAATAAATATTCAATGTTTGTGTTGTTTTTTTTTTTAATTTAAAAGAGTGACTTAAAAAACTCAAAACACTCCAAATTTTTGTATCCCACAAGGTTTTCATATAAAAAATTTAATGAAAAATCATAAATTGAAATTTTTAAAATTTTAAAATATAGTGTTTGATCTGTTTTGTATATCGACTGAAATGCAAATGTTTTCACAATAGTCTATATCTCTCTCCCTCTCTCTATATATATAGGGAGACCTTACGGTGCTTCGCGAAACAAAGATGTGTTTTGCTTCAGCCTAGAATACTTCGCACTTCACGCTTATATCTCATGATTCAAAATTCAAATGGACGATCCAAACCTTAAATATGATTTTAATATCAAAATCTCCTTTGTGATCAAATTTTATATTTTTTTATATTTTTTTTTTGCTATTTATTTAAAGAGATAGAAAATCATTGATATTGAATGATTCAAAGGTTTAGAAGACGTCAGATCAATGAATTTTGTAGCCCTTAAAAAATAGTAAAAAATTCAAAAAAAATATAAAATTTGATCACCAAAGAGATTTTGATATAAAGATCATATTTAACGGTTTAGATCATCCATTTGAAACATGAGATATAAACGTGATTCAAATTTTATGTGATTTCATTATCATTTGATACTCCATCAAAGACCATCAAAAATTTATATGATTTACAATGATTATAATTTGACGGTCTTTGATGGACTATCAAACGATAATGAAATTGCATGAAATTTGAATCAGTTTAGTTCTTTTATTGGACCAACTTGGTGTGATTAAAAATTTAAGAACTTAGTTTATTTCTTTTATAAAAATTAAGAGATCAATAAGTGAAATCTCCCTTTTAATTTTCATCGATGCTATATTTTCCCTCGTAAATTCATTGTCAAGAAACCTTATTGACCAATTTCATGGCAATTCTTTTTACCATTATTATCTGATCTCTAAACGTTTGTTATCATAATTTCATTCTCCCGGATTCCCTGTTTTGGTTTTCATTATCCGTCACCGAAATAATTGTGTAGAGAAGCATAAAAGCTTTAGTCATACAACGATACCCAATTCAGGAAATATTAGGAGGCAGAAATATTGTATCGGATAAGAAGAGATGCAGGGCAAGAACTAGGCATAGTAATAATGCAAGTCTTATAGTAACAAGATTCACGTTTTTATATGTGAATAATTCACCAATGATTTGTTTTCTAACACCTCATGAATTAAATGACGTATAATACGTCAATTCGCATATTATAATTCATAGTTAGTGACTATGAATTTTATTATTTTATTATTTTTTAATGTAAATTAATGTCGTAATAAAAATATGAAATAAATTCATTAGATAATAGTTTAGTATAATTTAAGATTTTTAACTTTTAACTATTTAATTAATGTTATAATTATTATTATTACTTAATTAAGTTAATTATTAAATACTAATGATATGAGAATGCATTTCTTAGCCTTTTTAAATATGAATTAGTAGATAAAAAGTGATTAACCATTTTTTAATTTAACGGCCGTGTAAAACCGTTAAAATCGTTAACCGTTAACCGATCACCTCACCGTTAAGGGTCGTTAAACGTATTTTAAAAGCTTGATAAAAATATTAAATAACTATACATCTATAACTTTTTGTTCAAGTATATTTATTGAAAAATTACCATTAAAAATATATATTTTATTTAAATAAAAATAAATATTGAATAAAGATAACGAAAAAAATTCTTTATTCACATCTATATTATCAAATATGTAGAGGTGGTAATCGGGCGGGTTGGGTGGGTTCGGGTTCGGATTGGGTCGAGGTTGGGTCAATTTGACTCAATAAGATTATCGGGTCATAGGTCTAGTTGGGTCGGGTATCGGGTCTTTTAATGTCGGATTGTTTCAGGTTTTGGGTTATATCAGGTCGGGTTGGGTCGATTATCGGGACATCTAGTGTCAGGTTATTTTGGGTTTTAGGTCGTCTCATGTAGGTCGGGTCAGTTATTGAGTCATCTAGTGTCGGGTCATTTCGGGTTTTGGATGGTATCAGATCAGGTTGGGTTGGTTATCGGGTCATCTAGTGTCGGATTATTTCGGATTTTGAATAATATCGGACTAGATTGGATCAGATTATATCAACTTTCACCATCTATGTGTCTCATCTAGTCAGGTCGAATGAATCAGATCAGATTGAATTTCTAAATGATACATATTTGAGTCATGCAGGTTTCACTTTAATTTCAATTAAATTAAACTCTTTTGTATTATCTCCTCAATCTTCAAGTTTCATTTGAAAAATATATTGAATTATTGATAGAAAAATATTTGATAGATATCATAATTAATATTATAATTAATATTAACTTTATTATTTAAATTAAATAAATTAATATTCATAATAATAATTAAAATTATTCAACTTATTTGACATTTGCACGGGACCCACAAAGATCACATCTGAGTCTTCAAGAGCGTGAGCTGGAGCTTGGAGATAATATTTTCATAATTCATTCAAGATCTAACCACAATTATTAAAATTTTACTGTCGGGTCATATTAGGTCGGGTCGGGTTGGGTATTGGGTCATCTAGTGTCGTGTCAGTTCGGGTCTCGGGTCGTATCAGGTCGGGTTGGGTCGGGTATCGGGTCATCTAGTGTCGGGTCATTTCAGATTTCGGATCGTATCAGGTCGGGTCGGGTTGGGTATCGGGTCATCTAGTATCAGGTCATTTCGGGTTTCGGCTCGTATCAGGTCAGGTTGGGTCGGGTATCGGTTCATCTAGTGTCGGGTCATTTCGGATTTCGAGTCGTATCATGTCAGATCGGGTCGGGTATCAGATCATTCAGTTTTAGATTATTTTGAGTTATGAATCGTATCAAATCAAAACGGATCAGACGAGTTTCTCGGGTTGGGTCGGTTTCTGTCATATAAAAAATGAGTAAAAATATTATTGCCACCAATTTGTGCGGAAACCTCCGTCACAGAAATATATGTACGCCACTCCTACGCCAGGTGTAGGCAGTAATATATCTTCTCCCAGATTCCCCGTTCTCTGTCGGATCCGATTCTCAGACGAACTTCGCCTTTGCAAGCCGAGCATACTCAACAAAATCTTCGCTACAAGTTCAAAGCTTCTCTTCTCTTTATCGTCTCTCTCCACTTCAAATCCATGGACTCTACTGAGCCTCCGTTTTCCTCTTCTCACCTCGACTCCGATTCCGACACTGACTCCGGCGACGAGCATGGGCCTCGCCTGACAGCGACCCAGGAAGAGCAGCTCAAGGTGGAGTCGCAGGTCGCCGAGATTTACCGTTGTCTTGTCGGTGTCCCCCTCCATAGGCAGTCCGTTGTGTAATTAAGCTCTCTCTCTTCTTCTAGTACTTAGATACTTTTGGAGCCTATTACCTGTTCTATGATTCGATTCAACGAATATAGCCCTAGTGTATATTGGGGGCTTACTGAGAACTAAACCTTGCAATTTACATGTATGCAAACTAAATTTTGAGTATCAACGGCATCTCTGTTTGTTTCAATATCACCTGTTACTTCTTTTTCAGATTGGAGCTGCAGCGTGATGTGCACATAGAATATTTGATGAAAGGATTAAACCAACTCGGTCATACTTTTCAAGTGCTGGATGCAAAGTCTGTACCTTTTTCTTTAGCTCAAACTTTGTTCCTTGTAAAAATAGGATTTTGCAATAACTTAATTTGCGAAGAGCTTATATTTTTTCTTTTTTGTTTCAGTCGACCCTGGTTGTGTTACTGGATACTCCATTCGATGGCAGTGCTGGGGGAAGCAATTGATCCTGAACTGGAGAGTCGTTTCGTTGATTTTTTATCTAGGTGTCAGGTCTAAAATACCACTCTTATATTGCAATTCATTTGTTTTTTAATTCCACAATATCAATGCAAAACTTGATCCGGTAACAAAAAATGCAACTTATTTGAGGTATTAGTCATTGCAGATAATAGCACTGACTAAGATGCATGCCAACACCTATCATGATTCATGACCACTGTACCACTGATGATAAAATATGCATGTTTATCTAATCACTTTTTCTCTTGTTAGTGAATATTCTCTTTTCTGGTAGTTACATTTCTTCTAAAATTGTTATTTTAGGATAAAGAAGGTGGATATGGTGGTGGGCCAGGACAGGTTGGTTTGCCTTGATTATTTTAGCTCCGTTTTTTTTTTCCCCTCTTGGTTATAAATCTGCACCATAACTTTTCATCCATAGTTGATTAGAAAATTACAGTAAGATCAAATCCTTATTTGGTTTGTTGCCACTTTGGTGTGCTTAGCCTTTCAGGATGCTTCACTGGTGAAGCTTCAATCAATTGTAATTTGCATTAATTGTCAGATGAGCTCTAGTCCTAAGTATAATTTAGCCAAGTGATGAAGGATTGATGGTGAAATCATAGCTCAGTTCTCCAAATTTTTTGATGTCAAGCCCAATTATGACTGCTGTAGCATTACTTTTTCTTAAGATGCAACAAACCAGTCCAAAATGGTGTTCTGTATAAAATAGAACTGATAAACTGAATTTTATTTAATTCCTCTTGATAGATGCCTCATCTAGCAACCACTTATGCTGCTGTTAACACACTAGTTACTTTGGGCACTGAAAGAGCATTGTCATCGATAAATAGGTACCGCAAAGTCAATTACAACAGCACTCATCATATCAGTTTCTTAGCTCTTAGTCAAATTTTTATGATTTTGCTGCAGGGAGGGTATGCGCAAATTCTTGCTCCAGATGAAAGAACCTTCAGGGGGCTTCAGGTTGGAG
Source organism: Schoenoplectus tabernaemontani (assembly GCA_037127355.1). Lineage (NCBI taxonomy): Eukaryota > Viridiplantae > Streptophyta > Magnoliopsida > Poales > Cyperaceae > Schoenoplectus > Schoenoplectus tabernaemontani. Next base: position 22,725,503 of record CM073742.1, on the reverse strand, counting down.
AAGTTGAATAATTAGTAGTTTTTTCTCTTTTTAGAGGACAGGTAGATTTTTGTGACCAATTTCTACCGCAAAATCTGCTTGTCCATTCTTTTGCCATATGTATGGTTTATGTGATTGAGGGCGGGGCAGCTGTGTGGTGCTTGGTTTTCCTTTGTGCATTGTTGGGAATTTATCACTGTATACCCTTCTTTACAGCTTAGTAAGTTAATACCTTAGGATGTTGTTGAAGTTAATACCTTAGTATGTTGTTAATGCTCTTAATTCTTTGTATTGTTTGTTCAACAAAACCTCACTATTGTTCTTTTTTCTACCAGAATGCACCGAATGGGAGAAGTTGATGCTCGGTCTTGTTATTGTGCAATCTCGGTCTGACATCTACAATGTATTTTTAATTATACATGATGGATTGCAGCTTATGCATAATGGATGATTGATTATTCTTCTTTTTTTAATTTATGAAATCAGGTTGCCAGTTTGTTGAAGATTCTAGATGCAGACTTTGTTAGAGGTGCTGGGGACTATATAGCAAGGTTGGACATTTATTATGTCTTTTTAGTTATCTGATTGGGCATAATAGCTTCTACTAGAATTGCATTACTTAAGTTGTATTAAGAATACTAGTCTTCTGAGGAAGACACTTCTTTTGCTGAATTCTTGGAGAAAAGTTGTTTAGAACCTTAGGTTACTATCTGGGCATGGAGACAAACTAAAGCACACAAATGGAAAATAAATATATTTCGCTGTTGAGAACACAGAGATCTGTTAATGCTTGTTCTTAATAATTGCACAATAGTCCTTTCATGTCTAATTGAACTCAATTTTAGATCTTTACCTATGTTGAGTTAGAAGTGTCACAGAAATCTGTTTGGTAGTGAAAAAACCCCTTCTTCAGATTCCAGATGTTTAACGGGCCATTTTGGTAACCTCAAAATGTAAATGCTTAGTCATCCCCTTTAGACTAGTTATTCAAAATGTACGACTCACATTAGTTCCATAAGATCTTTTGCAATTCAATGTTCAGTAAATTCTTAATTCAAAAAATATTATTTTCTTCAGTTGTCAGACTTACGAAGGTGGTATTGGTGGAGAGCCTCATTCTGAAGCACATGGTGGGTATGTTTCTTTTATTCTTTCCTTTCAGTATTTTTTCCTTCTTCTATTTTGAATGGTGATTGATTTGAACCGGTTTCCTAAAGGTGAAACTTCTACTTTTTACAAGGTACACATTCTGTGGCCTGGCTGCAATGATATTGATTGATGAGGTGGAGAAGCTCGACTTGGCTAGTTTAATTGTAAGGGACTCTTTCTCTGTGGGGTTGATTTATACAAGTTTATAATGACATTTGGACCAAAACAAATTTCCTTTTCTATAGGGTCATATAAACAGCTTGTTAGTTGTAGAAGAGCTTGATTAATGTAAAAAGCATGGCAGTTGGCTCAAAATTCATATGGTTGTATTTTTGTACTTTTGACATAGAAAGCAAGTGACTAAAATAATATATGCTTGTGGATGTTCTCTGGGATGAGAAATTTGTGTGTAAATGTGTTAACATATCAGGTGCTTTTTACAAAAGAGGGCAGGGGACTGTTCTATTAGCACGAAACCAATTGATGTCAAGGTAAGAGAAATCAGTTCTTGCATTTATTTTTAATATTCCATTTTAGGGTTGGGTGGCATCTCGACAAGGGATAGAATTGGGATTTCAAGGCCGGGTCAATAAATTGGTCGATGGATGCTACTCCTTTTGGCAAGTAATCTTCATTTCTGTCTTACAAATGTATTATTGTTTTTCATATCGATTTCACTATGTTAAAAACTGATTTTCTATAACAGGGAGCAGCTCTTGCTCTGGCACAAAAGCTATCACCAGTTGCCAAGAAAGCCTCAGAAGAGCAATCCTCCATCCATGCAATCAGTAAAAACTATTTTGCTCACTATCAAATTTTGTCTGCCTATTTGGTATTACAATACTTCCAGGAGCACATAGCTTTACAAATGATTTGAAAAGAGAATGGAGTAGCTAGGTCTAGATTGTCAATTTCTTTAAGCAGGAAAGTGTTGTTAGATTTTTTAAAAGTATACTTGTGTCGAAAAACTTTTTTTTTTTTTTTTGAAATTTAGGTGAAAGCAAAAATGTAGTACTTTGTATGAAATAGTAGTGAATGTTCAATTAACTGAGCATTTAATTATGAAACAGGAGAATATTCTGAGATTGGTATAGAATTTGCAAAAAGATGCAATCAAACAGGACCTCTTTTCCATCATCTAGCGCTGCAGCAATATATCATGCTTTGCTCACAGGTAAATGTTTAAAGAGGAGAGATCACTTGACAATGGTTATTTTGACCACCTTGTCAAAGTCAGCCCAAGAGAGCCAAATGGAGAAGTTAGAGAAACAGGGAGTTTCTTCAATGAATGAAATGTTTAAACCTGATAAAGAAAATTTATGTAATCAGAACTCAGAAAATTACTTTATATTATCTATTCAGCCAGTAAATGCTTCTAGTACTTAATTCATGTGCAAGTCAAGAAAAGACAATTCTGTTGTAGTGGAACAAAATTTTCCATCAAGCAATAATGCAAATCTTGATAAACAAGTAAAAGTTTGAAATTTGAATTTTGCAGTTACGAGAAGGAGGATTCAGAGACAAGCCCAGTAAGTTTCGAGACTACTACCACACATGTTATTGCCTCAGTGGCCTCTCTCTTTGCCAATACAGTTACATGAGAGATGGTGATCTGAGGCCATCAACTAATGATATTTTGGGTCCATACTCCAATTTGCTAGAACCACTGCATCCTCTGTACAATGTGGTGCTCGACAAGTTCTACACAGCACATGAGTTCTTCTCAAGGACCTTCTGATCTTGTACTTCTAGCATTTGATATTGTAGTCAACTTATTTTCTCATTAATGTATGTTGTATACTTGTATGTACTATATTAGCATGGTGCATCCTGCATTTTGCTATTCAACTTGGGCGTAGATTCTGAGTTGCAAGTTGTGTTTATTGTAATTTTTCAACTTAAGTGGTTGTAATATTTGCCCTAAGATTAATCTCGATACAAGTCTCTTGCTTCTGTGAATTAATTTTAAATGTCCTATTTGATGGAACAATTTTGATTGGAGTGTATATGTTTTGGCTAGTAGCTACGGACCATATGAAAAGGAATTAGAGATTGGCAATATCGAGTTTAAGAATTCTAGTGGCTTGTTCTAGTTGGCGAGTAAGTAATATGTTTATGAATTACGAGCAATATAATTTTAAATATTATATTGTTGGTGACTTAGTATGTGACCGTAAATTCGATATATTTTTTATTAAAATAAAATTATATTAAGGGTCAAGTCTATATATTTTCACTTTAGTGATGGATGAGATTATAAATAATATATAAGGGGATATTCTTTGAGATATGTTTTTTGCTGATGATGTGGTGCTGATTGACGAGAGTAGAATTAGAGTCAATTAGAAATTAGAGTTGTGGAGATAAATTTTAGAATCGAAAGGTTTTAGATTTAGTAAGATCAAAATCGAATATATGAGGTGTCAGTTCAGCGGGGAAAAGTTAGATGATGGAGATGTTAGTTTGGACGGATGAGTAGTACCCATAAATGATACATTTCGATATTTGGGATCGATGTTGTAGAGTGACGGAGAGATCGATGAAGATGTTAGTCATAGAATACGAGTCAGATGAGTGAAATGGAGACAAGTATCTGGTATTCTCTGTGATAAGAAGGTCCCAAATAAACTAAAAGACAAGTTCTACATGACGGCGATTAGACCCGTGATGATGTATGACACAAAATGTTAGGCTACAAAAGGATAATATATCCAGAAAATGAGTGTAGCTGAAATACGGATGTTGCGTTGGATATGTGGTCACATAAGGAAAGATTGAATCAGAAATGATGATATTTGAGACAAACTTGGGGTAACACTAATTCAAGAGAAACTAGTCCAATACCGTTTGTGATGGTTTGGTCATATCCAACAAAAGCCTCTTGAAGCACCAATACATAGTGGTATTCTAAGTCGTCCTGAAAACACAAGAAGAAGAAGAGATCAACTAAGATTGATATGAGAGGAAGTAATAAAAAAAATATTTAAAAGAATGAAATATATCCAAAAAATTTGTTTTGGATATGAGTGCTTGAAAAATGACAATTTATGTATCTGAACCATGATTTAGAAGTTAGAGTCTAGTAGTAGAGTTATAAACTTCAAATTCTTAGATTTTTAAGATTTTAGAGTTTAAAATTTAGGATTTAGAAATAAATTTTATATTAGAGTTTTATTGTATTATTATTATTAGCATATTATCAGCATCACTATCATTATTATTATCATATTGTCATCACCATTATCATTATCATTTTTATTTTTTATTTTATTAAATTATTATTATTATTATTATTAATAATATTATTATTATTATTATTATTATTATTCATCTTCGTTATTATTATTGATATTTGAGATTTTGATCTTATGCTTTTCGATTGAATTTTATTTCTAGCCTATCCAATTTATTTGAGATTAAAGGCTTTGTTGTTATTATTGTTGTTATATATTGTTGGTGATATCATTAGCAGTAATCTAAAAGTAATTCTCGGGCGCTATAGTTGGATACTTGGAACGAACAAGGTAATTTGCATTTATTTGCTATGAAAAAGGACAAAATATAATATGTATTTATGCAGCTATAGGTTAAAAAGCATTAAAAGAGAGCATATTCAAATAAAATGCAACCAACAAAAAGGTACTTTAATTTTGACAATAGGTGTTGTTTGTTTATTACGCCAACGAGAGAAGAAAAAGAACCCGTTATCCTTTCAGCTTCACTTATTAATTATTATACCCCACCAGTTCAAAAATATCCACAGGGGGAGAGCGAATTGAGAACTATAGTTGAGGCTCTTCGGCAACACGTATATATTTTGATTTGAAAATTTTAAATGATGTATTTAAACAGTTGAACATAATTTTTATAGTGAAATATTTTTAGAGATTAAATTTAAAATTTTAAAATTAAAATGTTTCACTACTTTTTAGATGAGTACATAATCCGTTGATTTAATGATTTCTACACCATTTAATATTAATAATTTTTCACTTATCTAAAAAATAGTAAAATATTTTAAAAGAATATATAAAATTTAATTTTGATGTTTCTATTGTTTTTCTTGAAATTGAATATGCTGCCAATTTTTTTTATTACTTTAGGGACATTAAGTAAACATGATATTAAAATTGGAACCAAGGACATAGTGCCTTGGGATAGGTGTCCTGTACCACTTACCAGTGGTAACTCAAATTTTGCATATGAACTCCAATTGGTGCTTGCCAAGACCCCAAATTGCAATTTAGTGTTGATTTTACGCCATAATCAACATTTAATCACAAATTAAACTTCTAGCCTCAGTTATCCCGAACAAAAAGCAACAGACAACAAAAGTAAAATTAGTTTGATTCTGATGTTCATAAATGGCTTTCTTCATTTTTTTTTCTCTCTTCTCATTGACATATTTATTGCAAATACAGTAGATATAGAAATAACTTTTCTGTAAGCTGTACATTCTAAGGGTTTGTATAAAATTTACTCTCTTGTTTTTATAGAATAGTGTTATCTCAATGGCAAATGGCCTGGTAGGTTTTAGAAAGACAGAGAGCAGCAAACTATATGCAATTATATATGTGCTTAATAAAGCATTTTTTTAGTTGTATGCCCATGCTTGTTGGTAGCCTATAACATTGAAGTTTGATTTTTTTTTTTAACAATTTAGTTTTATACTACTATGATTCCTACAACATTTTTTTCCCTTTCCATTCCTAAAATGTTTGAGATCGCCATCGATAATGCTGGTTAAACTACTTTTTTTAAAAGAATGTGTTTATGAGAAAATTAGTCTTGCTTCACATCAACCTGCTTGAGGATCATATCTTATCCCCAATACGAACCACCATGTGATTTTTGGTTAAGAACTTGGGCCTTCATGTAAAGAAATATAACCTCAACTATGTAAAAGACTTTTAGCAACTTCCACCGCGTCTTCTGATATATAATAATATAATACAACATAATAAAATAATAATAAAGTAATAAAAAATAATCATAATAAATAATAATATTATAAAAATAATATAAACATAATCATAATATAGTAATATAATAATAAAAAAATTATAATTACAATCATAATTATAATAATATAATAATAATAAGTAATCATAATTTTAATAATATGATTATAATATAATAATCATAATCATAATAATATAATAATAAAAATATAATCATAATCATAAAAATAATTAAAAATAATTATAATTATAATAATATAATAATAAATTAATCATCACTATAATAAACATATAATAATAGAATACAACATAATAAAATAATAATAAATAATAATAATAATAATCATAATCATCATAATATAATAATATAATAATAAATAATCTTGATCTTAATAATATAATAATAAAATAATTATATTTATATTCATAATATAATAATATAATATTAAAATTATATTTATAATAATAATAAATAATCTACAAATTTTTTTCCCTTTCCATTCCTAAAATGTTTGAGATCGCCATCGATAATGCTGGTTAAACTATTTTTTTAAAAGAATGTGTTTATGAGAAAATTAGTCTTGCTTCACATCAACCTGCTTGAGGATCATATCTTATCCCCAATACGAACCACCATGTGATTTTTGGTTAAGAACTTGGGCCTTCATGTAAAGAAATATAACCTCAACTATGTAAAAGACTTTTAGCAACTTCCACCGCGTCTTCTGATACGGAATAATCAACATGATTCTGTGAGGAAGAAAAAAAAAATTTCATTTCAACGGGAACAGAGCTGTTTGGACAATTAATGAGCAATTATGATTTTGCATTGAGGGGTCGTATAATTTATGAAGTTTTGAAGGGATAGCTTCAGAAAAGTAACCTCTCATTTTGCCTGGTCATGGCGCATTTGTCAATTCTAAGTGCGAAGTGCAAGAGACTCTGACAGAGGAAAAGGAGTCTATTTACAAACTAATCCTTACTTCACTCAGCAGTCTCTGCTGTAAGCCTCTACTCCACTCTCCAATGGCATTCCCGCTCCAACCAACCTCCGAGGCTTTACCTTTACCTTTACCTTTACCTCTTCCTCTCCCTCTGTCACCTCCTCCTCCGCAAAACCCACCTCTACCATCGCCGGATAATCCAATCTCACCTTCCCTCCTCCTCCGCCTTCGCCGGAGAATCCGGCCCCGTCTCCACCTTCTTCTCCTCCATCCGATCATGCTCCACCCCAACCTCAACCACCTTCCAACAATCACTTACCTCCTTCTCCTCCTTTCTCTCCCTCTCGCCTCGCCATAGTTCTCCGCTCGCCCGATAAACCTAGCAGTAACCCGGACCCGTACCCGAATTCAAATAATGCACCATCAGCCGTGACGATCGGGAGCCTCCTGGCCACGACCGATCTCACAGTGGCCAAGACGGCGGCGTCTGGCCGTGGATCAGTGAAGAGAGGGATGCTGGCATCAAATCCATGGAAGTTTAGGAAGGATGAGCTGAGAAATTTGAAATTGGGACTTAGGGTTTCTGCTCTGGTACTCTGTGTGGTTTCTCTGTCTCTATTGGCAGCTGATACAATACCGGGTTGGGCTGGTGATTCATTTATCAAATACCAAGAGTACAGGTTGGTGTGAGCTTCACTTCTTTAGATGAACATTTTGATTTGGTACTTAATATGAAACGGTGCCTGCACTTATTGAAAATAAGTTACATTATATAGGCTTACTTGACTCTGGTTAAAGATAGTGAAAGCTTGATTGATTACAACTAATGATGCATGGTGGGAAATGCCAAAAGCAAATCCAAAACTCGTACAAGCGTACCAGTTCTTGTAAGTATTGGTGTATACCAACCAGCTGAAGTTCAACCCTTTCACAGAATAAACATTGTAAAAGTACTCACTGTCACAGATGGCTTAGAATTTCTTTGACATGGAAAAGAATCAGAACTTCTTTACATCATTGAGTTTGCTATTTCGAACCATATTCATTACATCACATTAAAAACTAGATTGGAGTTGTAATTCACTTTATTGAAGTTGTTCTGATCCATATTTAGATTAAATTTTTATTTCTTGTCTATTTTCAATAGGTTCTTGTTGAGTGCAAATGTGATTGCTTTTATGTACTCAGCATTTCAATTTACCTCTGAAGTGCACCAAATTTTTACCAGGAGGCGCCTTATCAGCTGCACTCTGGGTTACTGTTTCAACTTGGCGATGGATCAGGCAAGATAAACTTAATTTCTATTGATTTTTAGTTGGTGTATGACACCAGTTTTAGTGGGCTTGTTGATTATTATTTGTTTAATTGGAGGTCCACTGATGGTCACCTAGTAATATTTGCAAAACATTTTTGTCTTGGTATTTCTCAATGCTCTTGAACAAAGGTATACTTTTGTTACCTTATATGCTACTGGCTCTACTAAGGTGTTTGTCATGTTTTACCGGGCACATGGTTTTTTAAAGAAAAAATAGTAGAAGCAACCTTTTGGAATGAAGATATCAAACAATTTTTTTGGATAAATATTAGAATCCCCGTGCTCTTGTCCCCCAGTAGCGATGACTTTCCATTTATAGCGCTGTTACTTTTCGTTTATTTCCATTGTTGACTGAGAAGCATCTTTTAATTTCAAATTAAATTATTTTGAAATAAAAATGCCCCTTCCCTTCTCTACCATCTCTACATTCCACAAAACCCCATTCTCTTTCACATGGGTCATCTGTTATTTCCATTTGTAACTTTGCCCATTCACCTTTTCACTAATTAGAAACTCATCTTGAACACCAAATGGACCATCTACTTAAATCATTTAACATTGTTTTATTTTGTTGGCAGATTTTGGCATACATGCTGGTATCGGCATCTTCAGCCGCAACATCCCAAAATTACATATGGATGTCGAGATTTGGAGGTGACAAATTTACGAAGCTTGTCAATGCTTCTGTTTCAATGTCATTTTTGGCATTCTTTTGCCTTGCTTTCAGTTCGGTTATTTCTGCGCATCGTCTATTCGGCTCTATTTCATAAATGACTATCCTTGTAAACTGTATATAAAATCTCTCTAATAATGGTACTGCTTTTGAACCCCCCCCCCCCCCCCCCCCCCCCCACACACACACTTCTGGCTCTCTGATTAGTTATTTGTGTTTACTATTTAGCAAAGAGGAGACTTGAGTGAACACATTGACTGCAGTTATGTATAACATTAACATGCGTGATCTGGCATGTGGATTACGTTTTGTCACGATGAATAATCAGAATTTCCATTTGTAACATTTACTTGCGGGTAAATATATTTTGTCGTAACCTCACGCCCTTATTTAATCGCAAGTCTGGCACAAATGAGCACAGATAGTGATAGCAATAGATCAGAGACTTGGATTAATATCCTTCAAAAGCCATTTAAAAAGAAATAAATATTGGGGACTAACATGAGTTTATATCATAAGGATGCTTCTAATCATAGGATGTTTTCTGCTGTAGATTTTGCAGGTTCGTTGTTATTTTTAAGTTCAAATCTACGAGGAATTCATGGAATGAAAATGAATGAAAGAATTGACAAATTAGCTTTTTATTTATACAAAAACGAGGTAATGTTGTAAGAGATTTTCAAAATTTTCGTTTGTATAAGTCAACGTTTGAAATTTTTAATTTTGATGTTTTTGTAATTAGTGGCGATGATCCCTTGACAATCAATTAGTATTTAATGCTAAACTTTGAGCATGATATAGTTCATGGGTTGTCCCTAATTTATTTAGATTTAATAACTTGATTTAAGAATACCTCTATGCTAAAGCTGACAGAAATGTAAATATAAATAATTGAATTTGTGTTTTTGGCTCTTTGTCGATAGCAGATTTTAGTTTCCTTTCCTTTTGGGTGTTTTTTTTCAGAATTTTTTGGTGGATATTAAAGCACCAAATCTGGCATTTCTACCTGTTCTTGCATTTGAATCAGGCACAAGGAGAAATATACCAAAATTTGAGGTATAATTCAGTCAATTCTTAGATACATGCTTCTGGAATTGACTGAATTATACCTCAAATTTTGGTATAATTCAGTCAGTTGAATGCTAATACCAATGTGATTGTCATACGTTATGTCCAAATTCTGGAACGTCCTCAATTGGTCATTCTTCCTGTTTAAGCTCTAACACAGTAATGAAATTGACCTTACCCCAATACCCTCGTGCTGCCAACCCGCATTATCAAAGACTAGTATCTTGTCTATGTGTTGTTACGGTGACGTCTTTTAAAAATATAAAAATTCATATTTTCATGTGATATAAAAAGAAAGAAAATAAAAATAAAGATAATTTAATAAGTAATGTAAATTTTAATCATGAATACATAATTAGTTTAAAATAAATATAAAATTGAGAGAAAAATTGACATTCAGAGTTCAAAGAAATTTGAAATTCATAAGTGATGGTAATTTAAGAAAAAAAAAGTAGAACAATTATACTCCTAAATTATATAGTATTTCGTGTAACAATTAAAATTGAAAGAAAATTATAACTTCAACACAAATGATCATAGAGAGAGTAACATTGTTTGACGAATAACTCAATTCGATGATTGATATTAGCTCTAAAAATTCAACAAAAAATCTAGACCGTTGCAGAATTATGACACTTACGTATTTAATAAGGAGTAGAGATATTACAAGTTGAATTTTAAAAAAAGGATAAAGAATCAGAAGACAGAAGTAAATTAGTTGAAATTAAACAAAATGACCAAGGAGAAGAAAGGGAAAAACATTGAGAACTGCTATTCGAATTACATAGATAGGATTTCATTTGCACTTTACCTTATTTGTATGGAATTCATATCAGTTAATTATTCTAGTATTTTCTTTTGTCTAATTGAAGTTATGCAAATTCTGTTGACGAGAACATCAATTGTTTTTTGGGGAAACTTCTTTGTTGCTTCTGCAATCTGATTTTCTGCATTTTATTTTAGTACAGACAGGCACACTAATTTATGCTCGTGTTGTAAAAACTAACAGCATCATGAATCCTGAACTCTCGTGCACATATGGTATGTTTTTTGTACCCAGCATTGTCTGCTTCCATGTGATTATATGATATTTGATGCTAATGTAAGACCCAATTAATTCCTATGATCCCATATAAGCAACACTTATCTGACCGTGATTTATGTGAGGGCTTGTATTTTGTTGGTATGGTTAATTTACATCTAGTTTTCTGCTGTTTGTCGAGTGATTTTTTGAATGTTTGTTGTTTAGAGCTGATTTAAGGCCCAACAAAATCATTGCTATCATATTAAGCACCAAAATGTACCCCTGTGCTGCGAAATTGTAGTCAATGCATATTTTCCAAAATTTGGTCCTGAATTTTTAAATGTGGTCTTGTTTGATGTATGAGAAGGTCCATTTTCCTTTGTTGCATAGCTAGTGAGAAAGCTGCAGAGTTTGGGCAATTAAGAAGTGGTTACATGTTTGAGACATCAACTGGCCTTGCGCGAATGTGAGTTGTTATATTCCTACTTTGTTCTGTTCTACAAAGACTGATTGTGCAGCTTATATATTGTATATGCTAAGGCTTGGTTGTTTGTAAATTTCAAGTTAATATCTACCATAGAAGTTCTAAAAGCAATATGCTGATAACCTTTGCTCAACTTGTATGCATGTTGCATCACCCATTTCTTTATGACAAATTGGTGAAATTATATTTATTATTTTCAGGCTGTTAAGCTCTCCAACATGTACAGTTCTAGAAGCACTAGGGAAGAAGATATCATTTGAGATTGCCGTTGGATTAAATGGGCGTGTCTGGGTAATTCCCCTCTCCCTCTCTTCCCTTCCCCCTCTCAACTCCCTCCGCCCCCTCCAAAAAAAGTATAACAGATAATATGCAGTAATACCAGACTGGTATGGAACCAATAAGGGTATTTCTGGGTCCCCATTCTGGTGGACCATTAGGCTCTGGCTTGAGATTTCACTTTTATCATTAAGAAAATTTTGGGGCCTGCATGATTAAGACATATTTGAGGTTTATTCTTTTAAATAAAGAGAATAATGAACAAGCATAACAAAATTATACTTTTATTGTTATGATTTGGCACGAGGCACTGGTAAATTTGTCAGTCTGAACCTGCTGGGGTTAGAATGAAATAGAAAATGAAATGAAAGGAAGATTACATACAAAAAAGGAAAAATAGATAGCTTTTGTCACCTCCCTTTGACTAATAGTGCTCACTCATAACTAATATATTTTTTTTGGATATTGATTCGTAGCAAATTCATGTTTTCTTTTCATTTTACAGGTAAATGGTTCATCTCCAGCTGATGTAGTTCTTGTATCAAATGCAATAATGATGTCTGAGTTTTTGAGTGGCACACAACAGAGAATTATGGTAGAGAAGCTCATGGGGAGGCTCCAATGATTTATTGAGATAATTTGAAAAAAAAACTTAGCTAAGTTTCGTGTGATTATCTTGGAAGCACATATGGTTAGCATGTAGAAATTCAGAATAAATATTTGAATTAGTTTCTTTTTCTGTTGAAGTTTGGTAATTTCCTCTTTTGTTATTTTTGTTTTGTTCTCCTATCTGAAGGGTGCTGAATGGATCCATTTGTTCATGTTTTGGATCTATAATGGTGAAAGTGTACATTCACGGATCCACCTGACCCGTTTGGATGAGAGAAATACGCGCGTTTATATCTCAAATGATGGAGGGAAAACATATATAAGTTTTAACATATTTTGTAGAATGGAACTCGAAAAAACCTGAAATACGAACACACCGCTGTAAGCCTACAAATGATGTACTTGCACCCAAACGCCACTGGAAAAAAAAAGTGAAAAGAAAGAAAGAAAGAAAGAAAGAAAAGATAGTGAAAGAACAGTAAATAAAAAAGAAAAAAAGGGGAAAATAAGATGGATGATGGGAAGCACGCAACAAAGAAACCCATGTAAAAATATTGTGACATTGTGATCTCTCTCTCTGAATCTGATGTACTCTGTTAATCCTCCCATATAGTGATGTCACAATTGACAAAATCGTAGTAGCCGCCTATCATCTTCACACTGTTGCTCTCTAGGGCTTCTTTCACCAAAGGATATGTCTTCAAGTTGTCCAGAGACAGGTCTACTGCTGCCTGAATTTTTTATTTTTTTACAAGTTAATTATATAGATGCAAGGAATGTTGAAGACTTGAAAGAAGAATACATAGACAAGTTATATGCTACTGGTATGGTCTGGTATCCAACTATTCTGTTCTTTGTTATTCTTCCTTTGTTATCTAAAGATATCGCCTCGTTTATTTTTTGGTTCTACAAACTGGACTCCTTTAGTTCCTATCTCTCTGAAGGGAGAATCCACAGCTACTTTCTCCCATTTCTCAGGAGAGGAAGAAATGGAGTCTGGTGGTCCTGTATTCCTACCCTTTATTAAAGAGATGCCAAGTAGCAAGTGCGTTTCTTTTCTCTAGTCATTTTATTCCCTTTCTAAAGAACAATATAATCAACGGATGCAATGTACTTTCATGGATCTAGTAAGCTAACATTCTTACTTCCTTTTTCCAGAATATGTAGGGGAAAAAAGAACGGAATATGAGAAAAGAATTCTAAAGAAGATGTAAAGATAAGATTGAAAATGGTGAGAGAAAAGGAGACCTTTTCACAATAGCTGCATTGGTCAGAAAGCGGTAACGTGCCGTGCTCCTTCTTCACACTTTCCCTTGCCGACCAACCAATCTTCACCCAGTCTTCAATGAAATCACTGTTCCATATTCCAACAGTATCATTGTGATTGAATTTTGGAGATAAAAAAGAAATGTATATACATCATAATAGAAAGCTCTATCTTTAGCATTGCAAGGTGGTTAGAGCAATATTTCCTTAAAATAAATTAAAATTAAGAAGATAATTAATTATCCATACTCGCAATTGTGACTATCTTCAGGTACTGACATCAGTCCGCCGATGCCACCACAACGGCTATGTCCGACGACCACTATGTTTTCCACCTAGACAATTTAAATTTTAATTAACTCCCTTCCTTAAAGTGAAATAGATAAGAAAATGTTGAATAAAAAAGAAAAGCAGATTGTCAATATTACCAGAGTGAAAACAACCAATGAATTAAGGTTATGCAGTTTCTTCTCCTTCGATGGCTAATTTTCAAGACTTAGGTCAATCATACTGGTATTGTGTATATCAAACGGTACTAATTTTGTGCATTAAATAATTTAAAGCAACTATTGCAACTCACTGCTTATTACTCTCAGAACTAAAGTAGTTGATCTCTGATGATAACAATACCAAATCATGTTAATTTTTCTTTTTGTTACATTACATATTTCTATTTGAAAAATGTAAAAACTCTCAACAATTACTCTGCTTAAGTAATTTGTTTAAAACAAGCACCTTGAGAATTTTAATAGCATACTCCAGAGCAGCGCCTATGCCTGTGTTCCTCTTTCTCTGCACTTGTGCTATGATTTAATGATTTAATTGCTCAAATTTATAATATGTTAGTGTCAATTAAAAGATCACGTGGCGATTAGAACAAAATGACAGTTACATTTGTACGGTGGTACATCTAATTTTTTCTTAAAGAAGTTTAGGAAATATTCAAAAACCCAGAAAAGAAGTTATGAATATGTACTTTGTACTTAATAGCAATACCTCACAAAAAGGCGGGACCAAAGCGGCGATGTTGCGAACAGTGAAGGCCTTCCCCGGCTGAAAACTGAAGATGATGGATGGGCAGACGCGCGAATCTGCGCATGCAATCACCATGAACTGCAGCATGTATTACAAACCTCAGAATTAGCCTTTTTTTTAATTAATTATGACTGGTATATGTATTTACTGGTAAATTTTTAAACAATTAGTAGTTGATCTGCTTTGTGCTACTACATTTTACAAAATGGAAACAACAATTTTTTTAAATCAGTTGATAGAGTAATCCCGTTAACTTGATTAGTCTTTTGCATATTTGTTGCAAAAAAATAATTTTCGAACGTAATTTTCATAATACATTTTTAATAGCGGAGACTTATCTGAGGCAGAGAAAGTGGTGATATAATTTGAATTCTCAGTATGGACATATTCCTAAATCCGAAATGAATAATTTGTAAACGTAATATTTTTCATTTCTTAAGAAAATACTGTTCTTTAATTATTGTTGTCCTTTTAATTATATCATCATTATCATGAGTTATTATCCGAAATGAAAAACTAGTAGGTAATTGTTTTTATCCTTTTTTTTGCCTTGGAAGTGGAAGCAGGTAATCTATACATGCAAGCATGCAATTATGAAAAGCAATAATTTTCTTTTAAAAAAAGTCAATGCGCACTAACTCTGTAAATTGTAATAATATTGTTTAGGAATAGGTTAGCTTTTATGATTAGATAAAAGATGAAAAAAATATATCAGTCCCTATTTGATTTGTTACTTAGATCTGGAGGAAATTTGTATGCGGAGGTGGATCAGAAAATACACGAGTTTTTCTTCTTCTTTTTTGTGACGTTGGATTTATAAAGAATGACAAACATATCTTTCAATAAAAATCACAATATTGTTTATAAAATTGGACGCATAAGTCCGGAAATATTGTTTTCAACATATGAATTTGGAAAGTAAAAAAATAAAAAAATTAACGTGACTGAGGAACTGAATACTTAGCTTGGTACATGTTTTCTGACTTATTTATATGCGTGCATTCAGAATTGATATTTAAATGTGTGATTTTTTAAAGGCAAATATATTGGTGCTATTCTTTCATAAAATTTGATTCGCGAAAAAGAAAGAAATGGGGGGGGGGGGGGGTGCAAACTATCTATAAGAAAAGTTTTCCCAGGACATGATTGATCATCATTTTGTAGGGTTCACTCTTCAAAATTGTATGATTTTTTTTTCTTCGACTCGAAAAAAAAACTATAGAACTGCATAATATTGGATCCATGAAATTTTTTGACAACAATGTAATAATTTCGGACATGATAAAGTAAAATTTAAACCAATTTATATTTCGAAACATATAAAAAATTGTGTACACTATCCAAACTAATACATAGCCTTCAAAACAAATAAAGTTTCTGGATAAATGATTAAAAGTATTTACAGTACAATATTGTTCATTACGTTTATGCATGGTACGCTTGATAATTTACTATGGTATATATAATTCTCATGCACATTCTTTTTCCTCCTCTGAAATACTTTAACATAATACATGTACTCTTCAACAAATTATGAATATTAGCTGTATACTATATATAAAGAGTAACGAAAAAGAGAAAAGAGTGCCGTATTGACGTAATAATTAATTACATGTTGTATTGGATCAAGGAATTCGGAACAGTTCAGAAGTAAAGGAATAATGAAAAAAAATATTAAATAAAAAGAGGTTGATACTTGAATAAATTAATGTACTACCTTGGGTTTCTGCTCACTGGCCAGTTCTTTGAATCTTTTAATATCCATCCTGAAAGGGGAAAAAAGTATATAGGTAACTTCTTTGTAATAAGGAATTAGAAAGAAATTGTACGTACTACTACATATACAAGCCCAATTTATTAAAGAGCAATGATCAAAATCTGAATAGGATTTTTTTTATGGACATTTCAAAGTTAAATACTTTCAATAAAAATGATAACCAGTATTTGGTTTAGTATCAAAAGGCAACACCCTCTTTGTGTGAGAGGTCGTAGGTTCAAAACATAGATAGAGGTTCTTATAGATAATTATAAAATTTGAGAGCTTAACTTTTATCTTTCCAATAAAAAATAATAAATAAAAATGTATTATAATACATTATATTTACTTTCTTTTCTTTTGATAAAATTAAGTACATTAAATTTACTTTCATATCTTCATTATTTTCATTGTTTAGAAACTTCAACAATATAAGTATATAACATTAACATAACTATCTGTCCAAATAAATTTGAACTCGATTCAATATTAATTAATTGTTCAGTGAGCTGGAATCTTTTCTTTATTAAAGCTAATAGGTAGAGAGCTTGACGAAGAACGACTTTTCGTAGAAAGTGAAGCCTTTTGAGTTCTCATATCGTCTTTGAAACATAAGATATTAACTTTTTCAAATTAAATTGGAATAATTCCAGATCAGGAGGATATAAAACACACCAACAAAAAAAAAATTCTACTTGGTGACGCATGTCTTCATAGTTCAGAAAAAAAGGTATAAAATATAACAAGTAGGCATCTCTTAACAATGTATTGATAAGTATTAGAAAAAAGAAAAATAAGTCTCCCCAAGTTAAAAATGTATTGAAAATTAATTATGAAATTAAAAAAGTCCCTCCAATTTTTAACCGAGTAACTGATTATATATCAAGCCAAAAAAACATTTAATTTACTCAAAAGAAGAAAGAAACAAAAACTAATCTAGAAGTCAAGAATATTTGAATTATAAGTAGAAATAAAAATGAAAAAAAAACGAGAAAAGGAAAACAGAGATTCAGTATTCTGCACTTACTCATAGACTTCCTTCTTGAAATGATCGAAACCATCTTTCAGCTGCTCGAGAGCACTTAATTCCTGCATGCATGCATGCATTATTTCTCACAAATATCTTCTTCGTACTAAATTTAAATTGTATAATATATTCTCACATTTCTCGAAAGTTGAATCTACACGGACCACACCTCATAATTGAACAGAGAGAGAATTTGGGCTAACCTTGTCTTTTGTCATGCCGAGTTTATCAGTAATGAACATTTGCCAGGGTTTAAAGAGGCAATTAATGGAAACTTGAGAGCGAGGGATTCTGGCGCTTTCTGTTTCCTTTGTTCCCAATGGCACTGGAATACTGGATAGAATGATAGATCACACATCCTTTTATAATTAAGCTATCAGAGATGTCAAATATTATCAAGCAATAATTGACCTTGTTAGTGTCTACTTTGACACCATCACACCATCACACCATCACACCATCCAATAATTGAGCTTGGTCAATGATATCCCTCTCGCTCTTTTTCTTTTCTTTTTTTTTCTTTCCAAATCCGTTCTTATTGGCGAATGTCTCTCTCGCTCTTTTTTTTGCTTTCCGCTTTGAGAACCTTGATTTGCTTTTGCAAAAGTTTAAAGAAATTGAAGGCACTTATCTGCAACAATACATATATATATTTTATGATTATCTATTGAATTTCATTATTGAACTTTACTAAACAACGAGTACAAATTTATATTATATAAAAGGGATTAAGGCTTCTGCTTTTAGATGTCATCACTCTTCTATTGTTGATTTTAATTTCTTCATCCATCTTGATCTAATGGTTCATATGTTTAATTTATATTCGCACTTAAAATGGATGAGTGTACTATCTAATTAAGTTATAAATTCATACATATAATTATCTAACAGTTCATGTTATTTTGTATAAATTATCATATATTTAATTATACTATTTAGTATTATTACACATCTTCAGCATTTTCAAAAAGTTTGTGTTTGTGTTCAAATTTTGCTTAATATAGAATTTTTATTAAAAACATTTTAAACATTGATACTTCTAATTACTTATTCAATAACTTGCTTTTCGGGGTGAAGTCTTAGCGATAGTTCTAGTATAGGAAATAAAGAAAAATAGAACACTTTTATTAGTTTATAAAATAAGAAAAAATACAAATAATCCACGACAAACAAAATAAAAATATCCTAATAACATAATACGGGATGTGATGCTAATCATCTTAGAACTATATAGAGAGAAAGAGAACTAGAGTTAAGTTTTGATGCTATGTATATATACACACACATACACGTTCGTCCGCTACAACAATCTGCCATACATAGTCTTTGTGATAAGAAGCTTGGGGACTAGGACTTGAGACCACGGTAACAAATGGATGATTCGGAAAATGTTCGATGAAGTTAAAAATTCATGATTCAAATATAATTTGAGTATAATTTAGAAATAGTATATTTATATAATATAAATAAAATATATATTAAAATATTAGTATAATAGTTTTATTCGAGAATAATATCCCTACCTTGATATATAGTTTAAGAGAGAAAAAGAGTAGACCCTATCCTCCCTATAAAAATTTTTACAACTCTAGATATATGTAATTTTAAATTCTAATTTTTGTCCCACTAATTTGTTGATGATAGCCTTAACTCTCAAATTTGTCTCTATAAATCATATTTGGTACAAGGATAACTTAACTAGATGATGAAGACTCTCATGTGACATGTGATGACAACATTATCTTCTAGTTATCCCTCTCCCAAACAAAACCTTAACTATATTTGATATTAGAAGAAGATGAAGAGATAGTGGGAATAAAGTTATCACCTATGAGAGAGGGGATAAGTTTATCTTCACTATCTCTCCATCTTAGAAAAGATCAATAAAGAAGGTTAATTTTATAGTAGACCCTCTTCCTCTCTCAAACTACATATCAAGGGAGGGATATTTGAAGTAGTTATTCAGATTTGCCAAGTGTAAACTAAGCAAAATATTAGTCCATGGGTGTGATCGTTTTTTTATCTCCTCTTTTCTATCTTCAATGAATATATTATATATCTCTTGTTGTTCCATCTACATATTTCTTAACTAGATATTTGGTGTACTGATGGGTCAATTTGTGCCAAAATTTCTGATCCCAAGCATCGTAACAAAGCTTCTGAAAAATTTATTTTTTATTCTTAGTCAGATGTTTCATGAATTATACGTTAATTTAATATATAATACATTTTATTCATGAATATTCACGAATAACACATATTATACAATATTTTAAATGGTAAAAGAGATATGCTCCAAATACTCCCTTGATATATAGTTTGAGAGAGAGGGTCTACTACAAAATTAACCTCCTCTATTGACCTTTTCTAAGATAAAGGGATAGTGATTAGTGATGATAAATTTATCCCCTCTCTCATAGGTGATGATTTTATTTTTACTATCTCTCCATCTTATTCTAATATCAAACATAAATAAGATTTTGTTTGAGAGAGGGATAACTAAAAGATAAAGTTGTCATCACATGTTACATGAGAGACTTCATCATCTAATTAATTCATCCTTGTACCAAATATGATTTTAAGATATAAATTTGAGAGTTAAGAATATCACCAACAAATTGGTGGGATAAAAATCGGAAATAAAAATTACACACAAAAGTGTAGAGATTGTAAAAATTCTACAGGGAAGGCAGAGTTAAACGCCTTTGTTCTTCCTTATCCCGCTGAAAATGAGGTTCTTTTTTTTTTTGTACTTCCTTGCCAAAAACGAGATGAAACATATTGAAAAAGTTTCCATGCACATCTCTAATTGATTCCCCATGATGTCACATTTATAATATGATAGCAATGTGGTATAGTAATATAAAATTATAAATAATTAATTATTACAGCAGGTCCACTATGGACGATGGAGAAACCTACATCTGATAGTTTATTCATTGAACAAGCTTTTCCTATTCATTGAACAAACTTTTCCTATTCAATGGACACGCCATATTCCCATTTCATGCTTGATGGAGGTTGGTGGAATCCCTAAATAAATATCGGTCCTTGAATTTCTTAAAAATAAATGAAGTTTGTGTTGTTATCCACAGCCACAGGCGTTCCCTACCTTACTCCACTTTGCTTTGAGAAAAAAAAGAAAATTGTAAGAAAATTGTTGCTTTAATTAAAATATAATTATAATGCAGTGGTTGACATCCCTTCGACAGTTTTTTTATTATAATTATTTAAATAATTTAAATTTTAATAATAATAGTGATAAAATTAAAATATTAAAAATACAAATGACAATGCGTCACTGCCATTAGTGGCGTGTTGCAAAAGCGCCACTAGTAATGATATTTTTTTTTTACTTTTCATTTTTTTTCTTAAAAAAAACTGAAAGATGTCAGTGGGAGTGATGTTTTTCTCACCGACGTCAAGATCAGCTAACAACGCAAACTTATACAACTCTAAGTTTAAAAAAATAACTGTCCCTTCAATGAGGAAAATCACTGCCACTGCCCACTGGAATATGAAAAAAGATAAAATGCTCCCAATCACTCTTTACTAACTCTTCTATCAAAACTGATATACGAACCCCTAAAAAGTAACAGTACATAAAATCTTCGTGTTAGTTTTGATGTAGTTAGTGAGGAGTGGTTAAGGGTACTGTATCACTGTTTTTGAAATATATAGTGAAACTAAATTGCTAAAGTAACACCTCAATTGACAATTAATATGTGTTTTTTACTTTTTGAATAAAGTCTGTGGCTTGTAACTAGAGATTTAAAAATATCCAAACGGGTAGATCCGTTTCATGCAAATTTGTTTCGTCATTTGTCTCGGACCGTCCCATACTAGATCCGTGAGTAGATCCGGACTCGTTAAAAGTCCGATCCTAACAAATGCCGGGTCTCAAAATTTTGAAAATAGAACCGTCAAACTTATCCCGCTCTCACCCGTTATCCGCTCTCAATTTTATTTTTTAGAAATTTTCTATTTTTTTTTTTTCTAAAATTTTCTGAAGTTTTTTAGAGTTTTTGACGAGCCGTCTCGTCCCGTCTTCATTATGTAACTGACTTGATTTGGGAGGAATTAAGCCCATAATCAGCTCAGATGTGTTACTTACATATTTACCTTCTGCAAGGATTTTTTTTCAGAATTAAACAGCACAAGTGACAACAGGAGAGATGCACAACAAATCTATTATTTAGGAAATGCCACGTGGAAGTACGACACATCATTTTTGAATGTTATGATGGAAAGAGTTATTCGATGTGATGTCTCACCTTTCCTCTCCTCTCAATATGGATTTATACACTATAGTGCGGAATGGTGCTAATCCAGTATACCAATTTATAGGTGGAATACCGAATTAGCTCACGTCGAATAGTGATTATTGTTTGATTATATTATATTATATTATTATATTATGATTATGATTAAGATTTAGTATTATTATATTATATTTATAATTATAATTTATTATTATATTAATATTATGATTATTATTATTATTATTATTATTAAATTATTTTTATCATTATTGTTATTATATTATCGTTACCATTAGTATTATTATATTATTTATTATTATTATAAATATAATTTTAATATTATATTATTATATTATGAATATAAATATTATTATTTTATTATGTTGTATTATATTATTATATGTTGATTATATTTATGATTAATTTACTATTATATTATTATAATTATTTTTATGATTATGATTATATTTTTATTATTATATTATTATGATTATGATTATGGTTATATTATTATGATTATGGCTATAATTATTGTTATCATGATTATTCTGTGTGATAAGTGTGATGATATAATTAGAGGCGGATTTTGAATTTTGAAAAATAATACCTTTTCGATATGCTTTCAATAATTTATCTCTCTTTGAAATTTTTTTTGGCCCTAAATTATCTAATTATTTTTATTAAAAAATATATTTAATATCATGCATAATAAAATAATTATGCAAAAATCTCAAAATATAAAATTACGTAATTGAAAATTTTCTTCATCAACTTGATTATCTATTACTTTGAGCTTTATTTTATTATTATTTTTAATATATAAAATTTTATTATTTTAATAATTTTTTATTAGGTAAGAATATATATTAAATTATTAATTTTTTATTTACTATCCGATTAGTTAATGGGTTTGAACCCGATAAATTATTACAATCCGATAATTGTTCTCCTGATCAAAATCCTACATCCGCCACTGGATAGAATTTTGATATTGTGTTTATCTCTACTCCTTATTAAGTATGTATATGTTCTGATTATGTAACAATCTAGATTTTTTGTTGAATTTTTAGAGCTAATATCACTCATTGGATTGAGTTATTTATCAAATAATGTTACTATATCTATGACCATTTGTGTTGAAGTTAGAATTTTCTCTTAATTTTGTTTGTTACATAAAATGCTACATAATTTAGTAGTACAATTGTTCTATTTTGTTTCTTTTTTTGTTAGATTGTCATCAATTATAAATTTTAACTTTTTTAAACGTTGAATGTTAATTTTTCTCTCAATTTATATTTATTTTGCATTAATTATGTACTCATGATTGAAATTTATATTAATTACTAAATTATTTTTATTTTTATTTTCTTATTTTTCACATAAAGATATGAATTTTTATATTTATAAAAATTAGCAATACACAAACAAGATATTAATAATAAATAAAACCCATTAAAATAAAAATAAAATTCACAATCTATTAATTAAATCTGAATCGTTTAAACACCTATTGTTGTGATTGTCCCGATTCGGATCCCTCTCTGTCCGACCATCCCTTTCCTTTCTTAGCTAAACGACTAAAGCCCTAAACCCCACAAGTCACACACACACACTCTCTTTCTTTTCTTCTTTCATTCCTCTGCTCGCAATAATTGATCGTTTCCTTCTTCGACTTTGATCTTGAATCAGGCAGCTGAAAGGTTAGTTCACGATCTATCTATTGAGCGAGTTCTTCTCGGTATTTATCTCCATTTTATGAAATCCATCAGGAGTTAGTGTCTTTGTTGGTTTGTATGCTGTATGACGTGTTGTGTGTGTTCTGAGTATATGTCTTATTGTAGGTACATGTATATGTTACTAGATTGCTGGAATTATTCTCGATTTGTGTATTGATTGTCCAAATGAAAAAACCTTTTATTGTTTATAGTTTTGTACACTTGTACAAGCATAAACCTTGTCTTAGTTCCTTTTCTAATCTTAAACATTAGATTGGTTCTCATTTTCTAATCTTAATTTTGGAGACCAAATTTCCATTTGATCAAAAATTACTATGTTTCCATTTTTTGAAGGGCAAAATGGGAAGTTCTACGACTCCCAGTCACTATCACAGTCCAATTAGACAGAAAGGGAAAGCTAGTGATCTAGTATTGTTTTGAATCCTTGTATATGTACAACTTGAAGGTGCCAACAAGCTGATGTTACAATCAAATTTTAGTTTTTAATTATCTATAAAATTCAAGCCTTTAAAAAACGGAAAGTTTTAATCATTTTAATGATTTTGATAGACTATGGCGTTAAGTTTTTGAGAAAAAAAATGGATTTAACGTGTTTTCTGTGATTTAACCGTTTTATCTCACGTTAAACCCGTTAAAACCGTGATTTTTTTTTGAAAAAAACGCATTTAACGACTGAAATTTTTTTGTTTCAAATCTTAATAGTTAGTGACTTTAAATTTTTATTTCCTTTTTATTTTTGAATGTAAATAAATATCCTAATAAAAATATGAAGCAAATTCATATATAATAGTTTAGTATAATTTAAGATTTTTAATTTTTTTAGTAGTTAATTAATGTTATAATTATTATTTTTACTTAATTTAGTTAATTATTAAGTACTAATGATATGAGAATATATTTCTTAGCCTTTTTAAATATGAATTAACAGGTAAAAAGTGATTGACCATTTTTTATAAACGTTTTTGATAAAATCTCAATGAAGGATGACAGTATCAGATAAATTTGTCTTTGGGTCTCTTCAAATTTCATAAAACACTTTCCCTTTTTTCTGCTTATTTTGTTTATTGTCTTGGTAAGAACCTTTATTATGCTAATTGGGGCTAATTACGATCTCAAATTATCAAGATGTAGCTGACTAAAAAATAAATTTCTCCTACCATGCAAGTACTGGGATGTACCATACTTTGATATCAACCCTTGTTTGGCAGTGCCGAAAAAGTTGAAATAAGCACCGATAACAGGCAGGTTTTGAATTAGATTCAAATATTCAATACATGATGTACGTAAAGTGCACCCAATAGGTACTGAATGTCCCTAAACCCTGTATCTTGTAATGTTTATTTTTTAAAAAATTTCATACTGTCTTACAGATACTAGCTAAAACTTGAAATGTTATTGTAGTTTTAAGAATTATGAAAGATGAAAGTCAACATTCATTTCATAATTGCTCAAATTTAAAAGTGCAATTTTTCCGTGGGGCAATGTGTGGGTTTGGTTTGGGGCAAACAAGCACATTGCTGATGCAATAAGGATAACAGATGCTTTCCTATAACATGAACAAACAACAAAGCTGCTGTATCCATAAGAGTACTGACATGAAAACAAATACTAAAAAATAAAAAATAAAAACACTTAGAGAAGTTCTAACAGAAATAGTTTTATTATTACATAAAGTCGATAAGTGCACTCCATGAAATAGCAAAGCTAAATTCTTCGTATCAGTTATTTTGGAATAGGCTCAACATCAGGCATATCATCGATACCAACTTGATCATCATAAGTATTATACTCATATTCTTCATCAGCATCCTTCATGTTCTTACCGAAAAGAAATGTCTTTGTGCCCATGCTGGTGAAAGGCATCAGCCCCAATACACGTGCAGTTTTGATCTCTCTAGCCACCTTTCTCTGGGCCTTAGCACTAATCCTTGTCTGCTCCAAAAGAGATCCAAGGGGTAAAAATGGGCTCTATCGTTTGGAAGTTAATTTCATATCTGAGCAGTACAAATGCCTAGTGGAGATCTAATCAAATGATTTACAATATATTCTAACAAGACTTGTTGTTCTGGTGAACTGTTCACAAAGTCCGTTTGGCACTCCATAAAATAATAAAAAAGTAAAATAATATTGTTATTCCGACGAATTAATTTACCAAACGAATTTTAAACTAAGTAAGTGCGGAAGAGTGCTAACCCGGTATACCAAGCTATAGGTGGTATATTGGTTTAGCTCTCGTCGAAATAACGATTATTGTTTGATTATGTTGTATTATATTATTATATTATAATTATGATTATGATTTATTATTATATTATTTAGTATTATTATTATATTATTATTATTATGCTTATATTATTATTATATTATATTATTATGATTATAATTATATATTTTTTTTATTATTATTATTATGATTATGGTTATATTATTATTATATTATTATGATTATGGTTATATGATTATCATTATTTATTATGATTATAATTATATTATTATTATATTATTATACTATGATTATGATTATGATTTTATTATTATTATATCATGATTATTATATTATTATTGTCTTATTATTATTTTTTATTATTATTATTATTAACATCATCATTATAAGTATCATAATTATTTATATTTTGACTATTCCGATTAACAACTGTCAAATAATATTTTCCCTTTCAAATAGTAAAAAATATAACTCTTCATCATCCTTTCAAAATGACATCATTCTATCACTCTTTCAAAACTATTCTTGATTTGCCAAACGAAATGTAAAGTAACACCCTTAAAAAACTCAAAATAAACTGTAATTAATCCCCAAAACAAAGCATTCTTTGGTTTGCAGAATGTGCTGGAACTTAGCATATCAAAATCATTAAAAGTTATCTTGAATAATCAAATCCCTAACATTAGTGTAACCAAGAGGAAGTAAGGAGACTGATGGAATGCAGAAATGGAAAATACATATCTAAAAGCACCAAAACTAACATATAGAACAGTTAGAAGCTGCTGTGGCCTGATTTTTTAATTTGTTTCTATCAAATCATTATTTCTCTTTTATTTTCAGTACTATTGAAGAGTTGAGGGGTAAAGCTTCTGTAGACATACCTGACTTCTTTTAATAATGATGCCAGCTTCAGTAACGAAATTGGACAAGAATCTAATATTCTGCACCAAGTAATTCAAGATATTAGTCATACACCAAAATTTATTTTGAGATGATAAAAAGAAGCATGGTTGTTTTTTATTATTCACAAAAAATGTGCATCAATAGGTATAAGGGTTATGTAACAGTAGCACATGGAAAACACACTTCCACTTTTGCAATAATATAATGTGAGTACTATTAGATCAAAACTCTATTACAGTGCAGCCAAGGATCAGGTACATACAACTAAACAGTAAGATAAATAAAACTGCTTGAAAATACCTCTAATTGTATCTCATGATTAATCATAAAAAAAACATAAACTCTGATAACTGCAACTATATAATGTAATGTTTCAGTGTTACAAATTAAGTATTTTGTTGATATTTAATCTTTGATCATTTGCACAAACAGATGGAATACAAGTATAACAAATGGTCTATTGTGTTCAATATTGTTGTTTTCAAATCCTTTTCTTTATGATGGGATGATGAAAAAAGGTATAAGAAGGGCCCACAACTGTAAAAGTATTTCAAACTAGTCCTTTTGCAGATGACAACTTGTTTATCTAAGGGCAAACAGATCATAACAGCAATGAGCAGGATTAGTAAAATTAAAAGGTCAGATTTCTTACATCTCATTCCAATTTCTATTTTTGTTTTTTGGAAGAGAGACTCAGAGCGAGAGAGAGAGAGAGAGGACACACACATGCGCGCACACACACACAAAGAAAAAGAGTGAAAGAGACAGTAGTTACCCTGAAATCGGCTTTCCTCAAAACCTCTTCAGTAGTGGTTTTGAATTCATGTCTCTGGGGTGGCCTCCTAGCGGCTGGTTTTGTGAGATCAAGATCCTAACCATTAACAAGAGAAAACAAAATCAACAGAAAGAAGCATGATGATTCAAAAACTATTTCTGATGCTCGAGGCAGAATAACATGACATTTTAAAAGTGTTTGAGACAACACATACAAGAGGTTACTTTAAAAGGGATAGGTGGTATTGATAGCAAACTTACTGACAGCAGAATGACCAAGTCATAGCTTGTCAACGTTTTTTTTTTTTTTTTATGTGGCAGGCAAAAAGCCTACTATGAAAAGTGTTGGGAGGATGAGAATGAAGAAGAGTCGGTGGAGAGCAAAGGAGTCAGCAGAGAGCCAAGACTACGAGGCACAACCAATAAAAGCAAAAGTCGGACATAACAAGACACAACTGACCACAAATGTTGGTTTGAGGGCTTACCAGTAAAGGTTGTCAACATTAAAGAATTAAAATATACAAATGTTCTCTATGATATAAGCAAGCCATGTGCCAAATTTGTACAATCTGACAGACCATGGTCATCTGTCAAGTGATTTGAAAAATTAAGGCACTAATTCTACTAGTTTGATTGGTGACCAAACAATCTAAATTGAACGAAATTGGATAAATGGTTTCTCTAAATGATAAACAACACATCTGTGGTTTAACTTTTTCTTTCAGCAGATTTAAACATCTGTTCCTATGGTTGTAAATTAATCCCCTCTAAATTTCAAATTGTTCATCTTTCAAATACCCAAACCACAATCATTCACAGACAGAAAACTCATGTTGAAATTAAAAACAGAATTCTCACCTTAACAGTATAAGTGTCACCCTCTCTAAAATTAACATCAGGTCTGAAGGAATAATCCTCCTCATATATCTCATCACTATGTTTAAAGAACTCGCGGCAACTTTTCTTAAGCTCCTCATCCATTCCATCATTCAAGGAATCATCAAACGTTACATCTCCCTTGACAAATTCTTTATTTCCAATGAACTGGGGTGCCGGATCTGGATCTGGCAAAGGATCTCTCGGCCTTGTCGAGCTTTCTGAAGAGTGGGTCATTAGACCCACTTCCACCTAAGTCACCAAACAAGCGCCTCTCGAAATCTTCACTGCTCTCAACAGAACTATCTTCTCCCACACCTATTGCAATAATAATACATGATATTAATACACAAAATATGGATCAGACCTTGACATCCTATCCTACAATAAAATACTATACACTGATGCACATTTCTAAAATTGGGTACAGCATGTGAAGACATCCAATGAGGTTACTGATCAACTTGTGTAAATCTGAGGTGGAGCAAAAAAATCAGAGGAACCCTTCCAACGTTTCATTATATTACGCAAGTTAAAAGGTATACAGACGATTAGCCACCTGCACGGGCCAAACAGGGAAGAACACAATACTTGCTAGAAGCTATCTCAAGATAAACATGGAAGAAAAGGTAGTCAATCAGTGGTCACGATATCGCATGAACTGTGAGACATATAGAGGAGGGATGGGAGGGGGGGGGGGGGGCGAGACCACTCTGAAAGCGGCGTAGGAAGAGCGAGGTGGAAGCTGGAGTTGAAGAGAGAGCGCGGAGAAGATCTCCGCGGTGTAAGAGAACATCTCGAAAAGCCACTCTTGCCATGGCGGCGCCTCCCTCCCTCCGATCGCGGCCGCCAGAGAGAATAGGAGAGTTCGGGAGTTCACTGGGGTACACCAACACCAAGTCTCCAAATGGGCAACATCCTAGTCGTCCTTCTGATCAACGGCTCAGATATTTAGACCTGACAAATCGGGCGGATCGAATTATTTTCG
The DNA here is from genome assembly GCA_037127355.1 of Schoenoplectus tabernaemontani. Lineage (NCBI taxonomy): Eukaryota > Viridiplantae > Streptophyta > Magnoliopsida > Poales > Cyperaceae > Schoenoplectus > Schoenoplectus tabernaemontani. Next base: position 22,696,174 of record CM073742.1, on the reverse strand, counting down.
ACTCAAATAAAATCGAATGATTGATATGAGTCAATATATTTCGGATTAATTAATTTCAGATTCAATATATTTCGAATTAATCAATTTCAGATTCAATATATTTCGGATTAATATTTCAGATTCAATATATTTATGGATCGGAGTAATTATATCACTCGGATAGTTAAAGTTCAAATTTTATTGGGTTCCAGGATCAATCTGGATAGAGATTGATTTATGTGTTAGATTTTTTTATATAATAAAGTACGATTTCAGATACAAGTCGAATATTTTATATTGTATTTGAATCATATTAGTTGATTTATTTAAATTATGATCACTTTCTAATCTAAGTTATATTAAAATAAATATTTTATAAAAAAATATATGCTTTTGTATTTGATATTAAATTAATTAATTCAATTGTATGATTTTAGATTTTATTGGATCAAATAATTAAATTAAATTAATAAATTATAAATTTAAAAATATCATGACTAATACATATATGTGTTTAATAAAGAGTTTATAATAAATTTATGAATTGTGTTCATTATTTAAATGAAAGTTGTGATTAGTTTTAGTGATTTAGAAAAAAACACACTAAATATAAAATTTTAACTATAAAAATATCTTTGTACATATGTTAATAATTATATGAACTAAATATGAATAAAATATTATATATCGGATATCATTCATTTTTAGTTCAGGCTAATTTAGATTCAAATAATTATTGGTTCGGGTAAAATATTGTTTCAAATTGATTCGGATTCAATTTTTTTTTGTTAATAAATCATATCGGATCGGATAATTTATATATGAGTACTTAATATTTACGGATTTATTTAAATTCAGATTTTTTTCAGATTCGGTCAATTATGGATTAAGATCATTTAATTTTCTGATTTTAGTAGATCCGAATCGGATTCAGATTAATCAATTATCGGACGGATTATTTTGATCGGGTCAACTTTTGCCAGGTCTACAGATATTATCTCATATATGGTAGTTATCTGAAGGATCCAGCCCGTTTAATATTATGAAACCAGTATTAATGAAATCCTATATATTTTGCACCTGAATCCATTCATTATTCCTTATTCACTACTGGTTTATTTAGCACTCCATGAAATAGCAAAAAGTAGGAATAAAATTATTATTTCGATGAATTAGTTTGCCAAATGAATTTTAGAGTAAGTAGAAGAGTACTAATCTGGTATACCAAGTTATAGGTAGTATACCATATTAGCTCTCATCGAAATAGCGATTATTATTTGATTATGTTATATTATTTGATTATGTTATATTATATTATTATATTATAATTATGATTATGATTTATTATTATTATATTATTATATTATGATTATAATTATGATTTAATATTATTATTATTATTATTATTATATTATTATATTATTAAGTATTATGATTATGATTATATTATATTACTATTATATTATTATCACTATTATTATTATATTATCATCACTATTATTTTATTATTATATTATTATAGTGATGATTATTATATATATTATCATAATTATTATTATTATTATATTATTAATTATTTATTATAACTATTATTATTATTATAATAATTATGATTTTAATTTTATTATTATATTATAATTATAAATATGAATATGATTATTATTATTATAATTTATTATTATTATATTATTATATTATGATTATGGTTATATTATTATAATTATGATTATTTATTATTATTATATTATATTATATTATATTATTATATTATTATGATTATTATATAATTATTATTATTTTATTATTATTATATTATATTTTACTATGATTATTATTACTTATTATTATTATTTATTATATTATATTATATGATATTATTATAATTATAATTATAGTTATGATTATATTATTATTATAATTATTTATTATTATTATATTATCATCATCATTATTATTTATTATTATTTTCATGATCATTGCTAGTATCATAATTATTATATTTTAACTATTCTGATTAACAACTCTCAAATAATATTTTCACTCTTCCGAATAGTCAAAAATATCATTCTTCTACCATTATTTTAAAAAAATATTATTTTATCACTCTTTCACTCTTTCAAACTTATTCTTTGATTTGGCAGACGAACCATACACCTTTTGTACACTGGAATGCATATGTTGCTCTAGTGGAACTTATATATTGTTAAAGAAAAATAATTCATTGGATTTTCTGATAATTTAACAAAAATAATTTAAAATATAAGCGTATAAGAACTTTACTCAAATTGCAAAATGCAGTGCCAGATAAAATGGTCAATTAATATTTGAAAGAACTTTTCAGTTTCATCTGAAAACCAAGCAAGTTCTACAATACAAAATGGCATATAAGCTCATATGTACGTCTGATAATTATATCATAGGATCTAATTTATGTATTATTTCCATTGTGTTTTTTCAGTCGAAATTGACAAACACTGATTGGGGTTCCGGTTCAGTTTCAGCTGAAACCAACATGGTACCGGAATAAGCACAGTCCTTCATGATAGTGACTCTCAAAGGCTGAAAGCCTGAAACAATGCACGTTCTTCCTATAAGAACCCTACCAACATCTCATATCTAACCCCAATTACAATTCTCCCTCCCACTCTCTCTCTCTCTCTCTCTCTCTCTCCCCTTCTAGACTCTAGGTTGGTGCATGGAGTCATGGAGCAAGGGAACAACAGCAACAGCCACATCCAGAGTCAGGAGCCAGAGGTGAGAAAGGGGCCATGGACCATGGAAGAAGACATCATCCTCTTCAACTATGTCTCCATGCATGGTGATGGCAACTGGAATAACGTTGCTCGTGCTGCTGGTAATTTTCTTATTCACTTATTTGTATGATTGATATGCAATATTGATGTACTCGTATTATTCTTCTGAAGGTCTCAATCGAACTGGGAAGAGTTGCCGGCTGAGATGGCTGAACTATCTGAGACCAGACGTTCGCCGAGGAAATATCACTGAAGAGGAGCAAATATTGATCATGGATCTCCATTCCAAATGGGGTAATAGGTATCATTTCTATTTTTTTAATCTGAAAGTCCTAATATGAAAAGGCACCATGAATTTTTGACGTAATAAGAGATTCATGGATAAAAACATCAGATGATAGCCTCATCTGATGTTTTGTGTATGGTGTATCTGATGGCGTATCTGATGAGAAATTTGATTTGCAGAGAATTTTGTGTATGGTGTATCTGATGAGAAATCTAGTTATAATAACGTTGTGATGCAATGAATTGCCACTGCCACACACCAAGCAGTAGATATATATCATGGTGTGTGTAACCGCTTTAACCCCAGCTAAAATGGAAAGGTCAACATGCACTTCATGACGAGAGATGAAGTTAACTAGCATCTGACGACACGTAGATTTGAACTTTTGTTTTCTTCTGTATTTAATCAAGTTATTTCAGAGCAATCAGTTTCATGTTTTCAAATAGGATAGAGATGCACACCATTTTTGTGATTCTATTAGGAGGCTTTCCAGAATCCAAGAAGTTTTTGTGCTATTATATAAAATTATGCTCATTAGTTTTGATTACTCATCCTCTTGAACTTGCTTCTTGAGGAAAAAAAAGGGCTTGTTTCATACTAAAAGCTCACCTTCTTAAACAATTACATAAAAATCCTACTAGAAGCTTTTTGCATGCACTACCAGATGAGAAATGTTTTTTCTTCCATTCTGGTACAAATTCATAATTTGTCAATCTTAACTATGACATTTTGTTCATGTAGGTGGTCCAAAATAGCAAAGCACCTTCCAGGGAGGACCGACAACGAGATAAAAAACTTCTGGAGGACCAGAATGCAAAAGAAAATAAAGCAGGGAGTGGGCTCAGACAACAACTGCCATCTTGATGCTTTAGCTCTCGCTGATGAAACCAGCACAAGTAGTACTAGCCATACTACCAGTTCAGACCAGAATAACAGCAATTTGTCAGTTAATCCGAAACATCATGCCTCAACTTTGGATGGTACTGCAGCACTTCCTTCTCAGTTTGCAGCAGAATCCAATTATAATTTTTGGAACTTTGATGAATTCTGGCCAGACCAATCTTTCAACGGAGATTAACATACATTGCTTGAAATTAAACCATCTCTATTTTTAGTCATGTATATGTGTATGTTATAAATGGACTGGTTGAAGTGGAGCTAATGGTGCTGCGCTCACCAGTCATATTTCATAGCTAAGATATAGTTCAAGCTTGTTAAAGAAAGTGGCAATTTAGCCAACGCACCATGCGTCGCCTTTTTAATCAAAGGAATATGAAAGCATGTAGATATTATTCACTTCCATATTGCAATAAAGTAGTTGTACTTTAGTGTTTGATTTCTCGCGCTTCATAAAATTGTGTTATTATTTTCTGTGTAATGACAACAGTTATATTAATTCCTTTTTGGGTTTGTCCAACTACAATAATTCCCGAGCGTGAAATTTCCTAAACTATCGCTCGTATTAAAAAAAAATATGTGAGAATATTGATTTTCGGTGGACATATAATGAAAGTGCTCACACAAAAATGCATACAAATCCCTGTAAATAATTTTCTCATTATTCAATGAATAATATCAGTAGGGACTAGGGATAACAATGCATACAAAATGCATATAAATGAAAGAAATCTGTCTTTTTTAGTAAGGAGGATATGACCCCAAAATGATCTCTCGAGTAGCACCAACAAAGAATAGTTTTGCTGCTCCTTTCGTTTTTCATTCAAAAGTGAGAATTTGGCAGAGCATGTGATGCAAAATAGAAGATTCAGTTGACAGTTCCAAGTCCGTCAAAAGTACTTGTTTCCCAATCCATAAGCACTGCTACTGATATTTGAAAAAAGGAGTCGAATTTATATTTTGTATTTTGCTGATTGATCTGAATTTAGAATAAATATTTACTCTAAAATGATTAGTTCATGAATTGTTTTGGAAGAAATTGATGGTGGCAATATTGAGGGCAAAGGAAAAGTATATACAGTAATTATAAGGAGCAATTAGATATTTCTGACATCTAAGGAATATGTCGTACCAACATGATATATATTTATAAATTTGTTGAATTAATTACTGGCATCTAAGGAAAATAGAAAATTTTAAATTGTTGGTGAATTAGTCTATAAGATCGATTTGAAATATGTCGTACTTGATGCAATTTAAAAATTAATTCGTCATCAATTGAGGGATTAAAAGGATTCATGATTTACCTTGATCAGAAGATCAGGTAAAATTAATTTTGAAAAAGCACTTGGGTTGTTTTCTCAAGAGCAGTGGCCCTGGGCTTTTTTTTATATAACTAAAGTGGATACTTGCCTTGCTTTCATTAAAAAAACGATTTATTACGTTCTTTTAATCTATATTGTACAGTACAATTTGTACTATAAAGAATAAAGAATGTATTTACTATATTTATTCATTATTTAAAAAAATAATGATCAAAATATCTCTAGTTGAACGACGTGAATTAATATTTTTAAAAAGTAACGGTTCAGATTATGGCCAATATCATATTTCTCTCTATTTTGTTTTCTACTTTTACCATATATTAATGAAAAGTCTAAAAATATTTATCCATCAAATAAATTAATAATCAACTATTTTTAAGTTTTAAAAAAATGAAACTATTCATCTTTATTTAAAAAAATATTATGTTTTGTAAATAATATTTTATTAAATAATAAATTAATTTTATTTATAAATTTAAGAGTATTTATAATTGATTTAGACATAAATTAAAAGAGTTCCGCATAACGGATGGTTTTTTAGTAAATTTAAAGTGTTGATTATTAGTGTATTAAATATGATTCAAATATATTTTTACAATTTGATAAAAATTGCCTTATTAAAAGTTACACGTTAAAGCGTTGTTGAAAAGTAATTTTTCATCAATTAGACGATCTTTAAATGAGGCAATCTTTGGAAAATCTGAAAATGGAAAATCTTTGGATTATTTTCCATCTCTCCTCTTAATGTATGTTTTTCCTTCTCATGGGTTGAGAAAATTTTAAAGAAAAAATAAATGTTAATTTTTTAAGGCTTGAAATCTTAAGAAGGATTTCACTAATTTATTCTACTAGCATAGACATATAGTGGTTTATCCTAGATAGATTGGTAACCACCATTCTCCTAAAGTCTACACTTTTGATTATGTTATCAAAGAAGGTATGAGCTTATAAACTTCTATTTTTGTTTAGTAACGACTAGATTACATTAGATTCTTGATTTATGTTTGATTTTTTTCTAAAATTTATGTCATGAACAAAATCAAAATTCCTTCAAAAATACTGTACAAAATAAGTTACACAATTATATTATTATTATAAATAATAATTTATTTACCTTGAATATAAATGAAATTAACGATGATACAAAACCACTGGTATCTCCCTACATTTTTCTATTTCATTTTGATCACGAGGTATGTTTTGTACATTCCGTATGTGATGCTTAGGTTCTAAACTTAACCCACTAATTTTATCATGATAATTAATACTTCTTGTCAATCATTGAGATTAGAGACAACTCAAAAATGAAAAAGAAATTTTAACATGTAATCAGAATATGGTAAGTGTTCCTGCAACGTGGTCCAAATGAGAAATATTGCAATGCCCTTGTAAAATATAACTTAAAACTCTCAAATGTAGCGTTTTCTATTTCTGCAAAGAATAAAGTTTCTCAGAAAACGCCCCTCAAAATTGTGCCTCACATCTTTTTTTTTATTCAAGATCTCATAGAAAATGTATTGTTCCATTGTAGTGAATTTAAAATGAACAGCGATATTTTTTTTCTCGCGACTCACTGCAATGGAATCTATAATAATTATTTCTTTTATAATATCATATAACATAAAATAGAACTAACAAAAAAAAGTAAGGCAAAAGAGAAATCCACTCGAACAAGTTGTTTTGTCTAAATAATTTCTTTCTTGTAAAATTGACATGTCATCCATGTGAGAGAAAATTTGAAGGAAAAGTTAGAATCTACTTTCGCTAAAAATATACAACTTATTTATTTAAGATAAAAGGTTCTCATTCGGATTTTAAACATACGATATCCTGCACAAAAATATTATTTTTATCACTGAATTTTGAAATAAAAACAAGATAGTATTATCTAAATAATTTCTTTCTTGTAAAATTGACAAGTCATCCACATAGGAGAAAATTTAAAGGAAAAATTAACAACTACTTTCAATAAAAAATGTACTAACTTCTTTAAAATAAAGATAAAACTCTAAACTATTTAATTTTAAATATTTATAAAGAATTCTCATTTAAATTTTAAATATATAATATCTCACACAAAAAATGTTATCATTATCACTAGATTAAAGAATGATTCTACAAAAAAAGAACATAATTTTGAAGGAAAATATCAATTATATATCTATTTCTAAGGGAATATAAATAATTGAAAATTTGAATAACACTAGGAACTTGTAAGAGGTACATTGAGAGAATTGGAAATGAAACAAATAATGATTCTCAATTTTGATTATTATTAAGAACGAGTAAGGATTGGCAACAACATGATACAAGAGAAGAGCACGAAGAATATGCGTGTTGAGTAATGACTCAAACGGACAACGATAGATACTACCACGCTTCGACTTATAGCTAGGCTACGTTTTGTACCATTTATAATTTGAGTTTTTTTGTTAAAAAAATGTAGTATTGACTTTTCAAATTGCTCTGTATAAATATTTAGCATGCATTGATCAAATATTCAAAGAAAAATGATTAAAATATGTAGCATAGGCGGGTGGACAATTAATATTCACTATAAAAAATAATAGTGTCAACATATACGAGTATAGCTATATTTGTGTAATTGTTGTGGACAACATTAATGTTTGAGATTTGAAAAAGAAACACTAGATTACCTAATAAAACAAAAGCGATCAAAGCAACAGCACGAAAAATATCCATCATTGATATTTATTAATTATGTAGAGTATATATATGAAATCAATTTTTCTGATTATGTTTTTTTTTCACTGGGATGCAAAAAGGTATTAATCTTTGCCGGGGTTTATTTTGAGATTTTACAGCAGTGAGTATGAATCAAACACGTAATAATAATAATAATGATGATGATGATATATCTAGAAAAAAATATCTTTCCAAGCTTTTTGGCTATGTCACATCATCTATGATTTTCACCATTGATTTTATTTTCCTCTCACTCTTCATTTATCTTAATCAAATGACTCATATTATTTTTCTCTTTTTTTTATTTAAAGAAATGATATGATTCCTCTAAAATACAATTTAAATACTAAAACAATCCAACTCTTTGTATTTTTTAATAAATTATTATATAGCTAATTATAACATTTATACTAAACATATTTTTAGCATTTTGAAAAAATATATTTATGTTCAAAAAAATTCCTAACAAAATTATTTTATAGAAAAAAGTTTTCATTGTAAATATCTAATTATTTCTATATGTTATTTTTTTCGGAGCGAAAATGATGACCAGTCCTTGTCTATACTATATTATAAAAAGCGTATGAATTGAATTTATCCATTAGTATTATCAGATAATGTATAACTACTGAAATACCCATATACAATTTATAATTGAGATTGATTGATTTTATAAAAAATGACGGTTAAGATTTCAGTCAAACTCATTTTTTTTTCTCTCCATCTCATTTTTTTACTATTTATAGGTTATCTAAAAAAAATATTTGATAAATAAATTTAACATCAACTATTATTAATTTTATCACAAAAATTAAAACTACACATTGTATAACTATACTTAGAAAAGAAATTTTATTATATTTTTTACATTATCATTTGTAAATAATGAATTAATTTTATTCAAAAAATATATGAGTTTTTGTGATTGATTTAGACATTAATTACATGCAAGTAAAATACATTATTTAATTATAATAAAATTAGTATTAGATTTAAATATTTTTAAAATTAAGAGGGTCATATAATTGAAGGATTCTATGCTAGTAATAATAAATGAACGTAGAAAACGTGCAGAAAATGCAATTCCAGCATTTCATGAGTGATGTCTCCCAGGCCAAACATATCAAATAAAAATCTCCCTAGGAAGCCCATTAAGGCATACCGAATGAGGAACTTTTGAAATTTCACAGTTATTGAGCACAATCTAAGGTTGATGTTAGATTTTTGTGAAATGTACCTAACTACAGTAGAATGATCTTATGCAACTTCAGTAGTTGTGATATATGTGTACGACAACTGTATAATGGAGCAACAAGCTCATAGTTTAAAAAACAAAAGTAAGATCGAAAATTGTTATTTGCATATATATATAATCGGTTGATTTTATAATAGATAAAAATGCCAAAATATGAAAATACTAATATTTTAACAGATAGACAAAAAAAAGTTTAATTTGACCAAATAACATTGGTTAAAGTGTCTTTTTTTGTGCAATAGCCAAATTCAAAAGAAATAATTTACAAATATCATAAATAATAATAATAATATAATTGAATATTATTCAGAGATTCTTTTATTCTAGTCATAATTAAAGAAACTATAATCATGTTATGCATTATATTCATGTTGTGTTAATCCGAAAACCCCCCCTAAGTGCACAGCTAGGAGGGCCAACTGATAAAAGAATTTCAGCTCCACCATCATCTTCTTAAATTGTATCTTACATTAGATAAGATAACTATTGTTATTAAGAGCTTATTTACAGATCAACCCCTCTAAATTTATCATTTAAATTCTCATACTTATGCTTCTTTTATAATGATAAAGTAGAATGAATTAAATTAAATGGAAGTAAACTATTTCTATTTCTATATATAGAGAGAGAGTTTGGCTACGGTGCTACGCGTAGCATGGATGGTTCGTGTGTTACGGACTGTTTCTCCGTCTTCAAAGTTTAAATAGTTGATCCGACCAGTCAAAAAATTTTCATATGAAAATCTAGTTGGAAACCAAATTTTATATTTTTTAAATTTTTTTAAGATAGCTAAAAAATCACTTGATTTAATTATTATGAGTCATTCAAAATGAGTCATTTTTTAACTATCTTAAAAAATAGTAAAAAAAATTCTAAAAAATATAAAATTTGGTATTCAACTAGATTTTCATATGAAAAATATTTTAACAAGCCGGATCGACCATTGAAACTTTAAAGACGGAGAAATGATCCGTAACACACAGATCATCTGTGCTACACGTAACACTCTAGTCAAACTCTCTCTCTCTCTCTATATATATAGATATATATATAGTGGAGATACCGTGAGCTTAACTCAAAAAACATATCAAATCATTTCGAAATTTTAATTTATCATTCTCATTAAATTCTTTATATAAAAATCTTGTGGGATACAAAAAATTGGAGTGTTTTGAGCTTTTTAAGTCACCGTTTTTAATTTTTTAAAATGATGTTCAAGTATTGAATATATTATTTTTTTTAGAGCTGATTTTCAAAAATTAAAAACCACAACTTAAAAAACTCAAAACGCTCTAAATTTTTGCATCCCATGAGATTTTCATATAAAGAATTTAATGAGAATGATAAATTAAAATTTCGGAATAATTTAATATGTTTTTTGAGTTAAACTCACGTAAGACCTCCGTGAGCTTAAGCTCACGGTATCTCCACTCATATATATATATATATATATATATATCATTTTGGAAGATACAAAATTTTGAGCAAAGAAAGAAAGATGGGTTGGTAGGTGGGACTACCAAAAGCTGATCTCATCTCCATTCTCCAATGCTCAATTTAATATTTGATTGAAACATTACTAACACACAGGAGATTTCATAAGCAAGAAGCTAAGAATGCACATGGCCCAGCTTTTCAAACCCCTTTTTAGCAAACGCAAGCAGTTATTCCTGGACGAGGCTAGAAATTATTTATAATCACTTTTATGCAATGGATCATTAATTGGAGTAAGATTTGATATTAATTAAAGAAGACTATCCATATTCTCACGGCTTCTATGGTTCTACTAAAATATCTCCGCGGAAATAATTAAACTCCTGCCCATATCCAAAGGCAAAAAATCATGGCATTGAGTAAATATCTAAGATATTTGTTTAAATGTTGTATTCTTATGTTCTTATCACGCATAACATCTATTGATCGTTGTTATGGTTATAAAATTTAAATCTTTGATATTCAAATTAAACAGTCAATTTGTCAATGCCAGGTTAAGAAGGTTCTATTAAATCCAACTCTTATCTTCAATTCCTATTTATTTCATGTCTCTATCTTCAATTCATATGAAATTTAGTGATCACTCAGAAATTTACCCATTCTAATTTTATTATGATTTGAAGATGCACCATTCCAAGAAAGTTTCATCTAATGAATATTTCAGATAACAGAACACAATCAATGAGAAAACAAATACCACCACTTTCACAAAACAATAGACATTCATATATGAGGCTTTTGTATGAAAAAAAATAAACTGATAAAAAAGAGTATAGTAGTAACCCAATAGGATCGAGCAAAATCATTCTTTTGCTTGGTTTAGTTTAAACTTCCAGCCTAGCTATATGCTAGTTTGAATGGTTGCACCTCTAATTAATAAAGGGGCTCCTAATTAATTAAGAACTTCACACTTAGCCGCTCAAAAATCAACCATTGTGAACATTTTTCAATCTTATAGGCACTGAAATTAAAGCGTGTACGCTGCCAAATGTGATATCCTCTTCCATGTACTTTGTGGCAAGACAATACACCACCAAATGCATGTATGTATGTTCTTCTGTAGTTACTGTCAGAAAGTATGGCATATTATATTAGCGATATTTTATTCAAATGGGCACGACTTAGATTGTTGATTTCTTACTTATAGTAACTCAGCATCATTGAAGGTTTTAGCCTCAAACCAAGATTCTCAGTTCAGTGTTACATTAGCATTAAAAGGAAATAAATTTTAATTGCTAGCTGAGTTGTACCATCGTCCATTCTGGCATTTTCCAAGCATGCGTGACTATATATGCTACCTCTTTTATCATAAAAAGGAAAGCTTGTTTAAGGAACTTTGAGGTAAGAAGACAAACTTGATGTGTAAATTATAGATTGCAACTTTACCTTTTCTTTCTTTATGTATTCATATGCTATGTACATCTGTACCAGTAAATGTGCAAGTACTGGCATAGATCAGAAGTCTGAAACAAATGGAAATAAGATATGAGAAATAATCAAATAGATACCAAAAAATTTTTATTCCGAACAAAACACATTTTTTTGATATAATAATAACGTCAATAATAATATCACTTTATTATTTCATTTTGATCAATTGAAATAAATAAAGCTCAAGTTAACGATCAAAGCTTTCCACCAAATTTTCTGTCGCTATCTCTCTGGCTTTGAGGACGTACCTGCACTTGAGAAAAATATTCGTGTCAATTTATTGTTAATTGAAGTATCGGCAGGTGTTCAGTCAGATAAGACACCGACAATTTGGAATTAGAACAATTACAACCAATAAAAGAACTTGGAAGCACAAATTACTTGTTCTGAAACCTTGTTCTGATTGAACATAACGTTTTTCCTGTATCTAATTAAGTTGCAATAATTGGTCCCTTAATTTTCACACTTCATTTTGTTTTGAAGTAGAAATTTGGTTGGACTAAAGACAGAGCCAGCGATTAACAATAAAGAAGAAAGAAGGCAAGAGGCGCAAATACGATAAAAATGTGATCTTTACGGTTGAGGCCATGGGGGCATGTAGTAATTGTTTGGTTTTGTGATGAGGAGCAGAAAGAACATCTGGCGACTTGTTAGAGAAAGAGCACGAGGACAGAGTGACACAAAGGCACGAAGCAGAGGAGAGAAGAGGAGATGAGAGGTATAAGAATATTTTGATTCGCTGCATTGATTTTTGATTTTTGAGTTGTTATTGTGATTATGTCAATTAGAAATATTTAATTGAAAAAAGTACTTTATTGTTGAACACATTTTAATATTTTTACTTAGCATTGTTATTCACTCAACGAGAAGAAATTAATTAATTGAAATTTTTATTCTCCAACGCTAAATTTAGTGAGTTTTCAAATGACGTGGAGTTTCTAAATGATGTGACGTTTAGAATTAAGTTTTTAATTTAGCAACTATTCTCTACAGTTTTTAAATTAAAAATCTTTTTCATATCTAAAAATTAAAATAATAATTATCACATACGACTTAAAAACTCATTAGAAAGTCTCATTGAAAATACTCTAAGCGCGTGGGAGAAGAACACGACATCACGTTCTCCAAAAGATATCCTATCAAATATCCATGGACTGATTATACATGAGTGGCTGACATAAATGGGCCCATAAGGGAACAGCGAGAGAGTTGGGCCCATTTACTTTCGAATTTCGCCTATTAATTTGACTCCCCATTTTAAATGTTTATAAATTTTAACCACCACCTATTACAATTAAGGTTGAATAATTGCCCTTGTTAATATTTCGCAGAATTTGATTTGTTCACTACCCAAAGACCAAACTAATGTATATATTATATATAAAAAAATATTTATATATATAACTACCTTGTAAATTATAACGTCTCCTAAAACCACAAGGCAGAATAATCCCTCCTGACCTTTTCCCTTCCCCAGGGGAAACCCCTTAAAACTGCTGCTAAGTTCTTAACCCCACATTTCATAGAGCACTTTCTTTGATCGCACTCCAAGAATGCTTAACCACCATTTAATCCTCGGGCTCTAAGACCAGACAACTAACACAAAACCAAATTAAACTGAAACATATCGACTTATCAAGCTAACCATGTCAAGTCCATTTCAACAACAACTCGTTGTGACCGACCCTGAGAGGATAGTAGCCCAAAACGTCATGTTTAAGTCTGATAGATTTTAAAAGTTTAGGATGATGGTATTAAAAGATTAAAATAGTGCAAGAATATAAAAAATCTAAGTTAGAAATGTATAAATTAATTTTTGATTTAATGTTCAAGTGTAATGTCACTGGAATACAATTTAAATTAAATTCAATTCTCACAAAAATATAACAATTAAAGAAATATGAGAAAAGAGAAGTAAAGATAAAATAAGAACACAATATGTAACGGAATTTGACTTTAACAATGCCTACGTCTCCGGGACCCTCAACGTCCAACAATTGAGGTTGAGCCGATATATTAAAAAAAAATTATACTTGTTGAACTTGGTCTCTTACACAAAAATAGGCTACCAAACCTATCGGTAACACGAGTGACAACACACTCAAAAATAATGAGCACTACAGCTCAAGAAAGAGTTGAACACAACAGCTCAAAAAGAAGTTGAGAAGAAGATCACGAAGGATCAAGTTGGGAGAATAGAGAGAAGCTAGATTGAGTTTGAACAAAGATTTTGCTAATTGAGTGTATCAATATCTTGATTTATTTTTCTCTTTGTATATGGTTAGTGAGCTCTCTAGAGTAATGATTTTACTAAATGGATGATATATACATTGAGAGAGATGATCCTTTTAAAAATAGATCTTCTGAAACAGATAAAGAAATTATTTTTGGCCTGAACCGTTATAACGGTTTACGAATCGTTATAACGGTTTAGAAAGAATAGTTGTTAGATCAACTGAGCTGAAACGTGATAACGATTCATCTAATTGTTATACGTTTCATGAATCGTTGTAACGATTACAGAATCGTTACATAATAATACACTATGATTTCTATGTATATTTTTCTGCTTTAGAATATTTTTGAATATCGAGATAAACCGTTATAACGATTCACTAAGTAGAAGTAGTTTTCTGTTGTTTAAACTCAATTTATCTTGATCAATTCAACCCAATTTAAATCTAACTAAACTTAAGTCTAATGCAGTTTTGATTTAGCTTTTATGTCACATCATTAGTCTTGATTATTGTGCACTAATCTATTTACAAGAAGATCACTGCACAAAACTTAAACAAGACAAATTATAAAATTCAAAATTATTTTGCAAATTGACAAACCTAAAAAGATGTTAAGTGTAACAAATTCAAACAACTCATTCACACTGATCTTCATTGTACTCATCATCATTGCTGTTGTGTCGGTTGCTTCATGCATTATTGGTCAGTTATGTTCAAGGCGATACCTCCGGCCAAGGCGTAGGAAGGTGCCAGAAGAAGGTTTAGCAATGAATTCATATGCTAGAGATGAAGGAAGATTGTCAGATCAACGGATTCGTTGTTTAGACATCCGGACCATTCGAGCATATAGAGACAGTTGGGATAAATTTAAACTATATTAAGCAAGCACTGCTGAGTGCTAAAGGGGTCCACATTGATAATTCAAATAACGGGTAGCAACGGTTCACATAAGAAATCATCTCGACGGCTGAAGAACAACAAATGTTGATGTGGCAATAGTTTAGAAATTAGCTTCTGATTCTTTATCAATTTGTAAAATCTTTCTTTATTAGCTTCGTCTATATAAAGACAATCTATGTATGAGTTCGATTATGAAATGGATATGAAAAAAGTATGAAATAAACCAACTCGTTTTAACTCTCAGCTTCTGCCATTATCGTTAACCTTCAAATTCTCTAAAATTACTGTCAATTACTTTTTGTTCTTAGTTGATTAGGCTTTGAGTACATCCAATTTTTTTTAGATGTGTTACAAGTAGTATCTAGACCTTAAAGATTGCATCTGGTTAAGCACACTTCTTGATAATTCTCGTCATGACTCGACCAATCAAGAACAACAATTCTTCTAACAACGTTCCTCCACTTTCACCCAATTTGGCACAACAGTTGAATGGAATGTCAAATGTCCTTCATGATCTCTTTTCTCACGTGGCCAATCAGGATTCTCATGTTGATAATCTTGATACCAGTCTAAAGGTATTACCGATGTTCTGACTCAACTCCTTGACAAGATGGGCAAGCTTCAATCGAATCAAATTGCTATTCCTTTCACTTCTCAATTAACACCACCTCATGCTGAGCGGACAATTCCTGTTCATGTATTAATTCCTTATCAGCATCATAGTGCACACGCCACTGATGCATCTCGACCACCTTCTTTTCAAGATCATCCAAAAAGGATGATGATTATGGCGTGAAGGTGACACTCCTCGTTGGGTTCCTCCTCGAGTTGATTTTACTAAGTTTGATGGTTATAACCTAATGGATTGGCTAGAAGATTATGACTATTACTTTACCTTTCTCATGCCCCTAATTACTACAAAGTTTTCATAGTTATACCTTATTTAGTAGGTGAGGCTTAGGAGTGACATCGTTACTTTAAATCAAACAATCTTAATCATTCTTCAAATTAAATAATTCTAATCCTTCTTAAGTGGCATTGTTACTTCAAATTAAATAATCCTAATCCTTTTTGGCCTTAATTTACTGAAGAATTACATGATCGGTTTAAGATGTCTATCAAAAACCATGTTGATGAATTCAAAAAAATCCAACAAACAGATCGGGTTGATGATTATATAACTGTCAGAAATTAAAGGTTAAGCAAATGAACATCAGACTCTCCAAACCTCTCTCCTTTTGTTTTTATTTTATTTATCATAATTCTTTTTTTACAAGTGTAGAGCTTAATATATCATTGCTCTGTCGCAATAATTTTGCCAATAATTATAAGTATAAAAATAAATTATATAATTTCCTTTTCTCTCATAATTATACAATTTATCAGCTATACCTGTTTCACGTTCTAAACGTTCCACTCCAATTCTTTCTTCAATCGGATCTGGGAAGCCTTTAAGTGGGCACTCGAGATGAGACGGATAAGTGAACTTTGGCAATGAACAAGGAGGTACCAACCTCTCTAAACACTCGCTTAAAGGACTCAATCTATCGGGATTGAGCAGGCAGTCGAGAAGGGGAAAAACACTATTTCTGAGTTGATGTTGGAAAGAATTTTCATCCACATTCATCGGTTGGGGATTGGGTGTTGACCTTCAGTTTGATATCTTGCAAAAAACTATTCCACCAGTTTCATCCACATTCATCGTTTGGATCCGCGAAGGCAATCGCTCGGATCTTCCCCTAACCTAACCCGGGAACGGACCGGAGGGAACCGCAGCATGAGGAATGTCCGCGTTGTTCTATTGTCTCTGTTCGAGATTTTCATATAATCATCCTTCTATTTTTATTTCTTCAGACAGTATCGCATGGATTCTTTGCTGTTTTGTTTGTTTTCTGCTACAGTACCGAGTGTATTGTTAACACTCCCCCTCACGAGGTAAGTAAATATTTATCATACCAATTGTTACACTTAACGTCTTCTTTGATTTGTCGATTTGCAAAACAATTTTGAATTTTATAATTTGTCTTGTTTGAATTTTGTATAGGGATTAACATGCAAATTGACTAGTACACAAGAACTAAGACTAGTACTGGGATATAAGAGCTTAATCAAGACCGCATTAGGCTTAAGTTTAGTTAGACTCAAACTAGATTGAATTGGTCAAGATAAATTGAGTTTAAACAACAAAAAAAATGCTTTTGCCCAGTGAATCGTTATAATGGTTCATCTCAATACTTAAAAATATTCTAAGGAAGAAATATTCTTAAAGAAACCAGAATGTATCGTTATGTAACGATTCAGTAATTGTTACAATGATTTGTGAAACGTATAACGATTCTGTAATCGTTATAACGATTTATGAAATGTATAACGACTTGATAAATCGTTATAACGTTTCATGAATCGTTGATCCAACGGCTATTCTTTCTAAATCATTATAACGATTCATAAACTGTTATAACGATTCATAAACCGTTATAACGGTTCAGGTCGAAAAATAATTTTCTCAGAAGATCTATTTAAAAGGATCACATCTCTCACTTATACTTGTTGGAATTTTATCTATCTAGCAAAATTATTACTACAGAGAGCTTACTAGTCATATACAAAGTGAGAGAGATAATTCAAAAGATTGAAACACTCAATTAGTCAAATCTTTGTTCAAGCTCAATCTAGCTTCTCTCTATTCTCTCAACTTGATCCTTCGTGATCTTCTTGAAAACATTCTTTTGAGCTGTAGTGCTCACCTTTTCTTGAGTGTTTTGTCACTCACGTTTTGAGTGTGTTGTCACTCACCTTTTTGAGTGTGTTGTCACTCTTGTTACTGATAGACTTGGAAGTCTATTTTTGTAAGGAACCAAGTTCTACAAGTGTAAAAACCCTTTTTAAATATATCGGCTCAACCTTAATTATTAGAGGTTGAGGGTCCCGGAGACATAGACATTGTTAAAACCGAACTCTATTATATCTTGTGTTATTGCTTTATCTTTACTTTTTTTTTCTCACATTTCTTTGATTATTATATTCTTGTGAGAATTGAATTGATTTAAATCGTATTTCGCTGCCATTACACTTGAACATTAAGTCCCATATTGATTTATACATTTCTACCTTAGGTTCTTTACATTCTTGCACTATTTTGACATTTCAATACCATCATCCTAGAGCGTTCAAGGTCTATCACCAATCTTCTTCAAAATCTCCTCAAACTGCTTATTTGCCACTGTCTTTGTCAAGATGTCAGCTACATGTTCACAAGATCTAACAAATGATAGAGATATAATGTGAGAATCAAGTTTTTCTTTAATAAAATGTCTATCTATCTCTATATGTTTTGTCCGGTCATGTTATACTGGATTATGTGAAATATCAAAGGCAGTCTTGTTATCACAATATAACTTCATATCATTCTTAACATCCATTCCTAGTTCGGTTAGTATCTTCCTCAACCATAGGAACTCACATATCCCCTTTACCATACCTCAAAATTTAGTTTCAGCACTAGATAAGACAACAACGTTCTATTTTTTACTCATCCATGTTATCAGATTACCTTCAACAAATGTAAAGTAACCCGCTGTTGATTTTCTATCAACAATTTTGTTGGGATTCTGAATGCCTGATGGTACGAATACGTATAGGCTTTTAAACCTAGAAAATGCTCCACTAATCGCAAGCGTACGACTTCGTTGAGTAAGTTCAGTATCGAATCCACGAGTGACGGAAATAAACTCTAAACCGGACTCGGTTCAATTCAGATCCTAAAGGTAGGTCTTTTTGGTATTTTTGTATAAAAAAGGGGGTTTTGTAAAGTTTTAATTAAACTACGCAATTAACACTAACAGGTAGTAAGCAAATAAAAATAACAAAGTGAACAGTGTTTAAATCGATCGATAATAAGATCTCGTGGTTTCGGGAAATTGTCATCCATTGGAATGGTTTCTTGCGCCCGCAAGCTCTCACTTGCGCCCGCAAAGCAACGCATGAGAGAATGGTTTTCAATCGTAATTGGTTCTTAACTATCGATTCGTTATTCTAATAATCTCAACTCTCGTTTGTTGGTAATTACACACTTGCTAACAGTTGTAAACCCTTAGGATAATCTCTTATACCTAATTTTAATTGGATTCGTTCTATTGGTTTGTTTAACCTCTCGATCAAACACGAAATATCCCTCTCGGGTATTTTCGGATTCCAAATCAACCAAGACAGTTCCTAATCAGTTGCAAATCATTTGATAACTCATGCCACACTGGAATTGGCCTTATCCACGGGCTTACCAAGTAATAAACAAGTTTCAATAGAAAAAGATGAGAATAAAATCAATCCAATATAAAAATCACGACCAAATATCAATTATAATCAATCATCCATGACAAACAATCTGTTCCCTAACCCTAAGATACAGTTTACTACTCACACATAGTAGCAAACAACAAGAAAAGAGGGTAAAAGAATTGGTTCATAGTCAAAAGAACCAGAAAAACCCAAAATCAAGCAATCTGCCCTTGCAGGTGGTCTTCTCGTCGCGATATCTCTCGAAATCCGTGAAGAGAGACACCAAGCAAGGGTCAGGTCCTCTTCTCCTCTGTCAGATCTAGACGGCTGAACCCTAGAACCTCCAAAAAAATCGCTATAAATAGCTCAAAACGCGAGAGGAAAGTCTGGAGTTTCCATATCTGGACTTGCGGGTAGCAAGGGGAGACTTGCGGGTCGCAAGGAAAGTCTTGCGGGTAGCAAGAAAAGTCTTGCGGCCCGCAAGGAAGGTGCAGAAAGGTAAACGTCTCAAAATGGAGCTCTCCCGATGTGCTCGTGATGGTCCCAACTTGCTTCATATGCTCCATATACCGAAATAAGACCAAAGTAGAGCAGTAAACAAGAACAAGGCAGAGAAAAAGCCTAAATGCAACTAAAATGATGATTTTAGGATGAATATGAGTACATATCGGGGCAAATAAGTGCATATGAATGCAACGCATCAATGCCCAAATCCCATTAATGCTCAAGCTGCGGAAAGACCGTAGAACAAAAATTTTACTTCTACTTAAGTTAGGGATTAAAGTATATCGGATAATTACCGAGAGATACAGACATTTAATCCTTTACAAAAGACGGTAAAATATTATTTTACTTCTAACTTAAGCTTAGGGTTAAAGTGATGTGTCGGATGATTACCGAGAGATACACACTTCTTTAAACCTTTATTGATCTACTCCATGATTGATTTCTAAAATATTAATCTACTTAACAATTAAATAGATTAATATAAGATGTTATACCTCGCTTCCAAATTTTAATTGGAATGAAAATCGGCTTGTCTCGGAGCACCAAACGTCGATGCCTCTGTGTAGGTTATCCACCGGGACTAACCAGAGAGCAGCTTATTTCTTTTGCCAGAAACACTGTAAACCGCGATTTTTCGTAAAAACACTATTCACCCGAGAAAAAGACGAAATAGTACTATTCATGACTCATAGCAATTTTGTTTCACAAATGTGCAGAAATACCGCAACTTTCGTAAAAATACTATTCACTGATCCCGTGAATTTTGAAACAACCGTATACCGCGAGAGAGAAAGTAGAACTGATTTGGTGTGTCTTTCTCTCTCACCCTACCCCTCTATTTATAGAAAATATGAGATTGATAAATTATCAAAATACCCTCATGAATAGTAAGGAGGTTCCAATATGAAAAGACCAAAATACCCTTAAAGTTCATCCAATTTACCAAAACGCCATTGAGCTTTTTGGCCAAATTACCGAAATACCCTCGGGCTTTTGGATAAATTACCATAATACCCTTGGAGGTCATCATGGGCCTTTTTGGGCTTTTTCAATTTTGGGTCTTTTTAGGCTTTTAATTATTAATTAAGATTTTAATTATAAATGATCTTTGGCCCATAATTCAAATCCATAATTAACATTTAAAATCCAAATCAAATATATATAATTATCATATAAAATTATATTTTTCTCGGTTGTTGTTTCGGCGAATTTATACGACGTGTTCAACACGTTATAAATTCAATCTGATTTTTGCTTCTTGTCATATCTATGACAAATATAATTATATCATATATAATTAATTATAATCATCTTATTATTAATTATAAATAATTTATAATTAATCAATAAGATTCTCCGATTAACTCCTATACGGTGTGACCCGACGGGATCCGTGTTATGTTGGTAAATAGAGTTAAAACCGTTTTAACTTCTATAATCATAGGAGGAGGCATCGCGAGAATGCACTATGACCATCCAATTACACGAGATGATGATGTACTATACGTATCATGATCCATAAACTATTTACTTGTGTTTAATTATTTTGTCCCATAGCTATCAGATCAGTTTCAAGGTAGGTATGTGTCATCCTTACAAACTTAATCTTTTTCTGATCCTAAGTAAATTATAAAATATAATTACTCTTGTAATTATACTGCTAGCAGATAATCTTACTCTATCAAGGGGCCCAGTGATGCTATAACTCGTATAGAAATACGAGGGACAATAGTACTTTTGGTAAATCATCTCTTCCTCCGCATAAGTTATGTATACCGAAGAGCTACCTTTATAGCCACCTTTTACGGATAACGTTTGGTAGAAATCACACACATACATATCTTATGTAGGAAAGATGAATACCTCACACTTTAGAATTTAATACTGAACGAAAAC
The DNA here is from genome assembly GCA_037127355.1 of Schoenoplectus tabernaemontani. Taxonomy (NCBI): domain Eukaryota; kingdom Viridiplantae; phylum Streptophyta; class Magnoliopsida; order Poales; family Cyperaceae; genus Schoenoplectus; species Schoenoplectus tabernaemontani. Next base: position 22,674,230 of record CM073742.1, on the reverse strand, counting down.
ATTAATGACACAAACATAATTCCATTTAATGTTTCATTCGGGGTCTATCAAATACGATATTCCTAGAACATCTATTTATGTGATTAAAATGACAACTCTTTGTCTATGGTCTGTAAAACTTAATCATCATTTAATCCACATGCTAACATGATAACGGTTAATTAGTATTCTTGCTAATTACCTTGATTAGTGACTTTTAAGAGTATATTCTATATTATGAAGTTTCACAATTCCAGTCATGAACTCGGAATGATTCATAAATTCAATAATACTTGAGGAAATAAAATATCGTTTAAATATCCAATTCATGAACAAAGCTTTATATAACCAATTTATTGTATTATTGACTTCAAAATTATTACAAACTAACAGATGTTCCCCGCCCAATCTGCATCAGTATATCCTTTAATTTATGCATGTCCATTTTAATTTGATTCCTTATCAAGTGATCCCTTAAGATATCGTAGTATGCATATGACAGCCCCCATGTGATCCTCACTTGGATTATGCATAAATTGACTTATTATTCCCACTACATAAGTAATGTCGGGTCAGGTGTGTGACAGGTATATTAGTTTTTTCAACTAACCTCTAACATAACTCCTTGTTTATCGAACTATGTTCGAAATTAATCCTAAGTTTCAAGTTTTATTCCATTGGGGTGCTTATTAGCTTACAATCTACCATTCCAGTTTCGACGGCCAACAAATCAAGAATATATTTTCTCTGAAAAAGAAAGATACTTGTCTGAGTTCTTCATACTTCAATTCCTAGAAAATAATTTAGGCCCCCAAGTTTTTTCATTTCAAACTCTTTTGATAGTTTGAATTCAAGTTTTTCACTTTAGCTCTATCATTCCCTATTATAATCATATCATCCACATAGATAATGAGAATTATAATTTTACTTTCATTTTTTTAAAGAACATTGTGTGGTCAGATTCTCCTTGGTTATACCCATAGATTTCATGGCTCTGTAAAATCTCCCGAACCATGCTCTAAGTGACTATTTTAGGTCATATAATGTCTTTTCTAATTTGCAAACCTTGTTACCTGATCCACCGTACCTGTATCCCGGAATCTCCATATAAATTTCTTCTTCCAAATCTCCATACAAAAATACATTTTTCACGTTAAATTGATGCAGTGGCCAATCAAAGTTAGCTGCCAGAGATAATAAGACTCAAACCGAATTTAATTTTGCAACTAGGGAAAAAGTCTCGTGAAAATTTACCTCATATGTTTATGTATAACCCTTTGCTACTAATCTAGTCTTATATCTCTCAATTTTTCCTTCCGCATTATATTTTATTGAATACACCCATTTACATCCCATTGTTCTTTTTCCCGGTGGCAAGTCAATAATTTTTCATGTACGATTCTTTTCTAAGGCTTTCATTTCTACTGACATTGCATTTGTTTATTTTTATACTTCAATGTCTCTTCAACTCTTTCAAGTATGGTAACAGATGATAGTTGATTAGTAAAAAATTTTAGTGGTGGAGATAATATTTTTGTTGAAGTATAATTTGCAATGGGGTATGTTATTTCTCTAATTTTCCATCCTTCGGGATATATCTTTTTAGTGGTTTACCACGATTAACCCGATGAGGTAATTTATGCCGAGTTTCAGATGTATTTACCTCAATTTCATGTTCTTGACCGACTCCTTTGATGGGTCTGAACATTCATTTCCCTAGCTACTGCTTGGTATTTAGTTGGATTTAGAGCCTGCTGTTACGGATTAGTCTGAGGTGCATTCTCACTGTTTAAGGCATGTTAGAAATTCAAAGTTAAGCAAAAGAACACTAGACTCCCCAAATCTTCCCCCTTTTATTTTTATTTCATTTAACTTAATTCTTTTTTACAAGTAGTCAGAAAATATAAACACAACACAGTTTTGATCTTTTGTAAGTTGGCTCATAGATATTTGTTTTGTTGCCAAGGAAGGGACAACTAACGTATTTTTTAAACACAACTGAGTAGATAGTCAAACATCCCCTGTTGTTTATATCGGATAGATTTTTCCATTTGCATTAATGATACCACTCTTATGAGATGTAAATAAGGTTTTTAAAATCAATTGGATCATGTGTCATGTGGTCGGTCGCATCCGAATCAATAACCCATATGTCTTTTTGCTTACTGTGTTTCAATTCCTTGAAATTATATTTACCGAAAATAGATGGAGAGATATTGATGTTACCTTCAGTGGTGAGTCCTCTTGATACTAGGTCGGATTGCCTCTAAGAAGACTCTCCTAGGTGCACCTCTGGTACATCATTTGATGTGTTTGCAACAATCGGTTTGGTGGCTGAAATATTGTTCACGGCCGAAATTGTTGTTGCCACATCTTTGTATTTCTCTTTAGATTTCTTCCATTTGTCACCCTTCCACCAATCCGGATAACACACTATTTCAAAACATTGGACCTTTGTGTATCGTCCTTTACCACAGTGGACACATTTTAACTTGGACTTCTCAAAATAAGATGAAAATAAGAGAATTTATCAGATTTGTATCCTTTTGATACTATGGCCAGAGTTGGACTCGGTTACACCTTTGATCATAATGCCCCATCGTGTGGCTTCCCGCTTGATGTATCCATAGGCTTGTTCAATGGTGGGGAATAGGTTCAACAACACCACTTGTGCTCGGACACTATCCAATGATTCATCGAGCCCATCGAGGAAGGTATACACTCTCATCTTTTGAATGAAAGTATTGAATTTGTCGATATCCACCGCGTACTCCATTGGATCGGGACACCTAAAATCAATCTCTTGCCATAAGCGCTGGAGCTCGTCAAAATATTCTTCTACTACTCAGCCCCCTTGTTTGACATGAGTCACTTATCAGTTGAGGGCATAGATCTAGGTTTTGTCACTATCGTCATAGTATGTTGTAGCAATGACCTTCCACACATCTCGGGCCATGGGGTACCTAATATAGCTCCCTCTCAATTGAGATTCAAGTGAGTTAATAATCCATCCTTTTGCCACAACGTCATATGTTGCCCACTTCTGGTATGCGGGGTCTGTTATGGATGGTGGTGCTGGTTCGTCAGTGAAGTGATTCATCTTTTCTCTGCCACGAACGTGCATCTCAACTACTTGACACCATAAGGAGTAGTTGGTGACGTCAAATTTAGTATCAATTGGCGGTAGTGCAACTGGTTGTGTTATCACCGATGTGTCCAATCGGGAGAGAGTCATATTGCATAGTGATTCAATTGTTCCACTTGTTCAAGAAGGACAGAGGTGTTAGAGGAGCCTCCACTCCCATCGCTATTTGGGATAGAACCCATCTGATACGTTTGGAAGAGGGAAAATAGAGGAATTTAAAAATAAACTGCACAAATTATACCACCAGGTTACATTCTAGCTCTGATATTATGTTAGAAATTCAAAGTTAAGCAAAAGAACACTAGACTCCCCAAACCTTCCTCCCTTTTATTTTTATTTCATTTAACTTAATTCTTTTTTTACAAGTAGTAGAGTTGAATATATCATTGCTCTGTCATAATAATTTTGCCAATAATTATAAATATAGAAATAAATTATACAATTTTCTTTTCTCTCATAATTATATAATTTATCAGCTATACTTCTTCTATTGTCTCTATTCAAGATCTTTATATAATCATCCTTCTGTTTTTATTTTTTCTTCAGACAGTATCGCATAGATTCTTTCCTGTTTTGTTTCTCTTATGAAAGAATAAAGGTCAGGATCAGCGCCAACCTGACAAGAAATTCAATTTATTAAAAATTTTTAGTAGTTAAAAGAAGAAATAGCGGATGATGTTCTTCTTTAGAATTCCACCACCTTAGAATAAGTTTATAAGTTATCTCGTCAGAAATAAAAAAAATCCTTAGATAGTCAAACTAGTAGTTTTTTATATATATATTTATAATAATTATATTATTAATAATAAGAGTGATGAAATTAAAATTTTAAAAATATAAATGACAATGCAGTCGCGCATTTTAAAGATGCCACTGGTAGTGGCGTTTTTATCTTTTATTTTTTTTACTTTTCAGTATTTTTTTTAAAAAAAACTGAAATACGCTAGTGGGAGTGATGTTTTCCCGCTGACGTCAAACAAAAGGAAAACACGCCAAACTTAAAAAAACTGAAAAGTGCAAACGCATCATTCTCAGTGGCGCACTGCCATTCGTATTTTTAAAATTTTGATTTGATCACTCTTTTATTATTAATAATATAATTATTATGAATATTATATATAAAAATAACTGTCAAACCTTTTGCAAAAACATTCTCTCATCCATCTCAATCGTACAACATAAGTCTTTTAAATTTAAAGAGGATAAACCAATACATGAGCCTTATAAATTGGGCCCATTTATTTTTGAATTCAGCCTATTTGACTCCAACTTTTAAATGTTTATAAATTTTAACTACCACCTATTATAAAGGTCAGAATCAGTACCAACCTGACGAACAACTCTATTTATTAAAATTTTTTAGTAGTTAAAAGAAGAAATAGCGGATGATGTTCTTCTTTAGAATTGCAACACCTTAAAATAAGTTTATAAGTTATCTCGTCAGATTGAAAATTCCTTCAATAGTCAAACTAGAATGCTCAAACCTTCTGCAAAATCATTCTCTCATCCATCTCAATCATACAACATAAGTCTTAAATTTAAAGAGGATAAACCAATACATGAGCCTTATAAATTGGGCCCATTTATTTTTGAGTTCAGCCTATTTGACTCCCACTTTTAAATGTTTATAAATTTTAACTACCACCAATTACAATTAATGTCTCAGAACCACCACCTCAATAATAGTCCTCGTTAATTTTCGTAGAATTTTATTTGTTCACTACCAAGGAGAAATATTTAACTGTAATGTATGTAAAACAATATCTTATTACTTCTCCTAAAACCACAAGGCAGAATAATGAATAATCCTCCTGACCTGCGTTTTCCCTTCCCAAGGGGAAACCCAATAAAACTGCTTCTAATTCTTAACCCCCCATTTCATAGAGCATTTAAACCTTGCCTCTTAACCAAGCACTAAGCACCCTTTCTTTGATCACACTCCAAGAACACTTAACCACGATTTAATCCCTGGCCCCTAAGACCAGACGACTAACTCAAAACCAAATTAAACTGAAACATATCAACATATCAACTTATCAAGCCAACCATGTCAAGTTCATTTCAACGACAACCTGTTGTGACTGACCCCGAGAGGATAGTAGCCCAAAACGCCACGTCCAATTCAAACAACTCATTCACGCCGGTCTTTATCGTACTCGCCATCATTGCTGTCGTGTCGGTTGCCTCGTGCATTATTGGTCAGTTCTGTTCAAGGCGATACCTCCGACCAAGGCGAAGGAAGGATCATGTTGCATACAATATGGAGAATGGCATGCACATGGGGAAAGTAGAGGCGAGAGCCGAGCCGGCAAGAGAGGAAGTAGTGCACACGAATAACAATGCCATCATTGTGGCGGTTTTAGATGCTAAGAGTGAACCGAAAATGACTAATACTCTCCATGTTTGAAGTTGCTGGTGCGATTGCAGGATACTAATTAATACAAAACATAGCTGTCACGGATGACTGTGACTTGAAGTTCCCTGCCAGAATTAATATCATCAAATCTGTCAAATGGTGTTTATCTATGCAAAAGAGAACATGTTTTCTTTATTTCTTTTCCTTTTCATTTCTGAAAGATGTTTTTTTTTGTTCTTTAATTATGTGATTAACGTTCGTAGAATTATGAATTTGTTTCTTCCAAATGAAATGAATAAAAAACGATATTGTAGCAGTATCATAATTGATACAGGTAAGAACATAATTAAGTGAATGATATGTGCCCTTGCACAGACGCTTGATACATACTTTAATATTACATACCCATTCCAGTCAATGAGTCAAAAACATCTCCAATAAAAAAAGGAAGAATAAAAGCATAGCAGAAGTGTTCTCCTCCACCATTTTTTTTTTTTTTTTGATGAAGCAGGCAAATTGCCAACTTCATTTCTTTTATAAGAAAAATTAAGTAAAAAAACATTCTCCTCCTCATAGGCTCAAATGTTAATATTGGTCATACACACAAACACATATATACATATATGTGAAAATATTGACAAAACATTAACTAAACGTACCCCCCCCCCCCCAAAACCCCGCATCATATATTTTCAGGCTAATATCTCTATTGATGCAATGGCTCAATTATTTATAATTATTAATTAAATATATAATCGCTAATTGTTAACTATTAAAGTTCGTTGTTTTATATTAAGTACACATAAATGTTATAGAATAGTTAGGTTAATACTTATTATTTTCACTTAATACATATAAATAATTAAGGTTAAAAAAAAGATGTAGAAAAGCTGATGAATGAACATTAAAGAAATGGCACTTGGTGGAATAGCAAAAAGTAGGAAAAAATAGCTATTCCGACAAATTAATTTGCCAAACGAATTTTAGACTAAGTAAAAGAGTGCAGAAGAGTGCTAATCCGGTATACCAAGTTATAAGTAGTATAACTGATTAGCTCTCGTCAGAATAGTGATTATTATTTGATTATGTTGTATTATATTATTATATTATAATTATAATTATGATTATGATTTATTAGTATATTATTATTATGATTATGATTTATTATTATATTAATATTATGATGATTATTTTTTATTATTATTATATTATTATAATAATTATAGCTATCATTATATTATAATTATATTATGATAATTACAATTATTTATTATTATTATTATATTATGATTATGATTATGATTATATTATAATTATATTATTATGATTACAATTATTTATAATTATTATATTATGATTATGATTATAATTATTCTTATTATATTATTATATTATTATGATTACGACTATGATTACTATTATCATCATTATGATTATTATTTTATTATTATTTGATTATGTTGTATTATTTTATTATATTATTAGAATTATTAATTAATTATTATTATATATTATTATTATTATGATTATAATTATATTTTTTTATTATTATATTATTATATTATGATTATGTTTATATTTATATTTATTTATATTATTATGATTATAACTATGAATATTATTATTTATTATGATTATTATTATGGATTATGATAATTACTTTATTTATTATATTATTATTATTATTATTATTATTATTATTTTACTATTATCATCATCATCATCATTGTTAGTATCATATTTATCTATATTTTAACTATTCTGATTAACAACTGCCAAACGATATTTTCACTCTTCCGAATAGTCAAGAATACCATTTTTCTACTACTCTTCCAAAAAATACACTATTATATCACTTATCCAAATCTATTCCTTAATTTACCAAACGAACCCATAATTGAAGTTCCTTCACATGGACCATGAGGTTTGAGTATGTTGATTGGGCAAATGTTTTCATGACATTTGCAATTTTGTGTTGCAAAATTTAGTTTGGGCTCATGGATCAGAACTCTATATTAATTGTGTCAATTAATACTATAAATAGATTAATAATTTACTTCTTATATCTATTCAATGGTTATAATAATTCAAAATTAGGTGCAATTTGCCTCCATATTATTGATCTAAAAGCTTAACAAAAAATCTTTATTTGAGAATATGATAAAATACATAATATTATTATTTTATATTTTTTAAAATTGATCCTAAAATATTAAGAAATATATATTAATTTAGAATCTTAAAAATGGCCACCTTTCAAAAATCATTAAAAAATTATAAATTTTCTATAAATAGTAACAATTGATTTTCTATAAAATTCTAATTTTAATATACTTTTAAGCCAAATGGATTACGCTTTTGGATGAAAAATTTGTAATTATACAAATGCAAATATATCAGTATTCTATCTATTTAATAGAAAAGAATATAAAGTTCACACATTCTTTTTTTTCATATAAATGATTTTATTTCTGTTTTTTTTTCTCTTTGCTAATTGAACATATGAATGGTTGCTCTATTTCCATTATGGTACAAAATTTCTTTCATTATACAGGTACCCCCAAAAGAGGCATTTATTTATATCATATCCCTTATTTTAGAATTTTCTTCATTTTTTATCTATGAAAAATGATGAAAATGAACAATTTTAGACAATGTCATAGTCAAATTGTAAATAATCATAAATATTAAAAATGTAACAAGTAAAGTATGATGCTGAAATTTTATGTTAATTATAAATGAATTTTCTAAAAATGACAAGTGATTTTCATATTATAAGATAACTTTTCGAAAAGGAAAATTAATTAATCCTTTTTCCGTCTTTCCTAAATTGTTGATATTGATTTCTTGATAATATATTGAAAGATCAAGTAAATTATTAGATTGAAACCTTCTGTTAAGTTAAAATCTAATGAAAATATATATGATGACTAGAATTACAAATTCTAAAATGGATGTTATTTTTGTCTCACTACAAAGCATATATTTTTTTTCTTTCCTTTCCTTATTAGTTCAAAATATTAGTTGTGTCAATTGTAAAAAATCTTAAATATTTTTTAGTGGGTGCAAATGGATAATAAATAGTAATATTAATAAAAATGGATCATATATTTAAAGATTATGTAAGGAATTGTAAATCTCAGTGGTGTACACCACTTCTCATAAATTATATGCCTCCGTCACTGGGCTAATCTTACTATAAGTTTCCACTTTCCAGTAATGCTAATGCACGAGTTTGAGCTAGGGTTGTGTATTTGTGTGGTCTCACACAGTCACACTCACAGACTCACATGCACGTAAAATTAATGAACCCAACTAGAAAACGCTCAAATTTTACCCCGACTCGTCAGTCCAAGTGTCCAACCATGCATATAAAGTGTCATATCTTTCCAGGTACGCTGCAGCAAAAGCTGCATCAATTTAGGTACGACCCTGGTACATTCGCCTTTCAAGGATGTGACTGTCTCGGAATTAATCCTATGAATGAATGAATTAAATTTTGAGGATTTACTTCTGTAAGCTCCGTTTTTATAATGAATAAAATAATTTAAGTTTCTCCACAACTACAAAAAAAAAATCTAGCAACATAATTTTTCATCATAGAAAAAAAATCATGGATCAAATTCAAGGACGTTGCTAAATTTTAATTGGACAAGTGTCCAAGTAGATGGAATTATGTACGTCTACCCTCTACATATATACCTCTAAAAAAAAAAAGAACTTCATGTCAAATTGCCCTCGAATTAAAATTGAGGTTTATATCACCATTTGGAATTCATTTCGAAATTTTGGTCTATTCGTTTTTTTTTAAGTACCCATTCAATTTAAAATGTAAGAGATATACGGACCAATCTGCTGGTGCCGGCTATAATTAGCAGATATTTTTACAGGAACTAATATCAAATTCTATTTCGTTTCGAAATAGAATGTTCTAAATAATAGAGTTTGAAAGATCAAAACAGTACTTTTGTGAACATGAAATTTATTTCAAAAATTCAAATCGATACTAATATGAAAAATTGTTTGTAAATAATAAATAATAATAATAAAAACATTGTAGTTGCTATCCAGCGCAAAGCCAAGCTCCAAAATAAATATGTATTTCTATCAAGATGCAAGCATGCATTTCAGATATACAGATTCTAGAATTTTAGGGGTACGACAAAAATGTTTTTAAAGAGTAAAGAATTTATTTATCCTTATATAATATTTTGCTGTCCAATGTAGAAACAAAAAAATAATATTGATTATTAAATGTGTTGCACCTGAGTTCACGTGGTTTCACATCACTGGATTTACAATATCTCGTGTGCACATATTATTTTATAAGTTATTTCATGTGATTGTTAATTACTTAATTTCATTATGAACTCCAAAGTCTGGCTGTATGCGCTATAGTTTTCTACATACGCTTCGTTGGAGATGAGTTTTATAAATAAACATCAATCCGACATGTAAATTATATGATGTGACTGGGATTAATAATTCATTGTTTACGAACCAATCCATCTCTTCTTGTCGGTTTGCCACTATATTTCACATTTTTAAAATTATAGAAAACCAAATCAGCTCCCTGGCCTTGGGCTAGGACTAAAAGAGTTATAACCTGGATATATTATTTTTTTCATTTGTTTATTTTCTCGTTTTCTTTATTATTTTTTTTTGTTTTGAGAGATGGCAGATGGGATGGGGATATCAGTTAGAGCGTTCAATGGTCTCCAATTGCAATTGGTATTAAAAAAACTTGCGATAAGAGGCAATTTTGGAGAAGATTAGAGAACTTTTAGCTTTAAGTTCGTTAATGAAGTAGGTCTTTTAATGTATCACCTTATTTGAACTATATTTTTAAATATTTATGATACCGGATCGTGATATCAAATCGATTCTTAGTTTCGTAATGAAACATATGGTAATCCATTATTTTCAAAAGCAAAATGGTCTTCAGTTGTTGACTTATTGGGAAACCGGAGAAGTCCCAAGAGCTGAAATAGGAAAGGGACATTTTTTTTTACTGATGAAAGATCTATGAAGTTGGATCAAAGATTAATTTAAAATTAAATGCTAGCTAAGTACACAAACTTAATATTTTGTTAGGAATGTGGCAGGCATATGTACCCACACGGCATGGGGAGGCTTTAACATGCATGCGTTTCCACGAAATATATTTTTTGGGTTTTTATTATTTTTTATAGTTTAGTATTAGGGGTGTGAATTATTGATCCGACCCGAATCCAATCCGATCTAACATAATCTGAAAATAAATGGGTCAGATATGAGTTTAATTTTTTTTTTATCCAAATCGGGTTCGGGTCGGGTTCGGATCGACCCGACCCAATTAATTATATTTTTTAAAATAATTTTATTATTTAGTACTAATTAAATATTAAATACACACTAATTATACATAAACTAAGATTAATTATAAATTAATTAATATTTTATTACTTAAAATTATATAAAAATAATTAATAATTAATAAATATTTAATTATTTTACACGGTTCGGATATGGATCAAGATTTTTTGACCCGAATTTAATCGGATCGGATTCAAATTCAGATCGGATCAAAAATAATAATAAAATAATATGACCCGACCCATTGACACCTTATCTAGTATTGTAGGTTTGTCTACAACACAATATACTACGCGTACCACACCCCATATAGGATATCCTGTTTTTGTTAATATATATACACCCTTTTTCACAGCTAATAAAACCAAATACATTATAATGTTTTTATTTTATTTTTTATATATTCTCGTATGGTTGATATATAAGCTATTTTTTTCTTAGAATATTAGATAAGTCAAATCAAATTTGATGATGGATCATGGACTCGTGCATGCAAAATCAATTTTGTTTTCTTAAATTTCTCAACCTAATATATATATAATACGAGGTAAATAATTAATCTCTTATCCCTTTTCTTCGTCGACCTCTGATCCCCTTTGCCGTCTCTCTAAGTAATACTTAGGTGGGGGAGGTAAGTCGCCATTTTCTTCCGTCCAGGGTGGAGTTTTCAGAGGTCAAAAATTATTTTTTTTAGAAAATCAAAATTTTAAAAAAATAATAATATAAATTTTTATTTTCTTTAAAAAGTATACATAATTATAAATATATTTATAAAAATATTTTAAGAGGTTCAACTAACTTTCTCTGACTCTTTTTGCATCCGCCTCTGCCTCCATCTCCCATTTTGTCTCTCTCACCTCTCCTACTTCTTCTTCTTCTTTTTCTTTTAAAATACAAGTATTTCTCAAGATATGAGTGTGCAAACGGATCGATTTTTTTAACCGAATCATTAAATTTTGGATTATTTTGATTTGATTTTTTGTTTAAAAAATTTTGATTTGGTTGAAAATTTTAGTTAATTTGGTTTTTGTTCTTTGGTTCGGTTTATGTTCTTCTAAATTGGACAAACCGAATAAACTGAATAGTCTACAATTTATCAAACTAATTCATTTTGCATTATATATATAAGAATCATATCAAAAATAGTTCAAATATATATATATAGAGAGAGAGAGAGAGAGAGTTTATTTAGTAAAATGGAATAATCACTTATATTCTATATGTTTATTTAGTTATTTATTTCTATTAATTTTTTAGCTATCGATATTTCTCATTCCTTTTTAATTAATATAATTTTGGTTTAACCGAATAAACCGAATAAAACTTCAGTTTATTTGGATTTCGGTTTATTCGGTTGATATTTTTAAAATTTTAATTTGGTTCTTAGTTTGACAATCCAATTAAAACTTTAAATGCATATATTTATTTTAGTTTGAACCGAACCGACCTATTGCACACTCATCTCTGGGTGAGTGGGTCTGTTCCTTCACACTGACATTTTGTATTTGGTGGATTACATCTATGTTTTACTCCATGTCGGACATCAACCCACACAGGAGCGGACCTAGTGTTTGTCAGGGGGGGTCAGTTGACCCCTTGGATTTTGAAAATTAGTGATTTTAGGTTAATATTTTATTAATCTAACCTCTTGGATTATCTGATTATTTTTCATTGAGAAGAAATATTTAATATCGCGGATAATGAAAGAATTATGTAAAAAAAATTAAATATAAAGTTTTGTTGAGGAAAAAATCTGATGGGCGACACCAGATTCAATTGAATACAATTATCAACCAAATTAGATTGTATCTTTCTCAATTTCAGCGCCTATATAAAAAGGCTATTAGTGCAATGCAATGGATTATGAAGAAGAATAATAATTGATTATTCCAATTTCAGCTTAGTCTAGTCTCAGTGCTGCCATTGGTGTTTATCCATTTCTTTCAATTAGCTTCAAATTGTGATATGTTATTAATATTGTTAGTTCTTGCCAGTTCTCTCTCTCAATCAGTATCCAAAGTGTGACATATTTTACCTCTAGTTATTTATGATAATATAAAAATTAAAATAATTGAGTTCGTCTAGAGTTCAATTTCAATTTAATTTAATTCGAATTTGATTTAGTTTGAGTTCGATCTAATTCTAATTTAATTTAGTTCAAATTTAATTTAATTTGATTCGCATTTAATTCTTTTTTGAGACTCACTTCTATTTCAATTCTCTATTCTTTTTCACTGCCTGTAAACTCTTTTTCTTAATTTAATGAAAAATTAAAGTAAGTTTTTTACATACTTACCTAAAAAAGTAATTAATCAGATGCGTTATGAACTAAATTGTTTTGCATTTTATGACAAGTTTATCAAATAGCATCTTAAATATGAAAATATGTTAATTTACCAAATCAAGCATGTACATATTGAAATGCGTATACCCAATCCAAATTGATCAACGACTTGACGAAAAATATCCACAGGAAGCAACGACAAAAGAAAGGATATGTGAGGTGTTCTTTTGTTGCGACGGGAAGCATTTCCTTTGATGATAATCAAAGCACCATGCCACTATCTTGCCTTTGGAGGAACCAATCAAACTTTGCCATTTTAAAACTGGCAGTTCAGTCAACTGTGCTCTTAAGCAGTGAATACCATGTAATACTTGATCAAGAGGAAAATAGTAAAAAATCGTACTTTTTTTTTAATTATATCGATTAAAGAACCACAGCTGGTCAAATCTAAAAAAAAAAGAAAAGAAAAGGATAATCCCTTAATTTTGGTTGCTAGTTGGTATAACATTACAAGAATATTGAAACAAATATAAGTTATGGGTACTTAGAGAAAAGTGATGTCAACATAACTTCTTCCGTTCAAATATAAGAAACGTAAACAATCATCATTTCAATTTGCATTTTTTTTTCACAAACTTAGTATCAGAGGGTCTTAAAATTGTTTAAATGACTTAATTAGCATCGTATAAACTATGATTTAAAAACCTTGATATTAATTTAACGACCGTGCAGCCTCTCGATTGTGAAGAAATATATCCACAAAAGTATTAAGTATAAGAAAAATGCCTAATTTGAAATAAGATGATGATGATAATAAATAATGATAAAATAAAGGTAGGGATCCCATGATAATGGATTATTTTGTCAATGAATTCTTAAATAAATATAAAAAAAATCAAAAAATAAAAAAATTATAGATATGTTATGTTTATTTGTAGATCGATGGTGTTTTAAATTTTATGTAATTTCATAAATGATCTAATAGATTAAGTGATAGCTAATTAAAATGACCTCAAAGAGGTCATGAGTTCTAACTCCATAGGCACACAAAAAATTTTATGAGTTAGATTTTCATCTTTCTCTCAAAAAATTCATGCAATATTATTATCATTTGATAGTTTATCAAAAATCGTCAAATTATAATTGTGTTATAAACTTCATGCAATAAACGAGCCACGTACAATTAAAATAAAATTGTTCGATTTTTTTTTCTTTGGTTAAAAACAATATCCACGCTATATGTTTTGACATACTGCATCGCCTTTAATTAACAATTAAGTTGTCATTGTCAACTCTTAATTAGGTCGTGCCAGACGTTTGCAAATTGCAATTTGTTTACTCCCATTTTTCGTATCAGACAATTATTTTAGTTCATAAAAAACAGTAGTTAATATAAAATTTTTGAAGCGCTAATTTAACAATAAATTGGATGACAAGAGGAGAAGATGGCCAGATGAGCTCTCACGCTACTTCGTCTTATTCATCCAACAAAGTAACAAACCATCGGCTCTGCCACCTCAATAGTGCTGCACAAAAAAGCTCGGGCTCGTAGTTCAATTCGGACTCGAGCTAATTTGGGTCGAGTTAATATGATTCGAACTAATTTAGCTCAAGTTAATCTAGTTCAGTAACTAAATGAGCCGAGTTTAAATTGGAGTTGGCTCGACTCGTGACTCAAGTTAGCTCGAATAAAAAATAGTTTATATGTTTTTTTCTGCTGAACTCTAATCCGATAACTCTTCTCTCATTATCTCTCACCATCTTACTATATCAGTAATTTAATGATGTCTCTTACTCACTCATGACTAGATTCGTATATCTGACTCGATAATTTTTTATAATTCATTCATTCAAATTAATACAGCGAAGATATCATTAAAAACATAATTTGTTGATATATCAATTTTGTATCAACTCTTATACTAGTCTTCTATATATACCAACATTATAATTTGTAGATGTATTAAATCTAAATGTCAAATTGAGTCAACACATATGTATTGGCTCATGAGCTAACTCGAATAGTAACGAGCCGAATTTGAACTAAATTTTTTAGCTTGAAGCGTGTCACGAGCTCGGTTCAACTCGATTCAAAAATTTCACGAACCAAATTTAAATTTAACTCAGTTCACTCAGACTCCACTCATTTGCAGACCTACTCCTCAAACTCCGAGCAATAAAATGGTAATAAGTGCCACCTCATCAACAGAGAAATGAGAAATCTCTTGGCCTCCTCGGGTAAATTGAACGCCAATTTGTTGTGACTTGTGTACCCCCTTGCATTTATTTTCATTATGATTTTTTGGAACCTTTTCCGTCTGATACGGAATATACATTGACTATTGAAAAGCAATATAAGTCTATTCTTGTTCCCCAAAAAACCTATGACCATGCATTTAAATTTTAAAATGTAAACGTATATATTCAATGTTTTAAAATCGAAACGTATACATTCAAAAAATTTAAATATTGTGTTGATAATGGGCCTTTTAATGAATTTATTTTTGACAATCTTAATAGTTATTTAAAGATAAAGTTTAAATTGGAAATTTATCATTACATTATTCACATGATGTCATTTAGAATAAAAAAAAATTAGAGTTTTGATACATGTTTGGTCCTACAACAAGTGATCTGAAGTTTCATTAGTCCAAACTTATGATCATAGATAAATAATCAAATAATATTTAAATTGCATGAAATCTAAATAAATATTATATGAGTTATATATCTATATGTCTAACAGCGTATATTTTATTAATTAGTAAAATTACTTAAAATTTCATGATGAATCTTTTTAGGTTAATATGTGAGTGCATTTCGAACTAATTTTGGTACGTGCACTTAAACATTACACACAATTTAGACTTTTTACAAATTAAATATATAGACATTGTTGATATTTTCTTAAAGCCAGGGTTAAATTGAAAAGAATTAGGAATCTGGTGTAATTATTTTGGTGCTCAAGCGTGTGATCCAATATCTACGAGTTTCAAATTTTCAATTGCAGAAAAAAGCAAAATTTGATCTTGATTATTGTGCAGTTTGTGCTGAATCTGACACGGCACAAAGAACATAAAATTTACTTAAATAACCCTTGTTGTTTATTTAATGTATAAACAAGCCCGCATCCCACATGATTATTTCTTTATTTCTGTATCAATTAGAGCCTAAAAATTTCACTGGAAAATTCTATCACGTTGAATTAGTGCTGAACTTGAGTCATATATTTTTCAAAGCAGCGCTTAAATTTTTTTAACTAATGCAATTTCTAAATCAGTTAATTCAATTCCACTTTCATTATGAAAATCGTACGAGATATATTAACGCAGATTCTACAAGAAGTACTAATTAGTTTTCTTTTTTTTTTCTTTTTGAAAAATAAGATAGTGCCTCTAAGCTCCAAAACTTATACTGGAAGTATTAATTAACGGTGAGGGTCCGAATCAGCTACTATTCTTGCACGATTTTAGAACCGTACTTTTTATTATATATAAATAATATATTTGCTTTGCTTTTGGAAAATTTATCATGGTCCTTTATAACTTATAAGCTATTATCCCAAGTTACTTTATATGTCATGATTTTATGTGTAATATTGTACATTTGTAATGTATAATGCAGTTCATAAATTTTGTTTTAATTTATCAAAAATTGAAGGATAATATTACGAAATATTAAGTTGAAAATCTTGTTAAGCGTGCACTATTTTTTAAAAAAAAATAACTTTCTTTCTTAAGATACTTTTTAAAAAAATATATGTATACTAAATAAAAATACAACTTATCTTAATTTTTACAATATATATTTTCTATATTTTTTTCTAATTTTCATTTTATATTATTTCCTAATAAAAGAAATTATTCCCGGTTCTAATGAAACATAAAGCTTTATTTTTTTTTTCTGGATTTAAACGTATTCTATTATAAAGGTTCAATAACTGTTTATTAAAAAATGAATAACAAAATCTCTATGAAAATAATTTTCTTTAAATACAAGGTGTATGACAGGACCAAAAACATTTTAATAAATACTTGGGATATACACATAATTTATCTAAACAAAAACATGAAATATAAACCGTTTTTCCTAAATTAATGGTGGATATATAATGATGAAAAGTAGGTACTACAATTATACAAAAATAATAGCGGATTCGGACCCTAAGGTGAATAGTAGCTTTTTCACAAAGAAACAATTATGCTTATTTTTTTCCGTAACGTTGTCAATGAAAACATGGAAAACATTGACAAAAACGCACTCCGGTAGGTTCACAGTCTTTCAAATCAAAAAATTGGTTCGAAAGGGTTCTCGGACCGTTAATTTTGCATCGGGATTCATAATGATCATTGAAAGTATGAATTTCGGACTTTGAGGTCTGTTAAAAATATAAATCCCAATACAAAATTAACGGTCCGAAAATCCTACTAATCTACCCCGACAAATGAAAAACATGTAATGAGTTTGGCTCATTTTTTCCCCCGCCATATAGAATTGACCCAATTGTGCATCAATGTAACGTTCTCAAACTTACTGCATATTATAGTGAATAAATATTTTTATCTCCGTTATATAAAATTATAACTACTCTTATTTTTAATATAATAAATATACAGAAGTACCTATATAATTATGAAGATATATTAATTTCTTAAAATCCTTTTTCCAGTTCCAAAGTTACACAAATGCAATAATAATTAAAAACTTTGATCATATTCTCCTCTCTATATTATGGCTCCGAATCTACTGTTATTCGGGGAAGAGCAGACCCTGCTCTTCTTTCATTGACGCTGGGTTCCACCACAAATTAAAATCAGGACGGACCTACTATCAATGAGAGAATAGAATGTCGCATTCCCTACACTATGGATTCATTTGGCAAATTAAGGAATAGCCTTGGAAGAGTGATAGAATAATATATTTTTGGAAGAGTGATAGAAGAGTGGCATTCTTGACTATTCGGAGTAGCGAAAATATTATTTGGCAGTTGTTAATCAGAATAGTTAAAATATGGATAATTATGATACTAACAAATGATGATGATCATCATAATAATAATAATAATAAAATAATAATAATAATAATAATAGTAATAATAATGATAATATAATAATAATAATAAAATAATGATCATAATCCATAGTCATAATCATAATAAATAATAATATTCATAGTTATAATCATAATAATATAATAGAAATATAAACATAATCATAATAAAATAATAAAAAATATAATTATAATCATAATCATAATAATATAATAATAAATAATCATAATTCTAATAATATAATCATAATATAATAATACAATACAAAATAATCAAATAATAATAAAATAATAATCATAATCATGATAATAGTAATCATAGTGATAATCATAATAATATAATAAGAAAAATTATAATTATAATCATAATATAATAATAATAATAATTAATTATAATCATAATCATAATCATATAATAATAATAATAAATAATAATAATTATAATCATAATAATATAATTATAATATAATCATAGCTATAATCATAATATAATATAATAATATAATATAATAATAAAATAATAATAATAATAATAAGTAATAATAATTATAGTCATAATCGTAATAATATAACCATAATGATAATATAATAATATAATAATAAATAATAATCATAATTATAATTATAATCATAATATAATAATATAATACAACATAATCAAATAATAATCGCTATTCCAACGAGAGATAATCCGGTATACCACCTATAACTTGGTATACCGGATTAGCACTCTTCTATTTAGTCTAAAATTCGTTTGACAAATTAATTCATCGAAATAACTATTATGTTCCAACTTTTTGCTATTTCATCATACGCCAAACAAACCCTATATGTATACTTAAAACAAAAACTTCGATAAAGCAACATTAACAACTATTACTATAGTAGTGGGTCTATCTGTAAACAAGAGCTCTATCTCGTAGGTATATATATATATATATATATATATATATATATATATATCAATAAAACAACAATCTCAAAAATAAATAGTATGAAGTTAGTGATATCTTGAAAAATATGAAAAGTATATTATTTTTCATTATCCTAAATTAATAAAATATTATTTGGATAATAATTTTAGAACAGTGGAGGGGATGACTAAAATAAATTTTTATTTTTTTATTTTATATTATTTTATATTAATAAAAAATATTTTTTATTATTTTCACTATCCTCATGAAGTACTAATTCACTAACTCAACGTTTCTTATGGTTTAATGGATTTAAATTATTTTTCTGTAATTTTTTATTTTATTTTTATATTTAAATAATTACTAATTTGAAAGTAATAGTGTTATTTTTTTTTAAATGTTATTCCTCACCGTCCAAACACACCCAGTACTTTCATATTTGTGTGCCTCAGCAAACTCTCAGTTTCCCTTTGCCTCTCCAAACTCTCTGTTTTTTTTTTCCTTTCATATTTGTGTGCCTCCTCTTCTCAAATTTAAGCACAATTTTTGTTCAGAGAATCGACAAAACTGACATGGTGGCAGAGTGGAGATCTAATTACCAAAGGTGAGCATACATCTCAATGTTCGTTTGGTACTGTAGCACATTTGACTTGTGTGTACACAGCAGAGAAATGTACAAGTTGTGTGCCATTGATCATTTGTTTATTTCATATACTGCTACCTCAGGCCTCAGGGTATTAGTTAATAATTTATATTTGTTTAATTTTTCAAGGTAGTAAGCTTGGTACTTTACTAGTTAACAAATATTAGAGCAGTTATTCGTTTCTTTATCTGTTCTACGACTCCAACAAATCACAGTTCCACCAAACCAAAACGAAGTGTGACTCAAATGTCATGATCAGTAATTTATTTGTTTACGTAATGACTCACAAAAAACAAAATTATAATTTATTCACTAACTCAGAAGTGATTTCACTAATAAATTCAACAATTGTTCAAGAAAATTGACTTTTTGAATAAAAATATTATCCATGAATGTACCCGTTCATACAAAACTCTGACGACTTCTTTATTATCACTAACTTTTTTTTGTTTAATTCACAACAAATTTACCTAAATTAAATCTCACATCAAAAAAGGAAAAGACAAAAATTTCATGATTCAGTTATTTCGATCTCGTCCGTTCTTTTTTAACTGAGAGACGAGATCGAAATAAATAGTAAATTTATACTTTGATGACATGGGCTAAATCGTGAATTTCTAGGCTGCTGGTATTTTTACCAAATTTGTAATAGGCAAATTACAGAGGTCTATATCTTTTGGTCCTTCAATTTACAAAAAGGTAAAAAGGTCTTGTCAACATCGTGCAACCTGCATAGCCATCTCATGGATCTATATATAACATGTTTTTAACAATAAGGACACTTCATATCACATACATATATGATATATCATTGCAATAGCATTGCCTAACTTAATAATAGTTGTTGGAGTTGAAAGTGATGTAACCCAGTTTTTCTCTAATTTAGGTCTCACAGATGTATACAAAACAGCAACGATCTATTATGAGATGAGATATGCCGGGACTTATGCATCAAACTTGGTAAATGTTACTCATTTATATATCTTCTATTATATTCCTTCATGACCTAAATTTTGAGCGAAACTGTACATTACGCACTGGAAGGCCACAAAAAATTATGGCATAAATCCAAGCGTCCAACTTTTTTTTCATTTATTCCAACTCTTATTCAAATATAATACTTCTTTCGTTTTTTTGTTACTTGTATTATTTTCCTGTTAGTAGGTTTCTTATAGTTTTACCACTTCTGAGTTCTGACAACATTCTTTCACCTTGTATAATTACTCAAAAATCTAGGGGCTGGCTTGAAAGTTTCAGCCCAACTGTCATGGTTCCAAATTTGCTGTTATTCTTGTAGAAGAATAGGTCTGTTATTTATTTTGAAAAAAATAAAAAAATCCTAAAAATAAAAAAATATAAATATATTGTTTTACTTATAGATTGATGATTTGTCAAATTTTATTAACGTTTGATAGTTCATTAAAGACTGTTAATTTAGAACAATTACAAATATTAGTGAAAGATAGTTAAATTTGATAATCTTTAATAAAGTATCAAATATTAATGAAATTATATGAAATTTGATAGGCAATCAATCTACAGATAGAAAATTTATCTATACACTTTTTTTATTTTTTTTTTTTTAAATAATAGAATTCTATTCTCCTATAAGAATAACAGCAGATTTGGAGCCAACTGTCATACATCCACATGAATTATTTGGAAAGCTTTTTCTAAGCAAGCACACAAAGCTTTAAATCTAGAATTACCTACCTTCCACAAACAGGTAGTTTGGTGTGAAGCATCTGTCAAATTCCTACAACTAGAAGTGTTACAGGAGGGGCTGTCATTAATATAGTTTTCACATGTTTGCCACTTTTATTATGATAGAACCAAGCTATTTGTATTCTTTCACAAAATGATTATGGTTATTTAATTTCCTTCACCTGAGAGATATGACAATTCCCCCTTTTGTACTTGCAATTGTTCCCATCTGAGATTTTACATTAACCCTACTATTAGAAATTGGCCAGTGTGCAGTAAATTTAGCAATATGAGAAATTGAGCAAAATAGTACTGGTAAATTTAGTAAATAAAAACACAGTATCACGCTTTACTCTCTCTTACCAATAATTATATATTATTACATGTACCGACCGTTAGGATTGATTGATCTCTCCATTGGTTCACTTAACTAGAGAAAGTCAGATAATAAAGGAACTGGTGAAATACAACATTTTAGTGGGGCGGTTCTGTCATGACTCAGGAGTCATGACATCAAATAAATTAAGTAATTAACTAAAAAAATAAATGTTGGACGGCCTAAGCAAAAGAGCAGAGGTGCTTTAGGTGATTACCATGGATGGCAGGGGTAATATTATAAATTTGCTCTGATTTTTATGCTTTCGGTACTAAAAGTACATGCAAACTATTCCTTATTTCCTGCTTCGTTTGCTTTAATCCGGAAATGCTTCATGTCTACCGTTTTACTTTTCATAATTGTTGCACTCCAGTCAAACTTAAAGCTTTAATTTTATTTTGAAAATGAGTTTATCTGCGAATTAAAAAGATCAAAGTATAAGATCTATAATTGTGTATCCATGGATTTTATTCCTGAAAAATAATTTATGTATATAACCTGTTTCTTTTAGAAGGCTTTTGAGTATACATAAGAAAGCATATTATTAGATGGAAAAGCATACTATATAAGATATTGTCAGACACAAATATTACCCAGATGGGAGATGTTTAGTACATCTCAATTAAATACTAGGTATCATGCAGTGACGCTTATATATATAATTGTATATATATATTCAGTCAAAAATTTGCAACTGGTCCCCCATCAGAAAAACTTTCTCCAGTTCTATGATAGCTGAAAAAACTCGACAAAAGTTCCAAAAACAAATCTTCTGAGTCTCTCTTCTCTCTCAAAAGCAACTGTCTATGCAGAGCATCTTGAGTCCTCAAATGCACTGATCATAACACCAAAGAAGCACAACCAAGTGGCGAGGAAGACCAACATTGATCACATGGCACCATACCGGTTCCCGGTACGAGACGAGACGGTCGAGCTGGCCGAGTTCTCGGGCCAGTCATGCCAATCGTGCACTGCATTCATGCTGGCCGACTGCATTGCGCTTTGCTGTTGCCCCTGTTGCGTCGTGAGCTTTCTCAGTCTGGCGCTTGTGAAGGCTCCGTGGATGGTCGGCAGGCGGTGTCTGGCGATGTTGAAAAAGAGGAGGTGCTTTTCGCAAAAGCGAAAGAGAGTTGGTGATATGGGGGAGAAGGAGATTGGTGTGGAGAAGAGGGTAAGTTCAAGTTGGGAGGAGAAATATGAGTCCTGGGGTAAGATTGAAAATTATGAAAATGAAATGGTTGGATTTGGGGATGAATCAGAGAAAGTATGGGCAGAGTTCTACCAAATAGGGCAGTGGGGGTTTGGAAGGGTTTCTTTCTCTAAACAAACCCACTAAATTAAATTCAAAGGTTTGTATTTTTTTTAAATTTTTTTTTTTGGGAATTGCAATGCGTGAAGTATCGTAAATATGGGATGAAATCATGAAAATCATTTGAGATTGAGAAACAAGGTTCCATCTTAATTCTTTCATCATGTTCTCTCTCATTCTCTCTCTTTAATTTTGCTTTGCTCTTTATCAGTCACAAGAGTGGTACAGTAGGAGCCCAAAGCATTCGTACTTTATCAAATTACACTCTTATTGCCTATTAATTTCCACAAAGTGGAATAAGTTCGTCATCGTCCTCAAATAATTATTACAAAATGCAAGGTTGCTGGATATTCCGGCATAAGTAAATTCTTTTTGTTGCCTCCTTCGAGTCTTTTTTTCCCCTTTGGATCGTGAGTAATGAAATTTGTAAAAGGAAGGGAAAATAATGTCGCACCAAATGTAATAAAATATGGCCAGCAATTCGACCTAAATTTGTTGATGGAAGAGGGGGAAGAATGGGTTTAACATGCGTTTGTTTCCCATTGTGATATCTTTTGTTCTTATTTTAAGAACTTAGATCATACAAGTTCGAGTTTCTTACTGGATACGCTATTTATATGTTTCTCTTATCATTTGAAATTTAGATGAAACAATGAAAAAACAATTACAGTAAAAGCAACGGAAAAAAAAAAGGCAAGGAAATCAATTAATTAACAAATTTAAAAGAGTCGAATATAACATATTAAAAGGTAATCGGACGGGGCAGATCAGACTCAGGTTCAAATTAGGTCAGACAAATTAGGTTTAGATCGAGTCAATTAATTTTGGATGTTGATTTTATTCAAATTTTAAGTTAATTTCATCTAGAGTACATGCTATTAATCTCGGATCAAATCGGTTAATTTGATTTTTTTTAAAATCAGATCAGATTTAATCTGAATCAAATCAAATAAATTTCTCGAATCAAATTTTACTACTTCTAATATTAGCTATGGAATTAATACTTTTTCATTTTTATTTTTTTCATGTTATTTCCTTTGTTGACTTAAGCAGTTTTATATATTTGAGTGATTCGGCGATGGATTGATTACCACATATTTATTTATTTATTTATGTATGTATGTATTTGCCCTACAGGTCGATCGCTGTCACCTACCTTCTATCAAACACACTAGCGTCACTACATGTCATCTGATAAGTTTTTCGATTGTTAAGAATTGTTAGTAGGCCAGTCAGGTTCAATTCAAAAAAGCATACAACCTAATAAAAGCTTTTAGCAACGACAAAGAAGGACAAGGGATAATATAAGTTGCGAATTGAAGGGGCACACCACAAATTAATATAGTGAGCGCTATTATAAAAATAAATAAAACCAAAGCCAGAACTAATTATCACATATGATTAGGCTACACAATGATTACTAAAGTCATAGACGCGCCAAAAGTATTAAATTGAAGCACTAATGGCATGATTACAACTAAAGAAGGTCCAAATTAAGTATTTTTTTCATAGGAACTACCTAAACCACCACCTCTGCATGGTTGAAATCGGTGTGTTCAGGAAAGGAGCATGGCTGTTGATATATGGATTAATCAAACTGCTAATATTTGACCACACGCTTCGGTGATACCCTGAAGTCACTGGTGCATGGTACATTAGCTTCAGTAGCTGCCAAGTGAAAGAAGAAGTCAATCAACAAATGGAAGTACTTCAAGGGTTGGGATCTGCTGACAGTGAATTAAATTGACCACCTTGACAACTGTCAAAGGCTGGTAATAATTTCCAAACGGGATTACAGATATTCCGGTTCCAAATGGTGATAATATTTTATTTATTATTATGAGCATGTCAGGGGAGAACCCAATACATCAAAAACTATATACTTGCTGTTTGCCTGTTTCTTTGTATTTGACCCAACTCAATTTAAACAGAAGCCAGACAAGAAAGGTTTATATTTGTCAAACTAAGAAACATGTACTGTTCTGGTTGATATATTTTATGATATCAGTTCAGGACTACAGGCCTGACTGAAGAAGGTTTTACTTTCACTTTTACCCCTATAAATGCTATACTATCCTGGAATATAACAACTTACATTCCAGTACATGAAGGCTTGTACAACACTTCGCTGCCACCTGCAAGAGAAATATTAAATTACTTCAATCACAAAGCAAGAAAAAACGAATTTCGAAGCAAGCAAACAAAAGGAAAAGGGGAAGATGTTCATACGACAGGAGCGATATGATGAGAAGAAATCCAAGTGCCACCTCAGCATATGAGCTGAGCATACTGAGTGTGTTATTGTTTCCCTCCACCCATATACATGGCATCTCCAAGTATCTCCTATAAAATAAGGAGTGCAGAACATATGAAGAACATATTAAAACATTATTGACCATAAACTTTGGACGGAATCCAATTTTATTAAGCAAACAGAAACAGAACTGACTGGTATCATTCCTTTATTTGGAACATCCTCTCCTTTCTTTTGTTCACTCTGTGTCCTTTCTTACATCTCCATTATCTTTTTGTTGTTTCTTCTATCCTATTGTCTCAGTTAAATGGTGACCATTTCTTTGTTGATCAAAACCAAAATTATCCATTACGGGTAATAACTACAAATATATATTTATACACTTATATATATATGATAAATATATATTTATACATATATATTTATACAAATATATATTTATACACGGATATGTGTTTTGCTCTATTATTAAATTTAAGTTAAAAATGATCGATCTAAACCGTTCAATTTATTCTTCATATAAAATTCTATGTAGAAAATCAAATTTTATATTTTTTGAAATTTTTGCTATTTTTTTGATAGGGAAAAACCATCATTTTTGGATAAATCCAAATTCCTTAAATCAAGTCAACTTTCTTCTTATCCAAAAAAAAAATAAAAAAAATTCTAAAAAATATAATATTTTATTTACTAATAGAATTTGATATGGAAAACAAATTGAGCGATTTGGATCGGATCATTTTTAACTTAAATTTTTGAGATTTTTAACGCGTTGCACGAGTACATCCGTGCAACGCGTTGTATTTTAGTCAACCTCTATATATAGAGAGAGAGACTATTGTGAAAACGTTTGTATTTCAGCCGATATGAAAACGCATCAAAAAATATATTTTAAAATCTCAAAAATTTCAATTTATAGTTTTCATTAAATTCTTCATATAAAAACATTGTGGAATACAAAAATTTGGAGCATTTTGAGTTTTTTAAGCTACTCTTTTGAATTTTTGAAAAAACAGCCTTAAAAATAATAATAAATATTCAATATTTGTATTGTTTTTTCAAAAATTCAAAAGAGTGTCTTAAAAAACTCAAAATGCTCCAAATTTTTGTATCCTACAAGGTTTTCATATGAAGAATTTAGTAAAAATCACAAATTAAATTTTTTGAGATTTTAAAATATATTTTTTGATGTGTTTGCATATTAGCTGAAATGCAAATGTTTTCATAATAGTCTCTATATATATATATAGAGAGAGAGTAAAGATACAGTGAGGTTAAGCTCACGGAGGTCTTCCGTGAACTTAACTCAAAAAGTATATCAAATCATCTCCAAATTTTAATTTATCATGCCTATTAAATTCTTTATATGAAAATCTTGTGAGATGCAAAAATTTGGAGTGTTTTGAGCTTTTTAAGTCATTGTTTTTTATTTTTAAAAATAATGTTCAAACATTTATTATTTTATTATTATTTTTAGAGCTAATTTTCAAAAATAAAAAACTATGTCTTAAAAAACTCAAAACACTCCAAATTTTTGCATCCTATAAGATTTTCATGTCAAGAATTTAATGAGCATGATAAATTAAAATTTGGAGATAATTTATATATACTTTTTGAGTTAAGCTCACGGAAGGCCTCCGTGAGCTTAAACTCACGGTATCTCTACTATATATATATATAGAGAGAGAGAGAGAGAGTAAAGATACCGTGAGCTTAACTCAAAAAACATATTAAATCATCTCGAAATTTTAATTATCATTCTCATTAAATTCTTTATATGAAAATCTCATGGGATGCAAACATTTGGAGCGTTTTGAACTTTTTAAGTTATGGTTTTTATTTTTTTTAAAATCAGCTTTAAAAATAATAATAATATATTCAATACTTGAACATCATTTTAAAAAATAAAAAACGGTGACTTAAAAAGCTCAAAACACTCTAAATTTTTGCATCCCACAAGATTTTTATATAAAGAATTTAATGAGAATGATAAATTAAAATTTCGAGATGATTTAATATGTTTTTTGAGTTAAGCTCACGAAAGGCCTCTGTGAGCTTAAGCTCACGGTATCTCCACTATATATAAAATAAAACAAACAATAGAATCCTTGACTGATAGGCAAATCATGTTCTTTCTTCAAGCTTTTGTTGAAAATTACGCATGATTGGGTTCAGGTAAAGCCCTTTTTGTACCAGGATGTGGCCTAACAACACTAACAAAGACCGTAAACAAGCTGGCACTATGAAAGAAAGGACTTGAACAAATATTAAAATAAGTTAACAAGTCGGAAATGAGGAAATATAGAGGGGTTTCACAAAGTATTAAGGCAATGTCTGTCAGAATTGTATGTACCTATAAAAAGATGAGCGAGTAAAGTGGCATCTAAGAAACCTTGAAACATGGTCAAGTGACCTACACAGAACTGGTATCAGAGCAACTGCAATAGAGGTTTAAATCAATTAAAACCAGAGATCTGCCCAAAGGTTGAACTAAGGAAATACAATGCCGAATCAGCAGCAGAAAGTTACAGCACAAGCTAAGTAATAAACCAATCCATTTTTTAAGTCCACAAATGAGCAAATATAAGTCTTTCAGTATTTACAATGATGCTACATAACCCCAGCAAAAATAATTATTCTTAACCAAACCTTCATTTCAACATGGTCCATTTTGCATTATCCAGCCAAGGTCCAGCTTCAACCAATGACAATATGCTAGTGAGTATAGGTACATACTGGTTCTACAATCAAACAAAACGTACTCCAATTAAACAAGATTCCTTAAAATCTACAAATGATAAACCAGTAAGGGTTGGGCGGGTTATTAAGCCTCATTAGCCATCCATTTAAGGATCAAGCAACAGCTGATAATTAGACAAAACAAGCCAGTGAAACAAAAAATAATAATAATAATAATAATAATAGCAGCATATGAAGTTAACTTACTCCTAAAGTGTGCCTGAGAAGTTATAAGTGTGAGGCAAAACATCAGTTGTATGAAATCCTCTGTGACAATTACAGTTTGAAGCCACATCTGAATGGCGGGTATTGTATATTCTCTTGGTTTCTGAAAGAGGTTAACATTAAGTATCAAATACATTGCTATCAACACAAGTTTGGTATATAAATAGCCACTTGACCATAGCCCTTCGACCTTTATATATGTAACAGCTGAACTCACTTCATTGCTATTGTTTAACTATATTTAACTTATAGTTAAGCATAAAAGTAAGTATAGTTAGAACTAAAAGAAGACTGAAAAAGGTTACAACACTAACACCATAGCAGAAACTACTCAGTAGATACACCTA
Source organism: Schoenoplectus tabernaemontani (assembly GCA_037127355.1). Taxonomy (NCBI): domain Eukaryota; kingdom Viridiplantae; phylum Streptophyta; class Magnoliopsida; order Poales; family Cyperaceae; genus Schoenoplectus; species Schoenoplectus tabernaemontani. Next base: position 22,645,551 of record CM073742.1, on the reverse strand, counting down.
AAACGCCAGATGTAATCTTGATTTTAATCGCATCAAGTGAACATCAGCTGTGGAATTAAATAAACAAAGACAAGTTCAAATGATCTGGAAATTACCCCATAGAAAGAACACAAACAGTAGAGAGAGGAGATTATAGTGCCAAGAAGGGACAACCGGCAGACTTTGCGTGAAAGGTTTGCCGTCAGGATAGGAATAATACCAAGCATTGCAACAGCTATTACCTGCGAGATAAAACTGGTTAATGAGACAGTTACAAACATATACAAGGTCCCATTTAGCTTTACTGCCTAGATTGTACTATTACAATTATAGCCCAAAGAAAAAAAGGCAGCTAGCCCCAAGTCCAAACTAATGTGTATTTTTCTTTGTGAACAATCAAGCTTATGAGATCAGATTTTTTTTTATATATATAGTTATGTGATAAAAGGAAGTCGACAACTTCAAGTACATATTTCCAGAGTTCTCATCCCAAAAAGGGGAAGAATAACTATGCATTAAGTTTGGTGTACTTTTCAAATAGAAATGATCTTGCACCAAAAATATTGGAGCCAAAGAACCACTGTAACTTACCAATAAACCAATTTAAATTTTAACATATGTTTTTCTTACTGACTTTTCTGCAATTGTTATTTCTACATATAATGCCATCTTTCTCAAAATCTAAATGACAAGCTTTAGAAGTAAAAAAATAGAAACGAGTAGCACTTTACCCAAGCATTAACAGCAAAATATACAGCTTGTAGTTGCATCCTTAGTTGATTATTACCCCTCTGTGGTCGAGTGGATGGTCCACCACTTGAACCTGAATTAATTCGAGTATCAGACAAATCAAATTTATCTACTTATAATTTCTCCTTTTGGTTTATTTCAGGCTTAATTTGATTGTGAATTTGAAACAAATGAAAATTTTGTTTGACCTGAAGACTGCGGCCTAAAACTTTCACTAGTTGACGCTGATGCAGGACCGGCTGGCATTGCATCAACCACCAAATCAGGGTCCTAAGAAAATCAAATAAGCATGAACTAAAATTAAAATCCTAGGAGAAGAAGTTTCTATAACCATTGATAGGATTAGTTAGATATATGTCAGATAATCAATTTTCTTCCAGTCTTCCACTTTTCTGTAACTTAGGTTATTGTTACTTTATTGCTTACATACGACCAGAAAATGTAACCTTTCACATTCATATAATGCCCCTTGTTTCAAAATTTCTTCAAAACATTTCCAAATGAGATACAACTCGAATTTAAAAAGTTATGTAAAATGCAAATGTGCCAGAGAAGAAGCCTAATTCGATAATAGAAAGTAAGCCACTCACGAATTAACCCTGTCCTACCAAGCCCAAATTCCAACCAATCAAGGCACTTATCTAATTCATACAAGAACCAATTCTACAATTGGCAACCTAGAATTAAGTCGAGTATTTTGCCACACTTTTCAGCGCCAAATTACAAATCGAACTTCCAGTTCATTTAACATCGAACCAGATAAGCTTGCCCACGCCGACAGAAAAACGAAGATTCCTAATTTTCTACCCAAGTCAACCACAACACTCAAAGTCTCAAAATCTAGCTCAAAATTCAAAATCACACTGTAATCATCCGAAGAAATTGGGAGTGAAGTACGATGTATCTCTGGTAGAACTTGCGCTTGAAGTGCTCGACGACTTCGGGATGGGAGGCCATGTGTGGAGGCAAGAGAATATTGTTCCAGTACTCTGGCCAGCGCGGGTCCCCCTCGTAGTCGTACGCCGCCGCGGCCGCCCGTTTGACGCGCTGCTCCGCCGCCTGTGCTGCCATCTCGGCCGATGTAGACTCGAGTAAGAAGAAGCGAGGCAACCGTTGGTGGAGACTGGAGAATCAACTGTTATGTTAGGTTAGTCTTTCGAGGAGAATGAAAAATCGGGGTCGGAGGGGAGAGAGTGGACCGTGACTCCGGAAATAGTTCAATGCCGGTGTTTTTCATGTGGGGTAACTATGACAAGTGGGACCCACATCAAACATGTGTCACGTGTCATGTATGTTCCAGTTGTCAGTTTGTCACTTGTCAAGGAGAGCAAACATACAGTGGATAAAGACTGCAGGCAGAGACTTTTGAAAAGAACAATAAGAAGTAACGGCGTAAGCTGAAACGGGAGACGGGACGGCTCCAGCCTCCCGCGTAAGCTGAAACTAGAGTTTTGAAATGATCCTCCGTCCAATCCGTTCAGCGTAATTGCAGTGGAAACGGAAGACGGGACGGCTCCAGACCGTGTAGACATATCCGGCGTGAAAGACCAGACCATCGTGAAATGAGAGACCATTTTTTATAATTTTTTGAGTATTATTCGATTTTTAAAAAATTAAAAATATAAAATTAATTCAATGAAAATTATTTACAAAATATCATAAATTTATTTTCCAAATTTCATAATTTTTTGAATTTATAAAAAAAAATGGACCGACCGATGCGGGCCGTGCGACCCCTACCCCGTGGGGTCTGGCCCCCGGCGCCATTTTTAAATTATGGATGGGGTGGAAGTATTTTCATTATCATACCCATTTTAAATTACTCTTACCCATACCCTACTCTTACCTATTAAAATTAGACTTACTCATACCTTATATTTACCCGTTAAAATAAACGGTTAATGAAACGGTAACGGATGCTAAAGAATAATACTAATATATTACTTAGTTTATTATCATTTATAAAAAAAATATATGAATTAATTCCGTTCATACAAATACATCTCTATTTTACTAATATGAAATAAAAATATAATATGCAATCAATTCTAACTTGAGCCATTTCAAAATAAATAAATTAAAAAAAATAAGCATCTCTTGTCAAAAAATTTAAGTAAAAAATAAAATATATTAAAAGCAAAAATAACATCTTGTCTAAAATAAAATATAATATTATCTTATTCAATCATTTTAAGAAGTACTCTACTAAATATTATTCAAACTTTATAATTTATAAGATGGTTAAACTTAAAAAAGATAATAATTATTATTCATAGTAATTAAATCATAGAAATCGGGACAACTAACATACATATTTTTTTATTTTGATTAATAAAATAAAAAAATAGGAAATTAGTAAGAATACCTCAAAATTGTGCGCTAATGATCTAGACCGAGTTTGAAACTACTAGCCATTAGCGCACAACTTCGGGATGTTCTTATAAATTCTCTATTCTTTTATTTTATTTATCAAAATAAAAACAAATATTATACGAGATAATTATACTAGAAATAATATAAGTTATTTTCTTAATAATTTATCCTATAAGGCAAACGGGTACGAAATGACCTTTACTCACTTACTTAACGAAATGAAATTATTAATCTTACATATATCAAATAAGTTAACGATTTTTATTTATTTATACTAATCTTATCAAATATGATACGAATCAGATAAATGAATAAAAAGATATCATTAACACTCTCAGACCGTTTGCAAAACATAAAACGAATTGACGAATTGTTAGTCCCACAATAAAATTCCGAGTCGCTGCTTTTACCATAAAAGGGTAGGTTGCTTACAACGCTGCATACACAACTTATCATCAAATTAGTACTAGTGCGTCTGCGGGTCGTACTGTCGGATTTATGAGTCTACAGTCACGGTGCACGAAAAACTCGGGCTCGTGGCTCGGTTCGGGCTCGAGATCGGGCTCGAGCCCATGCTCGAATTAAAATGACTCGAGCTAATTTGGCTCGAGCTAACGGGCTCGGTAGTTAAAAGCCGAGTTTGAGTTGTCGGCTCGAATCAGCTCGAATAAAAAATAGTTTATATTTTTTTTTTGCCGAACTCTAATCCGATAACTCCTCTCTCATCATCTCCCACCGTCTCACCATGTCAACGGCTTAAAGACGTCTCTTACTCGCTCGTAATTAGATTCGTATATCTGACTCGATAGTTTTTTGTTGGTTCATCCATTCAAATTAATGCAGCAAATATGTTATTGAAAAAATAGTTTGTTGATATACCAATTTTGTACCAATTCTCATACCAATTTTCTAGATATACCAACTTTATAGTTTGTAGATGTATTAAATCTAAATATCAAATTGAGTCAACGCACAGTTTTCAGCTCGAACCGTTTCACGAGCTCGGCTCGACTCGACTCGAATTTTCATGAGCCGAGCTTGAGTTAAGCCCAGCTCGGCTCGACTCGACTCGTTTGCAGCCCTAGTCTACAGTCACGGTGCTCGATAAAATGAATGCCTTAGGCTGGGCTGTTGTTGCCCAATGCCCATCATCTCAAAAAAAAAAAACGCTTTAATGAAACAAAAAGCCCAACTGGCAGGCCCATTGATAAACTTTCTTTTCTTCTTTCTTCCTCCCGAGACCCTTCGCCTGATCGCCTCTCTTCACGAATCACAGTGGCGCTGGCGCACCTCGCCGCAAAACCACATCTTAAGAGCACAAAAAGATCTCATCTGATGAAAAATATCGCCCGATTAGAATCGTTTCAAAATTAGTATTTAGACTTCTAACTTGAACCGTCCACAGCCTGTGACCTTTGGAAAAAGAACCTTCTGGATAGCGATCCCCTCTCCTCTCCCTTCGTTGGTCATCAGCGCCAAAGCTCTCCCTTCAACTCTCTACTCGATCAACAAAAGCTAGAGGAGGATCTGACATTCAGTGGGAGTAAAAATGTAAGATGAGCGCAGCTAACTACCCCCAATGTTTTTAGAAAATTTCATACAAATATGTTCCCTCAACTGTTTAGTCTTTAACTTTCTCCTATGATGAGTTAAGTGAATCTGATGAATTTAATTATTTCAATGCAGTAAGCTTTAATCTGTGTTAATGTTCGGTAAGAGAAGCATTTTCAATTGGCACTATTAGAAAATAATAATTTATCACTGTTGACTGGTATATATGAGTTTACTGTCTAAATAGATTGGGTTTAAATGTGGTCTTAATCATCATCATAAGTAGTATTAATATCAGGAGGGATCAAGTGGAAAATTGACATCATTTGGTACATTTTAAAGAATTGTGGGAGCAAAGCCAGCAAATTTCAACTAAATTATGTATGAATTTCTTTTATTTATATAAGTTCAGTATCTGGGCAGTAAGATACCAGTTCTTAATTTTTTTTCTTCCATCTTACAAAATGGGCGTTACTGTAGCTGTACCGGTTTAAATACATCCCTTGGTACCGAAGCCAATCCCCTACGCTATGATCTGATAACTCGATCCATGCTGTAAATCCATCATCAAAGCAAAGGATGCCAGAAAAACTGTAAAAGATATGTCTAGGTACGAGGTGGTTTCAGTAATGCGTAATCTGGAAATATGTGAGTAATTTCTAAATGCATTCAGTACTTACTCAAATTGAATCAATGCAAACAATGTAATTAGCTCTCTCTGTTAAGTTACCCATCTTTATGCCCCTTTCATTATTTTCTAGGCTTTGCAAGAGAAGATTGACATTAACAAGTATGATTACAGGCGCATACCAAAACCTAATGAAACAAAAGCAAAGGCTTGATCAAGAGAGAGTAGACCAAATAAATTAAGCTGCATTCCTCCATGTTAGGTTCTTTGCATGTGCAAATTTCATATTAGCTTCTACTTTGTTCTACTTTTATTCATAAGTCATGACACTGTTCTTTACTATGCCTGCCCTTTTTTTTTCCTTAGGAAATATACTATGCCTGCCCCTTTAAGCATCGAAATGAAATAGAAAGCAGCAAGTACCAGTTGTCACAAGTCACAACCATCATACGGACATACCATACGGTGATAAAATGGAAGCTTTTGGGCCAAGTTGTCTTGTATCTTACTTTAGTTTAATATCTTATTTTTAACTGTTGATATTGTTGGCCCTTTAGCTATTAACTTATTAGATATACTTCATTAAACAATGTAGACGGTGTGATCTAAAACCAACGATGAAGATCTCCCTAGAAACATGCCATGAAAATAAATAAAAAATCGAACAAAGTATAGACTACAGGTAGAGGTGCGCATGGGATTCACTGATTCACAATTTCACACCAGATTATCGTTCAACCTTGGAACAGGCCACATTTGGTGGGCACACATGACACATGAGCTGCATCATTACTCGTGTAACGAAGTTGACTCGCTACACGTTTTGTTACAAATGCGCCGCCGGGAAATTCAGACCCAGAAATCCGGATTGCTTCTAGAAGTAGACGAGAACTAGAAGAAAGCGTAACCTTTTCATTTTCATTTCTTTTCATTTGATCATTTCTTCCCCCAAATTCGAATCTGATTGTGCCGCTTGGCGGAAGAAGAGTATAGAACGGAGCAGCTCTATAGCATGGTTAGCTTAGTCTGAATCAGCATTGCTACAGGTGATCGTCTCTATGCTGTTTGTTCAGTATTTTGATTTCGCAAAAAGCTGTTAAAAAAATATGTACATGCCACCTTGCCTCTTAAATCATAGAATTCCTATAATTTCGTTCTTTACAACAAGTGTTTTCTTTTGTGATTATCATTTCCATCTGTGGAGATCGTTAGTGACATTGAACTTCCTGCTGATGAAATGACATTTTCTCCTCATTTCGTTCAAAGATGTTTTTTTTTTCTGGATCATGTTATGAACTGGTAAGTTTTGTAGACTTAGGTGCTATTGGCATGTCCATAGCAAGTTCCCGTATGCTTGTCAACTAATTCTTACATATATCTTTTCCTGGTCAACCATTGTTCAATACCATTGTTAGGACTTATGAGGTTGTTCTCGGGAAGGTTGGATTGCTGTATTCAAGTATGGACTTCATCCGTGATTGATTTTGCATTGTTGCTTCCTTTACATTATGCAACTTTTTTTTATTTGTGCATGCGCTCATTCTGATTGCAATGTAATATACAATATTTCATTTTTCAACTTTTCCCTTTTCTCCTTTATTAGCTGCACTAACTGACATGGTATGTAGTGTACTGTTGTGTACGGTCTTTGGAAATTCATACTGTTCGTGCATGTGATGATAGAGCAGAAATTGATGCCCGTTGATTATCAGAAAAAGAGGAAAAAAATTATGATGCCCTATCAGAATCAAATATGAACAATATTCAAAAGCACTTCGGCTGACCTACTAATCTAAAAAAAAAAGGCACTTCTCACCAAGTTTTTTTCCCTCTTCTCATTAATTGATTAATCGTTTCAAAGTTTTACATTACAATTTTTCAAATGAAAAAAGTATTGGGATCAATTTGTTCTAGGCGACATTACGACAATAACATTATTACAATCTAATCTAATTAATAATTAATTTTTGCGAGAATGATAAAAAAATACACAATCTTGATCTTCAGTTCTTCACTTGTAGAATAAACTTCAACATGTGTGTTTTGAATTGTTAGTACAAAATGAGAAACAAAATCTTAAATTATACCGAAAAGATATTAAATTCTGAATTTATAATCTCTTCAACAACACCTTAGATGCAATATCAAGCGAAATAATGATTCTTTCATATCAGATTAAGTTGAAACCAATGAAAAAAAAAAAGCAATTAGCATACATGTAGAAAAGATTCCAAAGAGCCACAACAGAAAAACACTTGACGGTGCATCGGAAATGTAAAACAAAATGCACAAATCAGCACCAAGATGCGACTTCTGGAGAACTCAAATCAGGAGGGGGCCAAAGATGCAATTCGGTCTGGCAATGGATCTGAGAAATCAACGCTTGTCTGGAGAACTTGGAATATGCCCGGGGGGGCCAGGCTCTCTGCAGTCTGCACCACTCTCCTCTCGCCAACGGCCCAAGGTCGTAACTCTCCAACAAGGAAAAGTACTTGGAGCGCAGCAGTGCTGTTGTACCTATTAATTTATGCTAACATGGTGGCTTTTCTAGTTGCGTACTTGCATTGGTGACAACTGAAAAAGAGCCATTGACTTGTCTGTCTACACTGTGCTGTGCATGTCTAATGTCTTCTTTTTCTCCGTTCTCTCAATTTTTATTTTTGCTTAATTAACCATAAAAATATTTTAATTTTGAGGGAAATATATGTTGGCCATATGAAGTTAAATGAGGTATATATGTACAACTCCTCCAAAATCTAACCATGAGTAACAAAAATTGGTATTGAACATTTCTTTTGTTTTTCATCTCCAAATGTAATTATCTTGTGATTCATTAATAGTTATAGTTGAGAGATCAGTATATAATGTGTGTAGTTGTTGTTTCAAGATGTCATTAAGTGGTCTATTAAATATGAGGTCATATCTGTTATACTTTATAACTTGAGCTGCTGTTGTATTTTTATTAAATGCTAAATCATAAAGCATAGAGTATATTGTTTGACTAGAACATTAAGAAATCCATTTGTCCCGCCAGAAAAGTGTTTTATTATCATTTCATATTTTCTTATTAATATTAATGGTGAAAATATCTTTCTCTTTGCTAACTTCTTTTTAAAAGGTTGACATATTACTAGTACTTCTATTATTATATCTAACTAAGATGATATATTTTCATAAATTATTTTCTGATGTATTATTGAACCCCCATAACTATTTATATAAAAGGGTTTTGTTCATTGTTTTTAGATTTATAATCCTTAAGTCTCCTTGTTCATAACTATTAGATACTACTTTCTATGTAACTAGACTGTGTGATTTTTTTTCCTCATAGAATGACCTTCAAATCATAAAAATCTTCTACACAATTGATCGATCATTTTTCTAATGTGTACTAGTAATTTGAATATAGTCATCCAATATATTGGTATACATTCAATACTGACTTGATTAGTGTTAATCTATCTTCTAATGAAAGTAATTTTTCTTTTCAGTTATCAAGCTTTTTTCTATCTTTTGTATTAAAAAATCTCGATCATTATTTTTAAGTTTTTTTCTAATGTAAAGGGTCGCCTAAATATTTAATAGGTTATATTCCTACTTTACATCTTAATCTGATAGCTAGGATATTATCTTCTTGTTCCGTTAAATTTAGAGGAATTAATTTACTTTTAGAATAATTAATTTAGATAGAAATATAAACTTTAGATATTTGTGGAGAATCTCCTTAATATATTTCAATTGAATGTGACATTAACGTAGTTAATTTCACATTAATAAATAAATATACATAAAAGTTAGATGTATGATAGATTCATACTAATTAACTGAGGGATGGGGAATATTAGTACCAAAATTAATGCGTAACTTGCTTAAAAGTTAAACAGAAACACATTCAAATTTGTGGTTAAAAATTATTACGTCTTCCATTTTATAAAAACATGCATGCATGTTGTAGAACTTTAATTAAAACTTTCAAAGGAGCTAAAAATTTACAAGGAGGAAATATTTTCTTCCCTAGCTAGCTTAGGCCTCACAGTGCAATAGCAGATGATTTAAATCTTTACCTGCAGATAGAATTCCAGCATTTTTAATTTTCAAGTACTTGAACTACAAGTAAAATATATAATTAATTTAAAACCAAGCACAGATATCGCTCATCTTGCTACGAGGACAATATTTGCATTTTGCAAGTAAATTGTATATATATACGTATTAACACGAGGACTAGACTAAAATTAGGTCTGATAAAATAGTACGGGTAAACCAAGAAATAAATTCTATGCAAGTAGTTCACGGAACACGTACAATAAATTATGATTTAATTTGTTGCCTATATAAGACACTTCCATTCCACCACTTTGAAACCACCACCTCCCCTTGTCTTCAGATTCAATTTAACACACAGAAAATCGAGAAACAAAAAATAAGGACCTCCTCTACATTCCATCCCTTCTTTGCTCAATAAAAGAAAGGAAAGAAACAATGACAACAAGAGAGATGCAACCTAGCATTGGCAAGGGTTCACACGACAGCACAATCGAGTTGTTAAAAAAGACCATTACCATGATGGCTTCTGCTGCTGGCTCAATACTGCTGGTACGTGGATTAATCAATGAACTCCTACCATTTGAGTTGCGTGACTTCATTTTCTTCGGTCTAAATCAGCTGCGCTCCCGAGTCTCCTACTATCACACCATTGTAATAGAAGAAACCGAAGGCTTCTCCACGAATCAAGTCTTTGATGCGGCACGAACTTATCTTGCATCCCGAATCAACACCGACATGCAGAGACTCAGGGTTAGCCGTGTCGATGAGTCAAAGAACATAATGGTTAGTATGGAGACTGGTGAAGAGATGATCGACAGATTCGATGGAACTGAGTTTAAGTGGCAACTGGTTTGCCGTGAGAACCCAGCTTATAACTCGAGCCCGAACAACAATTTCCGGCAACTTGAGATGCGATCATTTGAGCTCCAGTTCCACAAGGATTATAAAGACAAGGCCCTGAACAAGTATCTACCATTTATTTTGCAAAAGGCAAAGAAGATAAATGAGCAAGAGAGAACCCTGAAAATTTACATGAACGAGGGGGACACCTGGTGCCCTGTTGACCTTCACCACCCATCGACTTTTGACACATTGGCGATGGATTCTGAGCTGAAGCAGATGTTGATGGATGACCTTGCGAGATTTGTTCAGAGAAAGGAATATTACAAGAAGATTGGTAAGGCATGGAAGAGGGGTTATTTGTTGTATGGACCACCGGGTACCGGCAAGTCGAGCTTGGTTGCAGCAATGGCGAACTATTTGAAGTTTGACGTGTATGATTTGGAGCTTACCGAGGTGAGGTGGAACTCAAGTCTAAGGAGACTGTTGATTGGCATGTCGAACCGCTCAATTCTTGTAATTGAAGATATCGATTGCACAGTTGACTTGCAGCAGAGGGATGACAACCTGTATGCCAGTGGTGACGATGAAAAGGTAAAGATTTCCATAAAGGTTAAATATAGCTCATAATAACTGAGATTCTAATTAAAAATAATTAGTGTACATTATCATCAGTGAAAAATTTTATTTTCAGAAAGCAACTTAATTTCGTTTGAGTTTAGTTTATAATCTCTAATATTATATTTAACAAAACATAATTACTGCAGATTATACCAGACTCTATAAAACTGGATTTAGGCTTTGGAATGTTTCATTATATAATTTAGGCTTTGTAGAAGTGGAAATCGTGAAACCCACTAACCAACCTTCCAAAGGTCACATATACAACACAACAGACTTTTTCAACTGCACAATGATCTGTAATCCCCTTTCATATATAAAAAGAGCACCGCATATTATATAGTCAGATTCAGATATCCAACTGAAATGCTAACCATGTAGTACAATCAAATTAAACAGATCACACTGTCAGGGCTGCTGAACTTTGTCGATGGCCTCTGGTCAACCAGTGGGGAAGAGCGAATCATAGTTTTCACGACAAACTACAAGGAACGACTTGACCCGGCCCTGACCCGACCAGGCCGAATGGATATGCACATCCACATGGGCTACTGCAGTCCATGTGGTATTCGGGTCTTGGCCAGAAATTATCATTCAATTGATGACCACACATTATTTCCAGAAATAGATGGATTGCTGAAGGAGGTCGAAGTCACGCCAGCTGAGGTGGCAGAGATACTCATGAAGAGCGACATCATCGATTTGGCACTTGAGGGGCTTGTTGATTTTTTGAAAGGGAAAAAGGAGAGATCGGAAGAAGGAGAAAAGGAAAGTGAAAGATCAGGAAAAGAGAAGGATTTGTTGAAGTTGGAAGGGGGCGAAAGTCGGGCTATGACACCGACAAGCGAGGTGGAAGATTGATTTAAATCTTAAAAGAATGTAGTAGTATTTATAATTTTGAAATTTGTTATGTGTTTTAAGTGTATTGCGCTGCTTTTTTTTCCCAAGCAAACAAATAATGCTTTGATATGGAACTATCTAACTTCTAGTGTATGGAGAAACTCAAATAGGATTGCAATTGTTGTGCGTCAATTTAGCCTTATTGTTGCAATTCTACAAGAGGCCAAGTTTTGGAATACAGGAACTAATAGTCAAAGCAGTAACAAGCTTCATTAAAGTTATAGGAGTATAAGACAAATTAACCTGAAATGTACAAACCAACCTGTTCAAGATACACCAACATCAGATACATCCTGTTTATTGGTTTTTTCAAACAGTAACATAATTGTTTATTCAACACCAGAAAAAAAAATACTATGGAAAAAAAAAATCATAGGAGTATTTAATACATGTAATTTGACCCAAAAGATAATGCATAAAAGTGTCCAACTCATGACCTCTAATTAATTACATTGAATTGGTAGGGACAAAGTACGACCTAGCGCAAAAAAACCTAACTTCAGCTTATGACCATACAAAGCACACACCTATGCACACATGACTTACCTTCACCTGTCTGAGTCTTCAGTTGATGGTTCCCTCTTGATCTTCATCAAGGTCATATTCAACTACTAATCCAAGAGTATCCACATATTTATGGTAAACTTGACAACTATGACACTAGTGAATATTATAAATATTATGATTCATACAAGTGCCAGAAACAGTTTTTCTTTTAATCTAAATAAGAGCAACATTATTGAAATAATAGTAATGATAGCGGTATCAGATTTTTGCCAAGCAACATCTGACCAGTCATGGCCGGTACAAGCACATTGTTCATGCTGGTTACTGTTTCAGCAACAAGTTTTCCTACATGATTCAATTTATTCGGGTTCTGTATTTAATCAATGTTAGTGAACCTGCCACATTAATTTCTGTAATTGAATCAAATACACGATAAATGAAGCAAATCGCCACATTTTAAGGCCACTTGAGGCAAGATTGGTGCATCACTCATCATCAATTTGCATCTATGAAGTTGGAAAAAGTGGCAACTTACGAATGCCAGTAAGGATCAGCTGAAAACGAAATCCCATGAAAAAGGTTGAAAATTTTCAACATAAATTAAAAAAGTAGAAAAGATACTTGAAGGAATACAGTTCCTCTTTCATAAGCTGTTCTTCTTATAAGGCGTGAGGTTCTCTCATAGCAAGCATCACATGTAAATTGCACAAGGAGGCTTCTTCTTGGGAGCTGAATATCAATTGTCGCCTCCTTCAAAGTGATCGACCAAACATATGCAAGTATTTTAATAAGAAATACTCAAACTTAAAATTAAATTGGCTGTTTATTATTTTATTTTTTTTAGCATAAGAGTTCCCAGTTCATGCCAATATATAGCCACCTCACCATAAGGGATTTCATAATGCTAGCTTTTTAATTTGCACTGATAAAATGTTACTTAACCATGAATTCGGAAAACCAATTAATTAAAAGAAAAAAAATCAAATTCTAGACAGAATGTAAACCTCAGCATTTGACGTGCTCTGAACAGGATCCAAATCATCTGTCACATTCTTCCCATTCAACTTGAGAGGAGCCCCTAAAATGGAAGTCGAAAAGGCCGTTGCACTTCCAAAAGGCCCATTATATTTTGGGCCGAAAAGACGGGTTTTATTTGCTTACAAGTTCTCTCACTGTAGAGTACCAGAGTTATTTTTTCTAATGAATAGAGAGCTCAGAAACTGAGAAAAGAGAAAGCAAAGGTTTTCATGTACTAATTAAGAAGTAATTTAAAAACACAGTCTCTTTTTTCTGTTAACATTTTAGTATTTACTCAAAAGTTTTATGATGAGTTTTCAACCGTGCTAGAACGTTTTATTAAGATGCTCCAGGTCAAGGACATTTCAGTAATTTGTAATTTCAAAATTTTTTTCTGGGATTAATCAGTGAAAAAAGAAAAAATATTAACCTATCAGGATGCAATACTGATAACGTAAGTTCTGTACAGGATTTAATAACTTGGTGAACCAATCTGATGTTATTATTTATCATTGGTTTCTTTTTACTGGTAGGCTGATTGACTGAAAACAATATTGATTGGGTTGTTTCTAGAAAAAATTTAAATTTATTAGGAACTTGATGCATAACTTCAAATATTTAAAATTTCTCTTATTTAAGTGCTATTGATTTTCCTCCATTATTGTATTGTAAATATGCCCTTTTCTATGAATTTGAAATTTAATTGTTACAATATCCAATATAATTCAGAGAAATTACAAACTCGTCTCAACGCACATTGATACTAAATTCTTCTATTGAATTATTCCCTTGGATTTAAAATAGAAAGAAAACAAAAGACAGGAAAAGAAGCAAATTTTACACTCAGCTGGGATAATCATGATTTACATCTCAACGATGCGACAACTAAGATCCTGATAGACCCAAATTTCGCTCAAAAGATTCAGAAATTAATTAAAGACTCCATTCTCCATATCAGAAGCCCCAATAGAGATCTTATTTAGCTACAGCTCAAACTGGATCATTGCAAGAAAGGCAGAAGCAATACTTTATACCCTTCCTCATATTATTTTTGGATTATGATGAATATGAATGAATCAACGCTTAAAATGACAAATTAACCATGCCTCATAAATCCACTTAGCTTGATATCTGAAATACCTCGCTATAACCAGACTCTCATCTTATTGAGGCTCAAATTGTCTATAAATGAGCCAAGTTGATCTGACAAAAATGAGCAACAGTAGGCCTAGTTCAGATTCAGTTTCTTGATTGGGTTGAAATCATGTCTGATCGCTTAGTTAGTAGTTAATTAATCTTCTAACTCACTTGGCAGTGTCATAACCCTGCTTTCGCCTCCTTCTAATATCAGCATTTCTTTCTCTTCCCCGGCCTTTTTGCTCTCTTTTGCTGCCTCCTTTTTTCCTTTCAAAAATTCAAGAACTCCTTTAACTGCCACATCCCCATCTTCACTCTTCATAAGCATCTCTGCCAACTCCGCAGGTGTGACCTCAACCTCCTTCAGTAGTCCTTCTATTTCAGGAAACAATTCATGGTCGTCGATCAAATGGTAATTTTGGACCAAAACCCGGAACCCGCATGGGCTGCAGTAGCCCATGTGGATGTGCATATCCATTCGGCCAGGACGAGTCAGAGCTGGGTCAAGTCTTTCCTTGTAGTTTGTTGTGAATATTATGATTCGTTCTTCTCCACTGGTTGACCAGAGGCCGTCGACAAAGTTGAGCAATCCAGACAGCGTGATCTGTTTTGTTTACAAGAACATTATAAATATGATGATATGCTGGTTTCTTCCCCTCTGGGACGCTTATTGATTGATGCTTACAAAAATATTTCAATTGCAAGGCCAGAAAGGTTTCTTTTTTGACAATACCAAAGAAGGTGCCGGTAGTGGTTTCATGATTTATATTTCTAGAGTAGTATATAAAATCTTAGCAGCTGATTAGAAATTGAACTACACGATAATATGTATAACCTAATTACTTTACCTTGTCGTCATCATCTTTTTCAGCTTCTTCCTCGTCCCTTCGATGAAATTTAGTCATGCAATCAATATCTTCAATTAGAAGAATCGAACGATTTGACATGCTGATCAACAGTGTCCTGAGAGTCGAGTTTGACCTCACAGCAGTGAGCTCCAAATCATACACATCAAACTTCAAATAATTTGCCATTGCCGCAACCAAGCTTGACTTGCCCGTGCCTGGTGGGCCATACAACAAATACCCCCTCTTCCACGCCTTACCGATCCTCTTGTAATAGTCCTTTCTCTTAACAAACCTCGCGAGGTCATCCATCAATGTCTGCTTCAGCTCAGAATCAATTGCCAATGTGTCGAAGGTTGACGGGTGGTGAAGGTCGATGGGGCACCAATTATCCCATTCATTCATATAGATTTTTAGCGGTCTCTCTTTCTCAGCTTTCTCCTTTGCCTTTTGCAAAATAAATGGTAGGTACTCATTCAAGGCCTTGTCTTTGTATTTCTTGTCGAAGTACAGCTCATAGGACCGTGAATCTTGCTGAGATCTGTTGTTGTTTGAACCGGAATTAGTCTCTTCACAAACCAGCCTCCACTTGAACTCGATTCCGTCAAATTTATCGACCATCTCTTCTCCTGCCTCCATGCTAAGCATCAAGCTCTTTGACTCATCGACACGACTAACCCTGAGTCTTTGCATGTCAGTGTTAATTTGACATGCAAGGTAAATTTGCACAGCTTCAAACACTTGGTTTGTGGAGTAACCCTCATTCTCATCTATTACAAGGGTGTGATCTGAGGAAACCCGAGAGCGAAACAGGTTTAGGCCGGAGAAGATTAAGTCACGCACCTCATGTGGGAAAATTTCATTGACCATTCCACGCACCAGCATCACTGAGGCGGCCAGAGAAGCTGCGGTAGTTATAGTGTTTTTGTATGATTCGATCGCCTTCTCGTAGGAACCCATGCTAGTTGATGTCAAGTTAATTCTCTCTTGTTATTTTCCTGATCTGTTTTCTTTTCCTTTCTTAGTGAGGAAGAGGATGAATGAGGATGTTCTTTGATGCTGATGGTGGAATGGACGAGTGAGGAATCAACTAATATAGGAAACGTTGATTATGAATTATTGGTTAATAAATATTAATAGTGACGCGTTTAAAGAGTTTTAACATAAAAAAAAAGCTTATTAAATTGTAATTCCTTGCATCCCAAGATTTCCTGATTGGTTTGTGGAGTCGTACAGAGTCAACGACTATCCTTGGCAAGGAAGATTGCTGGTGTGAACTGAACTCTTACTTTTGGAGAAGGTGAGCCAATTAAGGTCACTTTTTTTAATTAGTTGGCTTGAGAATTTTATATCCTTTCAACTCCCATCAGAAGCTTCCTTCAAAAAACCCAATGGTCGTTTTGTACTCTGAAACTTTTTGAGGCAAAAAATAACCAGTGCTTTATGTCCAGCTTATAAAGAGTGATGGCATTCTTGTGACCTAATATGATTCGCCTGATGCGGATTCGATGTGTCATATTTGATGTGGTCTTGTAGGATAATTCTCTGATTTTAAACAAATTCGGATCGAATGGCTCGGATTACGTGCCATTTTTATGACATGGATAAAGCTTGGCAGCAAATTCATTTTTCTTCAGTATTCCTTGCGTTGATTGAATTATATACATATTACAAATTTATATCAAATCTCGAATATTGAGGTCAGAGATCCTATCATTGAAGTTTTAATAATTTACTTTAATTTGATCTTTTATATTTCTGAGAAGATGAAAGAATTGAAGAGATGGCGGTTTTATCCAAAAGATGAAAATCAAATATTAAAGAATTGATATCACAGATAAGATTTAGATAGAATATACATTTGCAGACCTTATTATGATATAATACAACACCGCATAATAAATGTGAACTGTTTTAATTAATATTGAGCTTTTTTATTTTCAAGAGAAATATATATCTCTCTTTCCAGAACCGTCTGATTTCAATCACAGACTATGTATGCAACCACCTATTAAGAAGTCTGATAAGAAGGGGAAATAATTCAAGGACTGACCAATGAATCGAAGTCTCTGCCACATCCACTATACACAATTAAATGCGCGAATATGTGGAAAGAGATGTTGGAATTATTTAAATTAATCATTAAATAATTTTAATAATTTTGTGAACATATATGTGATATAATTATATATTAAATTACGGACAGTCAATTAATTGAAACCCGATTTAAAGTGATCAAATTTAGTTAATTATCGGACAATATATGTATCATGAGAATTGAGTCTTTAATATGTAGAATGTATATTTTGTAATTTTTATGATTTGGTGATAGACTGAATCTTATAAAAATTATAATTATTATTACAAAGCTATTGATTCCCGGATAACGTAACTAAACACATGTCAAAAGCTGGATACAAGAATGGTTGAAAATCATGTTTCATAGAAATTCAAGTATAAATGGACATATCCATTTTTTTTAAATGGAGAAGCATGAAGTATATGAATAAACAACATTAAAGTTGTTGTATTGAATTCGTTGGTTTTGGACCAAATAAAACCAACAGGCCACGTTTAATTAATAATTGGAATAATATAATTATCCCCAACTACTCATCCTCAATTTTTATCCCAGCGACAAATTACTTATTTTGACAATTGATCTTTTTTTAATATTTTCTTATTTGGAAAATGATTAAAAGACGCTTCTTGAGTTTTAATTGACTTATCTATATTTCAAAATTTTCTTTCATCTGTTCATTCAAAAATTTTGATCTCTCTACTGCTATCTCCTCTATGCTTGAACTTTTTGAGTTTATCCATCTTTAATCTTTTCTTGATTTTTTTGCTGTCAGATCTCTAAAACTCTCATGGATTTCTCTCCGCCATTAGAAATCACTCAGTAGTCAAATAAGAGATTATTGTTATGTTTTCCATTGACTTATCATCCAAAGTAAAAATAGAGATTCTTCGATAAAAAATTTCATCAAAACCTCAAGTTTTCATTTTTTTCTATAATTAATGTAATTTTTTAAACATCAAAATTCAATCCAATTTTCCAAGTGATGAGTTCAATTGAAATTTATTTAATAGTTCGATTCCTAACAAGATTATTTTAGTTATTTGGCTAGTATTTCTAAAGTAATTTATTTCACATGGAAGTTTTAAATGCTATGTTAACATACTATATATTAAGACTTATTATTTTCGATTTTTTTAAATGCAAAAGTTTTCAAATATACTATATATTAAATGCTATGTTAACATACTATATATTAAGACACTAAATGGATTACACTTTAAATCTATCAAGAAGTTTTCAAATATTTTCGATTTAATCAGTGATAAGGTGCTTCATTCAATGTCAAAAATAACCATCGATTTTGCTATCAATTCTGTGACTTCAGAATAGTAGGTGAATAGATCTTCCGTAGGGAGCAGTGTTATTGACAACATGTTTGTTTAATATAAATAATACTTTTTAGTATAAATAATTGTCACGATTGAAGCTTGCTATGAACTAAATGTAAAATTATTCGTTCAGTATGAATAACATTTGCTTTATATAAATAATTATCATCTATATATACAACACTGACTAATTTAATATACTAATAGTTTGTGCAAATAATACCATCAATTAATATAAATTATTGTTATACACTTAATAAATAGATACTATAAATAATTGGTTTACTTAGCATGAATAAAAACATCATTCGCTATAAATAACTAATGAAGGTTTTGGATTGGCACTATCATATATACCCAATAATAATTAACTTAAGATACTAATACTTTGATATAAATAGCACCATCAATTAATATAAATTATTGTTATATGATTAATTAATATATACTATTGATAATTAGTTTACTTAGTATAAATAAAAATATCATTTGATATAAATAATTAATGAAGATGTTGGATTGACATTTGAATTTATGCCAATGAAAGTTAAAGAGGGCAAGAAGGTCTGGTTCTATGTTTCATTTAAAAAATTTGTTGTATGATCTATCAATAATTAGAAAAATTAGTAGAAATAAAATTCTTAAAAACTATAAATAGCTCAAAACTAACATGACACGTTAGTTCACATAGATATCACAACAGCCATATATAACTCGTGTGTTTACTATAAATAACTATAAATAGGGTAAAAAACAAAGCTGCTCTCTTTATCAAGTGTTGGCGATCATTGATGTCCTTTGGGTTTGCGCTAGAAGCTTAGAACAATTAGTCAATATTTCGACGTGCTGACTCATTCAGTTAAATTTTGGAGATCTCAAATGGGGATAAATTAGTGGAGATTATTATTAGCCTCCTTAAAATCAATTGACTGTGCAATGCATTGGACTCATGAAAACCATTCTATATTAAAACTGTTAAATATCTCCTGTTGGGATTTGATGGAATTGATACTCCAAGCCATCGATACGATATTTATTAATTGGCCCGGGAAAGATAGAGTTGAATTAACCGACATAATTAAGTCGGTTGAAACTATTATAAATATGCATGCATGATTATGTACAGATATATCAATCTAGATATAAGAGAAAGTAACTAAGTATACACATGTACAGACAGGCATATATATACACAGTACAGTTAGTCGGTATTTCAAAATTTCCGAAATAAGATATGAAATCATTTGATATCCAACAGTGAGTCTTTTTTTTTATCTTTCCATCGAAAAAGATCACTGTAAGGATTAAGAAATTCAGTGATCAACAGAGTTACGCATCTCTAAAAGCCCAAAGCTATGGAATTAGATGTTTTTAAATTTAAATTAGACGATTCACTATAGTGATCTTGAAAATTGCGAAATTGATCCAAAAGTACTTTGAATTGTAAGTTCCATCAAAAGCATCTAAGTTGCACCTCACAAAGGGAAAATATCATTAGTTCATGACTTGTAGACCAACTAACCTATGATTTTGTGCGATTCCATAAAATAGACTGCAATCCAAGATAGAATTTCATAATAGATGCCAAGTAACATCCTGCCAATGCACAAACCATCATTTTCTAGGAACAGCAAACATTTGATGCCACCGTGTTTTTGGGTTTTCAAAAAGTGAAAGCGTTGGTGTGCCAAGGAGTAAACATCAAATGAGAGCTACAGGGAATTATGGAATGATAAAACCAGACACAATTAAGCTGAAAAAAGGAATCCACAAAGCACCGATGCGTGAGCTTCATTTAATTACATTCGATGCGAAAAAAATATTGCTAGTACCTGAAAACTCCAGTTTGCATGTTTATACATTTCATTCATCTAAAGAACAGTACAATTATCTCTGTGTCACGAGTCTTTAGTTGATATCACTGGGTTGTTCTTCACGAAGGTCATATTCAACTACTAAACCAAGATTATCCACAAACTTGTGATACACTTGACAACCTCCACACTGTTAATGAACAGAAATATCAAATAGTTTTGTAATGAGATAAGGGCAAAATACAGTTTGTAGCATATACAAATTCACAGCTTTTTTAACGAATTATCTGATTCATATACCAGACAGGTTGTAACTAGCACATGCATTTTTGCTAGTCATTGTTCAGAAATAACAATCCCTTTTATCTTCCTTCCAATATTCAGGTTCAGTGATTAGATAAGATATTACCCTAGGCACAAGTTGTTCCAATAATTGAATTAAATAGGGGATGAATGAATTATCAAAGCAAAATTGTACCCCCTTAGGTTTAATTGCAGCTAGTACAGGTTGAAAGTTAAATAATGTATTTGAACAAAATTCTACAGCATTGGTAGAGGACTCCAGTAATTGCAACTAAATAAAGAAGTTACCTGTAGGAATACAGTTCCTTTTTCATAAGCGACTCTATTTATAAGGCGTGAGGTTCTATCACCACAGGCATTACAAGTGAATTTGACGAGAAGGTTTCTTCTCGGGAGTCCTATATCAATTCTGGCTTCCTTCATAATAGTAAACAAATTATATCCATGATTTAGTGATGCAGTATTTCAATATATTAACAAAAGGGTTTTTGGTAAATGTAACAACAATCTGTAAGACACTAGACACACAATTGTAGGTAGTGTTTGTTTTGTTAATGAAGGCGGCAAATACATTCTGTAATTCTTTTGATATTTCATTGGATAAAAAGTACTGTTGAGTAGGGACATATAAGAACTGTCATGCAAGCATAAAGTGAACCCACTGTACACCATTTCCATCTCTACAGTATTCCCATCTCTCTCTCTCTATTTCTCACACTTCATTCTATTTTTCCATTGTTCTGGCAATTGTGCACCAGTCTGACACTAAGAATTCTCTTATATTGCATTCAATTCTTCCTAATATCCGCTAGTGCACAACCTCACTGGAATGGTTTGCCCAGTATTAGGTTCCCAATATGCACTAGTGAACCATATCAAATCTAGTAAGAACCAAAGAACTTTGGTAAGTTCAAAAATTAAATTCCAAAGACAAAGGGATGCAAAAGTTTAAAAATTGCTAAACCTGAGCATTGGATGTGTTCGGACAAGGGTCAGAATCTTTCCTTGCAGTATCCCCATGGACCCCATCCAAACAAGCCACAATTCCACATTGTTTTCTGGAATTAGATATCCGCAGTCTGCAAATACATAAACCAGTTTTTTTTTCCAAAAATAAAAAACACGCAACAGAAAAATGAAAACTCAAATACGAAGAAAGCAACTTAGGCTCGTAGCAGTACTCGGAAACTTCTTTTAGTATTTTACATGCTATAACTCCGTGCCACGACTGGGCTTCTCAAATACTAATAGTCCCAATTAAATAAACGCATGAGGAAGGAATTACCTTGGAAGTGAACTCTTAGCTGTTGTAGCGAGAACAACAGAAAAGAGGCGAGAATTCCGCGTGAATTTTGAGCAACGAGGGTTGCAGTGGACGACAGAGACGACGCTGATTCCATTTGCAAGAGCTCCCATTTTGATCCTTTTTCCTCACTTTTCAATAATATCTACTAACAAGTAGCTCGAAGTCGGAGAAATCCAGAAGGGGGTGTTGCGCGCACAAAGTAGAGGGATTGAGGCATTGAGCGTGATTGAGAGAGTCCGTTCGGCTGAAGAAAAAATAAACTATCAAATGAGGATTCTGACAAGCGGGGTCGTGAACTCAGCAGCAAGAGCCAACACCGCAGGACTGGAGGGATACGGTGAAAAAATGGAACTGATTTGGGGGATTTTTTACTTAAACCGCCCAAAAACAAATCTTAACTACAAAAACGGCCTAAGAGCAAATTTATTTTCACAAACGGACTAACAAACGGCGTGAGTTCAACTCACGCCCTTAAAACGTTATTTTCTCTGCCCGCCCGCTGCCCAAACAAAAGAGAGCAAAATGACCCAAAGGACGTGAGTTGAACTCACGCCCTTTAAGTCCACATATCGCATTTATATCAATTTTTTTTCACTTTCGGTGGTTTTGAAAGATAACAACCAGAGCACATCAACATCTAAAGGGCGTGAGTTCAACTCACGCCCTTTGTGTCTTTGGGCAGTGTTCGGGCAGGTAAAATGGAGATTTAAGGGCGTGAGTTCAACTCACGCCCTTAGTTAGGCCGTTTGTGAAAATAACTTTGCTCTAAGACCGATTCTGTAGATAACATTGATTATTAGGCTCTTTAAGTAAAAACTCCGATTTGGGCTGTAATCTTACTTTACTTTCATATCATATTTTTAAGGCAAAATTGATATATACTCGAGGGCGGATTCACTATATTATAGGGGCAGCTGTTATTCTAAATTTTGAAAAATAATGTTTTTAGATAATACTTTCGCTAATTTATTTTCTTAAAAAAAAATGTTGTCCCCTAAATTATTTGATTATATTTATTGAGAAAAAATATTTAATATCATGCATAATGAAATAATTATAAAGAGATTTCAAAATATAAAGTTCATAGAGGAAAACTTTCATCATCAACTTGATTATTTATCATTTTGAGTTTTATTTTGTTCTTATTTTTAATATATAAAAGGATATTATTTTGATGATTTTTTATTAGATAAGAATATATATTAAATTATTATTATTTTTATTTAAAACATGATTAGTAAATGGATTTGAACCCGATAAGCTATTATAATCTGATAATTCCCCCCCCCCCAACCGAAATCCCGCATCCACCCTTGTATATACTCTCAATACATTTTAATTTAGATATTTATCGCTTTAAATTGGATATTTATTTCTGAAAATATTAAAACTTTGGGTATTTACCCATAACTAGTATTATCCTCATAAAAATTAAATTAATAATTAATTAAAATTACAATAAGATAAAAAAATATTATTTATGATGATTCAAGGTATTTTTCATTTATATGTAAATCTTCTTGCTAATTTTATTACTTCAGCGATGCACAAAATTATCACAAAGTCATAATTATAAAATTATTTTTTATCGCTATAAATAACAATCTCATTGGGTAGGCATTAGTTATGGATATTTCTAATTTATATTAGTTTTGAATTGTGTCGGTTCTAGTTCATAGAATTTTATTACTTTATGTGAGATTATATTTACATACAGTTGGAGCTCAAGAAGAGAGAGTAAGGATAAGTAGTAATATAGAAGCAATACAATGTGCATAGCAAAATAAAATAATTCAATGCGTTGTTGTTGATTTTGTTGCGGTGTAAGTTGTATGGATGATAAAAAAAATATAGAGAGGTATTTTTATCCTATTATAATTTTTTTATTATTAATTTGATTTTTATGAGGATAATACTAGTTATGGATAAATATTTAAGGTTTTGACATTTTCAAAGATAAATATCTAATTTTCAAATTTGAAAGGATAAATATCCAAATTAAAATATGTTGAGACGTACCTAATTTTTCCTATTTTAATAACTCTCAATATTATTGGGCCTTCAGTTATTTTTTAAAAAAAACAATTAAAAATGAGCAGTTATTTTCATTACTTTTCAAAAACAGAATTTATACCAAATATATAAAAAAATATATACCACAACCTAATAGTAACAAAAAGAAGAAATTTTAAAATCTAAGAAACAAACATCAATACAGTTCTAACAAATACAACCCAAATGTTAACAAACAAATAATCAGCTACTCCAATAAATCTTCATCACTAATCTGATCATCAATCTGCCACATGTCGGAGGAGTCTCCCCCCCCCCTCCTGACGGTACAACAATCAGCACCATCTGACCAGTAGCTCTGGCCAACTCTGAGACCGCCTTAGATATACTGGTAGTGCTAATAAAAAGTCTCCCTGTCCAATAACTATAAGATAATAAATGAAGAATAAAAAAAATAATGGCATCATTGAGACTATTATTGAGTTTCTAAAAATAAAATTATTCCTAACAGACCATGAAGATCAAAGAGCAACAGAAAGCACTGTACGTAAAAATTCATCTCTCAAGGCAACTTAAAAAATGTGCCAATATTCTTGTAGATATGTAATAGGCAATATTGTACCTTAAGAAAATATTTGATATAGCAAAGATCAAATCTGACAACTAAGAGTCTGTTCGGCGACCAACAGGGAATGGGTTGGATGTGAATTTGTCATAGAATTTTATTGTGCACGTGGGTAAAAAATAATCAGCTCAATCTCAATTTTTTTCTCACGCGCATAATAACATCGCCGAACAAGCCCTTCGAGAATATTGAAAAAATAAATGCTCAATAGTCTCGAGGCAATTACAAAAAGAGCACTAGGCTGGGCCCACCTATCCTCTCTTAAGGGAAGCTGTCTCTAGTAAACATTCTATTATGTAAACCTAATCACAGAAAAAAATATTTTAAGGGGAATTTTAATTGCCCAAACAGACCTAGTGAGAGAAGTATGCACGTCCCTGCGTTAAGAAATTTATAGAAAAATATCATTAGTTTATTTCTTTTTCAATTCACATGATAGAGAAAACCCCTTTTGTCAGCAACAATTTTATATTGCTTGAATTACAAACCTAAGCCAATGTGACTTCATTTTTAACTTTGACGTACACTAAAGAAAAGTGTAAAGTAAGGGGACAATTTTCATGTCAAATATCATGACAAAAATTTATATTATCATCATTCTCTAAAATTTTAGAGGAACCAATAGCCAAAATATATCTAACATACATAATATCTCTCCAAAATGTGAACACAAGGCAGGAGAAAAAAAAATCCAAATATTATTCCCAGTAATTCCTTTCAATATCCATTAGAATCTTTATGCCAATACCTTTCAACTCCATTTACAGAGAGGCGCATAATTCATGTGCTTCTAAATTAAGAACATCTCACCCCTCATATTCTTTAGCTTTACATATGAAGTCTTATTCAACCATGTAATATTTTCTAGTAGGGAAATTTGCCACACCAACCCAGAGAATTTTTTTTTCTATTTTGATCAATTTTAATCAATACTTATTTACCATTTGATCAGATAATATTTTCTAATAGAAGGAATTTGCTACACCGGCCCAAAGAAATTTCTTCCCAATTTGATCAGTACCCATTTAATAATTTTAAACATAAAAATATAATATAAAGGAATGGAAGAAAATATTTGTTCTTATGGTATTTGGGTGTTCAGTTATTAACTTATTATTATGTATATATAGTCAATTTAAATAAAGACGAAATAATCTAAAACCAACATTCAAGCTGAAGATCTCCTTAAAATCATCGAACGAAATATAAAAATTGAAAAAAATATAGAGAGAGACTTAGCAGCCGTTGTCAAGATTTTTTTTTAAAAAAAAAAAAACTATAGAGAGAGACGCACAAGCGATTTACACCATACTCTCGCTTAACCTTAGTACAATACAGTAGAAGCCACATTTGGTGGACTACATGCGAATAATTCTCCAATAGTTTATTTTTTTATCGGATGTTTTAGGAATAATTTATTAATTTAATATATAATATATTTTATTTATCAGAAAAATTTTATTTATGAATAAAACACATTATATATAATTTTAAATGATATTTTATATTTTTAAAATTTTAGCATTTTAATATATTTTAGAGTAAAGATACCGTGAATTTAAATAATTATATAAAATTATTTCCAAATTTTAATTTATCGGGTTCATTAATTTCTTCATATAAAAATCTTATGTGATATAAAATTTAAGTGTTTTGAGTTTTTTAAATCATTATTTTTAATTTTTAAAATCAGTTCTAAAAATAATATCAAAATACTAAATGTTTATACATCATTTTAAAAATTCAAAACAGTAAATTAAAAAATTTGAAACACCTCAAATTTTTATATCCCACAAATAAATTTATATGAAGAATTTAATGAGTATAATAAATTAAAATTTAAAAATGACTTATGTACTTTTTGCACTAAGCTCATGAAAGGTCTTTATAAATTTAATATCATAAAAGATCTCTGTGAGTTTAAATTCAAGTTATTTTTACTCTATATTTTATTTATATTATATAAAATAAATTATTTTTGGATTATAACCGTTATATATTTGAATAGCGAATTTTTGTCCTCCCGAGGATTTGTTATTTTGATTAAAACTTGTGTACGGGAGGAAGTTGACTCGCTACACATTTTACTACAAAATTCGCCCCGGGAAATTCAGATCCGGACCTCCGGATTGCTTCTAGAAGTAGCTAGAAGAAAGCGTAACCTTTTCATTTTCATTTCTCCCGCTTCATTTCTTACCCAAAATTTCAAATCTGATCGTGGCGCTTGGCGAAGAAGAGTATAGGACGGAGCAGCTGTACAGTCAAGTTTAGTTTAGTTCGAATCAACGGTGTTACAGGTGATCGTTTCTATGCTGTGTGTTCAGTATTTTGATTTCGCAAGAAACTGTTAAAAGTTCGGCAATTATGTACGCACCACCTTGCCTCTTATCATAGAATTCCTATAATTTTTTTCTTTACAACATACGCTTTCCTTTTGTGATTATTATTATATCCATCACCGGAGTTCGTTTGTGACATTTAAAATTAGTTCGTGGCATTTGATGGAAAGGAAATTTCTGGGTATGAATTTAGAATATGTACATCATTTTTTTTCCGTAATTTTGGTCTGAACCCACAATATGGTTTAATTAGAGTAAATTTGATTACATATAGACTAAATTGATGCACTTGCTCATATGAGGGCTAATTATGATAGAATCTTGTTATGTGGATGATTAATTTCAACTTTTAGATTTAGCTAGGCATATATCCCTAATGGTTAACTGATAGTGCATGTAGTCAAACGGTTCATACTTTATACTAATTTCCTTCCATGAACTGCGTACAGCATCCTGTATTATCTGAAGAACAAATACAACGGATGGCTCATGCTGCTAGGTTAAATCTGAGAATGCAAAAGGAGCTTAAAATTTTAACTACAGATCCACCTCCGGGAATCTCCATTGATATCTCTGACTATGACAACTCTTCTTCTCTCACCAGTTTTGAAACAAGTAGACTCTCTACTTTTTGTTTCTGTTCCAATGCTATTCAAAACAAATACATTTGTTACTTTTGATTATTGTAACAGTACCATCTCAGTTCATCTGCATCTATTTACTGCTATTGTTTTTTCAACAGCATATAGCATTTTTCTTTAAACAAACGTTTATCTGTGCTGATCAAGCTTTAAAAAAACCTTTAATGGCTCTTAACGGTGAGGTGACCATTTAACGGTTAACGGTTTTACATGGCCGTTAAATTAAAAAGCAGTCAATCATTTTTTACCTATTAATTGATATTTAAAAAGACTAAAAAATACATTCTCATATGATTAGTACTTATAATTAACTAAATTGAGTAAAAATAACAATTACAACATTAATTAAGTACTTAAAAGTTAATTTTTTTTTAATTTATACTAAACTATTACATGATGTATTTGCTTCTTGTTTTTATTAGGGTGTTAATTTATATCCAAAAAATAAGAGTGAAATAAAAATTTAAAGTCATTAACTATTAAGATTTGCAAAAAAAATAAATTTCAGCTATTAAATACATTTTTTTAAAATTAAAGGTTTAAATGGATTTAACATGAAATAGAATGATTAAATCATAGAAAACTCGTTAAATCTGTTTTTTCTTAAAAACTTAATGTCAGGGTCTGTCAAAAACGTTAAGATAGTTAAAGCTTTCCGTTTTTGAAAAGCTTGGTGCTGATAAACGGTTTGGAAATATTTATGTCATCATATTTGCATGCATGATAGTTACTGATTTAGTGTGCAAATATGTTTTATAGGTATTAAAGGACCTGAAGGTACTGTTTATGCCAAGGGCACTTTCAAATTGAAGATCCAAATATCTGAAAGGTCTGAGCCTCTTCTCATCACTCCTATCTATGTTCCTTTATTATTAGTACTATCTTATATCTTCCTAGGCTAGATATTGGATTTTGGCACTGCCAATGCAGTGATTAATTGCCAAATGGCATTGTTACATTTTTACTGTTACATAGTCAGTGCCAAACAAATTAGGCAATTAAAACTAAATTGCATAACTGATGTGGATTAAGATCCTTTGGGGTTCCAATGGAACATGATTACTTTCCTGTTAACTGTACCTGTGTTGGCCGTCTTGAAAATTACGAGTTCTATTTTCTTTTTAAACTTCATGTAGATATCCTTTTCAGCCACCGAATGTGACATTCTTAACCCCAATCTACCATCCTAATATCGACAATGGGGGCCGTATTTGTCTTGATATTCTGAATCTACCTCCAAAGGTACAGAACTCCCTTAACTCCCCAAAACTCACAGATACACCCAGAAGTGATTGCTACTATGTTGTTTGGAGAGGATATTACAATTACATAGGTAGTCATTTGAACTTTACAAATGAAAACTTGGACAATTTTATCAGTTGTGATTGTGTCAGTGCTGGTACTTAGCTGCTTGTATAATACCAATCTGATATTGTGAAAAGGCATCTTTTCAATAAGGTTCAATTAAGCCTTGGTCAAAATTAAATTATGCAGCCACTAATCTCATGTATAATGATCAAACTCCTGATGTTACCTAATGTAGTCCTCAACCCAAATTAAACTTATTGTGCCCTCAATTTAAAGGGAGGCAAAATTTGGAACAATGAAAGGGAGAAATTTTCAAATTGGTGTTTTTAGAACTTGGTTTTATAAACAACAAAGTCTGTAGGATAAATGCTTAATCTGGGACAGCATACAGCTTCATTTTTCAACAATAGTTAGTTGTAACTTCAATGATTTTAGGAAATTCCTTGATATTTATTGCTTTAATTTTGTTTTCTCGTATAAGAATGATTCCAATTTCTAATTTCACAATAAAGGGGGCGTGGCAACCATCTCTTAATATTTCGACTGTGCTAACCAGTATTGGTTTATTGCTAAGCGAGCCAAATCCAGATGATGGCCTGATGGCTGAAGCAGTAAGAATGTTCTCATAATGTAAAGCACTACGTTTTTTCACAAGTCAGACCCAACAATATTTTTCTTGGTCCTAGTCTCATCATAATTGAATGTCAGTGCAAGGATTAAATTGAGAGAAACATGTCTAGAGCATTGTCTAGTCTTGACTATATCTGTTCAAGGTTAACCATGACTATCAGTTATTTTTCTCAACAAAATAATTTGAAAAAAGTTGTTTCTTCTGTATTACACAGTTCACCTGTAGAATATCTAAATCATCTTGATTTTGCTTTTTTATTCAACTTGTGCATGCTCAAATGAGGAAGGCTCTGCCCATCAGAGAGAAAGGGGCAGATTAGTTAATTAATTGGTTACTCCTTTGCAATCGAATAATGATGATTTTTTGTTTTGTTTAACCTTGATTTGCTGTGATGATAAACATGGAGTGCTGTTTGCATACAAGTTTGAAAAACAGCCTGTCATATAATACATGATGATGGTTGCTGTATTTTTCTTTTTTCTTTTTATTTACTATTTCTTTTTTTGCCCCAGAGTAAAGAGTACAAGTACAACAGAACAATATTTGACCAGAAAGCTCTACAATGGACTGAGAAGTATGCTTACCCAGGAGCCAAAGAAAGTAAAGAAAAAATAAAATCAGAAACTGTCTCCATGGTAATTATGGATCTTTAATTGATTATAATGTTGTTCTTTGTAAGATCTATTTGGATCAATTTTGAATGGGCCTCTGTACAACTTAGCTTATTATTTCTACCCTATCAATTGATGAATATTATACATCATGAGAAATCTCCTCTCATTTTGCTTATATAGTGGAGCAACAAGGGATAATTTAGGTAGTTATTTGTTAGAAACTTTGGATTGGCATTAAGTGATACTGTGGCATAAGACTTAAGTCTTATGTTCTCAAATGTGCATGACATATTTCTTGCTTCTAGGGTTATATGCATGTTTCTTATTTATTTTTTGGGTCTGAAAAGTGTCTGACACAAGTAGCTCTTCATTTGTATATCTAGGAAAGGAAGCCTCTAAAGGAAATAGATAGGAGAGAAACCTCAGCAGACAATTCTGAAAATTGTGAAAGGCATAGAAAGAGGTTGCGGCTACAAGGCCACAAGCTGGCACTGAAATCAGGATCCCCAGAAATGAGTTGCAGCAAGAACAATGAAAATTTGACAGCAGAATTTGAATCAAAAGATGAATGTTTGAAATTAGATACAATTGTGGTTTCAGATAGTGAGGAAAGTGAGGATGAATGCAATAAGCCAGCTCGATCAAGGCTGTCACTTGCACGAAATAGGATTGCAGGGAAAATAACTGAGATATAAATGAAATGGAGGTGATCTGATATGAAGAACTTGGTTTTTTGGTTATTTTACTTGAACCTCATTCAAACATTAGTGTTTTACTTGTGCCTCTCTTGTTATAAAATAAGCATGTCTTGGTGACTGATACGCACTGGTATATATTAGTTCTGGCGAGATATATGTATAGTCATAGAGAAGCCTAATTGTCGTGTTGGTGTTGAGCTTCAAACAATTTGGATTGGCTTTCCAAACAAACTAAAGCGCTAAATTAATACTACCCGTTCCAGTAATTGACATGTGAGTATCTTCTAAATTTTGTTAATTTTACCACAGATAAAATTCTAATGAGTCATTGTACCAAGATTAACCGATTGTCAACTTTTTTATTTTACGTTTCCTTCAATAGTTTTCTGGTTAATACCGCTTCTATTATCCGAAAATAGGAAAAAGATTTCTCATTTCGGGAATCTGTTATTAAAACTGATCTATTATTTTTCCTCAAATCTCCGGTGCAATCCAAAATTCCAAATGGATATAGGAATAGAATGCATCATATAAAGCGTGGAAGCTTCTTAAATAGGCCCATGGGCCGTTAGTTACATAACACCTCGCCCCAGTTGTGTGTTGAATCTCTCCGACTCCGACTCCGATCAATCAATCAAGGGGTCAAATACCCAAACACAAAACGAAGCTGAAACAGAACTGCGATGGGGGACGCCTCAGCTAGCTCCGGCGGTGCGCCACCGTACCGACCATACCGTCTAGTGCGCACCGTATCGCCGCACTCGCGGGCCGTGTCCTGCGTGAAGTTCTCTCCTCCCGACGGGCGTCTCTTAGCGTCGGCGTCGCTGGACAAGACGATCGCCGTGCTGTGCTCCTCCACCCTCGCCACTCTGGCTACTCTCCGCGGCCACTCGGAAGGTATCTCCGACATCGCCTTCTCCTCCGACGCTAGCTACCTCGCCTCCGCCTCCGACGACTGCACAGTGCGCCTATGGGTCCTCAAATCCCTCCCTGCCCCTCCCCCTCCCAATTCCAACTCTTTCAACTCCAAAGACAGAGAATCTGAAGAAGGCGATCGATGTGTTCGCACGCTTCGCGGCCATTCCTCCTATGTCTTCTGTGTCAACTTTAATGCTCAGTCCAACCTGCTCGTGTCGGGCTCCTTTGACTGCACGATCCGCATGTGGGATGTTGTCACTGGTCGCTCCCTCCGCTGCATCAAGGCCCATGATGCACCAGTGACCGCGCTCCATTTCGTCAGGGATGCTTCCATGATTGTCTCGGCCAGCCACGACGGCACCTGCAAGGTCTGGAACGCCACCAGTGGAACCTGCATCACGACCCTCATCGAGCCTGGCAAGTCCCCTGTTGCTGTTTCTTTTGCAAAGTTCTCTCCAAATGGCAAGTTCGTCCTTGTTGCCACTTTGGATAACACACTGGTATGGTAAATTGGCAATAATTTTCTAAAATTTCATTCATCTTTTTGTTATCATTATTCTTTTTTTTTTTGTGCTTTATTCAACTTGTGAATTTTTCAATATTTGGTAACATGGTAACAGAGGCTATGCAATTTGGCCAATGGGAAACCTCTGAAGGTGTACACGGGCCATGTGAACCGGGTGTACTGCATCACCTCAACATTTTCAGTGACAAATGGCAAGTACATAGTGAGCGGATCTGAGGATAAATGTGTATACATCTGGGACCTCCAAGGTAAGAACGTGCTTCAGAAGTTGGAAGGCCACAATGACACAGTCATATCAGTCACCTGCCATCCTATCCAGAATAAAATCGCGTCTGCGGGGCTTGACAATGATCGCACTATCAAAATATGGGTTCAGGATGCTTGATTTGAAGGGAGCAGAGAATGACTGCTTGAGCAGTAGCTACAAGATGTATTGTGCGAGAGGGGGTCAATTCCTATGAGGTTGCATGTTTGAATGTAAGTAGATGGGTAGGAAGACTAGTGTTACTTCCATAGCAGGTTGGATAGGAAGAGAATGCAGCATATATGGCAAAGATGTCTTTAAAATTTTTTGATCTCTGTGAGCCTTTTTGTTCTTGTTCAACAGTTGAAGCAATTTATGTGTGGTTGTATTGATGGTAGAATTTGAAATAGCTAGTGCTTCTTTAATAGTTTGCTTTATTCATATTAATCAAATGAAAACTTAATGAGTGGAGTTTGAAGACCATAAGTGCCAACAAGGGAAAACATTCTTGTTGGACACCAACTTTTCACACTTATTATGTTTACTCTAACAAGTCATATTGATCTATTTCTGTTACTAGAAATTCATTAAAGGTTTTCACAACTCACCATACGATTGCATCAGCGTGTGTTTGCATATCACTCTCACAAAATGAATAGACATGGAGGCATAGAGGGCAGCTGAGAGCCTGAGAGTTATCTCATAGGCCCTGCTGGAAAAACCACTGTTAGCCAGGGGCGGACCCAATAGTATCCAGGGGGGGTACGTGCCCCCCTGGATTTTGAAAAATAGTACTTTTTCGGTAATGTTTTCGGCACGTGCCCCCCCCTCCCGAAATTTTTTTTGCCCCCCCTGAATTGTCTGATTATTTTTATTGAGAAAAAAAATTTAATACCGTGCATAATGAAATAATTATGCAAAGATATCAAAATATAAAGTTCATTAGTCGAAAACTTTCTTTATCAACTTGATTATCTATTACTTTGAGCTTTATTTTATTGTTATTTTAATATATAAAATGTTATTATTTAATAAAAAATTTATTAATTAAGTAATTATATTAAATTATTAATTTTTTTTATTTAGTACCCGATTAGTTAATGAATTTGAACCCGATAAGCCATTACAATCCGATAATTACCCCCTAATTAAAATCCTAGATCCGCCACTGCTGTTAGCGGAACAATCCGCCGCCAAGAGATTTGGCTCCTACGAGACAGATCTGATTGCACAATTAAGGTATAATAAGACTGTAATAACAGTTGTGCGGTTGAAACATTTCTGAGAATTTAATGAAAATTTAAAATATTGGAATATAACTTTGAATTACTGTGTGTTTTAAGGATTCTGTTACTGAAAAAGTGTCAAGGAAATTTGAATTAGATTTGGTAGGAGTGTGCCATGCCCATGCATTGCTGCAGCATGGGCGACACGTAAGATCCCCAGTAGCCCGGTAGCAACTACTGTGGTGGGCCCTACTCCACAAAAGATGTAATTAATAAGAGATAATCAAGATAAATTTACATTATTAACGAAGCATTACATTATAACATCACACTACAAACCTAACACAAAAATGAACAAAAAAAAAAAGGAAAAGTTTCCCACTGATTTCTCACTTGAGAGAAGATGTACTAATATCAGAGGACAAATAATTTTGTACTTGTTCTACAACAAAAGAATTCAAACAGTTCTACAGTTTCTCCGATTTAGCATGTATTAGCACTTGTAAGTTCGAAATCCCTTACAACTGAAATTAGTGATAAATTGTAGCGTGTGTCGCCAACAAGAAAACAAACAAAAATTAGTGATAAATAAGCCATGTAAGCAAGTGAAGAGGCAAACAGTATAAACAAAAATGCACTGCACCGTACTTGAATGTTTGGTGCAGCATAGCATCGATGTGCATTCAAATCTAGCCATATTTTTTCTTTATGCAAGGGTGGTGTTTTTGTTTCCCAACAGTTTATAAATTTCTAAATTAGAATGACTTTGCAAAAATGTCCAATAACAATTCACCCAAGTCGTAACACTAACTGCATCAAATATCTCTCCAGTCTCTACTAAACCAAAACTTGAGTTTGAGACATCTCTATACCAAACATCTCAATTTGACTCAAAAAAATGAAAATTGCATGTATAACCCTACAAAAATATAAACACATAATATATGCCATCATCCATTGAAAACAAAAAACATTGCACACCCCCCCCCCCCCCACCCAAAAAAATTAAGCCCATTTAATGGAAACAAAACAAGGTACTGGCATTCTAAAAGAAAAATGTATCTGGTATTTTAATTTTTAATTGAAATCCCTTTTCTCGTGTTCACGCTTTCACCGTGCTTTTCTGTTGTTCATTTTTTTTTCTAGAAAAGTTTGTACCTGAAGTAACATAGAGGGGACACTATGCCCCTCTGCAGTTACATGGCTCCTCATCTTTCTCCCATTAACAGCCAACACCGAGGGGCTATCCTGATTTGTTACATCACAAAATCTCTTCTTATTTGCTTGTTGCTAAATTGGGGACACAAACTTGTGGCTTCGGACTGATCTCTGCTGTCCTCCAATATAATAAAAGTCCACTGTTCTCTGCATTATAACGAAAGATGAGCAATAAGAATAAAAAATATCTGGTGCAGGACCAAAGAAAAAATCACAGGGTTGCTGATGCATGCCCCACCGCATTGCATTGTATTACAATATTAGCATCCCATTAGAAGTAGCTTTTATGTATTGCAATAACCTCTAATTTCTTCACAACATAATTGACAATACTCTTTCTCGTGTATATTTCAATCTTTCAATTGGGGGTAACAGATTCAATTATTACAATTTTTGGAGGAAAAAAAAAAGATAAAACAAAGAATAAGCGAAGTAACCAAATTGCAGCTGCCCAAAGTTGTGTCTCATGGTCAATCTGCCAATAGACCATCTTAACTCCAAAATCTTCCAACACAGTACCTAGAACAACCCTGATTTTTACTTAATATCCTTAATAAAATAAAATATCTACCCCAATTTCACTTAATTTAACAGTAATCTATACACAAATTACGTCATAATATGTAAAGAGCCTGAATTGATTTAAAAGCGTAAACCCCAAGAGCCTGAATTGATTTAACTCAACCTCAATTTGACTTGCATTGAACTTCTGTTCTAAGAATAGGCCACCACAAAAGATCTACCCGAAGCAACAAGGAAGAAAAAGAGACAAGATACCAAGAACAGAAATCTTACATGGTAGCATAGACCTCCTCTTTTTCTTTTTGAAGTAGCAGATGAAAGGCCTACTATTTTGATTTCATTAAATAAAATAAGAAGAATTACAGAGTAGGGGGAAAAGATATAGTATGGAGATCACATGGTCAATGTTTTGCGGGCCCTATTACAAGTGTAATATTCTTTTCTATCGCAAAGATCTATAAAATCCCTAAGCAACCTAGTCTATTAGCTCCATTATCAGCACTGTAGGTTATCTCCCAGTGATGTAGCTCTAGCTGAATTTGTTCCTGCAGCAGATGGACAGGACGTTGGCGGTCCTGAAAGATGTGCAGATTTCATTCCTTCCATGTTTCCCATGCAGTGGCTGCCCATTTTAGTTGCCAGCTGGCAGTGCAGGCTCCAATCCAGGTTACAATGCCTGTTTGTTTGAGATAGTTGCTGTGGTTGTTGTTCCTTGTACCCATTTGTAGTTGTTGAGAGAAGGGGCATGGGAGGAATAGACCTCCTCTTGACCAGTTGAGTCAGGAAATGCTGCATAAAAACAGAAATGCCGATTTTGCACTCTATTCAACCCAACTAATCATTTTCTAAAGCAAATGCAGTTAAATAAGCCTCCTTTCTGTTAACAATTCTTACACAGCTCCTCAGTCCCACTTGCTTCTCTTTCTTCGACATAGACCTCAACCTTACAATATCATCCTTGTGGAAGATCACGTATCTGAGACCCGATAAAGGGACCCTTTATGGATATTAAAAGTTAAGGATGACCCATTATCTCAAAAACTTCAAAATTGCTGCCAGTCCAGATTAATTTTGCTTTACAATGTTAAGGTCAGACCTTCAGTAATTATGAGACCAAACAAAACAAGCAACAATGTATATGAATCTCAAGGCATTTTAATTTAATTGCAAAGTCCTTCTATGCTTTGTGCTGTATTCCTTTATCCCATGAAGAAACTCTTAACTGTCACAAGACTCACAACTACATTTACCATCCTTGAAGTTGTGAAATTTTTCTGTATCCCGTACCACAATTTCCCTTCTAACAAACCTTGTTACCAACTTCACAAAACGATGACACTCTTCACACATATAGAGATTTTTTGTTATCTTAATAGGTGTGCCGGGTATGCTATTCATAAGCCCGAATGCAAGTGCAGGCCTCTCGCTATGCCCACACAAGATAACGTCCTTCTCAGAGCCATTCTCAATTGGGTCAAATCCATTAACTGTTATCCTCTTGTACAACCCATTAAGCAATGTCTGGATCTCCTTCCATTGTGGGTGTGAGTTATCTTGTGTAAGAAAGGCATGTATTGACCCCTTGACCTCAATCCAGCTGCAGCCAGGATCAGCCTCGAGACCTTTCTGTCTCATCAACTTCTTCACTCTACCGACTCCATCCCACTTCCCTAATTCAGCATAAAATTTGCAATAAAGTAAGAGGTACCCAACATTATCAGGGGCCAATTCAAACAAAAACTTGGCAGCATATTCACCGAGCTCAAATCTGCCATGGATCCTACACACGTCCAACAAGGCACCCCAAACAGAACTGTCAGGCTCAATAGGCATCTCTTCTATAAGCTTTTGTGCTTCATCCAATAAACCGGCCCGACCCAACAAGTAAACCATACAAGCATAATGCCTGACATTAGGCATAATTGAATATTTCTGAATCATAAGGGAAAAATATAAGTGTGCTTTATTGATCATTCCTGAGTGACTACAGGCACACAATAGTGAGAGAAAAGTGACATCGTCAGGCCTAACTTGATCATGCCTTATCATCCGTTCAAACAGTTTGATGGCCCGAGTGCCTTCCCCAAGAGATGCATATCCCATGATCATGATATTCCATGAGACCACATCCTTCCATCCATGAATAATGCGGAAATGAGACCATGCATCATTCATCCTACCACATTTTGCATACATAGCCAAGATGGAGTTAGCCAAGCATCCCTTGAACCCTAATCCAACCCGCAATGTGTGCGCATGGATCTCCTTGGCACACATAGCAGCGCCAAGCTCAGCACATGCATCTAGCACGGTCATGAATGTGACATCATTTGGTTGTACATACCGGAGCATATTATGAAAATACCGTAATGAATCCATATATCTTCGATTGATATTGAAACCCATTATTAGGGTGGTATAAGAGACGACATTTTTATTACGTAATCTCTTGAATATCTCCACAGCCTGGTCCATGCATTGTGACTTCACATAAAGGTATATTAGAGAAATAGCCACTCTGTCAGTTTCAAGTCCTTTACGTTTGGCTAGTTTATGCAACCTTAAGCCGATGTCGAGTCGCCCAAGACAAGCACAAGCAGCTAGCACGCTAACTATAGTGGCCTCATCTGGGGCAACATCATTTGATTCCATTTGTTGGAAAATCTCCAATGCCTTATCAGGTGACCCATTTTGTTCATAACCTGATATTATGGAAGTCCATGAAATAAGGTTTCTGTCTTTTGTTCGTGAAAAGACTTTCATAGCCTCATCCATTCTGGTTGAGGCACTGTACATTTTGATCAGAGAGTTACAGACCGTATAATCCAGTGAAAAACCTGTCTTGATGGTGTAGCCATGAAGCGTCTCTCCCAGATTTAATTCACAATGGGAAATCACACTAGTCATGGTGAATATACTTGGCTCCAAGGGAAGGCCAAACATTGTTTGAAATAATTCAATGCCCTCATCAATTTCATGGTTCTCAAAATACCCTGCAATCATAGCATTCCAAGAAATGGAATCTTGAATGGTCATTTCATCAAACACCTTACGCGCCCTTGTTAGATCGCCACATTTTCCATACATAGTAATCAGAGCATTGGAGATGTCCACTTCCGATCCATAACCATATCTAATCACATGCGCATGTACCATTTTTCCTCTTCTTAAGTCAAGTAAACCACCACAACATCTCAAAACACATGGAAATGTGTAAATGTCAGGCTTAACACATGACCAAAGCATCCTCCCATACAAATCAATGGCTTCAACTAAGAAACCAGCTTGGCCATACCCACTTATCATAACATTCCACGAGAAGACATCTCTCTGAGTCATTTTACTGAACACTTTTGAAGCAGTGACGAGCTTTTCGAATCCCACAAGCATAGGCAAAAGATATTTTCCAACATGAAGGTTGATGTGGGTCTCTGAGGAGCTTAAACGCACATAAACGCTGCAACCTTCTGGGACCGCATGCATCGCCCGGCATAATCTTAGAAGAAAAATGTAAGTGTCATCTTGAAATTTGTGATTCTCTGACGAGCTGAAGACTTGGATTGCTTTGTCCAATCGCCCTAAGAGGCACAAGGAGCGGATGGTTTCGTCTGGATCTGATGTTACGGCCTCCTGCGTGGAAGCCGGTGCGGAGGAGAGGCGAAGGAAACGGATAGGGGGCCTGGAAGGACTGAGAGGGTAAAACGTCAATTGGGGTTTGTGAACTTGGGACTGGAAGGGGACTTGCGGTGGGTTTAAGTGGTTGGTACGGGAGAGAAGCGCCATTGCTGGAAGAGCCGGAGAGAGAGCGGAGCATAGATGGCTCGTGTAGAGGGGTTTAAGCGGGGTTTTGGAGTGGGAGGTGGATTGGATTTCTTATCCTCTCGACTCTCCCTCTCCTGCGCTGTAATTTACGTATTTACAGGCTTAAAGCGCTGTAAATCTTTAATAAGTCGAGTTCAATCTAAATATTTATTTTAGACGAAATTGATATATACTACTCAATACATCTCAATTTAAATATTTATTTTTTTAATTTGAAAATTAAATATCTATCTCTAAAAATATCAAGATTTTAGATATTTATTTATAACTAAAAATCAAATTAATAATAAATTAAAATTACAATAAGATAAAAGTACTTCTCTACATATTTTCCGTCATTCATATAACTTGTACCGCAACAAAATCAATAATGGTGCATTGAATTATTTTATTTTGCTATGCACATTGTATCGCTGCTATATTGCTACTTACTCTTATTCTCTCTCTTTGAATTCCAACCATGTGTAAATGTAAACCTCAAATAAAATAAAAAATTTCTACGAACTAGAACTGATACAATTCAAAACTGATACAAATTAGACTTGACCGTAACTAGTGTCTACCCAATGAGATTGATATTTATAGCGATAAAAATAATTCCATAATTATAATTTTATGCATAAATGAAGTAATAAAATTAACAAAAAGATTTACGTATAAAAGAAATGTAATTTGAATCATCAGAAGAGGTATTTTTATTTTATTATAATTTTAATTAATTATTAATTTAATTTTTATGAAGATAATACTAGTTATGGATAAACATTTAAGATTTTGATATTTTCAGAGTGAATATTTAATTTTTAAATTTGAAAGGTAAATATTCATATTGAAATGCATTGAAGGGCATGTCTTAATTTTATATGTCACGTGCATTTTTGTTCGCTCTCACGTGCGCTTTCTGTGTGCTCTCGTAAAAAATGGTACTGGCTTCAGGATTTGGCCTTGGATCATTTTTATTTTTCTAGATTGCATGGACGATTTAGAATTTGAGATTTATTGAGTCTTGTAGATATGGATAGATCTACACTGGCCACACGGTCGTCCATTTTCTTTTCTGCAGATATTTTGACCATTATTATATTTGGGTCGTTAATTTTCTTATTGATTTATTTTGGCTATTCTCATGCTTCATTTTGGATAAACATTTTATTATTAAGGGTATTCATTTTATTTCTTAGGTTTAATGTTTTAATATGTGCAAAATTTATTTTGTCTTTTGGTGGTGGGTATAAAGGTTTTTATTATTATCTTTTTTGGGGGTTTGTTCATATGACCCGCTACACAATGGACTTGTAAAAATTTCTCCATAATTTCTCCAGCAACCTCGGACCTTGTGGGTTGATCCTGACCGTCCAACTATAATCCGACGGAGCACTGAAGGCAACTCTTCGTCCCGTTTTATGAAAATGAAGCGTCGGTATATATAACTATCACAGTCACAGAAATATTTTTCAATTAATCACCCCTCTCTCTCTCTCTCTCTCTCTCTCTCTCTCTCTTTTTTGAAAACTCGACAGAGGCTGCCAAGGGAATCTCTCTCTCTCTCTCTCAAGTCTCACCTCTCGCTCCTCCCTCTTGCACTAACGAACTATGTCTCATTCAAGAAGAAATAAGGTGCAGTGTATGTGCCTCCTTTTTATTGCGTTTGTGGTAGCATCTCACTCGATAAATCCCTTCAAACTCTTTGTCACGTCGACTTCAACCAGTGAAGTGAGTCCACTTGTTTCGCTCCATTTTCTTTGATTGAAGTTCTATCTCAATTAATTCTCTCTTAATTTGCTTTTTTACGGAGTTCTATTTTTTTTCCGCGAAAAATGTAGTAATGATAACACTAAATAATATTGATTAAAAGTTCTCCAGATTTTAGACATTGATTTAACGCGAATTGGGTTCTATTTTATGGAATAAATTAAATATGTTTGTCCCTTGATGGAACCTCTTATAACAAGATCACATCTGCTATTAGAAGTACAAGTGAATTTTCTCTGAATTATTTTTTAGTAGAATTCCTGAAATTGCTCAGAAATGCTATATTATTTAAATGGGTTTGATCAATTTGTAATGTCAACAGGAAAGCCCAAAACTTTACATCATGATCAATTAGAAATACCAGATGAGAATTTCAGTATTTAGTAACCCAGTAAAACATATGTGTAGATATGATTAAAATGTTTTGAGATCATATCACTGGGCGGATCCATGTGGGTCCAGGGGGAGCTGTCTCCTCCTGGATTTTGAAAAATAATACTTTTTAGTAATTTGCCCCCCTAAATTATCTAATTATTTTTATTGAGAAAAAATATTTAATATCATGTATAATGAAATAATTATGTAAAGATATCAAAATATAAAGTTCCGTCGACGAAAAATTTCTTCATCAACTTGATTATTTATTACTTTGGGCTTTATTTTGTTGTTATTTTTAATATATAAAATATTATTATTTTAATATTTTTTTATTAGGTGAGAATATATATTATATTATTATTTTTTTATTTAGCATCCGATTAATTAATGAATTTGAACTCGATAAGCTATTGCAATATGATAATTATCCCCTCTAATTAAAATTATGTATCCGCCGCTGCATATCACATAAAAATAAGACTGCATAAATCTTCCTTTTTTTTATTTATTACTGCAGATAAGGCTCCTGTAAAACATACGCTTTTACCTCCTCTTATAATACAAGATGGGAGGCTTGTTGCATGTTCCAGAAAAAACCTCTTTGCATTTGAGAGAAACGGGTCTCTTTCATGGGTTGTTCCTCTTGGTCTTTTCTGTAGAGAAGATATTGCCACAGTTACTGATGACAGAGGAAAGGTCAATCTTTCAATTTATTTTTTCTGCTTGTTTATTTGAAATCTGATATCTATTGGTTGCAGATAATATTATGGTTTGATTGCCCAATCAGGTTTATTCATCCAAAATTGGATGTAAATTTTTAAGTTTGAAAGTCAGCTAATTACAAAATTGCTGGTACCTTGTGTTCAATGCTTATTCAACTCCTACAAGAACAACAAAATTAATTTACTTTCAGAAGGTAAAAGAAATATAAAAATGATAAATATTCTGTAGTAAATGCTGAATCCAGAACATTATTATAATGGAAGCTGAAAATTCGGTTTTGAAGACGAACCGTTCAAAAATAGGCTCCATTGAACCTCTGTCAAAAATGCTTTACTCTCACAATACCTCTAAGGAGATTTTGGGGTTCTCAATCAATCGGTCATCATTCATAACCATTTATAAGAAACCTAGGCCTTTTCTCTTTCTTGCTACGTGGAGAGCTACAGTGGAACTGTTGGGATAATTGGTTTTGATGATGAATAGTTTTTTGATTAAAACACTGATGGATGGAATAGTAAAAAGTTGGAATAAAATAGTTATTTTGACGAATTAATTTGTCAAACGAATTTTTAACTAAGTAGAAGAGTGCGGAATAGTGCTAATCCGGTATACCAACTTATAGGTGGAATACCGGATTAGCTCTAATCGGAATAGCGATTATTGTTTGATTATATATTATTATGATTAAGATTTAGTATTATTATATTATTATATTATATTTATGATTATAATTTATTATTATATTAATTATATTATTATTATCATTATTGTTATTATATTATCGTTATCGTTAGTATTATTATATTATTTATTATTATTATAAATATAATTTTAATATTATATTATTATATTATGAATATAAATATAATTATTTTATTATTATATTATTATGATCAAGATTATTTATTATTATATTATTATATTATGATGATTATAATTATATTATTATATGTTGATTATAATAATGATTAATTTATTATTATATTATTATAATTATAATTATTTTTAATTATTTTTATGATTATGATTATATTTTTATTATTATATTATTATGATTATGATTATTATATTATGATTATATTATTAAAATTATGATTACTTATTATTATAATTATGATTGTAATTATAATTTCTTATTATTATACTACTATATTATGATTATATTTAAATTTTTATTATATTACTATTATAATATTATTATTTATTATTACTTTATTATTATTTTATTATGTTGTATTATATTATTATATATTGATTATAGTTATGATTAATTTATTATTATATTATTATAATTATAATTATTTAATTATTTGTATGATTATGATTATATTTTTATTATTATTTATTATTATTATATTATTATTATTATGATTATGACTATAATTATTATTATCATGATTATGATTATTATTATTATTATATTATGATTATATTATTAAAATTATGATTACTTATTATTATTATATTATTATAATTATGATTATAAT
The DNA here is from genome assembly GCA_037127355.1 of Schoenoplectus tabernaemontani. NCBI lineage: Eukaryota > Viridiplantae > Streptophyta > Magnoliopsida > Poales > Cyperaceae > Schoenoplectus > Schoenoplectus tabernaemontani. The sequence goes on along the minus strand of CM073742.1, from coordinate 22,601,837 downwards.
TATAATTTTTATTATTATATTACTATATTATGATTATGTTTATATTTTTATTATATTATTATTATAATATTATTATTTATTATGATTATTTTTATTACTTTATTATTATTTTATTATGTTATATTATATTATTATATGTTGATTATATTTATGATTAATTCTTTATTATATTATTATAATTATAATTATTTATAATTATTTTTATTATTATATTATTATGATTATGATTATATTATTATGATTATGATTATATTAGAGTTTGAGGGACTTGGTTTGATCTTCTCAAATGAATTTCTTCATCAACTCCTTTGTTGCTCCCTTGAGCTTCGTTTTCCTCTTGAGCTTGAGAATTCTCATTTTCTATTTCTTAAATTTGAGATATGTCTCTAATTTCATGTTCACCCTCATTTGTGATTGCAACCTCATTATTTTGTAAATCATTGATTGGGGGGGGGAATGAAAATATTTGGTTGTTCTTGTGCACTAACCTCTTTCTCGATTTCTTTAAAATTGGTCTCATTTTCATGGAACGTTACATCTCTTGATATGTAATTTTTTTTATTAATTGGATCATAACATTTTATATTTTTTTAAGTGGAATATCTCAAGAAAAATAGTCTTAATTGATGTATAGTCCAATTTATCCCGTTTGTTGTTGTGCACATAACATACGCATCCAAATACCCTTAAATGATCGATAATAAGTTTTCTTTTGTAAAGTATTTCTAATAGACTCTTATAATTTAAATTTTTGCTTGGCAATCTATTAATCAAGTATGCGGAGGTTAATATGGTATCCGACCAAAAAAAATTGGAACCTTGCTTTGAAATAAGATGACTCGAGTTATTTCAAATAAATGTCAATTTTTTTTTTCAAAACACCGTTTTGTTGTGGTGTATATACACAAGTAGTTTGATGTAAAATACCTTTTTTATTTTAAAAATTTTGAAAATTTTTGATTCACAAATTTTGTTCCATTATCCGTCCTAAATGTTTTAATTTTATAATTGAATTGATTTTCTATAAAATTAGAGAATTCTTGAAAATGAGATAGAACTTCACTCTTATTTTTCATTAAATATAACCAAGTAGCCTTGAAAAAATCATCTATGAAAATCACAAAATATTTATATCCATTATAAGAATAAATAGGGGTGGGGCCCCATACATCCGAATAAACAAAGTACGAAAGGTTCATCGCTATTACAATTTGATAATTTAAATGATAATTTAGTATGTTTTCCTAAATTACATATTTCACAACTACTACAATCTATTTTGGAAAATCAAAAAGGCATTTTAAAATTTTATCGGAAGGATGCCCGATTCTTTTGTGCCAAAGCTTGCCTAATTCTTCATCGTTTTTGGTATTGAAAATAAATTTCTTCTCCTTCAAATTATAGAGTCCATTTTGCAAAAAAAACCCTCATCAAACACATTCTTGGTTATCCATTCCTGAAAAATCACATGATCCGAGGTAAAAATAATTTCACAATTTAATTCATTTGTGATTTTGCTAATGGATAACAAGTTGGATTTATAATTTTTTACATGTAAAATATTTGAAATGCTTTTTGAAAAAAGATTAATTGAACCACTCCCTAATATATCCATTTTATCCCTATTTTCAACAATTATAAATTGTTTTCCCTCAAAATGCTTATAATTGTTCAAAAGATTTGTATTACCCGTCATATGATTAGTTGTGCCCGAATCAAGTATCCAATTTGTGTTTAAAAAATTTCGAATTAAATTACCACATATACCAATAGATGCCTTTGTGTGTATTTGGTTGAAACATCACAGAGAGCTGCTGATAGATCTGCCGCATTTGATCCAGGTTGATCCTAGATGTATTAGACTCACACCCCGCCTCACTCGATCCAGCCAACATCGAAAAACCTTTTCTCTTCTCTCTTCTCATCGTGATTCTCACGTCTCTCCCCCTGCCTCTGATCGACTCCCCTAAACCCTTGTTTTTTAAAGTCGCCCCTTGGTCGGAGGTTTGGGTGAAGGCACCAGCACTCATCTTTGCTGGGACCCTCTTTCTTGCAGAACTCACACCGAGTTGTTTGGTTCCCTTAAAGCTCGGCCTAGGGCTAGGATTTTGCCTTGTTGTCGCCATGGTTTTAGCTTCTAAGTCATCAAGAGGTTGTGAGCCCATCACTACCCGTCTGGTCTCTTCTCCTTTAACTCTGTTCATGATCTCATCGAGTGGCGGCGGTAAAAGTATTTGAGATCTGACAGACTCATAGATTGAGTCTAAGCTAGCCAAGAACTTGAACACCTCATCTTGCTCCTCTCTTCTGTGAATTTCTTCAATGTCAGAGGTTAGAGGTCGGTATAATTTGAGCTCATCTGTTTTTTCTTGTAAAAGGGAGAAGATTTCTGAAATAGATTGATTTGATTGTTGTCTGATCTGTTGGAGCTCTTGTTGTAGTCGATACACATGGGAATAATTCTTTTTCTTGCCATACATCCTCTTTGCCTTGTCCCATATTTGCTTGGCAGTATCTTGATATGTCATAATTTTGGCTATGCGAGGCTCCATTGTTGCTAGAAGCCATCCAGCAACTCCGTTGTCACCTTTTATCCACTCTCTGATAACATTTTTCTCATCTTCTGTTGGGGCATCAGAAATTCCTGGCACTGACATGGTTAAGTCATCATTGGCATACTCTAATTTATCTCTGTCAATTAGTCCAAATGAAACTTGTATGGCCCGCATGTTGTAATTCTTGCCATCAAGCAGTACTGAGGTAAGTCTTTCTATCGATTGATTTGTCATTTTTGTTTTTTTTTTATTTCTTTGGTACTGATTTGTGTTTTTTCTTTTTAGTTTAATTGTTGGCTTGTTAGTTTCTGGTACACATTATTTGCTGGTTTTTGGTACACATTGTTTGCTGGTTTCTAGTATAGCCTTTTGCTGGTTTCTATTACCACTCGCTTGCTAGTTTTTGGTATAGTCCTTTGCTGATTTTGCTCTAAACCTTGATAGGGACAGATGCTATATTGTTATCTTTGGAATTTTCTTTGAACTCTGATAGGAATAGATACTCTATGGTTTGCTGGTTATTGTCTTTCTTGATGTGCAGTGTTTCACTGTCAGTTGTTGCATTTGAGTCTCTGAACTCTGATAAGAATAGATACTATATGATTTGCTGGTTGTTGCCTTTCTTGATGTGCAGTGTTTCATTGTCAGTTGTTGTCTTTGAGATTCTAAACTCTGATGAGAACATAATACTATAGTGCTGGTTGTTGCCTTTGGAATTTCGGAATTGAGTTAGGTTAAACCCGCTCTAATACCATGTTGGAATAATTGATTTTGATGATGAATAGTTTTTTTTATTAAAAGATCGAGAGAATTATAGTGGTACATGCTAAGCTTTTTATAGCTCAGAGTTCTAACGGAAAAAAAAACTCTAACGGTATCAAACTAATGTACTAACGGATAGTTGTCTAAAAAGAAAAAAAAAGGGGAGATGATAATCTTCTATTATTGAATGATTAAGGAGATTAGTGCTCTTCTTTCTTTAATTAGCCGATGATAAAATTAATCCTCACAAATTTGAGGCTAATCCCATAATTACCATTTTAATCTTATTTACTATTCACAACAGGAACATCGGTCCCACATTGAGCCGGCTAGGGTACATTATGGGTTGCACACGTGATCCATTGAATTGCCATTTTAATTCAGCACCAGTTGTAGACTTATGTCAAGGGACTCTTTATGTAAGTTAATTACTTTCTTTGGATATCACTCTTACATAGCTTGGTCTCCTAAAAGACAATGTTGTTTCTCAGATTTTTTTTTTCCATGACAACTTTACAAGCATTTTGTTTGTATACTCTTATTTTATGACCAGTCTGTAACTTTTTTTAGGTATCAAATACCGAAGGACAATTGTACTCAGTGTACATCCGCAACCCATAATTTAGATGGATCCAAGATTTAGGAGCTTTTTTAGGGATAAGATGGCAATTACACCTGGAAATAATAGTTTTGTCTATGCCACATTTCCCAAACAGGCTGTCATGGTATGCGTCGATGCTTCGGCTGGAAACATCAACGGCAACGGACTGTCAGACCCTTGAGCAGTGAAATGATCTCTCCGATTGTATTTCCAATTGTAATATTTTTTTTTCAGAGATTGAAGAATTGAGATTGATTTATTCAACATAAATCTGAATTTGAGGGTTCATTTCACAACTGGAGAGTGATTGAGATTGATTGAGGCTAATTTGGTGTTCAAACATTGAAGGGCTAAATGATAGTGACATTTTTGAGTTGTCAGACTTGCCATCTTATTGGGGAACTTCCAATGTAAGTACTGATGCTGACATTTACTGTTAAACCCAGCCAATTATCTCAATTTTATCGAAGTTTAATTCTAAGCCTGAGTAGCTTAACTCAGTTGTGCCACACATAAGGAAACCTTCCTATATAAACTTTAGCCAAAATGAAGAAATCTATTTGATCTCTCTTGAAATAACCTCCATGATATATGAGTACTCAGTTGTACAATGCATCTATTTAGCCTCAATCAAATTCTTATGCAAGATTCTATAAATTAATAAAATAATAGCAAAAGTAATGTTTTGTTAGGTTAGATCTCCATTGGCTCTTTAGATGGGACCATCTACTCAATTTCACCAAATGGGGATCTGAAGAAGCTTTTATAAGAAACAACATCAGATTCTGTGATACAACGAGCCAAGCACTCGGCTGTTCTGGTTTTGCAGTGTATGTTTCTCATACCAGACTGGATTCAAAGATAACCCATAATATTAGGGCTACTAGTTATGTCTCGTCTCTAACACCTATAAAAGTTCAATTCACTTTGATAGCGTCAGCAACTGGTACTGTCTTTGGGCAGGTGAATATCCTGGTGAGCTTTGTTCTTATTGCTAATCATAGAAGTTGAATCGTAAAATGTATCGTGTATCGTTGTATTTTGTATCGTATCGTGTTTCGTGTATCGTATCGTTAAGATACGCTAAGTTATTTTTAAAATAATAAAATAAATTAAAATAAATTAGTAACTAATAAGAAAAATATATTAATTAACAAAAGAAGTTATCGTCATGTTTTAATAACTAACAAAAGAACTACCATCACTATCATCATCACTAACAAAAAAACATATCAATTAGAATATGCTATAGTCATGTTCTAGATTTATCGTCATGTGCTATAGTCATGTTCTAGATTTTTCAATAAACTATTTAAAGAAGATCATCATGATATGAAATATAAATAGTAGATAAAAAATTACTTTGGATTGAGGTAATATGCCGCCGCATGTAGTGGTCGATGGAGTTGTAATTCCCACCTTAGATCAATAATATTCCAAATCTTTTCATACCTATTGAGCTTGTTATCAAAGCTTTTAGCAATTTCCTCCTTAGCCTGATCCATTGCTTCATAAATATATTCCATTGCCGGTTTTACATCACCATTGACAAGTTTAAGCACCTTGACGAGAGGTGCCGTAGCCGTCAAGCAATACTTAACTTGTCTCCAAAAATTACCATCTTTAATTATGATGTCCATTACCCTTTGACCCTCCAAGGTCCCCGCAAAAGTACTTTCCAACCATTTTCTACAACAAAACATTGCTTTCAAAGTAATTTTATTCTTCTCAAAACTCTCCAAGCTTAGAAAGCATGTTGCAAATCTCGTTACACCCGGTCTTTTTAATTCTCTTTGTCCCGTTTGTTGTCGGAATAAATTAAGCACCCAAGCATGATTATAGACATAATTGGACACTTGTTTCGCTTTGTGAATGCAATCTTTGAAAATTGGTATATTACCAATATCCTCTAAAATCAAGTCTAAGACATGTGCCACACATGGATTCCAAAATAACTTCGTTCTTTTTCCATTAATAATTTACCTAAGCACTAACATAAGCCGATGCGCTATCGGTTACTACTTGCACAACATTCTCCTCACCTATTTCGTCTATCACACCATCAATCAAGGAAAATAACTTACTTGCATCTTTAAAATAACTTGATGAATCAATCGACTTAAGAAAAACGGTTCCCATTGGACTATTGACAAGAAAATTAGTAATAGACCTACCCTTTCCATCGGTCCATCCATCGGACATCAATGTACAACCGGTTTTAGACCACTCTTTCTTATATCTCTCTAACATAGAATGCACGTCCTTTACTTCATATTTTAAAAAAGTTACCCTTGCTTCGTGATATGATGGAATTTTCAATCCCAATCCATATTTGATGCATTCTTCGATCTTTTCTTTAAAAAAAGGGCTCTTGACAAGAGTCAATGGCAACCCGTCTACGTAGATACATCTCATTATCGCTCTACATGCCGGGATTCAGCTTTTTGCCATTGCATTCATGGTGATTTGCTTTAGTTTTCTCTTAGCACCAACTCCCTTATCCGATCGGATCACAAATCCATCCATCGTTGATCTCGTTCTATCTTCTACTTCTATGTCTACACCTTTTTCTTCTTCTAAATGCTTTTTTAATAATTTTTGATATGTTTCTTTCAACTCATCGGAACACTTCTCACATGGTGGTACATCTTTGCGGGTTCCCGCAAAATGATGTTTCAACCGAGCCACACCTCCCCACATTTCCTTTTCACAAAAATTGCATTTTACATGCAATCTATTATCACCTACTCTTGTACAATAAGACCAACAAACATTTTTTTGTGCCTTCTTTCTTCCCATTTAATTGTAATTGAACTAAAAATGAAAGAATAAATATGTAAGATGGTGAAAATTTTCACATTGAGTTAATATTTAAGTCTTAAGTCTTAATTCTTAACTGTTTACATTTTCTAGTTAGCTTAACAGAACATAATACATGCTAATATACTATATATTAACACTTAATACTTATTTATTTTCAAATCTGCCATTGTCACTTAACAATTAATTGTTAAGTGTTAGTTGTTAAGAGAGACTGGAATTTTGGAATTTTGAAATTTATTTGTTAAGTGTTAATTGTTAAGTGACAATGGCAGATATGCATGTATACTGGGAAATAGAGGAAAAATATCAATTAGGCTTAATCAAATTCTAGAAAGCTACAGACACATGTGCGTGTATATGGATGAGGTCGAAACTACCGGACACCAGTGCATGTGCTCCAAATTAAAATGGTGGAATTCTTAGGATTTGATTTTTCTCTCACTGTCTCACCCAGGCTCTCTCACGGTCTCACCCAAAATTCCAAAATAAAAAACTCCGTGTGCGCGAAAATGTGAAGGAAAAGGCGATCGGGAGGGAAAAGGTGATCGGGACGAAAAGGGCGATCATATAGGGAGGGAAAAGACGAATTTGTGATCCCGAGGCTCCATTTCAGAATCGCAACTAATGGCGATACGATACGATACAGGTATCGCTCTATCGTATCGTAACGATTCTAGCGATACAATTGGCTTGCGATACAGAGGTACGATATGTACCGCTTTCCCTATGACTCGTACCGTATCGTACGATACGTATCTCGTATCGTACGATACTAACTTGTATGTTGCTAATTATCATTTTTTCCTTTTTTTTATACCTTGTAATACCAGATTACCTTAATTAATTAGTATTGTACTAGGTTTGACTTTTTCTTTGTTCTGTCATGTTGGCATAACTTGAGATTTAAACCTCAAATCTTAGCAGTTTAATCATTATTAGCTGTTTTTAGCCCCAATAATTTTACTTGGGAAGTACTGAAATTTAACAATGAAATTCTTTTTGATATGGAAATATTTCTTACATAAAATGTTTGTCCTTTTTTTAAGGTGAGGTTTCTGGTCTTTTATTGAAAAGCGATCTACAATACTTTGCTGTTGATGAAAGAATCCTACTCATATTGCTATCATCTGGCAGTATGTTCATCTCCTTTTATTATGTATTTTTTTTATATTTTATATATGATGCACCTCTTGTAGATCATGCAACTTTTTTGCGAAAAAAAATGATGCCAGTTTTAATCAGCATTTTTGCAAATGGGAGACCAACATTGTAGCAGAAGTAAATTTCATCATCTCTCTAGTCAAAAGGAATTTTTATTTGAGAAGGATTCAATTACCACTATTTTAATGCCACATCGGTGCCATTAAAATTAAATATCAAATAACTATTATTTAAATTCTTAAATAACAAAACTAATTGAAGAAATATTTTATAAATATCATCTTATATATGTATACAAAAAATTATATCATTTTGATATTATTTATATAGGCATCAAACGTTAATAAAATCAACGGACCAAATTTTATAATTTAGACACGTTACTTGATGACTATTCAAATAAAGTTAAATTTTTTTTATTTTTCATATACATACAATTGAGATGATATAAAATACATCTAACGGTTCACATTTTTAAATTTATACATAAATAAATAGACACCATGGACACCAAAAAAATAATAATTGAATCCCTTCTCTTTTTATTTATCACAGAAGTTATATTTTTTGCAGGAATAGGCAACAATCTGCAATGCTACACTACATGTACATTTTTTTTATTAACTCACAGTATAACAAGTTTTGGTTAATTTTAAAGTGGCTTACCACAGCATATTTAATTTGCCTTCTGTGAAATTTTTCTAGGGCAAAGAACAACTTGGACCTGTTCTCAAGCTGAACTGAAGTTTACTAGAACCAAACCAGGTAAGACCCAAAATTGCAAACTGACACTTTGGGCCTTGCCAGTGCTGTATATATGAGTACTGTACCGTTTGTATGAAACTGATATTTTGATTATACCTCATTACTAATTTTGTTATTTCGTCTTTGAGATTACTCACTTTTGACTTTTTGAATTGATTAATCCTCAGTTGTGCTATGTATAAAAAATTGACCTGAAAAGGACTGTGAAGTAAGACATGAGGACATATTTTTACAATCCAATAACCCTTTCAATATTTCTCTTTTGTTAGGGGATGAAGATCCAAATCTACTATTCCTCTTTTAGTACAAATTATCATACTGGCGGCATTATCTGTGGTTGTTCGATTCTGTTGTATCTTTTGGAGAAAGGAAAAGCTCAAAGATAAAGGCTTAAGTGGCTTTTTGGGGAAGAGAGTAAGTTAAATGAAACAATTGTGCGCCTTGCAGCTTAAGTGTCTAGAAATTTAAGTGTTTATACTGTTTTCTGACAGGTAATTTGTACCAATTCCCCGCTTCAACTTTAATTTTCTTAGACAAAATTTAAATAAGTAGAGATGTTCTTAATTTGACCAAACTTTCCTCATTTATTTGCTATTATGCTCTAATCAAATGAGAAAAAAAAATGGAGTTTAAAAGTCGTCAAACCAGTATTTCTGCCATCTCATTACCAGATAGGTCATGCCAGTAACGAACACAAGTTGGTATTTGACTGAAACCTGTACGTAATTTAAATAATGCTGATGACTGTAGTATCACACTTGTAACAAAAGAAAAAAAATGAAAAACCATAATTTTTTTAATCTGATTGTAACATCTCTTTTGTAAATAACGCAGTTCTCTTCACCGTAAGAAAAAGGAGCTAAGCAAGTTGATCTCTGAGCTAGAACAAAAGGCTAAAGAAGACACCACCACAAACGAAACCATTGAAGATTTGGGACAAATGGTCAAACAAAAGGAAGGGGTAGAGAGGAAACTCTGCAACTCATACAGCCTCGGTCAGGACCACACTGTCAGTTCGGGAGTAGTTCAGGCGATTCTTCCTTTGTACAAAGGTAAGTTGAAGAGCCACTCATTTCATAACTCAAGACAGAAGGAAAACATTACTGTATTTAACAGGAGAACTGGAGGATAATGAGGCTGGGTATTATGGAAGCAGTTTCAGTAGCTGGGAAACGGAGATCCCGGAAGGGGAAATGCAAGATGTGGAAGAAGTTGAAGGGGGAGATTGAAGCATCAAGGGTTTATTCAAATCCAACGTATAGTGAAATTGAGATGGATCATCTAGTTGGTGAAGAGAGGAGATCGATAGTGAAAAGAACTGGTTGTACATTGTTGTGCATTTTGTAAACTGATTTGTTGTGTAAATAAAAAGAAAATAGAGGGAAATTGTTAGCCATCTTCTTCAACGTAATATGAATGACAAGAGCTCAATCAGAATAAAAATATCGCCATTAGAAAAGTCTGGAATTAAAGGACATCTTCTTACTAGGCTCATATTCATCCATATATCCATATATATACAAACGGAAAAAAGTGATTGAATTAGGTTTGGTTGGGGTGCGCCAGGCCTATGCAATAGTGCAGCGCAAGGGCGACGCTCGAGGGCCCCAGTAGCAAGCTACCGTGATGGACCCTCCCCCACAAAAAATAAATTTAATATCGTTGTGAGCACATGGCCCACATATCAGATATTAAACTGATAAGAACAGATACTACACTTGATCTTAGCCAAAAGGCCGAGAAAGGTATGAATTGTTCCTTGGCCTCGCCTCCTCTTATATAGGTGCTCCGGAGTCTCGGAGAAGGAAGAATACCTAGTGTGGGACTAACGAAGCGCTTTGCTCAGTTCAGTTGAGAAGCAAACCGGAAGGGGATCGTTTCCCTTCTAAAGGGACCGGGTTTTTATACTAATGCCTAAAGAATGGGCTTTAAGGATGGCCCAAAATATATATATATAATAAAAGCTTGATTTAAGCTTTGGTTCAGTCACATCTCATCTGCAATGAATAAAGAACCTTATAAGTTATAGAACCAGAAGGATTTCAAATTTCCAAGTGTCCTGTTATTTCTTCACAATCTTCGTTTACAAATGGGAAGCACTACAACCACGAGAATTTTTATGATGTTGTAACTTAACCACTGACAATTTTGTGAGCAGTTTTGCACTTTCAATTCAAAAGACGACTAATATTTACACTCGTCCTACTCGTGCAGTTGTCGTTTTAATTTGGAGTATGAAAATTGGATTGAGTATAAACTACATGCTCGATGTGGTTAATTTGGTACTAGTTCTCTTCGAAACAAGGAACCATACGCAGCAACCAAAAAAAAGTGCCAGTCTTGAAATATGATAATTAATAATTCGGGAGAGGAGATTTTGTTCTAATCTATCTACTTCCTCTCTTCTACAAAAAGCCATTTAGAGCAAAAGGCTGTCCTACCTCTGAGTTTGCTAAGATTTTCAATTTTAATTATTAAAATAAAAATTTAACTAGGAATTGATGAGTGTTCAACATTTGCTTATAATAACTAGAAAAACCCACCCGTTGTGCTGAACTCCTAAATTAATTACGAAGATTTTTAAATTTATAAATAAAAGTAATTCATTATTTAATAAATTATAGCATGATGTGACTAAATAAAGCCAAGTCAATTCATGCATATTGTATATTATATTTGTGATACAAATTTTCAAGAAAAATATAATCTTTAGGATATTTTTTGGATGGATGTTTACCAAAAAAATTAAGATAATTAAAATTTATTTATATCATTAGTAAAAAAATCTATATTTAGATTTTGAATCTCCAACCTCTTACAAAGAGAATATTATTATTTTTTGTCACTAAATCAAATGTTAGTTCTTAGATCAAAGGATAATTAATTTCGTATTTTATTCTACAACAAAAGTACTAAATGGAGACGAATTCTATAATTTTCCAGTTCATTATGATGTGTTAGCACTTGGAAGTTCCAAATCTCTGACAAGTGAAACCTGGCTAAAAGGAGACGAATTGCAATGTGTGTCACCAACAAAAGAACAAATCCAAATTAGTGATAAACAAACAATTTCAACAAGTAAACAAGAAAACGGTATAAACAAAAAATGGAGTGATCGTTAGCTATCTTCTTCAAGGTAAATATTAATTTAACCACTGATCGCAGTAAAATCTGCTGTCAAGATTTTCACAACTGAAGCTCAATCAGAAGAAGTAAATTTTTGCCATTAGAGAACTCTGTTATTGAAGGAAAATTACTTAACTAGAGCTATAATTCGATATTTGTCCCAACAATACATTCTTCAATTAAAATTTTAAATATCTTTAACAAAATTTCATATTAAAATAATTATAACATAAATTTTTAAATGTTAAAGATATATAATTGAACATATGATAATTTATAAAAGACCATACAATAAAGTTTTGAATATTTTAAGGGTTAAGTTTTATCTTAAGTATATTACAATCATTATTTTAAATGAGGAGTGAGAAAAAAAATATAAATTGTTAGATTTAAGTAGAAATGATTTTTTTTTAAAAAAATTAACAGTGAAAAAAAGTTATGATATAATATGCTTAAAAAATTCAGAACCTCATTTTTTTTATATATATTAAAAATTGGTTCGTATCTATATTTATATCTATAATTGTGTAATATAAAGCAACTAAAAACAGAATGTTTTCTGCTTTTTCCATCTCCTCAAACGTTCTAAATACTGAAAATACCCTTCACTTAATGGCTTCGACTAATTTTTTTTTTAATTGAAAGACTCAGATTGTTTCGCAAGTACCTCCATCCTCTCCAATTGATTGTTCCAAACACAAAGTGCTCTTGCTAAATTTTGGTTCTTTCCAGCTGGGAATTTTTCTTTCATTTATTTCTTCCGTGATTTTATAAAATAATTATGAAATAAATTATAATTTTAATAATAAATATTATTAATTAAAATTTTAATAACAGATATGATAGGACATCGGTCTCAATGATTCCTTGATCATTGACTTTGTGGAAAAAGCTAGTCTCACTGACGACTTAATCATTAACTATGTTTTTTTTTTATCAATTTTTTTATTATTTGTTTGAGATTTTTTTTAAGAAGTCGGTCCCACATTCTTATTGGCACATTTGGTGAAAGGCACTAGTGATATTGGCGATTTAAATACACATCTTATTATCTGTACGCTGCTATATATTTATTATTAAATTTTTTATTAATTAAATATTGATGTGTGAATAACTCCTTTAATTATGGGCATTACTCTCCCGAAATTGCTCTTTTAATATGTGTGATGCTGTAATGCTTAAAGATTGCCTTTTTGTTTTCTGACAAGAATATCTCTACCGAGGCTTTTCAATAACATGAACTCAACGTATCTCTTCCTTCTCATTCTTTTGCCGGTGCATACGACATTTGATTGAATAAAAAAAGCTGGTGAGATTTTGGTTGGGGTTGGTTTTCGTTGATGACATCTCTTCTCAAAAAATATCAGCCATGTGCCCATGACATTTCTCTACGACTCTTCATTACTTGTCTGGTTACTTTAATCAAAATATATATTCTTTCTTTTACTGGTTTGTTGGGTATTATTTGAAGCACTGATTAAATTTTTATAGTGAACCGAGTCGTGGTTGAATATTAAAAAAAAAAGTTTAAGGCTGAAAAGAGGGCCTTATGGTTTTAGGTGTAGCAGCAAGTTCCTGTTCAAGAAATTCAGTCTACCACATCTGCATAATTGTTATTAATTTTATCGCCACATTTGCTAAAAATATTTTTTCTTAAAATAATTTTAATTCTTGTTCTTGCGACTTTATGGTATTTTATATAAGCATAATTTTCAGGAACTCTGGACATTTAAATATATATTTATTTAAATTTCAGTTATATAATTAAAGCTTTAAAAACTAAATCATGTAATTTGGTAAAACAATAGGTTTTAGTTTTTGCTCCAAGACCTCGAACGATTCATTTCTGCTTCTTATATTCCAATTTTTATCCAGCGACTTCTATAATAATTCCAGTATTTAATATATTCTTAATTCGCTAAAAAAAATTATGGTCTTTATTTCTTTTCGAATCTGGTCATTTTTTACATATAGGTTTCTTTTCACAAAAAATCTGTCCAATTTCTAAAAAAAACATTATTGAAGAATATGCACTATTTGGACTTTGGAGTATATTTATATTTTAGATTATATTTCGAAATTGCTGATTGTAATTTTCAGTAGATACTGTATCTAATGAAAATGCTATGTTTTTATATTTTAATTTTTGTAGATTTAAAATAACGCACTGGTTATGTTATCATATCTTTTTTTTTAAATGAAAAAAATACGTCCGCAAGACTGCAGCGCAAGCCTAACACTGACTAAATCACACAAAGGCCCAATGCTTGAATTAGATTTGGTTGGGGTGCGCCGGGCCCATGCAATAGTGCAGCGCAAGGGCGACGCTCGAGGGCCCCAGTAGCAAGCTACAGCGATGGACCCTCCCCCACAAAAAATAAATTTAATATCGTTGTGAGCACATAGCCCACATATCAGATATTAAACTGATAAGAACAGATACTACACTTGATCTTAGCCAAAAGGCCGAGAAAGGTATGAATTCTTCGCTAGCCTCGCCTCCTCTTATATAGGCGCTCCGAAGTCTCGGAGACGGAAGAATACCTAGTGTGGGACTAACGAAGCGCTTTGCTCAGTTCAGTAGAAGCAAACCGGAAGGGGATCGTTTCCCTTCTAAAGGGACCGGGTTTACTAATGCCAAAAGAATGGGCCCAAATCGTTCCCCTTCTAAAGGTACTCTACTCATCTGCAATGAACGGAGAACCATGGGACTTGAAAATGACAATGTACGAGCGGTTGTGCACTTTCAGTTCAAAGGACTAAAATTTACAATCGTCCTACTTGTGCACTGGTTTAAATTTTCACTGTGAAAATTGGATCAATGTGGGCAATTTGGTACTAGTAATCTCTTTGAAACAACAAGGAACAATGCACAGCAACATAAAGTGCAAGTCGTGAAATAATAATTCGGGGGAGGAAAACAAAAAAATACTTAAACTGTAAGAATCGCAGAGGGCTCAACATTTGTTTATAATAATTTGTTTACGAGTAAATTTTTTGGAGTTACCTCCACTCATTAAACCCTATTTCTCCATGAAGAGTCCGAATCTACTGTTATTCTTATTATGATAACAAGATTCTGTTATCTCGATCAGAATTGTCAGATAAAAAATGAACAAATAAGATGCATCTCGAAGAAAGGGAGGAGAGAAAAAAAATATCAATCTCAGTCTTTAATTTTTTATCCAACGTCTCCGATCAGAATAACAGATTCCTATTATCCCTTTCAGGGCAGATGTGAATTCCTCCATGAAACCACACTTCTACCAGCTTATATCCTGCAATTATTTCTTTTGCTTCAGTCTTTTCCATATAAGTTCAACTACCACAATCTCATTTCATTATGTGAATCCTTGTTTTCTGTTGGCCAATATTTGCCCTATTTTCTTGTCTTTCGTCTTTTTATTTTTTTCATTTTTTTTAGTTCAAGATTTAGGATTTAACTAGGCGATGAAACACCGTATGCAGTGTCATATATTACAAAGAACATAGAGATAATCAGAAAATAATGACATTAATAATGAACCATCTCATTAAAACATCACACTGCAAGCCTAACAGAAACAAAACAAAAAGAAGGAAAAAAAAAAAGCAAGGAACATGCCGCCACTAATTCCTACTTCGAGAGAAAATTCTATGTTATCGGAGTTAATTTTGTATTTATTCTACAACAAAAGCATTAAAAGAATCCTATAATTTCCCTGATTCATGATGCGTTAGCACTTGGAAGTTCCATATCTCTGACAACTGAACCCTGGCTAAAAGGAGGCGAATTGTGAACCAGCAAGAGAACAAACCCAAATTAGTGATAATTGATAAACAAGCAATGTCTACAAGTAAACAGGCACACAGTATAAACAGAAATGAAGCACATTAGAAAGTTTGGTGCAATAGCATGGGCCTTGCACTCAAATCTGGCCCTACTTTTTCTTTACTGATGGGTGGTTACTTTTCTCTATTTTTTTTCAATATCTTTGTAAATTTCTAAATTAGAATGATTTTGTTTTTTCAAACATCTCCAATAACAACTTGCCTATATCTAGCTAGCTGCACTGAAGATCTCTATGCTAAACCAAAACCTGAGCAAATTTCTGACTGGAAAAAAAATAAAAATGGCTGTATGCCCCTGGGAATAAAAAACATCACCCCCCCCCCCCCCCACCACCACCACACACACACACAAAAATGTATGTTGTACGTCTCATTTTTAATTGATGTCCTTTTTCTCATCTTATGGGGGGTCATCTGTTTTTTTATTTTCTGGAGAATTTTATACCTGAAGTAGCATAGAAGGGCCACTATGCCCCTCTGCAGTTACATGACTCCTAGTCTTCCTCCCATTAACAGCCAAAACTGAGGGGCTATTCCCATTTGTTATATCCCAAAAGCTCCTCTTCTTATTTGCCTGTTGTTGAATTGGGGAAACAAATCTATGGCTTCGAGCCGGACTCTTCAACTCACCCGCCACTTCCTCAACCGCCTTCCTCAAATTCCCTCTTGTCAACACCCTTTTTTCACCTCCCGTGCATTTTCCATTTACACCCTTTTTTGCAATCATATCACGTATGAACTCGTCTTTTTGTTTCAGTTGCATCAAGTGTTCTTTCCTTTGTTTCTCCAATTCAGCCCCCAAATCCTTCACTTTCTTCTTCAATTCCTTAACTAATAAAGTGTTTTCATCTCCTGGCTTCCTTTTTGTGTCGGGGGTAGTGAAGCAGGTGCCAGAGAGTAAGATGTTGCGTTTTGTTTTGTGCGAGGCAGAGGTGCATTGAGAAGAAAGGAGAGGAGATGGGGCAGGTGAGGAGGCTGAATTGCATGCAAGTGATTGTGCTTGAGTTACCAATAGCTTCTGCTGGCATTGTATTAGTTGTTGCCGTAACTCGCTGTTCTCCTTTTGAAGCTGTAGCACAAGTTTTGACTGGTCGGCTTCGGTTTCTGGTATTTTGATGGCCTCCTCGTTTATATTTGAGGGCTGAGAAAAACATTATCATCTTGTTAATGGATAACTTTTTTCCTGGAAAATATGAAATAAAATGTTTTGGCAGCTTTGTTTTATGCACTAATTATTGCACAAGATATGTTATTCACTATTTTTTTTTATGTTATCTTTCATCCTGTGGGGTATTCCCTTAAATCAAAACTGTTAGAACTGCAAGTCTGTGTAACTGTTATGAGTTGTGGGCTTGTGGCGATATCAAAACAATGCCTGGTGCACATTTTCCCTCTCTGAAATGTCACCTTAAATAACTATAGCGAGAAATTTTCAATATAACTCAACATTGTATAAACAAATCATGATGTAGACTGTACCTTTGTCTTGATCTCCTTGGCTCGGTCGGCCCAGTGCAGTGTGTTCTGCGTGTCTCCGAACGACAGGTTTGATGGGCTCACATTTGCGATCATCACGGTGTTGCATGCACCCCCAAGTGAGTCCTTGAGCAGTTGGGTTAGCTTGGAGTTGCGGTATGGGATATGCTTCTTTCCTTCAACCAAGGCATTGATGCAGCTACTCAGGGCAAGTAATGATCGATTTATGTTGGCACCCTCGATTGAACGGAGAGATCTCTGGTCGGTTGCCAGCGCCCGCTCCGACCCAGCAAGGTCAATCAAAGAGAGCTTTCCAACCCGGCTAATTGTTGCATTGGTGGCTGGGTCTTCAATCTTGTACTCTGCAATAACCTGAAATGGAAGAAAAGAGGAGGCAAACAACTTGTCAGTCTTAGGCATGTGAGGGAGTTCAAGCAACCTAGTGCAATTATTATGGCATAACAAGTTGTCCTGGTATTACATCATGCGGGCTGTAACTTGCATGTACTTGTTACCTGCAAGATAGCATGAGAGCGTGAGGAAGTCTCATTAACTCGTGTTGGTTCTGTGGTGCGGTTCTGGTTTCCATGCTGAAGCAATTTCATCACCTGTTTCATGTGCTCTAATTAGATAGCCAAACTACAAGCTGCAGCTTTACATATTCTTTAAATCTTTTGAATAGAGTGAATAGCTAGGCAAATAATGAATAACCTCATCAGATGTGAAAGCCCTATACTGTGTGAGACCAGCAGCAACAATTCCCTGGAATAAAGAAACATATTTTTGCATAAACACCTCAGAGAAACAAACCAACCATTTGCAGGAACAACCTTGTAATACTAAATTTTTTTATTGTTGCAATTCCTGAAGATGCACAGGAGTTATCACACTTACTACATATATCTTATAACTGAACCAAGAATTAGATTAGAGCTTTGCAAGTTACAACTTACCTGTTTATCCTCGCGAAGCACCAGAGGCCGGCCAGGTGAGAGCAAGTCCCGAACAGTCTCATTATACACCTCCAAGTAAGAAAGGCTGACAGAATGGTTCCCATCATGGCTGCGCTGGCGTATCTTGGCAAAGAGGTCCCTGATAGCCAGAACCATTACTCCAGGGTTGTCTGTCGTACCAAGCATGGTGTAAGTCTTTCCAGCTCCTGTGGCGCCATAGCAGAATACTGTGCCATTTTGACCCTGCAACACCCGCTCCACCAGATCTGCCGTCCTACATTATATAGAAAAAAATTTATAAGAAGTTAAGAACAGAAAAACAAATGAAAAGAGACAATATATTGCTACTTCATGTGTAAATTGCAAATTTGCAGTTAAAAGTCCGGGAGAAACATTTATCATAGTTAATTAGGAAAAAACATAATAGAAAGAACAAGCAATGCAACCCAATTGCATCTGTCCAAAAGTCATTTCTCACAGTAAATAACTAAATATGCTGATGGACAGTAATCACAGGCAAATTACATCCTAATCTATAAATATTACCAAAACTTAATCCTTTCTGCATTATTTTTTACATTAAATCCTTCAAAGCTTCAATGGATCTAATACAACTTAACCTCGTTTCAATTGTACATAACTTGTGCCCTTACAATAGACTGCCACAATAATTGACTCAAAGGAAACAGGAAAAAAAGCAAGATATCAAGAACATAAATCTTACGTGGTAGCATAGACCTCCTCTTGAGCAGTTGAGTCAGGAAATGCTGCATCAAAACAGAAATGCCTACCTCGCACTCTCTTTAACCTCAAATAATCATTTTCAGAAGCAAACTCTGTTAAATAAACCTCCTTTTGGTTAACAATTCTAACACAACTCCGGGATCCAGCCTCTTTTTCTTTCTTTGACATTGGCCTCAACCTCACAAACACAGCTATCCTGCCTTCTTGCCTTTCCTCTCCATCTCGCTGGACGGTCCCTGCTTCAGCCTGTGCACCTAATCCACCCATTGAAAGCTTCCTAACAGTCTTGACAGTTGGCCCTGCTGCTCTCTTTACTGGGCAAGAGTAAGGCCTGCTATTCTCTTTTCCCTGTCTTGGCAAAAATACGTGAACAGTTCTTTCTTTCTTCTCTGTGGTGTGATCTTCTCCTCCTTCTTGCATCGTTTCTTTCTTGGATTGGGTGGGTCCAAGTAGGTCAACAATGGGGTGGTGCGTGCCAACGACACGTGCAGGATGCTGGTTCAGCTTGTGTTGTTCGTAGAAAGCTGTGAGTGAGCGCATCTTTTCTTTGAGCTCTTGATTCGGGTTGTTCTGAAAGATCGGCGAGTGCATCTTTGCCTCATTTTGATTGATTGAAATATGAGCCTGGGTCGACAGTGGCATTTTATCGAACAACTGGAGAGCGATGCCTTAGCATGAAATGTAAGAGATTTGCAAAACCAGGGTCGTTTCTTGAGAGAGGAACTAGTTCTTCGAATGGAGTCAGATGAGATGTTCAGAAGAAGGATTTTGAGCAGCTCGATAAACAAATAATGTAAAAGAAAATTGAGAGGCGAGAGAAGGGGAGAGATTTGGGGGGTTACCGAATCGGGGGAGTTATTGTGGGAGAGATCTGAGGCGTTGAATGAGATGGAATGGACGGTGGATGCCAGGGGCGGGATCGGGTTTGAAATGGGGCGAGGTGGTAACGGTCGAAATATACTGGACTAGCTCGTAACGGTCTGTGAGAAAGGTGTCAGAGAATCTTAGCTCTCCAGTTATTTCATATATCCATTCTCCAGTTCATATTGGTGGAGAGAATAATATGGACTATTTGTAAAATGGAGGAATGCTCTATATTGAGAACTAAAGAGGAATGGGATTCACGAGCCGAATTAATTGTGCATTATTAAATGGTCCTGGAGTAAGGATCGGATCCTACTGGCTTTGATGTTGGCTCAGCAAGAGAACAAAAAGCAAATAATGGCCCCGAATTTCAGATTTTTTTTTGCAAATAAAAATATATGAAAATGGTAAGAACACCCCATTTTTGTGCTCCAATAGTCTGGATCGAATTTGAAACTCAGTCTCAGATTTTTTTTATATTTGCTAATATTAAAAAATAACAGGAAGCTAAGATCAAGTTTAAAACTCGATCCTAGATAATTTATTTATATATTGTCATACACCCGGCAGTCTTCTCGTTTATCTTCCTCCAGTAATTTCTTCAAAATTATCATTGTTATTATTACAAGAGCTTCCAACTAAAAGTATATTTTTCGATAGATCCAGTCATGATCCGTATTCACCACTCTATTCTCATCAATATTGTAAGTTTTTTCTATTTGGTTTGTTTAAAGATTTTTTCCAATTAATATTTCAATGTGAATATTGTACGACACTGATTTCGCACAAAATTTAACCCAGGTGCGTTAATAATTGTTGTTTCAACAGGTTGTTTGACTCTTTAATTTTTTTGGTCTCATACCTTCACAAAAAAATATGAAAATTAATTTAAATACTCATAATTTTATCTATTTTAAGATTTTATAGTTAGTATTTCAATATAAATATTCCACAACACTGAAATTGCATAAGACTTCATCCCGATGCATTGAAAAATGGTTGTTTAAATAGATTGCTTTGAGTTTTTGTCATATTTGATCTTACAACTACACATACATTCATAAAATTTCATAAATATTCTCCTAATAATGTCTATCAAATAATTTCATAATTAACTCTTAAATATAAATATTCTACAACCGTAATTTTTGACAAAACTTAACTCATATATATTAAAAATTATTTATTTAAACAAGTTGTTTGAGATTTTAATATATTTGGCCTCATAACTTCATATAAAATCGTGCAAATTCATATGAATAGTCCTAATTTTGTCTATAATATAGTCAAATTCATAAAAATAATTCTAGTTATATTTATTTTAATATTTTTTAATTAACACCTCAATAGGAACATTCTACGACACTAATTTTGCACAAAATTAATTTGAATACATTAAAAATGGTTGTTTAAACATGTTGTTCTAGATTTTCAACATTCTTAACCTCATAACTATGTAGAAATTAATATAAATACTACTAATTATGTCCATTTTAACTTTTTTTAATTAACACACCGATATGAACATTCTACAATATTTATTTTGCCCAAAAAATAATTTAGATGCATTAAAACTGCTGTTTAAACATCTTGTTTCAATTTTTCATCATTTGGACTCATAACTATAAGATATTCATGAAAATGGATATAAATATTTTTAATTACATCAATTTCAATATTTTTTTAATTAACACTTCAATACGTACATTCTAGACACTAATTTTACATAAAAAATAATTTGAACGCATGAAAAACTACGGTTTAAATAAGTTGTTCGAGTTTTTCATCATTTTTAGCCTCATATCTATACATAAATTCGTATAAATTCATATAAATACTCCTAAGTATGTCTATTCTAATATTTTTCAATTAACACTTCAATATAAATATTCTATAATAATAATTTTGAACAAAACATAATCCTTGTGCATTATGAATTATTATTTAAATAGGTTGTTTGAGTCTTTCAATATTTTTGGCCTTATAGTTACACATAATTTCATCATAAAAAATAATTTAAATACACCTAGTTATGTCTATTTCAAAAAATTTAATTAGCACCACAATATGAAGATACAACGATGCTGAATTTTCACTAAACTCCATCCCGGTGCATTAAAAACTATTGTTTAGATAGGTTATTTGAGTTCTTCTTCATATTTGGTCGGTAAATATAATATTTTGTGAATGTTCGTAAGATATACCTAATAATATCTATCAAATATATTTATAATTAACTCTCCATTATTATGATTCTATAACAGTGTTTTTTTTTAAATAATTTAGATGTATTAAAAATTATTGTTTAAACATGTCATTTGAGATTTTAATCATTTTTTGCCTCATAATTGCACATATATTCGTGCAAATTCATATGGATCCTATTATTAATATTTCTATTATATAAATTTTATAGTTAAATATTCAATATTAATTTTATACAACGTTAATTTTTGCTAAAAATGTAATTCAGATAAATAAAAAGTTATTGTTTTAACAAGTTGTTTCAGTTTTTCATCATTTTTGTCCTCATAACTACAAAAAATTCACGCAAATTTAAATTAATACTCCTAATTATGTTTATTTTGAGATTTTCTGATTAACACTTGAATAAGAACATTCTACGATATTAAATTTCACAAAAGTTAAAGCGGGTGCATTCAAAACTGTTGTTTAAACAAGTTGTTTGAGTTTTTAATAATTTTTTGCCACATAATTATACACAAATTCGTGAATGTTAATATAGATTATAATGTTTACCAATTAAAATTTTTAATATGAATATTCTTCGACGTAGATTTCACACAAAACTTAATACTGGTGCATTAAATACTAGTATTCGAACAAGTTGTTTGGGTCCTTTTTATCATTTTTGGCCTGATAACTACATATAAATTTGTGGTAATTAGAATAAATACTCCTCATTACGTCTGCTATAAGATATCTTGATTAACACTTCAATATAAATACTCTACGATACTAAGTTTGCACATAATTTTGTCTCGATACTACGAAAATTGTTTGTTTAAACCGGTTGTTTGAATTTTTCATCATTCTTAGCCTCATAACTATGCATAATTTTATGCAAACTCATGCCAATAGTCCTAGTAATGTCCATCAAATGTGTTTGAAATTAACTAATTATTATAATTATTCCACGGTGCTCTTTTCGCACAAAAAATATTTTTTATGCATTAATATTGTTGTCGAAACAATTTTTTGTGTCTTTGATCATAATTTTGACCTCATAAATACACATAAATTTATATAAATTCATATAGAAACTCTTAATATTATATGTTATATGTTTTCATGACTAAATGTTAAATGTGAAGATTCTACGATAATAATTTTGCACAAAACTTAATACGAAAGCATTAAAAACTGTTGTTTAAATAATTTGTTTGAGTTCTTGATCACTTTTGGTCTCATATCTATACAAAAATTCATACAAATTCAAATCAATATTCCTAATTATTTCTATTTTAAGATTTTTCAGTTAACAAATCAACGTCAATACTCTTCAACACAAATTTTACACAAAACATAATACGAATGCACCAAAACAGCTGTTTAATGAGTTTTTTTCTTATTTATGGCCTAGTAACTATACATAAATTCATGAAAATTAAATTAAACACTCCTAATTATGTCTATGATAAAAAAAATTTATTAATACTTCAATATAAATATTCTACGATATTAGTTTTGTATAAAACTAAATTTGGATGCATTAAGTACTGCTGTTTAAATAATTTATTTGAGTTTTTATTCATTTTATGCCTGATAACTATACATAAATTCATGCAAATTCACACAAAACTTAACCTTGGCGCATTAAGAACTGTTGTTTCAACAGGTTGTTTGACTCTTTAATCTTCTTTGGTCTAATAACTTCACAAGAATTTATAAAAATTAATTTAATTACTCATAATTATGTCTATTTTAAGATTTTATAGTTAGTATTTCAATATGAACCTTCTATGGCATAAAATTTGCAGAACACTTCATCCTAATGCATTAAAAAACTGTTGTTCCAACAAATTGTAAGAGTTTTCGTCATTTTCGATCTCAGAACTACACATACATTCATACAAATTTATAAGGATTTGCCGAATAATATCTATCAAATAATTTCATAATTGAGATTTGTTTTCACAATTAACTCTTCAATATAAATATTCTACGATCGTAATTTTTGACAAAACTTAACTCAAATGTATTAAAAACTTTTTGTTTAAATAAGTTGTTTGAGATTTTAATATGTTTTTGCCTCATAACTTAATATGTTTTTGCCTCAAAACGTAATTCGGATGAATTAAAAATTATTGTTTAAAAAAGTTGTTTGAGTTTTTCATCATTTTCTCCTTCATAAATACACAAAAAATCATGCAAATTCATAGAAAGACTTCCAATTATGTCTATTTTGAGATTTCCAATTAACACTTGAATATGAACATTCTTCGATATTAATTTTACATAAAAAAATTGGATGTATTTAAAACTGCTGTTTAAACATGTTGTTTGAGTTTTTCATCATTTTTGGCTTCATAACTATACAGTAATTAATGAAAACTCATAAAAAAACTTCTAGTTATGTCGATTTTTCATCACTTATGGCATCATAGCTATACAGAAATTCATAAAAATTCAAATCAATATTCATAATTGTTTCTAATTTAATATTTTTTAGTTAACAAATCATCGCCAACACTCTACGACACTAATTTTTGCACAAAAACTAGTTTTACGGATGCACCAAAACTACTGTTTACGGAGTTTTTCTTATTTTTGGCCCAGTAACTGTACATAAATTCATGAAAATTAAATTAAACACTCCTAATTATGTCTATGAAAAGATTTTTCTATTAATACTTCAATATGAATATTCTATGACATTAGTTTTGCATAAAATATAATTTGGATGCATTAAGTATTGTAGTTTAAATAAGTTGTTTGAGTTTTCATCATTTTGTGCATGATAACTATACAGAAATTCATGCAAATTCACATAAGAACTAATAGTTTTGCCTGTTTAAATATTTTTCCAATTAACACATCAATAAGAATATTTTACGACACTGATCTCGCACAAAACTTAACCCTGGCGCATTATGAACTGCTGTTTCAACAGGTTGTTTGACTCTTTAATCTTTCTTGGTCTCATAACTTCACAAAAATTTATGAAAATTAATTTAAATACTCAATTATGTCTACTTTAAGATTTTATAGTTAGTATTTCAATATGAACATTCTACGATACTGAATTTGCGCAAGACTTCATCCCGGTGCATTACAAACTGTTGTTTAAACATATTGTTTGAGTTTTTCATCATATTTGATCTCACAACTAGACATACAAACATAAAAATTCATAAAGATTCTCCTAATAATGTCTATCAAATAATTTCATAATTAACTCTTCAATATAAATATTCTACGACCGTAATTTTTTTTATAACTCAACTCATATGTATTAAAAACTATTAGTCTAAACAAGTTGTTTGAGATTTTAATATGTTTTGGCCTCATAACATCATATAAATTCATGCAAATTCATATGAATAGTCCTAATTTTGTCTATTATATAGTTTTATAGTTAACTATTCAATATGAATATTCTACGATACTAATATATTCTCAAAATTTAATTCAGATGAATTAAAAACTGTTGTTTAAACAAATTGTTTGAGTTTTTCATCATTTTCTCCTTCATAAATACACAAAAAATCATACAAATTCATAGAAGTACTTCCAATTATGTCTATTTTGAGATTTCAATTAACACTTGAATACGAACATTCTTCGATACTAATTTTGCATAAAAAATAATTCGGATGCATTAAAAACTACTGTTTAAACAGGTTGTTTGAGTTTTTCATCATTTTTGGCTTCATAACTATACAGTAATTAATGCAAATTCATAAAAAATACTTCCAGTTATGTCTATTTTAATATTTCTCAATTAGCGCCTCAATAGGAACATTCTACGACACCAATTCTGCACAAAAAATAATTCGAATGCATTAAAAACAGCTGTATAAACTTGTTATTTTAGTTTGTCATCGTTCTTAGCCTCATAACTATACAAAAACTAATGCAAATTCATATAAATACTCGTAACTATGTCTATTTTAACTTCTTTAGTTAACACACCGATATGAACATTCTACGACAATTATTTTGCCCAAAAAATAATTTAGATGCATTAAAACTGCTGTTTAAACATCTTATTTTGATTTTTCAATATTTTGGCTTCGTAACTATAAGTAATTCTTGAAAATGCTTCTAAATACTTCTAATTATATATATTTCAATATTTTTTATTTAACACTTCAATATGAACATTCTATACACTAATTTTGCACAAAAATTAATCCGGATGCATGAAAAACTGCGATTTAAATAAGTTGTTTGAGTTTTCATCATTTTTAGCCTTATATCTATACAGAAATTCGTGAAAATTCACATAATATACTCCTAAGTGTGTTTATTCTAATATTTCTCAATTAATAGTTCAATATAAATATTCTACGATAATAATTTTGAGCAAAACATAATCCTTGCGCATTATGAATTATTGTTTGAACGGGTTGTTTGAGTCTTTCAATATTTTTGGCCTTATAATTACACATAATTTCATCATAAAATTTAATTTGAATACTCTTAGTTATGTCTATTTCAAAATTTCTAATCGGCACCTCCATATGAAGATTGTTACGATGCTGAATTTGCACTAAACTCCATCCCGGCACATTAAAAACTATTATTTAGACATGTTGTTTGAGTTCTTCTTCATATTTGGTCCATAAAAACAAATATTTTGTGAATATTCGTAAGAGGTACCAAATAATGTCTATCAAATGTATTTATATATAATTAACCTTCCATTATTAAGATTCTACGACAGGATTTTTTTAATAAAAGTTAATTTAGATGTTTTAAAAACGGTTGTTTAAACATGTTGTCTGAGATTTTAATCATTTTTGGTCTCATAACTATACATATATTCGTACTAATTAATATGGCTATTGCTAATGCTTCTATTATATAAATTTCATAGTTAAATATTCAATATTATTTTTTTACAACATTAATTTTGCTAAAAACGTAATTCGGATGAATTAAAAGCTATTATTTCAACAAGTTGTTTCAGTTTTTTTTCATCATTTATGTCCTCATAACTACAATAAGTTAATGCAAATTTAAAATTAATACTCATAATTATGTTTGTTTTGAGATTTTCTGATTAACACTTGAATGTGAACATTCTACGATATTAATTTTGCACAAAACTTAAAGCGAGCGCATTCAAAACTATTGTTTAAACAAGTTGTTTGAGTTTTTAATAATCTTTGGCCTCATCATTACACACAAATTCGTGAATCTTAATATAGATGCACCTATATGTCGATTACAATGTTTTGCATATTAACAATCTCATTATGAATATTCTTCGACATTAATTTCGCACAAAACTTAATTCCGATAAATTAAAAACAAGTATTCGAATAGGTTGTTTGAGTCTTTCATCATTTTTGGCCTCATAACTACACATACATTTGTGGTAATGAAAATAAATACTCCTCGTTACGTCGCTATAAGATATCCACATTAATACTTCAATATAAACATTATGTGACACGAGGTTGCCCACAATTTTGCCTCGATACTATAAAAGTTGTTTGTTTAAACCGGTTGTATGAGTTTTTCATCATTCCGACCTCATAACTATGCATAATTTCATGCAACCTTATACTAATAGTCCTAGTAATGTCCATCAAATGTGTTCGCAATTGACTAATTATTATGATTATTCTACGATGCTCTTTTCGCACAAAAAATAATTTTTATTCATTAATACAAAGTGTTTAAACAAATTTTTTGTATCTTTGGCCTCATAAATGCACATAAATTCATGTGGATACTCCTAGTATTATATGTTATATGTTTTCTTGACTAAATGTTAAACGTGAAGATTCTACGATAATTATTTTGCACAAAACATAATACGGATGCATTAATAACTGCTATTTAAACAAGTTATTTGAGTTCTCACACTTTTGGCCTCATAGCTATATAGAAATTCATACAAATTCAAATCAATATTCCTAATTGTTTCTAATTTAATATTTTTCAGTTAACAAATCAACGCCAATACTCTACGACACTAATTTTGCACAAAACTTAACGCGGATGCATCAAAACTGCTGTTTACGGAGATTTTTCTTATTTTGGCCCAGTAGCAGTACATAAATTCATGAAAATTAAATTAAACACTCCTAATAATCTCTATGATAAGGTTTTTCTATTAATACTTCGATATGAATATTCTACGACATTAGTTTTGCATAAAACTTAATTTGGATTTATTAAGTACTGTTGTTTAAATTAGTTATTTGAGTTTTTCATCATTTTGTGCCTGATAACTATACAGAAATTCATGCAAGTTCACATAAGAATGAATAGTTTTGCCTTTAAAGATTTTGCCAATTAATACTTCAATAAGAATATTTTACGACACGATCTCGCACAAAACTTAACCCCTGGCGCATTATGAACTGTTGTTTCAATAGGTTGTTTGACTCTTTAATCTTTCTTGGTCTCATAACTTCACAAAAATTCATGAAAATTAATTTAAATACTCATAATTATGTTTAATTGAAGATTTTATAGTTAGTATTTCAATATGAACATTCTACGATACCGAATTTGCGCAGGACTTCATCCGGTGCATTAAAAACTGTTGTTTAAACAGATTGTTTGAGTTTTTCATCATATTTGATCTCACAACTAGACATACAAACATAAAAATTCGTAAATATTCTCCTAATAATGTCTATCAAATAATTTCATAATTAACACTTCAATATAAATATTCTACGACCGTAATTTTTTTTATAACTCAACTCATATGTATTAAAACTGTTTGTTTAAACAAGTTGTTTGAGATTTTAATATGTTTTGGCCTCATAACATCATATAAATTCTTGCAAATTCATATGGATAGTCCTAATTTTGTCTATTATATAGTTTTATAGTTAACTATTCAATATGAATATTCTACGATACTAATATATTCTCAAAACTTAATTCAGATGAATTAAAAATTGTTGTTTAAATAAGTTGTTTGAGTTTTTCATCATTTTCTTCTTCATAAATACACAAAAAATCATCTAAATTCATAGAAGTACTGCCAATTATGTCTATTCTGAGATTTTCAATTAACATTTGAATACGAACATTCTTCGATACTAATTTTGCTCAAAAAAATAATTCGGATGCATTAAAAACTGCTGTTTAAACAGGTTGTTTGAGTTTTCATCATTTTTGGCTTCATAACTATACAGTAATTAATGCAAATTCATAAAAACTACTTCCAGTTATGTCTATTTTAATATTTTTCAATTAGCGCCTCAATAGGAACATTCTACGACACCAATTCTGCACAAAAAATAATTCGAATACATTAAAAACAGCTGTTTAAACATGTTATTTTAGTTTGTCATCGTTCTTAGCCTCATAACTATTGCAGAAACTAATACAAATTCATATAAATACTCGTAATTATGTCTATTTTAACTTCTTTAGTTAACACGCCAATATGAATATTCTACGACACTTATTTAGCCCCAAAAAATAATTTAGATGCATTAAAACTGCTGTTTAAACATCTTGTTTTGATTTTTCATCATTTTGGCCTCGTAACTATAAGTAATTCAGGAAAATGCTTCTAAATACTTCTAATTATATATATTTCAATATTTTTCAATTAACACTTCAATATGAACATTTTATACACTAATTTTGCACAAAAATTAATCCGGATGCAT
The DNA here is from genome assembly GCA_037127355.1 of Schoenoplectus tabernaemontani. NCBI lineage: Eukaryota > Viridiplantae > Streptophyta > Magnoliopsida > Poales > Cyperaceae > Schoenoplectus > Schoenoplectus tabernaemontani. The sequence continues at coordinate 22,572,343 of CM073742.1, read as the reverse complement.
GAAAAACTGCGATTTAAATAAGTTATTTCAGTTTTTCATCATTTTTAGCCTCATATCTATACAGAAATTCATGCAAATTCACATAAATACTCCTAAGCGTGTTTATTCTAATATTTCTCAATTAACAGTTCAATATAAATATTCTACGACAATAATTTTGAGCAAAACACAATCCTTGCGCATTATGAATTATTGTTTGAACGGGTTGTTTGAGTCTTTCAATATTTTTGGCCTTATAATTACACATAGTTTCATCATAAAAATTAATTTAAATACTCCTAGTTATGTCTATTTCAAAATTTCTAATTAGCACCTCAATATGAAGATTCGACGATGCCGAATTTGCACTAAACTCCATCCCGGGACATTAAAAACTATTGTTTAGACAGGTTGTTTGAGTTGTTCTTCATATTTGGTCCATAAAATACAAATATTTTGTGAATGTTCGTAAGATGTACCTAATAATGTCTATCAAATGTTTTTATATATAATTAAACTTCCATCATTAAGATTCTATGATAGTATTGTTTTTAATAAAAGTTAATTTAGATGTATTAAAAACTGTTGTTTAAACATGTTGTCTGAGATTTTAATCATTTTTGGTCTCATAAGTGCACATATATTCGTGCTAATTCATATGGAGACTGCTAATGCTTCTATTATATAAATTTCATAGTTAAATACTCAATATTATTTTTCTACAACATTAATTTTGCTAAAAACGTAATTCGGATGAATTAAAAGCTATTATTTCAACAAGTTTAAGTTTTTTCATCATTTTTATCCTCATAACTACAAGAAGTTCATACAAATTTAAATTAATACTCATAATTATGTTTGTTTTGAGATTTTCCGATTAACACTTGAATGCGAACATTCTACGATATTAATTTTTCACAAAACATAAAGCGAGCACATTCAAAACTGTTGTTTAAACGAGTTGTTTGAGTTTTTAATAATCCAAAGCCTCATCATTACACACAAATTCATGAATCCTAATATAGATTTGTCGATTACAATGTTTTGCATATTAAAAATCTCATTATGAATATTCTTCGACATTAATTTCGCACAAAACTTAATTCCGATAAATTAAAAATAAGTATTCGAATAGGTTGTTTGAGTCTTTCATCATTTTTGGCCTCATAACTACACATACATTTGTGGTAATGAAAATAAATACTCCTCGTTACGTCTGCTATAAGATATCCACATTAATACTTCAATATAAACATTATGTGACACGAGGTTGCCCATAATTTTGCCTCGATACTATAAAAGTTGTTTGTTTAAACCGGTTGTATGAGTTTTTCATCATTCCGACCTCATAACTATGCATAATTTCATGCAACCTTATACTAATAGTCCTAGTAATGTCCATCAAATGTGTTCGCAATTGACTAATTATTATGATTATTCTACGATGCTCTTTTCGCACAAAAAATAATTTTTATTCATTAATACAGTGTTTAAACAAATTTTTTGTATCTTTGGCCTCATAAATGCACATAAATTCATGTGGATACTCCTAGTATTATATGTTATATGTTTTCTTGACTAAATGTTAAACGTGAAGATTCTACGATAATTATTTTGCACAAAACATAATACGGATGCATTAATAACTGCTATTTAAACAAGTTATTTGAGTTCTCACACTTTTGGCCTCATAGCTATATAGAAATTCATACAAATTCAAATCAATATTCCTAATTGTTTCTAATTTAATATTTTTTAGTTAACAAATCAACGCCAATACTCTACGACACTAATTTTGCACAAAACTTAACGCGGATGCATCAAAACTGCTGTTTACGGAGATTTTTTCTTATTTTGGCCCAGTAGCAGTACATAAATTCATGAAAATTAAATTAAACACTCCTAATAATCTCTATGATAAGGTTTTTCTATTAATACTTCGATATGAATATTCTACGACATTAGTTTTGCATAAAACTTAATTTGGATTTATTAAGTACTGTTGTTTAAATTAGTTATTTGAGTTTTTCATCATTTTGTGCCTGATAACTATACAGAAATTCATGCAAGTTCACATAAGAATGAATAGTTTTGCCTGTTTAAAGATTTTGCCAATTAATACTTCAATAAGAATATTTTACGACACTGATCTCGCACAAAACTTAACCCGGCGCATTATGAACTGTTGTTTCAATAGGTTGTTTGACTCTTTAATCTTTCTTGGTCTCATAACTTCACAAAAATTCATGAAAATTAATTTAAATACTCATAATTATGTTTAATTGAAGATTTTATAGTTAGTATTTCAATATGAACATTCTACGATACCGAATTTGCGCAGGACTTCATCCCGGTGCATTAAAAACTGTTGTTTAAACAGATTGTTTGAGTTTTTCATCATATTTGATCTCACAACTAGACATACAAACATAAAAATTCGTAAATATTCTCCTAATAATGTCTATCAAATAATTTCATAATTAACACTTCAATATAAATATTCTACGACCGTAATTTTTTTTATAACTCAACTCATATGTATTAAAAACTGTTTGTTTAAACAAGTTGTTTGAGATTTTAATATGTTTTGGCCTCATAACATCATATAAATTCTTGCAAATTCATATGGATAGTCCTAATTTTGTCTATTATATAGTTTTATAGTTAACTATTCAATATGAATATTCTACGATACTAATATATTCTCAAAACTTAATTCAGATGAATTAAAAATTGTTGTTTAAATAAGTTGTTTGAGTTTTTCATCATTTTCTTCTTCATAAATACACAAAAAATCATCTAAATTCATAGAAGTACTGCCAATTATGTCTATTCTGAGATTTTCAATTAACATTTGAATACGAACATTCTTCGATACTAATTTTGCACAAAAAAATAATTCGGATGCATTAAAAACTGCTGTTTAAACAGGTTGTTTGAGTTTTCATCATTTTTGGCTTCATAACTATACAGTAATTAATGCAAATTCATAAAAACTACTTCCAGTTATGTCTATTTTAATATTTTTCAATTAGCGCCTCAATAGGAACATTCTACGACACCAATTCTGCACAAAAAATAATTCGAATACATTAAAAACAGCTGTTTAAACATGTTATTTTAGTTTGTCATCGTTCTTAGCCTCATAACTATTGCAGAAACTAATACAAATTCATATAAATACTCGTAATTATGTCTATTTTAACTTCTTTAGTTAACACGCCAATATGAATATTCTACGACACTTATTTAGCCCCAAAAATAATTTAGATGCATTAAAACTGCTGTTTAAACATCTTGTTTTGATTTTTCATCATTTTGGCCTCGTAACTATAAGTAATTCAGGAAAATGCTTCTAAATACTTCTAATTATATATATTTCAATATTTTTCAATTAACACTTCAATATGAACATTTTATACACTAATTTTGCACAAAAATTAATCCGGATGCATGAAAAACTGCGATTTAAATAAGTTATTTCAGTTTTTCATCATTTTTAGCCTCATATCTATACAGAAATTCATGCAAATTCACATAAATACTCCTAAGCGTGTTTATTCTAATATTTCTCAATTAACAGTTCAATATAAATATTCTACGACAATAATTTTGAGCAAAACACAATCCTTGCGCATTATGAATTATTGTTTGAACGGGTTGTTTGAGTCTTTCAATATTTTTGGCCTTATAATTACACATAGTTTCATCATAAAAATTAATTTAAATACTCCTAGTTATGTCTATTTCAAAATTTCTAATTAGCACCTCAATATGAAGATTCGACGATGCCGAATTTGCACTAAACTCCATCCCGGGACATTAAAAACTATTGTTTAGACAGGTTGTTTGAGTTGTTCTTCATATTTGGTCCATAAAATACAAATATTTTGTGAATGTTCGTAAGATGTACCTAATAATGTCTATCAAATGTTTTTATATATAATTAAACTTCCATCATTAAGATTCTATGATAGTATTGTTTTTAATAAAAGTTAATTTAGATGTATTAAAAACTGTTGTTTAAACATGTTGTCTGAGATTTTAATCATTTTTGGTCTCATAAGTGCACATATATTCGTGCTAATTCATATGGATACTGCTAATGCTTCTATTATATAAATTTCATAGTTAAATACTCAATATTATTTTTCTACAACATTAATTTTGCTAAAAACGTAATTCGGATGAATTAAAAGCTATTATTTCAACAAGTTTAAGTTTTTTCATCATTTTTATCCTCATAACTACAAGAAGTTCATACAAATTTAAATTAATACTCATAATTATGTTTGTTTTGAGATTTTCCGATTAACACTTGAATGCGAACATTCTACGATATTAATTTTTCACAAAACATAAAGCGAGCACATTCAAAACTGTTGTTTAAACGAGTTGTTTGAGTTTTTAATAATCCAAAGCCTCATCATTACACACAAATTCATGAATCCTAATATAGATTTGTCGATTACAATGTTTTGCATATTAAAAATCTCATTATGAATATTCTTCGACATTAATTTCGCACAAAACTTAATTCCGATAAATTAAAAATAAGTATTCGAATAGGTTGTTTGAGTCTTTCATCATTTTTGGCCTCATAACTACACATACATTTGTGGTAATGAAAATAAATACTCCTCGTTACGTCTGCTATAAGATATCCACATTAATACTTCAATATAAACATTATGTGACACGAGGTTGCCCATAATTTTGCCTCGATACTATAAAAGTTGTTTGTTTAAACCGGTTGTATGAGTTTTTCATCATTCCTGACCTCATAACTATGCATAATTTCATGCAACCTTATACTAATAGTCCTAGTAATGTCCATCAAATGTGTTCGCAATTGACTAATTATTATGATTATTCTACGATGCTCTTTTCGCACAAAAAATAATTTTTATTCATTAATACAGTGTTTAAACAAATTTTTTGTATCTTTGGCCTCATAAATGCACATAAATTCATGTGGATACTCCTAGTATTATATGTTATATGTTTTCTTGACTAAATGTTAAACGTGAAGATTCTACGATAATTATTTTGCACAAAACATAATACGGATGCATTAATAACTGCTATTTAAACAAGTTATTTGAGTTCTCACACTTTTGGCCTCATAGCTATATAGAAATTCATACAAATTCAAATCAATATTCCTAATTGTTTCTAATTTAATATTTTTAGTTAACAAATCAACGCCAATACTCTACGACACTAATTTTGCACAAAACTTAACGCGGATGCATCAAAACTGCTGTTTACGGAGATTTTTTCTTATTTTGGCCCAGTAGCAGTACATAAATTCATGAAAATTAAATTAAACACTCCTAATAATCTCTATGATAAGGTTTTTCTATTAATACTTCGATATGAATATTCTACGACATTAGTTTTGCATAAAACTTAATTTGGATTTATTAAGTACTGTTGTTTAAATTAGTTATTTGAGTTTTTCATCATTTTGTGCCTGATAACTATACAGAAATTCATGCAAGTTCACATAAGAATGAATAGTTTTGCCTGTTTAAAGATTTTGCCAATTAATACTTCAATAAGAATATTTTACGACACTGATCTCGCACAAAACTTAACCCTGGCGCATTATGAACTGTTGTTTCAATAGGTTGTTTGACTCTTTAATCTTTCTTGGTCTCATAACTTCACAAAAATTCATGAAAATTAATTTAAATACTCATAATTATGTTTAATTGAAGATTTTATAGTTAGTATTTCAATATGAACATTCTACGATACCGAATTTGCGCAGGACTTCATCCCGGTGCATTAAAAACTGTTGTTTAAACAGATTGTTTGAGTTTTTCATCATATTTGATCTCACAACTAGACATACAAACATAAAAATTCGTAAATATTCTCCTAATAATGTCTATCAAATAATTTCATAATTAACACTTCAATATAAATATTCTACGACCGTAATTTTTTTTATAACTCAACTCATATGTATTAAAAACTGTTTGTTTAAACAAGTTGTTTGAGATTTTAATATGTTTTGGCCTCATAACATCATATAAATTCTTGCAAATTCATATGGATAGTCCTAATTTTGTCTATTATATAGTTTTATAGTTAACTATTCAATATGAATATTCTACGATACTAATATATTCTCAAAACTTAATTCAGATGAATTAAAAATTGTTGTTTAAATAAGTTGTTTGAGTTTTTCATCATTTTCTTCTTCATAAATACACAAAAAATCATCTAAATTCATAGAAGTACTGCCAATTATGTCTATTCTGAGATTTTCAATTAACATTTGAATACGAACATTCTTCGATACTAATTTTGCACAAAAAAATAATTCGGATGCATTAAAAACTGCTGTTTAAACAGGTTGTTTGAGTTTTCATCATTTTTGGCTTCATAACTATACAGTAATTAATGCAAATTCATAAAAACTACTTCCAGTTATGTCTATTTTAATATTTTTCAATTAGCGCCTCAATAGGAACATTCTACGACACCAATTCTGCACAAAAAATAATTCGAATACATTAAAAACAGCTGTTTAAACATGTTATTTTAGTTTGTCATCGTTCTTAGCCTCATAACTATTGCAGAAACTAATACAAATTCATATAAATACTCGTAATTATGTCTATTTTAACTTCTTTAGTTAACACGCCAATATGAATATTCTACGACACTTATTTAGCCCCAAAAAATAATTTAGATGCATTAAAACTGCTGTTTAAACATCTTGTTTTGATTTTTCATCATTTTGGCCTCGTAACTATAAGTAATTCAGGAAAATGCTTCTAAATACTTCTAATTATATATATTTCAATATTTTTCAATTAACACTTCAATATGAACATTTTATACACTAATTTTGCACAAAAATTAATCCGGATGCATGAAAAACTGCGATTTAAATAAGTTATTTCAGTTTTTCATCATTTTTAGCCTCATATCTATACAGAAATTCATGCAAATTCACATAAATACTCCTAAGCGTGTTTATTCTAATATTTCTCAATTAACAGTTCAATATAAATATTCTACGACAATAATTTTGAGCAAAACACAATCCTTGCGCATTATGAATTATTGTTTGAACGGGTTGTTTGAGTCTTTCAATATTTTTGGCCTTATAATTACACATAGTTTCATCATAAAAATTAATTTAAATACTCCTAGTTATGTCTATTTCAAAATTTCTAATTAGCACCTCAATATGAAGATTCGACGATGCCGAATTTGCACTAAACTCCATCCCGGGACATTAAAAACTATTGTTTAGACAGGTTGTTTGAGTTGTTCTTCATATTTGGTCCATAAAATACAAATATTTTGTGAATGTTCGTAAGATGTACCTAATAATGTCTATCAAATGTTTTTATATATAATTAAACTTCCATCATTAAGATTCTATGATAGTATTGTTTTTAATAAAAGTTAATTTAGATGTATTAAAAACTGTTGTTTAAACATGTTGTCTGAGATTTTAATCATTTTTGGTCTCATAAGTGCACATATATTCGTGCTAATTCATATGGATACTGCTAATGCTTCTATTATATAAATTTCATAGTTAAATACTCAATATTATTTTTCTACAACATTAATTTTGCTAAAAACGTAATTCGGATGAATTAAAAGCTATTATTTCAACAAGTTTAAGTTTTTTCATCATTTTTATCCTCATAACTACAAGAAGTTCATACAAATTTAAATTAATACTCATAATTATGTTTGTTTTGAGATTTTCCGATTAACACTTGAATGCGAACATTCTACGATATTAATTTTTCACAAAACATAAAGCGAGCACATTCAAAACTGTTGTTTAAACGAGTTGTTTGAGTTTTTAATAATCCAAAGCCTCATCATTACACACAAATTCATGAATCCTAATATAGATTTGTCGATTACAATGTTTTGCATATTAAAAATCTCATTATGAATATTCTTCGACATTAATTTCGCACAAAACTTAATTCCGATAAATTAAAAATAAGTATTCGAATAGGTTGTTTGAGTCTTTCATCATTTTTGGCCTCATAACTACACATACATTTGTGGTAATGAAAATAAATACTCCTCGTTACGTCTGATATAAGATATCCACATTAATACTTCAATATAAACATTATGTGACACGAGGTTGCCCATAATTTTGCCTCGATACTATAAAAGTTGTTTGTTTAAACCGGTTGTATGAGTTTTCATCATTCCTGACCTCATAACTATGCATAATTTCATGCAACCTTATACTAATAGTCCTAGTAATGTCCATCAAATGTGTTCGTAATTGACTAATTATTATGATTATTCTACGATGCTCTTTTCGCACAAAAAATAATTTTTATTCATTAATACAGTGTTTAAACAAATTTTTTGTATCTTTGGCCTCATAAATGCACATAAATTCATGTGGATACTCCTAGTATTATATCGGTTATATGTTTTCATTGACTAAATGTTAAACGTGAAGATTCTACGATAATTATTTTGCACAAAACATAATACGGATGCATTAATAACTGCTATTTAAACAAGTTATTTGAGTTCTCACACTTTTGGCCTCATAGCTATATAGAAATTCATACAAATTCAAATCAATATTCCTAATTGTTTCTAATTTAATATTTTTCAGTTAACAAATCAACGCCAATACTCTACGACACTAATTTTGCACAAAACTTAACGCGGATGCATCAAAACTGCTGTTTACGGAGATTTTTTCTTATTTTGGCCCGGTAGCAGTACATAAATTCATGAAAATTAAATTAAACACTCCTAATAATCTCTATGATAAGGTTTTTCTATTAATACTTCGATATGAATATTCTACGACATTAGTTTTGCATAAAACTTAATTTGGATTTATTAAGTACTGTTGTTTAAATTAGTTATTTGAGTTTTTCATCATTTTGTGCCTGATAACTATACAGAAATTCATGCAAGTTCACATAAGAATGAATAGTTTTGCCTGTTTAAAGATTTTGCCAATTAATACTTCAATAAGAATATTTTACGACACTGATCTCGCACAAAACTTAACCCTGGCGCATTATGAACTGTTGTTTCAATAGGTTGTTTGACTCTTTAATCTTTCTTGGTCTCATAACTTCACAAAAATTCATGAAAATTAATTTAAATACTCATAATTATGTTTAATTGAAGATTTTATAGTTAGTATTTCAATATGAACATTCTACGATACCGAATTTGCGCAGGACTTCATCCCGGTGCATTAAAAACTGTTGTTTAAACAGATTGTTTGAGTTTTTCATCATATTTGATCTCACAACTAGACATACAAACATAAAAATTCATAAAGATTCTCCTAATAATGTCTATCAAATAATTTCATAATTAACACTTCAATATAAATATTCTACGACCGTAATTTTTTTTATAACTCAACTCATATGTATTAAAAACTGTTTGTTTAAACAAGTTGTTTGAGATTTTAATATGTTTTGGCCTCATAACATCATATAAATTCATGCAAATTCATATGGATAGTCCTAATTTTGTCTATTATATAGTTTTATAGTTAACTATTCAATATGAATATTCTACGATACTAATATATTCTCAAAACTTAATTCAGATGAATTAAAAATTGTTGTTTAAATAAGTTGTTTGAGTTTTTCATCATTTTCTTCTTCATAAATACACAAAAAATCATCTAAATTCATAGAAGTACTGCCAATTATGTCTATTCTGAGATTTTCAATTAACATTTGAATACGAACATTCTTCGATACTAATTTTGCACAAAAAAATAATTCGGATGCATTAAAAACTGCTGTTTAAACAGGTTGTTTGAGTTTTCATCATTTTTGGCTTCATAACTATACAGTAATTAATGCAAATTCATAAAAACTACTTCCAGTTATGTCTATTTTAATATTTTTCAATTAGCGCCTCAATAGGAACATTCTACGACACCAATTCTGCACAAAAAATAATTCGAATACATTAAAAACAGCTGTTTAAACATGTTATTTTAGTTTGTCATCGTTCTTAGCCTCATAACTATTGCAGAAACTAATGCAAATTCATATAAATACTCGTAATTATGTCTATTTTAACTTCTTTAGTTAACACGCCAATATGAATATTCTACGACACTTATTTAGCCCCAAAAAATAATTTAGATGCATTAAAACTGCTGTTTAAACATCTTGTTTTGATTTTTCATCATTTTGGCCTCGTAACTATAAGTAATTCATGAAAATGCTTCTAAATACTTCTAATTATATATATTTCAATATTTTTCAATTAACACTTCAATATGAACATTTTATACACTAATTTTGCACAAAAATTAATCCGGATGCATGAAAAACTGCGATTTAAATAAGTCATTTCAGTTTTTCATCATTTTTAGCCTCATATCTATACAGAAATTCATGCAAATTCACATAAATACTCCTAAGCGTGTTTATTCTAATATTTCTCAATTAACAGTTCAATATAAATATTCTACGACAATAATTTTGAGCAAAACACAATCCTTGCGCATTATGAATTATTGTTTGAACGGGTTGTTTGAGTCTTTCAATATTTTTGGCCTTATAATTACACATAGTTTCATCATAAAAATTAATTTAAATACTCCTAGTTATGTCTATTTCAAAATTTCTAATTAGCACCTCAATATGAAGATTCGCGATGCCGAATTTGCACTAAACTCCATCCCGGGACATTAAAAACTATTGTTTAGACAGGTTGTTTGAGTTGTTCTTCATATTTGGTCCATAAAATACAAATATTTTGTGAATGTTCGTAAGATGTACCTAATAATGTCTATCAAATGTTTTTATATATAATTAACCTTCCATCATTAAGATTCTATGACAGTATTTTTTTTAATAAAAGTTAATTTAGATGTATTAAAAACTGTTGTTTAAACATGTTGTCTGAGATTTTAATCATTTTTGGTCTCATAAGTGCACATATATTCGTGCTAATTCATATGGATACTGCTAATGCTTCTATTATATAAATTTCATAGTTAAATATTCAATATTATTTTTCTACAACATTAATTTTGCTAAAAACGTAATTCGGATGAATTAAAAGCTATTATTTCAACAAGTTTCAGTTTTTTCATCATTTTTATCCTCATAACTACAAGAAGTTCATACAAATTTAAATTAATACTCATAATTATGTTTGTTTTGAGATTTTCCGATTAACACTTGAATGCGAACATTCTACGATATTAATTTTGCACAAAACATAAAGCGAGCACATTCAAAACTGTTGTTTAAACGAGTTGTTTGAGTTTTTAATAATCCAAAGCCTCATCATTACACACAAATTCATGAATCCTAATATAGATATGTCGATTACAATGTTTTGCATATTAACAATCTCATTATGAATATTCTTCGACACTAATTTCACACAAAACTTAATGCCGATGCATTAAAAACTAGTATCCTAACACGTTGTTTGAGTCTTTCATCAATTTTGTCCTGATAACTAAACATAAATTTGTGTTAATTAAAATAAATGCTACTCGTTACGTCTGATATAAGTTATTCTAATTAATACTTCAATATAAACATTCTACGACACCGAGGTTGCACTCAATTTTGCCTCGATACTATAAAAAGTGTTTGTTTAAACCGGTTGTATGAGTTCTTCATCATTCCTGACCTCATAACTATGCATAATTTCGTGCAAGCTCATACCAATAGTCCTAGTAATGTCCATCAAATGTGTTCGTAATTAACTAATTATTATGATTATTCTACGATGCTCTTTTCGCACAAAAATTAATTTTTATGCATTAATACAGTGTTTAAACAATTTTTTTGTGTCTTTGGCCTCATAAATGCACATAAATTCATATGGATACTCCTAGTATTATCGGTTATATGTTTTCATTACTAAATATTAAATGTGAAGATTCTACGATAGTAATTTTGCACAAAACTTAATACGGATGCATTAATAACTTCTGTTTAAACAAGTTATTTGAGTTCTTCATCACTTTTGGCCTCATAGCTATATAGAAATTCATACAAATTCAAATCAATATTCCTAATTGTTTCTAATTTAATATTTTTCAGTTAACAAATCAACGCCAATACTCTACGACACTAATTTTGCACAAAACTTAACGCGGATTCATCAAAACTGCTGTTTACGGAGATTTTTTCTTACTTTGGCCCGGTAGCAGTACATAAATTCATGAAAATTAAATTAAACACTCCTAATTATGTCTATGATAAGGTTTTTCTATTAATACTTCGATATGAATATTCTACGACATTAGTTTTGCATAAAACTTAATTTGGATTTATTAAGTACTGTTGTTTAAATTAGTTATTTGAGTTTTTCATCATTTTGTGCCTGATAACTATACAGAAATTCATGCAAGTTCACATAAGAACGAATAGTTTTGCCTGTTTAAAGATTTTGCCAATTAATACTTCAATAAGAATATTTTACGACACTGATCTCGCACAAAACTTAACCCTGGCGCATTATGAACTGTTGTTTCAATAGGTTGTTTGACTCTTTAATCTTTCTTGGTCTCATAACTTCACAAAAATTCATGAAAATTAATTTAAATACTCATAATTATGTTTAATTGAAGATTTTATAGTTAGTATTTCAATATGAACATTCTACGATACCGAATTTGCGCAGGACTTCATCCCGGTGCATTAAAAACTGTTGTTTAAACAGATTGTTTGAGTTTTTCATCATATTTGATCTCACAACTAGACATACAAACATAAAAATTCATAAAGATTCTCCTAATAATGTCTATCAAATAATTTCATAATTAACTCTTCAATATAAATATTCTACGACCGTAATTTTTTTTATAACTCAACTCATATGTATTAAAAACTGTTTGTCTAAACAAGTTGTTTGAGATTTTAATATGTTTTGGCCTCATAACATCATATAAATTCATGCAAATTCATATGGATAGTCCTAATTTTGTCTATTATATAGTTTTATAGTTAACTATTCAATATGAATATTCTACGATACTAATATATTCTCAAAACTTAATTCAGATGAATTAAAAATTGTTGTTTAAATAAGTTGTTTGAGTTTTTCATCATTTTCTTCTTCATAAATACACAAAAAATCATCTAAATTCATAGAAGTACTGCCAATTATGTCTATTCTGAGATTTTCAATTAACATTTGAATACGAACATTCTTCGATACTAATTTTGCACAAAAAAATAATTCGGATGCATTAAAAACTGCTGTTTAAACAGGTTGTTTGAGTTTTCATCATTTTTGGCTTCATAACTATACAGTAATTAATGCAAATTCATAAAAACTACTTCCAGTTATGTCTATTTTAATATTTTTCAATTAGCGCCTCAATAGGAACATTCTACGACACCAATTCTGCACAAAAATAATTCGAATACATTAAAAACAGCTGTTTAAACATGTTATTTTAGTTTGTCATCGTTCTTAGCCTCATAACTATTGCAGAAACTAATGCAAATTCATATAAATACTCGTAATTATGTCTATTTTAACTTCTTTAGTTAACACGCCAATATGAATATTCTACGACACTTATTTAGCCCCAAAAAATAATTTAGATGCATTAAAACTGCTGTTTAAACATCTTGTTTTGATTTTTCATCATTTTGGCCTCGTAACTATAAGTAATTCATGAAAATGCTTCTAAATACTTCTAATTATATATATTTCAATATTTTTCAATTAACACTTCAATATGAACATTTTATACACTAATTTTGCACAAAAATTAATCCGGATGCATGAAAAACTGCGATTTAAATAAGTTGTTTCAGTTTTTCATCATTTTTAGCCTCATATCTATACAGAAATTCATGCAAATTCACATAAATACTCCTAAGCGTGTTTATTCTAATATTTCTCAATTAACAGTTCAATATAAATATTCTACGACAATAATTTTGAGCAAAACACAATCCTTGCGCATTATGAATTATTGTTTGAACGGGTTGTTTGAGTCTTTCAATATTTTTGGCCTTATAATTACACATAGTTTCATCATAAAAATTAATTTAAATACTCCTAGTTATGTCTATTTCAAAATTTCTAATTAGCACCTCAATATGAAGATTCGACGATGCCGAATTTGCACTAAACTCCATCCCGGGACATTAAAAACTATTGTTTAGACAGGTTGTTTGAGTTGTTCTTCATATTTGGTCCATAAAATACAAATATTTTGTGAATGTTCGTAAGATGTACCTAATAATGTCTATCAAATGTTTTTATATATAATTAACCTTCCATCATTAAGATTCTATGACAGTATTTTTTTTAATAAAAGTTAATTTAGATGTATTAAAAACTGTTGTTTAAACATGTTGTCTGAGATTTTAATCATTTTTGGTCTCATAAGTGCACATATATTCGTGCTAATTCATATGGATACTGCTAATGCTTCTATTATATAAATTTCATAGTTAAATATTCAATATTATTTTTCTACAACATTAATTTTGCTAAAAACGTAATTCGGATGAATTAAAAGCTATTATTTCAACAAGTTTCAGTTTTTTCATCATTTTTATCCTCATAACTACAAGAAGTTCATACAAATTTAAATTAATACTCATAATTATGTTTGTTTTGAGATTTTCCGATTAACACTTGAATGCGAACATTCTACGATATTAATTTTGCACAAAACATAAAGCGAGCACATTCAAAACTGTTGTTTAAACGAGTTGTTTGAGTTTTTAATAATCCAAAGCCTCATCATTACACACAAATTCATGAATCCTAATATAGATATGTCGATTACAATGTTTTGCATATTAACAATCTCATTATGAATATTCTTCGACACTAATTTCACACAAAACTTAATGCCGATGCATTAAAAACTAGTATCCTAACACGTTGTTTGAGTCTTTCATCAATTTTGTCCTGATAACTAAACATAAATTTGTGTTAATTAAAATAAATGCTACTCGTTACGTCTGATATAAGTTATTCTAATTAATACTTCAATATAAACATTCTACGACACCGAGGTTGCACTCAATTTTGCCTCGATACTATAAAAAGTGTTTGTTTAAACCGGTTGTATGAGTTCTTCATCATTCCGACCTCATAACTATGCATAATTTCGTGCAAGCTCATACCAATAGTCCTAGTAATGTCCATCAAATGTGTTCGTAATTAACTAATTATTATGATTATTCTACGATGCTCTTTTCGCACAAAAATTAATTTTTATGCATTAATACAGTGTTTAAACAATTTTTTTGTGTCTTTGGCCTCATAAATGCACATAAATTCATATGGATACTCCTAGTATTATCGGTTATATGTTTTCATTACTAAATATTAAATGTGAAGATTCTACGATAGTAATTTTGCACAAAACTTAATACGGATGCATTAATAACTTCTGTTTAAACAAGTTATTTGAGTTCTTCATCACTTTTGGCCTCATAGCTATATAGAAATTCATACAAATTCAAATCAATATTCCTAATTGTTTCTAATTTAATATTTTTCAGTTAACAAATCAACGCCAATACTCTACGACACTAATTTTGCACAAAACTTAACGCGGATTCATCAAAACTGCTGTTTACGGAGATTTTTTCTTACTTTGGCCCGTAGCAGTACATAAATTCATGAAAATTAAATTAAACACTCCTAATTATGTCTATGATAAGGTTTTTCTATTAATACTTCGATATGAATATTCTACGACATTAGTTTTGCATAAAACTTAATTTGGATTTATTAAGTACTGTTGTTTAAATTAGTTATTTGAGTTTTTCATCATTTTGTGCCGATAACTATACAGAAATTCATGCAAGTTCACATAAGAACGAATAGTTTTGCCTGTTTAAAGATTTTGCCAATTAATACTTCAATAAGAATATTTTACGACACTGATCTCGCACAAAACTTAACCCCGGCGCATTATGAACTGTTGTTTCAATAGGTTGTTTGACTCTTTAATCTTTCTTGGTCTCATAACTTCACAAAAATTCATGAAAATTAATTTAAATACTCATAATTATGTTTAATTGAAGATTTTATAGTTAGTATTTCAATATGAACATTCTACGATACCGAATTTGCGCAGTAGACTTCATCCGGTGCATTAAAAACTGTTGTTTAAACAGATTGTTTGAGTTTTTCATCATATTTGATCTCACAACTAGACATACAAACATAAAAATTCATAAAGATTCTCCTAATAATGTCTATCAAATAATTTCATAATTAACTCTTCAATATAAATATTCTACGACCGTAATTTTTTTTATAACTCAACTCATATGTATTAAAAACTGTTTGTCTAAACAAGTTGTTTGAGATTTTAATATGTTTTGGCCTCATAACATCATATAAATTCATGCAAATTCATATGGATAGTCCTAATTTTGTCTATTATATAGTTTTATAGTTAACTATTCAATATGAATATTCTACGATACTAATATATTCTCAAAACTTAATTCAGATGAATTAAAAATTGTTGTTTAAATAAGTTGTTTGAGTTTTTCATCATTTTCTTCTTCATAAATACACAAAAAATCATCTAAATTCATAGAAGTACTGCCAATTATGTCTATTCTGAGATTTTCAATTAACATTTGAATACGAACATTCTTCGATACTAATTTTGCACAAAAAAATAATTCGGATGCATTAAAAACTGCTGTTTAAACAGGTTGTTTGAGTTTTCATCATTTTTGGCTTCATAACTATACAGTAATTAATGCAAATTCATAAAAACTACTTCCAGTTATGTCTATTTTAATATTTTTCAATTAGCGCCTCAATAGGAACATTCTACGACACCAATTCTGCACAAAAAATAATTCGAATACATTAAAAACAGCTGTTTAAACATGTTATTTTAGTTTGTCATCGTTCTTAGCCTCATAACTATTGCAGAAACTAATGCAAATTCATATAAATACTCGTAATTATGTCTATTTTAACTTCTTTAGTTAACACGCCAATATGAATATTCTACGACACTTATTTAGCCCCAAAAAATAATTTAGATGCATTAAAACTGCTGTTTAAACATCTTGTTTTGATTTTTCATCATTTTGGCCTCGTAACTATAAGTAATTCATGAAAATGCTTCTAAATACTTCTAATTATATATATTTCAATATTTTTCAATTAACACTTCAATATGAACATTTTATACACTAATTTTGCACAAAAATTAATCCGGATGCATGAAAAACTGCGATTTAAATAAGTTGTTTCAGTTTTTCATCATTTTTAGCCTCATATCTATACAGAAATTCATGCAAATTCACATAAATACTCCTAAGCGTGTTTATTCTAATATTTCTCAATTAACAGTTCAATATAAATATTCTACGACAATAATTTTGAGCAAAACACAATCCTTGCGCATTATGAATTATTGTTTGAACGGGTTGTTTGAGTCTTTCAATATTTTTGGCCTTATAATTACACATAGTTTCATCATAAAAATTAATTTAAATACTCCTAGTTATGTCTATTTCAAAATTTCTAATTAGCACCTCAATATGAAGATTCGACGATGCCGAATTTGCACTAAACTCCATCCCGGGACATTAAAAACTATTGTTTAGACAGGTTGTTTGAGTTGTTCTTCATATTTGGTCCATAAAATACAAATATTTTGTGAATGTTCGTAAGATGTACCTAATAATGTCTATCAAATGTTTTTATATATAATTAACCTTCCATCATTAAGATTCTATGACAGTATTTTTTTTAATAAAAGTTAATTTAGATGTATTAAAAACTGTTGTTTAAACATGTTGTCTGAGATTTTAATCATTTTTGGTCTCATAAGTGCACATATATTCGTGCTAATTCATATGGATACTGCTAATGCTTCTATTATATAAATTTCATAGTTAAATATTCAATATTATTTTTCTACAACATTAATTTTGCTAAAAACGTAATTCGGATGAATTAAAAGCTATTATTTCAACAAGTTTCAGTTTTTTCATCATTTTTATCCTCATAACTACAAGAAGTTCATACAAATTTAAATTAATACTCATAATTATGTTTGTTTTGAGATTTTCCGATTAACACTTGAATGCGAACATTCTACGATATTAATTTTGCACAAAACATAAAGCGAGCACATTCAAAACTGTTGTTTAAACGAGTTGTTTGAGTTTTTAATAATCCAAAGCCTCATCATTACACACAAATTCATGAATCCTAATATAGATATGTCGATTACAATGTTTTGCATATTAACAATCTCATTATGAATATTCTTCGACACTAATTTCACACAAAACTTAATGCCGATGCATTAAAAACTAGTATCCTAACATGTTGTTTGAGTCTTTCATCAATTTTGTCCTGATAACTAAACATAAATTTGTGTTAATTAAAATAAATGCTACTCGTTACGTCTGATATAAGTTATTCTAATTAATACTTCAATATAAACATTCTACGACACCGAGGTTGCACTCAATTTTGCCTCGATACTATAAAAAGTGTTTGTTTAAACCGGTTGTATGAGTTCTTCATCATTCCTGACCTCATAACTATGCATAATTTCGTGCAAGCTCATACCAATAGTCCTAGTAATGTCCATCAAATGTGTTCGTAATTAACTAATTATTATGATTATTCTACGATGCTCTTTTCGGACAAAAATTAATTTTTATGCATTAATACAGTGTTTAAACAATTTTTGTGTGTCTTTGGTCTCATAAATGCACATAAATTCATATGGATACTCCTAGTATTATCGGTTATATGTTTTCATGACTAAATATTAAATGTGAAGATTCTACGATAGTAATTTTGCACAAAACTTAATACGGATGCATTAATAACTTCTGTTTAAACAAGTTATTTGAGTTCTTCATCACTTTTGGCCTCATAGCTATATAGAAATTCATACAAATTCAAATCAATATTCCTAATTGTTTCTAATTTAATATTTTTCAGTTAAAAAATCAACGCCAATACTCTACGACACTAATTTTGCACAAAACTTAACGCGGATTCATCAAAACTGCTGTTACGGAGATTTTTTCTTACTTTGGCCCGGTAGCAGTACATAAATTCATGAAAATTAAATTAAACACTCCTAATTATGTCTATGATAAGGTTTTTCTATTAATACTTCGATATGAATATTCTACGACATTAGTTTTGCATAAAACTTAATTTGGATTTATTAAGTACTGTTGTTTAAATTAGTTATTTGAGTTTTTCATCATTTTGTGCCTGATAACTATACAGAAATTCATGCAAGTTCACAAAGAACGAATAGTTTTGCCTGTTTAAAGATTTTGCCAATTAATACTTCAATAAGAATATTTTACGACACTGATCTCGCACAAAACTTAACCACGGCGCATTATGAACTCGTTGTTTCAATAGGTTGTTTGACTCTTTAATCTTTCTTGGTCTCATAACTTCACAAAAATTCATGAAAATTAATTTAAATACTCATAATTATGTTTAATTGAAGATTTTATAGTTAGTATTTCAATATGAACATTCTACGATACTGAATTTGCGCAAGACTTCGTTCTGGTGCATTAAAAACTGTTGTTTAAACAGATTGTTTGAGTTTTTCATCATATTTGATCTCACAACTAGACATACAAACATAAAAATTCGTAAAGATTCCCTAATAATGTCTATCAAATAATTTCATAATTAACTCTTCAATATAAATATTCTACGACCGTAATTTTTGTTAAAACTCAACTCATATGTATTAAAAACTGTTTGTTTAAACAAGTTGTTTGAGATTTTAATATGTTTTGGCCTCATAACTTCATATAAATTCGTTCAAATTAATATGGATAGTCCTCATTTTGTCTATTATATAGTTTTATAGTTAACTATTCAATATGAATATTCTACGATACTAATATATTCTCAAAACTTAATTCAGATGAATTAAAAACTATTTTTTAAACAAGTTGTTTGAGTTTTTCATCATTTTCTCCTTCATAAATACACAAAAAATCATGCAAATTCATAGAAGTACTTCCAATTATGTCTATTCTGAGATTTTCAATTAACACATGAATATGAACATTCTTCGATACTAATTTTGCACAAAAAATAATTCGGATGCATTAAAAACTGCTGTTTAAACAGGTTGATTGAGTTTTTCATCATTTTTGGCTTCATAACTATAAAGTAATTATGCAAATTCATAAAAACTACTTCCAGTTATGTATATTTTAATATTTTTCAATTAGCGCCTGAAATAGGAACAATCTACGACACCAATTCTGCACAAAAAATAATTCAAATGCATTAAAAACAGCTGTTTAAACATGTTATTTTAGTTTGTCATCGTTCTTAGCCTCATAACTATTGCAGAAACTAATGCAAATTCATATAAATACTCGTAACTATGTCTATTTTAACTTCTTTAGTTAACACGCCGATATGAACATTCTACGATACTTATTTGCCCCAAAAAAATTTAGATGCATTAAAACTGTTGTTTAAACATCATGTTTTGATTTTTCATCATTTTGGCTTCATAACTATAAGTAATTCAGGAAAATGCTTCTAAATACTTCTAATAATATATAGTTCAATATTTTTCAATTAACACTTCAATATGAACATATACACTAATTTTGCACAAAAATTAATCCGGATGCATGAAAAACTGCGATTTAAATAAGTTGTTTGAGTTTTTCATCATTTTTACCCTCATATCTATACAGAAATTCGTGCAAATTCACATAAATACTCCTAAGCGTGTTTATTCTAATATTTCCCAATTAAGAGTTCAATATAAATATTCTACGACAATAATTTTGAGCAAATCATAATCCTTGCGCATTATGAATAATTGTTTGAACGGGTTGTTTGAGTTTTTCAATATTTTTGGCCTTATAATTACTCATAATTTCATCATAAAAATTAATTTAAATACTCCTAGTTATGTCTATTTCAAAATTTCTAATTAGCACCTCAATATGAAGATTGAACGATGCTGAATTTGCACTAAACTCCATCCCGGGACATTAAAAACTATTGTTTAGACAGGTTGTTTGAGTTGTTCTTCATATTTGGTCCATAAATACAAATATTTTGTGAATGTTCGTAAGATGTACCTAATAATATCTATTAAATGTATTTATATATAATTAACCTTCCATCATTTAGATTCTATGACAGTATTTTTTTTTAATAAAAGTTAATTTAGATGTATTAAAAACTGTTGTTTAAACATGTTGTCTTAGTTTTTAATCATTTTTGGTCTCATAAGTGCACATATATTCGTGCTAATTCATATGGATACTGCTAATGCTTCTATTATATAAATTTCATAGTTAAATATTCAATATTATTTTTCTACAACATTAATTTTGCTAAAAACGTAATTCGGATGAATTAAAAGCTATTATTTCAACAAGTTTCAGTTTTTTCATCATTTTTATCCTCATAACTACAAGAAGTTCATACAAATTTAAATTAATACTCATAATTATGTTTGTTTTGAGATTTTCCGATTAACACTTGAATGCGAACATTCTACGATATTAATTTTGCACAAAACATAAAGCGAGCACATTCAAAACTGTTGTTTAAACATGTTGTCTGAGATTTTAATCATTTTTGGTCTCATAACTGCACATATATTCGTGCTAATTCATATGGCTACTGCTAATGCTTCTATTATATAAATTTCATAGTTAAATATTCAATATTATTTTTCTACAACATTAATTTTGCTAAAAACGTAATTCAGATGAATTAAAAGCTATTATTTCAATAAGTTTCAGTTTTTTCATCATTTTTATCCTCATAACTACAAGAAGTTCATACAAATTTAAATTAATACTCATAATTATGTTTGTTTTGAGATTTTCCGATTAACACTTGAATGCGAACATTCTACGATATTAATTTTGCACAAAACATAAAGCGAGCACATTCAAAACTCTGTTGTTTAAACGAGTTGTTTGAGTTTTTAATAATCCAAAGCCTCATCATTACACACAAATTCATGAATCCTAATATAGATATGTCGATTACAATGTTTTGCATATTAACAATCTCATTATGAATATTCTTCGACACTAATTTCACACAAAACTTAATGCCGATGCATTAAAAACTAGTATCCTAACATGTTGTTTGAGTCTTTCATCAATTTTGTCCTGATAACTAAACATAAATTTGTGTTAATTAAAATAAATGCTACTCGTTACGTCCGATATAAGTTATTCTAATTAATACTTCAATATAAACATTCTACGACACCGAGGTTGCACTCAATTTTGCCTCGATACTATAAAAAGTGTTTGTTTAAATAGGTTGTATGAGTTCTTCATCATTCCCGACCTCATAACTATGCATAATTTCGTGCAAGCTCATACCAATAGTCCTAGTAATGTCCATCAAATGTGTTCGTAATTAACTAATTATTATGATTATTCTACGATGCTCTTTTCGCACAAAAATTAATTTTTATGCATTAATACAGTGTTTAAACAATTTTTTTGTGTCTTTGGCCTCATAAATGCATCCCTAGTGGAAGCTAAATGGTGAATCTCGAGCCGACCTGTACCAAATGGATCCCTAGTGGAAGCTAAGCCCGTAGGGCGAGTATGGACCCGATCGGTGAAGTAGGCAATCCAATGCCTGAATGGGACTCCGGGATGTCCCCTCCGTAGATAATAATAAATCTCGTAAGTCCTCTGCAGAGAAGGCGAAAATCGAGTGAAGTCTCTCGAGTCAGCGGGTGAGACCATGAACTCGTCATAGAAGTGGCCAAAGATCGGCAGCCCAGTCAACTGCTGTACCTCCAGGAGGGTCGGAGTCAGCTCTCGGTCATCGATGAACAAGGTATTGGTGGAGTAGTTCCACCTCTCACAAAAGGCCCGTAGCCAGGGGTGTGTCGATGTGATAATGAAACATCGACAAGAAAACCGAATCATATATCCCGGCTCGCCTGAGCAGAGTCCCCTCCCGCATGAGCATGTACCGGGTCCACTCCAACTGATAGCCATGGCACTCTAAGGGAGTGATAAAGGGAGCAGTGGTCCATCTGTGAGCCTCCCCGTCAATAATCTCCTTGCCCAGGAGATGTGTCAAAGGAGCCGTAGAGGCAACGCCTAGAGGCTGAAGGGGCATGATATCAGCGAGGCCGATCATCTCTAAAGAATAAACCGCGCTTCGCGGTAGACAGGAGTCGCTCGAACGGGCCGAGATAAGAGGAGTCCAATCACTAGGATCCTCATAAAAAGAATGGTAGTGACTCAAGGGGCGACGCGGAATGGCGTCATGAGAAGAGACTACAATACTCGAAGAAGAGAAGACGTCATGAGAAATGAAGAGATAAATGATAAGGAATAATACACCAAGACAAGCCTTTCGAGCGTTCAAGACTCGTCTTGGTGGGTGGCTCTTTGTTTACCCTTGAAAATTCCAAGGATGAGTAGCCAAATAAATGAAAATAAAATCAATGATTAATGATAAATCATAAGAAGAGGGAAGAAGAGAAAGCAAGGAAGAGATGGCCCACTGATCAGAAGAGGTCGCTGCCTAACCCCGGAATGAATCCATTAATCCCACAAGGAAATGTCAGGGTGAGAGACAAGGATATAAATACTCCACCACCTCCTATTCATTCGAGGTGGCTGACCCTCGGGAGATTTCAGAGAGAGAAAATCTCCTGATGGGTCAGCCATTTGATTACACTTTTTCTGACAAGTGGGACCCACCTGGCAGTCCCTTGTAGACAGCTCTAACAACATAAACCTAGCCTATCTGATGGATCATCCATGTGACCATTTTTCACTGACAGGTGGGCCCCACACCTCAGTGACCAACTATCAAAGGAGTCAGAATTAAACCCTAAGAATCTGGCCTTGGAGCAAACCCTAAAAAGGAGCTGAAACAGTACAATCCCTGTACCACATGAAATGATGTCAATGCCAAGCTAGTATTCTGATGCAACTAGTCATGAGAGATTTCAGATGTGATTTTGCTTTCAAGGTCGACACTCCGGTGCCAAAGCTCGCGAGCAACCACCTAACCATGCTTTGATTTGTGTCAATTCTTCGATAAGTAGTCAGTTCTTTGACCAAGTCACCCTCATGTTAAGGGATTGAAAGTCAATTTCACAAGACCGATCAGGTGCAAAGCCGGGAGCAACCATCGATCAAGTCTAGATTTGTATCAATTGTTGACATGTAATCAACTGTTGATCAGATCAAACCCTAATGAATATCAATATAAGTCTAATTGGTATTTAGTTAGGGTGGTTTCTGCAAGAGAGAGGTAATTGGCAGAGACACTGAGCTACAATTGAAATCTGGGATTAATTCAGAGAAAGAAACAAGGTTTTATGGATAAAAGAATTTTTTAATTCAGAGAGGCAGGGGTAAAAATGGAATTAAAAATTACAGGGATGATCATCATGAATTTAGGGATTTTTGGTGAAAATTTCATGATTTTTGGATAAGTGGAGCTATCAGAATAAATTCAGGGAAGATAAAACAGATTAAAAAGGGGAAATCAAAGGCTGAGATTCAATCAAGGGTTCATCTGGGTGCAACTTGGGGGCGAGACACATGCGGGTGCAAGCGGGGATCCCAAACATATACACGCAGAATCGAGAGGGGAGAGAGAGTGTGACACGTGTCGATCTCTTGGGCCACCTCGTGCCACGTGTCGACCACCCTATGGTCCACCTCGGCCATGTGGGCCCCACCACCATACCGACCGACATGTGGGCCCCACCAACATGCCACGTGGCAGGCCAGGACAGGTCCACCTCACCCTCCCAGTGCCACATGGCAGCCCTGCAACAACGCACCTCACCACCCCAGTGCCACATGGCAACACCACAGCATCACACCTCAACACTCCAGTGCCATATGGCAGCTGGCCATTGGTGCCACATCACAGGGGACCAAGCCACATGGCACTACACTACAGAGCCACCTCAGCATGGATTAATACCATAGCAGATGATTAATGGATTAATTAAACAAGTGGACCTATCAGAGTGTGCCAAGTCAGATTAATTAGATTTAAGCAGGGAGTTAATCAATCACAGTTGGACTAATGGGCCGAGATTCATATACTTACATGTGGGGCCCATTTGTCAGGTTTATGAATGTATAGCTCACACAGGCAATCATACACCAAGCTTATGCACAGATCTAAACGGAAATTTAAATCAAGAAGGAAAAGAGATGTGTAGCCGGCTCACTTGTGTTGCGCCTCGATCGTGGGTCCCACCTAGCTGTGGACTTTGTGCGCAGGCGCGCACCTCCTTCCCTCTCTTCTCCTTCTCCCCTCCCTCTCTTCCTTCTTCTTCTCGCCGAAGCCGATGGCGCCATTGGTGTCGATTGAGATCTCCGAGGCTTGAAACTTCAAGTCTTTATAGCTAAAGATAGCCTGTACATAGGAGAGGAAGGGTGAATGATCAAAATTAAGAGATAGCAAGTGGATAGAGCAGTTGAGAGAGGTGCATAACTCGGGCAACTAATAAGGGATCTCAATCCTTGCTTCTAAACCCTAAATTGATAATGCAAACATCTTCTACTCATCTAGGCGATGCTGTGTATAAAGAATAGCGCAACAATTGTGGTCTAAATCGAAGCAATTGGATCAAAATAATGAAATCGGGCAATAGAGGAAAAGCTTAAACCTTAGATGACAAACTTGAATTGACAATGCGTGTAGGCTCTACACACTCACACGATGCTGCCAGAGTGATGAAGATTGTCAATTAAGTGATGGAAATGTGCTTTTGACCAAGGATTGAAATCGGGTAATCAAGTTATAAGCTTTGAAGGAAAGTAACAATGGCAGAAAGCAAAAGGGTGCCTTAGATGCATTAAGATGAGTATATATAGCATGTTTATATGCTCTAGAAGGTTCTAGCAGCGGGTGAGAAGTGGGGGAAGGTCAAGCTTGGTCAACAGTCAAAGATTTAAACTTTGGATTCTTTAAATGGGGCCCACAATATAACAGAAGTGATAACAGAAAGTAAAGACCATGTTTATAGGCCAGGGCAAGTTAATTGATGGTGTTTAGATGGTGTATAGCTCCAATTCCTTTGGTGCACCACTCCAATTGCCTATATAAACCCATTAACAGCAAAGAATAGAAGGAGAGACAAGCAAGAGATCCATACACAATAAAGAAAGCAAGAAAGAGAGAAGAGACACTTTAGATTGAGAGAAAGAGCAAGCTAGAAGCAAAGAACCAGAAGAGAAAGTTGATTTGATCGATTGATCTCGGTTTTAACTGAAGAACTCGATCCATTTCACTTCAATTGCCCAATTAGAAGTAAGTTCTAAGCTCTGGTTCATGTTAATTCAAGGGTTATAAGTTTGATTTTTGAGATATTGAGAAGTAAAAGTACTATTGTAATTGAATTTGTTGAATAAACAGTATATCAGTACCATCGTTCCAAATTTCATTGATTTTCTTCGGTTCTTTCTCATTTCTTTTCCTTTATTCCGAGATTTAGAAGCTTAGATTATATAAACTTATTGATTTCTTTATTGAATTTCATTCAAAAATCAAGAATTGAGGCTGGTATATCGATTGATCTCGGTGTATACTTGATAACTCGGTACCAGTTGGTTTCTTTCAAACCTTTTCCTTATATGCATGCAGGGATAGCACTAATTATAGTTTATATCATATGTATTAATGTCCTAGTAATGTTTAAAGTCGATTGATCTCAGTTAAAAGCTTGAGAACTCGACTAATTTGGAGTTCATGTACTGTTATCGCGTTTTGTTCATGAAACTGAGCTTCGGATTGAGAATTAAAGAAAATTGTAAGCATAATCATGTATATCTTGGCTTGAGTAAGTGTTATAAGGAGTGTTAAGCATGCTAATGTTAGTACCATCCAATGAGTAATAGGATTTTGAGATCAATCGCAATCGGTACTAACCGACTTCATTGCGTTTCAAGAATCATCCCCAATAGTGGAGTCGTAGACCAATTCGAATCATGCTAATTGTGTTAAAATGCATCTACATGTATATACGATACTAATTGAGTGATCAATCGTTGAAAGAGATGATCAATTGCTTTGAATTTATGGAATTTGAGACTCGGTACCAATGAATACCGAACGATACTACTATACATTGCATCATATTTGGATTACGAGTCAATTTAGATTGTATTAATCATGATAACTCGCATTAACACACATAGGCGATATGAATTGAGTAGAAAATTGTCAGAAACATTGATTAATTTCATTGAATTCGCAAGAAATGGGACTCGGTACCAAATGGTACCAATCTGTTACACTCAACACTGGCATAAAGTGCTATTCACCGTATGGATTGTTAATCGAACACCATAGAACTACTCCCCGAGGAGAGGCGATGCTTGCGTATTGTCCGATCGACAAGAGAGGCGGTCCCGATCACCGCGCCACCAGGAGCACGAATATTAAAGATTTTATCGATCGGAGAATCGGAGAAGCGCATCAAGACGAGTATTGGCGCCCAAGCACGAATATTGAAGTGCACAGACGAATCTTAGAATGGATCGGACGCTTGCGATAAGATATAGCCTAAATAAAATAATGAATGGATCTGGGCCTCTTATCTCGTATGATCTAATCTCAGAAAACAGATCTAACGGCCCAAATGAGAGTAAAGTTGGATAAAAGATGGGCACTAATCTCAGCCGGATCTAAAGGCCCAGATTGAGCCCAATAATTAAATAATAACTGAATATTAATGATATAGAGTAAATAAATCATTTGAGAATGTTCCTAAACTCCAAATTAACCCAAATTTGTTTCTAAAATTTCCTTATTTTTCATGGTATTTTTCTATATAATAATATTTCAATTTTAAAAATATTATCATATTAAAATAATTTAAAAGCAAAAGACATTACATGTATTGATATATTTGACTTAGCTTTGACTTGTCATTTTAAATACTATAAAAATTCCAAAAATTCAAATAAAATCATAAATAATAATTAGATATATTTTACTGATTTTTCAAGTGATTTTTCATGAAATAATAATGACAATAATAATATGCAATAATAAATAATGAGATTAGTCCTATTCTTTAATAAAAAAAAGAACAAATAATAAATAAATATTATGTTAATCTTTTCTGTAAAAAATAAAAAATATACATAAATAAATAATCATGATGATAAATAATAAATACATCTTATTCTAGAATAAATAGTATAATAATAAGATCATATAATAAAATAGATTGTATTTCTTTGGTTGTTTTTTCTAAAATTTGAATAAAAATACAATAATAATAATAAAATGTTATTACTTTCTGCTTAAAGAAATATTAATAATAAGAATATTTTTGGTGAATAAAATACAATAGAAATAATAATTGTAATAGAATGAATTTCATCCTTGTGGTTATTTCAAATAATAATGATAATAATAAAACAAAAATCTTATATCTTTCTATAGATAATAAATAGAAATAATAAAAATATAATGAAAACTATAATAAATAGAATAGAATATTAATGATAATCTTTTTTTTAGCTATTATAGATCCTAAAAATAAAAATAAAAATAATATAGTTAATCATTTTTTTTTGTTTTGTAAATAATTCCTACAAAATAAATAGTATTTCAAAATAACAAAATATGGTAATGAAATTCTATTACTTTGGCTATTATAAATATCCTAAAAATACAAATAAAATCATAGCCAATTCATTTTCTATTATTTTTGTAAGTGATTTTCTACAAAATAAATAGAGTTTAGAAATAATAAAAATAAAATTCTACTACTTTAGCTATTATAAAATCCCAAAAATATAAATAAAATTCTAGTTAATAGCTAACCTATTTCTCATTATTTTTGTAAATAATTTTCTACAGAAATAAATAGAGTTTAAAAATGAAAATAAATTCACCTTTATAATAGAGATAATAATGAAAGATATTATGTAATAATCTTTTTACATTTTAGAGGCAGACAAATATGCTCACACAAGGGGTGTAGAGCAACATAGTGATTTTGCACAAGTAATGCAACATTTAGAATAATTAGTCAAGACAAGAACATCTTGACGCTTGTTGAAGAATAACCAAGGCTGCGACATCAACATGAAGAGATATGTCGACTCTAAGAGATAAGAACATTACGATGTTCGAGAGAAGTGACATCTTAATGACTCGGTGTCATGAACAAGTAATTCATGACCATTTGAGCTAGTAATTTGAACTCATCCGTCGATAAGTTTGTCTTCCGGTTCATCTCCCGAGATTGTGAGATTGAATCGTTACGTAATAGATTCATCCACGAAACAGATGAATGTGAACCGTTCGTAGTAGGTTCCTTCACTAACACATGCTTCAATGTTAAGGCGGCCCGGTGCTTCGGGTTTGACATTGTGTGCGGTTGTGTTCCTAGGTTTATGAATCGGCTTAGTACTTCGAATTCATGATCTAGAAGATCGGTGAGAAGAAACACGTGGGTCAAATCCACCCTTCTCCTGATTCACCAACCTCAAGATCAACCGCTCGGTGCTTCGGGTTGTATTTTGTGTGATTGGTTGTTGACTAGTTAAGATTGAACCGTTCGTAGTAGGTTTATCTTCTAGATCAACCGAGGTTGAGTCGTTCGTAGTAGACTCACCTCAAACCCTCTACGAAGAGATTAATCGACCGTAGTAAGGTTATCTCTCGAGGCGGTATAGATCGAACCGACCCGTAGTAAGTTCGTCTTCCATAGGATCAACTATGAACCGTTCGAAGTAGGTTCATTTTCTAGATGAACCGAGGTCGAGTCGTTCGTAGTAGACTCACCTCAAGCCCCCTCCGAAGAGATTAATCGATCCGTAGTAAGATTATCTCTCGAACCGATCCGTAGTAGGTTCGTCTTCCATAGGATCAATCGTGAACCGTTCGAAGTAGGTTCATTTTCTAGATGAAGCGAGGTTGAGTCGTTCTGTAGTAGACTCACCTCGAACCCCTTTGAAGAGATTAATCTGATCTGTAGTAAGGTTATCTCTCGAAGCGGTAAAGACCGAACCGATCTGTAGTAGGTTTGTCTTCCTTGGAATCGACCTTTAATGAACCCAGACGACCACTTGACCATCATTTAACTATACTATTTGCTTCTTCCTTTTAAAGATCCAGAGGTGCCTCGAGGTTAGTAGCCCAGGGTAATTAACGGTGGGGGCTTGCGCCCACCGGAATCTACAAGAACTCACAATCACTAAAAAACCCCCTAAATGTGCATCCAAATCTTTCTAAACGGCGGAATCAGCCAGCACTTAACAGATGCACGCTTGGGAGGGATCTCCGTGTCCTTCTTCCGCATCCCATCGCCCAGCGGCGGTGCGGAGCGCGCGAAAAGGGGTCGCACATAAACATTCTACGACACCGAGGTTGCACTCAATTTTGCCTCGATACTATAAAAAGTGTTTGTTTAAACCGGTTGTATGAGTTCTTCATCATTCCTGACCTCATAACTATGCATAATTTCGTGCAAGCTCATACCAATAGTCCTAGTAATGTCCATCAAATGTGTTCGTAATTAACTAATTATTATGATTATTCTACGATGCTCTTTTCGCACAAAAATTAATTTTTATGCATTAATACAAGTGTTTAAACAATTTTTTTGTGTCTTTGGCCTCATAAATGCACATAAATTCATATGGATACTCCTAGTATTATTGGTTATATGTTTTCATGACTAAATATTAAATGTGAAGATTCTACGATAGTAATTTTGCACAAAACTTAATACGGATGCATTAATAACTTCGTTTAAACAAGTTATTTGAGTTCTTCATCACTTTTGGCCTCATATCTATATATAAATTCATACAAATTCAAATCAATATTCCTAATTGTTTCTAATTTAATATTTTTCAGTTAACAAATCAACGCCAATACTCTACGACACTAATTTTGCACAAAACTTAACGCGGATTCATCAAAAGCTGCATTTTACGGAGATTTTTCTTACTTTGGCCGTGTAGCAGTACATAAATTCATGAAAATTAAATTAAACACTCCTAATTATGTCTATGATAAGGTTTTTCTATTAATACTTCGATATGAATATTCTACGACATTAGTTTTGCATAAAACTTAATTTGGATTTATTAAACTTTGTTGTTTAAATTAGTTATTTGAGTTTTTCATCATTTTGTGCACGATAACTATACAGAAATTCATGCAAGTTCACATAAGAACGAATAGTTTTGCCTGTTTAAAGATTTTGCCAATTAATACTTCAATAAGAATATTTTACGACACTGATCTCGCACAAAATTTAACTCACAGCGCATTATGAACTTGTTGTTTCAATAGATTGTTTGACTCTTTAATCTTTCTTGGTCTCATAACTTCACAAAAATTCATGAAAATTAATTTAAATACTCATAATTATGTTTAATTGAAGATTTTATAGTTAGTATTTCAATATGAACATTCTACGATACTGAATTTGCGCAAGACTTCATTCTGGTGCATTAAAAACTGTTGTTTAAACAGATTGTTTGAGTTTTTCATCATATTTGATCTCACAACTAGACATACAAACATAAAAATTCGTAAAGATTCCCCTAATAATGTCTATCAAATAATTTCATAATTAACTCTTCAATATAAATATTCTACGACCGTAATTTTTGTTAAAACTCAACTCATATGTATTAAAAACTGTTTGTTTAAACAAATTGTTTGAGATTTTAATATGTTTTGGCCTCATAACTTCATATAAATTCGTTCAAATTCATATGGATAGTCCTCATTTTGTCTATTATATAGTTTTATAGTTAACTATTCAATATGAATATTCTACGATACTAATATATTCTCAAAACTTAATTCAGATGAATTAAAAACTATTTTTTAAACAAGTTGTTTGAGTTTTTCATCATTTTCTCCTTCATAAATACACAAAAAATCATGCAAATTCATAGAAGTACTTCCAATTATGTCTATTCTGAGATTTTCAATTAACACATGAATATGAACATTCTTCGATACTAATTTTGCACAAAAAATAATTCGGATGCATTAAAAAGCTGCTTTGTTTAAACAGTTGATTGAGTTTTTCATCATTTTTGGCTTCATAACTATAAAGTAATTATGCAAATTCATAAAAACTACTTCCAGTTATGTATATTTTAATATTTTTCAATTAGCGCCTCAAATAGGAACAATCTACGACACCAATTTCGCAAAAAATAATTCAAATGCATTAAAAACAATTTGTTTAAACATGTTATTTTAGTTTGTCATCGTTCTTAGCCTCATAACTATTGCGAGAAACTAATGCAAATTCATATAAATACTCGTAACTATGTCTATTTTAACTTCTTTATTTAACACGCCGATATGAACATTCTACGATACTTATTTGCCCAAAAAAATTTAGATGCATTAAAACTGTTGTTTAAACATCATGTTTTGATTTTTCATCATTTTGGCTTCGTAACTATAAGTAATTCATGAAAATGCTTCTAAATACTTCTAATAATATATAGTTCAATATTTTTCAATTAACACTTCAATATGAACATTCTATACACTAATTTTGCACAAAAATTAATCCGGATGCATGAAAAACTGCGATTTAAATAAGTTGTTTGAGTTTTTCATCATTTTTACCCTCATATCTATACAGAAATTCGTGCAAATTCACATAAATACTCCTAAGCGTGTTTATTCTAATATTTCCCAATTAAGAGTTCAATATAAATATTCTACGACAATAATTTTGAGCAAATCATAATCCTTGCGCATTATGAATTATTGTTTGAACGGGTTGTTTGAGTTTTTCAATATTTTTGGCCTTATAATTACTCATAATTTCATCATAAAAATTAATTTAAATACTCCTAGTTATGTCTATTTCAAAATTTCTAATTAGCACCTCAATATGAAGATTGAACGATGCTGAATTTGCACTAAACTCCACCCCGGGACATTAAAAACTATTGTTTAGACAGGTTGTTTGAGTTGTTCTTCATATTTGGTCCATAAATACAAATATTTTGTGAATGTTCATAAGATGTACCTAATAATATCTATTAAATGTATTTATATATAATTAACCTTCCATCATTTAGATTCTATGACAGTATTTTTTTTAATAAAAGTTAATTTAGATGTATTAAAAACTGTTGTTTAAACATGTTGTCTGAGTTTTTAATCATTTTTGGTCTCATAACTGCACATATATTCGTGCTAATTCATATGGCTACTGCTAATGCTTCTATTATATAAATTTCATAGTTAAATATTCAATATTATTTTTCTACAACATTAATTTTGCTAAAAACGTAATTCGGATGAATTAAAAGCTATTATTTCAATAAGTTTCAGTTTTTTCATCATTTTTATCCTCATAACTACAAGAAGTTCATACAAATTTAAATTAATACTCATAATTATGTTTGTTTTGAGATTTTCCATTTAACACTTGAATGCGAACATTCTACGATATTAATTTTGCACAAAACATAAAGCGAGCACATTCAAAACTGTTGTTTAAACGAGTTGTTTGAGTTTTTAATAATCCAAAGCCTCATCATTACACACAAATTCATGAATCCTAATATAGATATGTCGATTACAATGTTTTGCATATTAACAATCTCATTATGAATATTCTTCGACACTAATTTCACACAAAACTTAATGCCGATGCATTAAAAACTAGTATCCTAACATGTTGTTTGAGTCTTTCATCAATTTTGTCCTGATAACTAAACATAAATTTGTGTTAATTAAAATAAATGCTACTCGTTACGTTTGATATAAGTTATTCTAATTAATACTTCAATATAAACATTCTACGACACCAAGGTTGCACTCAATTTTGCCTCGATACTATAAAAAACCGGTTGTATGAGTTCTTCATCATTCCTGACCTCATAACTATGCATAATTTCATACAAGCTCATACCAATAGTTCTAATAATGTCCATCAAATGTGTTCGGAATTAACTAATTATTATGATTATTATACGATGCTCTTTTCGCACAAAAATTAATTTTTATGCATTAATACAGTGTTTAAATAATTTTTGTGTGTCTTTGGCGTCATAAATGCACATAAATTCATATGGTTATTCCTAGTATTATCGGAATATGTTTTCATGACTAAATATTAAATGTGAAGATTCTACGATAGTAATTTTGAATAAAACTTAATACGAATGCATTAATAACCGCTGTTTAAACAAGTTATTTGAGTTCTTCATCTCTTTTGACCTCATAGCTATATAGAAATTCATACAAATTCAAATCAATATTTCTAATTATTTCTAATTTAATATTTTTCAGTTAACAAATCAACACCAATACTCTACGACACTAATTTTGCACAAAACTTAACGCGGATGCACCAAAACTGCTGTTTACGGAGTTTTTTTCTTATTTTTGGCCGAGTAGTAGTACATAAATTCATGACAATTAAATTAAACACTCCTAATTATGTCTATGATAAGGTTTTTCTATTAATACGTCGATATGAATATTCTACGATATTAGTTTTACATAAAACTTAATTTGTATTTATTAAGTACTGTTGTTTAAATTAGTTATTTGAGTTTTTCATCATTTTGTGCCTGATAACTGTATAGAAATTCATGCAAGTTCACATAAGAACTAATAGTTTTGTCTGTTTAAAGATTTTGCCAATTAATACTTCAATAAGAATATTTTATGACACTGATCTCGCATAATACTTAACCCTGGCGCATTATGAACTGCTGTTTCAACATATTGTTTGACTCTTTAATCTTTATTGGTCTCATAACTTCACAAAATTTTATGAAAATTAATTTAAATACTCATAATTATGCCTACTTTATGATTTTATAGTTAGTATTTCAATATGAACATTCTACGATACTAAATTTGCGTAAGACTTCATCCCGGTGCATTAAAAACTATTGTTTAAACAGATTGTTTTAGTTTTTCATCATATTTGATCTCACAACTAGACATACATCCAAAAAAATTCATAAAGATTCTCTTAATAATGTTTATCAAATAATTTTATAATTAACTCCTCTAGTATAAATATTCTACGACCGTAAGTTTTGTTAAAACTCAACTCATATGTATTAAAAACTGTTTGTTTAAACAAGTTGTTTGATATTTTAATATGTTTTGGCCTCATAACTTCATATAAATTCGTGCAAATTTATATTGATCGTTCTAATTTTGTCTATTATATAGTTTTATAGTTAAATATTCAATATTAATATTCTACGATACTAATATATTCTCAAAACTTAATTCGGATGAATTAAAAACTGTTATTTAAACAAATTGTTTGAGTTTTTCATCATTTTCTCTTTCATAAATACACAAAAAAATCATGTAAATTCATAGAAATACTTTCAATTATGTCTATTCTGATATTTCCAATTAACACTTGAATACGAGCATTCTTCGATACTAATTTTGCACAAAAAAAATCCGAATACATTAAAAACTGCTGTTTAAACAAGTTGTTTGAGTTTTTCATCATTTTTAACTTCATAACTATACAGTAATTAATGCAATTTCATAAAAAACATTTCCAATGATGTCTATTTTGTTGGCACAAAGAGAAGTGGATGCCCCTGTTCCCTGTCACATGCGCACTCATTACTAATTGATTAAATATAATTGATTAATGAACTAATGGAGTGGTCAAATGGACCATGCACAGTCCACATGACCAGTGCCAAATTTTTGGTAACGGATAAATACATTATTTATCGGTATACAAAATTTTAGTGACGGTATGTGAGGAGAAAAAAATGTTAAAATGGGGATCAGAAAAATCAAATGGACGAAGAGAAACTTAAAATGAACAATTGTGTAATAAATAAGAAAGATATGGCATGCCTTGAACTTTATTTCATATCTCGTGAAAGAATAATTATTATTTGCCTGATGATACGATTCTTATTTAACACATTTATGTTCTTAATTACATTATTCTTTGTTTAGGTGTGACATATTTTATGAGCACAAATTTTTTTGCCGCATGAAACTATCTTTAGTATTAATTTATATTCTAACTGAAAGATTTTTTATGTTATCTGGAAAACACCTATTTCTTAATGAAAGGACTACCCATAAAACCTGACATTCTTTCTTTCTCAAATTAGATTATTTTTGAAATGACGTAAAATCCATAATTACCAAAACCGTTTGCTATTTTCCTTTTTTTTAAACAAATATTATTCTAATTGCTATGTATCTGGGCACTATTTCCCTTTTTTTAACAATTTTTTTTTGCTATTCCCTTAAGTTTCCTTGTATTTTTAGAAAAAAAAAAATCGATGATCTCCCTTTGTTTGTTGTCATGCTCTCCTGTATTTGGATCTATAAAATCCTATTGCCAACTCCTCTAGGAGACTAAATTACGATAATCTGACTAAAGAAGAGTACAGGATGATTTTGTTATCTTCGAAATTTTGAAGTTTCTAGGTAAACTTGACCAGTATATTATTTTTCAATTGAGGATTTACATAATTTTCTGGTGTCTTCATATACATCTGTTTTTAGAATTTTAATATTTCCAAATATAAAACTTCAATTCAACAACAAATTAGACTGTTTGATGTGTTCTAATATTCTTTCAATAATGAACATGTTTTATTTTGTTTGCCAAATAATTCATGAATAATTAGACTGTTTTGGGTGAATGCCCTTAGACTTATTTGGATTAATTAAAGCATAGAAGTTTTAATAGAACATCATGCAATGTTTGCTCATGACAATAAGAAGGACTACCATTCAAACTTCAAAAATCAAAATAAAAAGTCAGATTGGACGCTGTTTGCAATTCAAAGAATATTTAATGTGAACATAAAAACACTGCTATCTGTATACGAAAAACATCTAACGAAGGTCTATCTCTATAATTATATCAGGTAAAATATACTATTGAACGGAGTTCAATAATTCCATTAATCATTTGAGTTTTGATTTCTTGCGAAGGGAAATAATGAATCTTTGATAGATCGGGGAATAGATGACAGGACATGTGCAGAAATTTTAGTACTGGAGATGATTTAATATTAACGGCGTTCTTTTTAGAGTTGTCAATCTGGGCGGTCGGGTAAGTTCGGGTTGGTTGGATCAGGTTAATATTGTTCAACAAGATTGTTGGCACTGTTCTGATCGAGTCGGGTCGGATATCAGAATATTTAGTGTCTGATCGAATTTTGTCGGGTCGAGTCGGGTTAGGATATCAAGTCATATAGTTTTGGATTATTTAGGATTTCAAGTCGTATCAAGTTGGATCGGATTGAGTATCGAGTCATGTAGTGTTAGATCATTTTTAGTTTTCGATCATATCAGGCGAGGTCAGGTCAGACGGGTTTGTTGAGTCAGTTCGGATTTATTTAGTGATTGATATTAACTATGATATTTATATATTTGCTCATGATAATATTTATTACAATGGTTTTATTTTTTTTAAACTGTATCATATCTAATTGCTAAGTTATATTTTAATATGTAATGATATATTCAAAATATTTAAAAATCAAATTGAAAAGTTATATATAGAGAATAGTTAAAAAAATAATTAATGAGACAATGACTGTTATAAGTAAAACTTAAGTTCATATTTTATGTTAGAAATTACTGTCAAATTATCTTTCTGTGCATCATTTTTAAGTTTAAAATGATAAGCGGTTTATTTAAATAGTTTTGAATCATAAAAATATATAAATATATGAATTACTTAAAATTTTAATTATTTTTTAGTTGGTTTGGGATGAGTATTGGATCATTTAGTGTCAGGTCGTATTAGGTCGGGTACTCGGGTTGGGTCAAGTATCGGGTCATTTTTTATTTTGGATTGTATTAGTTGGGTCAGGTCAGTTATCGGATCATCTAGTGTTGGATCATTTTAGGTTTTGAGTCGTATCGGATCGGGTCGAGTTGGGTCGGATCATTTCAGATTTCAGGTCATATCGTAGATCGAGCAGATTTGTAAAATCAGGTTAGATATCAAGTCATTAAGTGTCGGATATTTCATATTTTAAATCATATTAAATTTGAATAAATCGGACAAATTTATCGGATTGGATCGGATTAAATCACCTCTGGTTGAATAAGTCGGAGAATGAGAAAAACACGCCTTTTGCTTTCTTACGATACTTCAAATGGGCTTAAAATGAAGTAAAAGAATTTCACGGCCCGTTTAAATAAAAGATCTGATCAAATTCGCGAACAAAAATGAATGAACCCGGTTTATCCGTACATATGTTTACGACAGCTCGAGCGCCGAGAGCAAAAGTACTGCAGCAAAAGAGGACAAATAAAGCCAGGGAAAAGGAAGACGCAGGACTCAAGGAACTTAGTAAAAAAAAAAGACGAAAGATGGATTAGACAAAGGAGAGAAGCATGTCAGACGAACCGGAGAAGCGTCTGAAGAAGGTTATGGACAAGTTGTACCACTTCCCCAATCCCAAAGACTTGCCCTCCAGGCGCGCTTCTCTGTAAATAATCCCAATCCAAAATTCTAGATTTATCTGTTTCCTTTCTTTGAAATCTGGATTGATCGATCGATTTTCTTCTGCTTGTGCGGTTTGGATTCGAACAGTTCACCGGCATATGTGCAGTCATCGAGAAGAGCAGTGCTGAGCACGAGATTTGGGATGGAAAAGGGTTTTCGGGTCCCACATATCACTGCAATGAACCCTGCGCCTCTCTGCCGGTCATGGGACCGGGGTGATCTGATGCGGCGGCTGGCCACTTTCAAAGCCATGACTTGGTTCGCTAAACCTAAGGTTTGCTTTTTAGGCTTTTGAGAAACTGATATAGGTAAAAGTGTATAGATAATTTGCCAGCTAATTTGTGCGCTTAATGTAATTTATTGAAGCGATTTTGAAAATTGAACTGATGATCATAATGTGTTATGTTTTTCTTTTGGGATGTGATCTGATATTTATATTAATGGTGAAACTTTATAGATTGTATTTTGTTATTATTGTGTTGGAGCTGAATTCTTTTTAATTATAGGAAAGATCTTACACATAAACCTATTTTATGCTTGTATTTAGTGCCCTTGTTCGATGCTAATACATTGGTAGCTGATAGCGTCTCCAAGTTAGAAGTTTTACAAAAGAGATAAAAGTAAGAAATCTTGGTAATACTGAATTTCAAACCATTGTCTGTTTTATGTTCATTTAGGTGATCAGTCCAGTTAACTGTGCAAGGAGAGGTTGGGTCAATGTGGAGCTAGATACTATATCATGTGAGGCATGTGGGGCCCGCCTCATGTTTTCTACCCCTACTTCCTGGACATCGCAGCAAGGTACCTTTTCTTTCATTTTTATGTTCTGGTCCAACTAGCTTTTTACTAACCCCTATTCAAGCCTCAATTGTACCAGCTTACTTTGTTTCAATTCAGCCAAGAATAAATTATAGCATGTGTTTTGATTTCCCAATGTACGACTATGGTTCTGGTCACCGTTTACTGTGTAAGTTTCAGTTCCCAGTGCTGTCAATTATCTAAATTGATCTATTGAGTTGAACTTAGCTTTCAAATAATGCTGACTGGAGCAACAACAACAGCAACAACAAAGCCTTTAATCCCAAACAAATTGGGGTAGACTAGAAATGAAACCCAATCTGAAAGCATAGGATCAAAGATCTCAAATATCAATGAGAATAATAATGATGATGATGAAAAAAAACAAAAAACAAAAATAAAAATGAGAATGAGAATGATATGATGATGATGATGATGATGATGATAATGCTGACTGGAGCAACCTGAACTAAATTAAGTTCTTATTGTCGACCACTCTCAGTATCCTTATTAGCCTAAATATGATATCTGGCAGCAATGTATTGTATTAGGATTCTTTGGGATCAGTACAGAGTAGTAATGTACTCATGTGTGTTAATTAAAGTCAACATTGATATAACTTGGCACTTTCGAAAAAAGCATTTTGGCAGTGATTGGTAAGCATAATCGTCTGCCCTTAGCTAGCCATAATTAAGAAAGAGTTTGCCTGAAAAAAAAAACAATGGACATTGAAAGCCAGTGTCAGCAATCTTGATTTTATTTTATCAATGCAGTGGATAAAGCAGCTGCCGTGTTCAGTCTGAAACTGGATAGTGGCCACAAGATCCTCTGCCCGTGGATGGACAACATATGTGAAGAGTCTTTGGCTCTCTTTCCTCCAACACCCCCTTCAGTTTTGATTCATAACTTTGAGGACTGCATCTCTGACCTTCTCCAGCTCTCATCTCTCCCCAAGATCTCATCCTCTGCCTTAAGTTACATGAAGAAACAAGAACCTAGACTTGAGGAATTTTTGAAAGAGCAGTCTCCTCCTCCAGTTACTCTGAAGGGAACTATCCAAATTACTGAAGGGGTACATGGAAAGGATCTAGAAGATTTAGTTGATGATTCAGATGCATACTATGATGTACATAATCTTTATACAAAGTTGTATAATTTTTTTTCTTGTGGTAACAAATTCTGGAAAACTCGACAAAATACTGAAATGGGAAATGATTCTTTTACAAAGAACTGGTGTATGATATATAATAAGACTCCGTACAAGTAATAAAACTTCATAATTTAACCATCTTACCAACAATAAATTGATTTATGGATCAACCAGCTCTCAAATAGTCTCAAATTGTTTGACCAGGGAAAATAATAGTGTATCTATTATATTAAAGTCTATTAGTAGCTGACCAAACGTGCAATGCTGGAGAGTGCTACAATAAGAGAGCAAATAGTGCCCTGATACAGAACTGGTACCGTTGGTTTGTTGTTAGTATTCTACTGTAGTCTGTTCATTTTTTCATATAAAAAATAAAGTGAGTGAATATTGCAATTTCTTTCATTTCTAGGCCCTGAAGTTGATAGCTTTGTGTGGGTGGGGCCTTCACCGACTCCCATACACCATCGATCGAGTCAAACCAACTTCTCACAAGGAAAACACAACCTTGTCAGAATCAACAGGACAAACATCAACGATAGTTACAATTAATTCATCAACAGAAAACAGTGATGGAGAATCAAAGTACCATGACCCATCTTCATTTGTCTTTGAGTGCAATCCTTGTGGGGCCCGTGCTGCTCTCTGGCCTTTCTTAACAGTGGAGAAACCCCTACGGGTTTTCAGTTTTGAAGAGAGTTCTTCTACCTGCCAACAAGGAGATGCTAATGAAAATAGTGGTAATAGTAGCATAGGAGGAGGTTTAAGTACAAGTATAGGAGGTGGTCCCTCAGCAACCAGGCAAAGTTCTCGGCCAAAGGTTACTTTACCATTCGTCAGCCGACACCTGAAATTGGTTTTGCAAAGTTCTGAAGGGCTGAAGCGCAAAAGAAGCAGGGATGAATCTTCTAGCGAAGAAGGTTTAGAGGTTGTTGCTGCAGCAACTGATCAAGCAAACACCAATGGCTTATCGGAAGATTTGTCAGGTGAGAGCCGACCATAAAGAACATGTTCTTTCTAAACAAATATTAT
Source organism: Schoenoplectus tabernaemontani (assembly GCA_037127355.1). Classification (NCBI taxonomy): domain Eukaryota; kingdom Viridiplantae; phylum Streptophyta; class Magnoliopsida; order Poales; family Cyperaceae; genus Schoenoplectus; species Schoenoplectus tabernaemontani. Next base: position 22,530,914 of record CM073742.1, on the reverse strand, counting down.
ACTATTTTTATTAGAAGAAACAACCGTTCTGCTGTCCTTAGAAATCATTAACATTATGTGTGAACCCTTTCAAGAAAATGCCTGGATGGGTACCCTGATTAATCATTTCTGGCGAGTCCTTCAGATAAATAAACACATGAGTTGAAAAGTAAATGATACAGAAGGAGAATGGGAGATGCCATATCTAGCTATTATTGTTTCCCTTTTGTTAAACACCTGTTGTCATGCTTACAATGGAGATCAAATAGCTCTATGTCATCAATTGTAAGCTTTTGTGTTATGCTGGTGCTTTAAACCCCTGACATATGCTTCCAAGATTTAGAGAAGTGAGAGAGCTGAGTGAAGTAGTGTGTTGGCACCCAGTTCGATGGTTGGCAGAACTTTGAGAGATTGCCTCGGATTCTACTGCATTCACTCCCTTTCACGGTTTCACCTCTGGATAGAACTTGAGAGCAAGCTTGTCAGGGGACTTCATTAATTGCACCTCTTTTTCCTCTCCCATCTACTTGTTCGGCCCCAGTTTAAAACGAAAAGGAACATAGGAGAATCTAACGCCTTGTATTTCTTAATGTCAATATTTCTACTTTAGGAAAACACGTTTTCTTCGACAAGTTGGATGAGTTCGACCCAGTAAGACAACACAGGACGTTCTGTCCCTGGATCTGTGGTGATACTCGTAGCCAGGCCTTGCCAGGGTGGAAGTTGATGCTTTCAGCATGGCTGTCACAAAAGGAAAATCTGTCTAATGGAGAAGCCCCACTAGAGGAGAACCTGGAGAAGTCTAGTTTGCTTGATGAGGTCTTGTTTTTTTTTTTTTTTTATTTATTTGACTTTAATTTCATGTCTTATATGATCTTTAGTAATCATCAATCAGGCAAATTTGTTGAAATTCAGATTTGTGTCGGACCAAGGCTTAATGAGGGCAATACAGTGGTTTCAAGCTGTGAGTTCAATAAAGAGGGGATGAAGATGTTTAGGTGTAGATATGAGGTTAAGAAATTCCTAAATTAGCAGAAACATGTGATCTGAATTTAGCTTTCCCCCTTTGAAACTTGTGAAATTTCTCAAATTGTTCACAAGCTCTTTTCTGAGGAGCACCTTTGAAATTGACAGGAGGATGACCCAGTAGCTTCGGTGCGAAGGTTGTTCATGGTGCCCCCCTCCAAGAGATTGAAGACCACTCCATAGTTAAAGAACATGTATGATATCTAGTTTGAAAGATGGATGGTGCTGTACACTAAACTTGGCATGGAGCCATGGAGCTATCACTTGGGGAGAGATATGGTGTCTTACATTTGGTAACTGAGATCCATACCACGGAGTATTGAATGGTGAGCCTTGAAAATTCAAAAATGGCTCTCTTAAAAATGCGCTTGTGTTTTCTTGTGAGAGAGCCAACGGAGAGAGAAAGAGATGGAGAGAATAGCACATTCAAATGTTTTTGGAGGAATAGCTCGCATGTTCCTATTGTTATTTTTTTTTACAATGCACACCCATTGTTGGAAGGTGAGGTGAAAGAGTCTCTGAGATGTTAAACATCATAATTCAGGATTGAAGGATTTTTCTCGCATTCACGCTTTATTCATTTATTATCACAGGTTTTGATCTTGATCTGTTTTTATTCTTATATTGGGTTCGTATATATCAAGATTTAGTATTAAACATTGCTCACAAAAAGGTTCACGTCTACAATTTTTTTTTGAAATCTTTTTTCTAGCCAACTGACCTATATGTTCCTTTCTACAAATTATTGGTTTTGGTTTTGACCATTTATCGTACTTCTTTTTTTCTATAAATTGTCTTGCAGAAAATTAACAAGACCCATGGATGGAGCAAATAAAATGGATTCTAATAAAGGACATCCATGGCGCTCTTACGGCACATGTCAACAAATTTGCAACAAAGTTAGCTAAATCTTAAAACAAAAAAGTGAACAAAAGTGTTAGCATGATCAAGCTAGTAATTAATCGATTTTGATCATCCCTGATCCTATAATATGCTATACGTAATTAATTATATAGTGTTGGATGCTTAACAAAAAATGTTGTTGATTATGCACATCTTCATTTGTTTCGGACCTCTTTATTTTCTCTCTATAAAATTCTAAACCTCACTTCTCTATCCTTCCTTCTCAAATACAATTTCTCATTTCTGTACTAAATAGTAATTATAGTGAGGAGGAAGAGAAGCCAACTAATCGTTAAGTTATATTCCATGGTTACAAAATCATGGAATATTAAGAAAATGTTTTTTTTTAATATAATAATCATTTCTGTACTAAAAAAATGTTTTTTTTAAATGACGAAAATATTTTCTATATATTACATGTATTGAATGATTATTATATGAACTAAAATATTTTAACGATTTATTTATAAAAAAATGACTTATAGACGGTGAGAATAGTACATGTAATAACAAAAATGTTGGAGAGGCCCTGCAGTTCCAGATGTCGGCACGTAACAGAGTTAAATAAAATAAAAAGGCATTCCACGATGGAGCTGCAAATGCTAATTAAGTTGCTGGGCCGAGGAGGTGCCTGAGATTTTTTTTTAATTGGGCCTCAAAATTTGTCCTGCTAATCCAAATATCTTCCAGCTTAAATTAATGTCATATTGATATTGGGGACATGTATAGGAGACATTCTTATTTTTAATAATAATAATTTATTAATAATTATTACTTATTTTTAATAATAATAATTTATTAATAATTATTAAAAACAGCACTAGGATCCCAGTTCAAATTTCAAACATATGATGTCATCATGTCAGATTCCGTTGACGAAATCTCATATCAGGTTATAATAATTTTTATTCCACGCGACAATTACAAATTACTAATTTTGCCTTAAAGGATTCATAGTGCTCGTTTCTCATTAGTACAGGGCACTACTTATCAGTACATTGACATAATATATGATGAATTAAATACAACTCAATCAGTCATACCAGATGAACCATACGTAATATTAAGAAACTTCGCTCCTAAACTCAAATGCTGCTTGTCATTTTCTGCGTTTCGATAAGATGGTTTGTTGGAGGAATCTACATAATCTCGGTGTATCAAATCACTAGTGAATCCAGTTGTTGTGGAGGTGAAAATACATTTAGAAAGAGAAAAAAAAAATCAATATGGTCACTGGAGAAAAGGATGTAAATTATTTTGAGAAAAAAAGATAGAGGTCAAACCTCTACCTATTCAAATTTTTATTAAATAAATTTTTTTTTCATAAGGGTAAGAAATTAAAAATGATTGCAAGAGATTTGAGATCATATATTTATTAGACAAAAATAGTAAAACAAAGAAAATAACACAATATAGGAAGATGAGGGTTCAAGTGCCTCATTTTTTGTGTTTCAATCATGCAGACATTTTATGGAATTATCTAACTGTATTCTATTTGTATTTGGAAATTTACATATAGATATTTGTATTCGAATATCGAGATGAAAATTTGTACCGATATGATTTTTAATCTTAATTATTTGTATCTAAATATCAAATATTAAATATATTATTTAATGTATATTATACAAAATTAATGTTATTCTCCTTTATATTTCGATAGATATTATGAATTTTAATATTTTAAAAATTAGTAATATATTTTTATATAAATAATAGTATTGAAAAATTTATTTTATTGTATGTTTCAATAGATTTTATAATTTTAGTTGAATTATATATTTATCTTTATCAATATATGCATATTTTTTGTATTTATATTCAAATTTATCCGTATTCGTATTTATATTCAAAAAATTAAAATAGATATGAATATGATTTTGACCACTATCCGATCGTATCCGAATCATTTGCACCCCTACTAAATCCACTTAGCTAAGAGGAAATAATTCATAATTTTCAAATTTAGAACCCCTAAATCTCCTTGCTCTTTGGCAAACATACAGTTGACAAAGTGATTTTTTGTGTGCGCTGAATCAGGGCCACGCCATAAGATATTCCGTCTAATTGAATCAATCTCATTTATTATCCATTGAGGTAATAAAAAAAAGACATAAATTAAATAGAACTCGATAATAAAGTTGCATTTAATAGAACCTTCCCTGTCATTGTAAGTTTTTTGGATGACCAGCCTGAGATTGAGAGTTGCAAGGTGATCTTTTGATTGAGATGTAGATAATGTGGTCTGTGCAAAGGCCTGGGGGATAATGCATAATGGTAAACCGAGATAATTAATTGGAAATTTAGATGACTTACATTCTAATTATGCAGCCCATTAGTTAACATAGCCATCAGTGGAGTTCACTATTGCACGCTCTGTTTTTTTTTTCATGTTAAAATATAAACCAAAATAAAAATATTTTGAATACAAGAGTCAGGAAATTCCTTAGCCAGTAAACATTTTGTAAGAATTTTCTAACTCAATGTATCAAAAGCTTTATGAATGTCAGCTTTAAATATCTCTAATTATCCAATTTTGCATGATGAATTAATTGATGAGCATATAGGGAATTCTTCATTATTAATCTGTCCTGTAGGAAACCTGTCTGATTGGTGATATCAATGATTGAATGACGGGCTGCAGCCTGGCTATTTGAAAGGGTTCTCTGAATACCATGAATTAATTGATTGGTCTAAAATCCGTCGGTTCGATGGAAAGGGTCGAAGGCGGAAACGAGCCATTGCAGAAGTAGACTAGAAGTAATGATACAGGCATATACAGCTACCCAAAAAAGCATAGAGATGCGTTGATGCTCAGCTCAGGTCACTGTGGTAGTGTGGTGGCCTATTTATGCGTTGATGGTAGTGAGGGGAGTACCAAAATAGAGGGAGGGGCGTATTTATAGGGTGGTTCCAGGGTGCTAGGCGATAGGGCACAAGGCCAATGCAACAACCCTCATTTAATCGTACAGTAGTATTCCTTGACAACTTAAACTGAACTTATCGAATACAGAAAATATAAGATATTCTTCGCTTGAGGATGTCGATAATCTGAAAAGAGAAAACGACAGAATTATAGGTACTAAAGTTTTAGAATGTAATACTCTTTTACAATCAGTTTTTCTGTAAATGCATTATAATTCTTGATGATGACGATTATGATAATTACTATAAAATGCTGTAATAAATTGTAAAACAATAACAAAATAAAAATGTTAAAATTTGAAACTAATGCATGTAGTTACTTAAATTATAGATTGACACAAATTGAAAACTAATATAGAAATGTATGCAAAAAATGGAAAAGAAACAAATATCGTATGGAATAACAAAGCATGCACCATGCTATTCAAGCAATGGTGGTTGAAACATTGTTTTAAAATGTGGCTGAATAGTCTCATATGTTTATGCGATGTGAATATGTGATGTATATACATCAGCATATTTATTAACGTACAATATATTTTTTTTAATCTTTATCACATTAAACATATAAAATTAACTATATGATATATTTCATGCAAAAAATTAAAAATTACATTAATACTTTATTATATTTTCTTATTTTATATTAAAGTTTTTTAAAAATAAATGATCTATTCAACTATTTTAAAAGTTTTTAGAATACATATTCACATATTATATATGTACTCATGTCATATATATATATATATATATATATATATATATTGTGGCCAACCGTAAGTAAATTAAAATCCGTATTTTAAAATCATATTTGAGAGTGTTTGTATCCGAAGAAGCAAACATTGGTCACGCTTTGCATGACGGAGAAGTACATGATGGAGAAGCATTAGCCCACAAGATGCCTGATTTTAATTAAAGAAATTAATAGAACACAACACCACTTCATTTTAAAGGAAGAAGGCCTTTCAGAAAGCAGGGGAGAAGGCTGATAATTACAACTTCTGTTATTCTCTCAGTCAGGAATTCAATGTCTAATAAATACCCAAAAAATGAGCAATTCGGTGCCGGCAATGCACAGATAAGACCTTAAGCCTGCATTTTGGATCACATAACATTGCTGAATGATCACAATTCTACTCGCTGTTTCTCAGAGAACTACATACAGCTGAGGAGCACAAAGAGGCACATACACGTGTGATATTCGTGACCAATTGGAAAGGCTTCTGGAAAGAATTGGATAGAGGCCTGATCAGATATCCACAACCTTGATGCAGTTGGAAGCTGTCAGAATAGTTACATCCATCCTTATTCTGGTCTGGTGCAGTCAAGACGCTGATCAGTTTCTTGTCTACATCAGATTAGCTCATAGTACAAGGGAGTACAAGTGACCACTAACAGAAATTTGGCCTGAGTGCCTTTTAGAAATTGCCCCACATTGAGCACAAACATGTGGATAAGTTCATCAACAAATGATCTCTGTGAAGAAAAGAAATCGACTTTGTAGGTTTATAAATAAAGTTCTCTTTTTGAGTACAAGAAATGAGGAATTGCCTGTAGAGCCTTCTCTTATTATATTATATACAATCTGCAGGAAGTACTGTATCAATATTTTTTACTTTTTTCAGTCTTTTGGTGATAATCTCGCTTTGGTCATTGTGGAACTTGTCACAGGATCCTGAGTTAACTTTTATCCGCTACTTTATGTGAATATATTATTGAACAAAAAGAAAGATGTATGCTTTTGTTCATATTTGATCGAGTTTCTATTGTCTCTGGTATCTGTTTTTTATTGTTGCAAGTTGACCAAGATAGAATCTGAATGTGGCCTTTTCCATTTGTTTTTTTCAATTTATTTTTTTGGAATTGATTACAGCTTATTGCATAATTTGGCTAAAGAGGGAACACCTAGTTGCATATAACAACACTTTTTCCACTTGTTGCATAATCTTCTATCTTGAATAATGGAAAGAAAACAATTACTCAGGTAAATATCCAGTTGCAAACGTGAAAGACACTGAATCATTCCATATGAAGTACAACAATCCTTTTAGAAGTCAACACAGAACAAGAGATACAAATCCTAACACCTAACGGACACAGAATAACAGTATAGCAATTAACTGTGACGAAACTCATGTCATCATTAGCATACTAATATGTATTAGGATATAAAATTCGATGGACTATTTCTCAACTGTCACACAACTGAAAGAGTCATCAGGTTCACTGGTCGGGACAACCTCTGGAAACTCAAGGTCTTGCTTTGGCTCATCTTTGGGAGTGGCACGGTAATACATGAAGTAGAGAATTAGCTGAGCTGTACTAAGTAATGCACCGAGTCCATTTGGTATCTGCCCATTTAAGAAAATATTGCTGTTCTCAATTAATGGTTAAGACTAAGATGCATTCAACATTGGGTTGTGCCATTACTGTTTTTTACTGGCATGTACATATTATCTAAAATTCATTTTTGCTTGTTGCTCATCTGAGACCATTGTAGAATTTAACTCTGTTTTTTTTTTATAGTTTTTACTTTTCTGATCCGGTCTAGTGGCCAAGCAAGATATACCGACTGTAGTTGTTCTAAATTATGGTACAATATCCCTGTTACAATTAAATTGGTGGAGATCTATTAGCCAGTCTTCTTTTTTTTGATGTACAGCTACTTATGAAGTACTTAATTTCAGTTCAAACTGCCCAAGTATTGTTTATTATTACTCAGAACTAACCAGTATGCAGGTACCTTAGGTACTAGACAAATTTTGGTTTATACTAATTGAATAGAAAATGGAAATTGACAAAATATTTCTTACCAAGATATAGAGGTCAAAGCGAAGGAGAGAGTAGGACATCCAGCAAAGACCATTTAGAAAGCTGACAAGGGAGAGAGAAAATGGCATGTACTTCACACTCTTTGTCTCAATCACTGTTTTCTGTCAAAAGAAGCAAAATAGATGGAAACTGTTAATTAAACAGATATAAGGTGGTAGATTATTACATTTCATTGCATGTCACTGTGTTTTCTGCGGGGAAAACACCATTGTTAAACTTAGAGGATAATGTTGGGTGTTATCTAATAAAATAAAGCTAAAAAAAACAATTCATCATAAACATAGAATGATGACTGAATTAATTCAAAGTAATATTAAAAGGGCATTCATGAGGTGTATTTTACATGCTTAATTAAAATAAGAACAATCATGTGTAGGCACTCATTGCTATTTCAGTAAGAAAACAAGTTCCCAATTAATACTCAACCACGTACAAAGGAAACACGTGTTTCAATAGAAAAACACAGCGAACTCTTTGCCATCTTTGTACAAAAGTTTCATTCTAAAATATCTTCCAAGTCATGCTCACCCTTCTCTTGCCGATTTTTTTTTGGCAAAACAGAGAAACTTGAACAAAAAGATGTGACCACCTAAAATACTTCTTTTGACATTTCTTTTTTAAAACTCACCAATTACTGACAAATACCATGTACCAAATCTAGCTAAGTTCCAATCTGCCCAAGAAAATGCACATGCATGGGCGACTCCATATATGGAAAATATACAATTTATCTGATGTTCAATCACCTTATTGAGTGTATCTTCAGGTTCATTTTTGGTGGACTCTATTTAATGTAAACTTGAATGAAGATGAATTTTTATTTAGCACATCATGCTGTTAACTTTCAAGAAATATTGAGCTAGCATGAACTTCTACATATAAGATTGTAGAAAGGTGATTTCATGAATTAAGAGAATCAGTACTGATTAACTTAAATTCCAAATTTGTAACTTGATCTGATATACAAAACTCAGGAGATTATTAATTCAAACTGCTAGCCACACTGGTAATTGGACTAAACTTGCATTACTGACTGAAATTAAGATATCATTTTAATCGTAATGTCCATTAGAAAACATAAGGTAAAATTTACTCAGAATTTTAAGCTAATGGCACAATGCTGCAATGAAAAATGGTACAACCCAATTTATTTGACTTCCTACAAGTACACATACCTTCAAGTAGACAGTAGTTTCTCAACATAGGAATATAGTCTTAACTCATAGCTTCCTTAAAGGCCAGTACTATTCTGGTAGTAATTCCAAAGCAACATAGTTCTTTTAAAATTTGTTACTATTGTGACGATTAGAAAGATTGAGCCAAATTTTAGTAAAATCTCAATATGCAATATAATTAAAGGCCAAAATTTAGTAAAATCTCAAATTGCTGTTGCTTAGAAGAACAAAAAAATTCTTACCATGATAGAAAGAGGCGACGCATACATGCAAGTGCCAAATATGACACACAGAATTCCCACAATCTGTGTCCTTTTGTCGTAAGTGTGGGCTCCACCAAGCATACCAGTCAGGACCACCCCGACAAATACTAGCTCTGCTGCCAATAGCCCAAAAATCTTGAGCTGTGTTACAAAAATATATATGTAAAAACCAAGTATATAAGTATTGGCAGAAACAAATAGCATTATTTACCAACTTTCATGGTAACAGAAACTCAAAAATATAATAAAGTGAGTTAAAAAAGAACAAGGGCCTACACGGAGGGGACGCGGAGAAAAGACGAGGAAAATAGATATGTAGAGAGCCTCAATCAGGAAGCCAGTACCATTGATGGTGAGCACGAGCACACTGTTGGGATGTACAACCGGCAGCCCATACACAACCCACATCATGCAATTCAGCAGTGTAGCTAGGTATGGTATCGGTGAGTACTGTTCCACTGCCTTGTTGCTGACAATTGTCATGAATGTTGGCCTATATATATGTTCATCCAATGTTCACAAGAAATATAAGATAATTATCGATGGATTATAGAAAGATGACTAGATAACTGTTTCATATAAGAAAAGTTAATTTCAGGGGCTTATGTGTAAAGTATTTTTAAGGAATTTGTGTTTAAATAATAAAGTCATTTGACTAGATGACTATATGGGGGAAACTATTCCCACAACTGACAATATATAGTTAATAACACGTTTAAGTAAGCTTATGTAAATAAATTATTAATAGCACCACCAGGTCAAGTATGTTGTTAATACTTAATAATATAACTGTATATAAGTAATGCACATTTTTGCAGGCTAGTTGTGAAAAATAAAATTATTAAGCTTAAAGTTGCAATTTGCTGAGGTAGTACATGTACAGACAGAACATTTTATAGGCTTGAGTGCATACCAAATTGGGAAAGAGTATGATAGGTAAATTATATGCACTGTAGACCAATGCTTATATTTTCATGACTGAAATTAAAAATAAAGATGTTTATTCCAATGAGGACCACAGAAACCTTTTCTTTTTACTCAAGTTGAATTTTAATTTTGCAAGGACTAAGCCATTAAGGAGGGTATACAAAAGAGGAAGTTATGCTACAAACATCGATTTTTGGAACGCAAATCCAGAACAACAATTGTCAAAAATGCAATGGAAACCTATATGGAAGCGCAAATATCATAGAAACTCAAAAGCTATGCACACCGATTGATTATAAATCTTTTGGCGGTTCGTATGGCCCCATGCCACATTTTTACTAGCAGGACAGATTAATTCGACAAACATTACATATGTAGTCGAGTAACATACTACGTGCACTGGAATTGCACTCTGCTTAACGGATTCACTTATTTCATCTGCTTAACCATAATTGAAGCCATTTGAGCAATGATTTCGATAAAAAGCAGAGTTTATGATCTCAGAGCGGGAAACAGAGGTAACATTTTTTTCTGAATCAACTCAGCTTAAGCAAACATAAAAAGATGTAAAAATTGATGGCACAAAGTCATCAGATTGCAGATCTGATTAGATACGCAGTATAGAGAGGATGGATCCAGAGATTGCATTAACCGTTAAGATAAGATAACTTACAGTGGAGAGAGGAACAAGCCGAAGGAGATGACATTTCCTGAAATGATTAAAGAGAAAGCGATTAAGTTTCCAAAGCGAGGAGAGGAGAGGAGAGGGAGAGGAGAGGAGAGGGAGAGGGAGGGAGAGGGAGAGGGGAAAGGGGAGTGAAAAGAAATGGAGATCGCCATTTGTACAGACATACCTATTATCCCAACGACTGTGCGAACTGAATCTGTGGAAATCATTTTCGCGTGGGAGAGAGAGTGAGAGAGATAGAGGGAGAGATGCAATAAGCCAATAAGCAGAGGAGAGCTAGGATGAGAGAAGCAGTGAAGCAAGCAAGGGGCAATACGCAATGGAATCACGGCAATAGGCGTGAGAGAGGTAGATATAAGTTGAGCTCCAAATAGAAACAAAACTTTTAAGTGTACGGATGGCTTGGCGTTTGTTCAATTATTCCTATGCGCGCGGTGCGGACATCCGAAATCCAACGGTGCCTACCGGAGAGGAGAGAGTTATGTATTGCAGAAGCGCGGCGCCATTGGAACTAACTCATCATACATGCATGAATGTATGGAATGGATGCAAACTTCCTAAACTTTTTAGGGAACTCTAAACTCACATCTCTAGTATGTATCCATTAATTTATTTCTTTTTCATGTCTAAGGTTAATTAATTAGAGGTTTGCTCTAATAACTAGCACTATTTTGTTCTATTCCTACTAACATTTCCCCCCTAATTTTTATTTGACCGCTGGTGCAGCTTTCCAGATAAGATTTGGCGTTTTTTATTGTCATTTTTTTTTTGAGGAATTTTATTGTCATTTCTCTGAATATTTTTCAAATTTCCTCTGTACAGTCCATAGTCTAGACTCTAGACTAATTTGGGCTCTTTTAAAAGCCGGACTTTATCTGAAAAAACAAAAGTTGGAGATAGACAGATGTACGACATGACATTCTCGCCGTATTAACGCATGCTTGGTTTTGCATGGGAAAGGAAAAAGGTGGAATTTTTGTTTATATTTAAAAAGGAAAAAGTTGCAGGTTGCTTGATTCACGAAAGAAAAATGTGCAGCGATTTTTTACGATAAGAATTATTTAATTTTTAATTTTAATACTAAATATTATTTAATTAAAATTTTAATAATAATAATAACAATGTGCTAGTGATAATGATATTTTATAAATGTGTTAGTCCAACTAACACTTTATACAAAAAACACCACTTCAAACGATGCCTTTTCATTTTTTTTTTACTTTGAAAATGAACTTTCAAATTCAGAACTCATGGCAATTAATGTTTCCAGTGGGAGAACATCACTCTCGGCATTTTATATATATTTTTAAATAACTGAAAATTAAAAAAAAGGAAAAACACAACCATAAATGATGTTTTTGTTTAAAGCGCGTTTACAAAGCGCCGCTGTCATTGGACCATTATCATTTTTGTTATTAATTTTTTTATTAAATAATATTTATTATTAAAATTAAGAATTAAATAATTTTTATTATAAATAATTACGGAAAATGTGGGTTAATTAATTTCATGGACTAGAGAGAGAGAAAATTAGCATCGTATTAATTTTGGAAAGTGCTTTCATAGTCAAGTTCATGCAAGGACTAAATTATTTTTATAGTCATTTTTTTATTTATATTTTGACGTCTTGATAAGTTGTATATTTAATTTTTTAAAGACTTAACGATTTACTTAAATAAAAACATGCGCAAGTGAAGCACTTCGTCAGGATCCATATGAACAATACTATTTTTCTAAGTCTGTACAATATAGACGACCAAATTATTTGTTAATTATGCTAATCGAGAAAACTATAAAATAAAAGAATAAAATTGTAGATTCATTGTTCGTATTTTATAAATTTTAGAATTATTTTTTTATTATACACTGATAGATTGAACAGTTAATTAAGCTTCCAAATCAGTTCCTGCATTCAAAAATAGTTTTTGACAAAAAAAACTCATCAAATTTATAAACAACATGTCTAGAGTACCCAAAATGAAGGTTTCTATATATATAGACAATACATTTTTTTTTATTTGTGATAATCAACAAAACTATAAATTAGAAAAATAAAATAGTACATTTGGTATTAATTTGCTGTTTATTAAATAGTTAGAGTCATCTTGTCTCATATAATATCACGCATTGATGGATTGAGCCGTACGTCAAGCATCCAAATCACTTGTTGCATATATTGGAAAATAGTAGGCTTTTAATTGGAAAAAGAACCTCAAAAGATTTTATTAACAACATGCATAGACTATGTTAGTTCGGGTAACTAACTTAGCTTGGCAAGATTGTTTTTTTTTCTTCAGATTTCACTTGCATCCTTCATACTTCACCTCGCCGATCCAGTGTTGTGTTACTTGTGTACTGATATGGTGTTTAATAAAAGTAACAATGCATTTTTGCCAACACAGACGTTTTAGAGGGAGATTTGAGTTTGGTTCTCTTAAGAAATTAAAACACTGACCTTATTGTAAAATTAAAATAGACAAAAATTTTATATTTAAGTAAAAATAAAATAAAATTAAATATTAAAATAAATTATAGATGAAATTTAGAATTTACACTACACATATTTAACAATCACGTAAAATTTTTTTACTAAATGAGACTGTCACCAATGTGAGAAGCAAAAAAAAGAAGAATTTTTTTTTAATTCAATTACGTTATGTGAGTGATAGTAACGTGGAGTACTCTTATTTCACGTCAATAACAGTTTTATGAAATGAGAATACTTCATGTGATGTAAATTTTGAATTTTATTTATAATTTATTTTATTAATTTTTATTTTTATTTTTATTTTTATTTTTACTTAAATATAAAATATTCGGTTTGTGATGCTCAGCTTTTTAGGTTTCTTTCCGGTGCAAAATAATATCAAACTTTTGGTCAAGACGGGCCGCGTCACCTCGGGTGGACGCATTGATATTTGAAGCAGCCTGTACTTAGCATGAGGTTCGTTGTCCTGGTTCCTCTGACAAGTCTTTTCTATCTTTTGCCAATTTCAATGTTTTACTACTAATAGTAAAAACGTGCATGTTAATTACACAATATTTTTATTTTTGTGTTCTGTTGATAAATGGTAATGTAATTATGTTGGTGATGGATTGATGATATATTTTTTGTACTACTTTAAATTATGCGATGTATTTACAAATGCTTAATTATGTTTTATCTTTATATGCATTTCTCTTCTTTATTTCTGATGTATGTTTTACTTGTCATGTCACAATATAATGTAATTATGTAAGTACTAGGTGTGTAATCGGGTGTTGCGGCGAATTTTTTTATTTAGATATAGAAAAATATCATATAATAATATGTACGTTATTTTAATATGAAAAAGATCAATAAATACAAAATTAATTATATATGCTATATTAGATATAATCTCGCATGATTTCTTTTAACTTTTAATTTTCTTCCTCCTATATGGTAAAAAAATGAAGAGGAATATAAAATAATAACGCTATCGTGTTCGTCTGATTAGTCAAAATTAATGTAAATCATTAGATGAAGGATATTTTGAGATATAAAAAATTTGAAGGAAATGACAAAAAAATGGACCCGTCCATTCTAATTGCTTTATATAATAGTATAGATACTTTGCCTGTTGTGAAACGACGATGTATAATTCAATAGGTTCATGTTGTGGATTTTAATCATGAGGTTAAAACAATGTCAAACATATGATTTATTTGAGGCTATTTGGTTTCGAAATTCATTCTGGATTTCTTAACAATGACAGACGATTAACAAAATTGAAGTAAACAAATAATGTCAGCCACATTGATTGAAAATAATTTTGAGGTATCTATCATCAGATCTCCAGACTCATTATAATAATACTGTTTTTTGCCATGATAAATTATTTTGATATGCGCCCTTTCTTTACAATATCTTTTAAAAAAAAAGATAAATCTAGCAATTTTTTTTGGAAAAAAAAACCCAAAAATTAAAAGATATACGGAGCATGCATATTTTTTCCAACATGACCTCATGGTACCATACTTTTTGAAGGGATAATAAATCAACGTACCACAGCCCACACCCCGTAAACTTTCTAGTTTTCAAAGTTGATTCTTGAACTTTTAGTTTTGACAAATATCGCCATCAACTATTCTTTTGTGATAATTAAACTCCCCAACAGATAATGAACAATCTAATACTCTATATTGAAGTGTGAAATGATCAAAATGTCCTGCTGTACATATATATTAATTATGTGTAAAATATTTATGCTCCATTTATTTGAAATTTCTAGAAACTATATAAGCATTCAATTATTTTCAAAATATAAGCCTCAATTAAATTTTCACATCATCATATGCTTGTTATTTCAATTTTATTTTGGCATTATATTTCTTATTCTATGATTAAAACTATTTCCTGTTAAATACAGAGGGCTGTCATTTAGCTAAGAACTGATTTCAAGTAAATGACAGGGTAATAAAGAAAATTATTTAAGACATGGAAAATCAAATATTTCCAAGTTTCAAAAACTACTGTCCTGGTATTTTTAAGATCGCTGATGTCAAATTCAAATAGGCAATTTATCAGGAATTTGACTTCAGGTCTTAACTTGACTTTAATTCATATATTAATAAGGAAATGAAGCCTCTTCAAGGATGATTTGACACTGATTTTTTTTTATCTAACAAATTGAATAATCTAACTAATAATAATGAAAAAAAATTAATGAAAAAAATAACAGTGCATTAGTTCGAGTGACGTTTGAGAAACACATCACTGACAATAATATATTTTTTTTTATCATTATTTTTATATAGATAAATAAGAGAATTGTGCCGGTGGAAGTGACACACTCTACACAACTTTGCATCCATTTTTTGATTAAGAAGTGAAATATAAAAAACATCAAATCACTACTAAAAAAAAGAAATGTAGTAAGAGTGACACACTAAAAAATATCAGCATGAGTGGCGCACTTCAACAGATATGCTAGTCAGACTAATATGTTTTCTAAATGTCACTAACAGTGGTACTCTGTCATTTCTACTATTAAAATTTTATTTTTTTTCATTTTATTAATAGTAATTGGATTATTAGATTAAAAAAATCAGTGTTAATTTGATGGTCTTGCAAAGAAAATCACTAAGAATTCCTAAATGGTGGATAATATTTACCATTATCTACCGCTACATGGTACAGATAGATAGGTTGTATTTTGTATTTCGTTCAGTTGGGAAGTTTCTAGACCTAACATGCATAGAAACAAAACAACAACAAAGTCTTTAATTTTAAATAAATTAAGATAAACTAGAAATGAAATCCCAATATAAGATCAAATGCATAAAAAGATAAAAAAAATAATCAGGATTAAAACTGATACTGGCTGACAGTATTTACACCTTATAGACAATCGGTAAAATTTTAAGCAGAATCTGAGGCTCCAAATTACTTCTTTGCAAATAGGACAGATATTTCTGTTATGATTAAGAACAAGTATATAATAGTTCTGGCTAAAAAAATTGGCATTTTCAGGATCTGAAAGCCAACAGACAAATTATCTCGTTGACAGAATTAAAACAAACGAATAAAAATGATAACTTACAACAGGATATGCAGATGGTCTCTAAATCTGCTGTTATTGTTGGAGAAAAATAGAGTCACGTTATTACAACAATAACAACAACAACAAAGCTTTTAATCCCAAATAAATTGTAGGTTAGAAATGAAACCCAATCGGAAAGCATAAGATCAAAAATCTCAAATATCAGTGATAATAATGAATATGATGAAAGAAAAAAAGAATAAATAAATAAATAAATAAAGATGATGATGATAATATGCTAATAGTAATAGCAATAATAACAACAACAATAATAATAATAATAATAGTACAATAAACCTCTATTATAAAACCTATTTCTAAATCATAAAATTCTATTTTAAAATCTAATTCTAAATTCTAAATCTTAAAATCTTATTTCTAAACCTCTATTTCTAAATTTTTAATTCTAAAATCCTAAAAAAAATCTAAGAACATGAAGTCTATAACTCTACTATTAGACTCTAACTCCTAAATCATAGTTCAGGTACATGAATCGTCATCTTCTAAGCATTCCTATACAAAACAAGCTCTTTTGATATATTTCATTCCTTCAAATCTTTTTTTTATTGCTTCCTCCCATGTCAGTCTCAGTTGATCTCTTCCTCTTCTTGTATTTTCAGGATGACTTAGAATATCGCTGCGTACTGGTGCTTTAGGAGGCCTTCGTTGGATATGACCAAACATTCTCTTGAATTGGTGCTACCCCAAGTTTGTCTCTAATATCATCATTTCTGATTCGATCTTTCCTTGTGTGGCCACATATCCAACGCAACATCCGTATTTCAGCTACACTCATCTTCCGGACATATTGTCCTTTTGTAGCCTAATATTTTGTGCACCTTCTTAAAAGAAAAATTATAAATATGTTATTTTATTTATAGATTGATAGTCTATCAAGTTTTATCAATAATTCACAATTAACGTTTGATAGTCATATCACTAAAATAATCAAATTTACGGATTTTTCATTAATATTTGTAACGGTTTTAAATTAATTTGTAACGGTCTTTGATGAACTATCAAACGTTAATGAAATCATATGAAATTTGACAGGCTATCAATTTATAAATAAAATAATATTTTTATAATTTTTTATTTTATTTTTCAATTAATTTTTTTTTTTTTAGAATTGATAAGAGAACTCTATCCTCCTCCAAAAATAACAGCAGATTTGGAGTCATGCACAAGGAGGTTTTTCTTGGCAGTCAAAATGCTTGGCCATGATGGAGAACTCTTATCGGCCCCCATTCTTCTATCTCAAAACACTTCCCTAGTGCTGCCTTGTATAGTTGCCAACATCAATTGTAAGAAAGAAAAAAAGAAAAGATATGATGATAACATCATCTGTTTTGGGGCATTTCAACAAACACTAAGCTATTAGATCAAAAGATTCAAGAGCCATGCTATTAGATTCTTACTATAAACACCCTTTCCATTTTTTTACTAATCAAATGAAAGAACATGTTGGAACAGAGTGCGAATCAATACCACAGACAGAAATATAAGTTAAAAAATGCAACTCAATTTAAAAAAAAAAAACTCTTCGGTGCTGTGCAAGAGAAATGATAACTTCAGCTCTTTCGGGCATTTCATCGAACGTCTTACATGCAAGGTCATGTGAGTAACCCCTAGAACCGCTGACTAGGACAGGAATAAGGCCAGGAAAATCATTACGGATTAACACCAATTTTAAATTGAAGATACCTGCTATTTACCAAATACGCCTTAATTTTTCACAAAACTTAGAGAGGACATCATAGCGCAGGTGGAAGCATACAGCGTTCACCAATTTTGAGTATCAAAGCGACAGACTTGTGCGAATAAAACTGTTCAGGTTCTAAATTAAAAAAAAGTAAATAAAGTGGAATTGCAGATGAAGATCAGCCCTTGAAATGCCCGCTCCAACATTGAACATTATTGATTTGAAAAAAAATCCCATAATTTCAAATTTTCTACTTCTCCAACATTTTCACTAATCAGAAAACAAAAAGGAATGAAAAATAAAAGAAAAACAACAGACACAAACAAGTCTGAAAGGTCGCATATTTCCTCTGATCAATATCAAATTTACTCCAAAACCACTGTAGCTCCAGCTGCCTTGAGCTTAGCAGCTATGGCTTCAGCCTCTTCCTTCGTAAGCCCTTTCTTCACCACAACTGGCGCCTTTTCTACCAGCTCCTTCGCCTCCTTCAGACCTAGATCAGTGAATCCTCTCACCTCCTTTATCACCTTGATCTTGGCCGCAGCGTCAAACTTGTCGATCCTCACATCGAAGACGGTCTTCTCCTTCTCTTTCTCCGTTTCTCCCGATTCGTCGACGCCGGAGGTGGACATGGATGAGGGATGAGCGGAGGAGGCAGAGAGGAGTGAGACCCCGAGTCGAAGGCGGAGGAGGGCGGAGAAATCGGAGAGCTCAGATGGGGAAAGAGACAGAAGCTCGTCGGCAATTCGACAGATCTTGTCGCCCGAGGTGGTGTTAGATGTCGTCGGTGTGGTGGAGTAGAGACGGCGGAGGTGATGGCGAAGGGAAGGAGACGCGATTTTGGAGAAAAAGAGGGACATTTTGGAAAGAGTGTAAAATGGAGGGATTAGCAAGGGTTTATCAGCTATTGACCCACTTGTGTCGTGTGTATATTATGGCTGGGGCCTGGGGGAGCGATGCGCAAGCTATGAAGCTAATACGAGATCGCAGAATCTGTATCAGAGAATTGGAATTGGAGCAGGTTTTCCTTCCATAGTTTGTACACTTGTACAGTAGTACTTCAGTTTTTACTTTCTACTATCTGTTCTTCCATAAGATGGCTACAGCCACGGATAGGGATGACAATAAAATTCATGATCAGTCCGGTTTATCTGGACCCGTCCGATCCGACGGTCCGGAGGTCAAATAAGTATGATCGGACTGGGTCAAAGGATGGATCGAGCAAGTACGGGTTTAGAGTGAGGTCCGTCCGTCCGATCCATAATATTAATAACATGTAATATATATTTATATGTGTTATGTATAATTGTATAATTGTATATAAGTAACTTATCAAATCGGATAAAATTAATAATTTAACTAATAAAATGTTCATTCAAATTAATTCTTTTAATTAAATATCACAATTTATAAATTGAGTACCCGAGTTGGTGCAAATATTTAATAATTTTTAGACTTAAAAATAATTTATACTATGATAGTGCAAATATTTAATAATATTTTAGTTTAAATACAATAATCATTCTCTAAAGATGATATTAAGAAGAGAGAAATTATTAACCAAAGAAATTAGCAAAGGATCTAGGGTGTCATGGATCGAGTCGGATTCGTATCGGGTCATCAACATTTTATTATTTTTTTTAATTTGATCCGACTCATTTAAATTTGATTCAAATTTTTTTAACCTATATCCGATCTGATCATGTCACAGATTGACCCAACCCGACTTTTGTAAAATAATTAAGTATTTATTAATTATTTTTATATAATTTTAAGTAATTAAAAATTAGTTAAACTATAATTAATCTTCATTAGTATATAATTAGTGTATATTTAAGCTTTCATTAATGCTAAATCATAAAATTACTTCAAAAATATAATTAAACGAGTTGAATCAGATTGACTCGAATCTAATCTAACCTAATTCGGATAAAAAAAAATAGACTCAATCCAACCAATTTATCTTTGAGTCATATTGAATCGGATCAGATCGGATTAATAATGTACACCCTAATGCAAAACAAGTGTGAGACGACATCGGATTCAGACACCTCCCTACGGATGCAAACTTACACGAATAATATATAATTATCTTTGATTCATATACAGTTATTCATATTCAAATATCCGAACGGAAAATAATACAAATATAATTTTAATCTTAATTATTTATATTTAAATATAAAATATAAAATATATTATTTAATACATATCATAAAAAATAATTTATTTTCTGTTATATTTGGATATGTATTATGAATTTTAATATTTTTAAAATTAGTAATAAAATTTTAAATAAATAATTATATTAAAAATTTATTTTATTATATATTTTTTAATATATTTTATAGATATTAAGTGAATTACATATTTATATTTAAAATTATCCGCATTCATATTCATATTCAAAAATATCCGTATTCACATTAAAAAAATTAAAATAAATATAAATATAATTTTGACCACTATCCGACCATCCGTTGTCACCTCTACCTAGCCATCCAACCAGCCACACGGTCCACACCACAAAGCAATTGCCTTAATATGTTTCATATTTATAAAACAAAGAAATAATAAGAAAATTCCCTTTTATTTCCAATACGGCGTTATTTAAGCTTTTACCATATTCTAATTTATTTTGATCTCTCTCAAAGAGAACAAAATTTTTCATGGGAAAGAAAGAGAGAATAGATCACTCTATTGGTAGTTCACTAATCGTTGTAAATTATAACGAGTTTCATGGAACTCATTTCTAACAATCAGATTGAAAAACCATAAATCAAGTTCTTCATTTGCTGCAAAAGATTGGAAATAAATATAAAATGAAATCAACTCCTTACAAAATGACAGAGAATTAGTATAGCTTTGCGGGGAGCTGGAAGTATATTGTGTGTCTGTGTGTATATAGTGCAATTATTCATTTCAAAGCAAAATAATTGCAGCACTCAAATAGTTAATTGATTGAATTAATTTTGCATATCAATTACACACGTAGTAAACATAATTTTTAATGACGTATTAAGCTGAAACTTACAGATGATGTTCCTTTTCGTAAAAAAAAAAAAAAAAAAATTCGTGAACAGTTCTCCCGGTGCATATTTTTCGTAACAAGTGATTCTTAAGCCACGTGGCAACTGGCAAGGTATATATTACCTTTGATTTCTGTAATTTTACTATTGCATTCAGCAAAAACAAAAAAATAGACGACAGGCAGATTAGAGAACAAATTGCGGTTGGTTACACATATATTAGATCTCTTTATTTAATAATTAAAATATTTTTTTATTTAAAAAAAAGAAAGAAAAAATGGATACAGAGAGAGAAAGGAGAAACGGGTGGTAACTTGAGGGGAAAAAAGATTAATAATGAAGAAAGATTTGGGGTTACGGATGGAAGATGCAAGCGTGAGTCCCAATTGGAGAAAAAGTAAACTCCGGTTTTGATTAACGGATACATTGATTTGATACAAGAATATTTTTCTGGAGAAAGTACAGTTTTTAGTAATAATAATGATTATTAAATTAAATTATTAAAAATAAGAGTGAGATCCGTAAAATTTCAAATATATAAATGGCAGCGCGCCACTGTCAGTGGCGCGGACGAAACGTGCCACTGCTAGTGGCGCGTTTCATTATTTTTATAAAACGCGCCACCGATAGTGGCGCGTTTGCTTCTTATATATACAAAACGCGCAGCGCCTCTCCATCTCACTTGTGCGGGGTTTGGACGAAACGCGCCACTGTCAGTGGCGCGTTTCATTATTTTTATGAAACGCGCACGGGAAATGCGCGTGGCGCGTTCGTAGTGGCGTGTGACGCCGCCATTCATATATTTGAAATTTTACGGTTCTCACTCTTATTTTTAATAATATTAGTTTAATAATAATAATTATTAATAAAAACTGGAGAAACTAGT
Organism: Schoenoplectus tabernaemontani; assembly: GCA_037127355.1. NCBI lineage: Eukaryota > Viridiplantae > Streptophyta > Magnoliopsida > Poales > Cyperaceae > Schoenoplectus > Schoenoplectus tabernaemontani. The sequence goes on along the minus strand of CM073742.1, from coordinate 22,509,015 downwards.
TAGTTTCTTCGTAAATTTGCTCATCTTGTTTCTTTCATTGTTATTTTGTTATTTTATTTTGAAGGTGAGCAACAACTTCTAGAATAAGTCGTCATTTCCATATTCCTTATGAATATTACTGTTCTTCTTAAGTTTTACAATATTGATCAATAAAATAATTGCATCATCAATTAATCTTATTCAAAGTGCGCCATAGTCACTACTTCGAATCTATTTGGTCATCTTTTCTCAAAGGAAAAAATGTTTGGTTCCCATATTAAAATTTATAACATATATAAATGCTTGCCATTTGCCAAGTTTCTACTAAATGATAAGCTTCCCTAAGTTATTGTTTTGTTTAGATCTTTTCATCTATTTGATTCATTAATTCATATATAGTTTTCCTCTCTCATCATTTAAAGTGCATAATATGTTATAAATTTTTGTATGATTCTTTGTAGATTATTATGCATTTAATTATATTATTTATAATAACAATAATTAGTACATATATTTTTATGTTTAATTTTTTATTTTTTAATATGAAAATTTATTAAATATATTAAATTTAATATTTTTAATTATTTATTCGAGAACTATATATTATCGGGTGATTCCATAATTACAACCCTAATTCATATTAATTAAGCATGAGAGAATGAGATAATTGTTGATGCATGCTTATTGTAGATATATTTTTTTTAACAAAAATAAGAGTCTAAAATATTTAATTTTTAAATATTCATAAAAAAATCTCCATTCGGGTTTTGTTGGATTGTGACCTTCCACAAGATTGTTAGTCTTTGGCCACTAATGCGCAAATTGATATAAATCGACGCATTTTCTTTGGAAAAAGTTAATTAAAAAATATTAGATTGATTGTATTTCCGCGAGGTACAATCTTGGGGTCGTCAAGAACTTAAATGATTCAGATTAAATTTAAAAGGGATTATTATTTGAATGGAACCCATTATTAGTCTCAAATGACACCGCTGTCATAATTAAAACTACGACGGCTGATTTATTTCCGCAAAATCTAACTCCAGGAAAAATAATAAATACTTATTTTTCCCATATCTTTCGACTCTTTCCTATTCTCTTATTTCTCACTCTAGTCTTCTATTTTTCTAATTTACCTTCAAACTCTTCTATCTATTTTCTTATTTACCCATCAAATTAACCACATCTAATTAACTATGATTATTTTATTAAAACTCCATACTTAATTCTAAATTAGTGCCCTTTAAAATAGAAATTGCTACATTAATCAGTTAACATTTATTCTAAAGAATATAAAATCAGTAAACTGGTACAGTATTCTAAATAATACAAAATCGATATTGGTAAAGTACCAAATTCTCTGTATCAATACTGTGGTTTGTACCAAATTCTCGAGTACAGTACCAAATTTACTGGTACAGTACTGTACCAGTTAACATTAATTTTAAATTATTGCTACATTATGAGTAAGCTAGTACAATATTCTAAAAAAATATAAAATCAGTACAAATTTACTCTATAGTTACTGGTACAATACAAATTTGTTATATCAATTACTGTAGCAATTTCTATTTTGAAGAAATTAAAGTAAATACACTAGTTTAAAATTAATTATGGAGTTTTAGTAAGATAATTAGATATGATTAATTTGATGGGTAAATAAGAAAATAAATAGAAGAGTAGAGGAAGAAATAAGAGAATAAGAAAGAGTTTAAGGGTATAGAAAAAATTAAGCTAGATAAAACTAATTCTGCAGAAAATTATTCCGATGAGAAATTTCTTCATTGCCATGTCTGCACTTATTTCCTGGAGCATAGGTTTTGTTGCCGTTTCATTCTTAGTTGTAACTAAAATTTGTATTTTCGTGAAAAATATTTTATATTTTGGTTTGATAAATTGTTTTAAATAATGTTTTTGAACACCGTCTCTTGTTCATATGGCAATTTGATATACTCTATTAAGATTGATTCATAGTGAAGACATCACAATTGACGTCGCCCGCCATGTCAAACACCGAGTTTGAAACTCGGATCCGATTTTTTTTTTTTTTTTTTTTACGTTTGTGTGTTATATTAAAAATAAAACACAACAGTCAGTAGATTGATCTAAAATATTACAACAAAAATTAAAATAAAATTTTATAAAGCCAAATATAAGCATGATTAATACATTGTTCTAAAATAGTGTCAAATAAATTAAAATATTACAACAATAATTAAAATTCAATTGTTCTGGTAAATATAACAACAAAAAACATAAACACACTGGTAATCTAAATCATGCTCTGTTGGAATGAGCTCGACCTCGAGTTGGCAGTATCAAACCGTGAAATTTAATTAAGAAATAATGATAGTTAATATAACAAATAAAAATGATTTAACACTAACTAGTAAAATATCATAAACCCGCAGTATAAAAGAGTGTATATAAATATATGTGTAATAATAATAATAGTAATAAATTCGACATTTAAATTAATTAAATCTTTTAATAAATAAATAAAAATAAAACGTATTTACGACCTTATCCAATGATCAAACGAAAAATCAAACCAAAAAGGGTAGGAAGAAAAATATACAACGCACGAATAAACTAATGACTAAGAACAACCGATATAAATTAATTAATCACCTAAGATAATTTAAATCAAAAATGTTAATTCATTTAAATAAATATAATCAGAATATATCTAAACGATCTCTGGATTTAACCATGTTTTGATTTGACAAAGGAGTAATGATTTTACAATAACAAAATATTCACATTTTCTAAATTTTAACAATTAGAAAGGAGTGAAAGTTTTATTTGTCACACCAACAACCATAAACCCGCTGCCACAGAGGATCCTACCCATTTTAGATTTTCTCTCTCCCCAAATTAATTCCTCCCTCTCTCCCTTATTAAATGGTGCATTAAATGCTGCCCCCTCACATCCTATCTCCTCTCCACTCTCTCTGATACCGCTCCGTCTTTTTTTCCCTTCCGTCCTTCTCTCTTCTTCTTTGTTTTTCTCGCTCTGTCTCTCTTTCTTGGCGACACCGCCTACCTCTCTCTCTCTGTCACTCTCACCACCCACCGAATCGTCTCTCTCTCTCACTCACTCTACCGAGTGACCCCACTTGCATCTCTCGTCGCCCTGTGCCACTACCCCTCATTGACCGATTTTCGCTCACCCTCCCTCCGAGGTCCACCTAACGGTCGTGGGCTGACGACCTCTACCGCCCCGACCTTACCCCCCACTTGTCGCCCTCTATAAAACCCGTGCAGGCGCCTCCTCCCTCTCCCTATTGCTCTCATGTGCTGAGAAAAATTTGTCTTTTCCAATCAAAATCGGAAGGTTAAACTTGATAAGAACAAAACTTTGAAATCGAGGGAGGAGGTGGTAGCCGGAAGTACTATTGGGGCGTCGACTCTTGCCCTTGCTGTCTTGTGCCTACTTGCCCTCTCGCTCGCTTGCTCGATTCTCTTTCTTTGGTAAACCCTAGCCTGGTTTTTCTTTTGTGGTTATGTGTTGTTGCTTGATAAGTTGTGCATATCTTGTGTTATGGCTCTTTTTGTGTGGGGGTGCGGTTGGGTTTGGCACCGTCCGCCGCCTCTTTGTTGTGTCGTCATTTCCTTTGGCCTTTATATTAGGCTTTGGTACACCGGTACCGGTGGTACCGATGATGCGAGGCCACCCCTCCCCCTCCTTTCACTCACTGTTTTGCTTGCTGGTTAGCTGATCGGTATGCTGGGATTTAATTATCTATGTTGGTTCATTTTGATGTGATATGTGTTTCGACTGATGCCCTTGTCCTATCTGAAAACTAATGTATTGCCTGTTCTGTGGGTTGGTTCTGGATATGCTGGTTTCTGTCAGATCTTGGCTGGTGTTTTTCCCTAAATTTTGGTCATGTGCTGCCTTTCTTTCTTTGTTCCTGGTAATTACCTAGTACTACCCTTGGTTCCCCGTCTTCGACCGGCCCCCGTGAATGTGTTACGCTGTCTTGCTTGATTTATTTTGTTGGTATGAAAACTGTGGTTGTCTCTCCTATCTGTGACCTTGTCTGGTCTGGTGCCACCCCTGTGACTTTGGCTTCTAATATACTGGTACCACTTGGGGTTCTATCTTGCCGGCCTTGCTTGTTGCTCGAATTGTTTGGTGGTTTATTTTGTTGCCTTTTTTCTCGATACCGCCCTCTCCAGTCCGCCTCTCCGATGTTGGTACTTGGAACTGTTCAATTGTGTGCTTGGTACCAGTAACTAGTACAGCCCTGGGTTCTGGCCTGGTTGGTTATGAATGACTCACTACTCGGTGTTTCTGTTGGTGATTGAAAACCTGATTTTTTTTCTTGCTTGTTGCCTTTGGTCAATCTTGTTTGTATATGGGGCTGCTTGTTGGTGTCCCTTTTCCTTCTTGTGCTGGTTCGGTGTTGGGCTTCTGAACTGCGGCTAATAAGTTGTGATTAATTGAGCCCAAGTTTAATATTATGGGAACTTGATCAAAATAGTGAAAGAGGAGTAGGCCCAAACCAAATATTATGGACTTAATAGATAAGTAGAAATTTTATTGGACCGGTTGGGCTTAGAACCGAATTGTGAACTTCAATAAGGAATTTACAAAAGAAGTTTAGGCTCGTTTTGAACAATCTGGATTTAACAAATATATATTAATCTCATTAGGCCACTAATTAAGTCATAATAAATTAAATTTAAATTGTCATTCGGATTAGTATTAAAATGATTAAGGACTAATGATTTAAAAGTAGCAAGATAATTAAGTGATAAAATAAATATGTGATCAATTAATTGGAAGCCGCCCCGAAAGGTTTGGCGGTATCCATGGACTAACCACGTAAACTTAAAGAATCGGGAAATGATTAAATTCCCTGACTGCCCCCGATTCAGGATATCGGTGCATTGGCACCAATGATTTGGAAGTCAGCGTATGATCCCGAACATTAAAACACCAACACATTAATAATATAATAACTTTTTCTTCATTTTTGTTTTGTTCTATTTATTTTTCGTTTATTTTATTTTAGTTGCTTCTTTTCTTTTATCTTAATTCTTTCTATTTTACTTTTATTTTGAAAAATTATTTTTCTAACTTATAAAAACCCAATAATCATACTTATATAAAATAAAATAAAATACTTAAATTTGTAAACATAGTAAAATAATAATTAGAATGTAGTTAATATATATTAGCATATATATTAATTAATTTCTCTATTTTTTTTATTCTTAATAAAAGAATAAAAAAATAAATAAAACATTATATATATAATCTATGTTAATAAAATTCTCTATTTAATAATAGAATAATATTAATAAATATATAAAGAGAATATTAGAATATAATAATAGATATATTTTAATCAATTTCTCTAAGTTTAGATAATTAATTATCCTAATTATAATTAAATTAATTAAGTGATAACATTAAGCCAAGTTAATTAATCTAAATAAATTAAGTTAGTTACGTTAATCGAAATAAATATAATCTCAAAACACCAACACAGTTTAATTAAAACAAACACGTTAAATTAAATTAAGTTTCATTTAATTAAGTTTCCTTAATTTCTTTTACTTCTATTAATATAATCTCTAAATTATAAAAATAATACTAGTATAAATGAAATAAAACATAATTAAAGAATATATTATAAATAATTAAGAGTTATAAAATAACAATTTAAAATATAATAATAATTTAGATTTTAAAGTATATATTAATCAATTTCTCTATTATAAATTGATAAGAATAATAATATTATAATATATATATATATATATATATTAATTAACTTCTCTATTTTAAATTAATAAGAATAATACTAAATATATGAAATATAAAATATCATATATTAATCAATTTCTCTATTGCTAAATAATTAATTATCCTAATTATAAATTTAATTTAATTAAGTGATAATAATTAGTTAGCTTAATCAATCAAAATAAAATTTAAATTAATTATATTAAATCAAAATAAATATAATCTTAAAATACGAACTTAAATAATAATAATTTCAATTGAGGGTCCGGTATACCTTGAGCAAACCAGACCCAATGTGAATAAGATACTCGCCAATTTAATTTATTTTGACCCTATAGGTTCTTGAGAATTTATCTTGATGAGCCGACAAACGAGTACACTCAGGATGAGACGGCTGACGAGATCGTGAGCGTCGCCGAAGACTAAGCAATTCGACGCTACCGACCTGATCGAATTATTCTCAGGTACGGTTTCCTGGAATTTGAATTTCTTTCTTCAGAATTAGGAACCCAAACCGAAAAATAAAAAAAATATTTTTGAAATAAATCTGAATTGCGGTGTTTTCTGACCAAAAATGATTAGAGACTTAAATCTGATCTGTCATATGCATCCAGTAAATTGACCAGCATATTCGAGACATACCCGCATTCGCATGTCATAGCATGTCATATTGCACGTAGATAGGGTAGGAGTAGGATTCGGGAAATAGTCCCGAGATGAGATTAGATAGAATTAAATAATTTAAGTTGTAGATTATAATTAGTAGGTTAATATTATTACTATCATTAATTATTAATTAAGTCAGGTAGTTAATCATGCATTAAATGCATGGGAGTGCCGAGAGGCGGACCGGATAATTCTCGATCGGAGTTGCTTTGCATAACTGTGACCCGTTGTGGTTACGTACGGTGACCCATAGGCCCGTGGGACCCACCGGTCTGTATATGTACTGCACATTTTTGCCTGCCGGATTATCCACCGATCCCGTCATTTGGCGGGTTTGGCTGTGTCAGAGTGTTTCATTTTTTTTATCAATATTATATTATTACTATTCTTAATATGATTTAATTTTAAATCCAAATTTGAGAGATTAGGATACCATATCCTTCAGTGTTTAGTGTGGGCGGCCATATTCAAGACTGGAATCTACTTCGTGATATTATATTATTATGTTTATCCGGCTTATTTAGAATCCTAGTATTGTCCGAAGGGCTTTCTCCTTTGGCCCTTAGTTGGTACAGAGAAAGTCGGGATGCGGTCCGCTGACCTTAGTGGGTACAGTGTAGGCTCCCATTTGTTTATATTTCGTTTTGATACTTTTACGGGATGCGGTACTCTGACCCTTGGTTGGTACAGTGTAGGCTCCCATTTGATTTCGATTTGTTAATTCACGGGTAGTTATCTCCTTTTGGCGATATGGCAACTGAAGACATATTTATCCGCTTGCTTTTATTTTGTAAGGTGAATTACCAGATTTAGCAGACCAGAGTACGTGCTTATGCACGCTCACTCTCCTAGGGCGTTATCGCCTCGGGAGCCCAAATTGTCGTTTATGCGGCATTGGCACCGCATAAACATAAAGTCCTAAGTTCGTAAGTTGGGTCTTGGTGGCGCTCGCTGTGCAAGACCAAAGTTCGTAAGTTGGGACGCGGTGGCGCCCGCTTGGGATAGATCCGTGATTTGCAAATCGGGATATTTATTTCGGGTGTTTGATTCTCGTACCTTATATTTTATATTATATTATTATTTTCTCGATTTTTCGTTTCGAGTTTATTTGCCATCTCATGTCATTCATGTAGGTGTTTTCTCAAACATGTATAAAATAATAATACATTAACATATATTAAATTATTTCATTGCATTTAAATTTCGGTATCGGTATTTGGGTCCAGTCTAGGAAAGAAGATCAAATCTTAAGGCTGGATCTAAATCCGTACTGAGTAATTTAAAAATTACTCACGTTTCCACGGTGGTTGTGGGATCCAGGTTTACAGGTGCGGGATCGAGTTTTGATGAGAGTACTAGGTGCAGTCCTGCGTGATATCAGAGGTGCTTCGCCGCATCAGCACAGTGAGGCGGGTAGATGATTAGGACTTATCGGGCATCGGGTTTTTGGTTTCTTTCTTTGGGCTTTATTTGAGAGGTTTTGCTACCCATTCCGATGGAGTTAGCCCCACCGGTGTCTGGCGTTGTATTTTTCTGTATATTCTGGACTGTATATTGTTTTATATTATTATTATTGTTTTGTTTATTCTGAGATTTATATTTTTTTATTCATTTAGCCTTTCGTACGCACGTCTCGTCGTGCGTACGTGGAGGGATTAATCACCCCTAATCCGTTCAATTTATTCTGGGGTGTGACATTAACTCCCTCTAATGCCACCTTAAAATAAGTTTATTTAGTCTTTTGCCACACTTATATATTTTTTGTTCATTTTTAATTAAGTTCAGTAAAATATCACTGTATTTTTTAATTCCAAAAATACTCTCATTTCTGTCTGATATATATTTTTCTACTAATTTCGTCTATTAAAATCGTTGATATCTCTGCAAAATGCGTAATGCGTAAAGCAAATTTCAGACTATGAGCATCATGATTGAGAACTTTGTGTCTCGGTTTGACATTTGCTAAAATAATTACGCATTTTGCAGAGATATCAACGATTTTAACAGACAAAATTAGTAGGAAAAGATATATCAGACAGAAATGAGGGTATTTTTGGAATTAAAAAAATACATCCAAAAAATACAGTAATATTTTACTGAACTTAATTAAAAATAAATAAAAAATATATAAGTGTGGCAAAAGACTAAATAAACTTATTTTAGGGTGACATTAGAGGGAGTTAAAGTTTTAAAGTGGCATTTTGCTAAATTTAAAGTTTTGAGATGGCATAACACTAATTTTCCCTAAATTATAAGTACAATATAACATAACTATGATTCCTTCATCTATGAAAGAGCTAATCATATTGGCATCCACTTTCCGGTCGATTACATCCACTTTCAGGCCGACATTTTTTCTTAAGATAACGCTATTGACTGTGCCAGGTGGTCTTGGGTTGGGCCCGGTCCATTAACTACAAAAATGTACTCAGTTAAGAAATGTAGATTTCATGGGTCATCGAAACAAAAATCCTTTCTTGTTTCCAAAGCCAGAGAAGCTCCAAAGCGTCCATACACCATAGACCGACGACAGGAGAGAGAGAAGGTAGAGAGAACTAGAGAAGCACAAGGAAGAAAATGGCGTCTGGTTCCATCAAGCACGATATCGCGTCGAATGGAGACACGCTCCGATTCGGACTCGATAGTGTCAAGGGCGAGATCGTCGGATCACATCCCCTCGAATCCCTTCGCGAGAATGTGATAAGCAATATCTTGTTCTCTCTCCATCTCATTCACAATTTGTGTAGATTTTTATTTTATCCTTCGATTTGTCTGTATATCCCTAAAAACTGACAGTAGGGTTTATTTCTTTTTTTTTCAGAGCAATAATTTCTGGGAGGAGAAAAAAAAGATGGGATTGGCGCTGACTTATGGATCTTCTTTCAATCTCAGAAGAGATCTCGATGCTCAGATCCTTGCTAGGTAAAATAGAGCTTTATTTTGCTTTCATTTGTCATTTCTTCTCTAATAACCGTCCCAAATTAACTGTTCAATTAGGCTTAGAAAATAATAATTCATGATTAAATGCAAATTTATACAATTTTGAAATGAAATCCAAAATTATCCACAGAAGTCTCAATTTTGAAATTGTGCATGCAACTCTATTTAAATAAAATGCAAAACATTAAATTTTAAAAATGGTTAGGAATGCCGTACTATCTTTACATGCTGATGGGAGAGTTTTATCTGGAATACTTCATTTATAATTTCTTTTTGGAGGTTTTATTTGAGTGCTGAAATGCAAAGTTGCAAACCATTGTTGGAATTGTACTTGAATAGATGAACCAGCTATTACTGTGCCCAAGCTAGTTACTAAATATTGGTCTAAATGAAACATAGGAATCCTGCTGAAGACATTTTAATTGTATATTTTGTTTTGAAGAAACATAGGAATGTATGTTTTGTTTTGAAGACAATTTAATTGTCCTATTAGTTAGCAAATATCTTATAGTTGATTTGCATGCAAAACAGTTTTCATATTGCTGTGATTTATTATAGACTTTGTTTAGTAATTCATGTTAGACTTTATGATGTATATATCTTGGTACAAGTGGTTTGGTACCTTGATAGTGTATAAGACAAGTTTTGCTGTTTCAATGGAAGTGGGTATGTTACTCACTTTTATAAAAAAAAAGGAGACTATGTTTTGTTATCGCCTATCACTGTCTTTGAGTATGATATAGTGTAATCTGTACAAACCTTTCAGTTTAGATCTCCAGCTGTAATTCAACTTCTATTTATAGATTTCAGAGGCCTCCTGGTGCACTGCCATCCTCCATGCTAGGATTTGAAGCACTCACTGGTGCTTTGGATGATTTTGGATTCGAAGATTACTTGAACTGTAAGTACTTGGCATCAAAATTAGCAATTCTGTGCCTCATGCTGTATAAAGAGGACGCCTGGTTTGTATTATAGATCTGGTACTGTTGGTTTTGATTTCAATAATTGAGGCAATGCTCATGTTTCTCTTCTGTCACGAAAGATCAGTAACAATTATGATATATAAGATCAACATTTGGCAGCTGCTATTACCATATCCAGATTCCCAGTTTTCTTTGGTTCGTGAAATAAATCTTTCTAAACACTCAGTTGATGTTTGGTTCAGTCAGAACTAAGAGTTATGCAACACACTTATAGAATTTTAGCTATTTTAAATTGTATTGATGCAGATATGTTGACCATCAATATTGCTTACATGTAGTCTTATATAAAATATATATATATACCATACCGGTACCTTACAATATGTGGTACAGTAATTTATTTATTTTTATTTTATTCTCTTATAATGTGATTATCCTGATGGTTGTGAATTCATACAGTGCCGCAAAACTCAGATAGCTTCAGGCCAGCAGATATGCACCATGGCATGGAAGTGCGCCTTGGCATTTCGAAAGGACCAGTGCAGCCCTCTTTTCTTTGAACATTTTGTGACTTCTGTAACCTTAGCAGTTTAATATGCTCTTAATATTGCTTCATGGATGGCCGTCTCTCAGTTTACTTTTACTGTTGAAACTTTTGTATCAAGTGGATGCTATATTCTGTTGGGTACTTCGATGGTGCTTTGTTTAGTGAACTCGCTCTCATCTTTTGACCTTTTGCCTTAATAATTGTCATATTGAAGCTGAATGTTATTTTCATGGCATAAAAGATGGTGCTGATGGCTGCATTAGTGCTAATTGGAGTTTGGACATTCTTTGCCAAATTTTCTGATCAACAAAGCATATTTTCCTTTTAATGGAAGTTTAAGCATCAACTGAGAAACGGCTCTCGTATCAACTATTAATATTAACCAAGAACTAGAATGTGGTCAATTTTTTTTTTCCTTTTCGCTCCCATTCTTCTTTCCGGTCCATAATAATTGCTGAGAAAGTTTCAGATTTCCTATCGGTTATTCCAGACAACTGTTCTACAAGAAAAAAAATATTAATATGTTCCCCACCTTTCAGGGCACTGGGCCCAGTCAAAACAGAAATTTTACTCCGACGCAAGAAAAAACAACAGAAAGAACACATTTAGCCTTATAATTATATGCTTATGACAATAAAGTCTGAGCATTAGAAAAGAGAACCTATACACCGTACGAGATAATTGTATGCCATATCAATTAAATCCAATATGAAAATCTACTACAAAAGCATGCATTGGACATCTTGACTAACCACTTCCATCAATCTGCCCGTGAGAAAGAGGGTGCGCCATGTATTGCTGAATAAAAGATAGAGAAAGAACTTGGCCAACTAATCTCAAGTACCATGAATCACACTTGTGAAAATGAAAGACATAATGGTGCTCCTATATCTGTATGTACAACTAACAGTATTTTGGCAGGTAGGAATTCTAGATGGTACAAGTTAAGTATCAACCAGTACAGACTGGATTTGTTCTTTATTTACAGGTAACGGTAAAAAGCAGATAGTTCTTATTTGGCTAGGAACTGATTTTAAGTCTCAGTTCCTGGTTAAATTCAAGTAAAATTACTGAAGGCATGGGAAAGCAAATATTTCCAAGTTCCAACTTACTGTTCTGACATTTTGAAGATCCCCGTTGTCAAATTCAAGTAGGCAAATTTATCAGGAATTCGCTTTAGGTCTTAACTTTTTCTTTTCACAGAAAGTGGTATATTTACCACTAGTTTCATTAAGAAACATATAGGTCATATGGTATCACAATCCGGTACCTGATTTTACAGTTCTAAGAATTATATTGAAAGTTTGAAACTACTACATTATCCACTACTTATTTAACCTACTTATATCAAACTGCATATTAAAGAGCTATCATTCCACAACCCGGAATAAGTGATCAATACTTCTAAATTCAACTGATATATCTTCCACAGCCCAGAAGAATAGGATTCAAAAGTTCAAAAATTGTCATTTGCTTTTGTTAAATGTGACACTTTCTAATCTTCTTGCTTGGCCAAATCTGCATAACCTTTTAACTACTAGCTGCTCGATTCCAGCTGAAACAAAAAAATTATGCGCTACAAGTACTAAAGAAATTTAAACTAGCACAATACCATAATCAATATTAAGCAGTTCAAGTTCTCTTCTGGGCCAAGGGTGAATCTATAGTGATCTAGGGTAGGGCAAGTGCTTGACCCTGGATTTTGAAATCTTTCAAAGAATCAATAGCATTTACCAATTGTGTCTGACCATAGATTGAAATTAGGTTTGACTCTGGTCTTGAATATGCCTCTGCATTGATTTTTTCGGCGCAAAAATATTTCTTTCGTGACTTCATGGATCACTTCTGGCCTTCTGGGCGCTGGAGCTGGATAATGGGTCCTTCAAAATTAAAAAAAAAATCGTGAGTTCGCGACCCGCTCCATTGCGAGTCACGACATGTCGACTCGACGAGTTCGATTGGCCAATCTCACGCCAGTCGCCAACGATCGATTCTCCAACCCTAAACCCTACTTCGCGAATCGCGAAAGCTGACGTGCCCTTGTCCGGTCGTCCCCCATCGGCTCGTCATCGAATCTCCCCTGGATGAAATTGTGCCTACCCCTGGATGAAATCCTTGATCCGCCATTGTTCCAGACCAAACCTCTTCATCTGGAAGGTCTAATCTTAAGGTATTTTCTGTTATCTGCATTGGCAAGGAGTTTGTATTAGCCGGTAGAATGTTGTGAATAATGTTCTCATAATCACTTCCCTTAATTAAACACCACTTCAGGTCTTAACTTGATTTTAATTCATGTATTAACAAGGAAGAACTCAAGGGTAATTTGATCGCCTTGCAAAATGAGGGCATGTTGCAATTCTTAACTGGTGGATGACATCTACGATTATTTACCAGTACCAGTTAAGTACAGACAGGTTTGTATAATTGTATTTGTGTATTCCGTTCATTTGGGCTGCATAGAAAAGATAAAACTTTTCAGGATTAAAACTGGTACTTAGTTAATTAAAATGTGAGGCTCAAAACTAGTTCTTAGTCAAATAGGACAGTCCTTTCTGTCCTAATTAAGAACCAGTAGATCAGGCTCATGGACTTTGCATTTTCAGGCTCTGAGGTCAACAGATGAAATCTCTTGTTGACAGAATTAAAAAAATGAATAAACATGTGATAACTTACAGCATGATATGCATAGAGAGGTTTTCTTTGGAGGTCAAAATGCTTGGCCACGATGGAAAACTCTATCGGCCCCCATTCCTCTATCTCAAAGCGATTTCCTAGTGCCGCCTTGTATAGCTGCCACCATCAATGGTAGAAAGAATAGATATTTGTGATGAAAGTGTGGAATCAAAACCATAAAAAAACAAACAACTCTTCAGTGCTGTGCAAGCTAAATGATAACCTCAGCTCTTTCGGGCAATTTATCAAACATCTTACATGCAAGGTGCATATGGGTAACCATGAGAACTGCTTGCCAGGACAGGAAAAAGGCCAGGAAAACCACTACCAATCCAATACCCATTTTAAACAGAAACTAGCCGCTATTTACCAAATAGGCCTTAATTTTTCACATAACTTAGAGAGAGCATCATAACAGAGATGCAAGCACACAGCATTAACCAATTTTGAGTACCAAAGCGACAGAATTATGCAAATAAAACCGTTCAGATTCTAAAATTTTAAGAAATAAAGAGCAATTGCAGATGAAGAGACAAGAAATAACATTGCAAAGATCTTTCATGTATCTGTGAGCAGCTCAGTGCCAGCTGGGTAAGAAGCATAATACTGATCAGCCGTTGAAATTCCAGCTCGAGTGCTGCAATAAGGGAAGAGAACAAGGGAACAATATTCTCCAGAGATTTCTCTGTCCAGCTGCGTGTTTCTTTTATTAAGAACCATCCGATCAATCATTAACAGTTTTTATTTAATAATAATAAATCAGTGTATGCATCAAAATTTATATTTAGATTTTCTCATAATCGTTTAGATTAAAATGAACCATTTAGACTAAAATGAACCGTTTAGATTTTTATCTGAAGATTTTTGCACCAAAAGATCTGTAGAGATGCCCCTTCGAGAACGAGGGTTAAATTAGGGGTGTCAATGGGTCGGGTTCGGATCGGGTCATATTATTTTATTATTTTTTTTTCTGAATCCGATCGATTAAATTCGAGTTAAAATATCTTGATCCATATCCGACCATACCCGATCCGTGTAAAATAATTAAATATTTTTATATAATTTTGAGAAATAAAATATTAATTAATTTATAATTAATCTTAATTAGTGTATATTTAAGCTTTAATTAGTACTAAATCATAAAATTACTTTAAAAAATATAATTAATCGGGTTGAGTTGACCCATATAAAAAATATAATTCCATATCCAATTCATTTATTTTGGATCATATCGGGTCGGATCGGGTCAAAAATTGACAGATAAATGAAGAAAAAAGGAGAGAAGATAAACACAAAGTATTTGAAAAAGGAGAAAAATTTGTAGAATCTATAAATTCATAGGTTCACTATTTGGTTTTGTTAACAATGATGTGTTCAGAATTATAGTTGGATTTATATTGGTCCTATTAGTCCTATACACGTGTTCTTATTAGTTTGTTTATTTAATGCTGCTAAAAATTCATAGTTTAGGAGATGTATAGATTTCATATTCGTTTTGAATTACAAGCTAATAAATATGACATTTTTTTTTGTCATTTCACAGCCCATTGAAACATAAGGCAGTAATGTATATAAGGAAGGTAGTTTCACCGAATCACATGTTGGGTTCTTCTTGAAATAAATGTTAAATGAGAAGTGTTTTTGTGAAATTCAATAAAAGAGAGATGAGTAAATTGAGCACCGTATCGTTGGTATCAAATAGTTCAAGTGTAAGTCAAATTAAAGTAAATAAAAAAAATTAAGTACAATTACAAAAACATAAGATTTTACGTGAAAAACCTCTCAACCTGGAAAGTAAAAAACCATGGAGCACACAAGCAAACTTTCATTATACCAACAAACGAGTATAATTGTTCTTCTCAAGTTTAAACCCTAAATTTAAAGTATACATATGTAAATAAAAAGAAAATATCAGAGGTACACACTGCGAGTCAATACTCACTTCAAAACCTCAATTTCATTCAAATCCAAAAAAACCCTAAATTTAAGAAAATAAGAAAATCTTTCTTACGAACAAAAAGAACACAATCAGAGACAATAAAATCGAAAAATCTGACCTACTCTTCGTTTTCTTCTTCTTACCGCCTTCTATCTCTCCTTCTCCTTCTCTCTCTTTCTCTCTCTTCGTCTTCTTCTCTAACGAGCACAAAGCAGCGCGTTTTTTTCCTCCGCGTCTCACTTTCTCTCTGTCTCTTCTCCAGCGAGAGACATTTTTTTTTTTTTTTTTTTTTTTGCCGAACTTAGAGCTGGACCCATCACGGGCCCAACACCAACATCACACTGGTTCTATTCGTGATTGCGATTTTTGTCCTTTTTTTCGTTAGTTTCCCATAGATATTAGGGCAGCATCTCTGGAAACACAACAATATGAGTGTCTCATGTCTCACATATTTTTCCAAGTGTTTTTTTTTTTTTTTTTTGTGTGTGTGGGGGGTGGAGGGGGGCTCAATTTGCTTCAAAGAAGCTCCGCCTAGAATGAGGTAAATTATTTTTCCAATCTGGTTCTCTCCATGTCAGCTGCTGGTTCTCCCTCTAATCTCCTCTTCGTTTTCCAACTTCCTGCTGTTTACCCGAATCAGAGAAAATCGAACATGATATATATATATATATATATATCCATTTTGATAAATTTGAATAATTGTCTCAGTTAACTGCACTTCAACAAATATGAAATTACAAATTGTTTACATCTGTCATAACCTTATAGAATTGTAAAATTTTGACAAACGGCTTTGAGGTAAATTATCGTAGCAAGTTGGATAATATCAACCTAACTTAAAAAGCAAAATAGTAAGCAAAATAAGAGGGGTAAAGCACCTGTGTGCATCATGTTTGAAATTGTCGTTTGAACCAGCAGCTGACATATGGATTGAACATTTATGCAATTATACCCGATCCGATCCGGATAAAATAATTAAATATTTATTAATTATTTTTATATAATTTTAAGTAATAAAATATTAATTAATTTATAATTAATCTTAATTAGTATATATATTTAAGGTTTAATTAGTACTAAATCATAAAATTACTTCAAAAAACATAATTAATCGGATTGGGTCGGGTTGACCCGACCCAATTCGGATATAAAAAAATTAAATTCATACCCGACCCATTTATTTTCGGGTTATGTCGGATCGGGCGAGTTAATAATTGACACCCCTAAGTATGCCCCTGATTTTACTATGGTTGTTAATGGATAGGGTAGAGTGCAAGTGGAGGTGGAGGTATTTTCATATCTATATCTATTAAAATTTTATTTATTCATATCATACTTATACCCATTAAAATTTTCTTTACCCATATCCTATTCTTAGCCATTAAAAATTTTGGGTAACAAATGGGTAACGGTATATAATGGATAAAAATAAAAATAATTCAATAAAAAAACTTATTTACCACTTTATTAAAAATGCGTTGATTGTATTTGTTTCATGCAATTGTTTACTATTTTATTAAAAAATAATTTTGTTAAATTTGTCATTTATTAAGACTCTTGTATTTGTTAAGAAACATAATCTTAATATTTTGATTACCAGAATATTGTTTGAAATTTAAACGGAAATCATACTCCTACCACTTATCATGGGTAGCATTATTGGATATTAGCTAACCGTAATTAATAAGTTTGCCACTTCATTTAAATTTATTTGAGTTAATGTTGTTATACTAGAATTAAGTAATAAGATATTAGTTGTGTAATAAGACGTTATTAAAAAACATTAATTGTCTAATAAGATATTAGTTGCTAGCAGTATAAATTATTATTATTATCATTATTTAAGTAGGAATTATATAATATAGCAATGTTAATAAATTATTAATATCATAATTTAGGTGATATGATGAGATGGTAATGTTTTGAATATTGATTCTTTTACAGCCATATATATTTATGGATATAGGAGATATACTTACTATCCCTATGGCTATCCCTTTAGCAATACTTATTCTATATCCATATAAATATGGATATCCAATAGCAACGATTACCGGTCATTGCTATAAGGGTATCCATATTTATATGGATATGGGAGATATACCTTAAAAAGTAATGTAAATTTATTTATTTATTTTTTTAAAATCGAGACAAATGTATGGTGAAATTTGTCTAAAGAGAGGATATAGTTCTGAAAACCTAATAATTAGCATGAAGAGTGTTGAAAAGGAGGTGAAAAGAAAAAAAAAAGGGGTGGCCTGGAGAGTTTATTTGAGAAAGGGGTAAAAAATGAGGAGTGAATTGATGTACTTTTCTTTTACCGGCGAGCATTAACATTTAATGCAAAGGGTTTAAGATGGTGCTAGTACAACGGTTGGATGAAGTGTTTATCCATTGTGATTAGGGTGTCAATTTATTGACAAGACTTGATTTGAATCTGTCCCGACCTGATCCGACTCGATATGATCCGAAAATAAATGGGTCGGATATGAATTTATTTTTTTTAACCCGATCCGACCCCATTAATTATGTTTTTTGAAGTAATTTTGTTATTAGTAATAATTAAAGCTTAAATATACACTAATTATATACTAATTAAGATTAATTATAAATTAACTAATATTTAATTGCTTAAAACTATGTAAAAATAATTAACAAATTGTGCGACTATTTTTCGCTTTTTAAGGGTAAACACAATTATTTAATGATTTTACACGGATCGATTCATGACTCAGTCGGGTCGGGTTTAAATGGGTCGGGTTCGGATCGGATCAAGAAAAATAATCAAATAATATGATCCGACTCCGAACCCGACCCGATCCGACCCATTTACACCCATAATTGTGATTGAAAACTTTGAACCATATGTTTGTCAGGTTTAAAATCAGACTGCCCATAGTTTAATGAAAAAGAAGAAGTACAAAACACTTCTTTACCAGCGGAAATCAGAATACTTCTCTACCAAATGTAACACAGTAGTATAATTTTCTGATAAAATCCATGTCATCATACGGTGCTGGAGGCAGAACCAGAGGCATTATATCACTGTCTTATTAAAATATACCTTTAATACTGTTAGTCGGCAGTATGTTTTTTTTTTTTATTTTGGGAATTTTGTTATTGTGTTGAAAATAAGATTGATGTATTACAACGATCATGTTTCATGTGCTCACTACTACAGTGGGCATTAATAATATAATATTGTCATTCCCACAACAATAATCATGTTTTATATGCTCACAATGACACCTACCTCTCTTCTGAAAAATGACTTATTTCAATTGTCTGGAAACCAAATATATGTACATATTGACAATACACATCGATTATGAATTTATTTTGCTTAATCATATACTTACGAGATGCAGAAAGTTTTGTTATATATTTTAATTTTATTTTTAATAAATATTATCATTTCAACTGGCATATGGATGACATACTTCGAATGCTATATATCAATTTAAATAATTTCAGAATAGTAAATGTGGTCAGAAGATTACATATCATCAATACACACTCTGAGAACATTTCATATCCATATAACAAGAATATTGTGTGAACAAACATTTTTTTGCTCAATTTTATCTTTTTAACAGGTTAATTTTATTACAAGGGATAATGAAGAAAAGGCTCCTTATTTTGTAATAGTTAGTAGAAGAACGGATAATTTTAACTCAAAAAGGGTGTTATTTAATTTAGTCTTTACTCTCCATTTCTTTTTTTCTTTTTTGAAAAACCTGACAGTGGCCTTTACTCTCCATTTCTGATGCTCTTTTTCCCCCATGATTGTTTATGTGTGTATATTCTCTTATTGGTCCACTTCTACTGGAATAGTGGAATTAATTAGTTCTTATCTGATTAGAAACCTGTTATAATTTTGACGTTCTAATCAATCCAAACTCTTGTGGAAATTTACAAAGTGACTGGCTGACATATTTTTCACATTGGAAAAATGATTTTTTGTCTTTTTTCCAATTACATATTTAGTCCATGAATCAATTAGACTACAGTTACATGTAATCAAAACGTCACATTATTCTACTTCAAAAAAAACTTCACATTATTCTACTACAAAAGAAGAAGAAGAAGAAAACTTCACATTATTTAGCAAATAACTAAATGCTTTTGAATTAAAAAAATAATGGATTTTTATAATTGGAAGTTTTTAACTGTTCATATAAAGTAGTTCCAAAATGAGATGCTTAAATATGGATGTACTATACTATCTCGTCTATTATTGAGCAAGCTTATTCTCCACAAATAGGCTTCTTATTAAGTTTAAATCCTAAACTTGAAGTATACATATGCAAATAAAGAGATAATACCAGAGGTACACACTGCAAATCAATACTCGCTTCAAAACCTTAATTTCATTCAAATCCAAAAAAATCTTAAATTTAAAAAAATAAGAAAATCTTTCTTACAAATAAAGAGAACACAATCAAAAATAATAAAATCGAAAAATTTAACTTACTCTTCGTTCGTTTTCTTCTTTCTTACCGCCTTCTATCTCTTTCTTCGCTTCTTCTCTATCGAGCACAAAGCAGCACATTTTTTTTCCTCCGCGTCTCACTTTCTCTCTGTCTCTTCTCCAGCGAGAGAGACTTTTTTTTTTTTGTGTGTGTGTTTGCCGAACCTGGACCCATCACGGCCCAACACCAACATCACACTGGTTCTATTCTCTGGAAACACAACAATATGAGTGTCTCACGTCTCACATATTTTTCCAAGTGGGGTTTTTTTTTTTGGGGGAGGCTCAATTTGCTTCAAAGAAGCTCCGCCTATGAATGAGGTAAATTATTTTTCCAATCTGGTTCTCTCTCTAATCTCCTCTTCGTTTTCCAACTTCCTGCTGTTTACCCGAATCAGAGAAAATCGAACCATGACATATATATATATATATATATCCATTTTGATAAATTTGAATAATTGTCTCAGTTAACTGCACTTCAACAAATATGAAATTACAAATTGTTTACATCTGTCATAACCTTATAGAATTGTAAAATTTTGACAAACGGCTTTGAGGTAAATTATCGTAGCAAGTTGGATAATATCAACCTAACTTAAAAAGCAAAATAGTAAGCAAAATAAGAGGGGTAAAGCACCTGTGTGCATCATGTTTGAAATTGTCGTTTGAACCAGCAGCTGACATATGGATTGAACATTTCTACAATTATATCCGACCCGATTCGGATAAAATAATTAAATATTTATTAATTATTTTTATACAATTTTAAGTAATAAAATATTAATTAATTTATAATTAATCTTAATTAGTATATATTTAAGGTTTAATTAGTACTAAATCACAAAATTACTTCAAAAATATAATTAATCGGGTCGGGTTGACCCGACCCGATTCAGATAAAAAAAATTAAATTCATACCCGACTCATTTATTTTCGGATCATGTCGGATCAGGCGGGTCAATAATTGACACCCCTAAGTATGCCCCTGATTTTACTAGGGTTGTTAATGGATAGAGTAGAGTACAAGTGGAGGTGGAGGTATTTTCATATCTATATCTATTAAAATTTTATTTATTCATATCATACTTAAACCCATTAAAATTTTCTTTACCCATATCCTATTCTTAGCCATTAAAAATTTCGGGTAACAAATGGATAATGATATATAACGGATAAAAATAAAAATAATTCAATAAAAAAACTTATTTACCACTTTATTAAAAATGCGTTGATTGTATTTGTTTCATGCAATTGTTTACTATTTTATTAAAAAAATAATTTTGTTAAATTTGTCATTTATTAAGACTCTTGTATTTGTTAAGAAACATAATCTTAATATTTTGATTACCAGAATATTTTTTGAATTTTAAACGGAAATCATACTCCTACCAATTATCATGGGTAGCATTATTGGGTATTAGCTAACCGTAATTAATAAGTTTGCCACTTCATTTAAATTTATTTGAGTTAATGTTGTTATACTAGAATTAAGTAATAAGATATTAGTTGTGTAATAAGACGTTATTAAAAAACATTAATTGTCTAATAAGATATTAGTTGCTAGCAGTATAAATTATTATTATTATCATTATATAAGTAGGAATTATATAATATAGCAATGTTAATAAATTATTAATATCATAATTTAGTGTGATATGATGAGATGGTAATGTTTTGAATATTGATTTTTGTACAGCCATATATATTTATGGATATAGGAGATATACTTACTATCCTATGGCTATCTCTTTAGCAATACTTATTCTATATCCATATAAATATGGATATTCAATAACAACGATTACCAGTCATTGCTATAAGGGTATCCATATTTATATGGATATGGGAGATATACCTTAAAAAGTAATATGAATTTATTTATTTATTTTTTTAAAATTGAGACAAATATATGATAAAATTTGTCTAAAGAGAGGATAGAGTTCTGAAAATCTAATAATTAGCATGGAGAGTGTTGAAAATGAGGCGAAAAGAATAAAAAAAAGGGTGGCTGGAGAGTTTGTTTGAGAAAGGGGGAAAAAAGGAGGAGTGAATTGATGTACTTTTCTTTTACCGGCGAGCATTAACATTTAATGCAAAGGGTTTAAGATGGTGCTAGTACAACTGTTGGATGAAGTGTTTATCCATTGTGATTAGGGTGTCAATTTATTGACAAGACCTGATTCGAATCTGATCTGACCTGATCCGACTCGATATGATCCGAAAATAAATGGGTCGGATATGAATTTAATTTTTTTTTAACCCGACCCGACCCCATTAATTTTTTTTTGAAGTAATTTTATTATCAGTACTAATTAAAACTTAAATATACACTAATTATATATTAATTAAGATTAATTATAAATTAACTAATATTTAATTGCTTAAAACTATGTAAAAATAATTAACAAATTGTGTGACCCTTTTTCGCTTTTTAAGGGTAAACACAAATATTTAATGATTTTACACGGATCGAGTCGGATCAATCCGTGACCTGGTCGGGTCGGGTTCGGATTGGATCAAGAAAAATAATCAAATAATACGATCCGACTCCGAACCTGACCCGATCCGACCCATTTACACCCATAATTGTGATTGAAAACTTTGAACCATATGTTTGTCAGGTTTAAAATCAGACTGCCCATAGTTTAATAAAAAAGAAGAAGTACAAAACACTTCTTTACCAGCGGAAATCAGAATACTTCTCTACCAAATGTAACACATAGTATAATTTTCTGATAAAATCCATGTCATCATACGGTGCTGGATGCAGAACCAGAGGCATTATATCACTGTCTTATTAAAATATACCTTTAGTACTGTTAGTCGGCAGTATGTTTTTTTATTTTGGGAATTTTGTTATTGCGTTGAAAATAAGATTGATGTATTACAACGATCATGTTTCATGTGCTCACTACTACAGTGGGCATTAATAATATAATATTGTCATTCCCACAACAATGATAATGTTTTATATGCTCACAATGACACCTACCTCTCTTCTGAAAAATGACTTATTTCAATTGTCTGGAAACCAAATATATGTACATATTAACAATACACATCGATTATGAATTTATTTTGCTTAATCATATACTTACGAGATGCAGAAAGTTTTGTTATATATTTTAATTTTATTTTTAATAAATATTATCATTTCAACTGGCATATGGATGACATACTTCGAATGCTATATATCAATTTAAATAATTTCAGAATAGTAAATGTGGTCAGAAGATTACATATCATCAATACACACTCTGAGAACATTTCATATCCATATAACAAGAATATTGTGTGAACAAACATTTTTTTGCTCAATTTTATCTTTTTAACAGGTTAATTTTATTACAAGGGATAATGAAGAAAAGGCTCCTTATTTTGTAATAGTTAGTAGAAGAACGGATAATTTTAACTCAAAAGGGTGTTATTTAATTTAGTCTTTACTCTCCATTTCTTTTTTTTTTTTTTTGAAAAACCTGACAGTGGCCTTTACTCTCCATTTCTGATGCTCTTTTTTCCCCATGATTGTTTGTGTGTGTATATTCTCTTATTGGTCCACTTCTACTGGAATAGTGAAATTAATTAGTTCTTATCTGATTAGAAACCTGTTATAATTTTGACGTTCTAATCAATCCAAACTCTTGTGGAAATTTACAAAGTGACTGGCTGACATATTTTTCACATTGGAAAAATGATTTTTTGTCTTTTTTTCCAATTACATATTTAGTCCATGAATCAATTAGACTACAGTTACATGTAATCAAAACGTCACATTATTCTACTTCAAAAAAAACTTCACATTATTCTACTACAAAAGAAGAAGAAGAAGAAAACTTCACATTATTTAGCAAATAACTAAATGCTTTTGAATTACAAAAATAATGGATTTTTATAATTGGAAGTTTTTAACTGTTCATATAAAGTAGTTCCAAAATGAGATGCTTAAATATGGATGTACTATACTATCTCGTCTATTATTGAGCAAGCTTATTCTCCACAAATAGGCTTCTTTAATTAGTACTTCTATATGTAAATTTTGTTTATATACCTCCCCTCTTATAGCATTTCGTCGCATACTTTTTTCTTTTCAAAACTTCTTTAATTTCTTCACAGCCCTCTCTCATTTTTTGCATAATTAAGTTGCACCGCTCTCTTACAGCAGAAAGATGATTTCCACGGGTTCAATTCGCACTATAGTTGGAATAATTGGTAATGCTCTTTATTGGTTGCTCTTTGTCTCGATCTTAATTATCAGCCTAGTTGATAGTTTCATTGATTGCATTTTTATTCCACAATTTCAGGAAATGTCATTTCCTTTGGGTTGTTCCTCTCTCCCGTGTAAGCTCTCTACAAGTTTAGACCTGAATCCAAGTAGCGCATTAGATGAAAATACAAAAAGAAAGTATTTCACAGATTGTAGCGTATATGATATTTGCTGGAATAATAAGAAACTAATTTTGCACATTGGATGAATAAACAGGCCAACATATATAACAATTTGGAAGAGAGGAGCAGTTGAACAGTTCTCACCGATACCATATCTTGCAACTCTCCTGAATTGCATGATGTGGGTAGTGTACGGTATGCCATTTGTACATCCTAATAGCGTGCTCGTACTCACCATCAATGGTATTGGCTTCGTTATCGAAGCATTATACATAGCCACATTCTTCTACTTCTCCCCACGCGCCCTTCGTGTGAGTTGTTCTTCTTTTTTACGCTTACCCATGATTTGCTTCTACAAATATTGTGCTTTTAATTAATTACCATTGAAAATTGAAAATGACGTGTTCATCTGTTGGTGTATTCTGTCAATATTTGTTTTGTTGATATCTTTTCTTTGCAGATGAATATCGTTGGCATTTTGGCAGTAGAGCTGGCGTTTGTTGGAGTCGTCGTGGGTGGTGTGCTCGGTGGAGCCCACACTCACGACAAAAGAACAGAGATCGTCGGAATTCTCTGTGTCATCTTTGGCACAGCCATGTATGCATCGCCGCTTTCTGTCATGGTAAGAGTTGATTATTTGAATCCCTTAATTATATTTTCTCAATGTGTGTATTGCTATATTAATTATAGTATATAGTTTGTACATCAATGAATATGGTGCAAGTTTCTCTATAATCTGCCTATTTATTTTCCTTGAAGATCTTGTGAAATAATATGAATTCATTAATTGTGGAAAAAATCGGCAAATTTACTTGTCAGGTGCCTTCATAGAATTTGGCTATTTGGATAATAACACTAGGAATTAGATTCAATGTTCTCTGAGGGATTTAACAGAAGTGCTTTTGTAATTTAGTTGGACAAGTTTTTGTTCAAATTTTGCTTTTGCTTTCCACACAATTGTCAGTTTAACATTAGTGTGCATGCAATGCTTGATAACATCAGCATAAATCTTTCAAAATACCCAAAGGTTCCTGCTAGGTAACTATGTAAAATATATTGGATCAGTCAGTGATAATTTAAGTCAGTTTCACATTTCATAGGAATTAATTCATAATTTTCCAGTATTTGTGAACCAAGTTTAATATTTAACTTATTATTAAAGATAAATGGTGCCTACAAATCTGTTAAATAATTAACTGTTTTACATCTATTTTGCAATTTGGGACAGAGAATGGTGATTCAGACAAAGAGTGTTAAATACATGCCATTCTACCTCTCCTTGGTTAGCTTCTTGAACGGTGTTTGCTGGACGGCCTACTCTCTCCTTCGCTTTGACCTTTATATCTTGGTTAGACATATTTTCTTGATTTGTTTTTCTACTCAAGTTGGCACAAAACCGTATTCTGATCAGTACAATAACACTCTAACCTAGAAATTGGCAAGGACTAAAATTCTCACCAATATGATTACATATGGTTGATTTTAGTTAATATTGATGATCAACAGAGACAATGAAAATGGACTAAATCAAATAGAACTAAATTGGGAAGTAACCAGCATATAGTCCCAATAGTCCAAAACTTGAGTTGGTATATGTGAATCGACAATGCTCTGAACCAATATAGTAAAAAGGAAAAAGAGTTAGTTTTTCAGGTCCCAAAGGCGCAATTTTCGTGTTTAGATAAATGCCACTAAACAAACTTATGATTTATCTCAGCATGATTTGATTGAGAATAACCATGTTTTTTTTGTGTGTGTGTGAACACAGATACCAAATGGACTCGGTGCATTACTTGCAGCTGTGCAACTGATACTCTACATCATCTATTACCGTACCACTCCCAAAGACGAGACAAAGCAAAACCTCGAGTTGCCAGAGGTCATTCCTGCCAGTACACCTGACAAGCTCAACATCATAACAGTCAAGAAATGAATGTCGGATTTTTAATTAAAAATGCCATATAATCCCTGCAATTTCATAATGGGTCATTATGTAATATTCAACTCCAATGTACTCTACAGTCTCTACTGCATGTAACCATCATCTGTTTTAATAAAGCAAACTCAAGGCTTTAGTAGTAGAATTCTATTATTTGATTCTCTATATGATCAATGCTAGAATTTGTGATTGAAATATTGTTTGAATGGAATAAAATACATGAATCAATTAACGATATTTTGCAACCTTTTTTTAGGGAACAAAATAGATTGTTACGCAGTACAAAAGCCACCTGAACTGTTATACTTATAGCTAGTAGCCTAGCATTGAGAAACGTATTGTTACGCAGTACAAAATCCACTGGTAAGAGAAATACATTGTTATGCAGTATGGACGTTCTGCAACTTCAGAAGCGAAGTTATCTGACAAGAAACAGAAGCCACTGGTATTTATTTATAATGGCACCATTTTATACTATCATATAAATGTTGCCAGATAACCTTGCTTCTCAAATTAATTATGTGATTGAATAGATGAATGATATGAATGAAATTTTGAGATAATGCCAATCAAATCTTAGGAGAAACTTAATGGAATATATATCAATATATCTTCTGTTTTAGGGCTTTTGAATTATTTATTTCTTGTAGTTTACAGTATCAATTAATGAAAAGTAATTAGAAACGTGGAGAACTTCAAAACTCCCAATCAGACTGGGCACTGAGCAATACAATTGTGCTCTTTCTTCTAATTCTATGTCCCACTAGTGTTACAAACAGCACAAAATCACTTTTAGTTATTTAATATCAGAAGCTGTTCAAAAATCATGAAAAAAAATCAAGATAAGGCATTGCATCTAATGTCAAAATGCTAAAATTATTTTCTCTCTCTTTTGGTCAGTGGTCGGACACGACAGACAGGACACATTAATTTCTAGGCCTCCAAATTCTCAGATTCCATCATCGATTCCAAATACTTAATTAGCTTATATCAATATTTTGATTAGGCTTTTAATTTTGCTACTTTCTATCTTGAACATTTTACCTCCTCTCAAGAAATTGGAGGTGGTGAAATATAATATAATATTAACGGTAGAGTTTTATGAAATAGTTCCCTATATATCTTAAGCTTTCAACATGATTCAATTAGACCATAAATGCATATATAGGATAATTTGCACTAAATAGGTCAAATTGATAAGTTCAATTTTCGTTTTCTCTATTCAGATTATATTATCGACATAGTCAAGCGAAACATATCTCATATTTTCTTTATTCGATAAGTTCAATTTAAGTTGTCAAAGAATACCGTAGGTAATAAATTCGTAAATATACATTTGGCATTTGAATGTTGCTAATGGATTTTCATATTCTAATAAAATTATTTAGAACGTTTTGGTAAATAATACAGGACTTCGACGAACTCGATTAAAAAAATAATATAATTTAACAAATAAGAATTAAAAAAAAAAAGATAAACCCGCGGCAGTAGCATGATGATACTGAATGGCGAATCGTCCATTCGTTTAATTGTTTGGTTGAGTAAACAATTAATTCCAGGGAAATGAGCAAATTGACTTCAACTTTTGTTCCAATCCGGATAGAATTTGTATCGTTTGTCGCGCTACACTGTGCAATATGGTTTGAAGACTGTCCGATTAGCGTCAAAATTCGTGATACACCAATCTCAATGGACCTCTCGTGAATCTGAGGACTGTCGTGCACATTACACGCGTGCCGCACAGCAAAAAATCAGAAAATCAGGATCCAATCCGAATAAGATAGGACACTGCAATCTATGTTACCGCAACAAAGCATCTATATATGCTTTTTGGGCAGTGGTTTGTCTCCGCCTTACCCTTTCGATCTCTGAGCGTCCAAAATTAAATTAGCCTAATCTGATAAAGGTCTATAACATGTGTTATGCATGTGTACAATTAATTAATGGAATAATAATGAAATTAATTTTGTCAAAATTAAAATCCAACCCGATTTATTAATTATATGTATATCGGGTTATTAAATGCGAATCCATCAGCAAGATCCCCTCCTTTATCCCTCATCTCTCTCATCTCTTCTATGAGTAACCTCGATCGACACCTCACCATCACCTCAGCTACCTCCGTCTTAAGTAGTCGACCGTCTACATCATACCTTATCGATTGAACAGATCTATACAGCGACTACATTCTCATCACCGCCATACCACCGTCTCACCGCCTCTGTACAACAATCAGATCTGTTTTTTTTTCCATTTTTATTTTTCTTTCTTTTGAAAATACTTCTGAAGTATTTGTAAATTCTCATTTTGCTTTCTTTTATTTTCATTTTTGTAAATCTTTTTCTTTTAATAAAAAAAATTGAGATGGTTGTTGCCTCCCTTCAAAAAGTGAGAGTCCATCTCTAAATTCGCCCTATTGTTTTAATCACAAAAAATAGTTGGTGCGGTTAAATAACATATTTTCTACTGCTATCTGTAATTACGATAAGACTAGAACTGGGACCCGCGCTTCGCTGCGGGGACAAAATTATTTTATATGACGATAATTAAAAATTATGGACATATTTTATATAAATATTTTAACGTCTTTCACTAATATTTTCCGGGTAGGGAAAAGAATAAAAAAAAGTGCAGCGTAATAATACAAATGTTATTTCAACCCGTCAATACAGTTATAACTGCCATTAAAAGTCATTAATCATTATTTTTATTTAAGACATGAACTTCTTTGTAAGTTAAGGTATATATTAAATCATTTCTATGAAATATTTTTCTGAAAAGTACTATCTAATTTTCTTATACTTTGTAGTTGTTATAAAAAAATATTGATTCAAAATTTGAAGTATAACCATTAAAACCATAATATTTATAATATCACTGGTTAAAACCATAATATTTATAATATCAGTGGTTTGATATCATCAATTAATCATTTATTGTATACTTCATATTTAAAAATAATTATTTTATCACTGTGAGAAGGATCTGAAATCTTTTTGAATTGCAAAAATTCGATTGAATACAAACCATAAAAGCATTTATTAGAGATTTCCTTTAATTAGGCAACTGAAAAGTCCAATTATCAATGTCCGTTGAATTGAATATATCAGCGGATATTAGAAGGATCAACTGGTGGAAACTACCTCAGACGTGGCATAGCTGAAAAGAGAGAAAACTTGCTCCTCTTTCTGTATATAGAAATTAGATGATGGAGGAGCGTGTCACAATGCTAGATATACATAAACTATATGTCTAGGTAGCCCTTGACTATCTTATATCTTGTATATATCAGTATAAATATAGATATCTCTGCTGGTAATCATTGCAATAGGATATCCATATTTACACTCATATATATATATATATATATATATATATATATATATATATATATATATTCTATACTATATAAAATTTATAGTATCTATTTTTTCATGTTCAAAAAATATCATTTTTTTTACACTTTTTCAATGTTTTCAACTTTTTATTTGAATTTTTTGAAACAAAATGTAAGATCATTGTTGTCTAGAGGATAGAGTTTAAAAAATATTATATAGGAGATCGAAAAAAAAAATTAGAAGAAGAATGTAAGAAAGATGTGCATTAGTGAGAATGTTCAAAAAACAAAATGACGAATTGGTGTGTGTTGTGCTATTTTACGATTTTATTTTTAAATTTTTTTTCTATCATTTGAGTCCTTAACTATTTCTCAAAAATTGAATTAAATCAACAAGATTTTTAATATGACGGTGAAATAAATATGACAAAGCCGAAAGAAAAGAAACCATAATGAAGATTTTTTGCTTCATGCTTGAATAGCAGGCAATAGAAAAAAGAATGTCCGGAAATAGCAAACAGGGACTTATTGCGGAGTGGTGTAATATCATGAGTTCGAATTACAATGTCTGGGAATAATTAAGATGTTATTTTTTGAGTAATTTTTCTATGAATCAAAATTTTAGCAGTTTGAGTAAATTATAACCGTTGATTTTAACTTGATATCTACATCCTCCATATAAATTTTTGTAAATTTTGATCCATAGTAGAATTATACTATTTTGTTTACTTTCCTCTTCTGTTTTTATGCTTTTTGGATGATTATTTTGCGCTTGTTCCGCGATTAGTACATCCCAATTTAGTTCATTTTAGAGAATTATCTCTTCCAATTTTATTTTAACCGTTTAACTTTTATGCACTCCTGACCATACAAAAAATAAATTGAAGTAGGAATTTATTTAGCTATCATTGAAAAACAAATTACTCAAAATTTTATGAATTATCTCAAAAAAGAAGGCAAAAATCAGATGCTCAAATATAAGCGTGTCTTGAACAAAATACTTATTTCATTTTCACACTACAAATCTACATTTTTTTTTAATTCTTTACAAAGTAATTGGTCTTAAACAAGATCCCCAAATATGAAATTTACAAAAATTACTCATCTATTATCGAACAAACCTTTCTACTAATAGACTTCTTAAATTGGTACGTACCATTTGTAAATTTCGTTTCTATTATGCACGCTTATATATACCGTTCCTCTCTGTCTCTCTCATTGCATTCTTCATAGCTTTCCTTTGTCATTAGCGTACGTAGTTGCATCTCTCCTGCTCTTTTTTAATTAATCCTCTCCAAAGCAAATATGATTTCGACGGGTTCAATTCGTACTGTGGTCGGAATAATAGGTATATACTATCTTCTTCTTCAATTATTTCTTCTCTATCTTGTCAGTTTAGAAAGTTTAATTGCTTGTTTTTTTTTATAATTTCAGGAAATGTAATTTCCTTTGGACTATTTCTCTCCCCATTGTAAGTCGACTCCTCTCATCACAATCAGTATATTCATTAATTATGTGTGCTTTGAGTATATCTAACCATGCAAAAACCATGAATTGATGAGTTATATATATATATATATATTATTTCGATCAAGTAACACTTCTAATTTTCTTCAAATAGTCGATGTATTCATACCATGCATTTTGATACATAAATGCAAACTGCAATTAATATACAAAACTTCGATTAGCACATAGTGTTTAATTTCTTGTAGTAATTTGAAGCAATTTATTTGTGAACAAATAGGCCTACATTTATAACAATTTACAAAAAGAGAGCAGTAGAGGAATTCTCACCGGTACCGTACCTGGCGACGCTACTAAATTGCATGATGTGGGTAGCGTATGGAGTGCCATTTGTCCATCCCAATAGTGTGCTTGTGCTCACCATCAATGGCATCGGATTAGCCATTGAAGCGCTCTACATTGTCTGTTTCTTTGCCTTCTCTCCACGTCACCATCGTGTAAGCTATTCTTCTTTTTCCCCCTCCATAATCTCTGTTAGTTTGAGGTTTTTGTTACCATTGAAAATGATATACATTAATTAATTTATGTTCTTTATACATTTTCTTTACAGTTTAATATCATCAAAATTGTGG
Source organism: Schoenoplectus tabernaemontani (assembly GCA_037127355.1). NCBI lineage: Eukaryota > Viridiplantae > Streptophyta > Magnoliopsida > Poales > Cyperaceae > Schoenoplectus > Schoenoplectus tabernaemontani. The sequence continues at coordinate 22,477,355 of CM073742.1, read as the reverse complement.
CGGGAGAGCTGGCGTTCGTTGGAGTCGTCTTGGGTGCTGTGCTTGGTGGGGCCCACACTCATGATAAAAGGACACAGATTATAGGCATTCTCTGTGTCATATTTGGCACAGCCATGTATGCATCGCCACTTTCTGTTATGGTAAGTAAGAGCGTTGTTTATTTTGATAATATGTATGGATTTATACTTCATATTTATTAAGTTCTTCTAACTGTCAACAACATAAAAGATGGTTTATTTGTGTTATTTGGTATTTATATATAGGAAAGAATGTGACAACATGTTGTGGTAAAAAGAACTGTCATCATTCTATGGCAGATAGGAACTCCAGTTTTCATTTGTAATAGTTTTTTATTATTGCAATTTGCAGATAGCTCAATTTTCAGTTTAATATATTTCTTCCGAAATTTTATTTCTCTCTTGAGGGTACATATTGTCCATAGTCAATTGAGGATTAATTTGTTTTTACTAATATAATGATTGTGTGTCATTATATGAATATGTCACTAACATTTATCGACTACGACACAGTTTTCTTTTTTCTTATGAAAATTCACTATATATCAGTCTAGAAATATGTTGAATTAACAGTTTTCCATCTATTTTGCAACTTGTTATAGAGAATGGTGATTCAAACAAAGAGTGTGAAGTACATGCCATTCTACCTCTCCTTGGTCAGCTTCTTGAACGGCGTTTGCTGGACGGCCTACTCTCTTCTTCGCTTTGACCTCTATATCTTGGTTAGATATATTTCATTGAATTGGTTTTACTACTCAAGTTGAATGGCACAAATCAAAATGCTGTCCCCTATGATAACAATCTGTAACATCATTGCACTTTTGGAGTGATTAGGCAATTTCATGAAACACTTTGAAGCCTCTATAGTTAGCTTCAATTAAATCTTGCTTATCAACAGAGGCAAAGCGAAAAAGGATTAATTAAATCCAATTGAAATAAAATAGGGAATTAACCAGTGTATGAAAAAAAAAAAGAAAATGGGTTAAATATTTTGGTCTCAAAGGAGAAGCTAGGTACCAGTGATAGATACATATATAAGTGCAAGTATATGTACCAGCAAACCATTTATTGATTTGTAGATAAGTATTAGTACCCCTGTGTCCTGATTGCAACAATCTCTGTCTGACTGCTTGATTCAGTATATATAACAATCTTTTCTTGTGTGGACAGATACCAAATGGTCTGGGCGCATTACTTGCTGCTGTCCAGCTGATCCTCTATGCCATTTACTACCGTACAACTCCCAAGGATGAGCCGAAGCAAAACCTTGAGTTGCCGGAGAACATCCCCCCCAGTGAACCTGATAAGCTCAGCTCTGTTACAGTCGAGAAATAGAAATTGGATTATATATATACTCCATGCATTCTGTTAGGATTGTAATTGCTCAATACTTGGATGTTGGAATGTATCTTTTCTGTGTAATGGAAACATCACTTTTGAAGCAGTAGTTTCTTTCTGATCTCATTGATATTTATTGCAATCAGAATACAATTTGTAAATTAGAACAGGAATTCCGGTCCTATACAGCATAGTTAATTACCTTCGTTCTCGGTACAACGTATTAAAAGAATTTAGAGGACAAATGTGAAGTTTCTGATATTGTTTTTCTCTAACATACTATGATTTACACAATTATTCGTACCGAAAGTCTGGTACCAGTAGACGGGCTGTACGCATCGTTCAATTCGTAATTGTAGTCTGTTTTTTTATCAAAGTAATGTATATACCCTTGTGCATGTAAATACTTAACTAATTAAGTGAACCCATGGTAAATGCACCTGAAGTTAATAATCAATAAGAACACTAATAAAGTATTAATAATTCAAGCCAGCTGAAATCTGGAGTGTTGTGGGCACAAATATGATAAAGAGCCGATATAATGGTTTCCATAATGACGACCTTAGATGAACATAGATTGATGCTACTACGAGAACATATCATAAATATATTTCTAGATCAGTTCTTGTAACCTTAAAGGAAAACATATACAATGCATCCTAAATTTAAGTCAATATTTCCTTCAAGCTCCAACAAACAACAAGACATTCTACAAGTTTTTTTGACCCAGTGAGTCCCTTTGTATTCTTTTCCTGAAGAAACAGGCTTCGCCTGTTTTCATGATTTTATTATATAGAAAAAATAAAAAGTACATGGTGATGCATGTATTTACAAGAGCAGAATTAACATGAAAATGAGAAAGAAATTCTCAAAAGTAAAAATAGGTTGCCCAAAATGCTGTATTTCTGGTAGCCTTGAAAGTCACCGGTTGTGCTATTTCGGATGTGTTGCTGGGATTTCGTTCTTTCCATGGTTCCTAAAATGTGGCAAAGTATCTGACGTCCCATGTTAAGAGCGCTTGAGATTCTAGTCAAGCTCTGTTCTCTAGCCAGAATCGCTTTATGTTGCCAGCCGATAAAGTTGGCGGCCTAGATGGAAAACACAACAACAATATCCTCTGTGCAAATGGACATTGCAAGAAGAGATGGATTGAGGTTTCTTGTACAGCCAATCCCTTTTCTGCAAGTTATGTCCCATGAGTAATTTACATTTTGTAGGAGGATTCAAACGAAAATTTTAATATTTAATGGTGTCTTTGCCATCCACTTATTTTTACTGGTGAGTTACTAATTAGGGGCGGATCTAGAATTTTGATCGGGTAATTATCGGATTATAATATTTTATTGGGTTCAAACCTATTAACTAATCGGGTACTAAATAAAAAAAATTAATAATTTAATATATATACTTAACTAATAAAAATTTATTAAAATAATAATATTTTATATATTAAAATAACAATAAAATAAATCTCAAAATAATAGATAATCAAGTTGATGAAGAAAGTTTTCATCTACGGAACTTTATATTTTGATATCTTTGTATAATTATTTCATTGTGCACGATATTAAATTTTTTTTTCTCAATAAAAATAATCAGACAATTCAGAAGAAGTAAAAATTTTTTCGAAAAAAATAAGTTACCGAAAACATTACCGAAAAATACTATTTTTTAAAATCTAAGGGGACATGTGCTCCCTGAAAACACTTGGGTCCGCCCCTAAATTCCTTTATATTATTATAGAGTGGGAAATAAGGGAGACATTTTGACTGATAAATTCAGGATGTTCTTTTCAAGTTAGAGGCAATCAAGTCCCCACAATGAAGGATTGAAGGCCCGTAAAGAAATTCTAAAAGAATACTCTCCGAAGCGCTGTACTTTCTATACTTTATAGGCCCCACAATGAGCTGCGATCTTATCAATATATCAACGGCCCAAAATGCGTTGCAAAGTTCAGCATTAGAAAGGATAAAAATTCCCCTTTCTTTCTTCCAAAATAAAGGAAACTTCTTCTCATTTTTTTTTTCATTTTGTATACTAACTTTATTTCATATTCAATTTTATAAAAACCAAGGTTTCTTCATTTAGTTTAGTTTTATTGTCCTTTTTTTTTTTTCCTGTTGAAATGGTAGCCTTAAAAACTGTTCGTCCATAATTTGTGATCAATTTTTATGGCTCCATGTTTAAGTTCTTGGCGCCACCCAATTTATTTGAAGTTTTTTCGGCCATAATTTTATAAGAAATTATGTTCACAAATATAATTGCTTATACAATATAGCGTTGTTTGTTTTGTTCAAAAGATTTGTTACTGCAACGGTACAAAATATATTCAGTAAATTTTCAAATTATATAGCACATTAATACAGTATCTCAAAATCTTGTAACAGTGTATCTATTACTTGCCATAAATTCTTCAAATTTTCTTTCATTTTCTTTAATTTGACATTAATTAGCATAGCGTTGACTGTCCACGATGCAATCCTTCATCGACTGTAGACTGTAGTGGTTTTTACGTAAATAACCTCAATTCCTTTTCGTTGGTCAAAAGTCGAAGTTATAACGCTTCTGAGAACCAAACGACAAAAGAAACGAAAAATCTAAAAAGGTCAGATATGTGACCAAATCAACGATGAAGATGAATGAAAACTAAAAGGTGGCAAAACCGATTTAATCTGAGAAATTCGTCCGGATTTGAATCGATTTTATTTTTTTAAAAGTTAAACTGACCTTAATTAATCCGATCCGGACTCGAATGATCCGAAATCCGAGATGATATGAGATCAGATAATCCGAAATCCGACCTGATACAAACTCAAACGACCTAAAAATATGAGATCAGATAATCTAAAACCCGACTAGATCTGAACCTAAGCGATCGAAACCCGAGATAAATCAAGATCAATTGACTGAAAATCCGATCCGATCTGAATCGAAATAAGTTCTTTCAATAACAGCTGAGTACGCAAATAAAACTTTGTACCTTCCCGTATAAACTACATCCGTTCATGCTTATCTTGGCCTATTTCTACATTAATATTGAAATGAAAAAGTGGCTTATTCTACTACTCTATTGTTAGCAGCATTAGTCCTTGCGTATATTAATTCCCCCATTAAAACTCTAAAGCACCTGCCTTATCCCCATTTTGATTATTCCTTGCTAGCCAGCCTATTGTCCTACTTTACTAGTGATTTATTCTCTCACATATCCCGTCCGTGAGCCATATATTTTCCTCAGCTAAATGACCTGAAACCCGACTCGCCCCCACTCATATTGTATATATGTATCTAATTACTTTAAAAGTATACCCTATAAATATTAAATTTATCTTTATAAATTCAATTTTTACTTGACTGCTAATTTATTTTGAGGGAAGATGGATTAAGCATATGTTTAGAGGAGGACCGAGTTAAGTACGAGTTACATAAACAACGATGGACTCTTGTAAATAAAATTCAATGAATTTCAAAAACTTACACATTATGATGCACATAGTACATTCAAGGCACGTCATCATAATAAATAATGTATGACATCCAATTGATGTTGCTCTCACTCAAAATCTTTAATTGGTCTTGAAAATGATTTGGTCCTTCTTAACATGGAGTGTACTTGAATAAGTATTTTGTCACTCATTTAACACAGAATAGAGACATCAATAGAGGTTAACGACCTTTCAATGGAGGCTCCTCAATTTTACATTTGTACCATTAAAATATAAAAATCAATACATTAAAGACCTCAATTGAGGTAAGTGATAATGAATTATCTTGGTTTTCAATCGAGAATCGAGAATCATGTTCAAGACCACGTCTGAAGCAAAAACATAGGCCCAACTACGCAATCCACTAGCTTGAGACATGATCGACAAAGTTTAAAGTACAAGCAAGATAGTATTATCTGCTCCTAGTTGTCTCCATCATCCAGTACGTTAATCATGTCGTGAAGAAATGTGAGATATACACGCCAACATGGAGTCTCCACTGTTGTTCGAGAATATCACAAACCCGAATAAATCCAAACAAAACGTCGTGTGTACCTACAGTTAATTAAACATTAGATTAAATTTTTACTATATTATTATAAAATTGAATTAAATTAAAGTATAAATTATACTATTGGACGGTCTCATCATCGGAGTTGGTAGATAATTATTGAAAATTCATCCGTAAGAATGCAACTCAGATACTATATGTCAAGATCTGGAGGTCCTTATTTTGTTTCTCCTTGTTTCTTATCTTGAATGACCAAGGATTATTAATGATTTTTTGATAGTCGTACATATTGCCATTTAGCCCAAGAAGAAGTTATAGTGTCCCGCTACAATCTTCATTAGTGAACTCAGATATTGATTTTTCTATATTTTTCATATTTCAAAAATAGATTAGTACACTTTAAATGAAGATTAAAAATCAATATGTAAAAATAATAAAATATCGCGAATAGCCAATCCTCCATAGAAAATAAATATCCTTTAGCGTCACCGTCGTCTCGCCGACTGGTAGATGATAGTCGACGTCTCGAGTCTCCACCTCTCAACGAGCATTGTTATCATCAATGATTTATTTATCTGGAAATCTCACATCATCGCCATCTAATATAGTTTGAATTTGTGCAGATATAAATTCATCTGATCGTCGTATGATATCTTCGACGATGTGTATTCAAATAAAGAATACTATGCGGTTGTAACATATAAAATATTAGATTACATATGCCAAAATTTATTATAAAAAATATATAATATCACGTCATAAATTAAAATTACTTACATCGATTGCGGCATTGTTGGACTCATATTTATTTTGCGAGATCACAAGTAATTGGGATATTCCATTTATACATTTAATTATTTATAACATATGCTAAAATTAGATAAAATTATTTTATATTATTCTAAATTTAAATTATAATTAAATTAATTTAACTAATTTATTCTAAAGTAGTACTAAAATTAAATTAATTTACAAATAATTTAATTAAATTAAATATTTATAATTAAACTAAATTATTACTAATAAAACTAATTTATGAATTAAAATAAATTACATATAATTAGAACTATATTAAACATATCTAATTGAACTATATTACTACTAATTAATTTAATTTATTACTAATTAAATATAATTACTATTAATTATATTAAATTACTAATTAAACTAAATTATACTTAATGGAAAGTACAATAAACCTAATTACAACTACCTACACTAAATTAATTAATTATAACTAACAAAACAATAAATTTTTTAATTTTCAGATTGTACAAGAGAAAAAAATTACCTTTCAAAATTTAATCAAATGAATGGATTCGGTAGATTTTTCAATTATCCTCTCGAAAATAGAAAATTTGGTGTAATTAATTTTGATTTTGGAGTTAAAATGAGTGAGTAGAATTGAAAAAAAAATGTGAAAAAAATCGAAAATAAATGTTAATGGAGAAAGTAAGAAGAGAAGAAGAATCAACAAGAAGAAGAGAGACTCACGTTATGGGAGTTTTGAACCGAGTTTAAAACTCGGTCCTCACTCAAATTTTTATTTTTTTTTTTTTAGAATTAAAAAAAAATTAAGATCAAGTTTGAAACTCGATCTAGATAATATTTTTTGTTTTTTTCTCATAATTAAAAAATAATTGAAACCTTTGGATCCAGACTATATCATATAAATTCCAAAATCATCTTACTTTATTCCGATTATTTAATATTTTAATTACCAATAAAAGTTCTGAAAAAAGTGGGCTCGTTTTGATTCCCATCTGCACAATCCGCAATTTTATTTTGAAGAATTTGGGGGAGGTATAAAGCGATTAGCTGTGGCGAATTTGTGTTGCAGACGGTGTTGCTCTCGTTGTTCGCTGTAATGTACCACAATACATCCAAATGAGTCTTTACTGAAATCCTGACTCATATTCATCAGTATCGGAGATCGAACTGATAAAAAAAAAAATAATCAGATATGTCACGATTATGGATGTCAATGGATCGGATCGGTCATATTATTTTATTATTATTTTTGATCTGATTCGAATCTAATCGATTAAATTCGGGTCAAATTTTTTTGACTCATATCCGACCCGATGGGTCACGGATTAACCCGACCCGACCCGTATAAAATAATTAAATATTTATTAAATATTTTTATATAATTTTAAGTAATAAAATATTAATTAATTTATAATTAATCTTAATTAGTGTATATTTAAGTTTCAATTGGTATTAAATCACAAAATTACTTTAAAAAATATAATTAATCGGATCGGGTTGATCCGAACCCGACCCGATTCAAGTTAAAAAAATTAAAACCATACCTGACCCATTTATTTTTGAATCATACCGGATCAGATCAGATCGAATTAACCCGTCGGGTCAAATCAATAATTGACATAGTCATAATGCATCCGCAGTGTATGCACCATATATATATATATATACGACGATGAAACCGATTAATATATGATTTAAATTTTAACCTATATATCTATTACCGTTAGAATATTACGGACTCTATCTAGAAACTCACCGGATACTGAGTTTAGACGGTAGGCCCTACATGACAGTCTGATAAAAGCCAATTTCGGACAAGAGAGGTGTTGATAATTACAGAGACGCAGTTCTAGTGGTCTACCATGCTTTTATTTCAATTTATGTAGTACATTTATTTCCAAAAATAAATATCTATAAAAAATTGTACATGCATCTTTATTTATACATTTCATATTCTATATCAATTTTAAATACTTCCCATTTATATATTTTAATATTGTATAACACATTTTTAGGTAAACTATGTTTTTGTTTAATCTCAAGTTCAATAAACATTTCAAAACTTAAACTATTGTATTTGTAAACATTAATTTGATGGATGCCCAAATAATTTTTGAATTAGATCAAACCTAGTATTACCGAATGTAAAGAAATCAAAATTTCAAAATTTTGAAATTATTATTGATGTTAGTGAGACCTCACCATGCTAATAGGCATCCAAAAATTAGGTATTTCCACTCGTAGAATGTGTTTCTATTTGGAAATAGCTAATGTACCAATAGACATCGTTCTCAAGGATCGGGTCGGACTTTTTGAGGGTTGGATTTAGTGGGTCTACGAGAGGATCGGTTAAAGGTTGGATTCAAAAGGCTTAATTCTTAAGGGATAAGTCCGGTTCTTGAGAAGTCGAAAGTTCAGTCTTTACTAAGTTCTCCGGACTCTAAGGGCCAAGTAAGAACAAGGATAAGAGCTTGATATATATTTTTTTACTAATTAAGTATTTTTTAATTTTAATTTTAATTTGTATAAAAATATTAAATTATATTTTTTTATTTTTCAAATGTTTAAGTGTAACTAATATATAATATAAAATATTAAAGAAAAAACTTGAAAAAGATTAGATTAGAAGAATTTATTTTTTAAAAGTTGAGTATGATTTTTGAGAAATTTGTCTTTATTATTAAAAAAACCAAATAAAACTTATGAAATCAAATAACGACCGAATTTTTTAAAGAATTAATCGGACTGGATTCAAAAACTGAGCATTATATATGTACCAACTGGCGAGTAAGCAAATATTATATATACCCTACCCTCTCTCGGTTTCTTTTCTCCACAGACTTTTGGTATTCTCTCATAACTTACATCGCCTGCGCCTCTTCTCTCTCTAGAATATAGAGCAAAAATGATTTCTACGTCTTCAATTCGCACTGTCGTTGGAATAATCGGTACAAAATGCAACCTTAATTAGTTTTTCTTTGGTGCTCTTCAATCCCTCTCTTCCTCTCTTCTCTGCTTCTCTCTTATATATCCCCTTGATATCCGACTTTCCAAAGTTTAATCGCTTGCTCTTGTCACAATTTCAGGGAATGTCATCTCCTTTGGCTTATTTCTCTCTCCACTGTGAGTTATTTCCTCGATCGTTCATATCAAAATTATATCTGCAATGTTATTAGCTTTTTTTTTCTCTTTTTACGTTCTTCCAGCGAGGTTAAGTTGAGTTTCAGAAAATTTTGACATCTGTTTACTTTTCATAGAACTGAGATTGTATTGCATGTTGGCATTTTTCCCGGGTAATATGATATTATTCCTCATATTAATTTTCAGGCCATTCTGAAAATGTGAAAAATTGCCTCTTTTTTCTCATCTTCTTTTTTCCAAATTCCATAGGTAACAAATCGAACAGTACCTGGTATGTAAACAACTAAAATCTCTCCTTATTTGTATATCCTTGAAGAGGAACTTGAAGTACAAAATGAACTAATAAAATTAGTGGAAACTGAAATTAGAAGCTAATTAAGCATTCCAAAATCATTGTTTTTTTTTTCCCAAGGACATTGTTTCTATTTTAGTTTCTATAATCTGTGAAGTGAAGGGAGAAATTGGTGATTGAATTTATTTGATTATCTTCACAAGTAGTGTCAAAATTCATTGTACTGACTATTGGCCAAGTAATATTATGGATTTCTTTATCATTTAGAAAGACCATAATAAAACTGATGCAATTTAAGAATCATGTGATTAACAAACCAATGATGATTAAAATAAGTTGTTAATAATGAAATGCTCGGTGGATAGCCAATCATTTTTTTAATTGCACGATATTTGATATATCATTCTATCTAAATTATAAAAATTGTAATTAAGTTTTAATTATGATTAACATTTTGTTGTTGTATCACGTGGTGAAATGAGTAAAATATTAATATATCTTATCCTATTTTTGAATCCTTTCACTCTTTTTAAAGTTCAATTTTGAATCTGAAGGGACATGTTTTCCTACATATGGAATCCATATTCTGCTTTAAGAGGCTTCTTCTTTATATGCCTTCTTATTAACTTGACCTCAACTAACAAAATTTGTACTTAATCCAAATAACTTGTGGATCTTGCCTATTCCATGTATACTGATTTCATTATTTCATTAAAACCCAGGAAAGTACTTTTCACACGAGTTCCTGGCAATTTACTGCTTGAACTTTGAAATACACCCACTACAATTTCTTTGTATTTTGCTCTGAACATTGGATGAATAAACAGGCCGACATACATAACAATAGTGAAAAGTAAGGCGGTGGAGCAATTCTCACCGACACCGTACTTAGCAACACTGCTGAATTGCATGATGTGGGTGGTTTATGGGGTGCCGTTTGTGCACCCGAATAGTGTACTCGTGCTCACCATCAATGGCATTGGCTTATTCATGGAGGCACTCTACATTGCCATTTTTTTCGCCTATTCCCCACGCAGCCTTCGTGTAAACTTCTGGTTTTTTGTCTTCAATTTGGTTAATGTTTTGGGTGTTAATCGCAATGCAAGATGATAGATTACTGATACTGGTGCTATATACTAATTTTTGTGTTGCTGATACATTTGTTTTTCTACTCAGCTTAAAATTGTGAGTGTTTTGGCGGCAGAGTTGGTGTTTGTTGGGGCAGTCTTGGGTGGTGTGCTCGGTGGGGCCCATACTCATGACAAAAGAACACAAATAGTTGGGATTCTCTGTGTCATCTTTGGCACTGCCATGTATGCAGCACCACTTTCTATCATGGTAAGAATTGTTTTTATTCTTACAAGTATATGCAGAACGGTGCAGATCTTTCTGCTTCTTTTCAGCTTCCTGAATTGTGTTTGTTAGGCTTAGACTGGGGTTTTGTGTTAACCATGATTAAGAGTCTTGGTATAGAGAAGATGAGAACAACAAAAAGTGTTGTTTGATATTGCTACAAGATCAGTAGCGGTCTCCTAAGAAAATACTAAGAGTAGATCCCCTAGTCAAGTTGGTTCTGAGATTTTCATTATAAGCTGGTCAGAATTTGACCGTGAGAGATCTCCATTTTGATAGGACATTCCAATTTCAAGCTTCTAGCAGTTTGAATTAACGTACTGTTATTATTTTGTGTTTATTAGTTCAAAATATGTAGTGGTAACATGTACGTTCAAATTATAAAATTTTTCCTGCCTTCAGTAAAAGATATCTACATCAGACATCAAACAAAATTTGAAATGTGTATATATGCACTCAATAAATTAACTGAATGTAATTATTTTATACATGAAATGAGTATTATCTTAGGACAATGGGGGTGGGGTAGTATTTGTAATGCAGCTGCAGCAGCAGCAGTAAAAAAAAGAATTCTCTCTGTTTTGCATTTTATACATTCTAAACTGTAAAATTTGTGCGTGCTTTGATGTTCCAAATAAGAGATATATGGTTGACAGAATGATGATCTTGACTAACAGTATAAATAACTGAGAGTTTCCGATTGTTTTGCAATTTGTGACAGAGAATGGTGATTCAGACAAAGAGTGTCAAGTATATGCCATTCTCTCTCTCCTTGGTTAGCTTCCTAAATGGTGTTTGCTGGACATCATACTCTCTCCTTCACTTTGACCTCTATATCTTGGTCAGAAACACCCTCTTAGTTACAATTTGTTTTTTATACCAGTATAAACTGATATTTCTGATCCGCATGATAAACTGTACCTTTGAAATTAGTAAATTATCTTTGCAGTTTTATTGTGTTATTTTTCTATTGAACCTACAAAATTTGGGTGTTCAATGAAGCACCACTGACCTCCTTCAATAAATTTTTAATCGTCCTAATCTACACAAGAGAATTATAGGTTTCAAATTAAATTGAGCTTAATGGCAATGAAATAGATCAATACATAACTCATGTCTACCGTGTATATGGTACTATTTCACAAACAATAGATCAAACCGAAGTGGGAGCAAATGCTAAGATCAGAAATGTGTTGTCTGAGCAAAGCAGAGAAAAACCAAATTTACTGGGCTATAAAAGTACAAAAGAAGGCTGCAATTTGAGAACCAAATTATTGATGTTAATTGTTGGTCGATATTAACCATACCTTTTTTTCTTGCATGATCAGATACCGAATAGTCTTGGTGCATTACTTAGTGCGGTGCAGCTAATTCTATACTGCATTTACTATCGTACCACCCCCAAAGATGAGCCAATGAAAAACCTTGAGTTGCCACAAATTGCCCCCTCCAATGACCGTGACTTTGCTTAGCTCTGTGATTGATAATCGTCGAAATAGACATTCAGATGGAGTTGGAGCTTAAGGCACTGTTTTGATCTGTCTTTTGTTTTTCTTCCTATTTAAGCAGTGAGGGCTTTTTACCCTCCTTACTTGCACCAATGGTATATCCTAGTTGGTTGTACTGAGGTAATAGGCCATTGACACTCAAGGCATTATTGTAGGAGTTTTATAAGCTGCTCAAACTGAGATTCTTCCCAAATTCTCTTCAAATTTCGTTTTGTTTTCCCAACTTCTCTTCAAATTTACTACACAACTAAATATAACAAGAATCCTGGTGCTGAACTGTATTATGGCTCCGTACTTTTATAAGTTGATATACATGGTTGCAATTGGAAATCAGCGAATGGATGGTACGAGTGCGTTTGTAGAAGAGAGTGAAGCATGTGTTTGCTTTGACTGAATCAGGGCACGTGGACTGGATAAAGCTTGGGGTGAAGCCAAGTCATATATTTGGCATAAAGTATATATGTCGACGTTGATTCAAGTCCCTGCAGTTACAGAATCCTTGCACCGTGAAATGTAGCGCTAGCTGCCAGGCAAAAATGTGAAAGTACCCTTTTGTGTTTTCTTTTTGGACGCGACTAACGGTCCGCAGGAAAATCTCTCAAAAAAATCCACCAATCTATATCCTCTGTAATTATTTTTTATTTTTAACAAAAAAAAATACATTATCTAAATAAATGAGTTGGATAAACAAGTCGGATATTTATCTAATTGACAAACAATTGTACGAGAAAACACGTGTGATAGATGAGAGAGAAAAAAACCTCGATAAATTAAAAAAAGGAAGGTATTTAGATAGGTGAATTAGATATTTAGATAGATAAACTAAATATTTAGATATATGAACTTGATATTTAGATAGGTAGATAAACTAAATATTTAGATATATGAACTGGATATTTAGATAGGTGAAATAGATATTTAGATAGGTGATCCAGTTATTTAGATAGATAAACTAGATATTTAAATAGATAAATAAGGTATTTAAATAGAAAATGTCAAATATCACAAAATAAATTAGATATTTAGATATGTGAACTATGTATTTACTATTTAGATAGAAGAGTTAGGTATTTAGATAGATGAATCAGGTATTTAAATTGAAAAAATACAAATATCATATGGATTGTATGGGGAAACACATGTAACAAATGAGAGAAGGAAAGTCTCGAAAAATAAAAATAATTTGGATATTTATATATATGTCTCATATATTTAGATAAGTGAACTAGATATTTATATAAATGAACTGAGTATTTAGATAGAAAAACAACAACACTACATGGGTTAAATGGGAGTTCCATTGTATGGCAAAACGTAGGAGAGATTTTCTTGGAGGATAGAGGATTGGAAATAAAAAAATTTCTCTTTCTTTTTTTGTTAGCAGGTTTAGAGGTGGCAAAATATGATACGATCTGAGAAATCTATTTGAACCGTCCGGATTCAAACCTAATCCGATCCAATTTTTTAAGAAAGTCAAATTAATCTAACCTGACCTGAGATCAAATAACTTATAATTCAATTAAAATCAATCAAAAATCTAAAAAAAATATAACATATAAATTAACTCGATCCTGAATCGATCCGATTTATTGTAGAAGATCAAACTAACTCAACCGTACCCGTGTAATTGTCACTTCTATGGTCAATGCGTCTTTTTCTTTTTTTCCGTTAATATACCTACCCTTCTTAGCCTTCTAGATCTTCTGGCTTGTCTCGTTAATCTCCCTCCACTTTGGATAACCTTTTTCGTGAGTCTGAGAATCAACTAGAAAGCTACACTATGTTTAGAAAAATATAGATATTTATAGGAGATTTAAATTTGCGACCTTCATACTAAGAAAATTCATTTAATTATTAAATTAAACGCTACTTTCTTCATTAGCTATAATATTTGTTTAAAATTTGTATGTTCTGGAAAGTTATGCAAAATAATCCACTAATTAAACTTGTTTGTTGAATTCATCTACGTAGAACAAAATGAAATAAACAACATAAACAAAATTAATTTTCAACCAAAAACTTAGAAAAATATATATACATCCGGAATGATAAAAAATACTACTTTTTTCAAAAAATAAAATGAAAAAACATCCATCTAAAATAAAGAACATTGATAATAAGAAAACGAGAGGAATTGATTAACAATGGATATTTTGACATTTTTGACGATAGATTTTCAAAAAAATATGAAATAAATTTTAAAAATGAAAAAATATTATAGACATTTTTCTTTAATTTTAGATTGATAGTGATTCAAATTTCATATAATTTATTATTATTTGATAGTCCATCAAAGTCTATTAAATTGGAACAATTACAAATTACATAAAAAAAATATTATGTTTGATGAACTATTAAACAAATCACTATAAACCTACAAGTAAAATAATGTATTTATAAATTATTTTCTATTTTTAAGATTTTTGTATTTATTTTAAAATTAATTGTCAAATTTGTCAAAATAATCCATTGTTAAAGATCCCTCCCCTAAGAAAGAGTGAGACACTAATACAATGAATTTTTTACCAAAATAAAATGTATATGCACGTAAAGTTAAGACCAACAAGCTAAAAACAAAAGATTGAACAAAGAGATAAAGTATAGTGATTTGACAATAATGAATCAAATAATTTAAGAGTTAAGATATATCAAATTATGTAATAATTTTAGACTCGTCACCTATGAACCATTGTAGAAGCATGTTATTATCAGATATGTCATCACCCACCACCTGACTAAGAATACTATAAACCAACAATGTGTATGTTTAGTTATTCCCTATAATTTTATTACATTAACCTCATTTATTTATTCGCCGGTACTTATTCATTTTTTCCATTTAGCATATTATTATAAGTTGTGTGATGATCCTTTATCTTGTGCATCAAACGACTAGCAAATCTATTCAGAGTGACATTAAGATGACAATTGGTGTGTTACATGACTAGCAAATCTATTCTCATTCCAATTTGTTATTATAAACACTAATAGAACTTGACATTATTGTATTAGTAAATATTCTATTTTTCATAAAAAATATATCAATAATGATTGAATTATCTCAAATTTGGATCTTATCGGGATTTCAAGTAATCTTGGATTAGCAAGCCATTTGGATAGAGTTTGAAGTGGTATGGTTCTATTCGTTTCAGGTTCCATGTCATATCAAGTCAAGTTAGGTTTATCTTTGTATGTGTTTCTAAGATAAAAGGGTAGATATGCATTCATGACCAGTAAGATCAAAATTTTGCCAAATTCAATAAAAGCCCTATTATTAACTAAAAATCATTTGAAAATGAATGTCCAAAATTGCAAAATAAATGTTTGTTAACATAATTATTTGTTATAATTTAATTATTAACATAAATGAAACTTAGTCAATATGTTTGTTAAGTTGGATGGTTGGATGCATCTATACGCTTATTGATCATGTTGACTTCATCATTTTGTTTGGTAGCAATGCTTTACTAATTTATTTTTTCATTATAATAATCATATGCATAAGAAATTAATTCTATCCTGCATAATTTTAACAAATACCGAATTGTGTTGGCTTCACGACTTATTTTAGTTCACTGGTTAACGGATACTGAATTATTTGTTTTGTTGCTTTGAGTGTTCCAAATAAAACTTAAGTTCAAATTATGCAGCAGAATTATTTAGGTCAATCAAATTTAAATATATAACATTTGTACTAATCGCACGAGAGTGTTAAAAACTTGCAATAGATAGGTGCATGTTAATTTGAGTGTGCCCTTAACATGAACAAGTGAACATACATTGAAAAATATAACTAAAATTGTGAAGTGTGTGTTAATTTTATTTTGCAGCATTTTAATTAGCAATTTTTTATTTCACATTAAAGACAATATATTGGAATCAACATGACAAAAAAATTTAATTGCAGAAACATAATAACAATGTATAAAAGTTTAATAAATTTATCTTTAAATAAGAATATGAACTCAAAAAAAGCACAAAAGTTATCAAAAACTCATATATCATTAGTTTGATCTAAACCAAAATTCTAATTAAATTAAAAATGTAAAATCCAAATTAAAATAATTAATTAAGATCCAAACTCGAATTCGATAGTTGGTGCCAAAAAAATAAGAATTTGGGTCAATCATGTTGGTGCCAAAAAAATAAGAATTTGGGTCAATCATGTTGGTGCCAAATAAAAGTTGTTTCAAATCCCCAAAAAAAGACTATAATGTACTCTACACAATGTGCATTTTCAAATAATAGTATGTGGTCACCACATAATTAATTAAGATTTAAACTTAAATTACATTCAATTCAACGATAGAACTCCATTCAGAAAAACTCAATATTTATTTTGTGCATAAAGTCAATAATAATATTTCATTCCAATGTTAAGCACCTAAAAAATCTAATGATTGTTTTATGGTTTGGTTAAAATAGTTAACTAGTGAAATGTCGATTATTGCAAAAAAATATTAAATGAACAATAAAAATTCTATAATCTTTATCATATTTCATACACGTGATATGTATAAATAAAATATGTATTATAATTATATTTATCAAATATAAATTATTTTTTGTTCGATGAATATATTGTGAGAAGAAAATTGAGATTATAAAAACACAAAATCGAGATAATGTCCAAAATTCTTGATAAAAATCAAGAATTACATGAAGACTTAGTTGAAGCCCAAAAGTTTAGGGAACAAAAAATATTTAAAATAAATATAAAAAATGCTAAATTCTCAAAAGTTATTGTCAAACCTCTAAAGTACAAATGTCGAGACCTCTTCAAAAACCCAAATTCAAAAATACATATTTCATGAGAAAAACAAAGTTCTCAAGAAAAGTAAAAAATTTTTTAAAGAACCATTCACACAGAGGACAAAATACATAGACAATTGTACAAATAATCTTGTGTTTCTCCATGTCACGGTAAAAACTGACTCAAATTATTCACAAATCTGAATCTCGACGGAAGGCATAACAACTTCTCATAACTTCCTCCATGGATTTATTTTCCTTCAATATATAATAATAACATTTAGAACAACATTCAATATATTGTCAGAAACATGATTGACATATGGAGTGATCTATCTTGCATTATAAGAATCCAAGTGTCACTTAAACTTATAAAAGAAAAAAGATAAACAATATGAATTTATTAATAAAAAAATATTATTAAAAGAAAGTGAATGGCATATGGATAGGGTTCAGGTGTAGTTGACTTTGAATTTTGACATATTATTCAATATTTTTGGAGGCATAAAATTAAAAAAAAACTCAAAGATTATCAATTAAGTTAATTAAAATTAATTAATTATGTATTAAAATTAATTAATATTTAATTAAAAGATAAAATGATAAATAAATTAGCAAAAAATTTGGCAGAAAATTTTGAGCAAATTTTGGTGAATTTTGAAGGAAGAATATTTCAAAATAAATTCAAATGCTAAAGTTCTATTGAAAATACAATTATTAATATAGAGTTCATTTAATATCCAAACCAAATATGGTTAGACCCACAATTTAGTATAAATGTCTCTTCATTTTACATTAAATATATTGTGTAAAGTTTATTGAGTGGAAAAAGACATAAGAAAAGAAGGAACGCAAGTCTATTTTTTGTGAACCGCGAGATTATGAGAGAAACAATCCTTATGAGAAAAGTCTAAATAACAAAATTCAATAAGAATCGCTATAGAAAAATCCATATTCGGTTATGAAATTTTAAATTATACATTTTTAGTCTCTAAATTTCAACATGTATCCAATTTTAGTTACTCTGTTAATCTTTTAGTTATATGAAATCCATATTTGATTACTGAATTTCAACTGAATATCAACATATATTCAGTTTTAATCTCTTTTATTATATTTTTCATCTATGATATAACAATACTGACATTGTATTCTACGTGAACTCTATATTTTATAGTTATACTATAATAAAAAATTATCATTCAAATCGGGTACATAAAGTTATACTTCTAGCGATAAGAAGTAAATATTTTATTCTATTTTTTTAATCTTATTTAGTCATTTATTAGTATTGTTACTCAACAAATTTTTTGTTTTTTTATTATCATAAATGTATAGCAGAAAAGAAAATGTATTCACTTCACATATGGGCAGCAATAGATAAGCGTTATGTATATTTGATTGAATATAACATTTAAGCTTGGAGGTCTTTAGAAGGTTTGGGCTAATATGATAATATTAGCTTAAGTTTGAGAATAATTCACCGATGGTATTTAAGGTAAAGGATAGCAGGGATAACACTTGGGTATTAATTGAGGTTTATGAGATTCAAATAAATCGATTAAATATTTAATCTGTGAGGAAATTATTTGAATCATATACTCTATCAGTGTGCATATTTAAATTAAATTTTATCCTGTATAGTTTTAACAGATATCAAATTGTGTTGGATTCACAGTATCGAATTGATTTATCATGTATTATTTGCAAATATTGTAATGGAAATGTCTCACATAAGAACACATGTTATGATAAACATTCATTACCATTAGGAGGGTGATATGCTTGATGGGTTTACCCTTCCAAGATTATTTCAGGAACTTGAAGATCATACGAGGACTAGAATAGTCTCGTTGATATTGATTCTAGTGATGATATTAAAATTAGCATTATCATATCACGTCTTGTTGTACTTGAATTTTGATCTTGATATTGTGATTTTGGAGAGTATTTTATGACATATATTGTTATGTTGGATCTTTTATAATTCTCTTTGATGTTTGGTTTTTGTATTTTTTTTGTATCTTATTATTGTGTCAAATGATTCAATATAAATCCTAAACTCTTATTATTATATCTTTTTTTGTTAAACATTTCAAAAGAAGGATAGTTGTGTAATTTTTTATGGTTAGAGAAATAAAAATTTCAAAATACATACTTTGTGCATAATCCAATTTTAGTATGACTTATATTTAAATTTGAATTTCTAATTTGTCAATACTTTAAAATGGTACAATAATTCAATACAGTATATTTCACCAAATAAAAGTTATTTGGATTGTTAATTCTTCAAAAATATCCCAACTGATATGAGTGGCACAGATAAAACATTAAAATCGACGGAAAAATAGAAAATGTAGAAATGCTTATCTAATTCACTTTAAGATTTGTTAGCACCTAAAACCATCTAAAATAAGCCTATGTGCAAATTTATATCTTTTACTATATGGGGAGGGAGGGATCTCTTGATAATGAGCTATTTTTGAGAATTTTGATAATGAATTTTTAAATAATTATAAAATAATCTTAAAAATAAAAAATTATAGATATGTTCATATATTTTTTATTATTTTTTGATAGTTCATCAAAGATCATCAAAATTATATATAATTTATAATTATTTCAGTTTGATGAAATTTAATGGATTATCAAACAACAACTACACTATAACAACGTCTTTAATCCCAAATAAATAGGGATATGATAGAAATCCAATTTGAAATCACAAAGATCATATATCTCAAAGATAAAAAAATCAATAGTAATAATAGTGATAATGATATTGCTAGTAGTGATGATGATAATAACGACAATGATGAGGATGGTAGTAGTATAATAATAATAATAATAATAATAATGATGATGATGATGATGATGATGATGATGTTGTTGTTGTTGTTCATAATAAGAATAATCATAATAAATCTATACTATAAATCAAACATCTAAATCCTAAAAATCTAATAATCTAATAGCTTGAAATTTAAAACTAACTCTACTACTAGACTCGAACTCCTAAATTATGATTATGATACGTGAATCACTATCTTCCAAACACTTCTACCGAAAGTGAGCTCTTTCGATATACTATATTTCTTTAAATCTTTTTTATCGCTTCCTCCCATATCGTCTTGGTTGATCTCTATTATTTCTTGTGTCTTCACGATGACTTAGAATACACCGCATATTGGTGCTTCACGAGACTTGTTGGATTAACCAAACCATCACAAACGTTTTTAAAATACCACCATGTTTGATGGACTATTAAACGATAATAAAGTAACTTAAATTTTAAAATAATATCAATCTATAAATAAAATAAAAGAACATATTTGCAAAACTTTTTTTAAAATTTTTTTAGTATTTATTTCAAAGTCCATGTTCAAGGTTGTTAAAACAACCCATTATCAAGGGATCCCTCCATTACTATATATCTGATGAGCAATGATGCGGTTTTTCTATAATAATTATTCAAATAATCCTAATTTTAATAATAAGAGTGATAAAACTAAAATTTTAAGAATACAAATGGCAGCGCGCCACTGCCAGTAGCACTGTGTAAACGCGTCAGTTCCACTGGCGTGTTTGGGCAAAAACGCCACTGTGAGTGATGTCTTTCATTTTTTTTTTTAAAAGAGTGGTGTCTTTCAATAGAGTGGACTTAGTCAGGCACTGATGAGAAAAATGTAACTCCCACTGATGTTTTTTAGTTTTTTTTTAAATAATTGAAAAGTAAAAAAAAACGTCACTGTCAGTGACATCTTTGCAAAGCGTCACTGACTGTGGCGTGCTGTCATTTATATTTTAAAAAATTAATTTTATCATTATTATTAAAATTAAAATTGTTTTAATAATTATAATCAAAAATCGCTAGCAATGATGTGTTCACAATGTGAAAAAGTGATAAGGCTGGAGATATCGTGGTGGAGCTTTGACCGTCTGAGAGGAGTGGTGGAAAATGTGTGTATTCCTCACCGTCCAGGCAATGGTTATCAGCGTGGTATGTTGATGCTATGCTCCTAAAATGACACAATTATTAAAAGCAGAAGAATCAATGAATCACAAGTATAAAAATTACTAATTTTTCTCCTCTATTCAACAAGTTCCACAGAAGGAATATGTTACTGAGTATATATTACATCATCTGAGCCAACATAATGCTACAGAAAACATACAAAAAGATCTCACCTTTCGTGCCAAATATATAAACCAAATTAACAAATACTAAAACACATAGAAACCTACAAAAAGAAGAATGTGTGCAACATCTACACTAAGACCGCTTTCTATTCAAATTGCTTGCTAGTTTTCCCATCTGAAATCTCCAATACATAAAATATGCCAACCCTAAACCGAGAAGCACCATACCCCACAGCATATCTCCCTCTGATGCCTTCTCCCATGCCACATCCTCTATCCTATATCCATTTTCTGACTTAATCAACACATATGCTCTTTTTCTTTCTCGAATCGCAACTGCAACAGCAGTTGTGTGCTCCTCCAACTCGCTCTTGTCATGCACTGCTGCCTGACTCCAGCTGTCATCGCTTTTAACTAAGAAGAGGGATTGGTTTGTGGCAACCACAACTGATAAGTCAGCATGTAAGGCTATGGCATGGCCAGCCGGTGCCAACTGTTTTGAGCTGCCAGTGGAGATAATGTCTCTCACTGCCCCATCATCAGAATCCACTTTAAATATTTTTCCTGTCTCTGGCTATAAAGAAATAGAAGAAACAATTAGGATTCTGAAAATTGACATCTAAGGTTCAATTATTTAGGGATTCTTTCAATTGAGAGCATTACCATCAGTGACTTTACCCCCTTTTTCTTTCCTAATTGAAATTCTTACTTGAAGCAGATCTTACCCAGTGATATGTCCCAATATTGGTAAAATTTTTAAGATGAGGCTCTATTTGGAAAAGTGAGATTGTCAAGAAGACCGATGATGCACAAAATACCATATCGGCAACTTTTAACTCTATGATACCTATCAACTTCGTAGGCATAGCTATTGACCATCTTTTCTTTCGTTACTTCTATTCATGTCTAATTGCACAGCACAGGTCAATTAAAGCAAACTTTGGGTGAATAAGTTTCAGATGGACTCTTAATTGGAACATACTTGCAAAAACAGCCAATCATTATGACAATAGATATTTACTTACAACAAAAAATGAGATAACCTCAGACAAGGCTTAACTCAAACATAATATAAAAACCACATGTGCAATGTCAATCTTATTTAATTGAATCCCAATTGGAAAATTTAGCTGATTAAATAAAAAGAATAAATCAGTTCTACTGGCATGGCCTCTATTATGACAGTATATGAAAATAAAAACTGAAGCACGCCACAGAAAGTTGTAATCTCTGAACTGTACCTGTAAGACGAGGAGATACCCACGGCTAACATGCACAACACCACCGAGTCCTTGATCTCCATAATTTTTGGATACTGAAAGTACCTCCACGGTGCCTTGCAGCCCCACCTTCCACACAATTCCTCTCTTGGTGCTGCTAACAAAGGCCTCCCCGCTCCTCAAATCAACACCGATTCCACCGGGGACGGTATCCATCTCCGGCAACGGCACCGCAAATATCCTCCCGTAGGATTTCAGATCGTATGCCGCTACTGAACCAGGGTTTGAGAAGGCCACAATGAAGCGACGGCGTTCGTGATCGACGACGACGGAGGCGACGGTCCCGTGAGCGCCGGCCGCTGAAGGGTCGGAGAAGAGGTGCTCAACGACGCCGGCGTCGGAGATGGCATGGACTGTGGGGCCCGTAGCTGAGCCGACGACGAAATGCTGAGCGATCGGATCCCATGATAGACTGGAGAGTTGGAGAGGGGTGGAGCTGCGGAAGGTGATGACGTGGCGAGCGGTGGAGAACGCCGGGCAGAGGAGGAAGAAGAGGAGAGAGAAAACGAGAGACATGGTCATCTCAATTTTTTGGTATTTTCTTTCTGGTTTTCGTTGAAAGTTGGGACTTGCTCACATTTGTTTTGTGCCTATCAAAATTTCCAGCGAAAATTATTTGAGGAGTTAGGAGCAATTAATTATAATTGTTGATTTTCAATACTTTTATACGTGATTGGAGTTTATTTTAATACATACCAAAACTGGCCACGTTAAATATAGAGAAAATTAGTCCATGCTACCTCAAAACTTTAAATTTAGCAAAATGTCACTTCAAAACTTTAACTCCCTCTAATGACACCTTAAAATAAATTTATTTAGTCTTTTGCCACACTTATATATTTTTTGTTCATTTTTAATTAAGTTCAGTAAAATATCACTGTATTTTTGGGATGTATTTTTTAATTTCAAAAATACCCTCATTTTTGTCTGATATATCTTTTCTTACTAATTTCGTCTGTTAAAATCGTTGATATCTCTGCAAAATGCTTAATGCAGAAAACAAATTTCAGACTATGAGCATCATGATTCAGAACTTTAAAAACGAAAATTTTATTCGTAAGCATATATAAATGTATTTTTGTAATTTTTTTTATGGGTCATTTAGATAGAAGATTTTAGTATGATTTATTTGTTGACTGTTTTCTCTATTGCAGAATAAAATAAAAAAGTGTGTGGTTTGATATTTGCTAAAACAATTACGCATTTTGTAGAGATATCAACAATTTTAACAGATGAAATTAGTAGGAAAAGATATATCAGACAGAAATGAGAGTATTTTTGGAATTAAAAAAATACATCCAAAAAATACAGTGATATTTTACTGAACTTAATTAAAGATGAACAAAAAATATATAAGTGTGGCAAAAGACTAAATAAACTTATTTTAGAGTGGCATTAGAGGGAGTTAAAGTTTTGAAGTGGCATTTTGCTAAATTTAAAGTTTTGAGGTGGCATGGGACTAATTTTCCCTTAAATATAACATTCGATTGTTGTTTATAATATGTTGGTTTCACATTTTAGCAACAAAAAGAATATAGATCCCTTCAAATAACAGCGTCTATTTAATTAAAGTAAAAAATGTATTAGACACGTGTACGTGCGTTTAAATACGGATATAAATACTTATTTGTGTCTGAACGTATCTGTACGTGATGTGTTTGTGTGTCACACGTACTGTATTATTAAACGTGTGTGATCTATATGAATAATTTTGACACATCTAAACATGCACGTCTAATACGTTGAATACGAACACGCACATCTAACACGTGTACATGCACGTGTAGCACATATAAAATATTTCAGCATATCATATTTTTAAAATATTTATGTGTTTAAAAGATTGGCTGAAGTAAGTGATCAGAATCATTTTAACATCTATGATATTTCTGAATATAATACGTTAATTTTATTTTTTATGATTAGTACTACTCTAATTTTTCTGATTTTTCTTATATACGTCTCCAATTTTATTTGAAATTTATAAAAATTATAAGTGCTACAAGTATTGACACGAGCCAAACACGAACACGTTTAACACGACGTGCTATGTGTCATATATTTTAGACATGCGTGTTTTAATTTTCAAATATTTGACACGTTAAAACACACACGTCCAAACACGTGAACATGTGTTGACACGATATGTTCTGTGTCGAACACGTCACGTACTCGCACGTGACACACATGACGTGCACGTTTATCAATACCTAAACATATTTATTTTCAGCTATAAAAATTTAGATAAAGTTTATTCAGGAGATTCAAACCTTGATTAAAATCAGAGAACTTCACCCATTAAAATCAAATTACTTCTAAAATGGCTTCCTTCCAATCGGACTTAATATATAAGAGAATTAATTTGCCAACTTCATAACCACGTCAAATTATTGATGCAATTATCGATGTGATAATATTTTTTCTATTTGTTTATCTTGATCAGATAATTCACAAAGTTCGTAAAGAAGATTGAGTATTAAGACTAATTAGACAGAAACCATTCTTCTTATAGAAATAACAATTTTAGTTCTCCTTCCCAAAAGTTTTTCAATGTCATTTGTTGATAGAAATTATTTAAAACATTATTTTTCTCTGGCATAACTATTTAATGAAATTGAAAAACTAGTATAGAACTTAGAGTGATGCCATTGTCTACGACAAACACAAAAATTTCATGTAAATAACGAAATCATTTCAACTTCAAACTCTTCATTTGAAAGCTCTTTGTTCGAATTATCAACAATTGAATGGATTGCTCTCACGCAGGATGCTTGACCATTTTTTTGGAAACTTTCTTTTACTTCTTCCACCATCATTTAATCCAACGACAACGCATTACGTCTACTAGAAAATTCCATTATATACTGGGCTTGATCAATTAAAGAGTTGTAAGCCCAATCTCCCAAAAGCACAAGCGGTAGGCCCAATCACAAACACAGAAAAAGGAGACGACACAACACAAGCCTTCAATCGACTGTCGTTACTCTCTCCTCTTCATTTCTTCAATCAACAACGAATCTAAATCCAACTCCGAGTCGGCCGTCTAACAGTTTCCTTGCTCAGCCCCGATCGTCACAACTGAAGAATCTGTCGACGCGGCAGCAAGTCCGACCCTCTTCGCCTAGGTGCTGAGGTGATCTGTCTGGGCGAAGCACGGTGTGGGAGCTGAGCTTGCTGGTCCCCCTTTGCGTTGAGGTGCAGCAAAGTTACGATCTTCATGCTCCTTGTACTGGGTTGCTTGCTAATTCAAAGTGATGGATGTGTTTAAATTGTTCATCAATTATCTCCCACCCAACTACCCAATTATTCCACTTGTCCTTTGCTGATTACCCGCTAATTATTCTCTATTACAATTCTAGGATATGACAAATTACTCCTTGAATTTCTCTCTTATTCTAGTTTCAATTTGTCCAGTGGTATTAACCAATGGCTGGGAAGGAACTGGAAGTGACTGAGAGGAAACTAGTCCTGTTTAATACCATGACAAAACAGAAGGAAGAATTCAAGCCAATAGTTGAAGGGAAGGTAAGTATGTACGTTTGTGGGGTAACACCGTACGACCTCAGCCATATCGGCCATGCACGCGCCTATGTTGCCTTTGATGTGCTCCACAGGTCACCTTGTACCTATGATTTCATATAATTTAACTTTTTGAAGGGAAAATAGGGCACATTAATTTTTGTTATTTTTTGGTATAAGTTTTTCTTAGGTTCACCTTTTAAGTTGTGAAAGGTGGTCCTTTAAGTAGAAAAAATATATATTTTTTAAATTAACATTCAGTTCTGAATTCTTGATGTGTAATATTACGTGTATTATAATTATGCTATAGAGAAGGCTGCATTTGGAATCACGAGATTGTAATTTTTCTCTTGTGCAGATATTTGAGATATTTGAAATATGATGTAACTTATGTGCGTAACTTTACTGATATTGATGACAAGGTGCTCAAAACATTCCTCTTTTTATATCTTATTTGTTCCTTCAATTGGCTTTTTCTCTGTATCTGCCAGCGTTGTTCGATCTCTCATAGCCAATAGTCTTGCCAATTAGTGTACCATCTCATAATATCTGCAGAATTTAGCTTTTCACTAGATAAGAAAACTGAAGTTTATTGCTTCCTTCTTTTCTTGTGTCATTTAATAATTGGAGGGACTTTCTTTTTATGCAGCGAGCGGGCTTCTCTCGCCTCGTCGCGCGCCAGTAGTCTCAGCCACCGCCGACGAAGCATCGACGATCGATCAAGATCTGCTCTCAAGATTCGACTTCCGCTTCTCCTATTCGGACTGACATCAATCAAGACCGTGTCAGATCGATCTCCTCTGTGCCGAGTGTCGAAGCATCAAGACTCGCCATCGCACCTGACTCATCGCCTCTTCCGACACCAAATCAAACCGACGGTCCGATTCTTTGAGAAGCTCGGCGAGTCCGGCTCAAGCTCCTTCGTGAGTCCACATCTATCGATCGCTCCTACGGCCTCGGCCCGACCAAGCTCACGCCAAGATCTCTTCTTGTGATGCTCTCATTATTATTTTGTTGTATCCCTTGATTTGAATTTGATTTCACCAAAGCAACAAACTCGGATTGACAAACTAGATTACCCACCGAACCTCAAACTCCCTTTGTCCAGAGATGTCAATATTCCAACCGATTTCCAAATAAACCCAAACAGATCATAAAGAGAGCTAATGAAGCAGGTGAGGACCCATTAAAATTAAGTCGTCACTTCAGTGATGAATTCTTAGTTGACATGGAGACACTACAGTGCTTGCATCCCACACATGAGCCACGCGTAACAGAACATATGGACCAGATCCGAGACATGATATCTAAGGTATGCCAATGCTTGGACTCACTCCTTTCAAATGTTTTTTTTTCTTAAAGAGGGTTTAGATATGCTTACCGTACTTGCCCCCACATTTCAGTTACCATCATTGACAGTAGGCCCCACACAAAAGAGGGTTCCACCTTGGATAGGTAGGGGGTGAAATGAAGGGTTAAGTATGGGTACGGCATGCCTTCCCTTTTGTATATTGTCATGATTATGTATAAATCAATGAGACAATTGTCTGGCAGATCATGGAAAATGAGCATGCCTATACCATAGAAGGAGATGTCTATTTCTCTGTCGATAGTTACCCAGAGTACTGCCGCTTGTCAGGACGCAAATTGGATGACAACATGGCTGGTGGAGGCGGCCGGGTCACTGTTGATACAAGAAAGAAAAACCCTGCTGACTTTGCCTTGTGGAAGGTAATATCTCAGTTGACCTTTAATTTCTGTTGCATTGTTACTTGTACCTTATGAGTGCACTACATATAACAGCTGCTCATAAAGAATTCCTCTGAAATTTGTAGTCTGCAAAGCCTGGGGAGCCGAGCTGGGAGAGCCCATGGGGCCCAGGGAGACCAGGTTGGCACATCGAGTGCAGTGCCATGAGTGCACAATACCTGGGCCTGAAGTTCGATATACATGGTGGTGGCAAGGATTTGATATTTCCACACCACGAAAATGAGCTGGCACAGAGTCGGGCGGCCAATCCTGAGAGCTGCATCAACTGCTGGATGCACAATGGCTTTGTCAACAAAGACAACCAGAAGATGTCAAAGTCTGACAACAATTTCTTCACCATTAGAGATGTATGTTCTTGTGTGCCTCTTTTTTTTTTTTGGGTGCATCAGGTGGTGCTGGAAAGGTTGGTATAGGTGGAGCGGCTTGGTGTTGAGTGTGTTGGTTTCATTTTATTAGTTTGATTTCTGCAATGATTCACCATTGAGTTATAGTTTGCTCATGTCCTTAAAATATTATAGCATGGCTGACTGGTGCGTACTGGGAGTAGCAGTAGATGCTGCAACCTGGTTGGTTGGGCTACTATTGGAGCAACCTGGTCCAGTAATTTTGTTGCTTTTCATCTTGGTTGGACTATTTTAGTTGGGGCATCTTTCTTTTTATTTGAACAACCTTGGTAGCTGTGATTGAATTACCTTGGGTTAATTTCTGTTTTCATAGATATAGGCTGGACAGCTTTAGTTTTCCGGTTAGTTGTGTTGAGAGGTTTAGAACTTTGATATATGCCACATCACTGAAAATTAGTTAGTAGCTAGCGTTCAGCTTGCATTAGATTGGTAACTTGATTTTTAATTTGTTTCTTTGGCTGAGATGATTACTGCAGTTTCAATTGCAAATTTGTTAATTCTGGGACCCATATATCTTTATTCTTCTATGATGTTTTTACTGGTTCCTTAATATGTAGTGACTAGTGGTCTTTATTTGTTGCAGATAATTGCCAATTACCATCCATTGGCCTTGAGGTTCTTCTTGATGCGCACACATTACAGGGCTGATGTCAACTACTCTGACCGAGCACTTGATAATGCATCTGACCGTGTCTTCTACATATATCAGGTTTTTGTCTTCTATTTTCTTTCTTACTCCTTCCAAGAAAAACATTCCATTTATTGGCCACATTCTTCCTGTTGTTGTACAAGCATTGCAGAAATGAGAATGACGTGCATCTTGCTATATTTTTCGAGAATAATTTAAGAATATGACTGGCATCTTGCTATTAATTGCGCTGCACAATTTAAGACAATCACAAGTGAAATGTTCAGTTGACTTAGTTTTTATTGCTTGAAGTCTGGCTGGCTTGACATATGCAATATAATGTAGACTCTTCAAGATTGTGAAGTGGCACTCTCTCCATTTCGTGAGGGAACCTACAAAGCTCAGGTCCCAGATGATGTCAAAGAATTGATAAGGAAGTTTCACGCCAGTTTCTTTGAATCTATGTCTGACGACCTCCACACCACAGCTGTTTTGGATGACCTGATGGATCCCTTGAAAACCATCAATGGCACATTGAAGAAGTTCAAGGTAAGGTTTTGATGTCGTCTCTTACATTTTCATCATAACTTGGTAAAACCTCTTTTGTCTGGTGCAAACCTCCTATGCTAACACCACCAGAGCTGCCATTTGCCATGTGCCTAACTTAATTTAATACTGAGGTTGTTATGATTGATATAATGTATGCCTCCGAGAAAAGAAGAAACTTTATGTCATCCCCTACAAAACATAATAATACTGCATAAATCCCTAGTCAAAAAGAGTAAAGATAAGGAAAACTTTTGAAACTCGTAAAAAGATTTGATAGCTTAATATCAAAAACCATCATATCAGCTTCAAACCATAAACTAAACTGTCGACCGTGATGTTTTTTTTTTACAAGCAAGTTGTTTACCTTCTTATGATTTTGGCTTTCATGATCTGGGATGAAAATTATTGAAAAAGTACTGCCCCAAAATAAACTTCTCAACCTCTTGATCATGCATAAAAAGCTTTGAAAAAGACTATAAATTTACATTGCGAATTCATTCCTCACAAGTTTTGTCCGGCAATTAGATTCTTCATTTGAGGACAATCCAACTGGTTTGAGGTTAATTTCACAAATCACCCCAAGCTTAAGCTCTCTTTACAAATATGACAAAAAGTTCATTTTTGCTCTTTCCATCAGTATTTATTTCTATGATGCAAAAATCCCCCCCCCCCCCCCCCTTTTTATTTCATGAACTAGAAAAGAAAAGTATATTTCTGGTATTTTACTGTTTTTGGCTTCTTAGGTGCTGCTGTTCATACGTTATTAGTAGGGTGTATTTTACATGATATGTTGATGAGTTTAGTGTACTGTAAACATAATATTTTGCTACAGGGTAAGAAGCAACAGCAAGCTCTCATAGTAGCTCTACTTACTTTGGAGAAGGAAGTCAAGGCGATGCTTGGCATTCTGGGTTTACTCCCTGTTTCATCTTTTGCTGAGGTGAAAGTTCTGGGAAAACTAACTATTATGTTTACAAATATCATGTTAGGGTTGTGATGTTTCCATGATATGATACAATGTTAAATAATGACAGGTACTAAAACAACTGAAAGATATTGCACTAAAGAGGGCGGGGATAACTGAAGAAGAGCTATCGAAAAAAATAGATGAGAGAACACTTGCAAGGAAGAACAAACAGTATGAAGAGTCTGACAGGATCAGAAAAGAGCTGACAGCTGTTGGTATTTCCCTGATGGATGAACCTGGTGGTACGGTCTGGAGACCTTGTGAACCATCAGACGAGTAATTACAATTTTGCAGTATGTTGTAGACCAGCAATATTTTTGTTCTATACTTTTTGTCATCCTAGTCATTCAAAAGGTATTTGTGTCTCACCTTAGAGGTGGTTTATGGTACTGTGCCATTTCACTTTAATTACATCAAAGATTAACTGATTTATACTAGTAACTTGATTGTCCGAAATGTACGCTATTTTGTGGCAGCGATGAGTATGAGCTTTCGGACATGATTGATCCCTTTATCTTTTTCTTTCTTTTTTTCTTTTCCCTTTTTTTCCTTTTTTTTTTAAGTGAAATTATACTTAAAGCATATTATTAGCTCCCTCTAATTATTTAATGTAAGTAATTAAATTTCATTAGTCCTCTCTTAATTTTCTCTCAAGCTCCGCTACTGAAATAGATTTTGATCGTATCCAAACGGATTAAGAAGAAAATAAAGAAAAATATGTTTTACACATAATTGTTCAATCTTAGCTCAGTTGCGTATCGAGGTCTCGGTACCATTGAAATTCGATTCAATTACTTGCTAATTAGCGTCAATTCCCTTTCAATTCTTCTTCCTCACACCTTAGAGGTGTCACGGTATCTGCAGAGCCATTCAATTTACCAAAAGAGGATCTAACCAAAACAAGCAACTACAATAAAACAGTCAATTCTAAAAACTTAAATTCGATGTCAATTCGAAAAACTTAAATTCGTTGTCGGCTATGTCTCATCATGTACACAATCAGATGCACTTGATGTTCACAATCAGATTCACTTGTAGATGTCTCTATTTGGGGTTTTATTATGTTTTGAGTAAAAATGAGAGTCTAATCCAACTATATTTTAATTGTTCATAAAAATCTCTATCTAAATTTTAAATTTACGATCTCTCATATAAGAAGGCGGGGGAGGTACAAAGACCTTTGAACCAAAAATTAGTTTAAAGCCTCTAGAGCCGTTAATTTTGCATCGAAATCTATACTTTTAATAAATTCTAAATTTGAAATTCATACTTTCAATAATTATTATGAATCTCAATACAAAATCAGCAGCTCCAGAGGACTTTGAACCAATTTTTTGATTCAAAAACTTTTGTACCTCCCCCGCTTCCCTCATATATCGGACTCTTTTTTCTTAGAAAGTTTAGTGTCCATTTCAGATTCAGTGTGTTCTGTGTGTATACACTGTACTATGCTTTGAAGAAAGTATAGAACCTATTATTTGCATCATGTTACATAGTATAGCAGATCTTTATTATCATTATAGCAGCCGTAGCTGAATTAGCACATTTTTATGACATAATTTAGTGTTTTAGGTTAAAAGGACGTTATATCGCGCTATTGTGTACATTAATGAAAACCAATATTTTTGACATAATAGTTAGATTCAATATTTAATATTTTAAGTTCACGCTTTAATTAGTCACATAATATTTTGATTTTTAACAACAACGAAAAAAAAAACACATTCGGTTAATCCCAAAAATTCATTGGATAATTGGAAGTTTTTTAAAATATATTAATGATATAAACGAGGATGCCATGTCAACTCGTGGGATGTCCGGACTACTACTTGCAAGTTATTTACGAATCGAATCGGATGGATGGAATACGAATCAACCAAATATACTCATTTTTTTGCGACTTGCAAGTGATCGGCTGGTCCAATTAATGTGAACAGACGCTGCTAAATGCTACAGAGCTTTAAATAAATATGAATATTTTATTTAGATGGACAAAATAATTAACTCGGATGCCGAAATTGTGACGGTGCGATTTGGATAAATATGCTCCCTCAGCTGCCACTGCCATGCGCCCATACTCCATGGTCCCATACAAAGCATCACAGAGACTCCAAATTTGGATATTATTTTATCATAGGAAGACTCTAGAAAGAACAGATTATTGTTCCTTCTCCTTGTTGTAATAGTGTACATAAATAATAATTAAGATTCGTATCATGTGGTGCCTATTTGTTTGTTTGTTTGTTGTCATTTGTGAAGAAGGAGAAAAGTGAAAAGATATACGACTGATTTAGTATATATAATTTTCATTATGTCAAGAGATTCAAAGAGTCAGTTCTAGAAAAATAACACTCAAAAGGAAAATCTTACTTGTTGTAAGCTATCAGGTCTAATAAAGATGTAATGTAAATTAGTGGTTGATATTATCAGAACAATCCATGTTTCTTCCTTTTTTTTCTCATATTATTTATTACTATTTTTAGTCTAAATGGAATACGGGGTGAAAGGTTCTAGAAGTATGAATCCATCATGGCATCATGCAATTAATATATTGGAACATCATAAGCATAACTCATGCGCAAAAACGAAGAAAACATAATATCAAAAAGAGCCCATTGGAAGTAAAAGGAAGCATCCAAAATTCTGACACGTCACAGTGGCGCTTTCGCTGTTTTGCGACTGATGGATATTTCATGGTCTCAAGGATTGATTCAAAGATGCCACCACCGTAGTGATACCAGTTGCTGAGTTGCACCATCGCGAACCTTCGCGAACCCAAGATCAAGATCTTTCCCACCGCCTCTATTTATTTAAATTTGTGCTTGTAACTGTAACCCAAAACGAATCCAAAATTGAAATTTGCGCTTGTACCCAAACTCCCGAAGGTTTGCGTTTCTTACTACTTCTTAGACGCGAAATCACGTTTCGCTCCTGATGGGATTTATCAGTAAATCATGTATACTATAAGGGGGAATAAAAAATAATAATCGGTCATTGTTCAGGCGGAGATATTTTTTGTTCCCGCCTCGTTCTTTTCCTTTCGGTATCTGAAATCTGTAACTATAAATAGACCTCTCCCGATGGAGATCGCTATTATACCCCGACTGGAGAAATCAGAAATCCCTTCCAAAATCGAACAGTGCAAATAATCACCATGATAGAGGTGGAGGTCAATGGACGGCCCAGATCTCTCTACTCTGTTCTTGGCGTTTCTCCTCGAGCCTCCCCTGCTGAGATTCGCACAGCTTATCGGAAACTCGCACTGGTTTGTATGACAATATCATTTTTATTTTGTTTCTTCTTTCAGCAGTTTTTTTGGTAGATTTTTTTTTTCGGTTGATTGAATATTGATTGTTTGTTTGTTTGTGTGCTTTTCAATGCAGAAATGGCACCCGGATAGGAGAGGAAGAGTGCCATGGCTCGTAGAGGAGGAAGCTAAGCGCCGATTCCAGCTTGTACAAGAGGCTTATGAAGGTACGTTGAATGAATCTTTGCTACTTCTGGCTCCAACAGAATACAAAGTTGATGCTTCGTCTATGGCAGTGATCGCTGAATATAAATTTTAGTTTAGTCTTATTTTATTTGTGTAGAGTTGATTACGGATAGGTGTAGGGATGTAGCATATGGATGCGCATATTCTAAATGTCCATGGCCTCTTGTTTATGAATTCATGGGTTGACTCTTCCAAATATAACTTTTGGTAGAGCCTGTGGCTGTGGGGTTATATATTTAACTTATTTTGTTTTGTCAGAAAAAGGACTGATTGAATTATTTGTTTAATTACTGCAGTATTGTCAGATGAGAAGAGGAGACAACTGTATGATGTCGGTCTATTTGACCTGGTTCAAGATGATCTGGGGGAAGTAGAGGTAGAGCTCTTCTGTGTTTCTAATTAGTATCTTCAATTTTTCAGACAAGGCAAGTGACTGATGATGGATAGTAAATTATTTTGTAATTTACAGGGATTGCATGACTTCATTCAGGAATTGGCATCACTTATGGCTAATATAAGAAGAGAGGTATATTGTTGCGATTTTATTGAACTTCCTATTAAACCTTTTTGCATACTAGTCAGTGCTTACCAGTTATCAGTATTAATTATCATCAGAAGTTCATATCAGCATTCCAAAATTCAAATTGCACAACCCCAAATCCTGTATTTCTGATTGTTGACCTGTTTTGCAATGAAAAGTAATTTGTTTTCTAAAATTTGCAGTTGGGACCTATAAAGCTGTACATTACAATTTCTTCAATTGGGCTTCTTTACTCAATTGTTTCTATTGTATAATGGATTCAGACAAAAAGAGTGTATACTGGTTGAAGTGGAGATTAGTACTGGAAATATATAAAAAACTTGAGAGCATTTTAGATGTTAAGTTTATATGTTTTAATGAACTGCACAAGATGTTCTTTTTACTTTTTTTTTTTGTGTTCCTGATCACAAACTAAGGGCAAGTGGGTCCCATATTTACAGGAACCTGTTCACAGCATGGAAGACCTTCGAAAAATGTTCGGTGAGATGGTACAGAGCTTTGAACAAACTGTTGAGCCAAAATCTTATGGTTTTGATAGGCTCAGTGCATCGAAACGTCGCAGGCAATTTGGAAATAATATTGAGGCAACAGCTCAAATGGGCATGCCTGGGTTTCAATGGTAGTAAAGAGCACCAGATGTACATAACAATTAGATGCAAGAATGTCACTTCTCTTCACGACAAAAACACATGCGCGTGCATCTAAGAGAATCATGGCAGGATGATGGTATTGTGCATCAATCTGATACTGTAAATTGCTTGCCTACTGTTGAGGAACTCTTTAGCAGTGCAAATTTTGCTTCCCTCTTGTATGGAGCGGAGAGGACTTTGGATTTTTTTTTTTCCTTTTTTTTTTGTTTAGTTGGGAAATTTTGGTAGCCATAAGATGAGTGTTTCGTTGCTTTTTGTATATTCATATTTCCGTTTGTTTTGCTTTCACTGTAGAGTTGATTTCATTCGGCCATTTATGTACACCTTGCTGGTAAATCCATGTTTCCCAATTGAAAGAAATGGACTTTTGTTAGCTTAACGCTTGTCCACAAGAAATCAGTTTAGAGGGAACCTAATGCTCTAACTTATGCCACTGTACCAGGATGCACATATTTCTTAATGCAATAATTCGAAAAATAACTGAAGTACTAGAAAAAATGAAATTTAATTTCCGAACCAATCTTATTAGAACCCCAGATAGGATGTTCTGACAGCGATTTCCACAGCAGAACCAAATCATAAAGCAAAGAAGATGAATCCTCTCAGATTAGCCCTTCTCATCACATGTGCATTATTGCTAAATGAGACACAAACTGCAACACTGACAAAACCAGACACATCAAAAACTGTGCACGAGTCTGAATGCCCGTGCCTTCTCTGCTGGTGGTGCGATCCAGAAGAACCTCATGAGCCGCCGCATGAAGAGCCTCACGATCATCCGGTACCAGAAATACCAGAACTTCCACCTTTGCCACAACTGCCACCGATACCAAAATTGTGTCCTCCTTCAAAGGAGGAGCCTGAAATACCACACTATCAGTCTAATCCAATTATTGCTTTAGCGAGCACTAGTTCTGCTGCAATGAGGAACTACATCTACATGCCAGTGCCATTGGCATTCGCAACCTGGGGAGTCGTTGCAGCTGTGGGATCGATACATATTTGGTTAGGTTGATTTGCCTGTTAGAATCATTGTATTTATGTCAGTAATTACTTTTCAAAAAGATATATGAAGCTTTTATCACATTAGGTTGCAAACGGATAGTAAAATATTCGATTTTATCCGTGATTCAATCCGAAAAATAATAAAAATTATCTCATCCGTATCCGTATCCGAAATTTTTTAACGGATATAGATATAATTTGACTATTATCTATCCATTACCGTCCGTTTAGTTATTATCCATCAATATCCGTCATTATCCGAAGATATCCGATTCGATATTATCCGAAAAAATCTCATTATGTGTTTCTAATTATATTTTTTTCCATACATTACAAATCTAACTAATTATATATATAATTTGTGCTAATATATTATATTTTTTTAATAATTCATTGATACATTTGAACTATAATATAATGATAATTAATATTTAATTTTTATAATTAATAATTCTATCAAAAAATAATATACAATTACTTTTTAATGATATATATAATATAATTAAATTAATTGATTTTCTAGTTATCTAAAAAATAATAAAAATATCTTACAAATATAAAAAAATTACAACCAGATTTTCATACAAAAATTATTTTAATTGATCGGATCGATTATTTGAATTTTGAAAATAAAAAAACGTTCTGTAGTACATCATCGGTGCTATGCACAATTGTGTACCCACTCATTATTCAAATAAATTAATAGTAGCTCGTAATTCTTCCGCCAGAACTAATTGCAATATCCCACCTAAAAATACAAAAGAAAAAATAAAATAACCACCACGTTAGTGGAGAAATTGAAAATAACAAATGAGGATAATAAAAAATAGTAATATTTCAGTTAGAGATAGTAAAAATATGATGTTATTTTGAATGATAGAAATATTATTGAGAAGAACAACATTTATTTTATCTCTCTCAAAATAGCAGAATAATAATTATTTTCACTGTTCTGAAAACAACAAATTTGTATTTAATTATATCGTTACTAGTTCTATTTCAAAAACTGTAGCTATTTCACTGTTTTCGTATCATCCAAGCGTAATATGTGAAAAATAAGAATAGATAACCAACGAGAATTGTCCTTTGTCCAGTAAATTGTGTTTGCTCTATGCTCTGCGTACTCTTGGCATTAATTGGATAACAAATTTCAAATTAATCCGTATAAGGCATAATAAAATGGGTCGAATTATGTTGTGAGTCATGCCAAGAGATTTGCACTGTGGAGTAAAAATAGTGTGAGCTTAATCTTACGAAATTTTTTATGAGTTTAATTCAAAAAAAAATATATTAAATTATTTTTTATTTTAATTTATTATGCTCATTAAATTTTTCATATAAAAATCTTATGAGATAAAAAATTTAGGCTGTTTTGAGATTTCTAAGTTATTGTTTTTAATTTATAAAAATGATATACAAATATTGAATATTATGTTATTATTTTTATAGTAGATTTTCAAAAATTGAAAACAATGAGTTAGAAATCTCAAAATACCCAAATTTTTGTATCCATAATGTTTTCATACGAAGAATTTAATAAATATATTAAATCAACATTTAAAGATAAATTAATATATTTTTTAAATTTAACTCATAAAAAATCTTCTTAAGCTTAGGCTTAAACTCACGCAATATGATATCAGACTCAAATTTCAAACCCACGGCGATTCAGATGCGACTTGGTACGTGCCAGATTAAAGCAGTCACTTGACGAAAAGAAATAAAAATGGCAAAAGATAGAGGGAGGGAGTAAGAATTTGCTGCTCGTTTTTCAAACGAGCAGGATCCTCCTGTTTGGAAATCTGACGGCGATGAATATTTTAAAATGTATATGCATGAATCTCAAAAAGATAAAATACATATTTACCGTCTGATCCCGATGAGTAGAAAGTTGTTCATTTTTTTGACGACAGCAGATCTCATCGCGGAGGGAGGGATAACAATGGTTAATGGTTTTATTTCTAAACCTTTAGTCGTGTCTTTCTCTTATAAGTAATGATTCCTGGACGTGCTTTACAAGCTCAGATGACCAAAGAAAGTGACCTCCTTTTGGATTTGGTAATCTCTCCATTTCATATATAAATGGAGATCACAGTTTAAAGGACCAGAGGAAATAAACAAAAAACCTGTTGCTGTTGGTACCAGAAAAGCATAGTAGTGATTTAGTATATTCAGAATTTCATCGCTACTTTTCACTCTTTAATAGTTAATACCACTGCAGATTGAAATGGAGGCATCCAGGCCCTCTAACTGGAGAGCAGCATCTGAACCCCTTTCACTTTCAGGAGTTTCAGTCGGGTCTGATCTAATCTAAGTCCGAAGTCCGGACCTATATATTCGGATCATCTCGAACTAAGAACTCAGAATCCTGAACCCTGTTGGGACCAAAAGGGTTTAACAAGTGGGTTTGGTCGATTGTAAATTTGTAATTGTTAGGCACTCGGCTTGCGCTTTGCATTTATATTCGCAAGCTTTGTCATTCTTTTCTTTTCTTTTTTTTCTTCTTATTTCTATGGGATCTCGGACAATCAATTATTTTGCAACCTCATACAAATTTATAAAATATTTTAATAATAAAAAATATAAATATATTTTTAAACTTATAAATTGATTGTGTACGAAGTTTTATGTAACTTGAGTGTGGTTTTATTTTCTATCGAAAACAATTAAATTTAAGTCGCTAAAATTATCATGTCATTTTAATAATATTTAATAAAATATTAAATAATATTTAAATTATATAAAACTTAAAATATAATCGATTTATAAATTTAAAAATATATTAGAGACGTACCGTACTCTAGGGAAAATTATGAGCGAGCTAGTTTACGAGCCACCACGAGCCACGAGCCGAGTTAGTATCAACTCAGAATCAGCTTATTTTCTCACCGAGCAGTTTAGTTTGAATCAATCTAACTCGAATTAAATTAGTTGAAGCTCAAACCGAGTTTAAATCTAGCCACGAACCGAATTTTTGTATGCAGCTCTAATACTTTGAGTTCACTTGTATAAATATTATCGATCCCACTTTTCAGTAACCTCATCTGTGTGCTCTCTCCGTGGAGCGAACTGAACTCCAGAGAGTGATTTGTCGCGTTTCGACTTGACTCGTGGGGACTGACAGACAATTAATTTGATTCCTTTGTGGCGATTTCCTGTATACAAAAATATAGAGTGATTTGTCAGACAATTTTTTTTAACCGTTTTTAAATTTGAATCAATCATAACCGTTCATCTCAACTTGATATCTTTAATTACAATATAAATTTTGATCCATAACAGAATTAGTCAAATATAAATTTTGGCTACGGTGCTACGCGTAGCACGAATGACCCGTGTGTTATAGACCGTTTTCTCCGTCTTTAAAGTTTAAATGGTTGATCCGACCAGTCAAAACATTTTTTATATGAAAATCTAATTGGAGATTAATTTTTATATTTTTTAAGATTTTTTACTATTTTTTTAGATAGATAGAATATGACACATTTTGAATGACTCATAATAATTAAATCAAGTGATTTTCTAGCTATCTTAAAAAATAATAAAAAAATTCTAAAAAATATAAAATTTGGTCCCCAATTAGATTTTCATATGAAAAATATTTTGACTGGTTGGATCAACTATTTGAACTTTAAAGACGTAAAAACAGTCCGTAGCACACGGGCCATCCGTGCTACGCGTAGTACCGTAGCCAAACTCTCTCTCTCTATATATATAGAGAGAGATTAAAGTTAGCATGCTCCTAGGAGCACGGAGCATCTCCGTGATTCTAGCTCAAAAAATATATCAAATGATCTCTAAATTTTGATTTATCACTCTCATTAAATTCTTCATATTGAAATCATATGGGATGCAAAAATTTAGGGTGTTTTGAGTTTTCTAAGTCACTCTTTTCAATTTTTGAAAATCAACTTTAAAAATAATAATAAAATATTCAATGTTTGTACATTATTTTAAAAAATTGAAAAGATTGACATAGAAAACTCAAAACGTCTCAAATTTTTGTACCCCACAAGATTTTAATATGAAGAATTTAATAAGAGTGATAAATTAAAATTTAGAAATTATTTGATATATTTTTTAAGCTAGAATCACGGAGGGGCTCTTGATAAGCCTCATTTATATATTATATTTGATTAGGGTTTTATCTCAAAAACTATGCATTTTATGTTAATTGTTAAGAATTTATTTAGTTTTTATGTCGAGTTCGATGCATTTCTTGTTATTTTGCTGGGTCATTGAGTGTAAACAAAGATGTTAACATGAGAAATAATGCTTGGAAGAGAGATGGGTCGGATTTACACGAAGAAATCAAGTTAAAAGCATTCCCATACAAAAATTGCGGACCGCAAATGCTCTCTCGGTTATATATATATATGATCAGAGTTTGCTGCATGTATTGCGCGTGACGTGGTTAATTTTGTTTTCTCATTGGAATTAATAGATTTTGTCGTCCCAGAGATTTACTTGATGAGAATTAGCAGTTGTACTCTTCTTGATACAATCTTTGACAAAAAATAAAACTTTGGACAGGTTGCTTGGGAATTTATTTTATGTGTACTATTTTGGCATGCTTTAATTGCTAAGAGAAAAGAGTCTAAGAGGGAGTTGAGAGTATAATTGTTGTAAGCCCTGTAAATTTGGTACCGAGATTGTCCCCGACAAACACTAAAAGATCAAATAGAGTGAATTGACCACAAATGAAGCCGAAATAGAATCCTCAATCCGAAAAAATACAAATACAAAGCTCACTTTTGATTGTCTGAGATCGAATTATTTTTTATTATTTGGAGTATAAATTTTTATTAGCTACACATAAGTGGATTATATAATATTTATATCATGTATTGGTCTTTTACTTGGCAGTTATAAAAAAACAACTTTGGACAGGTTGCTTGGGAATTTATTTTATTAAATATTTATATCAAGGGAGTTGATATAATTGTAAGCCAGTGTCACTGCACAAATAATACCAAAAAAAATACAAAGCAGCTTGAGATCAAATTATTTTTTTATTATTTGGAGTTTTTATTAGCTTAAGTGGATTAAATATTTATATCTAGCTTAAGTGGATTAAATATTTATATCTATATTATATAATTAAGAGCGTATGAACTGAATTTATCCATTAATGTTATCAAATAATATGTAATGATTGGAATACTCATATTTCAATTTACGATTGAGATTGATTGATTTTAAAAAGTGATGGTTCAGATTTCAAATAAACTATTTTTTTCTTTTCATTTCGTTTGTTATTTTTTACCATGTATTTATAGAAAATCTAAAAAAAATTATATGTCAAATAAATTAAACATCAACTATTATTAAGTTT
Organism: Schoenoplectus tabernaemontani; assembly: GCA_037127355.1. NCBI lineage: Eukaryota > Viridiplantae > Streptophyta > Magnoliopsida > Poales > Cyperaceae > Schoenoplectus > Schoenoplectus tabernaemontani. Next base: position 22,435,909 of record CM073742.1, on the reverse strand, counting down.
TATTATAAAAAAAACTAGACATTGACACATTGTACAACCATACTCATAAAAGAGAATTTATTATATTTTGTGCAACGTCTTTTATTAAATAATAAAATAATTTTATTTAAAATTTTAAGAGTTCTTGTGATTGATTTATATATAAATTATATTGAAGTAAAATATATAAGTTATTTATAATAAAATTAGTGCTAGACGCAAATATTTTAAAATTAAGAGGGCCAACATAATGGACAAGTTTCAGACTAGTTAATTAACAAAATTAAAACTTATTTAGAGTTAAATAATTATAATATGAATATGTAATTACATAAAAATCCTAAGTGTACTTTTATATAGTATACCACAATAATTAAGAGAGTTATTTTTCAGTAATGAACTAAATGAGATGTTTTATGAAATAAAATGTGTAATGAATGAATGAATGGTTGTTAGGTGGTACAAATTAAGAAAGGAATGGGTGGAGTTATGAACAATGTCATACATTACAATGATTGTTTAGTGTCTGTGGTTTTTTGTTGGTAAGCTGAATATATATTATGATAATTATTAATTAAGTACGACGATAGTGAACGAATAGTTTTAAGTTGAATAAATATACTAGTTTCTTTTAAAATATAGTGAACCCCATAAAAAACAAATCTCTCTTCTTTTTTTTGAAACTGCCAAGGGTCCACAGAACAAATCTCGATCTAGCTCAGTTCGCTCCGCCTCCATAGAGTCACAGAGAGAGAGAGAGAGAGAGAGGGGTGGGACCCCCACGACACGACTCACTTTGTTCTTGCTGAACACAGCAAATCCGGAGCCCAAATCTCGATCCATCTTTCCATCTCATCTCTCTCACCTTGCCTTCTTCTGGTTCTGGAGCTCAGTTCGCTGATTCACAGAAAGAGAGAGAGAGAGCGAGCGAGCGAACAGAGATGGGGTTACTTGGAACGATAATGGAGCACCCGGAAGAGGTTTACCCCATGGTGAAGCTGAAGATGGCCTCGGCGCGAATCTCAAAGCAGATTCCGGGGGAGGAGCACTGGGCCTTCGCCTACACCATGCTTCAAAGGGTCTCTCGCAGTTTCGCTCTTGTCATTCAACAGCTCGGCCCCGAGCTCCGCAACGCCGTATGAACACCTCTCTTTTTTTTGGTTCTCCGTTAATGATAAAATTAGTTATGTACCCATTAAAACTTCCATTTTATATATTTCCCCTTCCCTTAAAACTTTATAGTTATATATTTACCCATTCAAACACAAACATATTATATATTCCCATTTTTCATTTTGATGAGTTTGATCGTAGATCGATATTAAATATTTAAATTATTGATTACGAATAGGAAATGGCATTTTTACCCTTCATGTAAAGAAGATAAAAGGAAAAGGAATCTGATTGAAATGAAGAATAGGAAATTGTTGGGTTGGGTACATCCAGCTGGCAATTACCATGATCCGCGATATACATAGAGGGTAGCAATGATTAGGCGTTGTAACTTAACATCATCGAATTTGCTTTGCTAACTTCTGATTAAGTAGATGAATTGAATTTTTCTTTCGATGTTAAATTAATTGTATCACTAGCCTTGTAAAGTTGATATAATGTCAAATTACAAGGGGCAAAGCTAATGACTTGGATGTCCGTGAAAGGGCAAATGTTGTTCTCTTTTATTTCAATGCATATCTTGAGAAGACCATTCAAAAATATCAAAAAGCTTTTCTTATCTTTCTTGAAGTCAATTATGAAGTGGTATTTGCTGGTATATGGTCCAGATAGGTAATTCAAGCAATAGCATGGACATTTCTAATCTTTTGTGGTGTGTTAAGTATACTGCGACTAAAAGCTTGAATGTACAAGAGTATAAACAAGGAACTGATGTCAGTTATATAAGTATACCAATTGAAAGTGAGGGAATCATACTTATTGGTACTTCGAAATTGTCCCAAATAATTGATTGATGTTCTCTTTGCATTTAAACTCAACATCTAATCAGTATTTTCTAACCTAAGCAATACTGATATGGGATTATTATGCTATTTTTTTTATTTGGAATAGAGAAAACAAACTGAAGAAGAAGGGGATTATTTAAGCACAGAATTATCTTTTTTCATGATTTTTAATCAAGGGTGTCATAGACAATTCATTTTTTAAATAGGAAAAAATACTCAATAATATATATTATTGATCTCTTTAATACGGTTACTGGGAAAAATTGAAACAGAAACAAGTTTTGATGGGTAAATAACTAATTTTAATGTTTTGATGGGTAAATATCTAATAACCAATGTTATAATGGGTATATAAAAAATATTCTCGAAACTAATTTAATTTTTCTGTTGCCCCTAGTGACATTCAACGTTACTCAAAGATGAACTGCAACTGTCATGCACTAGTTATTTTTTAGGTGCTTGATCATCTGTATATTTAATAATACCACTTGCTATTCAAGTAATGAATGGCCAAAAACCTTCTACACTTGATTACTATGCATATTATTAACGTATCTATTTCCTTTGCCTATGCTTTATGGCATGCCGTCATAGTGTCATGAATACAAGTGATATCAATGTATTGCTGCAAAATGGTTTGACAAATAAGTACTGCAATATTTTTTTTTGTTAATGACAATAAATAATTTATCTGACTACTTAATATCCTTTGTGCATGTAGGTTTGTGTTTTCTACCTCGTACTTAGAGCACTTGATACTGTGGGTAAGTCTTTTGATGTAGGTAAACTTTTTTGAAATTCACTTAAATTGACTGACAAATGACCATATAAAAAAATTGATTGAATTACAGAGGATGACACCAGTGTTCCTACTGAGGTCAAAGTGCCAATTTTGGAGTCGTTTTATCTCCACCTCTATGATCTAAACTGGTGCTTCTCATGTAAGTTATCTTGCAAATGTGTTCTTAAATCTGATAAAATGTCAGGCCTCATTAGTACAGTAGGGTAATAGCCAACCTAAATAACAGATGGTTCAATTTAGTAAAAACTAAAATGTATGTCCAGTTCACTAAGATAATAAATGATACTGTGACTGGTTGGTGCATTACTGGAAGCCAATATTTGTAATTTCTAAATTCTGTGTTTAGTTATTTTGTACTCTAAAATTAATGCCTCCTTTGATACAATAGTATTTGCTACACTTAGGCAGGTCAGTTCCTTCTTTTTTCTTTTCTTCTTTTCTTTTTTGCTGCTCAGATACATTCTTGTTCTTCATTGTTCCACTGGTAGGTGGCACAAAGGACTACAAGATTCTGATGGACAAGTTTCAATTCGTTCAAACTTCCTTTTTGGAGCTCAATAAAGAGTGAGTATTCCATGCGACCATGAATTTATTTCTTTTTGGACTACAAACTGCATGCATTTATTTGGACAAAAGGAAAAATGTAAATATCAATAGATACACTATAATTTGTATTTGCAGTTATCAAGAGGCCATTGAGGAGATAACAAGGCGGATGGGAGTAGGAATGGCGAAATTCATACAGAAGGAGGTAAAGGAAAATACTTCAGATCATTATATTTATATCTCACATTTTATGGAAATTAATTGCCATTTATATGTCTCTGTAGGTTGAGACCGTAGACGATTATGACGAGTATTGTCACTATGTCGCGGGCCTTGTAGGTCTGGGCCTATCCAAACTTTTCTATGTGGCCGGTCTTGAAGATCTTGCTTCTGATTCTCTTTCAAACTCTATGGGTCTCTTTCTTCAGGTAATGCTTCTGCCTTAGGTCCTTATTTGTCAGGTTCTTTTTTGCATGACTGATCATTTGTAGTCTATTTTCTTTGTGCTAGAGTGGTTGTAAAATATAAGACCTTAAAAGTCATCTTTCAACTGGTGCTGCCTAACTTGACATTGTACTTTCATTTGATCTTTCTTTTCCACTGAAGTGATTGTAAACCTCAAATTTGCAGAAAACAAACATCATTCGAGACTATCTTGAAGATATAAATGAGATACCGAAGTCACGCATGTTCTGGCCTCGAGAAACTTGGAGTAAATATGCGAACAAGCTTGAGGTGCTAAATATCTATGACCCTTGAGTTTTTTCTTTTTTTCCTCCCGCCATACCCCTTTATTTTGAATTTATTCTCCATGGTCTCTTATAACATAGCTTCTATGCAATTTCAGGACTTAAAGTATGAGGAAAATTTTGAGAAATCAGTGCAGTGCTTGAATGACATGGTTACAAATGCTCTAATCCATGTGGAAGACTGCCTTCAGTATATGGCCCCTTTGAAGGATCAAGCTATTTTCCGTTTTTGTGCCATTCCCCAGGTGAACTTGTTAAATTTTATACTTCCGAACAAAAATAACAGATACTTGAAGACTAATGGTATTAACAGGATAAGGTATGTAAATGACAAAAACGTGAAAAAATTTATTCAAGCAGATAAAAGGAAGCTAGTGGCCTGCTACTCATACTGTATCGTGCTTCCATAATTCTCTGAAGCTGGAGTTACAAAATACAATTGATTGGTCATAGGCTTTCCTATCATCTTATTTTTCTTCCAGTAGTTTCATTTCATCTCGAGCAATAGTACACCAAGAGTTGAATCAACTGATACCAATTAATTGCTAAGCAGACAAAATATAAAATTATCGGTATATGAGATACCAATTTTAGGTTTTTTTTTTGTCTCAAAGAAGGTTTACTTGCTATATTTTTTATTGGGAGGATTATAGTGCCAAGTTGGTACAACCTCCCTTTTTCATTAACAATTGAAAATTTAAAATCCAAACAATGAATTTAAACTGTTGGTATTGTTTTTCTTCAAGAGATTGTGGTAAGTGGTAACTCATTCCACTGTTACCTAAAAGGTTGTATTTGAGTGGACACATTGCTTGTGAAGAAAGAACATGATCAATGATACATTTTTTTGTTCTTTTTATTGGAAATAAATAATGCAAAAGAGAGATTTTGTTAACTAGTGGCACCAGAACAATCATCGATTTTGTAGTGAGGTATAGTGTATTAATATCAGAATTGTCCTTGTTGGCATTTCACTTTCAAATACTGCCCTGTAGATATTAACCCATATTTAAACATCTACTTCAGTTCATTTCTATATTTTCCCAGCAGAAAACACAAAATAATTCGCCATAATAAATTGTTCTTTCAGGTCATGGCAATTGGTACGCTAGCATTATGCTATAATAACATAAATGTCTTTAAAGGGGTTGTTAAAATGAGGCGCGGTATGTAAACTATATATTTTCTGTTTGATTTGTATGAAAGTTTATTTCTCCACCCACCTTTTAGTGGCAGTGCATTCTGCAATTAGTGAAAATTAAAGAAATGTTATAAACTTTTTTTTTTACATTGTGCATGTTCCATATAATTTCCCCTCATATAAGTATTTTTCTTTTTGCAGGGCTGACTGCCAGAGTTATTGCTGAGACAAATACAATGAAAGATGTATATGGTGCTTTCTATGAATTTTCTGTCTTGCTCGAATCTAAGGTATTACAATATAACACAATAAATACATTAATGATCTATTGATCTGTATGTATTTAATTGTTTGTGCAAGCATGAGGTTAGTGAGAATCTCAAATCATGGTTTCTCTGTAGATTGAAGACAAAGATCCCAATTCCTCTCTTACTCGCAAGCGTGTCAAGGAAATAAAGAAGGCATGCACCGCCTCAGGCTCAATCGCAAGAAGGTTTTTCAATTTTTTCATCTTATTTTATTTTTGGTGGCTCAATTGTATCTTTATAGGGGTGATTTCGGTCTTGCTCTGGAAAAAGAGCTTTATTATGCATATAATATAATATTAGAAATTCTTAATGTTCCTTTTATTATGTAATTTTCCTTGTTTATGGAAAATTCCCAAACTAACCTTGTCCTCCCTATATATCAAAATATATCTGACGAAGAGAAGGCAGTTGAGTTTGTTAAATTTAAAGAAACAAAATAGGGTACATTTTGCTTTTACTTGTAGCTCTTAAGAGGGATGTATGAGATGCTTGTTCTTGTAATAGAGGGGCATATGAGAATTATGTGTGGTTTTCTTGTTCGGGTGTCATGCTGATTGATTTTTAGGGTCACTTCTCTCTCAGTAAACAATGTGAACTTGTTAACTGTTTATTCATTCTTTTGTGAATGATTGGTACTATAATAAGTTGTCTTCGCAGGGGAAAGTACTTGAATGAGAGCAGGTCATATTACAACTCTGTTCTGGTGAGTGCATAGGCACAATGAATATTAATAGCAATTGATCAAGTTTATCTTGAAGTACTAACATTATGCAAACTCTTATCAGATGATGGTGATATTCCTTTTGGTTCCTGTGTTGATTGCTGTTCTATTTCTCAACAAACAATAGCTGCCCATTTGGTACTTTTTCAGCTCTGAAAATCTTTAATACTGAATTGTGCCTTGTTATTTGTTGCGAGCACTTTAAGAAATATGAAGATAATATGGATGAATTTTTTTTTGAAAAATATCATTGGGTTTCTGTTTTTCATGACTTTTTTCTATGGGAGGACATACAGTAGGGGCTTCCGCAGTGGGACATCTTTATTTTTTGGCAACTTATTGCTCTTTAAGACTCAAGGGAAGCTTAATACTAATATTTATAATAAATGCAGATATCAGTTTTGATGGGCTGCCTGGACTGCTTGTAGTCAAGTGTCTATTCTTCATGCAATCTTTGTAAACGCTTTTTCCTCAAGTCATGGTTTGTAATAATTATTGTATTTTTTACCACCTCTAGCTATTTTTGATGATTTCAGCTAATATTTTGCTTAACAGATGCACCTAGAAATTGAATTAGTTCGGGGACCAATCCATAACTAGTGAAACTACAGCCAAATGTGGAGGTGGTTATTTAGCAGAGGGTGCAACACTCATTATCCTTTCTTATTTAGAATAAACGCAATTCTTAACTCCACATCCTTTTATTAAGCGGTGCAGATTCAAGACTTGATAAAAATATATTAAAAGTAATATATGATAAAAATATATGTTAGGTTTGATGAGTCTTAGTTTAAAAATAAAAAATAAAAAGAAGTTTTAGGTACTTAGAAATCAGATGTGCACATCTTTGTAAAGAGACGAGGCAATCACCATTTGTGCTGGCATTACGGTCACATGTTAATCTAAATTTGTACATATTAAATGATCAAATCTTAGAAATATAGTGGCTGTAATGCACAAATAGTTTAAAGAACAGTGCAATGCTTATTATGCGCAATACTGTCAATTAAAAGATTACTACATGTAGGAGTGCAAATGGATCGGATATTATCTGATCGTATCTGGTTTCGTATTTGGATAATAGTGGATACAGATATTTGGATATGAATTCGGATGCGGATAATTTTTTATCAGATATGAATACAAATATGGTTTTTAATTTGGAATCGGATATGGATATGAATACGGATAATTATCCGGATCCAGATATTTTTGAAATTCGAATATCCGGATAAAAGGTCCATTATATGTTTTTTCAATTTGATTTTTAATGTAGATTACAGATTTAACTAAATTTACATAGCATTATATTTTATTTTTTTTATAGTTTTTTGATGCATTTTAACTAATATTTTAATTTTTATAGTTTTTTGATGACTAATTTGTAATGATAATTATTGATTAAATCATTAATAATATAATAATAATTAATAATTAATTTTTATAATAATAAACCTTTTATAATAAGTGAATTATGTTGGTGATATTTTAATTTAGTATCTGAAATATATCCATATTCGTATTCGTGTATTATCTGATTTGTATTCGTATCCGTTTAATATCCGATTCATATTCGTATATGGGATTATCCATATTCGTATTTCATATTCGGAAAATTAAAATGAATATAATTTTGACCACTATCCGACTGTATCCGATCCGTTTGCACCCCTAACTACAGGTCACTGAAAAGAACTAATTAAAGAGACGTACAAGAGAAATATGTGACGGAGCATCGTTGTCATTTTTTATCTATCTAAAAAATTGAATTCCCGTGTCACCACTTTTGGCTTTGGTAAAAAAAAAAACTATGGAAAATTGTTTTCCAATCTAATATTGTACAGAAACAACTATAAGAAGTGTAACTTCATCGCATAAATCATGTATTTGAATCAGCCCAAAAAGGTGCTCCCGGCCTTTTGAGTTAGATTTGTTAATTAATGCTTCTCTTTTAAGCAGATTTATACCCAAGTCATGCAAATGTTTTTCTATTATAACTTCGCAGTTATATAAACCAATTATCATATATGAAAAAGTTGGGTTGCATTTTATATTTTCCTTCTGATTCTTTTATTTTAATTAATTAATTATATTATTTTCACGAGCACCTTCTTCCCGACTCTCTTGCTTCTTTCTCTGATTCTTCTAACTAGGGGCGGACCCAGTACTATCCAGAGGGGGACACGTGCCCCTCCTGGATTTTGAAAAATAGTGCTTTTCGGTAATGTTTTCGGCACGTGCCCCTCCTGGAAATTTTTTTTGCCCCCCCCCCCTGAATTGTCTGATTATTTTTATTGAGAAAAAAATATTTAATACCGTGCATAATGAAATAATTATGCAAAGATATCAAAATATAAAGTTCCTTAGTCGAAAACTTTCTTCATCAACTTGATTATCTATTACTTTGAGCTTTATTTTATTGTTATTTTAATATATAAAATGTTATTATTTAATAAAAAATTTATTAATTAAGTATATATATTAAATTATTAATTTTTTTATTTAGTACCCGATTAGTTAATAGATTTGAATCCGATAAACCATTACAATCCGATAATTGCCCCCCCCCCCATCAAAATCTTAGATCCGCCACTGCTTCTAACACCACAACAATAACTCGTGAAAGGAAGAAGAGATGAAAAACAAAATCTTCATGATGATGTGTTTTCATATAGAATTGTTACAGCGTCCAATGTGCACTCAAAAGTGCTTGAAAAAATGTTGAAACCAGAACTTGTATCCTGAAATCAAATGTTGCAACTTCCAAGGCCAGAGACAAACAGAGGTAGAATCTCTGATGTGAAACCATGTGCCACTGTATATGTATATATACACAGTCTTTAGGGAAGTTTCTAAAGTAGAAGGGAGATTACAACTGAATACAAATATTCCGTTCCAGAGAATTAATCTATCTTGCTCCTCACTTTTACTAACTGAATACAAAACTAATTTGAATATTTCATATCTCATTTCTTACTTCTTATTATCAATATTGGTACATTCATGATACCCATTTAACGCATGTATTTTTTTCAAATAGTCTTCTCATTTAACATCATTTGTTGATGGTACTGGTACATAATGCTACCAGTTCAGAGCACATGTTCTCTAATTTGTCGTATATTTCTCATCAGGCAATTCGTCGAGCACCATTGCATATATTTTTATATAACCCAAGAAATTTACATATACATAATAATGTAGCATTTATGCACTGGAAAATAGTTCACAAATTGACCAAACAAAGATATAGAGAGAGAACCAACGGCAATTTTTTTTTGTATTTTTCTATTCATGAGAAGAACAAGGGAAGGAAAGAAAAAGAAGAGCTTTAAGCGAAGTGCTCACTTCCATGTTGCGAATTTGATTTGAAGAGAAGAGACTTCACGGGTAAAGAATGCATTGATTATTTTCCTCCCCTCTTCTTATCCAGTTCATTGATTCTTCCAATTTCACATTTCAAAAACAATTTTTTTAAATTGTTACAAGTCCCACAAAATATTTTGTTAGATGTTTTTGAAGAAGGGTACTCATTTTAACTCTTTAAGCAGGGAGCATTTTTCTTCTTCTTTTGGCAGTATTTAAAAGGAAGAGAACCAGGTAACTTGTCCTGTTTCCTTCCTATTATCCATGTATTTCTTTTCTTTAATTTCAGGGTAGCAACATTTTGATCTATGATAATTAAACCAGTTATTTTAGCTACGATATTTGAAATTCAATGCAACGTAATGCAGTCTTCTGTCTGGGATAATGGGTGTGGATATATTTAACATGAGTTGCATTAAAACAGAGGAACAAATGATATCGGAGCAGATTTTTTTTTATTTTAGTAAATAAAACAAATAAATATAGCAAACTGGCCATCTCTCTCCTCGGTTTTGCATAAATAGCCAGACCCGAGTTTAAAACTCGGGTCGAGTTTTTTTTTTTTTTTTTTAACACAGAAACGAAAAAAAAAAAATTTACCCGGACCCGAGTTTTTTTTTTTTTTTTACGTTTGTGTGTTATATTAAAAATAAAACACAACAGTCAGTAGATTGATCTAAAATATTACAACAAAAATTAAAATAAACACACGCAGTACATTTGAAAATTACAGGTGTCTGGATCGAGTTTTAAACTCGGCCCAAGTACACCTGGAACCGAGTTTTAAACTCGGTCCCAGCATCATGCTATTATATAGCACACCCAGTACATTTCTTCTTCATCTTCCTTCAGCTAACCATTTCTTCAAAATCGTCATTGTTACTGTTGCAAGAGCTTCAAACTGGAAATTTATTTTTCGACAGATCCAGGTTCGATCCGTATTCACCACTCTCGTGTCATTAACGTTGTATATTTTTTTCTATTTGGACTATTAATTTTTGCTATAAAATTAAAATACACTAACAATAGGGTTTATCGTTCATACTGTAGAGACGAAAATGTTGCTGATCAATGTGTATCACGGAGGTCAAATTTTAAAAACTTCTCATGGAACGAATATTAACACATGGTCTGGTCATTGGCGTAGTTATGGCAATAAACAAGATTGGCCAATTTACAATGGTCCGGTCATCATGCCAGATCCAGCAAAATATCAACAAAGGAAGGAGAAAGAAGATACGCATTCCAATGATTATGGATGAAATGGAGGGTCGTATTAACAGGCTACCAACTCGAGGTCGAGCTCATTCCAACAGAGCATGATTTAGATTACCAGTGTGTTTATATTTTTTGTTGTTATATTTACCAGAACAATTGAATTTTAATTATTGTTGTAATATTTCAATTTGTTTGACACTATTTTAGAACAATGTATTAATCGTGCTTATATTTGGTTTTATCAAATTTTATTTTAATTTTTGTTGTAATATTTTAGATCAATCTATTGACAGTTGTATTTTATTTTTAATATAACACACAAACGTTAAAAAAAAAAACGGACCCGAGTTTCAAACTCGGGTCTGGCTATTTGTGCAAAACCGAGGAGAGAGATGGCCAGTTTGCTATATTTATTTGTTTTATTTACTAAAATAAAAAAATCTCATATCGGAGCCTCTTATTGGTACTGTTCAAATTGTGCAGATTCAATTGATAATGTCTGAGAGAGACCCTAGTTAGATATCAAATCGATATTAACTTCTTATTTAAATTAAATAAAATCATGAGTTTTTCAACTTAAATGAATTATTATTTTATATTTGTGATATTTAAATTGAATAACAAAATATTATATAAAATAGGCTAAATAATTAAGTCATTATTGTGAATAATAACTCCTTCAACTTGAATAATAAATTGGTATCAATTTAATATCACCTATATATCTATTTATCCGCTCCCATTACTTTTCGTTCATATTACTACTACTTCTATGTCGTTTGCTGTACTTCAAAGCAATCAATTTTTAGATTGTTCTTTTAATTAAATTTTACCAGATAGTGTCAATGTCAAATACGAGAATAATATTTCATATGATTACGAGTAATTCTAGTGTAAATCCAATTTCATGGTACATTTCATTTTGGTGGTATATCTTTTTTTAAAAAATATTATTTAAATCTAAAATCTAAAATCATAGAAGTGTTTCTAATGGTTAGATAGAATATGTATAAAATTTTAGACAATCTGAAAGAAATTTTAGTTCTCATGTTCTATTTTTTTTTTTAATTTTAACGGAGGGGTTTGAATGATACTGTGATGAATGGTCTATTCATTTCTAAATTATTTTAAATTTATTAAACACTCTATCTAAACCATTAGAAATACATCTATGATTTTGATTTGTTTTATTTGAGCATTATTTTTTTAAAAGGATGTATCATAAACATGAGATTTATTGTATCATAAACATAAGATGTACCATAAGGTGTCAATTATCGACCCAACTCGACGGGTTAACCCGATCTGTCCCGACATGATCCAAAGATAAATGGGTCGGGTATGGGTTTAATTTTTTTATCCGAATCGGGTCGGGTCGGGTTCGGGTTCGGGTCAAACCGACCCGACCCGATTAATTATGTTTTTTGAAGTAATTTTATGATTTATTACTAATTAAAACTTAAATATACACTAATTATATACTAATTAAGATTAATTATAAATTGATCAATATTTAATTACTTAAAATTATATAAAAATAATTAATAAATAATTACTTATTTTACACGGATCAGATCGGGTCGGGTATGGGTTAATATTTTTTGATCCGGATTTAATCGGATCGGGTTCGGATCGGAACAAAATAATAATAAAATAATATGACCCGACCGACCCGACCCATTGACAACCCTAATGTACCATAAAGTATATATTAGAATTACCCTAAGATTATTACTATTTTGCAAATAGAGAAATCCGTTGGTTTGTAAGTAATAGAAAATGCCTCGATCGTGTATTGAACCCCTTCTTGTTGTAGTGTAATTTTTCCATAATATTCAGACCAAGTCCTCCCCCTTGACCTCAGAAAAGCTATAAAGTTAATGCGTGAGACTAATTATTGAACCAACGACTGACTCTTTCTCTGGAGATTGACAGTTGAATCTATTATGATTTATGAAATCCAGAATTTTCCTTTGAGAAGTCTATATGTCACTTTCATTTGGGAAATGAAATATGAAGAAGTAAATTTATTACAATTAATTCCAATTAATTTTAGATATAGTTTCGGACTAAGTTCGTCCTCTATTAAAATTTATAATTTTTAGTATACTTTAATTTAAAATATAAAAAATAATATCTATTTTATATTGGTTAGTTAAATTTAATAAAATATAGTTAATTTTATTTTAACATACAAATTATTATAACTGTATCAATATTTATTTAATATCCCATTCGAAATTATATCCAGAACAAACTATCTGTATCAGAAAATTAGAATGAATATCCGACCATATCCCATTTATTCACACCCGTACATATGCTCCATCCATATAACACATGAGATTTTTGCATTTGGTGGTGGTCAATAACCGAAAGCAAAAGGCTAAAGATGAGTAGATGTAACACGCCGCCCATGACTCAGATTTTTAAATTTATGCGCAAGTAGCATGGAGTCAGAGGTGCCGGTACAAAATCAAATTTGAAATTGAAACTAGTTGATTTTCATGTTCAACGGAATATAAAATTAGAAATAATAAATAACAGCAAATCAAAATTAGTTATGATATATAAAGATTTTAACTGTTCATGGAGATTGTATGCCACACCCAATATAACGGATATTTAGGAGATCAAAACAAATCTGCTTGAGCACTCTTATTTTGTTAGTGCTACTAAGATGACCACAATCAGATGAATTCTAGAATGATAGTAAATATTATTAAAAATCGATTGAGAGAAAATTTAAAAATGACAGTGAAAGAAGCAAAGAATTTAGTTAAATAAAACTTACCTATGGTACAACCAAGTTATAATAAATTATAGAGAGAAAGGGAACTGACAATTGTAAATATTTTTATAGTTGAGAGTGGTCATACGATATGCTTCCGTCTCTGTTAGTAGCCATATAAAATTCTATATATGACACCAAATAATTCATAGAGACGACACCCTCAATAAAGTTTGGTGTTGAAATTTTTGATCGTGTTACATAGACATTTGGTTCGTGCATTGTAGTATGACCTTACTTACGGTCAGTCTTAACTATTGATGCTAGATTTTTATCAGGTCGGTATGCCGACAAATTATTTATGACATGTGTTTATGATGCGGAGCAACAACTACTACCACTTATATTTGATGTTTTAGCAGGCGAGGAAAGTGCAGCAAACTAGGGTTGGTTTAGGTAGTAGTTGCGTAAAGATCTTGTCGGTCCTAGTAAAATTACTGTTATCTCAGATCAATATCTAGGTATAAGGGTAGTTTTTGAGATATCAGATTTTGGATGGCAAGAATCAGTAGACGATGTTGTTCACCATTTTTGAACCCAACACATTGCACAAAATGTGTATAAGGACTGTCATATGAAAAAATATAGACTCTTTTCAAACAAGCTACAATACATAAAAAGTCATGAAGGTATGAGAAATATCTGAAAAAAATTATAACATTAAACCGGAATCCCATAAGTACATAAGAAAAGCAGAAATCATATAAGAAAATATCACAATGAATGTTGCATCCGTGCTAACAGAATAAGTGTCAAACAGAAGGACACGAAATAACAGAAACCACAATAACCAAATCGCTGTATATGTGCCAACAAAAGAAGTATCACCGAGGAATTTAATTACAAGGAGTTAACCCTAGATCAAGTGACAGTATTGCATCAAGAAATATGGTCACAACATCTAGATAAAGATCTCAATCGGTGGAAAAAAATGATAAGTAATAGTTGAGAATCATTGAACAACGTGTTCGGAATCGTCAGACAACTTTCAATATGTGCTATCATTGAGAACACGTGACACAAATATATTGAGTGGTTCTATATGCGTCAAAAAATTACAGCAGCTTGGAAAGCTCAAGGACTAGTATTCTCTCAAAAGGTCACAAAACTGATAAAATATCGAGACGATAAGGGTAGAACTTATGATGTCATACCACTGAATTGAGGTATAAATAACTATGATGTTTACAATAAAAATATTTTTTTTATTGGAATGATAATATCTATACTTAAATAATTTTTATTTAACTTTAAAATTTAAACAATAATTTTTATTTTTATTTTAAATAATAGGGACAAACGGGTGAAATAAAATATGAGGTTGAATTAGCTATGATGGAAATTAATAATTGTTGGTGCCAGAAACTGCAATTGTCGACATTTCATGCAATGACATGTTTTTCGTTTGTTCGTTCAGAAGACTGGATTACACTCAGTATGTTAGTCTATATTATAGCATTCAGTACTGCATTAACACATAGTCTGATCATTGACGTATTTATGACAATAAATAAGATTGACTAATGTACAACGATCCGATCATTAGGCCAGATCCAGCAAAAATCAACAAAGAAAAGAGAAGGAAGATACGCATTCCAATGATTATGAATGAAATAGAAGGTCGTATCAATAACAGACTACCAACTCGAGGCCGAGCTCGTTCTTGCAAAATATGGTTTAGATTATATGTAGTATTTATGTTTTATTATTATAACTGTCAGAATAATTTGATTTTAATTGTTGTTGTAATATTTTAATTTGTTTGACATTATTTTAGAACAATGTACTATTGTGCTTCGTTTTTTTATATAACATACAAACAAAGGTAAAAAAAATCTATGACCGTGTTTGAAATTCAGTCCTTATGCCGGGATTGAATTTCAAACTCGATCCAGACTACTTGCGCACAAATTTAAAATCTTCTTACCATTTTTCTATTTTTTTATTTTATTTACCAAAAAAAAATCTGCTAATGACTCATCCAAAAGAAAATGAAACGTAGCTTCCTCATTCATCTCTCTCTAGGTAAATATGGATTCTTTCAAAAATGGTCCCACGAACGTTGATAATTCAGGGCTGATCCTCGATAATTTTAACAATGATTTTTAGATAATTTTTAAAAGAGTCATATTCTTAAATTTATAAATTTAAATTGATGGTGTTTCAATTTTATACATTTTAAGTGACCGTTGCAAATGTCATCCAATTTTCAATTTTGATAGTCTTGATAGAATTTCAAATGACAATTAAGTTTCACGAAATTCTAGAATGTTCAGAAATACATCCATAAATATTTTTCAATTTTAAGATGTTCTTAAATTATTTGAAAAATCATTGTGAAGGTTGTCAAGTTAATAGTTGTCTACAAACTAAACCTTTATTCTTAATAAACTAGTTAATTACGTAACCACGATATCTCAAACATAATCCCCAAGGCATTAATGTATTTTAATTACTTTTGAATTTGTCAAATTCTAGTATTTGCGAATGTTAGGCTTTAAAATTTAGAATTTAAATTTGTAAATGGTGGTGACTTGCATTTTGGTACGAATATGTTGTGATTTGTGGTGCTAGATATGTTCTAATTTATTGAATTTTTATATGTGACAGTGATATTTATGTCATGATTAAAAATTATTTATGGCAGGCTGATAAATTTAATATAAATCTTTATTTTTTTAATTATTATAAAACACAGGGGGGAAATGAAATAAAGTTGTCTAGAGTTGGTAATTAATTCTGCTCAATACTTTTGAAAACACAGACTTATAATCGAATTGACACCAGCATATTCCAAAAAATAATCAAGTGTTATTTTGCACACACACAAAAAACAAAAGAATTGACAAGACCCTAAATAGACTATAAAAATAATAAAGTGTTATTTTCTAATTGAAGTCTGTATGTTCATATTGTATAGTCAGTCAGATGCCGCGTGGGGAATGTTAATTAGGTAATTAGTACTCCAAAACCTTTAATTAAGCGCCTGGGTTTGAAAATTGATATCGTCGTCAAATTACCGACAGACATTCGAAATTTGTTTTAATTATCGGAAACAAAATGAAAACGTTAAATACCCATCGAAGTGTATTTGAAAGGCATGTATTAATTAATTAGTCCTATATGAAATGAGAAAATACGCCTGTTGTTGTCATATTTGAAGAGTTCGCATCTACCGTAGTAATATATTTGAATCTTAAGACTGTCCGCTATAAAATAACCGGTTTGTTATCCCATACATGATTATTTACTGTTAGGGTATTTAAAATGGAGCGGTTTGGCCCGTCCGGTTCAAATTCGGCCGGTCTACCAATTATCACGGTCTTTTTTAGGATTAAGGATGGATTCATACTTTGATTAGAGAGGGGGCAAATATTATATTTTTTTAGAGAGGCAAAATTAAAAAAAAATTAATATAAATATATATATTTTTAAATATACATAATTATGAGGATATTTGTAAAAAAAAAATTATCCGCCCTTGCATAGGTCACAGATTGCACGGGTCAGATTAGAGCGGTCCAAGTTCCAAAAACTCTAACCCTAGCGATCGTTGGCTCCCGGGTCAGACCTCCACGGGTTGGGATGGATTAGATCCGAACCGGTCCGATCTGGATTTATTTATTTTTCCAATTTCTAAAAAATCTCAAGAAGTCTAAAAAAATCACAAAAGGTTCCAATTTTTTTTTTCCAAAAAAAAATCATAAAATTGTAATGATAATTTAATTCCTCACCACAATTATCTCAATGGTGCAGCTGCAATCATAATTTAATTCTTATAGACACTGCATTTTTTTTAATTGCAGTACTACATCGCTGCTACCATCGCTATTATGATTGACGCGCTATCATTCACAGATAAATTAACCGGCACATGATTAGACCAAGCTTAGGGGGCCAGGTTAATCACGGGTTAGATCACGATCCGAACTGGTCCAGGTTGCGGGCATGAATTAATCCGTGCCAGATTGAACCAGAAAAGTTTTTTGAAAACTCTACTTACTTTCCACTTCTGCCCATGCATTATTTTTGCATAGATTATGGACCATGAATATATTTTTAATAATGAACTTTATTAAATTATAATTTCAGTATTAAAAATAACAACGTCAATGATAATGACGTTTTGCAAACGTCAATCTCACTAATATTTTGTGCAAAAACGCCACAAAAAATAACTTTTTTTTTCTTTAACTACTTCACATTTCATATGTTATACAAACTTTGCATAAAAAAAATTTGCTCGGCAGTGGGTGACACCACTAGTGTTGTTATTTTTTTTTTTGTTAAAATAATTTAAAAACAAAAAGGAAAGATGTCGCTGGGAGTCTTTACACAAAGCACTAGTCCTTATGTTTGTAAAGCGCTACTGCTGACACGCTATTATTTTTATTATTAAATTATGATTAAATAAATTTTATTATTAAAAATATGGTTAATTATATTATTATTTAAAACAACAGTTGAAATTAGGTGCGCACTTTAATTCAAATTAGGAAAAATATATTTTGCCTTCAATTCAATGCCTCCACGTGTCTCAACTATCATTTGAAAATGTTCCCCTAAAAAATATTTTTGGTCATCCGTGCGTCAGTAAAAGTGGGTGAAATGAAAGGCGAAGCAAGAACATTGTATCAACTTCCTTCAAATTAATATAAGCGTCAGCGGTGACAGATATTTCAGTTAGGAAAAAGATAAGTAATTAAATTTGAATCGCATATATAGAGAGATAGAGAGTGCAAATTACGTTGGAGAATTAGATTCACATAGAGCATGTTTCACGTACATGACTATGAGCAGAGTGAGGGCAATGGCCTTGATCAAGCATTGAACCAAAGCGAACAATTTTCCAATAATATATATTGACCAAGGGTAATTAATTAATTATTAATTAATTATTTAAAAGGAGTTTTCTGCGTGCGGGACAATTAATTGACTGGTGACTCTTTTCTCTGAAGAGATGAGACAGCAGAAGCTGGTACTTAATTTGGCCAGTCGTTCCATTTCATTGTACCATTTAGAGAGAAAGAAGAGAGAGAGAGACATAGGATATAGCACAGAAGCCAGCAGTGCAGGAGGGAGGGAGCTAGTGCTCAATGGCAGGCATTATTGCGAGCGGCATCAAATGGACAGCCGAGAAGCTTTCTTCTCTGCTTCCGTCAGCAGCAGCCTCTGTTGTGTCGTCTTCGTCATTGACGTCACCAGCAGCATCTCAAGCTCCAAAACATGCACCGGCTTACGAGGATCTGAGGAAGTTGGAGCGGACAATGAGGCGCATCCAATCCGTTCTCATGGATGCCAGTGGAAGGGATGTTGGAGATCATGCCGAGAAGCTTCGGCTCAATGAGTTGAAAGAGATTGCTTACGATGCGGAGGATGTGGTCGGTGACTACGAGTACGATGTTCTTCATGCTAAGATTCAGGCGCGGAATAGGATGCTTGGCCTCGACGGTGGCAGCGGCCAGAAGCGCAAGCGACAAGGGGAGGTAACGTTGGAGCATATATAAATTAGAAAATTGCATGGTTAGCTTCTAATAAAAGTGCTAATAACTACTTGAACTGAATTGTATATCGCAAGAAAATATCCAGATATAATGCTTCAGAAAGTTCTTTGGAGACTTTAGCGTAGATCCAACTTTTATATTTAAGAAATATAACACAATCAAATATTCAAAATTGTAAATGTGTTTTCTTATTATTTAAATAGTTTTCTTTTATCAAAGTTGAGTAAATTTGGAATTTGATCGGTAATTCGTCATAAAAGCATTAAAATTCTTCTATTAAAAATTTAAATTATTTCATGAAAGGCTAAATATTTTTCTCAGCTGATCCAAATAGTTTTCAATTTTTTTATTCAAGTAATTGAAAACACGTCTACAATTTTATTTTTTGGAATTGAATGATATTTTTCAGTTACTTATATATATATACCGCAAGAATTGGATGTACGATATATATAAAAATTGAATATATTATGGAAATGTAAGTATTTTAATTTACTACACCTATCATATCATTCTAATTAACGAAATCGGTTGCTCGTAGCATTCTTATATGTGCGCTACATGCACCACTTGTGTCCCACGGTTCAACGAATCAACGTTCTTGCTTCAGATATTCACACTGGTACGCGGCACTTAGGGTATAAAATTAATAGACTTGATTGAAGTGCAAATTATGTGGTCCCAAAGTCTGGATTCTGGGACATATATTTATATAGGTAATACTTTTATTGTTTTTCAATAATATATATAACTCCTGAATCTCGGTACTTCATACGTCCATTTATTTATTAATATGTAGATGTCACTGTCTCCCTTATCTTTCTCTTTGATTTGGTCAGACCATGATAATATAAATATCATCAATAGGGAACTAGGGATGAATTCAACCTAGGATAGCAAACGGACATAAGGAATCCAAGAAAGAAAACAGTAGGTCCAATAGGAGCTAGATTTGGAATGATAAATATATATAACATGAGCAGTGGCATGATTGTTTGTGATGACATTAATGACATTAATTATCTCGGCTGATTCGTCACAAAATTGTTATACAGGTAATCGATCTGGACTCGATTGTTGTTACTGTTGCAGTATCTGATGAGATAGCTGGTAGAGCGAGGGAGATCAGAGAGAGATTCGAGGAGACCACTCAGGATTGGAAAACTCTCGGGTGGAATTATGTCCGTAGCCTGAGGCATCATGGTAGTACGCTGACACGAACACTGACACGGCCGCCTAGCAGCTCCTTAGTTCATGAGGCAACTATCCATGGCAGAGATGAAGACAAGGAGAATATAATCAAACAATTGCTTTCTCAGGATGGGGCAAGCAGAGAAGGTAATTTAAACTTAAAGGTTCATGCAATAGTTGGGATGGGTGGTATTGGTAAGACTACGCTTGCGCAACTGGTCTATAATGATTCACGGGTGCGCGAGCATTTTGAACTGAAGGGATGGGTTTGTGTGTCTGATGATTTCGATGTTGTTACCCTCACTCTAAAAA
Source organism: Schoenoplectus tabernaemontani (assembly GCA_037127355.1). Classification (NCBI taxonomy): domain Eukaryota; kingdom Viridiplantae; phylum Streptophyta; class Magnoliopsida; order Poales; family Cyperaceae; genus Schoenoplectus; species Schoenoplectus tabernaemontani. Next base: position 22,415,323 of record CM073742.1, on the reverse strand, counting down.
TAATCACATCTTTTACCAAGAAGAGTTGTGATTTCACTGAATTGGATGATCTTCAATTACATTTACAAGAGGAAGTTAGGGGGAAACGTTTTATTCTTGTATTAGATGATGTATGGAATGAGGAGCAGAGTCTATGGGATGCTCTGCAACTGCCTCTGAAGTTTTCAATGTCAGGAACAATTTTAGTAACCAGCCGTAGTACCGCAGTTGCTAAAATTATGCAAACGAGGCTGCCTTATACTCTCGATTGTCTCAGCTTTGGAGCTTGTTGTTCAATATTCAAGCAACTGGTTTTTAATCATCCAGAAAGAGATATAGATGACCTCATGATGCAAGTTGCTGAAAGGATAGTTGCAAAGTGCAATGGATTACCTCTGGCTGTCAAGGCAATTGGAAGTGTTTGTCGAATCGAATATGATGTGAAGTGCTGGATGGATATTTTAGAAAGTGAAGAATGGAAACCTAACATTCAGAATGGTGATTGTTTGCCCGTTCTAAAATTAAGCTACGACCGCATGCCGCCACCTCTGAAACAGTGCTTTGCATTTTTTGCACTGTTTCCAAAAGATTATGTGTTTCATGCAGACAAGATTATAAAGTTGTGGATGTCTGTGGGGCTAATCCATGGTTCTAAGGGAAAAAGGTTAGAAGACATTGCCAGAAATTATATCCATCAGTTGTTTGAAAGGTCGATGATCCAACAAATTGAAAAACGGGATGTTGAACCAGAACAACTCTTTGTTATGCATGATCTTTTGCATGACTTAGCAGAGCTTGTTTCTGGTAATGAAGTTGCAAGAAGGAAGCAGGAAATGACATTGGACTCATCAGAAGCTGAAATTGAAACAAAATATGATTGGTCAGAAGCCAGTACGGTTCGCTACCTTTCCATTGTTCCAACTCAGGAGGACCCTGATTGTATTAAGCCCCATAATATAACTCTCAGGGGTATATTACAACATTTTCAAGGATCAAGAATCATGCGACTGGTGCAAGTTTTGACATGGGAGACGATATCAAGTGTACGAGTCGAGATTCCCAATAACATCTTAGAAAGCTGGAGGCACATACGAGCCCTAGATTTCAGCCATGCTGCAATAACTACCTTGCCCGAATCAATTGGGAACTTGAAGCTGCTACGCTACCTCAATGTCTCTAATACTGACTTAGAATATCTTCCCAATTCAACTTTCAATCTATATAATCTTCAAACTCTAGAATTAAATCAATGTCCCCTTTTAAAGCTACCGAATGGCATTGGGCAACTAGTAAACCTCCGACACCTCGATAATGACTCTGAATATCCATGCCGTTTGCCATATGGTATTGGGCTGTTAACAAACCTACAATCTTTGAAGGCTTTTGTAATCGGAAAAGATAGCTCAGAATGCAATATTGGTGAACTTAAAAATCTGATAAATCTCAGGGGAAACTTAAACATTTTTGGCCTTAATAATGTGAGTGATATAGAAGATGCTAAGGAGGTTAATTTGCGAAAAAAATGTTTCATAGAGCAGCTGCTACTGAATTTTAGGTGTGACTATGAATTTGATTCCCATGATCGTGAACCCGATGGAATGCGCAAGGAGTTTTCTGAAAAGTTGCTTGAAATACTCGAGCCAAACAAAAACCTTCTTGACTTGAAAATATTCAATTATAGCGGGTCAAGGTTTCCATGCTGGGTAGGTGACAAATCGTTTTCTAAATTGGTTAAGGTGAAACTTGCAGCATTTTACAGTAAAGCACTTCCGCCGCTCGGCCAATTACCATCGCTCAAGTATCTAGAAATTCAAGCTGCATACAACGTGCGTCACATTGGGTATGAATTTTTTGGCATTGAGGCCATACCCGAGGGACACCAGCCCCTTGAAAGACCAAAGATGGTAGATATGCCCACAACAACAAACTCCCAAATGGTTGCACTTCCCTCTGCTCTCTTTTCTACTCTGACAACATTGGTGTTAATGGATTGCAGTAAATTGAGCACAATTATCACTCTTCCTTCACTCTCACACTTGGGGTTATTTGGGAAATTTCACAAAATGCTTTTGCAGAATTCTCACTTACCCCAACTTAAAACCATAGTTGTTTCATGGTCGCATGAGATTACCGATTTGGATCTTAACAACCAAAATATCGAGGCGCTAAATATTTATGGATGCGCGAGTCTAGAAGCTATTCATTGGCTTAATAAGCTGACCTCTCTAAAGCGTATCAGCATAACTATGTGTCCTCAGCTTTACATCGACCCAGAGGAAGACTTTCCACCTTATCTGGACCGTTACGAAGTTCGTGGATGTGGCGATATAGATTATATCAGCAAGGTATACAAACTGTACACATAGTAGCCTACAACTATTCTTTATCCCCCCCCCCTCTCTTTATATATCAGTTCATTTACCACCTGAAAATTGCTTGCCAGGATTATCGACCTGGTAATGAGCTCCATGATGATGATCTTGGTGTGAGAATTAATATGATGTCACTTTAACAGTAAGGCAGCTTCCTTGAGGAGAAAAAAGGTACCAAGTTCAATCCATCTCAGCTACATTTAATAATGCAACTCCTATAAGTTCAATTTACAAATTTTCTATGCATATATTGCTAATCCAATTGCTTCAGTTCATTCGTGACAACTGTGTAAAGTGTAGGTAATTGTAATGAACTTTAATCATTAATTCAAAGCCAAATTGACCATTGTGTCGTACAGGCCGTCCAGTTGCACCAAAATTACACTAGAATATGTCATATCCCTTGCATTGAAAATCTGAAACATGGTGTTAATTGCAAATTTATACTGGAACACATTGTTAATTATATATTTATACTTCATGAAGGCTTCTTATTCTGTCAGATTCAGGAATTTTTAAACCAGGATTTCATTAATGAACTTAAAAGGTTTTATGAATCAGTATAATTATAAGAGACGAAGTAAAATGAGAGTAACACCAATGTGGCAGGATTTAACTGATTCAAGCATCAATAAAGACAAAAGTACAGCTGGTGCCACAAATTCGCACCACAAATTCTTTCTTCTCTTGCTTTTATATCTCTCCTGCTCACTATAATCCACTACCACTGGGTAGAATGATTTTTAGATGGATCCAAAGGAGAAGATATGCATACAAATTATCATAATTAAGCAGTCTTGTACGCACCTCATACTCTTATCAGCAGTGGGATCAATGAAAACTTAGTTTTTATAAAAAATACCCTTTTTTTGTTTGATATATTGCAACAAGTCTCTCTAACGAATCAACCAGAACAGGCCCAGGCCCAGATATCTTTGTGGAATTAGACCCCAACAAACATGCAGTACAGTTCAATGAAAACGAACATCTTTTTTTGTGTTTCAACATCTAATAACAGGACACTAATAATTTGTTTTTATTTCTTGTTTGTTGTATCCATGTCTGATGATCCCATTAGCCACACCAAGCAGTGCTGTTTCAGATCGAGATTTAATTAAATGTTAAGTCTTCATGTTATGAACAGAGATTTTATTTTATATGTAAAGCTAAACTTAACAATTTTTTTATGTTCTTCGATATTAGTCGTCAAATGAGTTATATTGTAGCTTAAGCTTACAACAATAAGTGCTCTATAGAGTTTTACTTAATAGGATTTGTTTTAGTTGTAAAAGAAATAAATAATTTCTAACTGCGGTTCATGTATGATCAAACCGTATATGACACTAAAGAAGCGCCTCGCTTTGCTTCGACAGTAATTGTTGAGATAAGTTATTGGAGTAACTGATGATATAAAGCATTAAAATTGCAGTCAAATGAGTATGATAGTTTGTATTTTTGGAGATTTTATATTTTTGTTAGTGTTTTTTTTTACTGGATATTAATAAATTATTGTCTTCTCAAATCTCTTATTTGTTATTGGAAATTTCAATTAGGATTCACTATTTTAAGTAGGAAACAAAAATTCTTACTCTTATCTTGTATAAACAGCAACTAAGGTAGAAATTGAAGTTTTTATTGTGTTTCTAATTTAATAAAATCACTAATTTTCTTGTGGCACGTGTAACTTTCATAGTAGTTTATTTTGAAAAAATATCATTCTGATTAGCAATTTTTAATTTTAGATGTGTTCTTGAAATACTTACAGGTGTATATTAAATTTGATTGCTTTTTTCATGACAAAGTTATCAAAACTTCATTTTTGGAAGTTCCAAACTATTTGATGGAAAAATAATGGTTTTCAAATTAAACCGAATTGCCACGTGTAAATATTTAGGAAGAAATGTATTTTTTATTGTTTTCAACTTGCATAACATTTATCAAAATTATGTTTTGTAAAATTTGAATGTAACACAAAAATTGGATAATATTAGAAATAATTTATATTATGTATGTTGGTCATATGCGTTTTATTATATTTAGATGTATTAAATTATAATCTCGTGAGTTTTGAACGTTTTCTTACACCATTTAGAATTGGTGTTATGTAAATAAATTTTCACTATAAGTTTTCATGGGATTAGAATAAAAGATGGCCAAAAATATCATTAAAACAAATAAATCCAGGAAGTCAAATGGACGTGGAGGTCTATTTGAACAAAAAAAAAGGTCAAGAAAATCATTGGAACAATTTAGATCCCTGAAGCAGGGTTAAAGATCTTTTCTAGGAAAAAAATATTCAAATCTTTCACTGTAGTGAAAACTGTTGCACTACTATAAATGATAACATTGATCAATTATCTCTTTCACTTGATTGATAGCAGCTAGCTCAAGTCCTTATGTTCTTTTTTTTTTCTAAATTGAATTTAATTTACATTGAGAAGTAGATTTTTATTTTCTAAATTCAACTTCCTAATTTCTAATATACTCCACAAAATAGTCGATGTTAATTTTACGTGGCTTGTCACCTGTTGACTTGTAGCCCTGTTTCAAGTTTGGTCAGTACTAATTAGCATAATAGAATTAACTCTTTGATTAAAAAAATATACAAATTTGATAGAAAAATAATGATAATATACGACATTAGATAACAATTAGGTGGAAGTTTTGCCATAATTAACAGATTATCTCTATACACAAATTACATTCAAGTAATTATCAACTTTACAAAAGAGTACTACATTAATTACTACAACAAAGTTTCTATAGGCACATACAATAGAATTCTAAATCAGATCTAATACATAAATTAACTCTATAAATGATAACATTGATCTCCCGAGGCATGAAGAATGCATGTCACACGGACGAGCCACTCCACTCATTGTTGGAATTTGGAGATCGACACAGTGGTTATCTTTCTCCAGTTTTTGGCCAAAATACCAGGTGTGCACTGCCTTTCTGGCGCATGATGTGAGTCAGAACATCTGAACATCATCAGGTAAATTGCTTATATGACATTCTTAATAAGACAATTTATGGAGAAATATCAAAAGATAGAAGAAGAATCTACATATGATATTTATTGATTTGAAAAAAGCGTATGATAAAATGAGTCCCAACAAAGTACGTTATTTTTATTAAGGATATGTACACAAATATTGTGACTTATGTTAGAGCATGTAACGGTGAGTCCGATATATTTTCTATTAAGATAGAATTACATTAAGGATCAGCATTGAGTTTATATATTTTCACCTTAGTGATGGATAAGATCACAAAGGACATATAACGAGATATTCTTTAGTGTATGCTCTTTGTTGATGATGTAGTGTTGATTGACGAGAGCAGAATTAGAGTCGATCAGAAACTAAAGTTGTGGAGATAAATTTTAGAATTGAAAGATTTTAGACTTAGTAGGACCAAAATCAAATATATGAAGTGTCAGTTCAACGGGAAAAACTCAGATGATGAAGATGTTAGTTTGGACGGACGAGTAGTACCCATGAATGACATATTTCGGTATTTAGAATCGATGTTACAGAATGACGGAGGGATTGATGAAAATATTAGTAATAGAATAAGAACCGGATGGGTGAAATGGAGACAAGCATCTGATATTCTCTGTGACAAGAATGTCTCAAATAAACTAAAAGATAAGTTCTATAGGATGACGATTAGACCCGCGATGATGTATAGCGCAGAATATTGGACTACAAAAGGAAAACACATTCAGAAGATAAGTGTAGCTGAAATGTGAATGTCGCGTTGGATATGTGGCCACATAAGGAGAGATCGAATCAGAAATGATGATATACGGGACAAACTAGGGGTAACATTAATTCAAGAGAAACTAGTCCAACACCGTTTGTGATGGTTTGGTCATATCCAACGAAAGCCTCCTAAGGCACCAGTACGCAATGGTATTCTAAGTCGTCCTGAAAATACAAAAAGAGGAAGAGGTCGACCGAGACTGACATGAGAGGAAGTAATAAAAAGAGATTTGAAGAAATGAAATATATCCAAAGAGTTTGTTTTGGATAGAAGTGTTTGAAAGATGGCGATTCATGTATCTGAATTATGATTTAGAAGTTAGAGTCTAGTAGTAGAATTATAGACTTTATATTCTTAGATTTTCAGTTTTTAGATTTTTTAAGATTTTAAGGTTTAGAATTTAAAATTTAGGATTTAGAAATATATTTTATAATAGAGATTTATTATACTATTATTATTATTATTATTATTATTATTATTATTATTTTATTATTATTATTATTATTATTATTATTATTATTATTATTATTATTATTATTATTATTATTATCGTATCATTATCATCATTATTACTATCATATTGTTATCACCATTATCATTCTCATATTTATTTATTTATTATATTTTAATTTTTTTTAACATCATCATTATTATTATTGATATTTGAGATTTTTGATCTTATACTTTTCGATTGGGTTCATTTCTAGACTACTCCAATTTATTTGAATGTAAGGCGTTGTTGTTGTTGTTGTGACATTCTGACCATGCAAAACTCCTGTGTTTAATACATGGAGACCACGTTATTCATTGAGTTGTCTAATTTTAGAACTAAAATATATGAGAAGAAGGAAAGTTACTCTCAATCACCCAAGCAAACTTGCTAATACTCATCAGCTAATAGAGGTGCAATATATACCACTCTAGGCACTTTTTCTCTGTATCTTCAGTTTACTACTTGAGTTATCAGTATAATTAATCAAGATTGGTAACTATTTATGATAGATTGGCATATATAATACAGAAAATGTCATAATTAAATTGAGAAACATATGGGACCAACGTATGTACTTAACAAAAAGATTGTTTTGTCATGGAACAGGGCTTATATATTTAACAAAAATTTTAAGTAACATGAACATCCTAGAAAAGATAGGTAAAGAGTATATGCATTCATGAGTAAGGTCTCCAAAACTTCAAAAAATTGAAATAGAGAGGATGCAAACCTCAAAAGTGAAGTGACCGACCAATTCTTCATATTTCCTAGACCATTCATGCTGATGTATGTTGATAAATGCCAGATAGATCTTCACTTGTATACTCATGCATATTGTATCATTATTGGTCACTGTGCAGGGCAGTGGCGGATCTAAGATTTTGATTAGGGGGGGCAATTATCGGATTGTAATGGCTTATCGGGTTCAAACCCATTAACTAATCGGTACTAAATAAAAAAATTAATAATTTAATATATATACTTAACTAATAATTTTTTATTAAATAATAACATTTTATATATTAAAATAACAATAAAATAAAGCTCAAAGTAATAGATAATCAAGTTGATGAAGAAAGTTTTCGACTAAGGAACTTTATATTTTGATATCTTTGCATAATTATTTCATTATGCACGGTATTAAATATTTTTTTCTCAATAAAAATAATCGACAATTCGGGGGGGGGGGCAAAAAAATTTCCAGGGGGGGGGGCAAAGTATCGAAAACATTACCGAAAAATACTATTTTTCAAAAAATCCAAGCAGCGCGTGCCCCCCGGATAAGGGTGGATCCGCCCCTGGTGCAGGGAACTAAAAAAAATGAGGGAATTATTGCATCATAGGCTTTACATTGTATTTAGCAAGATGACATAATCCGGCCCATCACAGATCATCTTGAATTTATCGTTTGTGGGCCTTTTGTTTTGCAAACTTGGGCTTGGATTCGTTACTAATTATAATTCTTAAATCGACGATGAGTTCCAGCGAATCTCGTCCGTCCGGTCTCCATCCTACGGTTTCCAATTTCCATGATGACGTAATACTATCTTCAGTATTTCAGCTGCACTAGGTGTTGTCTATTCTTTGCGCCTCATGTCTTAATTTGTGTGTGCTGTGGGGGCCTAATATAATATCTCTGTCTTTTTCTTCATTTTTTTTTAAACCATTGCATCCAGAAATATCACCTATATCGTCTTTTATAGGTCTTACGCCCGGATACGCTTGATTCGTAATTCTAAGTGATACACCAATACACCATGCCAAGCACCACACCCTTCTCTTCTCCTTTTTCTTTTTCTTCTCTCTTTTTCTTTCTCTTTTCTTTTATTTCTCTACAGTAGTAAGCAGACACCTTCCTTTCTCTTCTTTTTGTTTCTTTTCTTGTTCAGTTGTTTCTCGATCCTCATTAATGTTTTATTTTTAATCAAATAAAAAATGATATATATTTCAACATCCAACATTAGCTAAGTTTAACTTCCCAATCCTCTTAGACTCTTTATTAGTAACTAAAGCATGCCAACTAATTGCCAAAAATAATGTACATATTCCCAACGCAACCTCTACATGCAGTGGCGGATGCACACTAGCCCAGGGGGGGCAGCGCCCCCCCCTGGATTTTGAAAAACGGTAGTTTGCCCTTCCTGAAAAAATTTTTTGCCCTTCTGGATTGTCTGATTAATTTTATTGAGAAAAAATATTTAATATCATGTATAATGAAATAATTATGCAAAGATATCAAAATATAAAGTTTTATTGACGAAAATTTTCTTCATCGATTTGATTATCTATTACTTTGAGCTTTATTTTATTGTTATTTTTAATATATAAAATGTTATTATTCTAATAATTTTTTTATTAGGTAAGAATATATATTAAATTATTATTTTTTTTATTTAGTACCCGATTAGTTAATGGATTTAAACCCGATAAGTTATTACAATCCGATATTTACCCTCCTGACTAAAATCCCGCATCTGCCCATGTCTCCATGCACCAACGAGTTAAGAAATACCACCATTAAATTGGAGCTCAATTGCCGCAGTTCAAAATCAGATCAAAATGGAGTGTGTTATATACCCAATTGGTGCAAAATGGGATCGAGAGGAGAGGATGCATCGCACTTTCTTCTGGAAGAAGATGGCATTGGAGCAGATGAGGCTGATAATGAGTGTGGTCTGAGGTGAGAGAGAGAGAGAGAGAGTATAGCATATGCATAATGAATATTTATTGTTGTCTTCTAAGATGGATGACAAGGGAAGGGTGAAAATGATAGACGATTTAGAATCCAGCTGAGGTAATGAAGACGAATAGACAACTGATGCTGATTTATCACCTAACCAGTTACCAGCAATAACCATTCTCTCCTCATTCTGATCTTTGAGATCCTTTTCAAAGAGCGCTTTGCTTTTCTCTGGCGTGCCTGGGCTGGACTGGACTTGTTCACTTGGCAAATCAGGCCTGATTCACTTATTTGTACCTGAATTTTTTTATTAATAATAAAAATAAAAATCACAATTATAACAATTGGATCTTAAAATTCAATAAATATTTTTCTATCTTTAGATTGATGGTCATTCAAATTTCATGCAATTTCATTATCGTTTAATGGTTCATCAAAGATCATCAAATTTTCATGCAATATGCAACGATTTTAATTTAACGGTATTTGATGGACTATCAAACGATAATAAAATTTAACTGACCATCAATCTAAAAGTAGAAGAACACATCTATAAACTATTTTCATTTCAGATTTTTTTTTATATTTATTTAGAGGTCCATTGTCAAGGTTGTCAAAATAATCCATTATCAATGGATCCCCGCTCTTCTTCTAAAACTCTATTTTCAAGATTCATTAAAAATGAGCTTAATTCAAAACAGCTCATAAAAATTTATTTTTAATTTAGTTCATAGATGACTGTAGCTATGAATGACAAAAATAAACTAGTTTTGATTGTTTGATCCGCTAATACTCCCTATTTAAACGGAACGGCGCTGGATGTTTTTGTCGAAGGCGAACCGAGTGAGGGTCAGGACGTCTTTGTCAAAAGCGGACCAGTGAGGGTCGGGACGCCTTTAACAAAGACGTCCCGACTATTTTCATAAGTTTCGATATCCAATTTGTTACAATCGTGATTTTCATTTTTATTTTTATTATTAATAAAAATCTGTATTTGTATGCTTATTGCGTTGGATTTGTGTTTGACTCTGTAGTCTGTTACTTTTAAAACTCATTTAAGTAGCACTTGTGGGTCATCGAGAATAAAATTGATAATACATCAAAAGAAGTTATTCTTCATGAAAGCGCCATCCCCCGCTTGAGCAATATATATGAACGCTACATCACTACAATTAATTCATTTATTTTGACCAACTAGATATGATATTGAATAATATAAGGATATTTTGATTAGTCAGAATAACAAATTGTGAATGGTTAGAGTAGCTTAGTAGGTAGGGATATCAATTATTGTCCTGGTTTATTAGGTTAATCCGATCCAATCCGACATAATTCAAAAATAAATATATTGGGTATGGATTTAATTTTTTTATCTGAATCGGATCGGGTCGGATTAAGGTCCAATCTGATTTGATTAATTATATATTTTGAAGTAATTATGTAATTTAGTACTAATTAAATCTTAAATATATATTAGTTATGTACTAATTAAGATTATTTATAAATTAATTAATTATTTTATACTAGTCGGGTCGGATCGAGTATGGGTCAAGATTTTTTGATCCAAATGTAATTTGGTCGGATTCAGATCGGATCAAAAAATAATAAAATAATAATTATCCGACTAATAAATAAATTATCATACTAAATAAAAAAACAATTTATAGATGTGTTCTTCTACTTTTGAACAGAAGATGTATCATGTTCAAATTATCGTACTAAATAATTATCATACTAAATACACCCCTAGTAGTAGGTATACCATGTTCAAATTATCGAATAATATGAATCATGATTTAATTCCATGTGTATTTAGTATGATAATTATTTCGAATTAAATGGAGTGAGATAGAAAACAAATAAATACATCTAATTGAGATATGACACTAAATCTTCTAGTATCCCTGACATTAAATACATATTTGTTAGCAAAAGGAGGTCCAAAATATTTTTCATGGAGCCGTGACCAATGATCATAGTATCCCTGAGATTGCATAAATGATAAACCGGAAAACCTAACACGTAAAAGAGTAATAGCATTCTTAGTTGAATGCATTTGATATTATTAATGGACACATATAAATTAAAGATTATAAATTATTCTATCATATTTCTTTTCCATTGTGTAAATTAATTTCCAACAATCTAATAATGCTATCAAAATATATGATAGACTAATTTATTTTTCTCTATTAAACATATGAAAATTTGATTATAATTTCAATCACTCGTTCTTATGAAATATTAATCATGTTTATTTCGTATAACTCATTTTGAAATTTCTCCACCGCAGCAAATGTAGGGGAACACATTTTCCGTCATAGGCACTAAAAATAATGAAAAATATTTAGTTTAAATTGCTCTCTTGATTTTTGAGTTTTACATAAAACTAAATTATTATTTCAGTGAGATCTTGTGACTAAGGCTCATAAAAACCATGGACTTAATTTTATTTTGCTCTATTTATTTATTTTTTTCCTTTTAGTCGCGTATATATATTATTATTAAAATAGAAATTATTGGAGAATTTTTATTGACAAATTCTTCTGATTACGTCACATAAGTTAGGAAATAGAGGCAACTATTATGACACGTGTGCACTGGACTTCATGTTAGACATACGGCTCAGAAAATAAGGATCGTGGATCACGGCATATTTTTTAATTAAGGAAAAATTTGTTTTAACGAAAAGACATTAGAAAATTCGCCATGAGATTCCTTCACGTCTCACGAGTAGACTATTATATTTATAATGTGGAATTTCACAATATACCTTTGAAAAATGTGGGATTTCCTGATTGGGACGGGGTGCTTACAAAATGTGGGATTTCATAAAATTATTTAAGTGAATGAAATAAGCAAAAAAATGTTTGAAATGTGAAAATTATTTGCATTGTTTAAATATGAACCAAAGTATTTTCAAAATATTGTGTATGCATAAATTAATAGACATTATTTGCATCGTTTTAGAATGCATTGTACATCATGATATATCTGTTTTTTTACGATGCATAATGTATGAAAAATACTAATCATATTTAAAAAATTATAATTGCACATGTATTCGCAATTGTTGAAATCTGCCATATATCAAAATTGGACAATTTGAAAAAAAAACATATTTAACGTTGCATCAAGCAATTTGATTAAAATAATATTTTCAAATATATTATCTAAAAGTTGAATACATCTTAAGAGCAAAAAAAAAAAAAAAACTGAACTTATATTATGAATAAGGAACAGTAGCACATATTAGAATAAAGTAATGCAAGTGAGATTTGATTATTGAAGAGTCTTTGGAGTAAACGATTCTACAGTGGGTAGGTTGGCTTAGAAAATCTGTATTTCGTACATGAACGCAGAAAGCACGAGCGTTTTTTGTCTTCTTCGGTGTCAACTGTCAAGCACGAGATTTTAATAGCTGTTCTTTGTTGTTAAACGAGATTCGATATTGGAAGATACCCCCGTTTTTTTGAATAAAAAATTAAAAAATCGCATATTTTAAAATTATTACCTTTTTTTATATCCTAACATGATCCGAATTCAATTCCAACCAGCCACTCTGGTCTGAATTTTTTTTTTAAACAACTATTAATCAGAATTTTTAGTCTGGTTCAAATTACAAGCCATAGAAGATCCGATTTGTACTGGTTCGAATTTTTATTTCGGTCCACACAATTGATCCGAAAAAAATCAAACCAGCCTCCAAATTATTAATACATAAAAAAAATTTAAGTTTTTTAAATATTTCATATCATCCTTGATTTTGTGTTTTCATCTATTTGAATTCAATAATTTATATATAATTTTTCTCTCTACTCATTTAAAATGGATGGGTATGATATACTTGCGGTGAAATTTAACTCTCAATATGAGCCAATTTTTTAGTATTATTTTTTAAATATTATCATATTTAATTATATTATATTACTATATACACTTTTAGTATTTATAAAATTTATGTTCAAATTTTTATTAATGAGAACGCAATTGCCAATTGCTATCCAATAAAACTTGACTTATTATATATTGGCCTCGATGTTATACAAAATTTAGGCAATATACAATGAATGCAACTACATAATAATTAATCGGCAAGCAAATCAAACAAGAAAGCTTTGACATTTTTTTTTCACATTTACGTCTGCGGAAAGAAAAAAAAAGGTCGAGAGGAGTTGTATATAATTTCAAACATTTATGTAGTACTGTCTAATCTGAAAAGATACTATTAATAATTTAATAAGTGATATCAGGGGTGAAGGGAAGGGGGAAACTGAGGGTATGAAGAGCCTCTATGAAATCACAAGTCCTCCCATCAGATGTATGTTAGTTCTTTCCTTTTGCTTCTGACACTCCTCATGATTCATTCATGCCTCCATCTCTGAGTGATATTATAAATCTATAATTAAGTCATATGCTTTTAACAAATCAAATATTTCAAAATATTGTTTTCAATGTTGTCTAATCTTAAATGACCATTAACAGCGAATGGACCAAATTTTAATTGTAACATTGCAACAAAGTCATATGCTTTTAGCAATAAAATATTTGAAACCATTCGTCAGTGTTGTCTAATCTAAAATGATATTATTAACAAGGAGCGTACTAAATGTAACCCTATAAATATCTCTTAGAAAAACCCCCATCTTCTTATAAGTTGTATGAATATCTATACAATACATAACATCTCTCAATAGCAATATGAATATCTTTTGTTACAGAAATGAACATTTGGAGCCCACGAAAAATCATTCTTGAAGATGATGATCATCCACCTGATCACTAATTAAGTAAGTGCAAATTAGTAAATGAAATTTTAAAATTAAGCATGTGCTAAATCCCCCGATTCAGCCTACGCGTCCAGCCCCTCATTTGAAAAACATGAAATATTTATATGAGTGTTCATACTTGAAATTGACAATGTTCATATCTAATCAATGATGTATTCATGCTTAGTTGTTAGGGTGTTCATATTTAATCGTAAATATAAAGACTTGTCAAAAATAAAAATATTGTTGAAAATGAAAGTTGAAAGAGAAAATAATTGAGGGACATATTTGAGAATAAAAATATCATAGAAAAATGAAAATTTAGAAAAGAAAAATAGTTGGAGAATAAATTTGAAATTTTTTGTTGGAATGAAAAGATGTCCTCTATTAAGAATGATTGGATAAATTAGATTCAAAATAGTATTCTAGTGTTATCTAATTTGAAAATATTTTATTAGTAATAACTCGACGTATTTTTTTTTCTGCAAGACTATACTAAGCATCAGTCTTTAAAAGTAAACTATCTTAAATACTATTTCATTGTTATCGAATTCGCAAAGGTATTACAATAGTGATTAGATCTAATTTTATTCGACCGTGACTAAATCTTTTAAAATAATTTACATTTTTTTGTGATATTGCCCCAACCTGGGACATACCATAATATATAATTAAAATAGAAATTACCTACCATTTTGTAACCACCAACACCTCATGGAAAGTCTGGAGTCTGGACGCAGAATTTTATATCTTCTTCTTCTTTTATTTTGTTAGAATCCATCGCACCAAAAGAAACAGAGGAATTAGGTGGGAGATGGAAAAAAATTGGAGATCCAGAGAATTGCATTGTGTCAAATCTAATTGGTCCCACTTATCAGTTAATTGGCCATTTGACCTGTCCTGTCGTTTCCTTTGATTGGCTTAGCGTCTGTCGTCTGAGCTCTTAAAACTTTTCAATCCCTACTACACTCAGTCTACCTGGTCCATTAAGTTTTATGGACTGAACTGCCGTTCATTTATGGGTCCTGGTGTAGAAAACCAGGTCTTGCTAATTTAATGGTAATGAATGAATGCAATGATAATAATAATAATAATAATAATATAATAACGGGTCCGAACTAGTGGATTGAAGACGGCCCGACCGGACGGCCCACGGCCCCGCACGGCCCACGGCCCACGGCCCCGCACGGCCCAAACGGTCGGCCCAAGCGCGGTCCAAATTCGAAAAAACCGAACCCGTCCCACCGTTGCCCCCGTGGGCCGGATTTCACGGACGGCCCGGCTCGGCCCACGGCCCGGTCCGGTCCAAATTTTTTTTTTTTATAAATTGAAAAAAATAATAATTTATCATATTTTTTAATAATAATTTTTAACTAATTCGAATTATTATTTTTAATTGTTTAAAAATCTAATAGTATTTTTAGTTAAAAACCGTTACTAAATGTATTTTTTAAATTTTAACCGTTGCTAAGGAACCCTTTAACAATGTTTTTTTATTTAAAAACCATTGTTAAAAGACCATTTAAAAATGGTTATTAGTTAAGAACCCTTGTTAAATATCTTTCAAAAACAATTTTAACAATGTATTTTTAATAAAAGTTGTTTATATTTTTTCTAACACCCTTTCAATAACGGTTGAGAACCGTTGTTAAATGGCCTTAAAAACCGTTATTAAATTCAAAATCTGTTATAATAATTGCTATTTCATAACACAATAGACACCAATTCCAATAAAATGTACAACCCGCCGCAAAGCGCAGGTGCGCTACTCTAGTGAAATAATTGAGAGCTAAATGAAAGGAACGGATACGAGAGGTCATACGTTTAATACGGTTATCTCTCGCATGCATATATATATTTGAATGTCGTTAGCGGATTGAATAACAGATTTTTGGGAGAATTTTGTGAGGAACGATTCACAATTATTTATTTATTTATTAAGTAAGGTTCTTGAAATTTTTGGGAAGAAGAAAAAGTCACCATTAGTTTGTTGGTTATCTCAATCGGGGAAATTTTTTCGACGGATGACAAATTCATATTGCATATGTTAACGTTTCTTCGACGATTTTTCTTTTGCAAATCATGATATAAGAAAATGTAAAATTTTCAAATCGTGCGTAGCATATATTATAAATGTTTTAGTTTTATTGAAATATTATGTACCTTTTAAACATACAAAGGCATTAAATTGAATTACGCCGTGTTTCGGTTAATTGGTTACAAAAATAATTAATTAGAGCTAGCGTTCACCCTTATCACTTCTATTGGCTACAATTAATACAATGGCAAAGAACCCTTTCAAGAATTAATATTGATAAAAATAAAAATTAGCAACAAAGTCTACTATAAATATTAGTTTGTCGATTTCGCTCATGCCATTAATTAACTGTAATCTAATTGCTCTCACATGGATGACTCTTGAGTCCTTGACAAAGTCACCCAAATTAAAGGCCAAAGCCAAGGTTTCAACGTAAAACATTAATTAGATAAGAGCGAGGAACTACGATAAGAGAAATATTGCATAATCGAATGAATTAAGTCCCTACTTTTGGCTTTTGAAGTACACAAAATCACAAGTCGAGTCAACATCTATATATATATTATTAATCATTGCATCGCTAACTTCTAGTCGTCCGTATTTCAATTAATATATTTGATATGCAAGAACTCAAACATGAAGCAATTTCTATACAATTAACTAATTAATTAATTAATATGGCACTTGTCCCATATCAATTAATTAATTAATCGATATGCAAGAACTCAAACTCTGGGCCGGGGGGGGGGGGGGGGGGGGGGTGGGTGGGGGGCCGGTCCACGGCCCGACGGCCCGGCCCGGCCCACGGCCCGGCCCGGCTCGGCCCACGGCCCCGCACGGCCCACGGCCCGGCCCGGCCTCGGCCCATGGGTCCGCACGGACGGGTCGCAGACGGGACATTTTCGGGTTTAACGTGAACCGCCCACCGTTGGACCGACCAAGGCAAGACACGGCCCGGCCCACGGTCCGGACGGCCCGGCCCGGCCCGGTCCACGGCCACGGCCCGGCCCGGATTGGACCGGACGGGTTTTTTCAATACTCTAGTCCGAACACGTGATCCTGAATTCGTGCGTTTGAAAAAAAAGATCCATCGCTCTCTATGCCTTGTTGAGTTAGCAAAATCTAACTCCATCCGATAAATTCGAGCAATAGATCTAATTTCTTCCATAAAATTAAATTGATCTGCTCCCACTCATCTGAACCCGACTCGACCTGTCAATCTATAATGCTGGTCACTTGGTAAATATATATAAAAAAAATCAGAATTCATAAGTTAGTAATTATTAAAATATTTTTATGGACAATAATTTAAAATTTAAAAAAATAGAAAAATATACTTTTATCTGTTTATAAAAAAAATCACTTAATTTTTCATGATGGAAGTTCTTATCAACAATAATCTATTATTGGTTATGTAAACCCTCTGTAATAATTTGTTAATATCATCATAATTGTAATGGTTTGTGTGTAACAACATATGCATGATATTTTATATGGTAAGGGACTTACCTCATATGCTTCAATAATTTCAGCTAACAATTAATCACAGAATAATACAAATTAGCTTCTCCATAACATAGACATTGCCAGTTGGGCACCCACACGTGTGACACGGCCACAGCACCGAACTAGAGAAAAAGGGACCAGCTTCTTCGGGAACGAATGGAGACGATTGTAACGTCGGAATGCAATCATTCAGCATCCATCGTTGAATCTCTGATTTATATAAAAAATCTCCAACCTTTCGTCATAGCTGCTCCTCCCCTGTTCACACCGTAAGTCATAAGGCGACAAATTGACCTTTAATTGGCCACATGCACATTCCATAGACCTTCGGTTATTGAGTCCCCTCTCTCTCCCTCTCTCTCTCTCTCTGAGTGCTGTGCTGAGTTGTCAAGACGAACTAAGTTCATAGAGATGAAGCAGGCGGAGGAAAGCAATGGATCCTGTGCAATCACCTTGCACGACGAGCTCGATTCCGGCCATGCACGCCTCCATGAGCTCGGCTACAAACAGGAGCTCAAGCGCGACCTCTCGTACGTAATTCATTCATTTCTCATCTTACGTCCTCACTTAATTTCTTCTCATCTATTCCCTATATATTCATGATGTGATGTGCTTCTCAGTTTATTGATCAAACGGATCAATTTATCATACGATGCTGATAAATTGTCGTCCTGTCTCTGAAGGTTCTGATTTGCATTGTAGTCCTTAAGCTTTCCATTTTTTGCTATTTGGGTCCCGGAGTATGCTTTTATTCAAGAATATGGTCTAAAAATTTTTCATTTCTTATTTTGTTATGTTTCTTTTTATCTTTAGTGGTATCTATTTGTATTACAAAAACGGTATTATAGCACCAAATCTAGTCTGCACTGCCATCTATTAAGTCCAACATAATAATACGTGAATTTATCTCAAAAAAAAAAAACAATATGTTCATGAGCTAATTGCCCAGATGGGAATGTTTAACGACTTAATTGAAGTCCAAAAAGAGAACGGATTAGTTGTACTTTGTACTGTTTGATACTTTCTTTATAGGATTTGTCCAGTAATTTGTTTTCCTATTTCTCTTTGGATGTGGTACTGTACAGTACACGCCTCTCAACTGGTCAAGTTTGTTAATTACCAGCATAATTTATACCCGGCACCAAAATAGATGTTCTCCTATGCAATCCTTTTATGGCACATTAAATAATTAGTATTAATATTCAATAGGGTTCTCTCCAACTTTGCCTTCTCTTTTGCAATTATTTCGGTTTTGACGGGTATAACTACGCTATACAACACTGGCCTGACATTCGGTGGGCCCATCACTATGACATATGGTTGGTTCATTGCTGGCGGGTTCACAATGCTTGTTGGGTTATCAATGGCTGAAATTTGTTCGTCATACCCAACCTCAGGTGGTTTGTACTACTGGAGTGCCAAGCTGGCTGGTCAATCGTGGGCCCCATTTGCCTCCTGGATCACTGGCTGGTAATTGTTAATTATTTGCTTCCTGTATTTTGATATCAGAGTAAACTTGATGCTTCACTTTGGAGTTTTGCCCTTTTTGTTATGCAAAATGGATTCACGTATAATTACTCTGGTTGAACTATTAAGATCATTTTTTGACCTTAGAATTGATTATATAAGATAGAGAAGACATCCTTTAATAATGCACAGATCAACAGAATGGAAGGATACATTTTGCTTTCCTTTTCCTTTTATTCTTGTCCTCAGTTTAAGCATTTCCTTGTGCAAATTAACCAGCTATTTTTTTTCCACAAGACTTGTTGACTTATAATTGTTAACCAAGTACTTTTCTTTAATTGCCTGCAGGTTCAACATTGTTGGTCAGGTAATATTTAAAAAATAATAATGAAGGCAAAAGAAATTTGATGCCCTGAAAGCTTCTAAGATCTCAGAATATAATATTCTTTTACAGTGGGCAGTCACGACGAGCGTGGATTACTCGTTGGCACAGTTAATTCAGGTAATAATTCTGCTCAGCACTGGAGGAAATAAGGGAGGCGGCTACTTAGCTTCAAAATATGTGGTCATTGCTTTCCATGCTGGGATTTTGTTGATTCACGCTATTATTAATAGCCTACCAATCACTTGGTTATCTTTCTTCGGTCAATTAGCTGCCGCATGGAATATGTTGGGTAATTACACTCCAACCAATATACAATGAACGAAACAAGTACATAAGATAGCTGAATGGTAACATTGCAAATTACAGTAGACCAGTTTGTAGTGACTTCATTACTGTAATTGAACCCTGTTTAACTTTTGAGGTTAAAAAACTAAGCTTAACAATGTTTTCTTTAAATTATTCAGACATATTCAATCTTGTAAGTGTGAATAAATAAAATAGATGCATCCTTGCTTATTTTGAAAACTCTAATGGGGCTATTTCTCAACAGGTGTATTTGTTCTAATGATAGTAATCCCTGCAGTAGCAACCGAGAGGGCTAGCGCCAAATTTGTGTTTACACATTTCAACGCAGACAATAGTGTCGGAATACACAGCAAACCTTATATATTTTTGATAGGCCTTTTAATGAGCCAGTATACATTGACAGGCTATGATGCCTCTGCTCATATGGTAAGAAATTATCTTTCGTATGTTTTCCTTTTTAAGCAGCATCTTATCTTAATTCTTAAGTAAGAATAATTACCAGCTGATAAAATGCTAAGGCAAAACACAAGATAGGCCTTTATTGATCCTAAACTGTTCAAATGATAAAAAAAAAACGTAGGTTCACCTTAGATCTTTGCAACTATGCTCCAATTAATTTAGTGCATTAGGTCTCAAGTCACCCTGGTAGTGATAGTGTACAATTGAAGTTGAAACACAAGATAAACCTGATTGAACCTATGTTTCTTTTTTATCATTTGAACAGTTTAGGATTAATAAAGGCCGATTTGGGATAGTTTAGCTAGAATTGCAATTGAGAAAAACCTTACATGTTCCAGAACCAAAATGGAGTTCCTTAAAAAAGAGACATTCCTTTTCCTGTTTCACACAGACAGAAGAAACAAAGAGTGCTGATATAAATGGCCCGAGAGGCATTATAAGCTCCATTGCGATATCCATAGTTGTCGGTTGGGGCTACATTCTTGGCATAACCTTTGCAGCAACCAACATTCCTTACCTGCTAAGTTCCGATAACGAAGCAGGTGGATATGCAATTGCTGAGGTGTTTTACCTTGCGTTTAAGAGTAGGTATGGGAGTGGAGTCGGTGGGATTGTTTGTCTGGGAATTGTTGCAGTGGCGATATTTTTTTGCGGCATGAGCTCCGTTACTAGCAACTCTAGGTAAAACATTGTTTGCTTAAATTTTATTTAGGAACTGTATTAGAAAACAAAGTTGGATTGGCTTGATGGTCCAGCAAACAATTGAGGGTTCACTTTCCTGTTTGATACTTATTATGCAGTTGAATTTCACAACCCTTTTCATTTCTTAACAGTAAACTACAGATGTGCAAGCTTCAATTCAATTTTATGCTTTTGATCCTTTTCATGCAGCTTTGACTATTTTTTTATTTTTGTGCAAAATCAGAATGGCATATGCATTTTCAAGAGATGGTGCAATGCCTTTTTCTTCAATGTGGCATAAAGTGAATAAACATGAGGTGCCAATCAATGCGGTGTGGCTCTCAGCAGCTATTTCTGTCTGCATGGCTTTGCCGGTAATGTTCTTCATAACCCATGTTTTCACAAATTAAATTAGAAAAAAAAACACAATCTGATAAAAATCTTATATTTATAATTACAGTAAATTACACAAATAATTCTTAAGATATTACTACTTTATCGAATTGGTCCTTAGAGATTCAAAAATATAATTTCTATCCTTTAAGTATTGCTTTGCTATCAAGTAGGTCCTTAAAGTTTCAAAGATATAATTTTAATTCTTGAAGTTTCACTAACTTATCATTATAGTCCTTAAATTTTTCTACTTGTAACAAATTAGTTCTATCATTGTCAATGCTCAAAAAATAAGCATCCACATTCCCATCCATAGCATAGAATTTATCTATTAATACTTGCAAAAAAAAAATGTATAAGTGTTATATTCATCTATAATAATATGAACAATAACACGGTATTTCTATTACAATATACTCGTTTCATTTCTAAAAATAATGTTTTGATAAATGAGATTATCATTTTTGAATTAATTTTTAAATATAGGACATATTAGGTATTAATTTGAAATTTTTAGGACTAAAATGGTACTTTTGAAACTTTAAGGACCAATTTTAATGATTAAATTGGTACTTCTGACATCTAAGGACCAATTTGATAAAGTGATGATATTTTAGAGATCATTTGCGTAATTTACTCTTATAATTATTGTTCTTTATAGTTTTTACATTCATCAGAAAAGCCAAAAGTGCTAGTTGCAAGGCTAGTCTGGTTGGTCATGTGCAATATATCTCTTTCAGTGCCAAGAGAAAAATAGTTAATTAATCAAAAAAGAAAAAAAAAAATCTGTGGCTTTACGTGACATCAGATTATAGTTAACCTAACCAGTTGGGTCCTTCATTGATGCACTAACGTTATGTTCTGGATGACACAGAAAAAAAGCTCAATGCATTCTTTATTACGAAAGAATAATTACCATATGGTTAAAAATGATCTGGGTATCTTATTATACCAGTATGAACATACTAATGCTGCAGTTTTTGGTATCATACCAGTTCAGTACATATACCACTATACCAGGACTGACTGCTAGCAATGACCAGCATCCGAACCTACTGTGTATCCATCTGCTGAACTCTAAACAACTCATTTTTTATTCGCATCCTTCTGTACCAGTCCCTGGGAAGTCTGGTGGCGTTCCAAGCTATGGTATCAATCGCCACAATTGGGCTCTACATCGCATATGCATTCCCAATATTCTTTCGCATAACTCTAGCCCGTGAAACCTTTGTTCAGGGTCCATTCAACCTGGGCCGGTACAGCGTACTTGTGGGGTGGGTTGCGGTGCTTTGGGTCGCCACAATCACTGTTCTATTTTCTTTGCCGGTGTCATACCCTGTCACTAAGGATACATTGAATTACACACCAGTTGCTGTTGGTGGTTTGTTTATTCTAGTGGTTTCATCCTGGGTTATCAGTGCACGGCATTGGTTTAGGGGCCCAATAACAAATATACAAAAGTAAATAGATGGATCTTTTTTTTTTTGCTTTTGGATATATAGATAGATGGAACCAGATCCGCTGCTGTGCAGCACCGTGCAGCACAGCACGTGGTCCGTTCGATCACTTCGAGATTCGTGATAACTCGAATCTCTAAGTACTAACTCAAATCTTGAAGTGATCGAACGGACCACGTGTTGCGCTGCACGGTGCTGCGTAGCAGCGGATCCGGATCCTAGATGGATAGGTAGGTAGTTTGAATAAATGGTAATTTATGGGATTCTTTGAGAGTCATTATTTCATTATTTGACTACTACAATATTTGAGATTATATTACGAACGAGGAAAAGCCAAAATCTTGTTAAAGAAAAAAAGGAAGAGGAATATTATTAGTAAGCGTGACATAGAAGTAATCAGGAATAGCAAAAGCTCCTGATAACCATTTTCATGTCTGACTGACCTTATACGAGTAAAATTGAAGCTTATTTTTAGTGGTTATATGATTATTGTGTGTCCATAAAATTAAATATCAAATAACATTTTTTATATAAAAGCACGCAAAATACTTGTCATTTTTCATTTCATTTTCGGAAAACCATACAATAATAATGTAGTTCATAATCCTAAACAACTAAAATTAGGACCACAGCCAACAAGACAATCAATAACATCAGCCAAAATAAATCACAATTAAAATCCAAACTAAGGAATAGAGAGATTAAACTAAACAATCTGAAGCAAAGTCCTGAGATGCCTCTAATCCTCATGCAAAGTCACGATCCCTTCCTCCCCACAAAGATATTCCAAAGAATTCTAAATGTTTGTCCACGTGGAAAAGAGATGTGAAACTTTCAAAACAAAAACATTATGAGGATATCACAGTTGTGAAAATATTGTCCGATTCCTATCATTTCATCGAACCCAACATAAAACAGATATTAAATATAATGCATAAGTTATATCTAAAACTGTTAACTCCCATCAAACGATAAAACATTTGAGCTGCTGGATGGATTCCAGCAAAGTGTCAAATTCTATGCTGATTTTAATGAAAATATATTTTTGTAAGAGGTGTGGAGCGCGGCCGACGACTATTGTTGTAATTGCAAGCGTCGAGTAATAATTATAATTTAATTATAAGGATGTAAAGTGCTTGTTTATTGAAAAAAAATATATTAAATTAGTACTTTATCTGTGAGTGTTACGTCTTTGAAATTATAAAGTTACTAAAGACAACCAAATCGAAAAAAATATATGATGATATGAAATATATCAAGGGATATTAGTGAAAATCATTCTTGTAAAAAAATGTGATCTTTGGCAATTTTATAGATAAATAGAACCAACTGATGTAAATTAGAAGACTTTGTCAGAAATTACATATTCATGCCGAATCGAATTCCAATATGCCACCTATAATAATGTCTAGCCTGATCAACAAAATTCGGTACAACTCATTTTATTGAAAATCATTGATCAATTTCTTTCCCATTAGTGTTTGATTATTTTTTTTATTCAAACTCTCAAATTTCGTAATTATTACTTTCATCCGGATTTCGAACTCATGATCTTCCATATAAAAGATATTGTGTTTTACTATTAGATCAAAGGCTGATTTTTTAGTGTTAGATTATTTGTTACAAATTATAGTCAAGTTCAAGCCTACGCTGAAATAATAAGTGAAAATGCAGTAAACTTTACTTTTTTATTTGAAGAAAAATGAAGTTGCTAAAATAAGGTAACCGCAAATACTAACTAAAATAAATGAATCGTGCTCTCTAAATTTGCACTGATCAAAACCCCCACCGTCCGATGCAACCTCTTCGATTGCCTTGCTAATTTTGCGCCGAAGTGGAAACGTCCCCTCTCGCTCAGATCCTTTGCGACTGCTACAACAACCAAAGTATGTAGAGAGTCACAAGCCTGTGGGACCAGCACTACTTTGTAAACTTAAAAAAGGCTATTCCATTTTCAGTTGAACTTGTGCTCCGCCAGTAGGCGAACTATTTAAAGCTGTGGCGCTTTCGTACTTGCACCAGACAATCTGTTACTGCCTTTCCGAATTCTTTTAATTAATCTTTGTTTCCAACTCAAGCAGTCCCCTTCCCTGTCCCCAAATTTTCTGATTTCTCCCTCGGTGGAACAAATTCAAAACCCACAGGTACCCATCGGACTCACTGGATAAGCGAAATAGGAGAATAGGAGTGAAGTATCAACAATGGTTCGCGCCTAGACGCTATATATATCTCTATTTGTTTCTATCTATCATCTTTTCTTGATGGTCAGATTTAGGGTTTTACGGTACCTCTTCGTTCGCAGGAGGAAGGGAATGAGGAGTTCGAGCCGCTTTTCGATTACACACGCGTCCAGCCCCCTGATTTCTTCACCTTTGATGGTAGTGTTTGGTTTCTTAAACAGTTCCCTTTCAGTTCAAGCATTTCGAGCTTCAATTTTGCATCAGAGGGACAATTTATTTGGGAATTTCGTGTACTAAGTAGAAGTTTGAATTATTATTATTTTTTTTTTTTGAAGAAAGTGTCTACCTGATTTCATTACCTGTATAATAGAAGTGGGCTGCCATTTTCCATGATCAGAGATTCAATAAAAAGAAAACAAAAAAGAGCACATTAATCCTGTGTCTGACACCCTGTCAAACAGACGGTGCTGAGATGTGGGATTATCGATCTCAGTAGCAGAATTGAAAAAGAAACATAAAATCAAACATCCTTGACCCTCTCATTGAAAATATTTGGTGGATGAGGCTACATTGAGTGTCAATACTTCACAATTTATGGTCACTGTCATGCAAAATTGGACCAAACTGGGGTTGCAAATTCAACTGCATGCTTAATCACGGCACAATTGAGATTTAGTCAGGACTGATTCAGAACTATATGATTCTATTTATCTCATTTCAGGCTTTTTCCTATTACAGACTCCGACATTGAGAAATCAGAAATCTTTATACACTGTAGGAAGAAATCGAAGAAAACTCACTCTTTTGTAAGATCATTTTCTTAATATATCTTTAAATATGGGTTAATTGCCTGTTTTTCCTCATAAGATGGTCATATTTGTATATGTCCTAATATATCTTTCACTTGTGTGTGATACTGATATGTCAGAATAATCTCATCCCTGTGCTTCTATTTTTAAACAACTATGTTTTCTAAAAGTACATACTTGTTGTAAACATGTGTGTGACAGCTTTCATGTCATAGGGCTATGAATGATGCTTCTAGTTGCTGCATTGTGGTTTGCAAAGTTAACAGGACCAGTATACGCAGGTAAGCAAGATGTAAGATGGGTCTTGAATGTTAGTTTCACTTGTAGCATCAGTACTCTTACATACCTTAAGGATTGATTGAGGCTCCATCATTATGACGGCCTAAATTGAGATCTTGGGGAAGGCTATTTAATCATGCTAGTAAAAGCTTTTATGAGGTTTTATGACCAGAAATGCAATATCATCTCAAATAAAGTTCTAATAGGTAGCAAAGGAAGGCTTAAAGGGGAAAGAAGATTGTGTGCTGGTGCCCGAGGAAAAAGGTGATACTAAAAAGAAGGAAAATGAAGAAGATGGTTGGTTGGCTCCACCTCCACCAAAGACTCTGACCAGGATGGAACATGAAGAAGATAGCATGTTACGAGAATTAAGGTAGATGGTCTTGCAGTTTGTACAATTTGTGTACCTGCTGAAATTGGAAGCCTTAGTTGGTAAAACCAGTTACCCTTTCTTTCTAAAATTTGGATCATTGAAAAATTTGGATTATTGAAAATTTGAATTTTTTTTGTTTTTTGTCCAATGAATAGCATGAAGAGATGAATGTATCGGTTATTAGCTTAAACAAAATAACTAATGAAGGTGCATTTTCATGATCGTTGTTATTTTTTGCTTGATTACCGTTTAATACATAGGCTAAGGAAGAAGGAGCTGGCATCATTGGCTAGGCCGGTAGAAGATGTCTTGGAAGATGTAATTGAAAATGCAAAGAAACAAGTGAGAAGCTCAAAAAAATCATCAGAACCAGTAGTTTTGGACTTGCCATCACAGGTAAGGGAGAAGATTGTCATTTCCATCCAAAACAAGGACGACAAGAAGCAGTTCTGCATATACAAGGTATATACATTGTATTGCTGTCTCTAAAATATTTTTATGTAATTAAGTAAAAGGCTGCATTTGGAAAGTTTATCTTATAACATGGGGCAGCATTTAGGTAGTGTTTAGCACTTTTTGATAGGCAATTTAGTAAAAACTATAAGAAACGTACAATTTTGTGCCCATGTTGATTTTTGTGTTTATGTGTACTTAGTGTTGAATTTGAGTTTTTACCAAGGAATCCATAAAACTAATGGGTGACTCTTACATACTATGATTACATTATCTCAAAATTCAGGATGACAAGCTTGAGAAGCTATTTAAAATATATGCAAAGAAGGTTAATCTAAAACCAGAAGATCTGATATTCTCTTTTGATGGAGAAAAAGTGGGCCCCACTGCTACTCCTGCTAGCCTCGAATTAGAAGACGATGACATGCTTGAAGTGCACGTGAAGTCCCATTAATCTAATGGATAAATTTTAACAGCCATTGGGAGGTAGTGCTATATGACAAGACATTTGCCTGGTTTTTTTGTTCCTTTTGTTCTGGCTGATGTTCATAGCTGTAGATTATATCGTGCTTGCTCTGGAGATTCTAATTTTTACAGTAATCACTGAACTTTGTGTGACTTGTTCTCAAGTCAACATCAACAAGCATGTGTTTATAATTTTGGGTACATCAAACAGTGTTGATAATTTGATATGAGGTACGGGAAATGTTAATGTCCAGACAACATCGTTTGATTTTTCTTCCAGAAAACAGCGCGGAGCAGAAGTACGAGAGGGAAACAAAAAAGAAATACATAAAAATACATCACTGGGTCAAAAGAGAAGGCGCAGTCGCGGATCCAATGTTATCTTGTATGGAGTAAAAAATTTACTTCCATTAAAAAATAATTATGACTTTAATTCGAGCGTAAATTTTCAATTGTCTGGATAGTTTCTTCATTAATATTTTTTTCATATTTAATAATACCTCAACTTATTTTTACTTAAAAAGGAACTGATGTATTAAACTTTCAGTTGTTTCAAGATTCATTCTATTATTATACTCGTGAAAGTTATTTTTATTCTCTCTCCCGACCTTTTTAGTTATAATCTCATGATTCAGTTGACAGTAAGAGGATCCAATCGGCCCTATAAAAATCACAAGTTTCAAACATTTATATTAAACCATTACAATTATTACTTACTAATATTGTGTTTGTTCTGTATTATTCGAATAATAAC
This sequence comes from Schoenoplectus tabernaemontani, assembly GCA_037127355.1. Lineage (NCBI taxonomy): Eukaryota > Viridiplantae > Streptophyta > Magnoliopsida > Poales > Cyperaceae > Schoenoplectus > Schoenoplectus tabernaemontani. Next base: position 22,387,254 of record CM073742.1, on the reverse strand, counting down.
GAATATAATATTTCATTTATATGTTTCAGAGCTCAGTAATAGTTTCATTTTCAAAATATTGATGAGATTGTGGCTAATTTTTTAATGCAAAAATTCAGTGTTCTAATTGAATATTCATTTCATAGAAAAGAAATACCGAATAATATTTGATGCATATATTAAATCACAACGGTCAAACACACGTGTAAATAAATTGAACATACTGTTGTCATATTATTTCGAATGGAAATATTTTTTGTTATTATTCTAAAGCTAGTAATAACAATACAATTTGAACAAGAAATATTCAAATAACAAATGAAGTCAAGTAACACCGTTATATAACATAAAAACATTATATTTTTCAAGGTAAAAGGTGATTATTATTAGATGGTCCAAAAAAATTTAGATCAATATTTCACCTTACATTCACCTAGATTTTTTCAAATAAAAAGTTGAAAAAACTATAAAAAAAGATGGCATTTATTGGTATGTATAGAATAATACTTTAAATTTTATGTTAAAATATATATGAGTGTTATATATATATATCCCATATCGACGATTGTCAACCATTACTAAGGGATATACATATTAACACTTATATATACAAGTCTAAATATATGAGTGTTGCAAGATATATTAGTCAAAGTTTCATAATTATCTTATTCCAAACAAATCGTTTACCCGTCACTATATTTTCATATGGAGACAATGTTGAATATTATAAAACATCTTAGCATGACTCAATGTTGTCATATTATTTTGAAATAAAAAAATTATTGTTATTATTTTAAAACTCATAATAAACAATACAATTTGAAATTGAATAACTTACGATTTATCATTGCCACGTTGACATTTAACTACAGCTATTTTTGGATAACGTTTACATTTTCTTTAATTCATAATTGTTGAATGAAGCTAAAATATTTTTATTTTATATATCAAGTTTAAACTTTTTTGTCCAAATATTTTTTAAATTTCTTATATAGAGAAAGATGTGTGCTATATATATATAGAGAGAGAGGTGTGCTAATGTGTTTTATAAGCATTAAATATTTCATACTTCACGCTTATATCTTATATTTTAAAATTTAAATGGACGATCCAAATTGTTAAATATGATTTTCATATCAAAATCTCCTTGGTGATCAAATTTTATATTTTTTAGAATTTTTTGTTATTTATTTAAAGGGATGAAAAATCGTTGATATTGAATGGTTCAGATGACGTCAAATCAATGAATTTTGTAGCCCTTCAAAAAAATTCAAAAAAAAATTCAAAAAATATAAAATTTGATCACCGAGGAGATTTTGATATGAATATCATATTTAACGGTTTGGATCGTCCATTTAAATTTTAAAATATGAGATATAAGCGTGAAGTACGAAGTATTTTGTGCTTTATAAAGCACATTAGCACACCTATATATATATATTGAATTTGATTTTAACTTTATAATTTTACTTGGAAATAACTTCAAAAAACTTTTCAATTCATTTTGTTTATTATTTGATTTCAGTTTCTTCCGGAATAGGCTTCATGCATAATCTTTTTTTTAATATAAATTATTTGAACAAAGAAAAGATTTTATAGATGTGATTTTGCTATTAATAATTAAAGATTTGTAATTTATTCATCAGCATTATTATATAATTTTTAAACTTTCTCTAGTTTCACAAGGAAAAAAAAGAGTTAAATCTTTCAACTAGCACTGCAAATCAAAAAATAATGCAACGGACTTGGCAAAGTGCTTATTGGACTTCTTAGACATTTTTTAATCGTTAAATTGCATATGGGCGCGGTGTATAATTAATTTCGGGAGTAACATATATTAGGGGTGTCAATGGGTCGGGTCATATTATTTTTTTTTTAACCCGACCCGATTAAATTTGGGTCAAAAAATCTTAACTCATACCCGATCCGACCCATGTAAAATAAATAAATATTTATTAATTATTTTTATATAATTTTAAAATTTTAAATATTAATTAATTTATAATTAATCTTAATTAGTATATAATTAGTATAAATTTAAGCTTTAATTAGTACTAAATCACAAAATTACTTCAAAAATCATAATTAATTGGGTCGGGTCGAGTTGATCCGAACCCGACCCGACCCGATTCAGATCAAAAAAATTAAACCCATACCCGACCCATTTATTTTCGGGTCGGATCGGATCGATAATTGTCACCCCTACATATATACCAAACGATAGTTTTTACTTTTCTCCATCGGTCTGCGAGCTTGCATGAACAAGGGATGCTAAGTATTCACAAATAATGCATGAACGTTAGTTTGACAAATCAAGTAATAGGTTTGGAGGAGTGGTAATTTTAGAATAGTGATAGAATAGTATCTTTTTGAAAGAGTGGTAGAAGAATGGTATTCTTGACTATTCGGAAGAGCGAAAATATCATTTGGCAGTTGTTAATCAGAATAGTTAAAATATGAATAATTATGATACTAACAATGATGATGATAATAAAAATAATAGTACAACAACAACAATAATAATAATAATAATAATAATAATAATAATAACAACAACAATAATTATAATTATAATTCATAATCATAATCATAATAAATAATAATATTCATAGTTACAATCATAATATAGTAATATAATAATAATAAATTATAATTATAATCATAATCATAATAATAATAAATAATCATAATATAATTATAATATAATAATAGAATATAACATAATCAAATAATAATCATAGTCGTAATCATAATAATATAATAATATAACCATAATCATAATATAATAATAAAAACATATAATTTATTTATAATCATAATAATATAATCATAACTATAATCATAATATAATAATATAATACAACATAATACAATAATTATAAGATAATAATAATAATAATAAATAATAATCATCGTCATAATAATACTAATATAATAATATAACCATAATAAAAATATAATAATATAATAATAAATAAATAATGATAATTATAATAATATAATCATAATCATAATATAATATAATAAAAAAAATTATAATCAAAATCATAATAATATAATAATAATAATAATAATAGTAATAAATAATCATAATCATAATAATATAATAATAAAATAATCATATTTATATTCATAATATAATAATATAATACTAAAATAATATTTATTATAATATATAATAATAATAAATAATAATAAAATAAATAATATTATAATACTAATAGTGATGATAATATAATAATCATAATCATAATTTAATTATATAATAATAATAATAATCATAATATTAATATAATAATAAATTATAATCATAATATAATATAATAATATAATAATAAATCATAATCATAATATTTTAATATAATACAAAATAACCAAACAATAATCGCTATTCCGATAAGAACTAATCCGGTATATCACCTATAACTTTTTATGCCGGATTAGCACTCTTCTACTTAGTCTAAAATTCGTTTGGACAAATTAATTCGTCGGAATATCAATTATATTTTTACTTTTTGCTATTTCATAGAATCCCAAACAAACCATATATGTGAGTGTTTCGATGCATGTTTGAAAATGAATTGCATGTGAACATCATAAAGCTGAGAACCTCCTCTCTTTTTAACTTGTGACACCCATTGGCAATTACAAATTAGAAAAATTGCAAATACTAACATGATAATTTAAGCCCCATTATTAAATAAGCAAAATTTATAAATAAAAAAAAATGCTGCATTGCGTGTACCTACAAATTGAGAATTGAGGCCCAGCCCTCCGCACTCTCGGGCGTGTCATTCTTTGTCCAAAACGAACCTAATCGGTGACCGTGTCCTATATAAACTGAGTTCGACTGGGACAAAAAGAAAATCAAATAATTAAAGAACGACTCCAAATCAAGTCTTAATTAACAACTTTTTGTGATATAAACACTTAGTCTCGAAAATTTAGTAATTTACACAGCTGCATAATTAGTTTTTACAGGTCAAGTTACAAAATAAGCACCCAACACAAGAAGTTGCAACCCCTTCCTTCAAAAGCAAAAAGAGGTTGTAAGGAGAGTCCTACACTTGAATCATAAAATTTTCTACAACTAATAAAAACAATATACTTTTTGCACACAGAATTCCTTTCATCAAACGGTTATAAACATGCTGATTTGGATTACAAAAAACAAAGTGAACCCCACCAACCACTGCTCTAAATTTCTCGTTTTTTTTTAAGTAGCCAAATCTTTGTGCTTTAAGATGCCATCTGAGAAAAGAACTCTCGAGTACAAACAAGTAAACTAAAACTCTTAAGGGAAATAATAAGCTACTACAAATTACAGGTAATTACACGACTATCACAGAAAAAGCTTATTCCTCTCCTAAATCATATCTTCACAACTACTCTGCGGTCACTATTTGGGAGAAAGGAAATGAACCCGCGCAAGTGCATATTCCTTGCCGGCCACCCAGACACCAGTCGAAGACCACTGGACATCATCCCATTCAACATGTTCTACCAAAATCTACATTCATAGGTGCACAGAATTGGAGAAAGATAAAATAATTAGAATACAATATATGCTCCATAGAATATCAATGGTTCAAACTAAAAAGATGTTTTAAAGAACACTTCAATAATAACCTTCAACCACAACCACCAAGCTACACAATAATAGAAAGGGCATTACTTCCAGTCAAAAACTGCACTAAAGTACCAATGAAGTCTGGAAGTACACTATGGTACAGAAGATAATCTGATTCTAGTTTTCGCCCAGTATTCCAAAATACATATCAGTTCAATTCCATATTAGTTGATTATTTCATTTTCTTTACATTTGTACAAAGAAGAACATGATATTTAGTATAAAATATTGTTAATATAAACGGAATACCTCCAAGTGCTCAGGCGGCAGAGGAACTCCAACGGAATGCATAGCATTCTCAGGCAAGGGCTTCTTGCACCGGGCCCACCGGAAGGAATCAACAAGCTCTTCCTTGTGCTCTGAGGACCCGGTCCCGTTTTGAGTGTGGTGCTGGTTATGAGAGCTGCTGCTATGGTTGTTTTGGAAGTCCGATGAAGTGGGCACACGATATAACCCATTACCCACAGAGACTCTCTCTCCACTATATGACAGCTCATACCTTGAAGTCAAAGAAACAACAAAATTGAGTTGCCCAGCTTTTTCAGTTTATTATTTCCCATGAAAGAAAATAAAGGCTACAAAAGAGATATTGGACAAAATATACAAATGAAGGTTTGTTCTGAGTTGATTGGAATGCATCAAAGGATGAACTAATTACTCAATCTCTAACATGATAAAAAAAATGACAGGGTCCAGGTAAAATGTTCATTGCACAATGGAGTGCTAATTGAGACAATATCAGACCAAAATGAGAACTAGTAGCAGAAACATCTTTAAAAATCTAAAAGGCCCAGTTACAAATTCATTTGGACAACTAGAAATTTTCAATGTGCACCCCATACAGGCATAAAGAAAATTTGTTTAGTCCCAATATAAAGATACTCAAATATAGATGGATACAGGTACAACTCTTCATACTCAATAGTATCATATAGAAAAGAGTAGATCTGAATACATACCTGTTGTAATGTGTTTCCACATATATAACTTCTCCCCTTTTGAGCTTGGTTGATGTGAACATAGACCTCTTTAATCCTCTATCAGCAACAGCACTAATACTGTACTTCAACCTAAACAAAACAAAAATAACAATGGAAAATTCTGATTGAAAATAATAAATTACTGATACTTTTGGCTCCTATAATCAGCGCCATTTGTTATTTCACTTCTTAATTGAGATGACGTATACGATCAATTTGCACAATTTACAATTATTAAACCGTGCAGATGAAGATTAATCATTTTCCAGTACAAGTTTCGAAAAAGTTTACCAGGGTTCATTACAAAGGCTGTACTGAATTGTCACCTCACGAACAAATCTGTTGTGGCGTGATGCATTCTGAAAAGAAAAATAATGCACCTTCACAAGTTAGCTTCTACATCTAAAATACCCCTTCTTTCTGTTTTAAGATGCTCAAATCTGGCCCATCTTATCTGAGAGCTAAAGTAATGCTATAGTACCGAAACTTAGAAGACATGATCTGATTATAGAGAATGAAAACAAGAAAAATCAAATCAAAAGAGAGTACCGAAGCTGCAGCTCTTGTGGTCATTGTACGTTCAACTAAGACGGGAGCAATTGTTGGCTCCAGGCCTGATGTATGCTGCAGTCTTGGTTGCAATTCAATTGTACCACCTCTCTGCTTCCACAGTAGGAGTAGATAAGTTATAGTTACTGGCTATGTTAAAAGGCTACATTATTTAGGATACTCTATACTTTACTGGCTACGTTAAGTGGCTACATTAGGACACTGCACTCTCATCAGGTGCAGATTTGACATGCCAGCTTGCATATCTAAATATATTCTAAAATTCCCACAGTTAGTTACACCAAGGTTCACTTTACCAGTATCAAAGCATCCGCATCAAGAGCAAATCTAAGTCTGGCTACATTAAGAGTTTGGCTCTGCAATTTTCTCAAATTGTAGTCATGGACAATTTCTCTGGAAGTCCTAGATACAACAATCACCTATTTGGAAATCATAACTTCCCCTTCTGTGTTTCTAAGTAAAATAGAAGTGCATTTAAGTTGTTGATAAGTTGTTGCTGAATCTTCGGTAACAACAGTAACGATTAAACTTAATATCATTATAAAATGCATAGAATATATATGATGAGCTAACTTTATAATTGTGTAGTTCATGTCATTACGTAAGGGGAGAGATCACTTGACAATGGCTACTTTGGCACTCTTGACAATGGGATTTCAATAAATTTGAATTTATTTCTATAAATGTTTTTGACTGGTTTTTTTCATAAAGATCAGTTGTTTTATTGCAGAGCTCACCACATCCATCGCAACCCTCCTTGCTTTATCCTGGCTTTGGACATGGTATGTGAAAACTAGTCTATCATTGATATTTTATATTTGAGATCTCTAATCTTTATGTTTACAAATTGGGTTTCATTTCTGGCCTACCCTAATTTATTTGAGATTAAAGGCTTTGTTGTTGTTTGTTTGTTTGTTTCTATAAATGTTTTTTTCTATTTAAAGATTTGTTGTTATTTTATTTGAAATCCCGTTGTCAAGATCATCCAAATAGCCATTGTCGATTGATCCTTTCCTATTATGTAAACCAAAACATCCAGGTAGGACACTATTCCAAAAAGATAATTCAAGCATAATTTTTTAACTATACAGTAAACCAAAAAAATAAAAATAACATGTCTACATACCCATACCTTACAATTTAAGAAAATTACTTTATTTGCTTGTATTCTTATCAATGCAACATTAGGTTACAAGGAGGAAAGAAGGAAAAATATCCATGCAGAGGTATGATATTGAAATTCATCTTAATAATAATCATCCCTCATTTAATCATGACCCCTCTAATGTGTCCTTCATCCACAATATGTTATATATATAGTTAGAGCTATAAAGAGAGAGAGTCCAACTATGGTGTTTTGTAAAGCACAGAGGCGTTATGTGTTTTGCGCTCTATTTTTAATTTCAAGTCAAAAATAATCGATCCGAACCGTTCAATCTAATTTTGTATCAAAATCTATTAATAAACCAAATTTTATATTTTTTAGATTATTTTTGCTATTTTTTTCTGATGAGGAGAAAATGACTTGATCTGAGAATTTTGCTTCATCCAAAAATGACAGTTTTCCCCCTATCAAAAAAATAGCAAATGATTTCCAAAAAATATAAATTTTGGTTTACTAATAGATTTTGATATGAAGATTAGATTGAGCGGTTTGAATCGATTTCTGACTTAAAATTAATAATAGAGCACAAAGCACACAACGCTCTTATACATTGCAAAGCACCATAGCCTAATTCTATATATATAGAGAGAGAGAGAGAGGTGTGCTAATGTGTTTTATAAAGCACAAAATACTTCGTACTTCATGCTTATATCTCATGTTTCAAAATTCAAATGGACGATCAAACCGTTAAATATGATCTTCATATCAAAATCTCCTTTGTGATCAAATTTTATATTTTTTAGAATTTTTTTGCTATTTATTTAAAGGGATAGAAAATCGTTGATATTGAATGGTTCAGAAGACGTCAGATCAATGAATTTTGTAACCCTTCAAAAAAATTTCAAAAAATATAAAATTTGATCACCAAAGAGATTTTGATATGAATATCATATTTAATGGTTTGGATCGTTCATTTGAATTTTGAAACAAGAGACATAAGCGTGAAGTACGAAGTATTTTGTGCTTTATAAAGCACATTAGAGAGAGAGATATGCTACAATTAGTCGCGATGTACAAAATATTTTTGTACTTCACGTCGTATCTCCCATTTTCGAATTCAAAACACTGATCCGACCGTTCAAAGTGTTCTCCATATTGAAATATGTTTGGAGACCAAAGTTTATATTTTTTAGAAATTTTTTTCTATTTTTTTAAGGGGATGAAAATGCATTGAGTTTATGATTTTTAATAAGAACAATTGTCTAATCCTCAAAAAAATAGAAAAAAATTCTAAAAAATATGAAATTTGATCTTCAAATATATTTTAATATAAAGAACACTTTAAACGGTCGGATCGGTGTTTTGAATTCGAAAATGGGAGATATGACGCGAAGTACAAAAACGTTTTGTACTTCGCGACTAACCGTAGCATAACTCTCTCTCTCTCTCTCTCTCTCTCTCTCTCTCTATATATATATATATATATATGTATGTATATGAGTTAGGCTACGGTGCTACGCGTAGTTAATGATCAAATTTACTACGGACTCAAAAATATAGATAAACCATCTCCAAATTTTGATTTATGAATCTCAATAAATTATTTATATCAAAATATGATGGGATATAAAAAATTCTATTTTTTGAATTTTCTAAGTTTTAGTTTTGAATTTTTTTAAGATGATTCAATAATAATAATAATAAAATAATACATATTTTCTAAGTCATTTTTAAAAATCTAAAAGTAATACTTAGAAAATTCAAAAAATAAAAAATTTTATATTCCATCATATTTTGATATAAGGAATTTATTGAGACCCATAAATCAAGATTTGGAGATGATTTAACTATATTTTTTAGTCCGTAGCAAATTTGATCATTAACTACGCGTAGCACCATAGCCTATCTCTCTCTCTCTCTCTCTCTATATATATATATATATATATATATATTTGTATAACATAATACCTTGACAATCCAGGCACGCTCAACACGATAGCTGCAGCTTATACCAGCACCCCAAGCACGTGAACGTACATTGTTTCTTAATGTAGACTTATAATCTGCAAATAAGAAGATAAAACAGGTGGGTGTGACAGAAACATCATTGCAGAATTTCAGGGTCAGATGAGTTTAAGTAAGACAGTAATGAGGCCAAATTGGCCGAACATGCTTAAGAGAAGCTTAGCCACATCAATAATGGTAATTCAGGTAAATGCAAAATTGGGAACTGGGAATAAAAATAAATTGCCATATCAGTGCCATTATGGACCAGTACTGCAAGTTCTACATAATATAGGTTGTCCAAAGCACCACCAAACTCAAATTTAGATGAAACAAAACTTTAGACGAAAAAAATGTACAGCTAATACTGGCTACATGAGGGCCTGATTAGGAAAGGCATACAAAAATGATTATAAAAGAAGTGATGAAAAAAAAAAGATGTATACACTGAAGAGGTGGGAGAACACGAATAATAGCTCGAAGCTCTTGGATCGCAGGAGGAGGAGAGGAGGGTGGGGAGCAGTACCCAATATGCATCAGCACTGAATCCAGAAACAACACAAGTCTTGTATCTTAAAAATTTAATGAAACAATATATTACCCAACAAAACCTATAATGATTTGTCCACGCACACCTTTCTCTAGCATTTGAGGTACAAGCAAGTTATTCATCTTTGTCTGCCCCTCTATGTTAAACAGGTTGGAAGGACGGTAGTTTGGAATCCTCATTTGGGAACTTGAATAGAGGGACATAAAAGGTTTTGCGCTTTTTGTATGCATATTCTACATTTCTTTTGTTTTCATTTTAGAGAGGTATCAGATGAGGTTTCATTTTGACAGTGTACAGTGATATTTATTGCATTCAATGTGATGCACAAGAAACCACACATGCTTAACATATATAAAGAACTAAGTGATATACCAGCAACAAGGTCCGAATCATTTGTGTATATGTCAGTTCCCCATAGCTGAGCTCCCTTGACCTAAAATTAGGACATATCATTTCAGACCACAGGCCAACAGAACCTGGGAAGGAAAAGGATAGTGGATACCATGTCCCGTCATGTGCAGGTATATGATACAAATTCAATCTGAATTCAGCACATTTACCAATTAGTGAAGTTTAGCCCCAATTTCAATTGGTTCTCTCTAAAGATGTCCCAATATCGTTGCATAATACTTAAATTACTGCAATTTGGGTAGATAGCTCCCAAAATTTGCCAACAAGGGAATTCTAAAACAAAATGAGGTAGTCTCTGGGGGCAAAGGTGGAAATTAATATAAACCTGGCGATTAGTGGAGGTGACATATTATGTGCTGGTATGTGATAAAAATTCAATCTGAATTCAGCACATTTACCAGTTAGTGGAGTTTAGTCTCAATACTTAAATTAAGGCAATCTGGGTAGATAGCTCCCAAAATTTGCCAATAAGGGAATTCTTTGGGCAGTGCTAAAACAAATTGAGGTAGTCTCTGGGGGCAAAGATGGAAATTAACATAAACCTGGCGATTAGTGGAAGTGATGTGTTCCGAGGGTATACGTATCTCCAGTGCAGGACCACTGTACAAGCCTTCACCATTATTGGCCTCTTGAGAAGATGCCTCATATACCTTCCAAGATTTCAGGAGTTCTTGCATGCATTCCCCAGGCTTGTATGCTACAGCAGACTCTGATTTAGCTGAAAAAAGTACAAATATATAGAGCCAGACAATTGAAACAAGGGCAATAATTCATACCGCTGAGAACTCCATCACCTAACCAGCAGCTTACCAAATGAGTATAGAAACAGAGAAGTACAGTTTATACAGATAGGCAGAACAAAGAAGGTACTATAAGAAATTGTTACATTTAGGAAATAGAATGTGCAAAATATAGCATGTCCACAAAAGGTCAAATGTACAAGATAGTAGTATATTACAGAAGTGAGACAACACTTTAGAAGAAAGCAACTGGAGAAGTAACACGATGCGGGTAAGAGAGCATTATTCAAAATACAAACTGCATATGGAGAATGGCATATTGACAATATGACATAATCCATACAATATGGTATTAGACGCAATTTTAAACTGATAATAGTTTGCTATGCAATGCACAGAAAAACATCTTGAGTCTGTGACCAAAGGGTTTATATCAAGATGAAACGTTAACTAAGGGTATGAAGCATATAAAATGTTATGTTGGAAGATAGTGAATCGGTTAATTTAGATTTCACTTGGTATGAGGAAAAGAAGAGACTGAATGGGGAACTGGAAGTGACTCTGACTAAGGAGCTTGGTAATTACTTCAAATCAAGATCGACTCACCTTGCACCCTGAAACAAGCAACAAACAAACACAGGTTAATAAGCAACAACGACAACAAAAGCTTTTAGTACCAAACAAGCAAGTACAGACTCTGAAATCTGGTAAACAGCTAGGATTCACAAGGATTATTGCGAACATATGAAGACATCTTTGTATAAGGTCTCAATTATTTTATTCTGTCAAGTAACAAATCAGGCATGCATCCAGAACAAAGTCAAGTCAGTTTGCTTAACCAGGTAAAACCATACCTAAACAATCATTTAACCAATTCCAAATAACAATATGACATGCATCCTGGTGCGCCTAATAAAATCATTCCAAACATCTCTAAACCTAGAAAAAAAAAATTGGAATAAAAGGATGGAAGATAAACCCTAATAAAATCATTCCAAACATTTTGGTGCACCTCAATCAGCGGAGAACCGACGGAAAATCCCAATTGAACCCAGTACAAGTCCCACATGTAGCCACAAAACCAAGTTTGGAGGCCTTATCATTTAGCAGTATTTTCCATGCTAGAAAATCAGGAAGGAAGTGAAAGTAAAAGTAAAGGTCCACAGACTATTTTACCAACTCGTTTTGCAATTGGCCCTCTCCTATATACCTGAGTGGTCAGTCCAGGAAATACTACTTTCAAAGGACAAGGATTTAGAAAAATAACTAACAGAAACAGCAGCGTACAGGAAAAAGAAGAAGAACAACAACAAGAGAGGATTTACTTTTTGACAGGTTTCTTACATAACCAGCTAAATATCTAATTATGACTTTAGCAGCCCAACTGTTACAACATATGACTAAACAAATTACAAGTTGTTCCCATTCACTCTATAAAAAAGTAAACACGCCATATACAACTATAAACATTAAAACTAAATAAACTTACCCATCATCCAAAATTAACAAAAATATAAAAATTACCCCTAACTTGAACTGTAAAAGAGAAAAGGAGATACCCATCATCGCGGAGCCTAGTAGATCTGAAGCGCGGCTCATGATGTGCAGCAGCATTTGGGCTTGCTCTGGATCGTACTTGTCGTCTTCTCTGGTGCACCCCAACACCAGAAAATGCACCTTCCTTCTCTTTTTCCAGTTCCATTGCTGATATCTGTCCTTGAGCTGGAGAACCCTCATCCTCCACTCTGCTCCTCTGCCTTTCTACAGGGTCAGAATCTCTCTCTTTCTTTCCTTCCTGGGGCACACCCTGCTGCTCAGAGGCCAGTGAGGGGCCTGCCTCCTTCTCACTAAGTTCTTTTTTGACTGGTTTGGGACCAGTATTTGCATTATCTTCCGTAACTGGTCCAGACTTAGCAAGTTCATCACTACTCAGGTTGGTTGTGAATCCCCACGAAGACATACCAGAAACCCTAGCATAAGCCTTTGTCTCGGACTCCTCTAATTTTGCACCATCAGGCCTCCCAACTGTACCAGATTCTGTCTTAACTGGTGGAGTTGGGTCCACCACTTCAGAGGAACCCTTCATGTGGTCAGACAATGGGGAGAAAGTGGAGCCAGCCTTTTGGATAAAGGAGGAAGGTGGGACCAACCGCTTCTCATCACGGCTTTCAATTCGAGGAGCTTTACCAAAGCGAGAAGCATCTTGCGCATGCTCGATTTGGACAATGTACTCAGTGCTTCTTTCAGGCTGGATAGGCCTGGAGTTGGGGCCCGAGTATATGTTAGAGGTGGTGTCTTCATGAGGTCTCTTCTGTCCGGTGCTTGCCTCTTCATGGGACCTCTTCGGCACACCACTCATAATAGATCTAGACTACGGCTCGGGGCTGCTCGGTGCGGTCTAGTGTGGCGAGAGCAGAGGTGTTCTCACTCCGACTCAGCAAAGGGGAAACGGAGGCTTGCGCTTGGTTGAAGGAGATGGGACGGAGCTGTGCTAGAGGCGAAAATGGAGTGAGAGTTGAAGCTGATCGGTATCGGTTAATGGTAGAAGTTGCAAAATCAAGATCTAGGTTGACAAAAAGGCAGGAACAGTTGATTTTGATAATGATAAAATAAGTCAAACTAATAAAATTGGAACTGCACCATTAACAATAAATTGTTAATCTGACTTAATACTTAGTTTTCTCCCAACTAAGAATTGCAACAGGTAAATCCCAAAATTCATTAAAATCATTTTCCTTTCAAGCTGGCTTTGAGAAGCGTGTTTCAGGTATCAATTGAGACTCATAACTGTTATGAATTGAACTCAAATCCGAGGAATAAATATTATACTAGACTTGAGTTTCCTTAAAGGGGGTCATTGATTGAGATTGATGAAGAAATATCGTGCTTAACTCTAAAATTAGGAAATTTTGAACAGAGTTGAGAGGATATTTCACATGAAAAGAAAGACCCAAAGTTGCTATGTATTAACTGTAAAAAAAAGTGTTACAAAAATACAAAAATCATATCGACGATTTCAGCTGACAATGTTAAGAAGATACAGAAATAAATTGTTCTGCACCATCTCAAGCCAATTTTAAGAAAACAAAACTAATCAATCAGAACCGAACAACAGATTTGCACATCCCCCCACCCCCCACCCCCCTATCCCCAGGTCAAGTCGTATTAAACAACATTTTGATCCAAACAAGAAAATTCTCACATAAAATTCACATACATTGTACTGTAGAGGGCGGTATAGAGATTCATGCTATGAAGATTGTATGATGGAATATTTAGAGGGGCAGTACTCCACCGAATGAAGTACTTGAGAGGATGTGAATTCGATGTAACATTGGATGTAGCGATGACCAAAGTAGCAAGAGCAACGTACTGCCTCATAGTCATAGATGACTCTATGGTATGGAGTAATCAGTAAAGCCCTTCCTTGATCTTGATTGCTTGGTTTTGTTTCTCCGGTGTGTCATTCTTTGTCCAGAACAAACCTAATCGGTGACTGTGTCCTATATAAACTGAGTTTGACCGTATTACGGTATAAGAACGTGTCATGTTATTATTGTGTTGATAGACTGCTGATGATTAATTAAAATAAAGTTGAATTGTTGTACACATAGTCGGCTCCACATACTTAATTATTACACTCGATAGACTGCTGATGATTAATTGCTCCAACAGATAAATAATTGTTTGGTTCGCGCTTCGTAAGTCGTAACAGTGATTAATTGTCACAAATGCAATCGTTTGTGTCACTAACCGAATAATTTAATATTAATATATAATTAATCTATCGATACTATTTATAATATAAATAGTATATGTATTGGACATGTCATTAATGCTATTAGATAATGTAATGACCGAAAAACTTTTATTCAATTTATGATTGAAATTAATTGATTTTATAAAATTAATGGTATAGAAATCAGTCAAATTCATTTTCTCTCTTAATTTCATTTGCTATTTTTTTTACTAATTCATTTATAGGAGGACTAAAAAAAGGTATATATCAAATAAATTAAATATCAATTTTTATTGAGTTTTATTATATAAAAAAAAGTATGCATTTTAACAACCTTACTTACAAAAAAATATTATATTTTATGTATTATTTTTTATTTAATAATAAATTAATTTTATTTAAAAATATAAGAACCTTTATAATTAATTTATATATAAGTTATATAAATAAAATATATTATTTTATAGTATAATTAATATTAAATATTATTATTTTATAATTAAATATCAATTATTATTAAATTCTATTATAAAAAAAAAGAAATTGTACGAGCTTATTTAAAAAAATATTATATCTTTATATATCATTTTTATTAATTAATAAATTAAATTTATTTAAAAAAATTTAAAAATATATGATTAATTAAAATATTAATTATAATAAAATTAATATTATATAAAAATATTTATAAAATTAAAATTAATATTATATATAAATATTTATAAAATTAAAATGATGCGCACAAATTCTTCGCTAGTCTTAACAAAAACTGAAAATTCTTAAATTCCAGCCCAAGAAAGCCTCTTCAGCCCAAGCCTTCTTTTGTCTCGATTGATTCGATTCACTCGCCACCTCTCCACACCACGCAAAACAAAACCCTCAACTCTGTTGTTAATTGTTAATCTCGCCAGTCGCCGCCTCCTTTCTTCTCTCCTCTGCAGAGTTTTACTTCGCTTTGCTTTGCTGAAGTTGCAACATGGCGGATGCATCCGAGGAGAAGCCTCAGTCAACCCCACCCGTTGATTCCTCCGACTCTGCATCCGCAGCTGTCGGATCGCTCTCTCTCGCCGCCTCATCATCTGCGGCTTCTTCCTCCACAACCGAGTCAGAAATTCTCTCTTCTCCTCACATGCTTCCTCCCAGTTTAATTACTTCTTTCTAACGATTTCTCTAGTCACGACTTGTCTGAAAATAAAATTATCTTATTCTTGCTTAACAACCGAAGTGAATTGAATTGAATTGAATTTCTGCATGTGAATTATGATATATCAGAATGACGCCGGAGGAGAAGTTTCAACTGGTGAGAAGCATTGGAGAAGAATGCATCCAGGAGGACGAGTTGAGGAATTTACTTGCAAAGAAACCGAATCCAATCTGCTACGATGGATTTGAACCTTCCGGAAGAATGCATATTGCCCAGGTTTCACTCTAGAGTCTTCTTCTTTTGTGCTTTGGTTTGACATAATATTTTGTTTGTTTTGTTGGCGCCAAGTCTAGTTTTCTGTAGTAGTAAATAAGTCATACTGGTTCCTGCAGTAATTGAACTTGTTTAATAATAAATGTGTACATATAATTAACTATTAGCCTGTGTAAAATATTGGAAGCATCAATGTTTGCACAAAGTTCGATAATTCCAAACAACAAAACATCAAACATGAAAAAAAAACCTAATGAGTGTATTACAACTGCTATGTTCTCGGACTAACAAATAACATTTTTTTCAGGGTGTGATGAAAGCAATCAGTGTGAACAAGCTAACCAAAGCAGGATGCACCGTTAAAATATGGATCGCGGACTGGTTTGCACAATTGAATAACAAAATGGGGGGTGACCTTAAGAAGATCCGAACAATTGGCCGCTACCTGATTGAAATTTGGAAAGCTGTCGGCATGAACCTAGAGAAAGTCGAGTTTCTCTGGTCTTCTGATGAGATTAATAGCAGGGCTAGTGAGTATTGGCCACTTGTCATGGATATTGCAAGAAGAAACAACCTTCCCCGCATTATTAGGTACTTCTTATTACTTAAGTAATTGAGTTGTTCTGAGATTATATGATTGAGTTATTTTTTTTCTTATGGCCTGGTGACTGCCCACTAAAACTTCTTGTTTCAGTAATTGAATTTAGTAAATTAGTATTTATATTTCATTCCTCCGGTATCATTGTGATGAACAGTGATGTATTTTTTCTTCCCTCTTCTTTATGAATTATACAAGAAAGATATAGTTTTCTTTGTCTATTGGGGTTGCTATTTTTATTGTTATTATCTCTGTTGTGCCTTTTTTTATATAATTTGCCTAATAAGATAATGGAATATGTCATCCAGATGTAGTCAGATAATGGGACGGAATGAGCAAGATGAGCTCACAGCAGCACAGATATTCTACCCGTGCATGCAATGTGCTGACATATTTTTCCTCAAGGTGCATATTTTTGTTTTTTCAGTTATTCATTCAACTTCTTTGATGAGAATATACATGCTTGTACTATCAGTTGTTCAAAGTGGGATCTTATCTTTCCCTTTTTCTTCTTTTGTTTATAATGCATTGTAGGCTGATATATGCCAGCTAGGAATGGACCAAAGAAAGGTCAATGTGTTGGCTAGAGAATACTGTGATGATATCAAGAGAAAAAACAAGCCCATTATTCTCTCACATCGTATTCTTCGGAACACCTTTCACCAATAGTTCATTATAGATGTGTTCTTTCACCAATGGTTTATCAATTACAAATATAATATCTTCTTATTTCCAATTTTCAGATATGCTACCTGGTTTGAGAGAAGGCCAGGAAAAGATGTCAAAGAGTGATCCTAGTTCTGCCATCTACATGGAGGATGGAGAGGTATTACATCATATATTTGCAAATGTTCAAAATTTTCACAAAATTTACCCAATAGTTGTGTTTTTTCCTCAATCTAGTCATTTTTGTAATATCCTTTTGTTGTGTATAGGATGATGTGAAATCAAAGATAAAGAAAGCCTACTGCCCTCCTCAAATAGTAGAAGGGAACCCATGCCTGGAATACGTAAAATATATAGTACTTCCATGGTTTGGTAAATTTGAGATCAAGAGACCAGAAAATTTTGGTGGCGACAAGTAAGTAGCATTTTCTCCAGCTTCCTACTTGGATTTTAGTTCCCCTCAGTGCACATATTTTTTATTTTATATGTATTTGTTCATTTACTTTTTTCACACAGAGTTTACACCACAATGGAAGAACTGATTGCTGATTACGAGTGTGGTAACTTACATCCTGGCGATCTTAAGTCCGCCCTTACTGATGCCATCAACAAGATTTTACAAGTAATTATCTCTGTTTTGGGACTACCAAGTTTGTTCGAGTGTGCTTGTTTTGAATCCCTGTATTTGCTAAGAGACTTGAATGAGATTTTTTTTTTGCTTTTACAGCCAGTGCGTGACCACTTCAAGAATGACAGTGCTGCAAGAGATTTACTCAGGACTGTCAAGGTACAAAAATTCTGTTAGAAACATAAGCTTTGTTATGATTCATTTATTTTTATTAAAGTACCGACAATGTTTTTTTTTCAGGCATACAGAGTAACTAGGTAATTTGGAGTGGCTTCTGTGCAATTGATTTTCCATGACCAAACTATAACCTGGTCTGACTATTTCAAGTTGAATTAAGAGATGCCTAGTTTGGGCATTTCAAAGTCTTTTGTTGTTGTTGTTGTTGTGTTTTAGATGTTTTGTAATGGGTGGTACAAGTTAAATGGATATTGTTGTGCTCTATTATATGCTGAAAGAAAGGGTGTAATGCCAGGGATGTTTTGCTTGTTGCGTCAGATGCCAGCTGTTGATTTGAGCTTAAAACAAATTCAAATTCTCCGCTCTGTTTCGTTAATTCTTCTCCATAGGTGCTAGACTGTTAGTCAATTATAATTGATTTCCTATTTACTATATAAAATAAACATTTACTATGACTTCTCTTTTCAGCTTTTGATGTAATTCAGCATGGCTTTCGAAATCAGCCATTTTTAGCTTGTTGACTACTAGTTACTACTGATTGGACTGTTGATGTAGGAGTGAATTATAGTGCGTTAACGCAGATATGGAATAAGAGAAAAAAAAATCCCTTAATTCTTTTATATTTGCAAGGGTGGAGATTGTTCGTTAAAAAAGTATTTATATTTATCATTAGATGTAATTAGGTGTGCGTATGAGAGAATTATCACTGACGGAACAATACGTTGCATTTGATATAGAACAAAAAATATAAAAGAAAATAATGGTCAAATGAAGTGTAACAATATTGATTACCCGCGTAAATATTTCTTATAACATGTTGCAGATTCAACACATGACAATTATTGTGTATAGTTTCTCTCTTTAATCGTAAATATTTCTTATAACATGTGCACAGTGCACTGAAAGCTTTGCTCATAAACGAGTAATTCATTGGTCAACCCAAAAGCCCATTCCTTGGTAAGTGGTAACAAATCCAAACCACCAAAGCAATCAGTCCCTACGCCACTCTTCATCAATAAATGAAATCAATCACCAACCCCCCCCCCCCCCCCTCCAAAATTCAATGATGTTAATTTTTCATTGTATTTTAAGAAGCGAACATTGAGGCTCTGCTCACAAGACCAACAGCCACAACTTAGAAGGGATCCCAAAAATACAGGCAATGTGAATATAATTTACTAATATCTCCGCTCTTAATAATATAAATAATATATCTAGATGCTTATTTTATGCCAACAACAAATGCTTGTAAAACTTCATAAAATTTTTTGATGCTATTTAGAAATTGATACAGATATAATTCGTTAATTACCTTTATCTGCCCTTGTTTGTATTCGTGCATAGTTCCTATGGCATGAAAAAAACAATGCTCATCGCCGACATGGAGAGAGTTCCACAGTGATATATTTTACTCATTTATCCAATTCATAACGTATTAAAAATAATTTCAAATAAATATCATTATGAAAATACCTCAGCCAGCTACTCATCGACACCCTTAAATGTGTTCGCACCTACTGACATGTAATTAATTTCCAGGTTTAACCAGAATAATCAAAGAGAGTATTAAACTCTAGCACCAATAAAAAGATCATTTTAAGATTTGCTCTCCTCTTACCACCTTTTCAGAGGAAATCAAGAGGAAAAGGTGACTAAAAATAAACAGCCGGGAATTAATGTTTGCACGGTACAGGCTTCCAGCAAAATAAGAGTACAGGCAAAAAACTATTGAAAGTTGGTGCAGCGCACTTGTCTACCTGTATCAAATAACACTACCTATATAACATTAGCCAAGTATACAACATTAGCCATGTCGCTTTCACACGCCTCCTCTGTTCGGTACACAAAACAAACCCAAGTTAATGGAAAAGGCGTCACATGAAGGACCACAAAATACAACAACACGGTTGGCGGCGGTGCTGGTGGTTAGCAGTTAAGATCTCATGTTAGCTATTATACCTTCTACTTCCGCACCAATCATCATTACTAAGGTCATTTCCATAATTTAACATACTTATCATGGCTAGCTGATGCAATCAGACCTGTCACGTTTGACACTGCCAATGCGGAAATCAATCCGTCATGTGCATTGAGTCTCATCGTCTTCCCCTCTCTCAAGTCCCAAAGTTCAAAAGACTGCACCAGAAGAATTAAAACCAATGTAAATAACTGTTTTATCCCTACTAAATAGTACCAATCATATAATAGAGTACACTGCTACCATCACAATCCTGTCTTAACACTTCTCCAGTTGTGGTTGACAGTTCCAAAAAACTAGTGCTCAAATCCACATCATATATAAAAGGGTACCTCAAAACAGCCTATGACCAGAAGTGAAGGATAGGTAGGATGGAAAACACAAGAATGGAACTTATTGCCAACACAAGTGAGCTCATGAACACACTCCCCCTCGCCTGCAGCACCAAACGACCATACACGAACTGAGTCTTCGCTCACTGATGCCAGATACTCTCCAGATGGGTCCCAGCACACAGAGTCAACATCCTTTGTGTGACCCTACAACAACACGAAAGATACAGTCAGTTCCATCATCTCATGGAAATCAAAAGGTTTAATACAGAAATGTACTGGTGGCCGCCTGCCCATAGTATTTCATGCTGTCAATTTGAATTTTGATTTTCATATGCATGTCTTTGTGTTTAACCATCCTTAAGTATTTGCACGAAGACATTCCACTCAATCACACAGTATGAGCGAGTACAAATAAAGGTTTAGCTCAAACCAAAAGAATACAATATGAAAAATGGCACAAAGATCCAAGAAAATAACCTGAAGTGAACTGTAAATGGCTTGTGTCTCCACATCTAGTATAGATATGAGATTCTCCGCAGCAGCTGCAAGATACTTACCTTGACAAGGCTGGAATCTCATTTGTGTCATGCCCCCCTGAGAGAGCAAATAAGAAAAAAATATATATTAATATTAAAAATGTTCCTCATTTGACTTTGCAGAATATTTCAGGCATCCATGCAAAATGAGCAACTCCTTTTTTATTAAGATTAGAAGTAAAACAGCAATGCCCAATCCTCATCATTTTTCAAAAGTTTCACAAACAGACTTCTCGGATTTCATTCATCCATGAAAAGGCTGATTGTTTCAGGCATTTCTATTCTGAAACCCTATGGAATCTCTCTTATTTCATAAGGTCAACTGTAGGCTCTGTACAGGGTTTATTTATCATAACTCATAAGATACCACTGGTATGCATTGGGTATTAGATGAGAGCTGAAAATTACATTGTTTAATTTAACAATACAGTTCTAACCATTTAAAGTCATAGTTTTCTTGATATTTTTTTTAAGTAACAAAAAAGATATATAATAGATTAACACATGAGAGGGCACCTTGAAAACCCTGATGCAGCTACCATTGTTAATGCTCCAATAACGAACTTCACCATCACCGTCACATGAACAAATGAGGTCGTCCTTGTTCGGATGGAAATCCAGAGACATCACTGATGCTGAGTGCCCAGTAAATGTGCGCAGGGAGTACCCTTGCTGCATCAAGTACAATACCACTAAGGATATACACATATGGAACTTGAAGGATTAAAGTAAAATGTCCTTTCTGGTAATGGGGAAAAACTAAAATCTTGACAAGATACAAAGTGCGAGCACCAGTCAAATGTGGTGATTCTATCCTGTTGGCTAAATTTTTGTTCTCCCAATTATGGTTCAGCATTTGAGAGTCGAGATAGTGCTATGCTCAATTTATTATCTTCAGAAGTATAATATGTGTGAGATGGAGGAAAAGCAAGAGCTTATGAGCA
Source organism: Schoenoplectus tabernaemontani (assembly GCA_037127355.1). Classification (NCBI taxonomy): domain Eukaryota; kingdom Viridiplantae; phylum Streptophyta; class Magnoliopsida; order Poales; family Cyperaceae; genus Schoenoplectus; species Schoenoplectus tabernaemontani. The sequence continues at coordinate 22,365,267 of CM073742.1, read as the reverse complement.
AAGAAAAAGAGGGAACATCATACTACATTGTCGGCATCCCAGACTCTGACTGTGCGATCAAAAGATGACGTGGCAAGGCGAGGCATGCTAGGACTGAATCTCACATCTGTAATCAGTAAAGAATGCTCCTCGAGGGTCGACTTAGGCTTCAAGCTATCCACATACCATAGCACGGCCTGCATCATGAATGTTTTTATTTTCCATGTCATTACTGATGATGCTTTGATGCATACAAAAACACAGCAATCTTTAATGCATCATCATACAAATAAAAGATCCAAGGATGCTCCATGCAAAAAGAGATGCATCTTGTAATCCATCAGAAAAGAAAAATACAACTTGCAACTTTGTAACCTTTTTCAGACTTTCACCAGTTAAGTGACTTTTAATGCACAAAAATGAGGGCATAAGCAGGCAGTCTCATTTCTTCAATGAAAATGGAAAAGATATGAAAAAGCACCACCAAACAATGATATACACTTTGATATTGATTGTTTTATAAGGCATATCTCATACAGGTGGATGCGCGGCAGTAAAATTGAGATGGTCACAACTTGCGACGAAATACATTAAACAGTTAAAGAAGAATCAAACCTTTTTATCATGCCCTCCAGTGGCAAGCAACTTCCCATCAGATGAAAAGTGACAACAGACCACTTTGCTGGTGCTTGCTCGTGTGGAGCCAATTTCATTGAATGTAAAACCTGAAATGTAAATTTAAGAAAAAGGTTATGAAGGTACATAAATTTAAATTAACACATTTCATAATACAAATTTGAGGGAGGGAGGGAGGGAGAGAGAGGCACCTTTTGATACATCCATGCCCCGGCCCATAGTCTCTCTTGGATCCATCTCATCATGTGATAAAAAAGATTCAACATTGTCTTCCAAAGAAACCTCCTCCACAAATCGATCAATATCAGCCTAGAAACAAAGAGGAAAACAGCACATGCACTATTACTGCATCCAACTCGGTAATAAACTAAATGGTATACCTGAACTAAAGCCCAGTACAGAAAACACCTGGTAATAAGCTTTGAATTTATATATATATATATTACAGACAGGATAACTGCCCAAAACAATAATGTCTAGCAGCATATACTTAAAATAAGCAACTCAAATTCAGTATCAATCTGGGTCACATATAGGCTTAAATAGCCATAAGTACATGACAATAACACCAAAATAAACTTCAATGTAGACATAGGCATACCAGCTGGTTTACTGGGGAGGTGAGGCTGCCAGTGCCATCAGATCCAAAAACTGCGAGAGCCTTTGAGGAGCCATTGTGAGGCAACTGTGGCATGGACATGACATCACCTGGTGTATGTGTTGATGGTGTGGAGGGTGCTGAGCTGGGAGAAGGCCCACCTGCAGTGTTTCCTGTTCCTGAGCTGTTGGCAGGTCCTGATGAAGAAACTGGCTGTTTCCGCTTCCGTACGATCTGTGTTTTTGACACCTAATAAGATCAGGAGAAGGATCAATAAAATAGCACATCGCAGAACACTATAAAACTTCGTGACATCTAAATGCACAGTGGCCACCAAATTCCCACCTCTGCAAAATACTATCAGTAGGAAAGATAATAAGCACATAGATAGATCAACAGCCCTATTGTTAGCAATGAAGATATATCAAGCAGTGATGAACAGGATGATACGCAAGGAGCACAAGCATTACAAGAGACAATATAGATACTGTTACATAAATTGTATTCATAGGAGTATAACAGATTCAGTTATTGTAAATACGATTACAGTTAGATCAGATGTTAATTACAGATGTATCTATATATACAGAGGTTGTAACACAAACAATAATCAATAAGATTGCAATTCAAGATCACTCTCTCACTCTCAACACCTATGCACCCCACCAAAATCGCACTCATTAAATGTTAGGATCAACAAAACTAGTGAACATAGCTCCCCACTGGAATATATAGTTTAAAACTGTCAATCTATGCAAAAGAGTAAGGATAACAAGCACAGAGCCCGCTTGGCGGTAGCAGGAGCAGCGGGCAAGTGTTTGAGAGTGAGATAGTTATCCTTTTATATAGACCTCCTAAAACTGATTGAGAGTTGATCTTTAGCTCGAGCCGTTATAATGATCTGTGAACCGTTGTAACGGCTTAGAAAACAATCTAGCATCAGAAAAGCATCCCACCCAGCAAAGATCATCAACGAGGCAAACATACAACAAGATAATACCTGGTCAGCTCTAAAAGAGGTAGGCATGCTTCCGTCAACTGTTCCACTACCAGGTATAGATTTGTCTTGTGGGGGGAGAAGTGGGTTCGAGTTTTGAGATTGCTGGCTTGAGACACAAGGCTGATGGAGTTGACTGCCACTCTGTTGCTGCTGCTGCTGTAGCTGAACGATCTTCTTCTACTAAAAAGAAAATAACATCATAAGCAAGTTTATCTTTGCTGAAGCAAGAACCAGATTGTCTACCATCAGCTTCTCTTCTTACTGTAAAATGTAACTTAAGGACACATAATAGCTAACAGATATAGAACTGGCTTGTTATGAGAAAACAAGAGAAGAAAGACGATCAATCCTAGTTCAGCCCTCCATAAACTCAAGGAGACCAACAACCAAAACTGAAGGAATGATACAAAAGCATTCAACAAGAACCAAAACTGAAGAGAATGAAACTGAGTTATTTTCTAACAAACATGGATCGGTGCTGGGAATTCAAATGTCAACATCAAGCACAAACACATTAATGCCATTATCAGACCTGATATGGAATCAATTTGAAACCCAACGACCTAACCCTACTCTTTTCAAACTACAATGATGACAAAAATAACTACTTTCACCTTTATGAGCATATCAATATCACTGCGCCCCATTCCGGTCACGGGACCTGGAAAGGTGGTACCAACATTCGGCACAATATCGCCTCCCAAGGGGTTTGGCTGGCCGGGGCCGTCCTTCCCAAGCACCATGCTGCGGTTGTTCATGAGCATTCGCAACCTCCTACCATCAACATCACTGACAGCAGCAGCAGCTCCAGCATTTGGTGATGAAAGATTTTGCTGTGCCTGAAGCAGCAGATGCTGCTGGTGCGGGGTCAGGAACTGCTGCATCTGGTGGAATGTTTGTGGCGATTGCATGAATGGTTTCTGTTGCTGGAGTATTCCCGTCCTGAGTTGCTCCAAACCCTGTCACACGACAACGAACAGGTTAGGAGTTGTAATAGAATATTAAATGAAGTTGCTTTGGTCATTTTTCGTTCTTTGATACACTACACTGCTTGGTTGATGCTATTTGAGAATAAGAAGTTCCATTGGGTTTTGGTAATAAGAAATTTCACATACTTTGTCCAAAATTTTTATTTCATTTTCCGTTAGTTGAAGTTCCTTTTCGTGAACCTTCTATTTTCCTGAAGTTTCAGATTGAGATTAATTCGCAACAACTCCAAGAGCCTTTACATGAATTTATCACTTAGAATCACGTGTAATATTTTTCAGTGTCAAATTCTGTTGCTTACCGTAAGGGGCCATCCTTTCAAAGTTAAATTACTGCCAGGCTGATTTGATCCAGCTGAAAACAAAAGAACAATCAACAAATACATATGTTTAAGCTAGTTGTACTGTGCCATTGAAGTTTTAAACAGCTTTAACATTAATGTACTTTAAATATGGGTGGAGATCCCTGGACAACCATTAACAACCACCAACTTTATATAAATTCATAGAAAATGTAAATGATGGAAAGAAATTTATAAACATATTCTTAAGCTTATGGATTGACTGTCTTTCAAATTTCATACAATTTGAACATCATTTGATTTTTCCATCAAAGGCCATCAAATTGAAACAGTTAAAATTGTCATATAATTTGATGGTTTTTGATGGAATATCAAATGACATCCAAATTGCATGAAATTTGAAACCCCAATAAATCCATAAGCGTAAAAATATGTTTAAAGTTTTTTCCTTATTTTTTAAGATTTTCTATGAATCTATATGAAGTTGGTTGCCAAGATTGTCAAAATAAATGATTATCAAGGGATCCCCACCCTGTCACCCATAAAATATACACATCTATGTAAATAATAATAATAAATTGAGCAATAGCTACCTTGAACTCCCATCAATGGTCCCTCAGGCCCCAAAGGTCGGGGTGTCAAAATAGGATTAATCTCGGTTTTGATACTCTGACAAACAGATGGAGTTGAGTATAAAACATAGAGAAAGAGAGTAAAAACCTTCATGACAAAATTGGTGTAATATTTTTTAGTTACCGGAGCAGGGCCAGGGAGTTGTTGATTCCTAGACTGAACCTGTTGTAGAGTCCCTGATAAGGCACCACTTGTGCCATGCAAAACTTGTCTGCATTAAAAGGGGTAAGAAATTAAATTCTTACACATTAACACCAGTGTAACAACACACAAATTAATGAAATTATACACCCTCCCAATGACATTCTAGACCTGTCATTTTATTTAAAAAAGAGGCCCCACCTAAAATTCCGTACCTGTTTCATCATACAAATGAGAGCAAAAAAAAACATTTGTCTTTAAAAGAAATCAGGAGACAGGAATTTGGTCATTAGTGTTCTTCAAGTACGCACCATTGAACAGCCTTAATAAAAAATTAATACCAACCTTTTTCCTCAAAACTTATATGGCATGCAACCTTAGAAAGATGAATTCTTAAATATGAATTTTGAATTCTCAAATAAGATTTTTGATAATACCCAGATGATTGTTGTCCAGATGCAGACGACTTCAGAAGCGAAGGATTGTTCGGGTCCATCATAGGGCCCATATTTTCACTAAACCTTTGCTGCAAGAGGAGTTTTAAATTGACAAAATAAGAATGTACAGCAAAAAGACAAAAATAGGTAAAAAATAAAGAATTGTGTTTCTAAATCATAAAAATGCACTTATTTCACAATATGACAAATATCTTCAAAGACCAAGTTCCTCCTATGTGGTCTTCTCCCTCATTTACATAAACGGCAAAATGATAAGGCAGGTAATCTAGGAACCATAACAAGAAAAAAGGGAACTAAGTCATTTTTCTTTCTTTTTTGTATAAGATAGTTGAAGGTCTGCCAGGTATATGGAAATTATCACTATTTAAACAGACCAAATAAAAAATCTACTTTCAAGGAGGCTTCATCAATGGACTCTCTCTGAAGAGGCGACTTCAACCTCTCTTCATACATCTTAGTTGCAAGTGCATTCGCGGTGCTTCCAACAAGCCCAGTTGCTCCATTCAAGATGTGACCGCCAGCACCATCTATTCTCTGCTGTTGCTGTTGTTGATTCTGATTTTGGTTTTGCTGCTGTGGAGGCTGTTGGAGTTGCTGCTGCTGTTGCTGTTGATGCTGTTGTTGCCTCTGAAGGAGCATTTGCTGCATCTGCAGCTGTTGCTGGTTTTGAGTTTGGTTTGTATTTTGCTGCGGCAAAAGTTGGTGAGGAGATGGCTGTTGTGGGTTGTTTTGCTGCTGCTGCTGCTCTCTTGCCTTAATTAGCTGAGTCTGTAAAAGAGAAAATGAGACAGGAAATCTTATAAATCTAAAATATAGTTTGTTTCACAGTTTATATGGCATAATATGATACAGTACATATAATAGCAGCTTGATAGCTAAAGTGCGGGTAAGCCCCACGCATAAAACAATGCTCTATACCACACATCCACTAATGCTTAAAGAGCACCAAACATAACTAATTATACTCCCCATTTGCAAGAAATCTTGAAATTAACCCTGGTAACTTTCAATTAACCTTCAAATGATAACCAAGATGGTTCTTGACCCATTATCACACTTTAATAATGGAATTACCTTTCAAGTTCTGTAAGTATCAATTTATCTTTTTATCAACATCACCCCAAAATTTCTGAAACCAACCACAGTTAACCCAAAATAACATGATCCTGAGCACCAAAAAATCAAGAAAAAACAAACCAAAGCAAGTTCAAAGTGATATATAAACAGAAAGCTTTACCTCGATATAAGAAGCCGCCGTGTCAGAGTGCTTTTCATTTGTTCTTGCGATGAATATATCCCAAAAAACTGACCACCATTCAAAGAGAAACCCGCCAGGTGCATCAATTGCTGGCATTAAAATAAATTTGCAATCAAACCAGAACACTCGGTTGCAATAAATAATAGTTACTTCTCCAATGCAATTATAACTTAACATTTAAGTGAAATTAAATTTCGAAGAAGGACAAAAATTAGCATAATAAAAATTCACAGAGAATGGGGTGTACCAACTGGATCAGAAGAGACCTTCCCTTCAGCTTGAAATGCCTTGGCAGTTGCTTGTAAATTTCTCTTCACAAAATAATCATAAATGTATACATCCAACCTATTTAAATATTAAGAAGAAAAAGGCAACAGATTAGAAATTTTTCTTCGCGTAATTTTGCAGAAAAAGAAAAAAAAATGGGTCATGCAAATACGACAATTACTGCAGATAAACTATGTAAAAAGGTGTTATTAGTAACCACACCAATCTTGCCCCTAAATATAGTTGACAAAAGAACCATATTAGTACAATGTAAAAGCTTATCAAAAGACGAAAGAACCATAATTTCTAGACGATTGTTTTCTCTGTATTTTAACCATATTCTGACTGAACTATGATTCCAATTTCTCTGGAGAGAAGACATTTCACGAATAATGTAATGATAAATTCGAAAAGGAATGAAATTGGATAGTAAAGAATTAGAACGATTCAGCTCTTATCCTTATAAAAACCAAGACATCCTCTTATACTTGTAATCGTAATAATGAGTTAAAGAAACTGTTCAGGTCATCAAACTTCAGAAATGTGTCGTCTTCTGAAATCACACATATCATATTTCATCCTACATGATTTTCAGCTAAAAGCAGGGGCGGATCCACCCTTATCCGGGGGCACGTGCCCCCCCTGGATTTTGAAAAATAGTGCTTTTCGGTAATGTTTTCGGTACTTTACCCCCCCCCTTGAAAAATTTTTTTGCCCCCCCCTGAATTGTCTGGTTATTTTTATTGAGAAAAAAATATTTAATACCGTGCATAATGAAATAATTATGCAAAGATATCAAAATATAAAGTTCCTTAATCGAAAACTTTCTTCATCAACTTGATTATCTATTATTTGAGCTTTATTTTATTGTTATTTTAATATATAAAATGTTATTATTTAATAAAAAAATTATTAGTTAAGTATATATATTAAATTATTAATTTTTTTATTTAGTACCCGATTAGTTAATGGGTTTGAACCCGATAAGCCATTACAATCCGATAATTGCCCCCCTTAATCAAAATCTTAGATCCGCCACTGGCTAAAAGAATTTCAATAACCTCGCAAATCATGCCTGAAAGATAAGCTTAACACATCTAACAACTACCACTTGGAAATGAGTGCATAATGATAATTTATTTTTTTAAATAAATGTATAATAAGATTCAGGGCCTAAATTTCTTGGTCGACAGATACTTAAAGAGCAATTGAAAGCAACGAGAATCAAAAACCCCGCCCTTAAAGAGCACCAAAACTAGAATTTTTCACCGAATTTTAAAATTTTCCCTGAATCGAGCATCACCAAAATTCAAAAAATCTTTCCCCGTAATAATTTTCCAAATTTAGACAGGATCAAGCATCTGAACTTTAAAAAAAAAAAAAAAACTAATGACCTATATTGAAGATAGGACAACAATACACCAACTCTAACCCCATTTCACTGTTTCTTAATAGGGAAATCCAAAAGATAAAAAAGGCGAGCTGGAGTAAATACGCACCAACCATCACAAAACCAGAAACCGTATCCAAAATAGCAAAAAATGAAACAATAATAGCGAGAATAGAGCATGTAGACAATCATAAATTCAACCAAAAGCCTTCCGGAACTGGAGCGAAAAAAATAAGAAAATATTACAGAAGAGCGTTTTGAGTCATTTATACTGGAGTGAGAAAAATCGACTAGAAATTATCCAATGGAAAAAAAAAACTTACATTTTATCAGCCTCCCAGTTGGTCTGAGACATGATTCTTCGGAAACCCTAAGTGCCAGCTCGAGTAACCTTTAACTAAAGGAAATAAAAAAAAAAAAAGGAAAAATGGAACCAAACCCTAGAAAGTGATGTTAAGGGAATTGAAGAGCAGAGTGAAAAGTGCTGAGAGGAGAAAAAGGGGATTAAAGAAAAAGAAGAAAGGACTATAAAAACGAAGTCCACTCGGTCCGAAGCGGGACGGTACTTCCGACCAAACTTTAATTTATACTCCAAGAGAAATTTGGGATGGTTGCTCTGACAAAGATGCTTACTTCTGTTTACTAACCAATGACGTGGCCTTGTACAAATGGGGAACTGCATTCTCAGCCAATAATAGAACTCCACGTGTTGAAATGTTGGGTACTGTGAGCCAATTGCGTGAATTTGTCGCAGATGAAGAGATACAAGAGGCGTTATATATTTTTTAGTCGCACTTCTTCCCGCACCCTCTGGGCTCCATCGTTGCTGCGTGCGCTCGGTCCATTCTTTAACTTGTGAGCCGTATTTTGAGATTTCTTCCGTGACTTTGCACGATAGATTTTGAAAAAATATATATATCCAAAAATGATCAGGCCTTAGTGTTCTATACTTAGGAAACCAGTTATGTATTCTCAATGTATGTCTTCCTTGAAAGAGTGTTATTAACGCGTATATCATGTTAGTTCTTGTATGATGATTCATTTTCTACTTATTACGGTAGACGACAGATGGCCGTGGAAAACTTTATTGTTGCATCTCTTATTATTATATCTCTGATTACTTTTAACCTAATATCGAATGTACCCTAAATTGGTATAGTAAAATACAGTAAGTATGTTAAAACGCTTTAAAATATCAAACAAAAATAATTTAAGATGAAGTAAAATTAAAATATTTATTATTTTATTTATTTATTTCACTATTATCAATTTAAGTTAATTTAATTTTTTTTCAACACTTTTACACAAACTACTTTATTATTATTAATTTAGGATGATTTACGTTTTCTTCTTCTCGACAAATGAGAGATAAGTTTTAATATGTGCGGCGTGGATTGTGTTGAAGTTGACAGATCCCCTCAATATATTGTTGAAAACAATGTAATTATTTTACTTTAAGAGAGATTTATTTTGAGGATTGAAATGGCAAAGTTCATCGAACATTCTTGACATTGTAAATGTACCAGCGGTGAGTAAAACACTAAAAATGGTAGTTATTTTAGTAGTTTATGTGACATTCTAGCGCTGTAAAACACAAGTAGAAAGGTTATCTGTGTCTCTAAATGCGGAAGTAAATTAACACAATGCACTTTTTGATGGAATTAATACAACTAAAACATTGCAGTTCTTAATTTTCTATCGTCATTTTTTTACTATTTATTTGCCAGCACGGTGCATGAGTACAACTGAATATTTTTTATCCGATACTTACTTTATTTGCAACCCTTACTTTATACGCTATCATTATAGTAGCGTTGAAATTTAAATCATTGTTCTCACTATTTAAAATTATTATCATTATTGTTTTTATTATTATTATTATACACTCCATCATCACTATTTACAATTAATTCATTTTTTGTGATGAAAAGCAAGTACGCAACATGCTTGGTGGAGAGTCGAGACTTGAGTTCTTATGCACACTTGTCCATGTTTTGTGAAGACATCTGAATCTAAATAAATACACGTGACAGCTTGCCAAATTTTGTACTACAAGCTAAGGATGGACCAGCTTAACCCGCAACAAAATCTCATTCCTTCATATTTTTCTTCTTCTATCTCGCGACATATGAAAGAGATATTTCACCACCAAAATTTATCATTTACTCGGTCGCAAGTTTGACGAATGACTACGTATAAGTCAAAGTGACATAGCGTGAATGCCACTTCTACAAAATCGCTTTCATTATATCAATGAGTGTCGTTGTGGAAATTACCAATGTCATATTTTTTTTTTGTAATTTTATTCTCCACGACGAGAAGTTAATTTAATGTGTCCTATTTTTTCAAGCACGGAAAAATTTACAAACTGCGGCAACAATTTCTTGATGTTCATATTAAAAATCGAAAAAAAAAAATAGATTTGTTTGGATGGACATTAAAAGACTCCGTAAGAATTTCAAGTAATTTCTAGCGAGTGTTTTATACTTAGTGAATATTTTCAATTAAACCAACTATATGAAAATCAGTGAACAATCTAAAAATAGAAAAATATTTTTATAGATATTCTTCAACTAAAAATTTAAAATAAAAAATTATATATCTATACTATTATATAAAGCATCTAAAAATTATCCATTTTCTTCATGGTAATTTTAATTTATCATTTTTCTCATTAAATTATTTATATGAAAATCTCATGGGATGCAAAAATTGATCCTCTCTTTTCTCCATTTCTTTCCCTTATATACTATTATTTCCATAATATTATTTTTTTAAAATCAACTTGTGCATATTTGGTAAGAAATTAATGGTGATAATATGTGTTAGAATAAATTTTTTTGCCATAAAAATCATGAATCATTAACTCATATTGTGCAAAAATCTCATCAAGATTAAATATAATTTTTATTATAGATTTTCTATAATTTGGTGAATTTATAATTTAATATTAAATAAATATGAATTTTTTTATCTTATAATATTTTAATGTTTAAATAAAAGAGCCTTCGTGAGTTTAAGCTCACGGTATATAACTAGTATATTATCAAAGATATAGTTTGATGGTATTTTAAATTCAATGTGATTCAATTATCTTTTGATGTTTTTTATGTTTTATCAAATACCGTTGTAAATTATCAATAGCTAACACCATGAAATTTGAAATACTATTGATTTATAAACTGAAGAATATATTTCTAAAAGTTTTTCTATGTTGGTTAGGGATCCTCAACAACCATTTATTTTGACATCATTAACAATCATCTCGATGTAAAATCATAAAAAACTTAAAAATGAATAAATATTGTATAAATATATTCTTAACAAGTAGATTGATTAATATGTCAAATTTCATACAATTTGAGTATCATTTGATGTTCATTAAAAGACCGTTAAATTTACACCGTTAAAATAATGATCATATAATTTTTAGAGCCATGAAACGTCAAATGACATTCAAATTGTATGAAACTTAAAACGCGATCAATTCAAGAAGCTTAGAAGTATATTTATGAAGTTTTTCTATTTTAAGATTTTTTTTAATTTGTTTAAAGTGTCATTATCAAATTATTAAAATAACTCAGCGTGAAGGGATCCCTCACCCATAATTAAAACTTTCGTTGTAAACAACTTATTAAATAAAATAAATTTTAAATCTATCTGTGCCATTGTTGTACTAAACCAAGTGCACGCAGGCAGCGGACCTAGCGCTCTCTGCTCTTCAAACAAAATTCCGTCCCGTACGTCTCTTGCTTTGTCATCAAGCGAAGGATCTTCTGTGATCGATATTATACTTCGATTCAATGAAATCGTATGCACGCATCTGACTGAGAAGTGAGAACGGGAGAGGCAAAAGGCAATAAACACCTCCCCATAAAGATATTATGTATCCTCGGCAATGAATCAATACACATGTGGTTGTTTCGATGGATGTTGCATGGAATCCGACGAGTTCAGTGTTTTTAACGCTCAAGAAATAGCACGTCCTTCGCTGCCCAGCTCCGCAACTAAAAGTGCGGGGTACATTTTCGGAAAGGCCCTCAAAATATGTTGCTTCTATTACTATTCAATCGTGTGTAGGAAGTTGCATGCAATTATCCCACGTTCCACATTTAACATGGTTTTTTTTTACAGTCTTTACGATATATTTTACACGAAAGCAGAAATTTTAAAAAAAAAAAAAAAAATGGATAGACATTTCTTCGGTCTTTGTAAAATAGTCTCGTGCGTATTATTATATTTATATACGAGAACCATAGCAAATATAGTATATTTTTAATGGTGAAGATCTATTTTATTTGCACATTAATAGTGTTTTAAATTTCATATAATTTTATTATTATTTGATAGTTTATCGATCATTAACTAAAACATCAACAAAAAAATATCAACAAATTATTTTTTAATGAATTTTGATAGACTATCAACTTATAAATATCGGAATTAGACATTTAGGATCTTAAATGATGCAAAAAAAGTAAATAACCTAAGAGAAATAGATGTATAAATTGTTTTGGCGCTTCATAATGTCACACATTCATATATATTTTTAGACCCCTATTGTGTCTAAAATCAAGACTAAACTTCTAAACTCATGTTTAATTGCATTTTATTTTATGTTTATTTTATTATATTTGATTATGTCTTAGTCAGTTTTATATTTCAGAAAAATACATGTAAAAGAGCTGAGGAAACTAGACTAGAACACTAGTTTGGATACTTAAAAGCAACATGGATTCATCACAATCCTCACAACTGCCGCATACCATTGAGATACATGGAATACGCCCCCAAATGCACCTCTATACGGGTCACATGCACCTTATCGAAAATCGAGACAAAACAATGCAGCAGCTGACCTAATTGATCCCTGCGAATCTAATCGACTATCCACCTATTTAAGGCACCTCCAACAACCTACAATCTTGAAGAGAGCTTCTTCCACATTGAAACCCTAGCCGCCACATCATAAAGGTTCGGTGAAGGTCTTCGTGTTTTTATGACCATTTCAAGGTGAAACAAAAGATTGGGGAGACCAAACACCAAAGAGGTTTACTCACTAGTACAATAGCAACGTCTATAGTTTGATCTTATTCATTTGTTGTATTCTTGTTATTTTTGAAACTCTTAGTGTAATATTTCTCATAACCATTTTCTGTATCTTTATTACTTTATTTTATTTTGTTATTAGAGGCTAAATGTCTTAGTTCTTAGGGTTTAGTGATGTGAAAGTTGAATTTATGATTGCTATTTAGAGGTTTACTCATTAAATGATTGTGATTTTATGTGTTGAGTAGTATTTTTATCTTACTTGATTGTTGATTAACTACTAGGTAGATCCCGAACTAGCCCAAGATTTAATTTTGATTGTCTAAGACTTATGTTGTTTACCAATGTTATTCTAAGTATCATAGGTAGATCTGAGACCCGAGAGGTTGAACCCCGCTCAGATCGAGAGATCGAGCGTGCCTACATAAATTCAGCACTCATGCTAAGTGGTATAAACCAATAATGAACATTAAGGGTTTTGTAAATTTGTGCTAGGATTTTATCAGTGTAATTAGTGCATAAATTTAAAAAAAATCATCTAAAATATCATTTTTATGTAACTTAATTGAATCAAATATAAATTATAAATAAGATTGGTATACCTTTGATGCGTGCTTGAGACACCAGAAATATAGGAAACGTTATGGAGACGCGCACAACACTGAGAGACCAACTCTGATCTTCTTCAATGGTATCCACCAAGAATAGCCTGCAAATGCCTCATCAACCTCTTGCTAGAGAAGTTGAGAGTGCTCACCTTGATACTTTTGGTCATTCTCCATTAATTTTAACTCTTAGATATAATGAAAAAGGATTCTCAATATATAAAATGGTCAAAACTGTGTAGCAAAAATTCACCAAAATTTCAATGCAGTTGTGGATGAAAAATCTAAGGCTTCTTGACTATAGAATGACCTTTTAATAGAAGAAAAACTTCCGCTAGTAGTTGGTCATGTCATGTCCAAATTTCACTAAATTTATAATAAGAAAGCCGTCTCAACCGACTAAAAAATTGAACCATATGCAGATTCGCATACGTGTTGAAAAAAACGCCCAGACACATGTTCGGTCCAAACTGAGGACCAATTTGGTCTGAATTATGGATTCCAAAAACTAGTTTTTTATGGCTTAGTCTGCTCGGTGTCAACTCGGGGTCGCACGGGGTCCGAATGGAACCCGAAAACCTTCCTCGGGACCCGATTTTCACCCATTTTAACATACTCATCAATTTTTTTGATAAATATATTTCATAAATCATGTCTATTATTAATTAACTCATGTTAATATTTGATAACTCATATCGATTGATTAAGAAGTGTTTATAAGGTTTGTTCTTATATCATATGACCATCTAGGACCTGTATACACTTAACAATGGGATTAAAACACCTTTAATCATCATATATCACAATCTACACTTAGTGATGTCCATTGTGATACCTAAATGATACTAATATAATATATGCTACAAATATTTTGGTCCTGGACAACAATAATCGTCTCAGACTCATTTCATATTACATGATATCCAGAAATGTGCAAGACAGAAATGTATCATTCTTGCACTAAATTAATTATCTAGGGCACCCAATTTGAATTTCATCGCTCACGTCAAAAATAAAGAGGTACATTGATAACAAAGAGTGACAACAAACAATGCCTATATTTTCAAGATCCTCAACAATAGTTGGAATTAAGCCGGTATACTAAAAACAAATGATTACAAAATGTAAAACTTAGTTCTTTATATAAAAATAGGATGCCAAATATATTGATAGCAAAGAGTGATAATATACTAAAAAAAATAAGGAGATGACAACACACTTACAAAAATAAAGAGTGAGAACACACTCCAAAAAGATTAGTGATGGCACACTAAAAAATAACAAGAATAGTTGATCTCAAAGGATCAAGTTGGGAGTAAAGAGTGTGCAAACAATTGGTTCGGTTCAAACCAAAGACAAATATATATATCCAAAGTTTTTTTAATTTGTCAAATTATGAAACGAGCAAAATTTTTAAAAATATCAACTGAATAAACTGAAAATCAAATAAATTAGAAATTTATTTGACTAAAAACCAAAATTATATTATATGAAGAGAAATAAAAATATCAAAAATTATAAAAAATGATAGAAAAAATAAATAGTTAAAAAAAGAAAATGTATACAAAATATATTTGGATTAACTTTGATATAATCTTTATTTATACCAAGTAAAATAATTTTTTTTTGATAAATTTGATTTATCCTATTTAGAAAAATAAAAACCAAATTAGTTAAAATTTTCAACTGAATCAAAATTTTTGAACCGAAAATCAAACTAAAATAGTTTAAAATTTAACAGTTCGGTTCAAATCTAATTAAATCAATATGTTTGCTCGCCACTAGTTAGGATAATAACGAAAAACTAGATTGAGCTCGAAATAATAATTTGGCTGAACAAGAACTTTCAATCTTTTTGGACTCATTTTTCACACACAAGATTTGGCTTATTAGCTATCATATATTAAAATTTTGCAGGTATGGAACAAGTAGTTGAGAGTGAGATAGTTATCCTTTTATATAGTCCTTCTAAAACTGATTAAGAGTTGATCTTTAGTTCGAGCCGTTATAATGATATGTGAACCTTTGTGACGACTTAGAAAGAATAATTGTCTATTTCTTTATAAAAAATGCCCTTGTTAGCCTCAGAAAAGGCATTATAACTGCTTATAAACAAAGAATGTGACAATATAACGGGTCAATGGGGCATTACACCGGCTCACAAATGACAATGAGTCATTATAACTATTTGCTGGAAGTATGTTCTTGAGTGTCGACTAGTCTACCTTCTTCAAACCCATTATAACTACTTGTTAGGCTATCGTAACGGCTCAAGTCATTCAACAGTTCATGAGTTGTTATCTAATAATAGACTTTGTCAATTTTCAAAGTTTCTGCCTTTGTATTTGTTTGTCTTATATTCTACTAAACTGTTATAGAGTTTAGGGTTTATGATTTATTTCTTAATGTGTAAGCTCAGTTTATTTTAACCGATTCAACTTAGTTTTAAGTCTAACTAAATCTAAGTCTAATATAATTTTGATTTAAATTTTGTATCTCATTATCAATCTTAATTCTTGCACTAATCCATTTTGCATTTTAATTCTTTCACATTAGTCAATTTTTTTTTGTAAAATCTGAATGTTATTCTGCCGACAAATAAAAAAAAAATTTAGTACAACAAAAATAATAATAAAATTACGCAAATTTTGAAATTCCATCATTAAATAAGTAAAAATATATCTAGAATTATATATTTTTTAATTTATTTAAAAATTTATTGTAAAGTTTGTCAAAACGACCCATTGTCAAGGATCCCTCTGAGTCGCTTTTCTAATATTAAGTGACAGAACTCAGAAATAAACACGATTCCAAAATTGTCGTGTTTCTCCCCTGACAGTGGGTCAGCTTGTTCTAGGTATTCCACTATAGCATTGTGTATCTTTTCCAAGCCCTGATCATCGGCAAGAGATGAAAAAGAACAAAAAATAAAAAATAAAACTAGGCAGCTGCAACCTATTTTTTTTTTTTTTACTTTTAGAAAATTAAAAGAAATATTGAATACTATAATTGATTTTCTTTTCCCTACGCAACTAGAAGAATCTTCGACTCTTTATTTTTTTTCATACTGTTTTACTATTTGCAAAAAAAAAATTCGGAGAGTTGTTGTTCTTTTCTGAGGACATACTTTTTTTTGGAGAGTTTGTTCCAGTTTTCAAAATTCGGCTCTGATTAACTTACTATTATAAAATAAATTTATTAAAGGCTTAAATAAAAAAAAATCGGTGAGTTAATATATCGGCCGTATAAACTTCAATTGATGCTCTGTATTATATTTATAAAAATCAATTTACAACGAATAGTTCTATCAGGATAAATTGTTTTAAATATATCAGTGCGTCGTGACGATTTAACGCTGGCCTTTAAAAAAAAATTTGAGATGATATTTAGGAGTCTGAATTTCTGACTCGTCATAAGTTAAGACAAAAAAATATCTTAAGTGAAAGAAATATCATTCCACCCGAACTATATGAGACGTGACATCCTCCTATTGATGATTTACAATACAATATTTCGTTTTAAAATATAAATGTTAAACGATCAAAATACCTTTGCATGCTAATGATATTTAAAATAACTATATTCTATGAATTTCTAATTTACAGAAAATTAGTGGATCTCTAATAACACGGCACATTCAATTAACAGTATATTGATAATACTAAATATGTTTGTTATTTCATATTTTTCTCTAGTTTGATATAATTTATTAACTTCATGAAAGACGATAATTATTATAATTGAAGTTTATGATTTTTTTATTTGAATATGAAATATGGCAATGTTTATGAAGTACGCAGCATTTTATTAATTTAAGATTGATGTTTAAATTGCAAAGTATTACAAAAGTATATCACCTTTATCATTTCTGATTATTTACGTGGCTGTATTTTTTCACAGAGATAGGTTTAAGTATAACAATTAAAATGAAAAAAAGAGAGCAAATAACAAATATACTGTGTATTGAGAATACCCATTTTAAAACGAATATTTTTAAAATGAAAAATAACTTTAGGGATTGGAATAATCATTTCGGTCATTTAACAAATATACTGTGTATTATGAATATCCATTTAAAAGGGAATATTTTTAAAATGGCAAATAACTTTATAAATTAAATTGTGCTCAAAATATCATTGGTATTAATTTCAAATCACCTTTCGATCGCATCATGCGAGTTCGTGCATTTTCAGTATGACATGACCACTAAATTCAAACTTATCTGAAAACGACACGCCATGTTTTATCCTTTATTATCTGATGATAACTTTGCAGGTAAGGAGGAACCTTACTCCTGAATTCTAACTCGTCGTTTATATTTTTAACAATCCATATTATTCGTGATAATGTTTGACACGTAAGACCGTATACACTATACACCACTTCTTAATTAAAAAAATGGTGGGCCATGGCCTGCCTAATTTAGTAATTTTCATTGCAAAACAAATATCAAATCGCACAGTTGGATGATTGTTACGCCGTAATAATGCAGTGAATTGTTTTTCATCAGATGTTTTAAATGTTTTAAAATTTATTTTCATTAAAAAATTGTAATGTTTAAATAAAACCAATATTTTTTGTTCTTTTGTACGAAATATTGCGTCATCAATTATGTTGTTATTATTATACATATATTTCTTATGTTTTATACACACCTTGAAAATTTTACTATCTATCATATAAAAACATTATCTTATCGAATGATATATTTTTAAAAAACCTTTCAGTAAATATTTTTCGTCAGGCCAAACTTGAAAGCAATTTCTGTCACCTAGAATTAGTTTTTACATCGGTTAAGGGATTCTTGACAATGAATTATTTTGATACTCTTGACAATAAAAATCCAAATAAATATGAAAAAAAATCTTTTATATACATTCTTCTACTTATAAATTGATGGTGATTTAAATTTCATATAATTTTATTATTGTTTGTTAATCAATCAAAGACCATCAAAACATTATATATTTTACAACGATTTCAATTTAACGATCTTTAGTGAACTATCAAATAATAATGAAACTATTAAATAATAATGAAATTACATAAAATTTAAATCACTATCACAAACGTACCTCCTCCTGTTCCTTCCAAATTGCTGATTTGGCAGTCCAGAATTCATGTCAAATTTCCAGATTCAAGGTAAATAAATAAAACGAACAGCACTTGAATCAGTTTGGAAGAAAAATCAAAATGCATCAGAACGGTTGTTAGGAATTACAGTTCAAAAATATGAAAGGTTAGATTTTTCATTCAACCTCTGTTAATTTTTCCCACGCGCCACATAATTTTCTTTCGTGTTGTTTTGCTGGCCTGGAGCCTATTACCAGTAAAAAAAAAGACAATTATTAGTTACAAATAAAAGTACAGAGCACTGCCACTGCGCATTGAAGAAAAGGGAAGGGAAGGAAACTAGGAAAGGGTTAGAGTGGTGTAAATATGTCGAATTTATGGCGACTGAGGAATGATTAAAGAGGAATTCAAAATCATACTTTTTTCCTTATTATTATTATTATTAATTTTTTTGTTAATTTTCTCGAGAAAGAAATTTCGACTATTGCAGGAGCACTGGAGCACAGAGGAAAGGGAACGGGGATGTGTACTGTCTCACTGTCTGTGTGTGCACTGTGCAGTGAAGACAAATTGTACTTTTCTTGAGGACCCAACAGAAATCGACAAAAAGGGTGCAGTGCAAGTGTGCAACAGTGCAACAGTGCAATAGTGCAATAAATAAACAAATGCAAATTCAGACGTCCAGTCAGGCCTGCTTGCAGCTGCAGTTTCAGCTTGCACAGTAAGGTCAAAATCTCAAGAGCCCGTAATGCACAGAAGCCCCTCTAGTTTTCAAAATTGGCAACAAACATGCATAGTACTAATGTAATTATCGTGTTATGAAACAAAAATGAAAACAAATAAATAATCAGCTTTTGTTTGTGTAATGAAAATAAATAAATAGAATCATATTACAAGTCAGGCGATATAAAGAACATTAGCACAAAACGATATATTATTTTGTTAAATATCAAAGTCCAATTAAAAAAAAAAATAGTTTTATAATTAGAATCGTCATCATCACGCCAACAATATAAAGTTGTAACCAAGAAAAATGTCAGACAATTAATAGTGGAAACTGGAGGGCGCATTTTGAAAAGCATCACGGCGCAATGTGCAATTGTGCACCACGCCCACAGATTACCCTCTTTCAACCAAATACCATCAATCAATGCTCTATGTATTGCTGAATCCAATCCCCCTCCTCCCTTCTCATCTCCTACAACTCCCCTGCTAACTATCGTCGATCAACAACCGTTCGATGGTTCTCGCTTCTTACTTCGTCGCCTCCTCGTCGGTTTCATATTGAAAATGGACGGCAGAGATGCAGTGAACTTGGTGCGAGTGTCCTCTGGGGAATGGAGCTGGATATCAGGTGTTTGTTCGTAGAGGTGGAACTCGTCCATCTGGATTTTGAGCTGACTGGGGTACCAACCTGATGGACTTTGGAGGGAAGCTTTGACGAGTGTGAATTTTGTACTTTGGACTTTGGACCGCAAATCTGCTCCCTAGTCTCGGCTCACAACTCACAACTCCTTTTATTTTATTTTATTATTTTATTATATATATCTGCGACTGGTATTGAGTGTTAACAATTGAAAATTCAAGCCGTGCGAAATTTTAATCGGGTCAAATAAAAGTCGGAGGAGTAATTTATTATTTATGGTCCATTTTTTTACTTGGTTTTAATCAAGATATCCAATGATCTAGAGTTTTTCACTTATTAACAAAAGTTTTGTTAAGAAATAAGAAAATGTCAATGCGCGGGAAAATGGTTTTGTACCGAATGGGCGGACGATTATGTATGATAAAGATAAATTATTCATGCATGTTATATTTTGCACATCTATATATACTCAATATTAAATATTTTTTTTTTTAAAGTTCATCATCACTAATTCAATTTTTTTTTTAATTTTTACTTAATATTAGAATCAGATTAAAAAGATATATAATTACCAATTCTCCGTCAGAAAATACTAGTACGGACTATATGGGATGGGAGAGAGATTAGTTATTACCTATTTACCTTGATTTTTTTGTTGGGATTCCGAAACAAGAAGGTATTGATGGAATATAATAATAATAATACAGGCATCTAGATCTAGTATCTAGGGTTGTAGTGAGAAGGTCGGATTATATGTCATTGTCATGTCAAAAAATTTGCTGAGGAAGCTTGATAAATTGGAAATATCATTAGTCGAAAATTACGTGAAAGGGCCGCACCTCTATAATAAAACAAACATTTTATGAGGGTTTTTTAGTCCATTCGTCTCAAAGGAGTATCGCTCGGCTCGCTCCCAACTCCTAAGGCCTTTCTGCAGTGATAAGTGATAACTGATATATCGTCTGCTGGGTGGGACCGAGTGTCAGGTATAAAGACGAAGAGACGTTTCAGTGTCATCCGATGTTTGTCCACCACCAGGCACCAGCAATGATTGGTGGGGTCTCGCCGTCTCGGCCTCGGACTCTCACTCTCAGTGATGGATTAATTAAATCAACGGCTCTGCCTCTGAGCGCATTGCATTTCCGGTGTTTTCTGAGTGACGTAGAAGAAGAACCAATACATTCAAGTCGGCTAAATTCATGTCCAGCCCAATTTGGCCCAGGTTGCTTAAATGTGGCCCAACGACTCCGTCAACTAACTTTCGCAATATCTTCTCGCGTCGCGTTTGCACTTTTCAACGGATAAAACAGTGGAAGATTTGTCTGAAACATCTCCGTGACTCTTAGCACACTGCTCCAGAGTCCAGACGGATAAAAGAGTCCATGAATAAATATTTATTTCATAAAAATATATTTTGGATAGAGGAAGATGTGGGAGGAAGTAAACTCTTTTAT
Organism: Schoenoplectus tabernaemontani; assembly: GCA_037127355.1. Classification (NCBI taxonomy): domain Eukaryota; kingdom Viridiplantae; phylum Streptophyta; class Magnoliopsida; order Poales; family Cyperaceae; genus Schoenoplectus; species Schoenoplectus tabernaemontani. Next base: position 22,344,072 of record CM073742.1, on the reverse strand, counting down.
ATAAACTCATTAAACTTTTCATCTTCTAAATTGTGTGTAAAATTTTACCTTTTTTTTTAATTATTTATTTTATTTTCATTTCCATTTCTTCTTTTTTTTGTGGAGCACAGCGCAACATTGTTCCAAGTCTTGTTTCAACTATTAGATTAGCATTGAGATTGGAAAAAATATGGGATAGAAAATGAGCTGCATCGAGATTGGTGAAAAAAATTAATCCAATAATTGAAACAAAATTTGGGACAAATTTTAGTCGTAAGCTCTTGAAAAAATAACCGGTTCCCTCAAAAAGAGGGGAGAGACTAAGAGAGTAGGAGGAAATGAAAAATAAATGAGCAAGAGAGGCAGAGTAAATTTTTACACCTTAACTTGAGACGTTAAAATTTGATGAAGTTTAAAAATATAAAACACAATTTTAAAATAAAAAAACAGCTGGAAGATGTATTTCTTTTTGCTATACATTCTTTAAAATACAAACCAAACTTTTAACAAATGGAAAGTTTTAACATTTTTAACGGTTTTGGCAGACTCTGATGTTAAGTTTTTGAGAAAAAACTGATTTAACGGGTTTTCTGTGATTTAACCGTTTCATCACACGTTAAACCCGTTAAAACCATTATTTTTAAAAAAAATGCATTTAATGACTGAATTTTTATTTTGTTTTAAATCTTAATAATTTGTGACTCTAAAATTTTATTTTATTTTTATTTTTTGGATATAAATTAAGGCCCTAATAAAAACAGAAAGCAAATACATAATGTAATAGTTTAATATAATTTAAGATTTTTAACTTTTAAGTACTTAATTAATGTTATAATTATTATTTTTACTTAAATTTATTAATTATTAAGTACTAATGATATGATAATATATTTCTTACCATTTTTAAATATCAATTAATAGTTAAAAAATGATTGGTCATTTTTTAATTTAACGGCCGTATAAAATTATTAATTAGTCACCTTACCGTTAAAAGCCGTTAAACTTTTTTTAAAAGCTTGATACAAACACATGCTTCCAAAATATAAACAACTGAAAGACGTATTATCTTTTTTGCTATACATTCTTAGAAATATAAACATACAGGTTTGCAGAATATAAACGCCTAGTAGCAACATATGATGACCTATCATCAGAATGCAAATATTTAGAATTTTATTTCATAAAAAAATAAGGACTTTCCATCTGAATTTCGAACCCACAAACCTTTCACTCAAAGGATATTGTCTTTTGTTACTGGACCAAACGATGGTTCTTGCAAATATTTAAAAATTGTACAATACGTTTGTTATGTCTGCTTTAAAAAATATAAACACTGACATAAAAATATATAAACCCCTAGTGTAAAAATATAACACAATTAGTTATGTCGGAGGACCATGGAACCAAATACTTGCTCCAAAATAAGAGGCTATTCAATTTTTATTCTAACAGTTGGCACTATTATAAACACAAAATTAAAATAGAAACATCAAGAACTAATGTATATGATACTCCTTTGAAGTCTTAGGATGGTGGTATTGAAAGGTCAAGAAGTTGCAATAATGTAAAGAACCTAAGGTAGAAATGTATAAACCGGTTTGAGGCTTAATGTTCAAGTGTAATGGCAGCGGAATACGATTTAAATCAATTCAATTCTCACAAGAATATAGCAATCAAAGAAATGTGAGGAAAAAAAAGTAAAGATAAAACAAGAACACAAGATGTAGCAGAGTTCGGCTTTAACAATGCCTACGTCTCTGGGACCCTCAACCTCTAACAATTGAGGTTGAGCCGATATATTTAAAAAGGATTTTTACACTTGTAGAACTTGGTCCCTTATAAAAATGGGCTGCCAAGCCTATCGGTAACAAGAGTGACAACACACTAAAAAAGGATGAGTGACAACACACTCAAAAAGAGTGAGTGACAAGTGACAACACACTCAAAATAAAGTGAGCACTACAGATCAAAAAGAATGTTTTCAAGAAGATCACGAAGGATCAAGTTGGGAGAATAGAGAGAAACGAGATTGAGCTTGAACAAAGATTTGGCTAATTGAGTGTATCAATCTATTGAATTATCTCTCTCACCTTGTATATGGCTAGCAAGCTCTCTGGAGTAATGGTTTTTCTAGATTGGTTAACTTCCAACTCATAAAAAAAATTCAGTGAGAGAGATGATCATTTTAAAATAGATTTTCTGAAGAAACCTTTTTTCCGCCTGAACCGTTATAACGATTTACGAATCGTTATAACGGTTTAGAAAGAATAGCTGTTGGATCAATCGAAATTTGAAACGTTATAACGATTTATCAAGTCGTTATAATAAATATGTGCTCAGTAATAATAAGTATCAAATTATATTCTAATTATATTGCATTTGCACTAATATAACCATGAAAAATTAAAAAAATAAGCATTAAAACTAAACTATAAATACTGGTTTTAAAAAGAGAGGATATCATGTTTTATTTTAATTACTAAATATAATTATCATAATTAATGTACGAACACAAAAAAGCTAAAGTTCAAGTTCTGTTGTAGTGGCCGGCACTAATATAAACATCAGAAATTAAAGTATAAATACCAAAAAACTGAAATATAAACATCTGCATCTAACTATTTTTTGTCCAGTGCAGAAGTGCATATTGATCGATGTATCCAACTGAGAACGGTCATACTTCTTTCGGTTTTTAAGAATTCATCGACCGATCAATTGATCTTCTTTCAGTAAATCTGTTTTGTGGGGGGGGGGGGGGTTCTATACTTCTATTAGCAGTACCCTAAATTTATCATAAATGATGTTTATAATTACTATAAGTAGTTCAAAACTAGAAACCAGCAAATCACATACATGATTTATTTTGGAAGTTCACTTTTGAGTAAGGATGTACGGTTAATAGTTGGGTATATATTTTTTGGAATGAAAGGTTGGAAACTATTATTAAGTATAAATGAAGGGGAGGATCACTTAGACAACATTAACAATGGATTTTTATATAAATATAAATAAAAATTAGAAGTAAAAAAATATTATAGATATGTTCTTCTATGTAACTTAAATATTGATGCGATTCAAAATTTATATGATTTTATTATTGTTTGATAGTCTATTAAATATCATTAAAGTGAAATCGTTACAAATTCTATAGAATTTTGATGAACTATCAAACAATAATAAAATTGTATAAAATTTAAATCACCATCAATTATAAGTAAAAATACATATCTATAAAATTATTTCTAATTTTATTTTATTTTTATATTGTAAAATTTATTAGAAAAATAACGTATTCCATAAATATAATGTATAGTTATGTAACAAATATAAATGATTATTCTTTGAATCTATATTTTTTATTCAAATTTAATCAAGTCGGGATTAGAATCATATAAAAAAAAAAGAAAAAAATAAAATGATCCGATTCGAACCCGACCCGACCCATTAACACCGTAGATTGAACAAATGCTTCAGATTTGTCAGAATTTCACGATTCACAGTTTCAGTTTCATTTTTCAAAGTGCATGAAGATACAAGAATAAGAGATATATATAATCATTTAATCATAATTTAATATAATCATAATAATATAATAATAAAAATATAATCATAATCATAAAAATAATTATAAATAATTATAATTATAATAATATAATAATAAATTAATCATCACTATAATCAACATATAATAATATAATACAACATAATAAAATAATAATAAGTATTAATAATCATAATCATAATCATCATAATATAATAGTATAATAATAAATAATCTTGATCATAATAATATAATAATAAAATAATTATATTTATATTCATAATATAATAATATAATATTAAAATTATATTTATAATAATAATAAATAATATAATAATACTAATGGTAACGATAATATAATAACAATAATGATAATAATAATTTAATAATAATAATATAATGATATTAATAATAAAAAATAATAATAATAATATTAATATAATAATAAATTATATTCATAAATATAATATAATAATATAATAATACTAAATCTTAATCATAATCATAATATAATAATATAATATAATATAATCAAACAATAATCGCTATTCGATGAGAGCTAATCCAGGTATTCCACCTATAAGTTGGTATACCGGATTAGCACTATTCCGCACTCTTCTACTTAGTCTAAAATTCGTTTGGCAAATTAATTCGTCGGAATAGCTATTCTATTCTAACTTTTTGCTATTCCATTGAGTGCCAAACACTCCATTAAGGAATAGCTTTGGAAGAGTAATAATTTTGGAAGAATGATAGAATAGTAATTTTTTTGGAAGAGTGGTATTCTTGACTATTCGGAAGAACGAAAATATCGTTTGGCGGTTTGTTACTCGAGAATAGTTAAAATATGAATAATTATGATACTAATAATGATGATGATAATAATAATAATAATAATAAAATAATAATCATAATAGTAAGATAATAATAATAAAGTAATACAAAATAATCATAATAAATAATAATATTATAATAGTAATATAATAAAAATATAAACATAATCATAATATAGTAATATATTAATAAAAAATTATAATTATAATCATAATTATAATAATAATATAATAATAAGTAATCATAATTTTAATAATATAATCATAATATAATAATCATAATCATAATCATGATAATAATAATTATAGTCATAATAATAATAATATAACCATAATCATAATCCTAATAATATAATAATAAAATATAATCAAAATCATAAAAATAATTATAAATAATTATAATTATAATATTATAATAATAAATTATTCATAACTATAATCAACATATAATAATATAATACAACATAATAAAATAATAATAAAGTAATAAAAAATAATCATAATAAATAATAATATTATAATAATAATATAATAAAAATATAAACATAATCATAATATAGTAATATAATAATAAAAAATAATCATAATAAATAATAATATTTTAATAATAATATAATAAAAATATAAATATAATCATAATATAGTAATATAATAATAATAAAATAATAATTATAATAATATAATAATAATAAGTAATCATAATTTTAATAATATAATCATAATCATAATCATAAAAATAATTATAATAGTATAATAATAAATCAATCATCACTATAATCAATATATAATAATATAATACAACATAATAAAATAATAATAAGTAATAATAATCATAATCATCATAATATAATAATATAATAATAAATAATCTTGATCATAATAATATAATAATAAAATAATTATATTTATATTCATAATATAATAATATAATATTACAATTTTATTTATAATAATAAATAATATAATAATACTAATGGTAACAATAATATAATAACAATAATTATAATAATAATTTAATAATAATAATATAATGATAATAATAATAATAATAATCATCATAATATTAATATAATAAAAAATTATAATCATAAATATAATATAATATATAATAATACTAAATCTGAATCATAATCATAATATAATAATATAATATAATATAATCAAACAATAATCGATATTCCGACGAGAGCTAATCCGGTATTCACCTATAAGTTGGTATCTGGGATTAACACTATTCTGCACTTTTCTACTTAGTCTAAAATTTGTTTGGCAAATTAATTGATCAGAATAGCAATTCTATTCTAACTTTTTGCTATTCCATTGAGTGCCAAACACTCCCTTGTTCATTTTCTTGATGAACAGTGTCAGTACTGGGAGGTTTTTTCTTTCACTTATCAAAAATGGGTTAATGCTATCCTTTTTGCTTTCCCAGCTCTCTCGTAGTCTCCTTCTCCACCGCCGGGAAACCCTAAACCCTCCACCCTTCTCCGCCCCTCTCCACCCCTTCCCCGGCGAGCGCTAATCCACAAAAACGTCTTCCAATGGGGACCGAGATACCCTTAGATCTCTACCCTACCGACGCGGACCTCCCGTACGAGGAGGAGATCCTCCGCGACCCCTTCAAACTGAAGGGGTGGTGGCGGTATCTCATCGCCCGTTCCTCCGCCCCCTTCAAGAAGCGTTCAATCCTGTACGAACGTGCCCTGAAAGCTCTGCCTGGTAGCTACAAACTCTGGCACGCCTATTTGCGGGAGCGACTCGATGCAGTCCGACCTTTCCCCATCACCCATCCCTCCTATGCATCTCTCAACAACACTTTTGAGAGAGCGCTTGTCACCATGCATCGGATGCCCAGGATATGGATCATGTATCTCTCGGCCTTGACAGACCAGCGGCTGTTAACTCGGGCCCGCCGTACATTTGACCGTGCATTGCGTGCCCTGCCGGTCACACAGCATGATAGGATCTGGCCACTTTATTTGAAGTTGGTATCTTTACCAGGTGTCCCTGTGGAGACCTCCTTTCGTGTCTACCGGCGGTACCTGACTTTTGACCCGGCTCATGTCGAAGATTTTATTGACTTCCTTCTCCAGTCAAAGAGGTGGCAGGAGGCTGCTGATAGGCTTGCTTCTGTTTTGAATGATGATACCTTTTATTCTATTAAAGGTAAAACAAAGCACCAGCTGTGGTTAGAGCTCTGTGATCTATTAACCAAGCATGCTACAGAGATATCGGGCTTGAAGGTAGATCCCATTATTCGTGGTGGAATTCGCAAATTCAGCGATGAGGTTGGGCGCTTATGGACTTCACTAGCTGATTATTATGTCAGGAGGGGTTTGTATGAGAAGGCCCGTGACATATTTGAGGAAGGGATTAGTACCGTTATTACGGTGCGGGATTTTAGCGTAATTTTTGATGCATATGCTCAATTTGAGCAGAGCGCACTTGCTGCAAAGTTGGAGGCAGCAGAGGATGATTTGGAAGATGAGATGGATGGCGGAGAGGGAGGGAAGGATGGAGTGGAGAAATTGGCAAAGAAATTTCTACAAGGTTGTTGGCTGAATGATGATGATGACACAGACTTGAGACTAGCACGCTTTGAGAAGTTGTTTGACAGGAGGCCAGAGTTGCTGAATAGCGTTCTGTTAAGGCAGAATCCCCATAATGTTGAGCAATGGCACAGGTGAGGTTTCATATGCAGTCTCGACAGTTTATATGTATCAACAATACATGTAGTTTCTTGTTTTTACATAGACAAGCTTGACTGTAATTAAATAAGCTGTAAATTAGAATGGAAGCAAATAGAATTGCTGGTAACAATGGTCTTAACTGTACCAGACTGGACTTGCATGTTATTTAATTGTAGCATGAAATGTCTTTATATCTCTATTAGTGTATCAATTAGTTTCAATTCCTTATGGTACCTGATCGGTGTATGAACCAACTTATCCCAGTACTTGTATCAGCGTTAAATGCTGATTCTATACTTGTTCAACAGTCTTCTAACAGCACTACAAATGACAGGCGTGTGAAGCTATTTGAAGGTGATCCTGCTCGTCAGGCCTCAACCTATGTGGAAGCAGTCAAGACTGTGGACCCTGCAAAGGCTGTGGGAAAGCCACACACACTCTGGATTGCTTTTGCTAAGATGTATGAGGAGCATAACCGACTGGACAGTGCAGAGGAGATTTTCAAGAAAGCAACACAGGTTAATTACAAAGCAGTTGATCATCTTGCAACTGTGTGGTGTGAATGGGCTGAGATGGAGTTGAGGCATAAGAATTTCACAAAGGCTATAGAGTTGATGGAACTGGCAACTGCCGAGCCATCAGTTGAGGTTAAAAGGAGAGGTATTCTATTTGCCTTGGTTTAGTTATCTTTATGAAAGGTTACGCGTGTAGCCTAGCATTGTTGTTTCTTTTTGGAATTTGTAAATGTTCTAGTGGGCTTTGGTATTGAGTTGGTTTGTTGGGCGATATCTTATATATGAAACACAAGGTTTGAATTCAGTATTTGTCAAGTAAAACTCCTAAATTATTATAATTCATATTTGATATGAGTACCTCTGCACAAATTCAAACCATCACTGTACTGGATCAGTTGCCACCATTTAAAGTCTATAGTGTGGTACTAGCTTATTGCTCCAGTATTTTGTATCAATTTTTGCTGTATTTGTTACTTGTCCAAGCTAAAGCACACATTATGCAGTTCAAACCATCACTGAACTGAGATGTTTTAATTTACTAAATGTCACTGCTCTTAACTAACTATTATGTATTATGCAGCTGCCGCGGAAGGAAATGAGCCAGTGCAGATGAAATTGCACAAATCACTGAGGCTCTGGAGCTTCTATGTAGATCTAGAGGAGAGCCTTGGCACATTGGAGTCAACTCGTGCAGTTTATGAGAGAATTCTTGACCTGAGAATCGCCACTCCTCAAATCATTCTCAACTATGCTTTCCTTTTGGAGGAGAATAAGTACTTTGAGGATGCATTCAAGGTGTATGAGAGAGGTGTGAAAATATTTAAGTATCCCCATGTAAGGGACATATGGGTTACGTACCTTTCAAAGTTTGTGAAGAGATATGGAAAGTCCAAGTTGGATCGTGCAAGAGAGCTTTTTGAGCAGGCAATTGAACAGGTAAATGAATTTGATATAAATTTAATTTCAACTGCCTTTTAAGGGCTTCTTAAGTGATGAACAGACTATTTAGAGACCAATGCTATTATTTGCAGAAGCTTTTTAATTTTTTTGCTTTCATGAGCTGAATAATTACGTCCGTATAACAATAAGTTACTATACCTGGTAGGAAGTATTATATCAATTTTTTTTGATAAAAGGCTATTGATTCCATTTCATTTTCCATTTCATTGCAAAATGAAATTGATTATATGAATGTTTAAACCTTCATTGTTTTGCACATTGTACCATCTATAACCTGCTTGGCCTACTATGTTTTCTGCGGGAAATGATTTACCCTCTTACAATTTTATTTCGTCAGACCCCTTCCCAGGAGGTCAAACCACTATTTCTTCAGTATGCAAAACTTGAAGAAGATTATGGGCTTGCGAAGCGTGCAATGAATGTCTATGATCGGGCTGTGAAGGGAGTTGCTGACACAGAGAAGCTCAGCATGTATGAGATATACATCGCACGAGCAGCTGAGATTTACGGTGTTCCCAAAACTAGACAGATTTATGAGGTACTAGTCTATTATATGTAAACTATTTTGTTATTTTACTTCATCAGTTTTGTTACTTGCAACTAATGCTTCATGAGATGGAAAAACATACCCTGGTCACATGGAAAAATGATGTTTATTCAGAGTTCAATTGCCAAATTTCCAGAAACCAAGTCAGATAAGAGCAAATAACCAAAAAAATGTTAAATGCTATGTACTGACCAAAACTGAGAAGGCACAGTATCTGGAATCTAAATGAATATGTAGGTCATGGTTTTGTACTGGAATTTTTAAATAAGGGTTTCACTGAACTGACTATTATTATTTATTCTTTCCCTTTTCTTTGTTACCTCCAACAGCAAGCAATAGAATCTGGACTGCCTCCAAATGATGTGAAAACAATGTGCTTGAAATATGCTGAGCTAGAGAGGAATCTTGGGGAGATAGACCGAGCCCGTGCTATATTTGTGTTTGCATCAAACTATGCTGACCCAAGATCTGACCCCGACTACTGGAAGAAGTGGAAAGATTTTGAGATCCAGCATGGCAATGAGGATACATTCAGAGAGATGCTACGCATCAGCCGTAGTGTCTCTGCGAGCTATAGTCAGGTAATATTCCTTTGCTTTGTCATTCTCTGTAATCTATTAGATGTGCTATTAGTTTGAAGTACATTTGGAGATCCTATTTTACCATTGAATTGATGTTGGTGCAGCCAGTTATGTTTCAGTACTGGTCTCTGAGTTGATCGTGATGGATTGAAATATTGGGGCAATGGTGTTCTGTTCACATCTAAATTCCTACTGGAAAGTGATGTTAGGAAGTTGGTATTTTGTTTTAGTATCTGCAATTGGGAAAATGGTCTTTGCTAAACGCAAAGCACAAGTAAAAGTCCAATGAACCAAACAAAAAGTTCTGCCTGTTACCAGCTTTTGAAAGCACCATTCAACACCTCAGCATACAGTATACCAATATTCAAATGTTGAACCAGTGCTAATTTTTTCCCTATTTCCCTTGCTCTTGATTGGCAGACACACTTCATCCTACCAGAGTATCTCATGCAAAAGGATCAGAAGCTTACCGTGGAGGAGGCTGTGGACACATTGAAGCGTGCTGGTGTCCCGGAGGACCAAATGGGGGCACTTGAACGTCAGCTAGTGGCCGATTCTTCATCAAATGCTACAATTAACAAGGATTCATCAGCTCGTTCAGTGAACTTTGTCTGTGCTGGGGTGGTAGAGCCTGAGCCCGACACAACCAAGAAGGCAGTTGCAAATGCAGAAGAAATTGATTTGCCAGAAAGTGACTCAGATGATGAAAACATAGAGATTGCGCAGAAGAGTGTTCCAGCTGCTGTTTTTGGTGAGCTAGCAAAAAAGGCCGCTGAAGAACAGGAAGGAGAGGATGATGGTGCTGCTGCCAGTGAAAGTCGGTTGGGTGCTCTTGAGAGAATCAAGAGGCAGCGCCAGCAATAATTATTTGATTTTCTGAAAAAGAAGGGAGAAAAAAAGATAATTATCATGCAATCTTCCTATTCAGTGGAACTAGTTGGGGGACGTAATATAGAGGCAGGAGGTGTTAGAAGGCGTACTGACAAGTTTAGTTTGTTCAGGTTTGGACAGTTTTGTTTTTGAGCTAGAACTGGATGATGCTTTTGTACCCCCAATTGTTTTGTAATGTGTTGAATCTGGTTCTAGGGCATTGTAAAGATTTTGAATTTTCAGTTGTTTACGACTTGTAAATTTGGCGGTTATTTAAGCATTAAGAACACTATATATTATATATATTTCATGAGAAACAGCAAAGGAATTCCTCAATAGACGCCGAAAAATATACAATTTGTTGGGTTTTAAAGAAAACGTCCCTCAAACAGCAAAGGACTATTAGATCCATTAAATACTGGAAAGGCCCCAAAAGGATGAAACTTCTCCAATGTGTTGCCATTACTGTCGTTCCGGTTTCAAGGTTTATGAGCCCAATTTCTCTTTCCCTCTCTCGTCTCGTCTTCTCTCTGCGTCCTGGTTATTTTCCCTCTCTATCTGACGCTCAGTCGCTGACAATTGTCGATGGAGCGCACGGTTTCCGAGCAAGGCCCTCCTCAGCCTCCTCCCTCTAATCCTCCTTTGTACTCCTTCGGGCGGCCATGGCCTGAGTTCAACGATGGACTCGCCTACACCGATGTCATTAAGTGCTCCTCTGTCTCTGGTTTGTTTCTTCCCTTCCTAAACATCCTCTCTAGTTCGATTTTTGCTGTCTTTTCTCATTTCATTTCATTTCAGTCTAAGAGTTCTCTAGTTTTTGTCTTTCTGTAGCGCCGACTTTGATCGACTTCTATGCGTCCAATTACAAGAACTCTGCGCCGATTGAGGGGTAGTTTTCTTCTCTAGGGTCGATCATTGACTGAAGATTCTTTTTTACTCTTTCTATCTGAGCTGATGAATTTCTTTTGGATTTTGTTTTCAGTTGGTTTTATAGAATTCGAAATGGCCAGGTAATCTATGTAAAATTGTTATGTTACTTTTAATGCTTTAAAAATTTAGTCGTCTGACTGAGAAGATTGCATTTCTGGAACTTCCTTCTATTTGCAGATCACAATTGATGGTAAAGTTGTTAAAGATCCTGATTGCATTCTAAGGTGGTGATGATGAAACACTATCATTTCATGTCGTTCAATGTCTCCGAGTTTAAATTATAATGACAAGTTTTATATCTTATTTTTTATCTGTGGCAATTTTTTCTTTCAGAGAAGGCTCTAAGGTAGTATACAATCGGCTTCCATGGAAGGAACCATCAACACCGCTCTTGCTTGATGTTCTGTATGAAGATAATGACATTGTTAGTACATTCTTTTTTTGGATTTAAATTACTTATGGAATTATCTCATATGACCTAGAATAACACCTGGTGTTATCTCATCGGTGCAAGACTACAAGATGGAGTGGGCGCAACTCACTCGTTGGGCAATGAGCCACAGTTTCAGGGTGCAGCAATTAGATTAGATACGAGTAGAATTGTATCAAGGACTGTTTTCAGATCTGGTTTTTATGTTTGTTATTTTTCTCTCCTCCCCTAATTAGTTTTTCTAACTCTGTACTCCTTTTCTTTTTTATTAATAATGTAAAAACAGTAGGCAATTTGCCTTCTGCTTCAACAAATCACTTGGAATTATATCACCTAAAATAACTTTGGAATTTGATGTGGTGTCATCTCAGGTTGTGTTAAATAAACCATCAGGGTTGCAAGTCCTGCCAGGAGGCCTCTTTCAGCAACGGACTGTCTTAACCCAACTTCAATGGAGAGAATGGAGGACAACCGTATCTTCACTCTGTACCAAGCAAAGAACCACTCAGGCTCATCCTGTACCAGTTCACCGCTTGGGAAGAGGCACATCAGGTCTGTTTGAATTGCAAATTTCAGATATTATGTGTTTTTAGTGTTTTTTTTTCACTTTTCTGTCATGTTAGGTTAAGGGGTCAATTTCTGACCTCTCTGAACTCCCACAGAATATGGGTCCCTTCTATACTGACAGGATACATGTGTTGATAGGGTTGCATTCAATAAATAATGTAGGCTAAAATATGAACATCTTGATGATATCTCTTATATGCTGTGTATTTTGGAAACTTTAAAAGTTCTACTGTCCTCCAAAAGAATTGATTTTTGTCATAAACAAATAAGAAATAATAATAACGCCTTGTTATAAAATGTCCAAATTGAAATGGTACTGATATCCTTGGATTAAATTGCCTCATTGAAGATTTTCTGTGGCTACATATTTAGGTTTGCTTCTTTGTGCCAAGACAAAGATAGCAAAAGTTAGGCTTGCATCTTATTTTGCTGAGGGAACAGCAAATGCTAGAAGTGACAGGTAGGTCCTATTTGCACTTTCGTCACTGTTATAACTTTACTGAATTTTATATCTTAACTTCTTGTTCTTGATATGAATGCCATGTTTCTCAGAGCTGAATCAGAGTCCAACAACACGAGACAAATTTCAAAATTCTATCGCGCTTTAGTTAGAGGAATCATTGAAGATGATGAGGTAAACCTTTTTAATGTAGTATTTATTCATTTTATATAATTATTTAATTAGTTATGAATTAACTTATTCTCATAACTTCTTCATTGCATTAGAAAATCGTTAAATTCTTCGTTGTATTTACTTAAATTAGGTCATAATCACACAACCCATTGGGTTGGTCAAGTATGCTGGTGTTGCACAGGGCCTTTATGTCGCATCTTCGACAGGTTCTCTCTCTCTCTCTCTCTCATTCAGTTTCTTCTTCAATACATATGAATTTTTGTATCAGAAAAAGTGTAAGGGTAAGTCTTAGTATAGATTGTGCTTTCTTGATAGGAAAACTTCCTTGTATTCTTTTATTTCTCATTTTTTTGGACGTGGAATTTTAGGCAAGTCGGCCATGAGCAAAGTTCATGTTCTTGAAAGAGACATGCAGAGGAATCAAACGCTGGTGCAGGTATGTATGCATAACTTATTCTGATTCCATAATTTTGTGCATTAGTCAGTGCTTTCCCTTTAAACAATGTAGGTTGAGATCCAATCAGGACGGCCACACCAGATCCGCATTCACTTGTCTTATATTGGTCATCCCCTTTTGGGTATTATATTTATTCTTTTAATTCTATAAATCTTAACATCTTTTGTCAGGCTTTGCATATATTTGTATTGTATTAGAACCTATATCATGTGTGCAATTGGACGTATTGACAGGCGACCCTCTTTATCGTAATGGTGGCATGCCTAAAATCCACAGCACAGATTCTTCAAATGTCTCTTTTGCAGAGGATGGGTATGATTTTCTAAATTTTGGTACCAATCTATGATTTGTGCATTTACTCATTTTTTTACTGGAATCCTTTCAGGTAGGTTAGTAGCTGCATACTTATCAATTTTATGTAAAATTTAAAAGGGTGTTAACGGAGATGTTCCTAAATAAACTGTTAGCTATTATTTGATTGTAGAGGATATGAAAAGCCTGTTCAACCGCTACCAGGAGATTGTGGATATCACCTTCATGCGCACTGGCTTCTTCTTTCTCACCCCGCATCTCATGAGGTATCCAAGATGGGTTATAAACTTTTAGGGAGTGTTTGGCACTCAATGGAATAGCAAAAAGTTAGAATAGAATAGCTATTCCGACGAATTAATTTGCCAAACGAATTTTAGACTAAGTAGAAGAGTGCGGAATAGTGCTAATCCGGTATACCAACTTATAGGTGGAATACCGGATTAGCTCTCGTCGGAATAGCGATTATTGTTTGATTATATTATATTATATTATTATATTATATTTATGATTATAATTTATTATTATATTAATATTATGATTATTTATTATTATTATTATTATTATTATTATTATCATGATATTATTATTATTAAATTATTATTATCATTATTGTTATTATATTATCGTTACCATTAGTATTATTATATTATTTATTATTATTATAAATATAATTTTAATATTATATTATTATATTATGAATATAAATATAATTATTTTATTATTATATTATTATGATGAATATTATTTATTATTATATTATTATATTATGATTATGATTATTATTATTTTATTATGTTGTATTATATTATTATATGTTGATTATATTTATGATTAATTTATTATTATATTATTATAATTATAATTATTTTTAATTATTTTTATGATTATGATTATAATTTTATTATTATATTATTATGATTATGATTATGGTTATATTATTATGATTATGACTATAATTATTATTATCATGATTATGATTATGATTATTATATTATGATTATATTATTAAAATTATGATTACTTATTATTATTATATTATTATGATTATGATTGTAATTATATTTTTTTATTATTATATTACTATATTATGATTATGTTTATTATTTTTATTATATTGCTATTATAATATTATTATTTATTATGATTATTTTTTATTACTTTATTATTATTTTATTATGTTGTATTATATTATTATATGTTGATTATATTTATGATTAATTTATTATTATATTATTATAATTATAATTATTTATAATTATTTTTATGATTATGATTATATTTTTATTATTATATTATTATGATTATGATTATGGTTATATTATTATGATTATGACTATAATTATTATTATCATGATTATGATTATGATTATATTATTAAAATTATGATTACTTATTATTATTATATTATTATAATTATGATTGTAATTATATTATTTTATTATTATATTACTAAATTTATGATTATGTGTATATTTTTATTATATTACTATTATAATATTATTATTTATTATGTTTATTTTTTATTACTTTATTATTATTATTTATCTTACTATTATGATTATTATTTTACTATTATTATTATCATCATAATTATTCATATTTTAACTATTCGAGTAACAACCGCTTATATTGGTTAATGTCCCTTAATTGGTTAATGTCCCTCCGGACAGGAACATTGAAATATTGCATGCTTGCAATTACCCTTTGAATTACAAAATATTCTATAATTGTAGTTTTAACCAATTTCCATCCAAGTGTTTCATCAATGATTTGTTTGATGCATATTTTGGTTCTCTCTGATAGTCTTCACATTAAAATAATCAATTTCTTTCTGTGCAGAAAATAAGACTGGTTGCGCCCTTGCCTTCAATATTGCAAACTCGAGCAGAAAGATCTCAAGTGTTATGATTATTATAGGTGATATTTTTTTCCCTTTAATACAATTCAAATTGTACACTAGCTAGCTACCTGCCTCTTTGCATGTGATGATTTATCAAAGTGCAGTAGGCTGATTATGGAGTGTACTGATTACTGGCATGTCATTTAGCGTCACAAAGAAAATTAATTTTTAAGGCATGTCATTTTACCCTCTTGATGGCCACATCGAAACCACGCTTCAACTTACTCGTTTCTATTAATATGGTTGTTCTTAATTCCTTCTTGAAATTCTATGCAGAAATTCCTAAAAAACAAACAAAAACGTTTTCCTGTAAATGGCACCAAAACTATCTTTTTCAACGACCTCTATTTATATAGCTACGGCAACTTGATGAGTCATCGGGTTCAAAGTTGGCTTCATTTAGGTGGTTGATTTTCAAGTTCAGTTGTAGAAATTGAATTTAATAGAATAGTGACATATTGAACTCTCAATTTCAAAAACCATTAGGTGGAAGACATTTCACATAAAATTGATGGTGCATTGGACTGGTCCTCCTACAGTAAAATTCCGTGACACTATTAAATCTATAAGCTAAACGATAGATCAGACCATGAAAGGAGATCAAGGACACCCATTATTTTGCTAATGCACTTACCTTCAACCTTCTTTTCTATATTTTCTCAATTATGCTCATCTGCATAAAAACATGGAGTTTTCTCTGAACAAAATAAGGACCTAAGTCGGACATCCCAAAGTTCTCACATGGCTCAAGAACTTGGGACATCTTATATTTATTCATCTTGAAATTGTTCTAGTTGACGATAACAGCTCACTTTATGCTTTGAGTGACACTTTTTATTTTGAGGAAAGACACTTTTTATACACTTATTCCCCAAATGAACGGCAAAGCCAATTTCTGATGGAGTCTTGGGTAAATGTACTTATTCTAACTTTAGTTTTAGTAAAAGAAAATTTGAAGATTGTTTTAGTAAAGTTAGAGGGGACTATTGGACTAACATGTTAGGGAAAATTTTGAATATATGTGTGATTTAATAATCAATGTAGGCCTGGCCGTTACTTTTCTTAACTCTAGACCTCCTAAAGAGAAGGATAAGTGGATAACTAACTAAAGTACCTTCGTCAAAGAAAAATGATATCGATGAGTCTTCTTTTATTATTACAAATTAGAAGTCCGTAGGTATACGCAACTCACACACACTCTTCTTTCTAAATTTATTCCTAATCCAACGTCTTTTGAGGTTTGATCTCTAGATCTTCACAATGGGAGACAATATCACTACCACTAGGCCGTAGCTTCAGTGACGATAACGAAAAGTCTATGAAGCACCATTTAAGTCAAACGTCCGTCATCATCCTTTCTTTTAATTTTATATTTTTCTAGACCAAAAAAAATGGACACATATCCTTAGCAGCCAATTTTTTTTTTTTGATGAAGAGCTGCCAATTAATGGAATACAGCATAATTGGAATATTTTTCACCAATATCAGCGCCAGCACATGCTAAATATGGTATTGACAGACTGTACTGTTGCTTTCTGACTTTCAGTTAATTAATGTTGTTATCAGAACCTTTTTGACTCATGTCCTTTATAATTTGCTTCTATTTTACTATTTTATTTAATTAGTTGAACACAGATATGATATGTAACATATGCTTAATTATTTAGAGAGACATCATCACATCGTTCATGATTAACTGGTTACACATGTGTTACCATGAGATCAGTAATATAGATGGCATAATTGAGCTTATCAAAAGGTCTTAGATAATTGGAGATATGTGATGGTCCAAATATATTCTTATTCAATTCTGACCGAATTATTCCTCTGTTAAAGAAAGGATGATAATAATGTTTTTTTTTTTTTTTAAATTTTTTTGACAAACATACAGTAGGAAAAATGTTACAAATAGTTGTATAAATGTACTTTCCATTAAAACTTTTGCAATATATGGAAGAATGGACCCCATTTTGTTATTTATATCCTGTCACACACTCAACACTTTGAATTCTAGATGGAATCATTATTGCAAATCATTAGCTACCAAATCCCTGACCTGCTGCTGCTAGGCTATACCTAACTGCTTATTAGGTAGGTGCAATTTTCTTGAGGGTAATTAAAGGGGAAAAGCTCAAAGAACTATTTAAAACATTAATGTGCTTCACATTACTGAGATTGCAATTCACCAAATTATCCATAAAACTACGAGTGCCAGCAGGTCAAGTATCAATTTTTGTACGTTCTGATTTGTGTATCTGAACTATTACTAACTAATCTGGTGTTAAAGATTATTGTAGGCAGGGATAACTTCATTATCAAGAAACTCTGATGAAGAAGATGATTAAGGAAATATTTTTGAACAAAACTTGAGCATTAAGTGCCACCCGTTTTATTATTATTTTTAAGCCTTTCAAGCTTTTCAATAAAACAGTTAGAAGTTTAATGAATACATAATCTTCTAACTCTCGTAAATTAAGACCACCATAACATGGAATTTATTGGACTCAGTTGCTCTGATATCATAGCACAAAATAGTTCTTGTGTGTTCTTCCATCTTTACTATATCAAATAGTTATATTGTGGCATGAACTATGATGGCCATAAATCGAAAAAAGTACCACCAAATAAAGTAAGATTACAGTCACGTATTTTCCTCACGAAAAGAATTTATTGCACTCAATTGCTCTGGTATTATAACTCAAAAATATTAAAATAGTTCTTATGTGTTGCTCCATCTTTCTTCAATTTAAGGCAGTCATAGTTTTTGGTTCCACAAAAAAAAAAATACGGTCATGCATTTAATCAAAATGGCTATAGAACCTACATTGTTCGGTTTGTGTTTAGTAGGGGCGGATCTACATTAGGGAGCGTTTTGGATTTTGAAAAATAGTATTTTTAGATTAGATTTTGTAAATATGATCTTGAAATTAATTTCTGACTTCTCTGAATTGTCTGATTAATTTTTATTGAGAAAAAATATCTAGTATTGTGAACAATGAAAAAATTATGCAAAGACTCTAAAATATAAAGTCCATAAAGAAAATTTTTATTCATCGGCATAATTATTTATTATTTTGAGTTTTATTTTTTATTATTTTGATAATTTTTTATTAGATAAAAATATATGTTAAATTATTGATTTTTTATTTAGTATCCGATTAGTTAATAAATTTGAACCCGATAAACTATTACATTTCGATTATTGACCCCCCTAATCAAAATTCTGATGTTTAGCGGCCAACACTTTCAATGTGGTTTTCACTGTAGTTTGTGCTGCAACCAGTGATTTGGAAGGAGAGATTTTTCAGCTTGTAAAGAAGGTAAAGAAGGAGAATGAAAGATTGTAAACAGTGATAGGATCCAACAATGAAAGAACTCAAAAACAAAAAGACAAGATGAAAACTCAAAATGAGACAAGTCAAGATAATGACTAAAAAGAGCTGTGACAAAGACAAAAAAAAAATGCGAAAAAAGGGACAATAATTATTATAGATTAAATGGTATATATTATTAAAAGAAGAGTATTTACTATTTATTAATTTTACAAATTTCATTTTGTTTGAAAAGTGAGGAAAAGTTGCAGTATATTGAAGGGGGTAATTAATTACTATATATTAAATGATCTATAATTT
This sequence comes from Schoenoplectus tabernaemontani, assembly GCA_037127355.1. Classification (NCBI taxonomy): domain Eukaryota; kingdom Viridiplantae; phylum Streptophyta; class Magnoliopsida; order Poales; family Cyperaceae; genus Schoenoplectus; species Schoenoplectus tabernaemontani. The sequence goes on along the minus strand of CM073742.1, from coordinate 22,324,694 downwards.
TAGAATCAACGGACTTCCTGTATGAAAGAATAATAAAAAATGCAAAGCTTAAGATTTTGCCTAAGTTTTATAACCTACTATGTTTAAAAAATCTGAGCTTGCCGGGTCTCCTTCAGCACTGCCATTTTGTGGCTGGCTGTTGACTATATAATTGAACACCTTCACACATTCTATATCCATATATCCACAAAGAGGAGTAACTCTTTTAATTTTTTAATTTTTTAGTTATATCACATCATTTATATTTTTTCAGTTTCCACCGTTAATTTTCTTTTTCTTTTTTTATTTATCTTAATCAAAATGATTCGTATTATTTTATCTTTTATTGTTCTGAGTTACAATTTAAATACTAAAGCAATACAAGTTTTTATATTTTTGTAATGAATTATTATGTAGTTAGTTATAATATTTATCATTAAACATATTTTAGTATATTTACATTAAAAATTTCCTAACGAGAGTTTTTTTTATAGATAAAAGTTTCTTTTTAATTATCCAATTATTTATATATGTTAATTTTTTTTTTGGCAGCGAAGCTTGGTGAACAACCTTAGTAGACATAGTTTGAACTTTGCAGTTTGCCCCAGCATTTTTTGTCAATCCAGTAAAATAGGGCAACACAGTAATTTTAATTGAGATGAACGCAGGCGAAAATTTTCATGCGTATCTTCTGGATAATTTGATAACATATGAGGACATTTTAAAAGAGGAAAACTACACATTTTATTTATAATCAGCTGTACTTATTTCCTAAAAGAATTATCTGCTACTGGATGTCCTTATATTATGATATAATAAGTAATTTTCTATGATTAAGAGACAAATGGACAGAAATTTTTAGATTTTAACTTTTTAAGTAAAAGAAAGAAAGTGAGCAGCAAAAAAAAAAAGGTCACACTCACACACCTCTAAAAAGGGTAAATTTTTTCTTTATTCGTTGATTATGAACTTCGAAGCTACGCACCTCTAAAAAAATCCTTACATTTAGTCAAACTTTGCATGATCAGGGATATAAAACTAATCATCTAACTTTGCAGGTTGTATCTGTTAAATTGATGCACGCTGTCAGAGAATGAAATCCGGTGCTATTCAAACCTCTGTTATTTTTTGTTATTCTTTATCTACGGTGGATCCTACTTAATTCTAACTTACAATGTGATCCATTTTCAAAGAAATAACAGAGGGTAACAGAAATTTGGCTAACGGGGGATTTGGATCCACGCTATATTCAGAAGCTCAATTGGATGATAGAAAATTAATCCCCTCCAACCCGCTGTGTAGCGTACTGACTCCATCGGTCCGTACAATTCAGAATGTAAGGTTTTGATGGGTTCGTAACTCGAATCAAAATGCACTCCAACGATACATAGCGCAGGTGTTTTGCGTGCGTTCGTCTGAAGCTGCGCAGGATCGCTCCATTGGACTGGTACGGGCACGTAGCTGTATCTTGCTTTATTTTTAATGTCGTTAATGTTATATAAAATAAAGATAGAAAATAAAAATTATGAGAGGTCAAAATTTTATTTTTATATTTTTTTTTAGAGATATATGACAATCAATAACATATAATTTTTTATTTATAGACTAAAAAAATATTATATAATAAAGAAAAAAGTTAATATAAAATTAAATTTAGAATTAAGGAGGAGATGAAAAGAATGAATTTTTTTTATCAATATGAGAGGAGTTGGAGAAGATGAAACATCTATCATTAACATTTTATAACAGTTAAAACATTATTCCACACCGTTTTTTTTTTGCAACTTAAGAAGTATCCTGCTGCTTATCTGGCACCACTGACAGTATTTTGCCACCTTTTCTTTTGTAAATGACGGAGACGACTTTTTGTGCAATACCCGGAAATTGTATAATATATCATTCATGCCCTCTAATCACGATTTTTCTTTTTGTTAATTTTGGCAACTAGGGATATTTTTTTTAATTTAATAAGAGCATCTCCGGTGCTGATTTCTATTGAGTTTTTATTCTTATATTTCACTTTTTAATTTTAATTTTAGCATTAGACTATCAATTTTTAATTTAAAAATTGAATAGCCGATTTCTAAAAATAAGCGAAATTAAGGAGCACGGAAATTGTTTTATGAAATGCATGCTTCTGGTGTTAATATTTCATATTTGAATTGAAGTTATGGGTTTAATCAAAGATCCTTATTTTTGACATACAAACTTTTTGTTCAGGTAACACTGTTTATTGATTGGTTGGCTTAACCAGCCAAACTTTTGTTCAGATTGCACGATTATAAACTGAATCACCTAATAAGCAAATCAGCTTAATTACATGATAAAACAAATAAATCAAATTTTAATTTTGAGAGACCAAATTAGCATGAAAGGTTAAATTTTTATTTGAGTAAATTATAACAATACCGTTATAATATTTAGTTATTTACAACAGTTTTGATTGTTTAGTTCGGTTAATTTGTCTTTTAATTTTCAAAATAAATCTTAAGTTGAAAAAAACTGTTGTGATTTTTAAAATAGGGCTAAACTGAAAAACTGAAAATTAAATTATTTAAATTATCAGAACTAAATTTAATTTATTAAAAGAATAAAACGTAAATTAATTTTATTAAAAGAAAAAAGGGGAGGGATCCCTTTGACAATGGATTATTTTGAAAATCAATCTTGAGTATGGATTTTTAAATAAATATGACAATTTTTTTTTAAAAAGTAGACAAAATTTCTAAATATGATCTTTTACTTATAGATGATAGTATTTCAAATTTCATGTAATTTCATTATCATTTGATAGTCCATGGAAGACACTCAAAATTTTATACAATTTGTAATGTTTTTAATTTAACGGTATTTGATGGACCATCAAATATTAGTTACATTATATGAATTTAAAATACTATCGATGTATGAATAAATAAAATATATTTATATTTTTTTATTTTTAAGATTTTTTTTTCAAATTTATTTAAAAAACCATTGTCAAAATGGTCAAAATAGCCATTATCAAAGATCCCTCCCAAAGAAAAAAAAATAGACTAAATTTAATTTTATCAAGTTTTATCATTGTGCTCACTCCCTAGGTGTTAAGTAGCAATTAACCAAAATTAATTAAGACGATATAATTACCAATTCACCATAGTAAAATGATCCGCCAGCAATTCACAAATTATTTCTTATCAGTGTATTTCTAAATATATAGATAAGCTAAAGTACTTTATTTTCTAATTTTTTATAAAGTATTTCCGAATTATTGTGAAAATTTTAAAAATAACTAATTATTAAAGCTTTGTAATTTTGATATATTTATACGCATTATAAAGAAACAATATATTCCCAAACTATATTTGAATCATGATTTCAAAAATCACAAAAGTGTTTTTAGTTTCAAACTTATCACTATGATATTCAGAAGGTTAATTCATTTATTATAATGATTCAGTTATTCAAAGTTAAAACATATGGTTTGGTCTAGTAGAAAATATATGTAAAAGTAAAACAAATGCAGCGTTGGGGGTCGCTGTCAATCATTTAAAAAAAACAAATGTTTTCGTTTTATTAATAAAAAAAAAAACTAGATACTAAATTTTGCTTAGATAGACGGTTTGGTGATATTTCAGTAGGCTATTTGTTTACTAAACTTTTGTGTATCGCTACTGACCCTTCTATTAGAGATTATTTTTTAGTAAATGAAAAAGAAAAAAAAAACACCAAAACTGCCCAACAATGAAAGAATTTTTGCAGCCATAGTCTGGACCGAGTTTCAAACTCGGTTCCAGATGTCGGGACCGAATTTGAAAATCGGTCTTAGTTTTTTTTTAAGTTTGTGTGTATTTGAAAATGACAGGAAGCTGAGACTGAGATTAAAACTCGGTCCAGCTTCTTTGGACCGAGTTTTAAACTCAGTCTCAGCTTCCTGCTAATATATAGGAATACCCAGTCCCTTTCTTCTTCATCATCTTTCAGCCAACTATTTCCTCAAAATCGCCATTGTTACTGCTGCAAGAGCTTCTAACTGATTTTTTTTCCGACAGATCCAGAGCCGATCCATATTCATCACTCTCGTCTCACCAACATTGTAAGTTTTTTTCTATTTGGACTATTATTTTTTGCTCTAAAATTAAAATACACTAACAATAGGGTTTATTGTTCATATTGTAGAGACGAAAATGTTGTTGATCAATGTGTATCACGGAGGTCATATCCTGAACACTTCAACTGGCGTGGGTTACGACATTCGTGCCGTGTGCACATTTTCTACCGACGAGACAATAAATCTTCGTGACTTGAAAATGCAGATTCATGATGGTTTGGAGTTGCTCCTTAGCCAACTTACCATCAGCATTAGTGCACAAATCAATACTGCACCAGCAGGTTTGGGTGGTTTTTTTTTATAGCTTATTTGGGGTTATTTCTGATGAAATTTGGGAATGATTAAAACAACAACCCCGTACCAATTACCCCAGTATAAAACACTGGAGTTAAGTTGAATCTGAACCAATATCCGGATCTGACAACTATTATCCGACCAGTATTCCTAGAAGTAGTAATCCAGTCATAGCTGAGGAAAGAACCCACTCTCGAGCTCGGAAACGGCGATCATCCCGTGCTCCGGTATAAAATATGGTAGTTGGGAGATATCATACGAGATGCTTCCGTCTCTACTAGCAGCCATACAAAATTCCACATATGACACAAAATATATCATAGAGACATCGCCCTCAATAAAGTTCGATGTTGAAATTTTCAATCATGTTGCATGGACATTTGGTCCATGTATTGCAGCATGGTCTTACTTACGGCAAGTCTTAACTATCGATGCTGAATTTTTATCCCACAAGTATCTTGCAGTAAACTATTTATGGCATGTGGTTATGATGCGGAGCAACAACTATTACCACTTGTATTTGCTGTCATAGCAGGTGAGGAAAAGTGTGATAAATTGGGGTTGGTTTATGCAGTGGGTGCGTAAAGAGGTTGTCGGTCCTGGTAAAATTACCGTTATCTCAGATTAACATTTAGGTATAAGGGCAGTATTTGAGAGACACGAAACAAGTGTTCAACAGAATGACACAAAATAATAGAAAGCGCAATAACCAACCCATCACAAGAGAATACTATACTTATATTTTTTTTTATTTAACTTTAAAATTTAAGCATTAATTTATAATTCTATTTGAAATAATAGGGACAAAGGGTGAAATAAAATATGAGGTCGAATTAGCGATGACAAAAATTGGTAATTATTGGTGTCAGAAACTGTAATTGATCGGCATCCCATGCGATCAGCTTGCTTTTTGTTTGTTCATTCAGAAGGCTGAATTACACTCAGTATGTTAGTCCATATTATACCATCCAGTATTACATTAACACATGGTCTTGTCATTGGCGTAATTATGGTAATAGACGAGATTTGCTAATGTACAATATTTCGATCATTTGGCCAAATCCAGAAAAAATCAACAAAGGAAAGAGAAGGAAGATACGCATTTCAATGGTTATGGATGAAATGGAGGGTCGTATCAATATGTTACCAACTCGAGGTCGAGCTCGTTCCAGCAGAGCATGATTTAGATTACCAGTCTGTTTATGTTTTATATCATTATATTTTCCAGAACAATTAGATTTTAATTGTTGTTGTAATATTTTAATTTGTTTGACATTATTTTAGAATAATATATTAATTGTGCTTATATTTGACTTTGTAAACCTTTATTTTAATTTTTTGTTATAATATTTTAGATCAATTTATTAAATATTGTACTTTATTTTCAATATAATACACAAACGTAAAAAAAAACTGGGACCGAGTTTCAAACTCGGTCCCAGCTCCTAGAATTGAGTTTGAAACTCGGTCCAGACTACAACCGCAAAAATTCAGTTCTTTTTGGCCAGTTTCGGTGTTTTTTTTTCATTTACCAAAAAAAAATCCGCTTCTATTAGAGCAGAGACGCCATTTTGCATTATTTATTTATTTTTTATGAGACAATTGTTTGGTAAATTTACAGATGACTGAAGAAAATTGCAATAATATGTATGAGTTTTTATTTAAAGAAAATATAATGTCTAAGGTATGATGTTAAAATTTTTTTCAAGAGCAAGATATTAAAATTGCACCGTTTGTACATATTATTTAAAATATGAATCTAACTATTTATTATGATGTTTTGATGACTGGAAATATTTTATCACGAAATAAAAAATATATAAATATAAAAAATGATTTAAAAATAAATGCAGGAATAAAATAAGAGAAAGGGAGGGAATGAAATAATCAAGTTCCAATTTTTGGAGGAAGGACGTATCATAAAATTTCCGCTTAGATTAGACAAAACGCATGTCGAAATTTACAATTCCGACCTTTTTGTTTTGGTCCATGCAAGTTAAAAATCCTCCTATAAGCTCTGCTCTTTATTTATTTTCCATCTTTTGCACAGTTCGTCAACTTCTTTTTGAATCCTTTGAATTAAATTAAGAATACAAAAATATATCAGTAACTCTTATATAATTGTTCACCAACTACTTTTTAAAGCCTTTGAATAAAACTAATAATACAAAAAATATAGCAGTAATTCTTATATAAAATAAAAATTTACCTTTCCTCTCCTTTAATGTAACATAACCGTAATAAAAACAAATGTCACAGCACAATTAGGAACCGAGAAATAATAAATTTCGAGAAGGAATCAAATGGTCATTAGTGCCATATAAGTGATCATAAAATTAAATATTAAATAATTATTATTTAAATTATTGAATATAAAACTAATTGAAGAAATATTTTGTATATATCATGTTATATAAGTATTAAAAAAATTAGAATAATATAATATTATTTATATACATATAACTGAAATAATATAAATACATCTAACGATTTATATTTATAAAATGTATATATAAATAAATAAAATAGATATCACTAATCATAGACATTGAATCCCTCATGAAGATTTTAGGCGTGTGATGAGACTATGCTGGGGAAACGTGAGCAATATATAGCGACTAGCGAGTATCAAACACATTATTATCAATTTAGTTCAGAAGAGAGCGTAATTGTCTAGAATAAAATTGGCTTTTCTGTTAATGCCTATAAGCTTAAACGAAACGAAACGAAACAGGTGCACTATTTGCAGAAGATAATATCCAAGTTGATGAACTGATTGAATGCCGACGGCTGAGTGCTGACACAACTTTTGTACAATACTGAAGAACCTGTGGCAATAATTAAAAAAGCACCACGTCCACATTCCATTGAATTTGTTTGGCACTTGGTGTAATAACAAAAATTATAATAAAATAATTATTTCGACGAATTAATTTGTCAAATGAATTTTAAATTAAATAGAAGAGTGCTAATCCGATATATCAAGTCATATATGGTATACCGGATTATTTCTCGTCGAATAAGTGATTATTGTTTGATTATGTTGGATTATATTATTATATTATAATTATAATTATAATTATTATTTATAATTAGATTATTATTATGATTATGATTTATTATTATATTAATATTATGATGATTATTTATTATTATTATATTATAATAATTATTGTTATTATTATATTAACATCACCGTTAGTATTATTATTATTATATGATTAATTTTATTATTATTTATTATTATTATATTATATTATAATTATTTATTATTATATTATTATGATTATGATTATAATTTTATTATTATTATTATATTATGATTATGATTATATTATTATTATATTTATTATAATTATGACTATGATTATTATTACATATTATTATTTTATTATTATTATATTATATTATTATATTATGATTATAGCTATGATTATATTATAATTATATTATTATGATTATAATGATTTATTATTATTATTATATTATGATTATGAATATAATTATATTATAATTATATAATTATGATTATAATTATATTAAAATTATATTATTATCATTATTTATTATTATTATTTTATTATCATTATGATTATAATTTTTCTTATTATATTATTATATTATTATATTATTATCATGATCACAATTATGATTATTATATTATGATTATATTGTTAGAATTATGATTGTGTTTATATTTTATTATATTATTATGATTACAATTATGAATATTATTATTTATTATGATTATGAATTATGATCATTATATTATTATTTTACTATTATTATCATCATCATCATTGTTAGTATCATAATTATTCATATTTTAACTATTTAAATTAATAATTGTCAAACGATATTTTTATTTTTCTGAATAATTAAAAATATCACTATTTTATCACTCTTTCAAATCTATTTCTTAATTTGCCAAACTAACGGTTGAGAGTAGTAAAACACATATAATATTTTACAGCATATAAGCATTTCCCGGGAATAAAAAAACGGCAGAAATGCAAAAGCTAGGAAAGAAAAATAAAAAAGAAAAAAAAGGAAAAGGAAAAGGAAAAGGAAGTAAAACCAAACGCAGAGAAACACCATGACATATTGACATGCCTCTCCCTGTTTCTCCCTTCTCTCTCGTGAACTACCCTTCTCTCTCTCCATGCTTTTGCTCATGTAGCAGTGTAGCACCAATCCCCTTCCTCTCCCGGGTCCCCTCTTCTTCATTCGTCTAATGGCTTCTCTCTCTTCTCTTTCACCCTTCCTGCTCTCCTTCTCTCTGCTGCTCCTCCTCTGCCAGGTCCGGTTCATGCGCTCCGAACCGGTTCAGGATCGGTCTGCTCTTCTCGCCTTCTTCAACCAAACCCCTCACGAGCAACGCATCAACTGGAGCCTCTCCATTCCCACGTGCAACTGGGTGGGTGTCACATGCGACTCCAGCCAGTCTCAAGTCACCGAGCTCCACCTCCCTGGCGTCGGCCTTGTGGGCCCCATCCCCTCAGGCACGCTCGGCCGCCTCTCTTCCCTCCGAGTTCTCTCTCTCCGCTCCAACCGTCTCTCGGGCTCCATCCCCGATGATTTGTGGAACCTTCCCCTGCTCAGGAGCCTCTATCTACAAGATAACGAGCTCTCCGGTGAAATCTCTCCGTCGATTGGCAACCTCGGCGGGCTCTTCCGGCTCGATCTATCCGACAATGCTCTTACCGGGCCAATCCCATTTTCCATAAACAACCTCACTGTTTTAAGGGGGCTTCGTCTACAAGGAAACCAATTGAATGGTACACTGCCAAGCATCAGCATTCCCTCTCTCCAACAATTCAACGCGTCGGACAATAAATTAAATGGGTCGATACCGAAATCTCTGAGCGGGTTTCCTGTGTCGGCTTTCTCAGGGAATCTCAACCTCTGTGGCGTCCCCCTGCCGCCTTGCAACAACACATTCTTCCCGCCTTCGCCGTCTCCTGGTCCATCGTCAGATGAAACCCCGGTTGCAAAATCACACAAGAATAAATTGTCGAAAGGGGCTATTGTGGCAATTGCTATTGGTGGGGCAGCATTGTTGTTGCTTGTTCTACTATTGCTGTTGATATGTTGCGTTTTGCCAAGAGTGAGGGAGATGCAGAGAGGGAAGCCGCAGCCCAAGGGGGTGGCCCCGTCTGCTGCTGTGGCGGGACCGGGGACCCGGTCGGGAGATACAGGCCTGACATCATCATCTAAGGAGGAAATGATGGTGGCTGGGGCCGGCACGTCAGAGGCTGAGAAAAACCGGCTGGTATTTGTCGGTAAAGGCGCCGGGTACACATTTGACTTGGAAGATCTATTGCGTGCTTCTGCTGAGGTAATTACAGATTCTACATATACTGGCATTATTATGTATGAATAATGCATAATTTCTACACTATGCTTTCAATAATTTCTCTGGCTAACAAGTTGCTAAAAAGATTGGTGGAACATTAATTTAATATAGCCTGTAATAGAAATTAATAATTCTCAAATAATTGTAACATCAGTTATCTCTTGACTTGTCAATTTCAGCAAGTAGTATTGAGAAAGTGTTGCATTCGATACTTAACAAACACAGCATTGTCTCGATCAACCTTTCTGAGTCTTCACATTCTGTTATATTTTTTTCTTGACCTTTTAACAATGCAATGTAATGCAGGTCTTGGGAAAAGGAAGCGTAGGCACATCGTACAAGGCGGTGTTGGAGGAAGGGACGACGGTGGTGGTGAAGCGGTTGAAGGATGTGGTGGCAACACGGCGTGAATTTGAGCAGCACATGGAAGAGCTCGGCAAGGTCGACCATCGCAACCTCCTGCCAGTTCGCGCGTATTATTACTCCAAAGATGAGAAGTTGCTTGTATTCGACTACGTGCCGGCCGGAAGCTTCTCTGCCATGCTTCATGGTTAGTTCTTTGCTTGTTCTCTTGATTTACCTGTTTAGTTCAATTATATTGCGTTGTAGTCTAAGTCATCTTAATTTTAATGAACAAAAAATAAATTACTAGGCTTGTTTTGTTAGTTAGAGTTATTATGATAATAACCAATGATCCCATAGGCTCCAGAGAATTTGATAGACGAAATCATCCTGTCAATTCATCTGCATTAATTGTGGTGATTTTTCATATCTAATAATAAAAACGTACTTTTGAACATTAATTTTTAATCATAATCACCGGAATAAATGGAGGCATTCTTACAATGAAATGTGTCATAACGTAAGTAACATATTATTATAAAATAGGTTCAAAAGCTTATACTGGTTGTGATAATCGGAGAGTTTATACAACTATTGGAAAGGGTAACATCTAGTACATCAGAAGTAGAATGTATATACCTTCCTAGAAAGGATAAATAATATCTACTATTTCAAGGGACTTCTTAATAATGTCGACAGCAGTAAGAAGTAGCATATGATCTATCTGCATTGAACACTGTTAAATGCACAAGCGGTTAAATGATCCTATCGGATCGTCGGTTACGCGTGTGGTAATTAATGGGTCATGTTGATGTGTCTATCTCATTCGGAGGTTTCTATTTCTTAATTTTCGATTTTCTGTCACTGTTTCTTGTGGTGTTTTGTGGTGCGAGTCACAATTTAGTAATAAAAATCTCCATGGTAGTGGTCGATATTTGAATACTTTGATATATGACAGAATTAGCGAGTCACAATTTAAAAAATAATTTTGACTTTTTTAAAAAAATATTTCCCCCAAAATATGACCAATTGGAGTTGGAGGAAATAAAAAAAACTCAGGGTTAGATTATTATTACTTTTTTAAATTTGATGACTGAAACCTGCAAATTTCCTTGTAATAGCTCTAGGCGCATTGGTTCAAATTGCATTTTGTAATTTCACAATATTGAACATTTTAATTTTCAAAGCATAGGAATAATCTGTCATTTTCCATTTTTTTGAACAACTTTGTGTGGTGGCTATTTTTTTTGAACTAACGTTGTAATAGCTCTAGGCTAATATCATGATTTTGATAATGAAATAAAAGTTGAGGACAGGAGGACATGCCTGTCATTTCACTTGCGAACTTTTCTTCCTCAAAAAAATCATTTTCCGTATTGGAAACCGAACATAATTTGAGGGAGGGAGTTAGGTAGGTTGGCCATAGGAACTGTGGAGTGATCTGGTGACTGGAGAGAACAGAGAGTAGAGAGAGAAAGGGGGAGCAGGAAAAGAAGTGAGCTGTCAGTGTGGGCCCCACATAAAAGAAGGACCTAGGATGGGACTTCTCCTGCTTGTAAGCTAGTGTGCCACCTCCTCATGGTCCGATGAATTATTTGTCACCTTAAGGTCCTAATGTCAGTCAATTATTCTCTCCCAAGCACTTTACACTTATACCTCTCAAAATATTGATATTAATTACTTTTTTATCATGCGAGTGGAACAAGTTTATTTGATAGATTTGTAAATTTGTACAATTAGGATAGCTTCATTTATGGAAAATTGTGGGTCATCATGCAAGTCTTTGGTAGTACCTTCAACTTCAAGCTTCATTTATGAAATCTTTGTTGTTTGGTTCTCTTCTCTTCTCTTTAGTAGTTACCTTTATTTGTGCAAGTCTCCAGTAGTTAGTTTACCTCACCAACAAGTGGAGGGATGTGGTTTTCGTACAACTGGAGGGGTTAGTAGCGTCACATTTTTTCCCACTGGATTGACCCTGGGAGTTAGATCTAACAGGGATATGTGAATCTGTGATGCATGATGTGTACTATAAATGCAACAATATGACTTGGTTTGATTGCTTGCACCTTTTACTTTATTGCACTGGATTGCATGTGCCATGGGCCCGTTACTCGAAATAGCTACATGCAATTCGGTTTCAAATGTCTAGCCACTATCTTGTACCTTTTCATTTCCCTGGATACTTTATTATTGGGTGAAATGCCCTCAAGTTGGTTTTGAAAAAGAGCAGAGGTAAATGAAAAATTTCCCCAGTTATAATTAATATTCCCCGAGTGGTACAAATATTTTATTACTACATTTATTTCTATAAATTCGAAGCTCCCTGCTGAGCGATTATTTTTTTGAGATAGATGAAAATCTAGCTCATAAATTTTATTTTGTGCCTGTAGAGATTTAAATCTATGATACCATGGAGGTCATCCTAGTTAGTCACCACTTAATCTACTAGGCCATTTGTAGCAAATATTTTTTTTAAAAAGGAGTGAATTTAACTCTTCTAAAGCGATAATATATTAAGTGAAAGAAGAATGATTAGTTTATAAAACTAGGAATAAGTAGCTCAACAGAAAATTAGTTGCATTAAATGGGGGCCTGGTAATGGTCGCTTGAGCATTTTTTGTTCTGCACTTGCCCACAGTAGGACTATTGCGTGTGCAAATCCTGCACAAAAACATTTTGATAGCTCTGTTAAAAGTTTTGAACATAATTCACATTTATGTGAATATTTATACAGTTTTATACATGTCACAGCATTCCATAGGTGCCCAGTCTTTGGACAAAATGATTCATCACCTGATAGAAAATATGTAGGGCCTAAAAGTTTGACATTTATAGCTTTTACTATTTATGTTTAGAGACTTTTGGTATGAAGTCACACATTTTGTCTTCTACATGGTTTGTTAACATGGCAAAAAGATCCACCAATAGAAGTTACATGGTTTGTCCTGATCGGCAAATCCAACAATCATTTGTGGTTACATAATGGAGAGAACATTGTCTGTTACAATTTAGCAATTCTTTTTTTGATAAAGTAAGTTAGAATTCTTTTAGTTTGTTTCACACGTTAAGAATTATTCTCCAGTGTTTCAGACAACTGTGCAATATTGCCATCCAATTGTGCATGTCTTTTTCTTTGGTATTCTGCATTTCTAGCAAGGAATCCAATTGACATACTGCCAATTGCTATCGTTTTCATCATTTAATATGAAAATAAATTACTTTTTATTCAAAGACCATCCCCTCTTCTGGAGGATACCATTAAAGTACTTTATGCAATGGGGTGGGTTGTAATTACAATTGAAGTGATGTTATGGATTTTTAAATAAAATTGTTGATTTCTGATAATATCTTGCTTTTTGTAAATTCTTTCAATGAATTTAAAACATAACCATTGAATTTTGAAAATTGCTGGCGAATAGTGTTTCTTTTATTCTAGTTTTGTTTATTTCAGGACAAGCACTCTTTTCTGTTTTAAATTTTTAATACCTGAATAAGAAGAAAGATACCTTTTATTTTATTGGGCAGACAAATTCAGCACTTAATTTGTTTAATACTAAACTATACACACACATACACCCATAGTGAAATAAACCATTTGTGTATTTTTATCTATTAATTTACTCAGGAGGCCGTGGTTCTGGCCGGAGCCCACTAGACTGGGACAGCAGGATGCGGGTAGCTCTGGCAGCTGGTCGTGGTTTGGCTCACTTGCATACAGGCCCACACCTGGTCCATGGAAATGTGAAAGCCTCTAATGTTCTCCTACGATCTGACCTTGAGGCAGCCCCACTTTCTGATTTTACCCTCTATCCCCTCTTTGGCAACTCAACCCCTCCTTCACGTTCAGCTGGAGGATACCGTGCACCTGAGGTTGTAGAAACCCGCCGCCCGACGTTCAAGTCTGACGTGTACAGCTTTGGTATTCTTCTATTGGAGCTGCTAACCGGCAAGGCACCTAATCAGGTACATTCATGAACTATTTTTGTGCCACAGCATGGTCTAAAGTTTTGTTAAGCATGTCGCGGGTCATGAACTGGTGCTTGTCTGCCAAAAAATTCCTTGGAAACTCTAAATTTAATAGAAAAAAGATTGAGGTTATTTGTCAGTTGTAGCAATCAGTAAACTAGCCCTGACTGGCAATTTAAACAAACAAAATCCTGCGTAATTGCTTTACTGATATCTTGAACAAAACCCCCTCAGGCATCATTAGGCGAAGAAGTCATTGATTTGCCACGGTGGGTACAGTCGGTGGTGCGTGAGGAGTGGACAGCCGAGGTTTTTGATGTGGAGTTGATGAGGTACCAGAACATCGAGGAAGAAATGGTACAGTTGTTGCAGATTGCAATGGCGTGTGTTGCAACGGTACCGGATGTGCGTCCCGACGTGACAGAGGTTGTTCGAATGATGGAAGAGATTGTCAGTCGGGGCACCACAGAGGGAGAGGAGGGGGTTAGGGAATTGTCAGATGACCCATCTAAAGGAGGAAGGTCTGGTGGGGCCACACCGCCTACCGCTCCAACACCATAATAGATTTTCATGGGAGGCATCATTTTTTAAATAATTTTAGTTAACTACATTCTTGCATAGGTAAATGTAATTGTTTTTCCCCTTCTTTTTCAATTTTCTTTTCCTTTTTTTTGGGAGTGTGGGTCTTTGTTACTGTGATGTATTTAGGTTTTCTACTTGTTCTTTGGTTATGTGTTTTTTTTTTTTTGAACAAGCCCGTAGGCCTTTGGTTATGGTTTGACTTTCATTGGTTTATATGGGAGAACTCGAATGAGATTGTGCAGAAAAGGTCTAGTGAAACTTTATAGATTTGACCCCAAAAGTGTTGAATATTTTTCACCTGAAGGTTGCCATTTGCATACATATTAAATGAATAGCAAAAAGGTTATATTGCGCTAGTTGTCTGACTTGCGTTCTGTTTGGTGTGCATTACATGAAGCGTTCTCGGAATTTCGTAAAAAAATTCTATAAAGAAAGGGTTCTGTTTGTATTATTTCCTTTTTAGCTATTGTATAATATTTCATGTGGAACGACATTCGGAAGCCTAAGCTTGGTACAGAGAAGTGCTTTTTTTTTTCTTTGCTTGATTTGGATTGTTAATTTTTAATTTATATGGTCCAAGAAATTCAGATTTCAGATCATGCATTTTTTTTGGAAAAATATATAAAGTAAAAAAAGTGTGAAAAGTAGGCGGCAACAGTAGGAAAACGTTAGATAAATAAAAAAATTACAATACGACAAATTAAAACATCATATCATATTATCATTTGGCATTATACAAACTATAATTCAATAATCACGCTTTTTGTTTTTCTTAATCGCGTGACGATGTTAATGAGTCTCACATCTCTACATTAAAACACATGTTTAAGTATCATAAAAAGAGTTTAAAAAATAAATACCGAAATTAACAGTAGCGGCTTATGTATAAATTTTAAAAAAAATATAGTTCATTTCTTTTAAGTTTTTCAATTTTATACAATTTAAAAAAATTATAGTATATATTTAGAAATAGCAGCACATAGGGACAAGCGTGTTATACTGTTATTCCATACTTTTTGCACAAATTTTATCTGTATAATGTACGGTACATAAATTTATAACTAGTCAAGTCAATTCTCCGTCGTTTGCTACGGATGATTTCTATACTATAATTTTTATATTACAATTTTAAAAAATATAATACTATTTTAATATAAAATATAATAACAAATAAAATAAGAAGTAAATATAATTAATTAATTATTTTTATATAGTAATCAGAACTTTCCTAAAAATATATATAATTAAATTATAAATTTGATAAATTCAAAATGATGTCTTTTAGAAAGAGATATTATCAATTGTATAATTTTTAATACAACAAATGTATTATGAATTTGACAAAAAAACTTTAATATTTTCGTTATAATCTATCACATCACAAAAATATCTAATATATCTCACGATTTACATGATCATAACATTTATACACTTAATAAGGAGTAGAGATATAACTACAGGTGGATCTTCATATTTATCAAATCCTCATTTCCCCTCCAAATTGTACATAATGAATCAATGATGTGTTTTTTAATGGTAGTTGACATTTTTTAAAGAAAAAAATATATTTTTAAACCCCGTAAATATGTAAGAATGGTTCCATGCATTAATAATGAACCTCATAATTATAAATATTATTATTTTTTGTTATTTTACTATTAATAAATTCAGACAGTGTTTAACCTCAATTTAGAATTTTTTTGCTCCACGCATGATATGGAAAAAACATGACTCGCCATGCCAAATTAATAAATTATATTCCTAATCAATAACATTAAGAGACGATTTTCTTATCCGTGATATGCAAAAGAAGTTTTGAAAAGTTGAAATTCTGATCTTTCTCGCTTTAATTGCTCAAGAACTTAATACTTAGAAATATAATCATAATAATTGTAAATCCCATCACATATATGCTTTGATTTATAAGAAAATTTTCTTGTTGTTTGACTAAGTTTGTGACTTCATAGTTACATCAATTTGTTTAGGAGACTTCATTAATAAAATAAAGATATAATGGACTTGAACAGGTCACGTAACAAGAAGAAAAAATTTAAAGTTTCCAACTGCAAGTAGGGGTGCAAACGGATCGGATATTATCCGATCGTATTCGAATTCGTATTCGAATAATAACGGATACATATATTTTCGGATAGGAATCAGATAAGGATAACTTTTATTGGATACGAATATGAATAAGGTTTTCAATTTGGAACTGAATACAGAACTGAATACGGATAATTATTTGGATCCAGATATTTTTAAAATTCAGATATCCGGATAAAAGGTTCATTGTATGGTTTTCAATTTGATTTTTAATATAGATTACAAATTCAACTAATTTAAGTATAATTTGGCATTATAATTTATTTTTAATAGTTTTTTGATGTATTTTGACTAATATTTTATATTTTATTATTTTTTTGATGACTATTTTGTAATGATAATTATTAATTAAATCACTAATAATATAATGATAATTAATAAATAGTTTTTATAATAATATATCTTTTATAATTAGTGATCTTTCATGAAAAGTATTATGTAATAATTTTTCAATTATGTTAGTGATATTTAAATTTAGTATCCGATATATATCCGTTTTTGTATTCGTATCCGCATATTATCTAATTTATATTCATATCCGTTTAATGTCTGATCTGTATTCGTATCCGAAACTACTCGTATTTATATTCACATTCGAAAAATTAAAATGAATACAAATATAGTTTTAACCACTATCCAATTTTATCCGATCCGTTTGCATCCCTAACTGCATGTAACTTTTTTTTAATTTTTTTTTTGAGTAAAAGGTCAGAGAGATGATATGATATGACTAAGAATTTCATTAATTTTGTTACTTTAATTTTTTATTGAAGTTCTTGTTGAAAATACCAACACGTGCAAGATCTGAATAGGAGTGAAACCGTGACATTCTTTCCGGGCTTCGTAAATTTCCCAACTTCCGAATCGCAGTCCCGCTGCTCTCACTCGGATAACATTTTCCAATTTTGTTTTTTTAGCACAAACAACCTCTAAAAAACCGAGATTTACTTTCATTCTTGATGTTAGTTAATTGAATACATAACGACGGGGTCTCACCGTATCAGTATCACTAATTTTCAGGGACTTCTTAATGCTTGAGAATTCTAGAATTGCCATTATGGTAAGTATATAAAAACACTTTATCAATATTCTCAATAATCATGTTAATTTTTGTTGTTACATTAGACGTAGAATTGCGGGATTTTATTTTAGTTAGTATCGACCATTCAATCTAAAAAAAAAAAATTAAATGCATTGGATTAGTTTGTTTTATTTGAAAAAAAAATCACCCCTGATTAACGTTAGTGGACCATTGATCAATCTACTAAATTTGTTATCTATTTAGAAAATTTATGAGTTTATCAATATGCTAAATTATCTTGTTAATTTTTGTTGTTACATTAGACTTAGACTGCGGGATTTATTTTTATTTAGTAACGACAATTCAATCTAAAATAAATAAATAAATGCATTGGATTAATTTGTTGGCTTTGAAAAGCCTCCCTAATTAACGCTAGTGGACCAATGAACAATCTACATTCTATTTAGATCAACTATTTAATTTTCATAAATTAAGCCGTCTATCATGTTTTTAATTACTACAAATATTGTAAGTTTGTTTTCTACTAAGCTACTTCACTGAATTTCCTTTCATTTATTTAGTTTGATAATTGTAATAATATTTAGAGTTTAGATTTTTTTGTGTCCAACATGTAACATATTATATTTTATATTAAGTGACTTGAAATTTCAGCGGTTTAAAATTAGTACCGATCCTTAATGCATTATTAAACATATTCAATTGTACGAAGTTTAATTTAAACTATCTGTATGTCAAATTATATATTATAAATTCACTTATCAATTTTGTTCCTTATCTAAACTGTTTTATAATAACCCATTGTCAAGATTGTTAAGATGATAATTTTCCAGTGATACATACACATTACACATATCTAATTAGTTATTGAGTTGAAACTACTGTGAATTTATTTTTATTTTCCTAAAAACATTATCTAGGAGTTTTTATGCTTATTTACACTGCATCCTTCTCTTGAGAATCTGCGATGTTTGCGAAGTACAAAGCAATTTTCCAGGTGTATAACAAGTATAAAATTGAGGTACCTCGATGTAAAAGTTGCAGGTGGACAGCCTGGAGGGGCAGAGGCCAGGCCATTGCACAGAGACAGAGGCGTGCTCTTGGGCTTTTGCCTTTTGGGTAGCGTTGCTTTTGTCACCTTGCGTGCTTAGCATCCTTATTCCTTAAACACTTTTGCTCTTTCACCTTGCACCTCTTTTAAATCTTTTAAATATGTCTGCTAGTGTATTGACAAACGTACGTGTTGTGTGTATTACGTACGAGCTCACGTGTTTGAATGTGCGCGTTTTAATGTTTTAAAAACTTAAAAATCTGAACACGCACGTCTAAGACACATGGCACGTCTAGCACACTGTGTTAGACATGTTTGACACATGTCAACACTTGTAACACGTATAAATTCAATAAAATTCAAATAAGATAAATATATAAGAAAAATCATGAAAAATTATAAAATGATAAAAAAATGGTAATTTTAATTTTAATTTAAAAAATAATTAAAGAATATATTTTTAATTTTTCCCTCTTTTTTTTTCGGGTTTGGGGCCAACTACGTTTTGAAAACGTAGACAAAGTTAAAAACTTAAAAATTTATTAGTATAATATTTGAAAATATTTTTAGAAATGAAGTAATATGAACAATATAAAATGCATACCTTTTGTTATTATTTTTTCATATTTAGATATTTAATCTTCATCTTCATTATCATCTTGAGGCAAAAAATCAGTAGGAAAAAAGTTATAAATGTAGGAAAAAAGATTAATGTATAAATATATATTTACCAGCTTAATGTAGTGGCAAAAAGTTATAAATGACATCAAATTGAATTAGTCTTGATACTGAATTAATATCGGCATATCGCATTTAAAATATTATTTTAAATTTAAATATCATATTTAATATTTAATTTAGGTAGTGGTCAATCCAGATAAAATCTTTTTTTAGAGCGATATCAAATCGTTTAGACACATCTTCACGTATTATGGCATGCTCACTTTTATTAAAAATCCTTGAATTTGTCTAAAATATTATAAGGATTATCACTCAAGAATGCTTGTTTTCTTCAATTGTGCCGTGCCGTGTCCCGTCAGCTGAACCATCTATGTGCATGGGGTCCACTCGTGACAGTTTTGGTTATATCGATAAAAATTGAGGATGTTAATAGATGTGTCAGACGTGCTGCACGTGTACATGTATTAGGCGTGCGTGTTTAGCCATGTCGAAATTATTTATATATTAATCACGTACGTTTAACAACACGACACGTGTGACACGTGAATACGTCACGTGCATACACATTTAGACACGAACTACAGACACATTTATCATTACACTAATTTGTGGCACCCTCAGTCTCACTGCACTGTGCAGCTGTGCTGAACTACGTACTGAATTACTGATGCCATGCAATCCTGACAGCTGTCACCGGGCAAACCCACAACAATGAATTTTTATTTTGTCCGACCCCAGAAGAAATAAATTTGACAGATATATCCTTATTTTCAAAAGATTAACAGATTTATGTCTATTTTCCAGCGTTCACGTTTACAATTAAGAAACGCCTGTGTGCACATAAATGAGATGTTGAAATTTTAGAGCAAAATCTAGGGTTTGCACCAGACAAAATAATATTGATCCAAAAAATTTTGGACTGAACGCAACGTTCAGACGTTCCTCACAAATTATGAGTTTCACCAAGTCGAATAGGTGTGAGACTGTGAGTTATATATTTTCAATAATTTCATAATTTCATGCATGCGTGCTTCAGTACAAAAAGATTGGAGGCATGAATTATTTAATTGTGTTATTCTTTTTAATTAGAATTATATAATCAGTGGCGTCTGTCATTTTTTCATGGGTTCAGTTCAAAAAGTTTCAACATCTCACTCGAGCAAATGCATCGTTCTTTGAGAACATATCTTTTGAGTTTTGGTGAGGAATAATTGGTTATCAATTATAAACATATTCGTTCAAATGTATTGCAATATCGTATCATTTAAAATTTTATGAACATATAGAAGTAAAATTTATTATCAAGAGCTATATATTCACAAAACTATACCAAATAAATAAAAAATGCAAGTAGATGTACTAAATTCATTGGGTTCAATGTATCTTGCTGCTCTTTTACTCGGAATACAAAATTCGGCAACAGTCATGCCAGTAGTATCAGTTGAGCGAACTGTCTTTTACAGAGAAAGAGCTGCTGGGATGTACTCTGCTTGATAAATCATTTAGTTTATCATCGCTTAATTAAAGCCAATCAATTGGGAATGGAATGTTGTCCAGAATTAAACATGATGATATCTGTCTTATTATGTCCACGCTGCTGCTGCTGGTTGTGCACTGAACGAATAAGTGGTTGGCTGTTTCTCGGGCTTGCGCATTGCATAACATTTACTAATGAACTAATCAAGCATTACTACAATTGATGAAGCACAGAAGGGCCAGCATTACAAAAAGCATTACTTCAAATTGTCAGAATCTTTCTGCATATTTGCTGTAAAGTCCCTGCATTCCAAAATATTCGAACACAACAGGGCCATTCATCACAAATTTATGAAACAGTAGAAGTTTCATTCAGTTTTGATGGTGCGTTAAAAGCGAACCAAAAGATATCCTCACTGTAGAAAACTTACGGATTCTCCGAATCTGCTGCCCACGGGAGGAGGACAGATGTGATTCATCTCAACTAATTTTGAGATTTTAAAATGTGAATTTTATTATGCATACTTGATCACTATATATATATATATACATTTAAAAAAATATAAAAATATTAATCGATAATTTATTTAAAAAAATTAATATCAAATAAAAATCTTTTAATATAATTTTGAAAATTTTAAAAAATATATCATATAATTAATTTTATAGGTTTAATACAATAAAAAATTAAAAATATTGTGCATTACATAGTATGCATCATGTGATATCACATCACATAAGCATAAACGTATCATATATGCGGTCATGCGATCACATTTTAAAATAATGACTAATTTTATTAATGAATTTAATGGTGTTACCGTTACTCTCCTTAATCGTTGATTATAAAATGATCTTAGTTTTTTCAATCGCTGGAAAATTTACACCTTAATTAAATATAGAAACCAAGTTGTCAGATTTAACTGTATAAAAATATTTCACAGATGCTGAACTTTTGAAGCAAATATATGTATCAATATTCTTATATTATTTTTAAGTTTGAATATCATATGGTGCTTAATTAGATTAGTGAATGTCTATCTTGTAAAATTTATATGCCTGAAGTTTGTCATCGTAGTATCACTAATACTAATACTGATAATAATAATAATAAAATTACAAAATAGTTAGATTTAATTTCATTGACACCAACTTGGCATCTAAACCTTTGACACTAAATAGCGTCTGAAATTTCATACTATTGAAAAACATTCAGGCATTAATAATGCTTAAACATGTTCATTATCTATACATTAAAAAGGATTTCAGAATGATTATATGTCAATACATTAAATTTATAAACAACCGATCAGCATTTAATTTTTTTTATTTTAGTTAACCTATTGAAACTTTTTTTTTGAATGAAGATATATAGCTAAAGTAGATTTTATATGCGAAAGGAAGCTCAAGTAATGCATAACAAAAGGCTTTCCACTGCCAAATGAGTCACACCGTTAAACCTATTAAATGAGATAAATAACACGTGTCAAAAAGTGATTAGCTAAACTCTACTATGGCCAGGAAAATGGTGCGGCCTGTGTGCAGCAGATTCTGCTACCTTTAAAAGTCCAGCAAATTTATGTTGATGCCATTAGAAAGAGAAGTTGGACCTTGCTTAGGAATTTCACTTGTGTCCTGCAATAGAATTTGTATGTGCTCTTTATGTCAATAGTTGCACGTCGGGAATGTGTAGTTGTGAGGGTGCGGATGTAGGATTTTAATAGGAGTAATTATTGAATTATAATAATTTATTGGGTTCAAACTCATTAATTAATCGGATATTAAATAAAAAATTAATAATTTAATATATATTCTTATTTAATAAAAAATATTAAAATAATAATATTTTATATATTAAAAATAACAACAAAATAAATAACAAAGTAATAGATAATTAAGTTGATGAAAAACATTATTACTGAAAGCCCTAAATTCTAAACTCTAAACACTATTTTTCGGAGGGGGATAAAATTACCGAAAACATTACTGAAAAATACTATTTTTTAAAATTTAGGAGGAGTACGTGCCCCCTGGACCACATTGGATCCATCCCTGATTGTGAGGGTATCAAACCAACTGCATCGGGTCGCTGTAAAGGATGATTATGAATTTATGATTACCACAAAAATAATACACTAATCAGCTTAAGATGAAGGCGGACATCGGCGGATGTAGGATTTTAGTCATATCGGATTGTAATAGCTTATCGGGTTTAAATCCATTAACTAATCGGTACTAAATAAAAAAATAATAATTTAATATATATTCTTATCTAATAAAAAAATTATTAGAATAATAACATTTTATATATTAAAAATAACAATAAAATAAAGCTCAAAGTAATAGATAATGAAGTTGATGAAGAAAATTTTCATCTATAAAACTTTATATTTTGATATCTTTGCATAATTATATTCATTATACATGATATTAAATATTTTTTTCTCAATAAAAATAATCGAGACAATCCGGGAGGGGGGGGGGGGGGGCAAAAAAAAATTTCAGGGGGGCAAACTACCGAAAAACATTTGTTTTTCAAAATCCAAAGGCCGCTACCCCCCCCCCCCCCCCCCGACAACTGTGGATCCGCCACTGAAGGCAGACAACGCATTCAGTTCGACTTTCAGCTCGATGCCTTTTCACCTCATGGCTTCTCTTGTCAATTTTGTGATGTCCTTCGTTACCACAAACAAAGCCTCTTGACGCAAGCCCACCTTTTTTTTATTTCTCATTTTTGAAATGTTTCCTCACATGAAACCCCATTTTCCCTCCATATTTAACCCAAAACTTCCAA
This sequence comes from Schoenoplectus tabernaemontani, assembly GCA_037127355.1. Classification (NCBI taxonomy): domain Eukaryota; kingdom Viridiplantae; phylum Streptophyta; class Magnoliopsida; order Poales; family Cyperaceae; genus Schoenoplectus; species Schoenoplectus tabernaemontani. Next base: position 22,300,941 of record CM073742.1, on the reverse strand, counting down.
GCATCTTCGAACTTATCAAATTCCATACCTAAAAGAGGAGTTGAATCAGTTGTATCATCAAATTCATTCTCATCAAGTACTTTCATTTTGAGTATATGTCATGTTGGATTTTAGAGGCGTCTAAAATTTAATATATAAAGTTTGAATTATGTATAATATAATTAAATATATTAATTACTGTCATTACATATTACTTTAAGTAATATCAAGATATGTTAAATAAATATAATTAATAAGGTATGGCATGATATATATTTTATTCAGATTTGAATATAAATATATATAGAATTAAAGTTAAGTTAATTATAATTATTGATGAATAAATTATAATTAATTTAATTAATATAAGTATTAAATTTGAGCTAATATATAGTTAAAAAAATTGTGATTTCAATATAAAGTGAGTACGAATTTTTCGATTTATTCGGGATCATTCGGAGTAAGATGAGACGAAAATATTCATGTTGAAACTGTCTAGCCGTGTTCAACTAAATTTTAGATTATGATGTGCCCCAAATTTAATGTGGTTTGAATTAATTAATTCGGACATCGTATGAGAAAGTTATAGTTAAAACAATCAGCAGCGCACAACAACTTTTGATTGCTATTTTTAGCATATTTTTTTTCCGAATTAGTTCAAAACTTTTAGAAAATGTGTAACTCATCTTTAGAAGACTTGAGAACATGAGTACCATATTTTTTGCTATTTTTAGCACATTAAACACTAAAAAATGTGCTATTTTGAGCCTCTTATACTTGTATTTAAGGGTTGAATCTTCAAAACTTGTAGATCATAACATACATTTAGTTTTCACACTATACTCCACAATAATTTGCTCCATTAAAATTAGATACTATTCACTTTTGTTCATAAGTTGAGAGAAAATAAATAAGAGTATGTAAGTTTTTTTGAATGACTCGATTGTCATATCAACTCAATTCAAGAATTTGAAAGTTCAAGTTAGTCTCGAACATTAAATTTTTACATCGATTTTTTTGATTCTAATTGAGTGCCAGGTAGCGAAAGACGTGAAAAATAGAAGATAAATCCGTCGTGCTTTTATTTATTTTAATGGATAGGAGTAGATCTTAAAAGGGTTTATAGATATTAGGAAAACCCGTAAAATTAAATCCCACGTGTCTTTCGAAGAAGAGAATTTTAGAGAGGATCAAAATTGAGGAGGTGGTGGAAAAATGGAGTACTTTTTACTCCCGTTTAAATTGGAATCAGGAGATATTTTGGTGTATTTCACAAACAGAGCAGCTATTATTAAGTTAAGGGCAGCTATTAGTAAAGCTTGAGAAAATCTGAACCATACAGTGAATCAAACGATCGAGGTTGAGGAGGAGATGAAACCTATTTTTTCCAAAAAAATATTAAGGATAATATGGTTTCATTAGGCCGAGTTCACATCCTCTGAGCGAGCAGTCATTCTAAAAAAATATAATGGACAGATTTTATGCATTTGCTATAGTAACCGAACAACATCAAAATTAGTGCTGAGTGTTTTGAACAGTCCAAATTTATTGAATTGACTATTGTACAAATTATAAATTACAGTATCACAGACGATATGGACTCCCATTAGGCCATAGTAGTTGTAGTTGAAGCATCCGTGCTTTTTGGTAATTGAGATCAACATATAATGATTGAAGCTCTGGCTTATGTAGATCAATGAAACAAAGGGGTACGACGATTCAACAATTGTCAGCAATGGCGATAGTCATAGAGCAACTGGATAGTGGCCATTCTGTTCATATAGATGGACTAAGATCAGACTGACGCCGGGACCCAGTTAGTCAGGATTCATGAAAAGTGGGCCCCAATAGATCAGAGAAAGGAGAACAGAAGGGGAAAATTTGGAAGTGAACACGGGGCCCACTTTTTTAGACAACCATCTCTACGACTTGGATTTTTTTTTTTCTTTTTGGGTCCGGAGAAATATATGGTGTCTCTCGACTTTTGTGTCTTATTTGCATTAAGAGTTGAACCCACGCTTCACATGGAACTGAAATAGTTTTGTTAGTAATAAATAACAAAAGCAATTCTTTCTCAAACCTTTTATTTTTCACCGAACTAAAGATGCAGCTATTAGTGAGCACGTGTGACGCAAATAATTCGTCTTTATTTTATCAAGAACAAAATGCACTAACATGTAAAACAAAACCTGGAATACTTCTATATAATCTCTGAACAAAATTCAGTTACAATTTTTTTGATACATGCACTATCTTCTTACGCAAACATAAACAACAGTTGCAACTATCGTAACCATTACATGTCATCAAGGATTTCTCCTCAAACAGCATGAGTTGCAACAGCTAATAAATTGTGACAATTATATATAAAACTATACACGTATTTTTCCAAAATCATTAACACTAAATGATCGTATACCAACGTTGAATTCTCTATCTCTTTTGGAAGTTGAGTTTCTGGATGGAGAAACCAAAGCAAAATGCAAAAAGCACTGCAAATCCAACCACGACAACTGCAACCACCGGCAAAAAGTCGTGCTTAAATCCAAAGTAATCATCTACAAACTCCTTCACAGTCGTAGTACCATCCTCCATTTTAGTAGTTATGTCTCCGAACTGTGACACTATCAATCCATACAAGGTCCATGCAACTGGACATATCCAGTAGTACCAGATCCACCACCCAGGAATTCTCTGTATATAGTAGAAATATAGAAACCATATTAGTTATTTAAAGAACAAACACAAAAAAAATGAATATTAATAAACAACAATGCGCAGAGACTCTTGCAGATTATAATCACAATAGTGGCCGGGTGAATCCAAAATTGTTGTACTCTTTGTATGTGGCCAAAACAAGGAACCATAATATCCTTTTTGACCTTTCCAAGCTATTGGTTTATTGTGCACAGATTTTGAGAGCTTATGCCAAGTTAGTATTTGACATAGACAAACATGAGCATTGGTTGTAACTGAAATTGTTGAAATAGACGTGAAGAAGAAAATTTTGGCAGGTATGTACCGGTTTGGTGATAAGAAAGCCTGAGAACAGATTCCATATGCCGTAAAAGGCTGATGAGACGATGGCAGCCACATCGTAGTTCGGAGTCAAACCAACTGACATCATGCCGTAGTAGGTGAAGTAAAGCATTGTGAAGTAAGAAAAGAACAGGTACCAGAAGAACTTTGCAGCTGTCCATTCAAAGCCGATCATGGCATAAACGATCACACAGTATATCACAGCTTGAATTAAGATGTAAGGTATTTCAATGAAAACCTACGATAAATAGAAAAAAAAACTGTTGTCATCATTCAAATTTTTGCAGGGAAAATTGGCATGAAAACTGCATGCAGTTTCGGGAAGGAATATGAGTTACAACTTACACGGATGTAACATTAATAAGAAAAATTGAAAGAAATACTGTAAATGAAATATCAACGTTTTTTCACTATATACCTGTCCAAATGCATATGGCAAAGCTGAATACATCCCAGCAGATCTTTCTCTGTAAAAGACAGTTCGTTCGATGGATACAACAGGCATGACTGATGTTGAATTCTGCACACCAAGTAACATTGTAGCAGCATACAAAGCTCCCATGGAATTAATTAGATCTTGTTGTTTAAATCTGTGAAACAAAACATACATTATTTTATAGAATGCAATCAAACAGGCAGATGCATGACCTTTGAGCAGTATATAGATGCAGTTTTTGACAAAGAAGATGGTGTAAGAACTTTCAGCATCATTTTGACATGTCTTTAGAGGACATCAACTATTTAATAGAAGCCAAATGGCTGATAATTTTAAAAAAAGGAAGTCTATTAAGAGCCAGTGTTATACTATACAAGATACTAAATTTCACATGGGCTCCATTCTTCAGCTACCATTAATCTAAGTAAGATGCACCAGTAATAACTTATAAAATGAGAAATAGGCAATTTACCTTTTAGAGCCCAGCTGCCAGAATATACTCCCCAACAATAAAGCCACGATCAGAGTGAAGAAGAAGCGAATAGCAGTGTAAGGAGGGTTCCTCCAATATGATAAATGTTGCTTCCATAAACAAGCCATGCATTGTGTCACAAAAGGTTGCGAGTACTGAGTTGGGAAGTGGATGTCACTTGAGCCAGGTGGTGGGACACTTAGATCCTTGATCAAAGCTTTGTTCCTCCTGAAATTGACCAATCAAATTAATTTTTATAAGAATATTCTTCTTGTAGTTCCTTTGCTAAAGAGTATAAGATGTATCCGATAAAATCTGAACTGGTTCTTGTTGGAACTGCCAGAACTAATCAGATATCAAACACACCAACAAAGGTTAATTATAAAATTAGAAACTTCATTTTGTTTGGGGAGAATAGTTACCTATAGAGTTCGGAGTTCTTGTATAATTGAGCAAAGTCGACACCAAGTGCCTCTTCTTGTGCCATTGTAGTCACCTCCAACATCCATGTAGCTGGATTGTAGCCATCTTTTATCTTTGTTACACCAGGAATCGCCTAACAAAAATCATCAACAACAACAACAACAAAACCTTTAATCCCAAGGGCGCCTAACAAAAATCATGTATAAATATAAAGATTAAATATTTGGAATTTATACAGGCCAAAGTTCAATTAAAATAAAATAGGAATAACTTGTGTAATGAGTCGATTATTACCTCAAAATACTGAATCAATTCTGAAGAATTATGTCCCAAAGGACCTACATAGATTTCTTCACCTCCTCTCTTCAACAGGAAAAGCTGTGAATGATCATTATATAAATTTCAATGGTCATCACCCCCATATCATAGTATACAAAGAAACAAAAAAATACAAAGCAATCAAGTACCTCATCAAAAGCCTCAAAGATATCAATGCTGGGTTGGTGAATTGTGCATACAACCGTCCTTCCTGTGTTGACAGTATTTCTAACTGTTCTCATGACAATGGCTGCAGCACGAGCATCAAGCCCAGATGTCGGTTCATCCATGAAAATGATAGATGGGTTTGCAACAAGCTCCACAGCAATAGTCAGCCTCTTCCTTTGCTCAGTTGATAGGCCATTTACACCAGGTAGACCCACAAGTGAGTCTCTCAGGGGTTTGAGCTCAACAAGCTCCATGACTTCTTCAATGAACATCTACATTGAAGGGAAAAATGTAAGAAGCTCAATAAAGAATGTGAGCTCATTAAAAACACAGAATTCTTTAATTTTATATTTTTTCCATTCAGTACAAACATCTTCTTTTTTCTCTCTTTTTTTTTTTTGTTCTTTGAAAGACTAGGTGGTAGCAGCAAAAACATCCTCGTCTGAAGCTGTGTGCCTTTCTCTTTCTTTTTTAGTTTATTTTTATAGGGTCAAGTCCAAATCATAAAATTTTATTTTTAGTGCAGTTACAACCAACACAACCAGCCAACTGCCAGCAAAGAATACAATAAGCTATATAGTAGTATAGATAGTGGTCTACCTTTCTTGTCTCAGAGTCGACATCAGTAGCCAGCCGAAGCCATGCTGAGAACACAAGAGATTCATAGACAGTCACTTGAGGGGAGTGGATATCGAACTGCTCGCAGTACCCCGAAATGCGGGCAAAAGTTTCTTGTTTCTTTGGGTAGCCCGATATGGTGATATCTCCTTCAATATATCCTCCGGTCTTCCTCCCAGCCAACACATCCATGAGTGTAGTTTTACCAGCTCCACTGACACCCATCAGTGCTGTCAGGACTCCTGGCCTGAAGGACCCGCTTATGCCCTTCAGGAGGACCAGTCGATCTTCAGTAATACCTTGTGTTTTCATTTGCTAAATTTTCACAAAACTTATATTAAGATTCAGGATCAAAAGTCAATGTTAATAATGTTTTCATGGATCAATAAAGAAAATTAGTAAATTGTACAAAGTTTATAACATTTAATTGTGCCTGAACATTTATGTTTTTCACACCAGTAGTGAATTAAAATCAAGTAAGATAATTTCATGCATAAAAAGGACATATTTGAAACATGGATACTTTGGAAACTAGAAAGCTATTTTTGTAAGTAAAATTCAGTGAGAAGTTCAAGAATTCAGAAGTTAGTTTATACAAAATTTTAAAGAAAAATATAGAAGCATATGTACCGGTGGCATGTCAACAGAGTATTTGACATCATCGAAAGTGAGAGAGAGTGGTGTAAATGGAAGAACCATCCCTTTCTTGTCAGATCCAGTGATTTCACGTGCTGATTTTGAAGGAGTGCTACTGTTTCTAATTGAACGGCCACGCTGGGAAATGGATCTCTTTCCTCTAGATGATCCTTCTAAAATCTCACCAGTTAGATTTGCATGTTTTTCTGCTAGCGTCTCTTCAGATACAGTAGGCTGGTCCTTGCCAAATGCTGCATCCAACAAAATATCCATGTTTAAATTAAGTCAAAGCAAATAAACTAATTTTCTAAATAAAATTTAATACCATCTCTTCCTCTCCTTCTGTCTTGTTTGGTTTTGTGCAGAGACACAATTATACAGTAAAAACTTAATTTGTACAATTAAGATATGCTGTCACCTAAAGTCTGGTGGACCAAACAATAATGCATATCTATCAACAGTATTTTAATTGGCTGAAATTGCATAAGGAATATATAAATGTGTCATTTGGCGATAAACTCACGCTTGAAGAAGGTGAGACACAATGTGTAGCATAAATTGAAGAGAAGTATGAACCCAATCAAGGCGCCAACACCAATCCAGTACCATTTTGCTTCAGCAAAGATTCCACGGCTGTTCAATATGGTGGTACCAAGTCTTTCTCCATTAACAATCTGAAACACCAAAAATCAAACAGATGTTAACATATTTTATTATTTTGTCCTTGGGTGAAGATGCTTTGGTTGCACAACAACAAATATGCAAACAATTCTATACATCTCTTAGCCCAATGCTCTTTGTCTGAAAGTGTAGTTGCGGATACCAACAAAGAAAGTAACTTTGTACTTGCATGTAAAACAAAATGCAACTAATTAAAACCTTCCTCCGGATGGACCACATGCAAAATTGGACCTAATCCATAATTTTGGGCAGTACAATAACCAGTATAGCAAACAGAATATAAAATCAAACGTCTTGCATTAGCTATGATCTAAGTAGAATAGCAGGCATTATTTTAAGTCTTTACCTTATCCCACTTGCTGCCTAAAAACTCATTTACGGACAATGCATTCTGTGCATACATCAACGGGGAGATCCAGTAGCCCCATATCCACCAATGTTTGATATTTACTGTGGAAGGAAGTGAAAGATAATTGCTTATATATAATTTATATACACTTGAACATTGTAGTACTGACAACAACGTTTAAAGATTGTCATTATACCTCTTGTAAGAAGAAATCCACCCAAAACCATAAAAATTAGAAGTGCAAATGAGCCGAATGTGTTTGCAATGACCATGTTTCTTGCAAGTCCACCCATGAATCGGAAAAGAGAACCGGCCATTTGGTTGACCGCGATGAAAGCCAAGTATTGCTTAAACAGCCTATATTAAGATAATAGACAGCAAATCAAGAAATATATCACAACATAATGCAGTTCTTTTGATCTTAATAGAAGAAAATTTTGTTACAGCACTCTGATACAGATTTCAGTACCCACATACTGACAGAAATTTCAGTATTCCAATATTTCTGGACCCATATACTGACTGAAATGTCAGTCTCTGATACAAATTGATTACATTCCATTGGTACTATTTCCGTAGCATTTCATATTTCTTTATTACATAATTTTCTGATATTTAATTCTGGAACATAAGTTTCTGATATTTGATTCTGGCTAGTTAAGAGCTTAACTATTGTGATAATGAGATCCAGTTCCAGTACGTACCAGGATACTAAAAATATTGCAATCATTATACAATCTAAAAATGTTTAATTACCTTCCAACATCCGGGTCAAATCCAATAACATAGTAAGAGGTGAAAACCCAAATAGCCACTTCACCAAATGTGATTGGAATCTTGAGTATCCACCCTGGCACGGTGTAGGTCCATGCAGGAAAGAAGAGGAGATCACGTTGCTTAAAGAAAACTGGCAGCTTAGCAATAGTCATGGCCAACTCAGCAAAACCGTTGAACAAAAGCTGAACTATTCCAAAGAAGATTGCACCCAAGAAAACATTTCCATCATTTGTGCTATCATGATGCATCCTGGTGCGCAAGAACAGAGTCATCATGATGAAAGCAATAACTGTCAGCTGAAAAAAAAAGGCCAAAAATGTATTAGAATATATTTCCTGTATATGGATGCATTTATATGTAATGCAAGAAAGATGAAAAACATAGGCACTTTTACAATCCTGACCTGAACAGCCTTGAATATGTAGAAGAACGAGTTCCGTTTCATTAGCAAAATTTCCCTGTCAATTTGGGCCTTCAATAGTTCCTTTGTGCTGACACCATACTTTGAGGTACTTAAAGCTGCTGGATGGCTCTTGCTCTTGTCGAAAGGGACAGCAAGCTCGTCCAACATGGCTCGACCAACATGGAAGGATTTGAAAGCATCTGCAAACTTCTTCACAGGCACATATTGGTATGGCTCATCATTTCGCACCCAATATTGTTGTTGGTCCTTCCTTGACGTAACCTTAATTTTCGGATAAAAATAGAATCAATGCCTTTATTTTGTATAAATAAGTTATATTGAAAACTGATGCATAGATTTAATCAAGAACTCCCATGTTCAAAGGAATCAAGCCTTTTTGAATTGACCAAAGCAAGTGTTTGAGTTCCTACCTCTTGCAAGAAGTCAGCAACACCCTTCCTCTCAGGACACCTGAAACCCATGGACTCAAAGAACTCTAGAACATTATCACGGGGACCATGGTAAACAATCTGGCCATCAGAGATAAGGATAATATCATCAAATAAATCATAAGTCTCTGGTGCTGGCTGGAGAAGTGAAATCACAGCTGTCCCTTGGAGGATATGGATTGATTGCCTGATGGAATTCACTATCTGGTATGTGGTTGAGCTGTCAAGCCCAGTCGATATTTCATCCATGAATAGAGCTTTAGCGGGACCCACTAGCATCTCACCTATAGAAAAAGCAAGTTTCATGTACCATTAATGGTTTTCTCAGCAAAGGACTTCGATTTAGATATGAATTGACAGGCCTTGATGATATTTCTCACTATACCTGTTGTGACACGCTTCCTTTGACCACCAGAGATACCTCTAATCATTTCATTTCCAACCATGGTATCAGCACAAACTTCCAAACCCAATATCTGAATATCAACATGAAAAAATGTTAAATAATATAAGAGCAGGCAGATCAGCTAGTCCTTAGCTAACAATTCGACAGAAAAGAACAAGAGCTGTTGCTTTAAAAAAAACCTTAATTATGTAATCTGTGACTACATTAGCTTCTTGGCCTCCCATTGCAGATGCCTATATTTGAGTAAAAAGAAAAGATTAATTTTGTGTTATTATTTATTTTAATATAGGTTTTCAAATGGATTAACAGAACAGATTATAAAGCAAATACAACCTTCATATACATATCAATGTCGGGGTCGGGCTTGATATTAGCTGCCTTCTCCCTTCTTGATAACTCAGTTAGCATATCTGAAATTGAATGATAGAAATGTTAAGCAGGAATCATCCAAATTGTTATTGATAATAATACTAAGTTTTGCAAATTTGTACAGTAGCTACAACAGAAAAAAGAAATGGTTGTACCATAGCTGGTACCAACTCCTTGGCAACGAGCAGAGAAGGCAAGAGTCTCTCTGACAGTCATCTCTCCTATGTGGTTGTCATGTTGGCTGATGTAAGCAGCTGTTCTTTCAGGTACAAATTCATTCATATCATGTCCATTGTATGTCACTGTCCCCGCAACCTGTTAATAATGTTTTCAACTTTTAATTAGATTTAGCACTTTTATAGTGGACATCATTCAAGATTTGAAATATAAACAGCTAAGTAGAACCTTGAGTTCGGAATCTAGCTTTCCTGCCAAGGCCAACAGCAAAGTGGTCTTTCCGGATCCAGGGGGACCTAATAGCAATGTCATTCTGAGAATAAATAAATCGTTAGTCTAGTAGACTAAATATTTAAGAACTATTGTACAAATTTGTACCATACTGCCATGTATTGGCCTCATGTGGCCCAATGCCAGTCTGGCACAATATAGTGCACTGTCAGATATCAGTATAGCAACTAAACCGATAAAAACAAACATGGTATTGTCAGAACTCATGTCTTTTAAGTAATGCAAAAATAATGAAAATTGAAATTAGATGGGTGTAATAAAACAGTTTTTAATTGTATACACGTGAACTAAATGGAAATTTGGAGCTTACCTGCGGGGTTTGATGATACCACTAACATCATGCAAAACTGGCATTGGCGTTTTCCTGCTAGGCAGAACATGCAGTAAATTTGCTACTGACTACACCACAGAATTTAGAAAGTAATTAGTCAAATATCAGAAACTCCTAAAGGAAAATATTTGATCTCATGTTTTTATTAATATTATAAACATGGTTCTCTTTGGGAGTACCTCAAGTGTATTCATAGTGGAATTGAGGATAGTTGGTAACCCTCTGTTGCCCACATGAGCCTCTGCAAGTATGCTCAGTTTGTCATACCTCACTTCTATTGTAGGAATATCAATTCCAACTCTACAAAAAGAAATAAGAAAAAAATCAATAAAAGAGCTTAGCAAATAACTAAACTACTATTAAAGAAAAGCAATAGTACTAACAACGAAAGATCATCCAGTTGCAATAATGAATATGAAAAATGAAGCCACTTCTATTGCAGACAAATCAGTGGAACATAGGATCGTAATAAAATGACAATATGACCATCAGGACATTCCATCGAACACATTCTGTGCATACAAACGATGCCGTTTACAAAATGGGATACATTACAAATTGGCGCTGAACGAATAATGCGACCCGGGATCAGCCTTCTGGCCATCGCCTCGCTATTTTTCTTCTTTCTCTTCTTCCCCATCTCTACCTCTTCCTCTCTCGCATTGGCGTGTACAGTATGTGTCAGTGATCAATGTACAGAGCAGGAAATTTGGGCCTTACTGGGCCGGATAAAAGTTGGTATGAACAATCAGCAACCAACGCAATGTATCGACGTGTGACATTGTAAATCCCTGCTATTTGAGACAAGTGATTTATTATGTACTAGACGTGTTGAAATGGTAACCATGAGTTCTGAGTTCTGAGTTCTGACGTGATGAATTTGACCTAAATACGATTCAAAGATGAGAGATAATTTTGATGCACGTGTGAGAAACGGGGATCAATCAGAATTCAGAAACTAGCATCATTTTTTAAAGAAAGAGAAAGGGGGGACCAATAGGCAAAAAGAAACTATCAAGTTATATCAGTTAGTTTTTTTTTTTTACAAAGGCACTATTTGACAAAAACAGGATAAAGCTATGACGAAAATTATATATCCATTTAATATATTTAATTATATGGTGTATATATTACACGAGGGTACAGTGACATTAACAAGAATTTATCTAAATCATATTCATATCTTGATATAATAATATTTATTTTGATTAAAAAACTTCATTATAATATATGGTATTATGCAGTGACCAGCTACTCTGTAGTAAACTCTGCTCGAACTTTATTATTAATTTTTTTTAAGAAAAGAATGTATCTAATAGTAGTCACGTTTCCCTAAATCGGGCTACACCTTTCTATCCTCATGAAGTCCGGAAGTATATTTTTATGTTATTTATACTAAAAAAATTGCACTACAAATTAAACAATGGAGAACACAACGTGTTTGTACCTAATTAATTAAGCCCAACTTAGTTAACACTACTTGAGAAAAAAAAATTAGAACAAAAAGGGTAAAACTTCAAGTAGACAAAAAAAACTTTCAATAAGAAAACTATATATGTACGCCTTAATGAATAGTTGAAGTGAAATTAATAAACGTAATCATCACAACAAAGAAATTATTAATTAAGCATGCATATCCATACAAATATATACCTATCAATGCGCTCCTTGAGCTTGAGCAAGAAGCGCTCATTATCTTCCTCGGCAACTCTGATGAGGCGCTCGAGCAGTGCATTCTTCTCGTGCATGCCCAGGTTCTCCACATCCACCTCCTTCAAGCCCCCGGACGGCGACGGCAGTATCCCCCGCCTCATCCGGTTATATGTCGGCAACTTCTCCAGCGCTGCCCACCGCAACGCCTCCTCATCATCCTCCTCTCTCGAAGATTGCGAGAACACATCCTCACCGCTCCGTCTCCATATGGAGCCATCCCGCCTAAGACTCGCTATCTTCATCAGCCCTGCCCCTGAGGGATCCATTGTAACAAACAAACGAACAAACAAACTATATATGCTTTGGTTCTTGCTTCTTTTCTGTTGTTCTCTCTCTCTCTCTCTCTCTGAGCTTGATTGGTGTGAGGAGAGGGAAGGGAGATTACACAGTGAAAGAGGATTGATCAGGGTTCTGTGTAGGGGATACTTCTATTTAAAGGAGGTTGGAACCTGGTAGGTTAAATAATATAATGTGAAATTGACAGAGAGAAATATGAAATGGTAAGATGAAAAATTTAGATGAGGTTCAATATTAAATAAATTAGGTGTGGTGCTCTGGTCTGGGAGAGTTTGGAACTTTGAATGGCGACGAATATGAGAGGAAAATGCTTGACGATGACATGAACACAGGTCCGACTTGATGTGCCCAATTAATGCCTTGCTGTCTCTCCGAGCCGAATTATATTATTATATTGTTGCGTAACTGTTATATATTAATATATTATATATCACACACAGAGCAAACGATAAAAAAGGTTTAAATAAATAAAATATTAGATCGGGTGAGCGAGATACCGCGCATTTACGACGCCTGGGACAAACCAAAAAGGCTACATCGGGTAATACTTTGGGTCCTATGTAGTTCTGGTTGTGTGGCTGTCTGTGTAGTGCTTCCTCTGCTCTCCGGGAGCATAGTAACAAATTAAAACGTTCGGCGAGATTAAAAATTCGACGTTAAGACGTATAATATGGGTATAATTCAGAAATAGTTCGTTTCACATAATATAAATAAAATATATATTATATTAATAAAATATTAAAAATATATTAAAAACTATAAAATTCTATATAAAATAATATATAATGTGTTTTTTTACCGATAAAATGTCTTGATAAAACTAACTCGCTACATATATTGTTATGAGTAGTAGTGGTGTCGAGAGAGAGTAGTAAGCAAGATAAATGGAGAAAGGAAGTGGAAGCTTCCAATAAACAAATCTTTTTTTTTGGAATTGATTCTTTTCGATTTGCAATCGATCCAGTTTTATGGTCAACAATACTCGTTCCTTTGTAGTCTTGCACATGTACAATTTGTACAACTGATATTAAAAGCTCCTATTCTTTATCTCGTTCATTTATTAATTCGTTTGTTTTTTAGAATGAAGACAACACATTATTTTTTTCCTATATTTTATATTGATTCAAATTAATCACGAAGGATATAAGAACCCAGAATATACATTATATACTATCCGTATTGATAGAATGAAAACTGTCCTCAATTAATTATATAGCTAGCTAGAGATGGGGGGATTCTCTGAGCTTGATATCTTTCAAACAAAGTGAAATCGTGGATTCTCTTGACATCTTTTCGAGGAAGGTGAGATAGATAGATAGATAGATAGATATTTCATAAATATTAAATATTAGTAATTTTCTCGTGGAATTTCCAAATTAATTAGTCTGTTAGACAAAGCAAAAGGATACATCATGTCATGTACATATTATCTGATGAGAAGTATTGAGAATTAAACGAGAAATTAAGAAATATGAGACTATAATAAGCAATCTGATAATATATTTTTAAATCAATTTTTGATTCATGAACCTACTCGAGTTGCATTTAATTTGGTCACGTTACTTTACTTTTACCTGGGGACGATCTGGTGACGCCAGAGAAATTTGTAGCAGCAGAGCAATGCAATAGCAATAGCAATAGCAATAGCAATATTGCATGGGTCACTTTGACCTTCTAGACGTAAGTGTGCGTTTGAAAATCAAATCTGGCCGCTGCCGCACGGTATGACTGGCGTGACGACTACTGACGGGTCGTTAGAGAAATAATTGAAAACAACGCTGGAGAGGAGAGCGATGGTGTTGGCGTTGGCGTTGGCGTTGGCGGAGTCGTACATTGAAACGCGCGCATTTCCTAGAGGCTGCTCTGCTCATCCCTGTGTGGGACCCCTCCCTTCCCTACCTGCAGCAGCCGTTCCTCATTGGCTGTGACATCTCTCACTGGCTGTGTGGGACCCTACCCTTGCTTCAATTCATTATCATCCTAATGTTTGAAAGAAACTTCTAGATGGACATATCTAATATCTTTTTCTCTCTACCATGATTCATCAGTATTATTATTATTTTTTTAAAAGGAGGAGAAGAAAGAAAACTATGGAACGAATAGTCAGGAATATTTGTTAATTCGAATTCAAAGTGTGTTTTTTATTAACTGCCAAAACTAGACAAGGAAGAAACGGATAACTTCTTTATTTTTTTATAGCAATTGCTCCTTCTTGTTCTTGGAATTGTGGACCTAGCCAAACTTTTTTGACATAGAAACCTGACAAACATTTCTATTCTATTCTAACGATATTCAATTTATATCTGAAAGTTTGAGCTTGATCTCACATTACATCTGTCTATGACAATTCAATGTGCTGTTTATTCTTGGATAATTGTGTATAGTGAATCTATACTCCATAATTTTGCAAATGTCAAGACTCACAACTCTTTGTTTACAATTCTTTTACATGCCTCTCTTGAGCAACTTATATATATATATATATATATATATATATATATATATATGCTACGGTGCTTTACAAAACACAAGAACGTTGTGTGCTTTGCGCTTTATTATTAATTTTAAGTCAGAAATGATCGATCCAAATCGCTCAATCTAATCTCCATATCAAAATCTACTAGTAAACCAAATTTTATATTTTTTGAAATTCATTTGTTATTTTTTTTTGTATAGAGGGAAAACCGTCATTTTTGAATGAATCAGAATTTTCAGATCAAGTCATTTTCTCCTCCCAAAAAAAAAAATTGCAAAAAAATTCTTAAAAAAATATAAAATTTAGTTTACTTATAGATTTTGATATGAAGATTAGATTGAACGATTCAGATTAATTATTTCTAACTTAAAATTAAAAATAGAGCGCAAAGTACACAAACATCTATTGTAATTTGCAAAGCATCATAATCACACTCAATATATATTCCGATTGAATACTGTGTAATACTGATATGCATGTCTTGACTGTGGTAAGAAACATATCCAAAAAGACTTGTCTTTTTCTTCATGATCCGATGAAGCAAGCAAGCTGTCCAGCTTCAATTTCATAAATATCTAAAAAGATATTAGCCGCCTTCCAATTGTGACCATGGAATTTTCTTACAAAATTATCATTTCCCTCTTTTGTCGGACTTCAATTAGTCATTGAACTTTAATTATACATCCTAAATATGGTCTAACAAATGCTAGTTATTATAAGATATCCCATTAAACATGGTTTATCAAATATTAGTATAAGATATTCCAAAAGGCAAAAGAGGCACTATTTACATGCAAAATTTACCTTGCACACCAACCAAAATTTTTTAGAACCATTATATTCTAATGAAAGTAATTAAATACTAAATTAATTAATTTAGTATCTGTTGGAAAGTTAAAATTCTTTGGAAATTTATTAAATTTAGATCTAATTCAAAAGGACATAATGATCATAAAAAAATTATTTCAGTGCGCAAATAATTTTTTTGATGAAAATAGCACGTGCCTTCCCAAAAATCGCGTAACAAATCATACTATAATCTTCACCTAATTAAAATTAGTGGATATTGTAGCATTAGAATTTTGCTAAAATAGGGGATTCCTGCATCATTCTACATACAATGAAAAAGTAATTGTAGCTGTCATTTTTTGAAGTCTCTCAGGTACTTTGTTCCAACAGTTGGGGAATTAATATTCCTTAAAAAATAATAGATCACAATAACTTTGACTTTGTAATATTACATTAAATAAAAGGAGAATTCGAAAAAAAGACAACTTCTTAAAACAAAGCTGCACATGCAATCTTCCAGAAAAAAAGAAGAAAAGAAAAAGGAAAAGGGAAAAAAAAGCACATCCTTTGCTTTCTTCAGTACTGACGTGAAGCCAAAGATATGCTGGAAATTAATTGTATGACTTTTAATTGAAGCATCATAATTTTAATTAGGCTTACAGATCTTCTAGAAGTTGTAATAACTAATCAGAGTGCGTCATCATAAAATCATTCATTGAATAATTCAAAGATCATCTCATTTAATAAAATCATAAACGTACTTTTTTTGTTAGAGGTGAACAAAGTTTAATCCGATACTTTAAGTCCATCCAATTTATCCTCAATTTGAATTCTAACCTGATCCAATCTGATTTTTTTTAAATCAACGAACCTGATCTAACCCGAGTTGATCCAAAATCTAGAAAAAAATCGGCACTAGATGATCCATAACCAATCCGTAACTCGATAAATATTTCTGATCAATATAATTAGATCCGGCTCCAATCGACCCGATTTCACTTCTGTCTTTTTATATAAATAAAAAATAATTTAGAATCAAGCTTTATAAATAAAATATATAATTTTCTTTTATATAAATAAAAAACTAATTTAGAATCGGGCTTAATTTATTAATAAAAATATATAGTTTTCATGAAGATCGATTTATAATTTGAACATGTAACAATTATATATGTATTTGGACTTTCCTTGGACGTAATATATCAATAAATATCAAGTGCTGCTCTCTTTCTTTATAATTTCATCAAAAATACTATTTATCATGCCAGATTCAACTTGGACATTTAGCTCGGAGATTATATAGTATAAATGAATAAAATTAACAAGCTTTTCAGCTTTTCAAGCATGAATTTGTTGCATCATTAGTGTGAACTAGAAATGACAAAGTTTGTTCAGCGAGGTCCTCTTTAATTAATTCAAAGTCCTGAGTCCTGAAAAATTATCCAAGCTAGTTTTACAAAACAAGGTGAGGATGTGAACATTTGATTCTCTCTTACCAGTTTCCAACAACCGCGCGCCAAGGCATGGAGAAATATGAGAATGAACAAGAGTCAAATATGTCAGCACCATACCTACATGTAATTTGACATATGCATGGAAAATGGGGAATAAACATAGAAGTACATTCAAAATTTCTAACAAAACCAGAGTCAAGTCAAATCACTAGAGAAGGCGCTGTGTCTAATCTACCAATGCCTGCTTTTACAAATGAAACAATGAAAAATTGAAACAGTAAAAGGTTGTTGGAGAAAACAGCACTCCTCTTCTTACAATTTGAGATATAGAAATGTGTAATTGTTGCTCCTGAATTTGCAATGTCGATGGACAATACAAAATGAATAGTGTTTTTAATTCCTGTTCAACCGTTGGATTTGCATCCTGCGGTTCAGTTACCAACGGAAAAGATATAATTATTAATTATTAAAATTTAAATATTTTTTATACAATTTTCAAATCAAAATCATTTAAACTTTAATAGTTATCAGTTACCTATTTTTAGTTAATAAATAAATAGTTACAGTTGACAGATAAAAGGGAGGACAATGGATGGACGATGAACATTGGTCTTGGGTAAATGTGTAATAGTGTGTGATACACTATTTGATTGAGCTTATATATAGTTATTTCTCTCCATGGTTCAAGATGGGCATTTGTGATACAGGTGGGTCCGATATTTTATTGAGTGGTTACAATCTATTGTTAAATATAAATTGTTATTTTGGGATTACTTCAACATCAATGTCTGCTTCAAATAAAAAATACAAAAGAAAGCATCCCTTTTCTTTCCATTGTGTTTGTGCACAGCGTCGAATTCATACTTGGCACATTTCTAAAATCTATATTAATATTTTTTCATAGAGTCCACGAACAATTACATTTTTTATATATATTAGCTTTGGCAAAGATAAATTGTAAGTTTTATGATCAATTTGAAAATTAAGATCAGGCGTTGGCTTTATAGTGCATCTGTCACTGATTGTGTACCCTCTTTTTGATCGATGTTTGCTTTTACATTTATTAGAAAACAAAAATCCGACTCTTATGCAGAATCTCTTAATTTTAAAAAATGTTATATAGCACTAGTTTTTTTAAAAATAAATAATATATTTTATTTAGATATAGTTTATGTCTAAATCAATAACAATTTTTTTTAATTTTTTTAATTAAGATCAATTCATTATTTAATAAAAATAATTCATAAAATATAATAATTTTCTTTTGTGAATAAGGCTGTACAAATGGATAGCTTTTCTATAATAAAAGTTAATAATAGTTAATGTTTAATGTATTTGACGTGTAACTTCTCTTTTTAGATCTTCTATTAATGCATGATAAAATAATAACAATAAACAAAATTAAAAAAAGTGACTTTGACTAAAATATGAACCATTCTCGTTATAGATATTAGATCCTCATCGTCAATTGAAAAAATAAAATGTTGATAAAGTGATATTACTGGAAGAATTCAGTATATATGTTCTTTATAATATAATATTGATATTAATTTAGATGGATCTCGGTACTGTAGCTCTATATTACTTGAACAGTAATATCTACGGTACCATAATTTTAGGTTAAAACAATTGTAATGATTTTTCTGTTATGGCATGTCATGTATGAATAGAGAAGTCTAGAATATTTATTTTACAGAAGGATGAGTACTTTTCGTTAGTTCATTTCAAATCAAATAGATTTAAAAATTGATTTTTTAATCTTATTTTTATGGATGGTTCATATTTTAAGAGCTTTGAACATGAGCTACATAAGAGTGGAGCTGAAGTGGTCATGATCCGTCCATTTTTAATCGGATGAAATTATTGCAATATTATCTACAAATGTATTTTCAAGGTCATAAAATCATGTGATATTCTAATTCCATTCTTTTTTTTTTTTTGTCAAAATCAAGTACATCAAGAAAGATGTCTCAATACTACATCTATACTATTATATAAAGTATCTAAGAATTGGAGAGTCCATTTTTTATCATGGTATTTTTTTTATTATACCCATTTTATCCCTCAATTAGACGGATAATATTTATTTTTGGTTGATCGAACATATGTGATCGCGTCCATTGATCACCTCTTTCTCTCCATTTCTTTCCCATATATACTATTATTTCCATAATATTGTTTTTTTATTTAGCAACTTTGTGAATATTTGATAAGAAATTAATGGTGATAATATATGTTAGAATAATTTATTTATTTTTGCCATAAAAATCATGAATCATTAACTCATATTGTGCAAAAATCTCATCCAAGATTAAATATAGTCTTTATTATATGTTTTTTCTATAATTTGGTGAATTTATAATTTAATATTAGATAAATATGAATTTTTTATCTTATAATATTTTAATGTTTAAATAAAAGAGTATACTGCAACGCGCGGGTATATAGCTAGTAAATAATAATATATAATGGGAAGGGATCACTTGACAATGGTTATCTTGTCAATCTTGACAATGGATTTTCAAATAAGTACGAGATAAATCTTAAAAATAAAAAAATCTTATGGATATGTTCTTTTACTTATAGATTGATAGTGATTCAAATTTCATGTAATTTCATTATCGTTTAATAGTCCATCAAAGATCGTCAGATTATAATAATTATAAATTATATTAAATTTTGATGATCCTTGATGGAGTATCAAACAATAATGATGTTGCATGAAATTTGAATCACCATCAATCTATAAAGATTTTTTTCATATTTATTTAAAAATTTATTATCAAGATTGTCAAAATAATCCATTGTCAAGTGATCCCCACCCATATATTATAGCGCATCAATATGGTTGTTCCAAGTTATATAAATATTTTTTTTCAAGATGTCCCATCTTATTCGTAATTCTATAAAATATTTTCTAATAGACTTATGTTACTATTTAAAGATCATTTAGATAATTTATATAGAATATATATATTGTTACCATAAATTATTAATTATTTATTTCTTAAGATTTTGAAGTTAAATAGTAACAAAATACAATAGCATCTCCAAATTAAAAGTTCTCATTAATATTTCTATGAATTGATGGAAATTTTATCAGGTTTGTCTTTACTGATTAATCTACAATTATATTTGAGTTCATATAATTCGATATCATAAGTTCATGCAACTTTTAAAACAATTCAACAAACGTTATTCATATTAAAAAAACTCAATAAAGACTAATTGAACAAACATAATGTGATTTTAAGAATCATATGAATCAAATTTCGCAAGATGATAATTTCCTTAGATTTTTTTTAGTATATCATTTCTCTCCTAAAATGCAAATTATATTCTAAACTTCTTATATTTAGTAGATAATTATTATCCGAGTTTATATGTTTACTATTTATATAGTTCTGATAGCATTTCCGATTGAACAAGATTGATAGTTTGATTCAATAGTTTAATGTCTTTCCAAAATATTTCGGTCTCGATAAAGCAGAGTGCAGGAAGCTGCCACCTATATATACAAACCTATGCAAATTTATACAGACAATATTTGTTCTGCTTTTATTCTCGCACTTAGGTTGATCATTTTGTACTTTAAAATTATTTAAGTTTATATAATTTGTTGTCTAGCGCTTCTATAAATTAGATTTTATTATTATTATCATTATTATTATATTTATGCATTGAGAATTCTGCCCTCTTGTTATGGTATATAAGTTTATATTACTTTTATAAAGAATAATTCAGAAAAAAGAAAATCAAAATGTAAAACGTCTTACTTACCAGATTCTAATATATAAAAATGAGAGCACCTTTTTTTTCCTAGGGAATGAAAAGAAACAATGTTCGATTGTCAAATTTGTATCCAAGTTTTCTAGGTGATCTCCATTATTGCAGCCCAAATTGATCCAATTATATTACCTCGACCAGACCTATCTCAGCCCAATCATACATACAGACGAGAAAACTCCACGCCCCATTAGGGTTACATTTTAAGGGTTGGGTTTAGACTTAGCTGTTTAGCCGTTTAGGTTTAGGATAGCCGCTCTATCATATACACTAATAAACAAAAGTATGTGACTACTAAATAAAGTGTGTCACATTTATGCTAACATTATTTATGCCAGCACAATACATACATTTAAGCTGACATTTTCATCAATTTCAAGTAAAACGGAATTGAAAACAGAAATAAATTGCTGTAGGAGTATTATCTAATTTGCTTATTGAACTAATAATTTGGAACTATATGAGAAATACATGCTCCACACATACAATTTCCAAACATACTATCAGCAATAATTACAAAATTTAACCAGAGACATTTACTCACATCATCTACAGAAATTGCATTATTCTTCAATACTTATTTCCTCTGGAAGTTAAACCTCCAAATAGCAAATCCAAACAAAAATGCAAAGAGCATGGCAAAAGCTGCCACCATGACAGCGACGACTCCCAGGAACTCATGGTGGAATCCAAAATAACTCCTCACAAATTCAGCTACAGTCTGACCGCCTTCGATGGTATTATGCACATCTCCGAATTGTGAACTGACCAACCCATACAGAGTCCATGCGACGGGGCATACATACACGTACCATCTCCACCAGACCGGAATTTGCTGCGGTAGATGTTCAAGCAATTTAGAACAAAAAAATATTGCAGGAAAGTAATAGTAACAAAATCCTTCCGATTTAGTAAAATAAACTTTAGCTATCTGGTGATTATAACAATATAAAAGGTACACAAGTATGATGATGATACTTACAGGTCGAGGAATGATAAACCCAGAGAAGAGGTTCCATAAGCTATAGAATGAGGACGAGACAATCGAGGCAACTTGGTAATTTGGCGTCAACCCGACTGCCATCATGCCATAGAAAGTGTAGTATAGCAGTGTGAAGTACATGAAGAAGACGTACCAGAAGAACTTAGCAGCCGTCCATTCAAACCCGATCATGGCATAGACAATGATGCCATAAACCATAGCTTGTACAAATATGTACGGAATCTCGATTGCAACCTTTAAACAAAAAAGGTAACAAAAAATATTTACTTCCTGTCGTGTGATGTTTTTCTGATAAAGATTTTTTTATTTTTTTAATAATTATTTACCTGTCCAAATGCATATGGTAAAGCGGAGTACATGCCAGCTGCCTTTTCTCTATAAAAGACCGTTCGCTCAATAGACACGACCGGCTGAACCGATGATGCATTTTGCACTCCAATGAACAGAACTGAAGCATACATTGAACCCATTGCATTGAAAAGATCTTGTCTTGTTCCGCTGCAAATACAGAGCACCCCTTATTATTTGTTATAATAAACCACATGATACCAATTAAAGAAGAAAATTATGTACTTCTTTTTCAAAGGGAACACAACTATTAATATAACATACGTCTTTGAACCAAGGTTCCAAAATATAGTTCCAGACAGCAATGCAATTGCCATGGTAAAGAAGAACCGAACAGCTGTATAAGGAGGATTTCTCCAGTATGACAATCTCTGCTTCCATAAGCAAGCCAAACATTGTATGAAGAGAGGCTGTGAGTACTTAGTTTTGAAATGTAAGTCACTTGAATCAGGGAGTGGTGTGCTTAGCTCCTCTATCAAAGCCTTGTTTCTCCTGAAATGCAAAATAATAATAATAATAATAATGATAATAATAATAACAATAAAACATAACATGCTAAATAAATATGATGTATCATATAACAACAACATGGAATAAGATTAGAAAATTAATTAGTTTAGCTACTAACCGGTACAGCTCGGAGTTTTTGTATACTTGACAGAAGTCGACCCCAAGTGCCTCTTCTTGTGCCAATGTAGTCACTTCTAGCATCCATGTTGCAGGATTGTAGCCATCTTTTATCTTGCACACACCCCTGACACTCTGTAATAAAGAAGCATATATATACAAAATACCATTAAAACTCATTAATTAATTAAAAATAACAAAATTAAGAATACAAAAAGTGTGGAAGTGTGTTACCTCAAAGTATTGGATTAATTGTGAAGAATGGCGACCCAGTGGGCCCACATAGATCTCTTCTCCTCCTCTCTTCATCAGAAATAGCTGAAAAGCAAATCACAGTTTAATCTGATCAATCATGTGTGGGAGGCAATTGATAAATGTTTAACAGATAAACTTATTCAAATATAGAACTAAGTACATAATCGATCTCTCACCTCATCAAAAGCTTCAAAGATATCAATGCTAGGTTGGTGAATGGTACAAACAATGGTCCTCCCGGTATCCACAGTGTTCCTCACTGCTCTCATGACAATGGCTGCAGCACGTGCATCAAGCCCAGAGGTCGGTTCATCCATGAAGATTATTGAAGGATTGGCAACAAGTTCAACTGCAACAGTTAGCCTCTTCCTTTGCTCAGTTGATAAACCATTCACACCTGGCAGACCAACCAATGAGTCTCTCAAAGTGTTGAGCTCCACAATATCCATGACTTCTTCTACAAATCTCTATTTAAAGAAAACATTTTAAACTTGACCTCAGTGCACAACATGAACATACATTTCAGCACTACATTTAATCTTTAATGAGAAAAAGGATATATTCCTTTTTCTATACTTTTGCTTTTACTATAAGTTATTAATTTCATATGTACATGTTTTACAAGCTCTTGAGTTTACCTCTCTCGTCTCCAAGTCGACATCAGAAGAGAGCCGCAACCACGCAGAGAATACAAGGGACTCATAAACTGTCAGATGAGGCGAATGTATATCATTCTGCTCACAGTATCCTGAAATCCGAGTGAATGTCTTTTGTTTTTTGGGATATCCTGATATCATTATAGAACCCTCTATATAGCCTCCCGTTTTCCTTCCAGCCAACACATCCATCAGTGTTGTCTTGCCGGCCCCACTGACACCCATCAGTGCTGTCAAAACTCCTGGTCTGAAAGAACCGCTAACCCCCTTTAAGAGAACCAACCGCTCTTCTTGAACTCCTTGTGCCTTCATTTCCTGTAAGGTTAGCCTAATATTAAATAAACTATATGCAAAGTTTTTTCTTTTCTTCTATTTATTATATCTTACTTTGTGGGGTTGCACATTATGCATTGAGGTGTTTCAGGGGAAGTCAAAATTTTTTTTATGTAATTTGATCTTCCTTGCTACTTTGAATACTTACCGCAGGCATATCAACAGAGTATATGATGCTGTCAAAAGTTAGAGCCTGTGTCTTAAATGGAAGGACCATGCCTTTCTTTTTCTGGCCTAAATCTTCAGCATCCTGCATTAATGTTGATGCATTGTGCCCAAGTGCATCTCCTCTTTGGGATGTTGAGTAGGATCTTCCTCTAGATGATCCTTCTATAATCTCACCGGTTAGCTTTGCATGCTTTTCCTTTAATGTCTCTTCAGATACAACAGGTGGTGATTTTCCAAATGCTGCATATGGAAACTCTTACTCAGTAAATTAAATTTAACTTTTATTAAAACAAGATTCTCAATTTCACCTCATATGTATTTAAAACACCAAATCTCACTTTATATTAATTCTCTATGAAATGGCATATTGAACACAAATTTCAGCCAATAGTTTAGCCATACTAGCAATAATCAGACTCAATTGCCTGATTGTGCATACTCTCTAGCAGAACATATGTTTTGTTACAAAATTTATCCAGGAAATAAGATCAGAATACAAAAAGGACCAAGAAAAAAGAAATAATGCTAAGTTCCCACATAGACTGCACTAAACAAATGAGTCAGAGATATAATTTTTGTATGAAACAGGAATGTATCTAAAGTCTTACGTTTAAGATATGTAAGGGCCAATGTGTAGAGAGCATTGAAGAGAAATACAAATCCGATCAATGCACCAACCCCTATCCAGTACCATTTTGCTTCAGGAAAGATACCGCGAGATTTCAACACTTGCACACCCAGTGTCTCATTCGACCCTGGAAGTATCTAACACCATAGAAGTCATAAATTTAAAATTAGCTACTCTGTTTCTTTTATTACACAAATAAAACTTGTGTTTACTTTGTAAAATAATTCCACATCTGAACCTTATCCCAGCTATGTCCGAGGAACTCATTAGTTGAGATGCCATTTTGTGCGTACATCATGGGAGAGATCCAATAGCCCCATTTCCACCACTTCTTAATATTTTCTGTTATGCAAAGAAAAAAAAAGTTCCGTGATTTAATTTTTTGTTTTGTTTTGTTCGATTAGTTTTCTTTCAATTTGAGAACATATATAGTTGACATGTAATTAATCATCAAACAAATGGCCTGACAACAGAGTTTCAACAGGAAATCACGCCACTATGTAGGATCTTCTCTTTTGAATTTAACAAATTTCTTGCACTAAAAGGAGTAACTGTACCTCTTGAAAGGACAAAGCCACCCAATACCATGAAAATCAAGAGTGCAAATGATCCAAATGTATTTGCTACAATCATATTTCTACCCAACCCGCCAATTAAACGAAAGAGACCTGACGACATCTGATTGACTGCCAGGAGAATCAGATACTGTTTGAAGAGCCTGAAATAGCAAAACGAAAGAAAACTGAGTATAGCTCAATTACTTTAACATTAGATAAAGCAACTGAAGCCTTCAAATTAAGGAGTTGTATTAAATAATCAGTACTATAGTTATATAAACAAACATGTTGATCTGTTGTCACTTCTCACCTCGTAACATTTGGATCAAATCCAATGACATAATAAATGGTGAAGACCCAAGCTCCGACTTCAATAAATGAGACGGGCACCTTGAGAATCCATGAAGGAAGAGTGTATGTCCATGCAGGGTAGAAGAGGAGGTCACGTTGCTTGAAGAATACAGGCAGTTTAGTGACAGTCAATGCAAGCTCAGAAAATTCATTGAAGATGGTCCTGAGGATTGTGAAGAAAAGTGCTCCCATGTAGATTCCTCCATCGGTGACTGAATCCTGGTGAATATTTGTGCGAAGGAATACTGTACTGGCCACGAATGCCATTATAATTAGCTGTTTACAGTGAAAAGAAATACAGAGGTTATGTTATATCCAGAAAAGGGCATTTCAGGAAAAAAAAAACTTAAAACTTATTAGGCCACAAGGAGGTGCTCCCCTGGTAATTAAGTTGGTTAAGAGAAGATCAGAAGTCAAGACCATGTGATCGATTGTCACCATTAACCTCATTTATTTATTTTTCTAGGAGAATCTTAAGAGTTAAGACCATGATTTTTTTATGTTATGAGCTTAAAAGGGTGAGCTGACATGCTAAATATCAGTTGTTGGCGTGAGTTTCTAAGGTTAAGAAAAAAAATATTTTATTATTTTTTATAAAATAGGGTTTCCAATAATCCCAACATATATTACTTTACATATACCCTTCTCGGGATTTGAATCTACATCACTCCATATAAAAATGGGACTCATTAATATGCGTACTAGGCATGCGGTTTATGTTAACTAAAAAATTAAACCAGGTAAACTCACCTGACATGATTTGAAGATGTAAACAGAGGAATTCCTCTTCATAAGCAACAGCTCCCTTTCAAAGTTGGCCATCAATAGCTCTTTTATGCTAACGCCATATTTTGAGGTTGTCAGAGCAGCTGGGTGGCTCGTGCTCTTATCAAAAGTGACAGAGAGTTGATTTTTCATATTCAGGCCAGCATGGAAGAAATTGAATGCTTCTGCAAAGGCCTTCACTGGCACATAATGGTATGGCCCATCGTAGTGTGCCCAATATTGCTGTTGATCTTTTCTTGATGTTACCTATTAACATAGGAAAGAAGAAATAGAACCAAATCAGTGGATGAATTAGGTATTGTACAAGTGCACAGTAATTACACAGTACAGAAAGGCCAAAATCTTTAACAATATGTGGCATGCTTTGAATTTCTATCAGCTTTATGATACAAGAATAACATTTTCTAGTACCATAATGCTGGTATTAGTAAAATTTTGTGATCTGATATATACCTCCTGTAAGAAGTCGGCAACACCCTTCCTCTCAGGGCACTTAAACCCCATTGATTCAAAGAATTCCAGCACATGCTCACGTGGGCCCTGGTACACAATCTGCCCATCAGAGATCAGGATTATATCATCAAACAGGTCATATGTCTCTGGGGCTGGCTGGAGAAGGGAAACCACAGCCGTCCCTTGGAGTATGTGTATTGATCTTCTCAGTGCATTCACTATCTGGTATGTGGTTGAGCTGTCTAGCCCAGTCGATATCTCGTCCATAAGTAGCACTCTCGAGGGACCCACCACCATTTCACCTGGAACAAAGACAGTGAAAATGTAACCATTTACATTTTGTAAGATTTTACATTAATTATTACACAGGATATGCACAGAGGAATCGACACCAGTATGACCTACCTGTGGTGACACGCTTCCTTTGACCTCCTGATATACCTCTTATCATGTCATTTCCAACCATGGTGTCAGCACAAACTTCTAGTCCCAATAACTAAAAGGGGAAACAGAAAATAGTAATAAAAAACAGGAAAAACATAAACAAGCATTATTTTAGATAAAATTATTGTGTAAAATTAGAATATTGTACCTTGATAATGTAGTCTGTTACAACACTTGTTTTATCTCCCCCCATTGACAATGCCTATATAGTCAAATGAAATATGGCTACATGATAATGTCACCAAAGAATCAAATCAGAGTTGGAATTGAATTTATCATGGGCACTAAGTTACCTTCATAAATACATCAATATCAGGGTCTGGCTTGATATTTTCTTGTTTTTCTCTTCGTGCCAGCTCAGTTATAGTATCTACGATTTTATGATGTGAATTTACTCAGGACTTCAGAAAAGGACTTAAATTTTTAGATCAAGATGAATGATCAAGAAATACGTCATACCATATCTGGTACCAACTCCCTGGCACCGGGCGGAGAACTCAAGAGTCTCTCTCACAGTCATCTCTCCCAAGTGGAGATCATGCTGACTGATGTATGCAGCCGTTCTCTCTGGTACAAACTCATTCAATGCATGTCCGTTGTATGTTACTTTACCTGATACCTGTTTGTAGTTATTCCCAAAATACCCAAATTGCCCTTATGTTAGCACAGGATAATTGATCCAAGAAAGGTTTAAAAAAGAGAGATGGATTATGAACCTTTAGGTCAGAATCCAGTTTTCCTGCCAATGCAAGCAGCAAAGTAGTCTTGCCAGAGCCAGGGGGCCCCAATAACAATGTAATCCTAAACACAACACATTATTCAGTTAGAAGAAGCTAGCATGGAAACGTAGTAAGCGATGACGTTTATAATATTAAAAAAAAGTAGATTATAAATGATAATTCTCTGAGTCCGGACAGATTAAGTTATGATAAATTTATCATACAAGTGGATATAAAAATTATCCAACCTCCCACTTCATAAAAAAGGAAAAACAGAAAGTGTAAAAAGGAACAAAGAAAAAAATACCTCCGTGGTTTAATGATTCCACTGACATTGTGGAGGATATGCATTGGCCTTTTCCTGCTTGGTATTATACGGAGGGCATTTGCAAAGGACTAATAACAGAAAAAAAAATGAGATCAATTACTTAATAAGATGTTTATGGTTTAAGGAATCCTTTGTGCAATTAGAGTAGGTACACCCAACAAATTTTAAAGAGCGCTCGTACGAGTCCATCCCTTTAGTATCCACCAGCATTCACCCCTGAATTTATATTATTAATAAACATATATAAATTTTAACATATAATATGTTCATCTTAATATATAATAAGTAAATCATAACATACAATTTTCAAAGAAATAATCTCTTTCTATAAGATCAAACCATCAACAAGTATGCGTAATGTTCATATATAACAAGTTCATGTAATATATAGTAAGTCAATCATAAATTCATAACAATAAAAATATTCAAGAAATAAGTATTATATACATCGTATAGTCTATTTTTTGTCCTTTCAATCCCTGATTAGCTAATTAATTTACTATGACAAATATTTACTTCAATAAATAAAGCTTTCATCTGATAAAAAGTATTTTAGTTTTCACATACATATATAGAAATTTGATAACATATATTCAAA
This sequence comes from Schoenoplectus tabernaemontani, assembly GCA_037127355.1. Classification (NCBI taxonomy): domain Eukaryota; kingdom Viridiplantae; phylum Streptophyta; class Magnoliopsida; order Poales; family Cyperaceae; genus Schoenoplectus; species Schoenoplectus tabernaemontani. The sequence goes on along the minus strand of CM073742.1, from coordinate 22,271,850 downwards.
TATATAATTATTATAGTAGATGAATATTAAAAATTGACATATTAAGTTCTCAGTTTAATAAATATTTCTTTGTAAATATTTTTTTTGGTGTAGCATATAGACTCATATCTCACATTATTAATGTAGAAACTGGGTGGACAGCAGAGTGTGGACTCTAAACATTTTCGAATTTCAAATTATTATGTGTACCCTAGAAGGACTATGTTCGTTTAAGTTTCATTATTTTTATTATTCCCTTTTGTGTGCAAGTTGTCCAAGAATGATGCAGGTAATGTGGTGGATATTTTTTTATTTTTTAAATTTATTTATTTTAAGAGTATAATGGGTATGCAATACAAGTGACATGTAAAAGGACTTTTTTCTTAAAGTTTTCCATTGTCTAAAGAGTCATTCCTTTTGTAAACAACTTGGGTGAGGATTTTTTGTTGCTTCTTGTCAAGTACAAGAAGTACCTCAATTGTATTCATGGTGGCATTTATGAGTGTAGGTAATCCCCTGCTTCCAACATAAGCCTCAGCCTCTATTCTTAGGTTCTCGAATCGAACTTCTATTGATGGTAGATCAATTCCAACTCTTTATTCAAAAAAGAGAGCAAACCTTATTAGAATTTTTCTAATAATTACTTGTACATCTCAGACATTATGGAGTGAAGTAGAACAAAACATAAGAGAATGCTTTACGAAATACTATTCTAGAAGTGCAACTATTTGATTAAGTAAACAATTCTAAAGCTATACAAGTAGTATAATTAAAAAATGACAAAAAAATAATATGGAGCATATATGAGGTTAATTATTTGCTTATAGATCCACTACTGAAACAGAGAAGACAAACCGAGAATCTGGTCAGCAAAAAGTTTTTGCTCAAAGAGAGAGAGAACTGAGAAGCAAAGTGAAGAATGCAACCTGAAATATTTTTGTCTCCTCACTACAGAAGATAAAATGTGATATCTTATATTTATTCAATGAGAAAAAAGAACCTAAACTAAGTTTGCTTCTTTCTGTTTTTGAAAAGAAAAAAAAAGTCCTCTATCCAAATAGAATAATTATCACAAAAGAGAAATTGCTCATTGCAACAACCTAGTAATTAGTAACCAGTACCTGTCAATGCGATCCCTCAGCTTGTGCAGAAACCGCTCATGGTCTTCCTCGGTGACATGCAAAAGTCTATCCAAAAGTGCCTTCTCCTCGTGCGGCCCTAGTTTCTTGATGTCGACCTCAGTGGGTCTCCCCTCAGACGATAAAAGGATGCCCTTGTGCAGCCGGTTGAATGTCGGAAGCTTCTCCAGTGCAGCCCACCGCAGAGCCTCCTCATCGTTCTCATCCCTCAATGACTGTGAGAACACATCTTCCCCTCCCTGACTCCATATCGAGTTGTTCCGACTCAGGCTGAAGGACCCCATACGACGAATCTTCCCTGGCTCCGCCATTTTCTCCGGCAATTAGCCGATCAAACACCTTGTCGATGAGCTTATATATAATATTGTTTCTTTGTTCTCCTCCCTTCCTTGTGTTTGTATTGAGATGTTATTGAGGTTTAAGTTCAATGGAAAGGTGGATACTAATGAAGCACTCGTAAGTGTGCTGTCTCTGTTGCGTTTATCTTTGCCTTTTTCTTTTAATCCTCTCTTTTTAATCCTCTTTTTATCCCACTGGATTCCGTGGGGAGTGACGATGCGAGGTGTTGACTGGAAGTTGCATGGGAACTTGGTATTATATATAGAGAGAGGATGATAGAGCCATATAGGTCAGATAAGGAGATTTTTTTATTTTGGTAAATGAAAAAAAATAAAAAACTAGTTAAATTTCGCTGTTTTTGAGCTAATTTAGTCTTGATTGAGTTTAAAATTCGTCTCAATTTTTTTTTATATTTGTGTGTATTTGAAAATTATAGAAAACTATGACCGAGTTTAAAACTTGATCCAGACGTCTGGGATCGAGTTTTAAATTCAGTCTCAACTTTCTACTATTATATAGCACATCCAACATTTTTCTCATTCATCTTTCTTCAGCCAACTATTTCTTCAAAATCACCATTGTTACTGTTGGAAGAGCTTTCAATTGAAAATTTATTTTTCGACAGATCCAAATCTATTCCGTATTCACTACTCTCATCTCATCAACATTGTAAGTTTTTTTCTATTTGGACTATTAATTTTTACTGTAAAATTAAAATACACTAATAATAGGGTTTATCATTCATACTGTAGAGACGAAAATGTTCATGATCAATGTGTATATAGAGGTCAAATCCTGAACACTTTAACCAGCGTGGGTTACAACATTCGTGCCACGTGCACATTTTCTACCGACAAGACAATCAATTGTCATGACTTGAAGAGATAGATGTTAGGATTTTAGGTTATGCATATGGTATAAATTTCAAAAATTTTACAAGCAACAACCAAGGATCTATTGTTATCTAGTTGATACTAAACCGAAAAGGGGTTAAGAAGCTCATACCTCCTTCAATATCGTAATCGAAGGTGTAGACTTCCAAGGATGGTAGTTGCGAGCTCTTCTCCTATCTTCCCGAGCGCCAAAAGAATGACGCATCTCCAAGTATCCACCTAGGATTAACTAACTACTAATAGTTCTATGCTAGTAGAACAAATTAGTTTTTTCCTTAATCAAGGTTTCAACCCTTTAAAATTAACTCTTTAATTTTCTGGATTTTTCTCAACACATGAGAACAAGAAATAAGAGAACAAGAAGAAGAAAAATGGGATAAAGAGAGAGGTGGACAGCCAAGGGGTTATATCCCCATATTTTGAGATCTTTCAAAATATTTTCATTAATAAAAAGTTACACATTTTTCAACTTTTGATAAAAGGTTAATTGCTATTGTAACTTTTTATACAACCATATTTGTTGCTTTTCATATAATCAAATAACTTTTATCTTTCTCTCTCTTCTCATGGCAGCCCCTTTCAATGGGCCATATTGTTTTGTGGCCAAATTAGTCCTATTAATTATTATGGCCCAAACAATATATTATTTGTGGCCCAATTAATCTAATTAATTATTATGGCCCAAATAATTAATTTCTCATATTATAATATGTTATACATATTAGTGATTAAGGTTGTCATCTCTATAACTGAATTTTGTCACGTTAGTTAAGAGCCTATGTGGTGTGATCCGGGAGGATCTATGTTATGTTGGCAGTAGAAATAAAATTCCTTTTAATTCTACAAGTCGTAAGCGGTATCTAGCAATATATTACGACTACCCAATTGACACAGATAATATCTATATTACAATATTACGATCCTATACAAGAAAATATATTTCTTGTTGTGTTAATTCTTATGTCACATGATATCAAGAATAATCCAAGGTAGGAATGTGTCATCCTTGTGATTTATTCATTTCTTGATCCAAAGCTGATTGTATATAATTAAACACTTAATTATATATATATTGAATGCTTACAATCATACTTCATCAAGGGGCCCAAAGATATCATCACTCATTATGAGGGACATAGTATTCTTGATGAACAACTTTATTCCTACATAATTCATGAACAAAGAAGCATGATCCTTATGACTGCCTGTTACGGTCAGCGTTAGAAAATACTCACTATGATCAATCTTTATGTGTAAAAGATGAACCATCTCATACATAGAATTCAAAATACTAATGAAACAAAATGATGACACAAACACAATCCATTCATTGTTTCATTTGGGTCATGTCCAATAAACTAATCGTTATTAGCTATTTATGTGATTAAATTGATAACGCCTTATCGTATGATCTGCAGAACCTGATCATCTTTCAATCCACATACTAGTCTTCTCCGATAATTAGTGTTCCTGCTAATTATCTTGATTAGGGATATTTAGAGTATTTATTATTTATTAATTTATTTAATAGAGCTCTGCAATTCCAAGTCATCAACCCAAATGGTCTATTTATAATAAAATACTCAAGGAACAAAATGATAAAATCATCCAATGCATGAATAAAATATAAAGCCATCAATATTTGATTGGCTCCTAGGACATAAAACTAATAATAGATTCATGCTGGTTTGGAGTTGCTACCTAGCCAATTCATATTAGCATTAGTGCATGGATCAACACTGCCCCAACAGGTTCGAGTGATTTTTTTTATAGTTTATTTGAGGTTATTTATAATGAAATTTTGGGAATGATTAAAACAATAGCTCCATACCAACTACCCGAGTATAAAACATTGGAGCTAGTAGTTGAATCTGAACCAATATCTTGTTCTGATTACTATGATCTGACTAGTATTCTTGGAAGTAGTAACTCAGTCATGACTGACGAAAGAACCCACTCCCGAGCTCGGGAGCAGCCACCGTCCCGTGTTCCGGTACAAAATATGAATGTGGATGTGGATGTGGATGAGGATGAGGAAGAGAAATAGTGGCACCTGGATGTCGAGGAGGATGACATTTAGGATGCAACAGATATAAAAATAAATGAAATTGAGGATGCGATAGACGTCGAAGAAATAGTTAAAGAGTGATAAATATCCATTCCTTTTATCAATCGGGGAATGAAACACCCGTATACATAATTTGTTGATAATACGCCAATGTCGTATGCAGACGACCCTTATTTTTGCAAACCACCTAAAATTGATGAACAATTTGGTATTGGTCAACAGTTCAGTACAAAATCGGAGTTGAAATTGAAAATCGCTGATTTTCATGTTCAACGGAATATAGAATTGAAGGTAACAAATAGCAACAAATCAAAATTAATGATGAAATGTAAAAATTCTAACTGTCCATGGAGGATGTATGTCACACCCAATATAACGGGTATTTAAGAGATCAGAATAAATCCGCTCGAGCATTCTTATTTTGATAGTGCTACCAGGGCGAATCACAGTCAGATGACTTCTAAAATGATAACAAATATTATTAAGAATCAGTTGAGAGAGAACTTAGAAATGACAGTCAAAGAAGCAAAATGTTTAGTTAAATAAAAATTCCCCGCAATACAACCGAGTTATAATAAATTATGGAGAGAAAAAAAACTGACAATTGCAGACCTTTTTGATAGTTAGGAGAGATTATACGAGATGTTTCTATCTCTGCTAGTAGCCATACAAAATTTCACATATGATACAAAATACATCATAGAGACGGCGCCCTCAATAAAGTTCGGTGTTAAAATTTTCGATCGTGTTGTATGGGTATTTGGTCTGTGCATTGTAGCATGACCTTACTTACGGTTAGTCTTAACTATCGATGCTAGATTTTTATCGAGTCGATATGCCGGTAAACTATTTATGGCATGTGGTTATGATGCAGAGCAACAACTACTGCCACTTGTATTTGTTGTTGTAGCAGGCAAGGAAAGTGTGACAAACTATGGTTGGTTCATTCAATGGTTGTGTAAAGAGGTTGTCGGTCCTGGTAAATTATCATTATCTCAGATCAACATCTAGGTATAAGTGCAGTATTTAAGAGATTAAAATTTGGATGGTAGGAAACAACAGACGAGTCTGTTCACCGTTATTGTACTTACACATTGCACAAAATATGTATAAGAACTGTCATATGAAAAGAGTAAAGATTCTTTTCAAACAAGCTACAAGACATAAGAAGCCATGGATGTGCGAGGAATATATGAAAAAAAACTAACAACATTAGATCAGTATCTTATAAGTTCATCAAAAAAGCAAGAATCATGTAAAAAAATCTCCTAACAGAATAAGTATCCAACTGAAGGACACGAAATAACAGATATCACAATAACCAATCCGCTGCAGCTGAGGAAGTGTCAGCCGAAGAATTCCATTACAAGGAGTTAACCCCAGATCAAGTGACTACATTGCATCAAGAAAGATGGACATAACATCCAGATGAAGGTCTCAATCGATGGGGAATAATGATAAGTAACGGTTCAGAATCACTGAACAACGTGTTCAGGATCGCCAAACAACTTTCAGTATGTGCTATCGTCAAGAACACGTAGCACAAATGCGTTGAGTGGTTCTATAAGCATCGAGAAGTTATAGTGGTTTGGGAAGTCCAAGGTCTGGTGTTCTCCTAAAATGTCACCGAACTGATAAAATATCGCAGTGATAAGGGGATAACTTACGATGTCATACCACTAGATTGGTGTATCAACAACTACGATGTTTATAACAGAAATGGACTTATTGAGACGGTAATATTCTATACTTTTATATTTTTTATTTAACTTTAAAATTTAAGCAATAATTTATAATTTCTATTTGAAATAATAGGGACAAAAGGGTAAAATAAAATATGAGGTTGAATTAGCGATGACGGAAATTGGTAATTGTTGGTGTCAGAAATCATAATTAACCGGTATCTCATACGACCACTTGCTTGTCATTTGTTCATTCAGAAGGCTGGATTACACTCAGTACGTTAGTCCATATTGTACCATCTAGTATTACATTAACATATGGTCTGATCATTGACGTAGTTATGGTAATAAACGATATTGATCAATGTACAACGGTCCGATCATTAGGCCAGATCTAGCAAAAATCAACAAAGGTAGGAGAAGGAAGATACACATTCCAATGGTTATGGATGAAATTGAAGGTCGTATCAACAGACAACCAACTCGAGGTCGAGTTCATTTCAACAGAACATAATTTAGATTAGCAGCGTGTTTATGTTTTATTGTTATATTTATCAGAACAATTGGATTTTAATTGTTAATGTAATATTTTAATTTGTTTGACACTATTTTAGAATAATATATTAATCATGTTTATATTTGACTTTATAAACCTTTATTTTAATTCTTATTGTAATATTTTAGAACAATCTAATGTCATGTTTTATTTTTAATATAATACACAAACTCGGTCCAGGCTAGTTAGACACAAAATCGGTGCACTCTTATCAGTTTTTTTTTCCATTTATCAAAAAAAAAAATCTGTCAGATAAGCGGCAAGCAGACGGGATTTTGAGTTTTGCAACTACACTTTTGAGTACGAGTTTGCTGTTATTCTTTTTTGTATTTTTTTTCGGCGTAATATGATTCAGTTATTCTGATCAGAACCGTCAGATTAAAAAACGAACGGATCGGATAAACGTTAAAGAGAGAGAAAAATAGATCGGACTATTTAATTTTTAATCTGACTGTTCCGATCGAATAATCAAGTTCTTGTTATCCTGAAAAAAAAATCGCAGATTTGTGTTTAATTAAGGTTTTGACATTTTATATATTATGGGATCTAAAAAGTTTAATTTTGTGGCGTCTTATCTTCACGTTCCCGAATGCCCACCAGTTGCGCTGTTATGTATTCTCTCAAAAGGTCACCGGACTGATAAAACATCGCGGTGATAAAAGAAGAACTTACGATATCATACCACTGGATTGGGGTATCAACAACTTCGATGTTTACAACAGAAATGGACTTATCGAGACGGTAATATTCTATACTTATATAATTTTTTATTTAATTTTAAATTTTAAGCAATAATTTATAATTTCTATTTGAAATAATAGGGACAAAGGGGTGAAATGAAATATTAGGTTGAATTAGCGATGACGGGAATTGGTAATTGTTGGTGTAAGAAACCGCAATTGACCGGCATCCCATGCGATCACTTGCTTGTTGTTTGTTCATTTAGGAGGCTGAATTACACTCAGGACGTTAGTCCATATTATACCATCCAGTACTACATTAACAAATAGTTTAGTCATTGGCGTAGTTATGGCAATAAACGAGATTGGCCAATGTACAACGGTCTGATCATCAAGCCAGATCCAGCAAAAATCAACAAACGAAGGAGAGGGAAGATACGCATTCCAATGGTTATGGATGAAATGGAGGGTCGTATCAACATACTGCCAACTCGAGGTCGAGCTCGTTCCAACAGAACATGATTTAGATTATCAGTGTGTTTATGTTTTTTGTTGTTATATTTACCAGAACAATTGGATTTTAATTTGTTTGATACTATTTTAGAACAATGTATTAATCGTGCTTATATTTGACTTTATAAAACTTTATTTTAATTTTTATTATAATATTTTAGATCATCCCAATGGAACAAGTGTTCAGACACCTGCAATTTTTAAAACGTAAAAAAAAATTTCTCAGACCCGAGTTTGAAACTCGAGTCTGGCTATGTGTGCAAAAGTTGAAGATGATTTGACCCACTTTCCTATGTTTGTTTTTTTAATTTACTAAAATAAAAAAAAATCTGAATCAACGTGCTTTGTGCTCTGCTACGCCCTTACTTAAAGAGGGAATAGTTGCACTGTTGCACCCAGCCGGTAAGGAATCCTCCAGAAGAATCACTTCCTATTATCCTATGTATATAGGATTAGGAGGAGTTCCCCCGTACTCTTCGAAGAATCATTAATACAATCATGATTCTGCATATGTGTATCTTCTCTTCTTTGCAAACAGAGTCTTTCATACGTAATTATTTTAGAGGACGAGCTATGCCTAGAAGTATATATGTCTACTACTATTCTCACTCTTATTCCCAAGGTGCTTAATCCTAGTACAATGTCCGGAGACCTATCAATCAACTTTACCATGGTGGTAAAAAGCTCTTTGATTTTAATTGGCTCGTGACCCGAAATATTATAACGCAGTTGAACCAGCCGAATTCTGACAAGTGGAATAAGCTACCTCGTTATCTGGCAGAGCATCATCTGGTCTCCAACATGCTAGATTCTTAAGCCTTACTTATATACAATATCAAGGAAAATTAGGTCTTAGACAAACTATTCAGACGCTGGCCATGCCATCTTATTCTATGTCATTTGCTTCCCCAGGCTCATCCTTTTTTTTTCCTCATTGGCATATTTAACAAATTTATTAAAAAATGGATGGCTTAGATTTTTCACCTTTATAAAAAAAATTAACAAACTTATATCCGGAATCATCTTATGTTTATATCTCATAATATCAATCCATTATTATTATGCATTCAAGGTCACAAATTAAAAGGTTTAAAACCCAGCACCACATGCGTATCATTTTTACATAAATTAATTTATACATTTTTTTTTTATTTTTCCTATCCTTATTTAAAATTTTTAAGATATATAACTCTCTCTATCAAGGACCAACCATAAAAATATTTAACTTAATTTGAATTATTGAAGAGTGTTAGATAAGAAGGTATAAGGAGATATGGCATGAGATGTTATTCCTCTATAACAAGGGTACTGGACTAAATACAACTCATCCAATCTTAATAAAATCTGAATGCCCTTGTGATATTTTTTATGGGTTGCACAATCAAACATGTATATATCAGAGGATGTTGATACTTTGATGAAGCAATTGCTATATATATAGAGAGAGCTAGTAAGAGATAAAAAATGACATGAATTTTAAATTCAAAGAGATCTTCGGGTGAGTTTAATTCAAAAAGTACATTAAATTATTTTTAAATTTTGATTTATCATGATCAGTAAATTTTTCATACGAAAATATTATGAAATATAAAATTTTGAGTTGTTTCAAGTTTTTAAATTATTTTTTTAATTTTAAAAAAGTATCTCTAAAAATAAGTTAACCTTATATATGTGTGCATGATATATATATATATATATGTGTGTGTGTTTGTAATATGAAAAAAGTGTGCAGGTTAGCATCCTCAATTAAATTGCACAATTATTTTAAGAAAAAAATTAAAACAGTTGAGCTCAAATGTGTCAATCTCTTCACTGTACAAGCTTTTGTTGACGTGAGAAGGAAACATAAGTTTAATTGATTATGTTTTGTATCGGTGTTAAGTGGCCAATACGTTTGTTAAGCAGTCAAAGAAAAATGTTTAGCATAAGTGCATAACAATATAAAAGACAAAGTAAATTGACCTCCCTTTATCATCGGAGAAACATTATCCAGCGTGGAGCGGGTCGACTAACAGATTCGTTGTATAGCCACAGGAATAGACACACAGAATGACTTACAAAGGAACACACCCGAAATGAGAGAAGGATCACAAGGGACACTTGATTCTGACCTCCTAGAAAGAAAAAAAGTAAGAAAATGCTATGACATACTTAGCCATGAAAGAAGAAAGTAAGAAAATGCAATTTTTTTTACCAAATTATAAGATATATAGAATGTTTTTATTTTCACCATGTGTAGACTGTAAAGGATATAATTTTGGAGATCAAATTCTATGAAAATATATATAAATATATTTTCATTTCATTGTTTTCCTTAATTTTGTAACTTATAACATCTATTCATCTCATAATAACAGATCATGTTGTAATCTTGTACGTAACAGTTATTAACAGGCCAGTAAGAAGAAAAATATTATCTTCTTCTTATATGTAAAGTAATTAAATATTATGTGGCAATCTAACGACAAAGCTGCTATTAATATTTTTTGAAGGAAAATGTTATGGTGATATCAAAATTGACATCAAAGTCAATATCGATTTTAGTATTCATATTAAATGAGTTATATTTAAATTAATGAATTTATTATTCAATAAATTTTGTATAATATTATTGTTATTCAAAGTTAAGTTTGTATTTAAGTTAATAATATTTATTATTAAAGAATAGAAGCACGGTATAAAATGAATATAAAATTGCCAATTTAAATACTAAAGTGGATATTGAATTTAATATTAATTTTATATCAGCTCCTTTTTTTTTAAATCCCATACATTCTTTCGTCGATAACTTAAGTTAGAAGGTTATATTAATTTTAGAAATTCACAAAGCATGTGAACCTTAAGGTCCTATTTTATATGTTCTCAATCATTCATCACCTCTGGATATATCGGTCAACTTCGCTTTTGTTTAAGGTATTTTTTTTTTCTTTAGGGTCTACCAACTTTTTCTTTGTCAGTATATGAAGTGTTTGTCCTCATTCAAACATTTCTTGAACCACTTTGATTTCCGTAAGTAAACTTTACTAAGAAATTACGCAGCAACGAAATCTGAAGTAACTTGGAGGAAATTTTTGTGCTTGAAAGCATTAACCACTGAAATGAAGAAACTCAAAATCGAATTCCAAAAATTATAGAGGTGAAATTTCTATTACGACGGATTCACAGTCCCAAGTATATATTTGTCTTCAAGAAAAATACTCAAACTTTGACTTGGAAACTATTCATCGAAAAGATACGGAAAACATGAGCTATTAATTGTTATGTATGCTATTATACTACTATAAATAATTATTAATAGCTGCCATACAAGCATAATTAAAATTAAATGGCATTAATTTTAAATGCTTTATACTCTCGTTTAACATTATAAACAAAAATTGAGCTATTTATAGTTATCACAAGTTTTGTTTATCTTAAACTGAGAAGTCATTAATAACTGTTATAAAATAATTTTAATTATTTATGACTTTTAAATTTTAAATATTATTGACTGCATGGTGTTATAATGAAAAGGTACCAAGCTTGCTCGATATTTGAATTGTGTTATTTATAATTGTTGAAAGAGTTATTTATATTGATTGAATTGATTATAGCTATTTATATTACATCATTTTTTAGCTTTTTATAGTTGTTCGAGGTTTTATTTATATAAAATAAAGTCATTAACTATTATAATATCATTTTTTAATTCATGTGTATAGTTTGTTTTGAGATAATTATAATACCTCCTTTGCTATTTACATTGAATGCGATACTTATTAATAATTACTCACAAAAGACCTTGAATTCTGATATTCTTTAGAAGTTTAATAGTATTTGCTGAATGTGTCTGACTCTGAAATCAAATTAGGTCTGACGATAGGCTCAAAATAAACTTTGGATGGAAAAATTCGGTCTATAATCTAAATCGCGTCCGCATTTATCTGCATTTGAGTTAGTAATGAATAAGAAAATATAATGATTTTGCTGGAGTTAACGGGCCCGTCAGTTTGTTAACGGATGCGCCAAACTAAAAAAATCAGATCGATTGAATCACGAACCCGATTCATGCGAACGACGAAGCCTAACACGGCGATTCGGGAATCACAAATTTGCTTGCGCCCCCGCCGCTCGCCAGTCGCCTACTCGCTTGCCTGGTCTCGCTGATCTTCGCGCTCCGCACGTCTCGCTGGTCTCCACCCTCTCTCAGTCTCTTTGATCTCCACTCGAGCCGCCCAGTGGTCCAGTGCCTAATTCTGAATGAAATCTGAAATCCGTCACTGATTTTCATGTAAGTGAAAGAGGTTAGAATATGCTATAAGGGAAATGAAGGAAGAGACATGGCGAGACTAAATTGTACATGATATTTATTTATTTTTAATTTGAACAATAGATGTCTCTTGAAGTGAAAACTGTGATTTCAGTCGGGCAACTGAAAAACGGAAAGAAACAAACTGAAACCGCTAACCGAAATTGGAAAATAAAATCTGGAGACAATTATTGGGGACGGGAGCAGGTATAAATATATTTATCTTTTTTTGAATTTTAGTCATTATTTAAGTTTGTTGTCACTGTAGTCAAATTATTATACTCATGTACGTCAACATAATCTAATCCTGACATAAATAGTATTCATATGGGAATTCATTGGCATAAGTTTTCTTCGACCCCCCAAGAAAGCAAAATTTTATTACATGAGCAATATAATACAGGTAGTATATACTGAACCAAGTAACAGGCTAACTACCGTTTTTTTCAAATCACGAGGAATAGTTCGTTAGTTTGTCTCTGTAGTAAATAAAATAAAAAAAAAGCGAGTTGGTCATGTGATCAGTGATCTTGAGACCTCATGGTGTCGTTTACTCAACAAATGTCTAGACCCAAGAGGCAAAAGCCAACTGTCTGACCACAATGGCACTTGGCATTTGCCACTTGGAAGTTAATTAGACTATCTCCTACATGGCATGATGATGATTGCCTCGCATCCATCTTCTTTTTATACTTTTCTTGTTTTTAATCTCTCTTTAGTTTTTATTAATCTATCATATCCTGACAACACCAGATTATAGCAGACAAAAGAAGTGGTCATGGATGCATCATTTTACAATTCAATTTATCAAGAGGAATTTCAGATTGTTGTCATAGATTTTTTTTTAGAAATTTGTATTAATTTATTAACTTCTATTTATACTAAATTAATCTTTAAACTTTTTTTTGTAGAATAAAATTAATTACTAAAATTTCAGTTGTAAAAAATAAGTTTTGGAGGTAGAAACCGATAATTGCATTTTGTTTGCAGAAAGAGACAATTAGTCATCTCCTTTTTATGTTCTATGATATTTTTTTTTTTCGAATATATTCGAAAAATCTTAAAAAACAAAGAAATTACAGATATTTTTTTTAACTTCTATGTTTATTTTCATTCAAATTTATGCACTTAGCACCATTTGTTAGTCCATCAAGACTATTAGATATGTAAATAATTTATTAAATTATCATTATTTACATATATATAATCATAATATATTTACTAACTAAAATAAAAAAATTCTAATGATATTTCAAAACACACAAAAAAAAAGTTGCACCGATCTGACACAAGTTATCTAGGCCCTGTTCAGAGCTAACCCTCCCCTTGGGAAAAAAACAAATTAGCTTAGAGTTTTTTTTTAATCAAAAAATGGAAGTGTAAGCCTCCAAATTTCATTAATCTGCAAAAGACTTTATATGAATCACAAGTGGGTGATCTTTTCTATTACATATTATAAAAGAGCAGAAAATGATAGTAAATTTGAATTTTCCTAATTATCTATGTATTAAACCAATGTCTATATTCTAAAAAAAAAATCTATCACAAGATTGAGATGTGTTTTGCCTTGATCTCTAAATAGTCATGCACATCTCTCCTGCCACGGTATCTTTTTAGATTAAATTTGTTTTGCATTCCTACTCCTAATTAATCGCCGAGCAGGCCTTAGGCTTTTTGGTTAAATTTCAATTAGTGAAGCTTTTCGTTGTCCTCCAAAATTTTGAAATTTTGGGTGGTCCGACCTGCCGTTTTCAAGAAAAAAAAAAATATATTTGTAATTAGTTCATTTTTTTTGCAATTTTTTCTATACAGCGCGTGACTCGGAGAGTGTCTACTTACTAACACCCAAAAAGAATAAAGGAAAAAGAACAAGTTACAACTGGAATAAAGGAAAAATAATTTTGCTCGTGATGCCAACAAAAAAAAAAACAGAGAGAAAAACCGCAACCGCCAAAAAGACAAAACTGCTTTGTCTCAAAGAAGTAAATTATGAAGAATTAGGGGAAATTTCAAATTCAGCAAAAAGAAAAGAAAATTAGGTAACTGGTCTGGTCCCAATTTTACAAGCACAATAGCACAAAAAATGTGATTTTACAAGCACAGTAGCACAATTATACAGAAGCTTTAAAGCACAGTACATAGTACAGTTCCACCCAACATTTTCTTTTGGGCAATTTTATAAAATAGCCTTCTTTGTTAAAATATCAATCAAAATGCCCTTCTTCAAAAACTCTTGACAAAATGCCTTTGTGGAGTTCAGCGACACACACCCTCCCCATATTTTTATTAATAACGTAAAAAAATTAAAAATATGAAAATAATACTTGATGGATAGAAATCACGAAAGTAAAAATCTGTGTTTATTAAAAGTGGACTCGGTCCGCGTTTGTTAAAAGTGGACTCAGATCCGCACTTATTAAGTGTTGACCTAAAACTTTTTTTTTATAGATCTGAATTTAAAAGTTGAATATGAATATGGATATGGATATGAATATGAATATGGATATAGATATGAATATGAATATGAATAATTCGTGTATTAAGAGTTGAATATGAATAATTCGTGTACTAAGAGTTGAATATGAATAATTCGTGTATTAAGTTAATAACTAAGTTTATTAATATTTTATTTAACCTATTAACTTAGTTTGTAATTTATTTTTTCTGATAAACTGAGATAATAAACTCGCCGAATGCATTCAGTTAATCTCCTAATAACATTAAAAAATACATTTAGTTCAACTTCTTTGATGATAAAAATATTATAATTAGCTACATAATAATTTATTAAAAATATAAAGAGTTGCATTACAGTAAAATATAATACAATACAATACAACCGTTTCAATTTCGACGATTAGAAGAGCCTCTAAATAACGATCTGATTCTTCCACCAAATGACTTTCATGCAGTTTGATTACCGCGTTGACTTGATGATGCACCTATGATAGGAAAAAGTTCAAATTATTTACGGATATGATTATATCATAAATTAACTCATATAATTACGTGACTCATTAGTGTTATGATGTACATTCAAAGATATAGCATAAGAGACACCGCTAATTGAATGTCGTGCAGCATCAAAAGTAGTATTGCTTATATTACTTCTTGATGGTGGAACAGTGATGGAGTGACGGACATATTGACTTAATTGCTGGGTATTTAAATTTTTTACTGTGTGTATATATATATATATATATATAGAGTGATGCTATGGTGCTTCGCGAAGTATAAATTTTTTTGTGCTTCACACCCGTATCTCAAATTTAAAAGTTTAAATGGCTGATCCAAACCATTGAACATCATCTTCATATTAAAATATCCTTGGACGTCAAATTTTATATTTTTTTTGAATTTTTTGTTATTTTTTAGATGAGTACAAAATCACTAGTTTTGGATGGTGCAGAAATCGTTAGATCAGCAAACTTTTTATCCATTTAAAAAATAGCAAAAAAATTTAAAAAAATATAAAATTTGATCTCCAATGATATTTCAATATGAAGATGATGTTCAACGGTTTGGATCGGTCGTTTGAACTTTTAAATTTGAGATACGAACGCGAAGCACCATAGCATCACTCTCTCTCTCTCTCTCTCTCTATATATATATATATATATAGTTAGTTAGTTAGTTAGTTAGACTATTGTGAAAACGTTTGCATTTCGAGTCCAAGTGCATACGGCTCAAACTTTATCGTAACACGTCTGAAATTCAAAATTATTATTCTCATTAAATTTTCATATCAAAATATTAGGGGATTCAAAAATTTGGGGTATTTTGAGTTTCTAAGTATTTATTTTGGATTTTTGAAAATCAGCAACAATTCAATATTTTATTATTATTTTAGTGATGATTTTAAAAAAATCCAAAACATATATTTAGAAAACTCAAAATACTCCAAATTTTTGTATCTCCAATATTTTGATATGAAGAATTTAATGAGAATGATAATTTTGAATTTCGGATGTGTTATGATAAAATTTGAGCCGTATGCACTTGGGTCGAAATGCAAACGTTTTCACAATAGCCTATCCCTATATATATATATATATATATATATATATATATATATATAGGCTATGGTACTTTGTAAAGCACAAAAGCGTTGTCTGCTTTGCGCTCTATTTTTAATTTTAAGTCAGAAATGATCGATCCAAACCGCTTAATATAATCTCCATATCAAAATCTATTAGTAAACTAAATTTTATATTTTTTGAAATTTATTTGCTATTTTTTTGGATAGGGGGAAAACCGTCATTTTTGGATGAACCAGAATTCTCAGATCAAGTCATTTTCTCCTCAAAAGAAAAAATAGCAAAAAATTCTAAAAATATAAAATTTGGTTTACTAATAGATTTTTATATGAATATTAGATGAACGGTTCAGATCGATTATTTCTAATTTGAAATTAAAAATAGAGCGCAAAACACACAACGCCTCTATGCTTTGCAAAACACCATAGTCGGACTATATATATATATATATATATATATATAGAAAAATAAAAGTCTTCATTTTATTTGTATACTAAAATATTACCTGAGTTGTTATTATTTGATGTAAGTCTTGATCCTCATTTCACCTGTCGTCCTTCCATTTCATCCATAATCATTGGTAAACGAATATGTTTTCTACGACCCCTTCAGATCAATCGTCACTCGGGAATGATTCTTGGATTGTTTCTCTTTGGTCAAGTATTAAGAAGTGTTTTATAGCACTATAAAAGGGACATATAAACCGATTTAACTCAAATTTTTTTACTCTTATTACCGTCAAAATATGAGACATATAACCGAAAGGTATAGTATTCTTGATTCTTTTACTGATTTCGAGTAGGTTATTCAAAGAATCCCCTACATTATCAATTGACGATATTTTTCACATACAACTCAATCATTCTCCAATTCATTTCTGTTGTTACCATTTGAAATATCATTCGCCACTCAACCTCATCTCGAATAAGAATTAAACAAAAATGATAAACACTAGTACCTCCTGTATTATACCGAGCCCTGATACTCAAAAATATTAATTCTCTAGTAATCTAAGTTGTCTGTATATCGTAGTTCTGTCCTCGTCAAAACACGTATCTTCATTTCCAAGAAAAAAATCTAGGAGGATTATCATAATCAATATCCATTGATTCTGTGATGATATTATCACGTGTATAAATCACAATCGGAATCATTCTGTCAAATTATTAAAATATTATTAATTAATATCTTAAATATACTTTTAACTTTATTAATATAAAATAAATGAAAATTTTCACCGACATTTATTATGTTCGGAGAGAGTCAGAAGTATGAGTTTCAAAGAGTCGTGGGTTTATAATGGGTCTAAGTCCACATTTCTTAAAAACAGATCTGGATCCACATTTCTTAAAAGCGAACCTGGATCCATATTTTTTAAAAGCGAACCTAAATTTATTAGTACATTATAAAATGATTTGAGTTATATAATTGATTAAAATTAATACAATTCAACTCTTAATATACGAATTATTCATATTAAACTCTTAATACATGAATTATTCATATTCATATATGTTGTACTAAACACCTTCTTTGATTTATCGATTTGCAAAACAACCTTAAATTTTATAATTTGCCTTGTTTGAGTTTTGTGCAGGGATTAAAATGTAAATGGATTAGTGCATAAGAAACAAGACTAATGATGGGATACAAGAGCTTAATCAAGACTGCATTATGCTTAGGTTTAGTTAGATTCAAACTGGTTTGAATTGGTTATGATAAATTGAGTTTAAACAACAAAGAAAATGCTTCTGCTCAGTAAATTGTTATAACGGTTCAGTAACCGTTATAACGGTTCATCTCAATACTCAAAAGGGATTACTTCTCTCACTGATTAATAATGAGACATCCATCTAGCTAAATCATTACTCCAAAGAGCTTACTAGCCATATACTAAGTGAGATAGATAAGCCAAGAGATAGAAACACTCAATTAGCAAAATTCTTATTTAAGCTCAATCTAATTTTTCTCTATTCTCCCAACTTGATCCATCGTGATCTACTTGTAAACTATTTTTAAGCTGTTGTGCTCACTTTTTTTGAGTGTGTTGTCACTCACATTTTATATTGTGTTGTAAGTCTTGTTACCGATAGGCTTGACAATCCATTTTTGTGTAAGAGACCAAGTTCTACAAGTGTAAAATTATTTTTTAGTGTTTCAGCTCAACCTCAATTGTTAGAGGTTAGAAGTCTCAGAGACGTAGACATTTTAAATCGAATTCCATTACATCTTGTGTTCTTGTTTGATCTTTTCTTTTTTTCTCTCATTTATTTGATTGCTATATTCCTATGAGAATTAAATTGTCTTTCGCTGCCATTACACTTGAATACTAAGACCTAAATCGATTTATACATTTCTACCTTAGATTTTTTACATTCTTGTACTCTTTTGACCATAAAATACCACTACCCTGTGACCTTCAAAGTTGTATCAATATCCATATTCATATTCATATTTATATCCATATTCATATTCAACTTTTAAATTCGGATCTGTAAAAAATAATTTCAGATCCACACTTAATAAGTACGGACCTGAGTCCACTTTTAACAAACGCAGACCTAGATCCACTTTTAATAAACGCGGATTTATTACTTTCGTGATTTCTGCTCATCAAATATTATTTTCATATTTTTATTTTTTAAGTTATTAATAAAAAAATATGGGCACACCCTCTTTCTTTTCCTTTCCCCTTGCCCTTCAATAAAAAAAAATTATGCACACATACTCCGTCACCGTAACAATTAAAAAGAAATCTGAATGTGCTAAACTAGTCTAAGTTATTTACACACAAATAAATAAATAGTAAATTAAACTTTCAAAGTTATCCAATTTGTGCTTCTCAACCAAGAACATGGTATACTATTAATAATAGTAAATAGAAACTCCAGCCAATATAAATTGTCAAATAGGAATTATGATGTTAACAACAAAATCATCTCTTAACTCTTTATAATATATATAAATAACAAAGTATTAATGTTGTAAAAAATACTAATCGTCAATTTATGATACCTCCATAATATTCTATGCTTGTACCAAGCTTTCAAAAAAATCCTACAATACCCTTTAGAGCTCCCAATAAAAGGAGATAGAAAAAAAATCTGTAACATCTGTATATCCACAAAAATGAATTTGGTCCATTAGATTAAAAATCTGAAAATCCAGAAAAATCGTACCTGTTCATTTAAATTTTAAGTTTCAATCAAATTACAGTTAGCCTGGTATAGAAAAAAAAATGCAAGTAACAGTATGAATTGCAGAACTTTCAATATATTAGAAAAAAGAATAATGAATCGTTTAGTAAACTGAACAACTGAAACACCTCTACATTAGATTTAACTTAACATTAAATTTTCTTGAAGGTTGTTGTCAATATATAGGAAGTGATTTTTCAAGTTATCGCGCCTATATATCATACAAGTTTTATTAGAAAATTAAATTTTATGCTTGAAATAAAAGCAATTTGACAGAAAATTTTCTTCTCTGAGTAATTGACTCTCAAGAGTTGTACAGTTGAACCTTAGCATAGTAGCATCATAGATGGGGATTTCGTATGTAAAAGTACTTAGTATTCGATCTGCTGGCAAAGTACTAAAGTGTAAATGAATACAACTTTGTTTGGGGAAAAAATATTGACAGAAGATATCCAGCCCTACGAAGCATACAAGTTTTTTTTCGAAATATATATATATGATAATGAATTTTTTTTTGTTTTAATTCCAGAAAACGTTGTAACTATGCAACAATCAAGTCATTTAATTTTTATGTTAGGTGCATCTCCATTTATTTTAAAAATTGAGAGGTTTATAGCCGAAATATATTTAACATCAATTTGAATCATTGATGACGCAGATTATTTTAGCAGAGATATTTACATTGAATTTATTAGATATTAAATTTAAAATTTCTCATATCACATGCATCATTTTGTACAATATTAGTGTGTCCTGGAAACAGCAAATAGAAACATTGAAACATAATTCATCAGTTTGTTTCCTCATTCACTGAAATTTTGCAAAGGAGTCCAATTTAAGTTTTATGACAGGTCAAATTTGCTTGTTTGGATTTAATGGCAACAACAAAGCTTAAGATCACATATATTGAATTTCTGAAATAAATTCAATCACAAAGATAAGAGAAGGACAAATAGTGTCAACAAAACATACATTGAAATAAGCACAGGTGTGGTAGTACTTGCCATCCTGCTGCACTTGTTTGCATTTCATGCACTTGGTATTACCATATAGGGTCCATCTATCCAGCAATTAAACACAATTTAAAAGAAGAAATTCAGAAACCTTCTTATAGTATAGTACAAGGAGGTGCATGTACTGGTAAAACCAGTTTCTATGAACTTCGTGCCACTATGACCTTTTAGTAAAGAACTTTTTGATACATAGAAATGATGCTTGAAAAAAGTATGATCATTTCCAAGGGCAGTCACATTTTGACAAGCCACTGTATCATAAGAAATGGTAAGTTCACAAGCTAATAGAAAAGTCCCAAAGAAGAATTGTATAAACCATTCTTAAAGTAGTTTCCAATAGGAGATACATATCCTTACTCCTTATAAAAGGAGCTTGGAAGATATAATCTCAAAGTGTTATCTGTCATTGAAAATGAATACTGACTGTTGGATTAAAATCGAAAATCTAAATGAATCCAGTCTGTTCATTTTGGTTCAGAAAATTTCTTCTCCCAAAGACTTTATTCTTTTCTAAAGTGAATAATGAATAATTCAAAATCATACATGTTGTCTTTTTATGTCTAGAAAGCAACAAATATTTTTTTACTATGCTAATTGTCTTTGTCTTGGGACTAACATCCCAACTAGAAATTATTATTGTGCTGTCTTTTGTTCTTCCCGATAGGCACTTATTATACATGTAAGTGTCCTGACATTAAGACGGTTCAGATTTTTTTATCAAATTTTCGAAGCTAATATCCATCGTTGGATGGAGCTGTTTTCTGATTTGCGGCACTTTATGTGTAGATACTGTCTAGAAGTCTTATTTCTTCCTTGTCGCGATTGTTACACACTATGTCACATACCATCACCGTAATATTTTCACTATTTCGTCGATGCTCCTATCTCTCAGACCCTAACCCAGCACTCCGCTAACTTCGTCTCTCTTTCCGCATCACCCATCTCGGAAAGAAGAGATGAGACGATGACGGAGGAAACATCTCGCTATTTCATTTACCATGCATTCAAACCCAATTATTTCATTTACGAGAAAAAGAGTAAAAAGGGGTAATGACTCTTCGTTGTTACCATCTTTTCTCTACTCTCTCTCTCTCTATCTCTCTGACCTCTGTTTCTTTATCTAGGGACTAAAAATCATGCAAGAACAAGCAGCGAATGCGCTCCCTTCCAATAGCAAGAGATCTTCGAGCTCGATCCCACCAATGGAGGTTAAAGGCACGAGCTTCTTTTTTTGCTCCGAATTCTCTTGCCATTTTCAAATCATAAATTCTAATGTAACAAATATTTTACTAGAAACCAATTTTTAAGTTTGCTAATGTGATCAGGATCTCATTTATGCGATTTTCAAGCTGATTTGGAGCAGGAGGAGCAAGAAGGTCGAAGGGAACGACGTTGTAGATCTGGAGGTGAGGTTTAATCTTTGATTGTTTATATCTATATGCTCATTTGGTTAGGCATATGGTTTTAATTTTGATTTGTTTTGAGTGAAATGACCTGTACTCCCCGTAAATTAGAGCACAATTCATATGTAATTGACCAGTAATGCTGGTTAATTATTGATAAACTCTTGTTGCTTTAAATTCGACTGAAGATGGTGTTACTGTCAGATTAACAGTGAAAAATGTACCTCACAACTTAATTGTTCCTGTATACATACAGAAAAGTAATTGATGTAGCGAGAATATGAATTTGCTTATCTAAATGAAAGATCAGAATATATATAGTAATGTATTCTTTTGATACACAGTAGGTGAGCGCAAGTTCATCAAAGAAGAGTCGAGCAATGACAGGTACATCGTTATTATATATACTGTTAAATTCAACTATTCCAGTGATTCATGTAAAAAAATCTAAGAACTAAGAGCCATTCTCAAATATAAGCAATCAAATAGAAAATAATAAGTAAAACTAGCATTATTTATCTTGTCGCATGAATACTTATATAATATTATTTTATACATGTTATAATTTTCTCTTTGATCAGTTCTGCTTCAATTTTTACTGATAACAGCTAACGCCAGTGCACTGAAAGTAAGTCGTAAGCTTTTGAAAAAAAATTTTGCTGGTGATAATTCTTTCATCGTTTAGTTCAATAAAAAAAGCTTAAGTTATGCAACATGAATCTTTGACCATATCTTAAATAATTTAATTTCATCACAGAGGCTATTCAGTGTGCTGCAATAATTTTTGTTATATTCCAAATTTGTCTTATGCTATCAAAGAAAATCACTTATTTTCGTATCTACTGATAATTTATCTTATTCTAATAATAATCATTAATGACACAATCATCATTTGGAAGCAAAAAATCATGATGAGATTTCTTGCAATGCCATTTAAGGAATTTATTTAAAATGATACTATTTGGTTTGATAGAGGTATCAGAGGAAATGTCATTTTTATTTTTTGCAATGCCATTTAAGAAATTTCTTCCAACTAAGATGGTCAAATACTGCCAATTAATTTGTTCCAGTAACAGAATTTTGAATTGGTAAAATTGCGAACTGTAAGTAGGAGAGATCAGATTGTTTGAAACTTTATTCTGGTTGTTAATTGTTTAGTTGTAGCACTAACACCTCATTACTACAGTCTGAAATCCACATTGAATTCACAAAGCAGCATCTTTCTGGTGAACTTTATTTTCTTGTATAATAAGCTCCGTTGCAACGCACGGGCAATATACTAGTACCATAAAAATGTACTCGGAAGCCCGCACAAGACTAAGAACAGGTCCACTTCCTACAAGCAATGGCCTTATATACAGTGAACTCTTCCCAGTAGGTGGTATATGAACACTATCCAAAAATGAAAGTAAAACTTTACTACAGCATGATAAGAATCTATAGTGGTTATTTTAGTTGAAAGTTCTTGTTCGACTCACTAACAGTTTTATTGTTCATCAGTAAATGTAGCATTCCTGACTTGAATATATGGTTCCTCACATCAATAAGAAGAAAGTCTACCTATTCTTGCATAAATATTTTCACAATTGTGCAAAATGCAGATACAAATGCAAGTACCACAATGAAAATAGAAGGTAAATGATCCATTCGAAAAAATATAGAAGGTAAATGACAAATCAAACCTCTTAACATATTCTTGCACGGAATAAGATTGTTTCTCTACATACCTATTCCACAGGCCTCTTCAATTTTTTTCAAGTCAAACGATTCAAGACAAACTGAAGAAAGAAACAGCAGTGCAGCATCTAACCGTGCAGAACTCTTAATCTGAAAATATCAGGAAATACAAACAAACTACAGCATTTAATCAAGGCTTGACTTAACAAAGATGAAACGACCAAATTCATGGATTTTAAGAGAGCTATGCCTTTGACAAGATAATATATTTGATTAAAATAATTCGGTGCGAGAGGGCATATTGATTCCTTTAACATAAAAGTTTTTCCATGTAAGAGAGCTATACCTATCTGAAATATTATTTGAAAGTTTCTTCCATGTTCTTCAAAATTATATGCATTGATCCCCGCTAATTTTAAGTTTCTTCCTCTGCTACTATATTGCACAATTAGGGTTCTCAAGATCATACAAGATGCTTAGTAAACAGTAAACACTGATAAAGCACATCCTAACTCATAACTTTTGGTAGACCGCTGATTTTACCTAATAATTTCCAATAGTGCATTCTTACCTCATTATTGTTTTCATCGAGACTTCTAAGATGCTCAAGCATCCTGGTCACACAACCTCATCCTTTACTAAGCCTTCCAATCAAACTATCGGTGGCTGCGTGCCGATTCTGAGTGTAGGTTCCATTCTTCCCCCAGGAGAGCACTTCCATATTACCAGATTTTAAAGGAGATGCACTAATATGTATCTCCTTGCCAACCCCAGAAGCCTCATTGTTCCCTTCGCCACCACCGACATGATCGATGGTGCCTGTCAATAAGAATATGATAGTCAAGATCACTCTGAGATGCACAGTTTTTTATTACATGTTTTCCTCGAAGTATGCTCAATGACAAAAGGAGGCAAAATGAAAGATATTTCACTTGTAGGTCTCAAACCCAAAAATGGGGAAGAAGGATTTGACTTTTTAACCTATCATATGGATATATATTTTACCTTGTTGAGAACTCTGACCAGTTTTGTTTGTGCTAATTCTTGTTTTTATTAACTTGTGCATTTTCATGTCCATCTTAATGTGGTTCTCTGCCAAATTTGATGGACAAACTAGTATTTTATACATCCCGATATTCAAACCTCTACCAGCAGTCGACTTTGCTGGTGAAGAGCAGGTCGAGCCACTGGGCCAGTGCCTGCATTTTTTTGGCTGTTTGACATCATCAAGGGTGACAGCTTATCAGCAGAGGATGAGTCCTTACTTCTATCATTGCCATTTGCTTCTTCTTCATCATCCTCTGAGCCAGCAGTATTGACAGCACCACTCGACCAGCCCCTCCCTCGGGTCCTTCACCAGGAGTGCCTTCCTCTCACTAATGATTTCCTCTTGTCGAGTGCCTCCACTTGCTGTCTGAATGTTTCCACAATAGATGCTTGGATCTTCAAAGAAAATAGAATCTTTGTCAAAAGCATAACATGTAAAATGGCCGACTGCTTTTGGCTTTAAGATTGCTACTAAGACTAAAATATGTCTGAAAATTCAATAATTATGTTATGAACTGTAAGTTATATTATATCCTGATAAAAAATTTCTTAAAAAAATATTTAACAAGATACCCACCAATTATTTTTTTCAGCTTTCTGAACGAAAAAAAAACCTTCTTGTTGTGGGTCTTCTCTTCTTCACTGAAAAGCTTCTTGCCGCAGAAAACTAAAGCTGGATGCCAATGTCAGTTTTGACAAAAATCAGGATATGTGATTAAAGCGAGCTTATCTTCATGTCCATATACAACCACTGGGATGGCCGTAGTTTGTTTGAATGTAATGCTCCTGCATTAATTAATATATTTGACGTTTAATATCACCCAAATGAAACAAAAAGAGAGAAATAGGATATCGAGTGCTCTTTCAGGTGTAAACAAAATCAATTCTATCACATGGAGATCAAGATTCAGGTGAGCTAAATTTATCTGATGAATTTTTATCACGTGAAATGCAAATGCTTTAGCTAGCTAATAAACTAAATGAAATAAGAAAGAAATTTCCGCATTTCAGCATTGATACAAGCTTGAGGCGTGCAAATTGGTACGAAATGAAATCAATACAAATAAAAAATGAGGGGGGAGAGAAAAGGGGAAAACCTGTCCGCTAATTGAAATGCGCTCGATGATGGAAACGGAGCTGCCGGGTTTACCCATCGGCGGTGAGCAGTGAGAGGCAAGGGGAAAGGAGGTCGGCTTCCTTTATTAAAGATTCCCCATCTGGCTTCGTTCAAGTCTCGATTGGGTTTGAGAGAGATCAAAGCTGGGCGAAGCGGCTTCCTTCAAGGTTTGCGTCTCCATTTGTCGATCGATAGAGAGAGGAGAGACGAAGTCGGGATAGAGGGGAGCTAAAATTGTCCCGAGAGGCGGAGTTCCTCATTAGAAGTGAACAAAGGTCCGTTTGACAAATAAGAAATAATTTGGAAGAGCGGTAAAAATGTATTTTTTTGAAAGAATGGTAGAATATTAGTATTTTTGAATATTTAGAAGAATGAAAATATTATTTGGCAGTTGTTAATCAGAATAATTAAAATATGGATAATTATGATACTAATAATAATGATGATAATAATAAAAATAATAGTAAAATAATAATCATAATAGAAGTAATAATATAATAATAATAATAATATTCATAGTTGTAATCATAGTAATATAATAAAAATATAAACATAATCATATATAATAATAAAAATTATAATTATAAACATAATAATAATAATAATAAATAATTTTAATTTTAATAATATAATCATAATATAATAATAATTATTATAATTATAATTATAATCATAATCATAATAATATAATAATAATAAATAATCATAATATAATATATAATATAACATAATTAAATAATAATCATACTCATAATCATGATAATAATAATTATAGTCATAATCATAATAATATAATAATATAACCATAATCATAATCATAATAATATAATAATAAAAAATATAATCATAATCATGTTCATAATAATTATAAATAATTATAATCATAATAATATAATAATAAATATAATAATAATATAATCATAATATAATCATAATATAATAATATAATACAACATAATAAAATAATAATAATAATAATCATAGTCATAATCATTATAATATAATAATAATATAATCATAATTAAAATATAATAATATAATAATCATAAATAATTATAATTATAAAAATATAATCATAATATAATATAATATAATAATAAATAATCATGATCATAATAATATAATAATCATATTTATATTCATAATATAATAATATAATACTAAAATTATATTTATTATAATATAATAATAATCCTGATAATCATAATTTAATAATAATAATATAATGATAATAATAATGAATAATAATGAATAATAATCATAATATTAATATAATAATAAATTATAATCATAATCATAATATAATAATATAATATAATATAATTAAACAATAATCGTTATTCCGACGAGAGCTAATTTGATATTCCACCTATAAGTTGGTATACCAAATTAGCACTCTTCCGCACTTTCCTACTTAGTCTAAAATTCATTCGCCAAATTAATTCGTCGGAATAGCAATTCTATTCCTACTTTTTGTTATTCTACGGAGTGCCAAACAAACTCAAAATGAATGGGCAAGTGGTGCGAACTCACATCAGCGGAGCTGAAAAAGCTGGTTGTTTTGATTTGTACGGTCAGATTATTTATTAACGGTTCTGATTTAATAGTAATAAACAGTCTCGTACATCAAAATTTATGTTTAGACTTTCTCACGGTCGTTATGATTTTTTTGAGCCGTTGTGATTTCTCCGTGAAAATCTCCGCACGAAAATTCTCCGTAGAGACAGTCAAACTTTCCCTACAGGCTCGTCGAGACAGTCAAACTTTCTTTTCTCATAAATGAGAGAAGAAATGAAAAGCAGAAATGAAATCGATCGAAAAGAATCTAGGGTAGCCGGAAAGAGATATCAAGATTGGGAAGGGCACTTATCTTCTGGAATTTTTTTTAGAGTTTTTAAAAATTAATTTGAACGGCTCATTTTAATCACAATGGTAATTGAAAAGTCTAAATATAAATTTTAATGTATAAAAGTTTATTATTATTAAATCAAAATTATTGATTTATGATTGAACAGATCAAACAAAAAAATATTTCATCTGATTTTTTTTTTTTTGCTTTTTAGAAGATATCATTCGGGATTGGGAAAGGAAAAGAAGAAGAGACGCATGAGATGTTATTGGGCTGGATAGACAGAAAGTATAAAGTATACTAATTAACGGTTATGATTGATTTTCATTTTAATCAACGATCTAAATTTATTTTAAAGGACGGATAGATATTTCTAACAGTTTTTTTCAATCTCATAAAGATGTTTATATATATATAGCCGCAAGAGAAGAGTGTGGGAGGAAGTAGATCAGAAAAAAACGAAATGATTTATCAAATTAGCATGAGAAAGAGACAGACATGAGGCGGCTTTCTGTTTTTAGCAGTATTATGTAGGAAGCCGTGAAAAATTAAGAAGAGAAAAACAAAATAACGAAACAAAAACGAAAATTTGTTTTTATAATTATTACCAAGGAAAGGATTAACAATGGATTTGAAAAAGGAAAATTCATTGTTAAATTTATGGTTTAAATTAGATTAAATAAGAAAATTAACAAGAGGCCAAGAGTGATGTTGCAAAATAGAAAAGTGTAAAGAGAGAAATAAGAAATAAAGGAGAGTTAAATGACAAATAAATAAGAAATTAAGTCTTAAATAAATGAATAAATAAATAAAATAAACCGCTGTGACCCGCCACACATATATATATATATATTTAGAAATCTCGCCCGAATACCCTCAAATATACACGGTCAAAATATTTTTTTTTTCCTATCATCATTTTGGGCGATCACATTTTCCCCATTTTGCTGCTCCATACGAGAGACGAGAGAGACCTGATTAGACTCACAATTCTTCAACCGAGTTCCTGTCGGATCTAATTTCTCCAAACTCTAGGGATCGATCGGGAAAATGACAGGATCGAGCTCTTCTTGGTCGCAAGCGCTGGTGCAGATCTCACCGTACACCTTCTCCGCCATTGGCATCGCCATCTCCATTGGCGTCTCCGTGCTCGGTGCAGCATGGTACTGGGAACTTAACTCTCGCGTGTTTCGATGCGAATCAATTTATCTTGTTTTAGTTTCTTTCTTCTGATTTTCTTTGCGAATCAGGGGGATTTATATAACCGGAAGCAGTTTGATCGGTGCAGCAATTAAAGCTCCGAGGATCACCTCCAAAAACCTAATCAGGTGCTTTTTTGAGTATTTTGTATTTCGATTACGTTTGACTTCATTTAGTTTCGAGGGGTGAAACTGACAAATTTAAGTGTTAAGAAATAGTTAGAAGTGGATCTTTAGATGCTTTAATTTGGAGGATGACAATAAATGATTCTATTAAATGTAAGAATGTCAATCAATTCGAGATGCTACGATACTAGAAGGCGAATTCAGAATTTCATGTCCAGTGTTGCTGACAATACTCATGACGTTAATTATTCACCATTGGCCAACCTTGCAGTTACCCTTACTTTAAACTTTGCCTAAGTTTTTTAAGCCTCAATCTTGCTAACTTTTGCATGGAACTCATAGTGAAAACCAGGATGAAAGGATTAATTATGAAAAGGGTCTCAAATGATTGGTCAAACCTGCATTCTCTTCTGGAGGGAAAAGCTGAATTTCTTCTCTCTTATTATGGAACCAATGAGGGATTTCTTGTTTTTTTTTTACTTTTGTAATTAACCTAGAATATCAATAAAAACATTTGAGGCTCAGATAACTGATTGAAGCATGTTAGCTTTGGTTTAAAATGTTTGCCCGTGAAGTCAAATATAGCGTCTTTCAGGTCTGATACAGGTATAAACCAGTAGAAGTTAGTTGTTTAAGCATAGAATGATGCTACTTCTGTTTAAACTAGAGGAACTCAAATCTGAAATCTTTTAGAAGATTATGCTCCATAGCTCCCTGAAATGTAAAGCGCGGCTCAAGTAATGAAAAGTGTCATAGGAGACCAGAAAGGCACTATTCTGTTATTAGTATTTCAACCTTTTTGTTTGCTTGAACACTAAAGTGATTTTTTTTCTTCAAACAGTGTGATATTTTGTGAGGCAGTGGCGATATATGGTGTGATTGTGGCCATTATTCTGCAGACAAAGCTGGAGAGTGTTCCATCATCTCAAATTTATGACCCTGAGTCTCTCAGGGCTGGATATGCGATCTTTGCCTCCGGCATTATTGTGGGCTTTGCTAACCTTGTATGTGGGTAAGTTATTGACTCCCAGGTTTCCTTGTTGTCCTTTTTGGTGGATATCTACTGTCCCAAAAATGCATGTATGTCACCAACAAAGATATCTGCAACATAACACCAACATCCCCACTTGGCTGTCATTTCAAATAGGAGAGTGCTAGTAAGGTTTTCCCAAATGACTGAGTTTTGATATTTTCATGTCATTAATGGAACAGTGAAGCTCAATTTCCTAAATGAAAATTCATGAAGTTGGCTGAATGTTTCTGCAATTGACCCAATTTTTGCACTTAAGATAGTCCAATCCAATTGAATCTCTGGAGTTACCTCTAATTTTTGAAGTTGATCTATGGAGTTACCTGTAATTTTCTATTAAACACAAAGAACCCCCCAAGTTCTAAGAAAAAATGAGGCAACTAACTAAAGGTGGTCACTTTTTACCTGAGAATGTTGGTGTGGGATAGCATCATGCAGTCAAAGACCTGACCAGTACAAAACTAAATACAGAAAACTATTCAACAACTAAAAAGTTGAGCTACTATTTTGTTGTATTAAAATTGTTTATGTGATAACGTAAGAAATGAATTATGCACCATTCCTTCAAACCATACTATTCTTTTGATCCATTAAGCAAATGTGGTGCTTGTGTACAAGCATAGTGAACAATTTGGTATTTTGTGCTCATTGATACATTTTTTCTTTAATCTGTATGCTTTTGAATTAGGATTTAAAATAGGATTTTAGGATTTAAAATAGAT
Source organism: Schoenoplectus tabernaemontani (assembly GCA_037127355.1). NCBI lineage: Eukaryota > Viridiplantae > Streptophyta > Magnoliopsida > Poales > Cyperaceae > Schoenoplectus > Schoenoplectus tabernaemontani. Next base: position 22,241,296 of record CM073742.1, on the reverse strand, counting down.
TTTATAATAGAGGTTTATTGTACTACTATTATTATTGTTATTATTGCTACTATTATTAGCATATTGTCATTATCATTATCATCTTTATTTATATATTATTATTATTATTTTATTTATTTATTTTCTTTTTCTTCCATCATATTCATTATTATCACTGATATTTGAGATCTTTGATCTTATGTTTTCCGATTGGGTTTCATTTCTAGCCTACCCCAATTTATTTGGGATTAAAGGCTTTGTTGTTGTTGTTGCTGTAGGCTCTGTGTTGGGATAATTGGAAGCAGTTGCGCCTTGTCTGACGCACAGAATTCTTCTCTGTTCGTCAAAATCTTGGTCATTGAAATCTTTGGCAGTGCTCTGGGGCTTTTTGGTGTGATTGTTGGCATCATTATGTCAGCTCAAGCATCATGGCCAGCAAAAGCTGCATAAGAGATCATGTTTTTGATCCTTCATTTATTTATTTTTTCAAGTGAACAAATCGAAGCCCCCCATCTGTAGAAAATGACTGTTATTTCTTGGTTTAAATTTGTATTGTTTGGCTATTTTTTTTTTTTCTAGATGTTTAGGAGCTCCATGATTTTGCCCTGTTGGTCCTCCGCTATGAATAAATGTGCACAATCTCCTGTAACCGATGCTCTGTTGTATAATTTATATATGATGCTCTGGGATTCTCCTCCTTTTCTTAATCAATATATAATTTTACACGTTATTACATTGTCAACTCTGAACTTATTTATCTTAGAAGGTTTTGACATTCCACAGTAGAATTGGAAACTAACAGAAATTTCTTCAAATTCGGTTCAAATCCTGGATTATAAATTTCCAATCACCGGTTTTCTCAGCTTGGTTACAGCCTAAAACATTTTGCAAGCTCAAAAAGACATCGGTTGTTGTATCGTCAGTTGCTCGTTAAATGTTCATACCGAACTAAAAAGGTAGGCTACGCACTCTTGTGTTTTAGGTTGCTGAAGGAAGATTGGTACTCCTCTTAAATCAGCCTCCGCGGATAATTACAGCGTTCCAAAATGTATTTAAAAATGTTACTTGCAGCTCGCGAATAATTAAACGGAAGAAAACGTACGAGCATGAGAATACGTGAGCGCTATCACAATATCATGCTCCATTCTTACTCTCTCAATAAGAGTTATGTAATATGCAATTTCAACTTTTTTTTTCCAAACAATTATTCACATGTTCTACTGCGTAAGTATGAATAGCTCGCCTGATGACGTGGTACAAATCGCATTTTAAAACTTTACTCCCAGCTGAAAAGTCATTTAAAGCACTTTTATGAAATACATGTCAGATGCTATCTATATACTAAACTACGGCCCTCTACATTGAGATTAGCTCTAAATCGGAATAGCAATTATTATTTGATTATATTATATTATATTATTATATTATGATTATGATTAAGATTTAGTATTATTATATTATTATATTATATTTATTATTATAATTTATTATTATATTAATATTATGATTATTTATTATTATTATTATTATTATTATTATTATTATTATTATCATTATTGTTATTATATTATCATTATCATTAGTATTATTATATTATTTATTATTATTATAAATATAATTTTAATATTATATTATTATATTATGAATATAAATATAATTTTAATATTATATTATTATATTATGAATATAAATATCATTATTTTATTATTATATTATTATGATCAAGATTATTTATTATTATATTATTATATTATGATGATTATGATTATAATCATTAATACTTATTATTATTTTATTATGTTGTATTACATTATTATATGTTGATTATAGTGATGATTAATTTATTATTATATTATTATAATTATTTATAATTATTTTTATGATTATGATTATATTTTTATTATTATATTATTATGATTATGGTTATATTATTATGATTATGACTATAATTATTATTATCATGATTATGATTATGATTATTATATTATGATTATATTATTAAAATTATGATTACTTATTATTATTATATTATTATAATTATGATTGTAATTATATACTTTTTATTATTATATTACTATATTATGATTATGTTTATATTTTATTATATTACTATTATAATATTATTATTTATGATGATTATTTTTTATTACTTTATTATTATTATTATCTTACTATTATGATTATTATTTTACTATTATTATTATTATTATTATCATCATCATCATTATTAGTATCATAATTATTCATATTTTAACTATTCGAGTAACATCTGTCAAACGATATTTTCGCTCTTCCGAATAGTCAAGAATATCACTCTTCTAAAAAAAATATTATTCTATTACTTTTCCAAAACTATCACTCTTCCAAAGCTATTCCTTAATTTGCCAAACGGACCTGAAAGTAGAACAGTTACCTTATAACCCAGTCAAGGGATACTGTGTAAACAAGCATACATTTCCTCGTCAAATTTGAACTCAAAAAAACAGCAGTTGAAGCTCAATCTATAATATTTTTCACCGCATTAGTGGTAACTATCATGGATTATCATTCAGAAAGTTACCCAAAAGAAGATTGAACGCTAGCTATTGACAACTAATAACTGGCTACAAGCAAATATTTACCAAAATTGGAAGCTAATATTTCAGACAGCTACATACTAAAAAAGAAGCAGAGCTCACAAAAAGGCTGGTCATAGTAATCCAATGCTGAACTACACGGCACAATCTTCACAAAAAGTTAGCTTATTTCTTTGTGATTCGTTCCCTCTCCTTCATATGAAGCTGTTAAGAAAACAATAAGATACAGATATAAATAAATATGGTTAATGAGTTCACAGAAGGAAGAAATAAAAGAAAAAGAAAAGAAAAGGAATCAAAAGCAGTAGTGAACTCTTTTAAATGTAAATTCTTCCATATGATATCTACTTTTGATCTCAACCTGACTTTCTTTTATCAAATATGTTTCTTTTGCCACAACATGTCTTCTAAATCAAATGTGCTGTTTTGCGACTAATGTACTTCTATTCCTCTGCATTGCTCAGGCAGCATTTAATTCAGAACATCTTCAAAATTTGGCAGAACAACAGAGCAAAAAAATTGAACTATAAAGCACCTTAGTGAGCCTTTTGCTAGCATTATCAAGCCTCTCTTCAGCAGCAATCCATTCGACAGCCATCTCAAACTCAATAGTGTTGCACTGGGAACAGTGTGCAGTTGACACTCCCTTTTTCTGAAAAATAAAAGAAGAACATATATTCAAAATCCAAGGCATCAGTTTGGGAGTAAATATGGACCCTTCTTGTTCAGTACAGGATATCAGTGGGATTGATTGGGACCATGAGTGGTATTGTACCAAGCATAGCTAGCTCATCCAAGCAGTTCAGTGGATTCTAAATATCAAAATTTCGTAGAATATAAGTTTTACCATTCTTAAAAGCTTTGTACTATCATATTGGGATTTTTTGATAATGACCCTATTTTGATATGCAAACTGTAAGTTTTTGAGCTTTAGATTTTAGATTGGATTAATTGTTGATACATTCCACAGTTTTCCATTTTTCCATTAAAAGAGTTAGTTACAATTACATACATAATTCTAAACTATTTATAATTACATTTATTACTATTAATTCTAACTTTACAACACTCCCCTCAAAATGAACTATATATATTCTTCATATTCATCTTGTAAATTACATTGGAGAATTCAGCGATGTGTAATCCCTTAGTGAATACATCGGCTAACTGTTCGGTTGTTCGGACAAATGGGAGACATATCTCTCCACTATCAAGTTTCTCCTTGATGAAATGACGATCGATTTCCACGTGTTTGGTTCGATCATGTTGCACCGGATTATTTGCAATATTAATTGTAGCTTTGTTGTCACAATATAACATAATAGGATTTTTTTCACTAAGTCCCAATTCAAATAACAATCTTTGTAACCATAACTCCTCACTTACACAAAGGCCATAAAACGATACTCGGCTTCAGTAGTGGATCTTGCTACAACATTTTGTTTCTTACTTCTCCACGAAACCAAATTTCCACCAACGAATGCACAATGACCGATGTTGATCTCCGATCATCCTGACAGACAGCCCGATCTGCATCCGTATACACTTCTATTCGCATATGCTCATTTTTTCCAATGAGCAACTCTCTTTTAGGGCAGCTCTTGAGATATCGAAGGATACGATCTACGACCTCCTGATGCACAACTCTTGGATCATGCATGTACCGATTCACTACACTCATCGCGTAATTAATGTCCGGTCGAGTGTGTGAAAGATAAATGAGTCTCCCCACAAGCCTTTGATATCGTTCTCGATCTACTTGATCACTTTCACCGCCTTTTAACCCATGATTTGGATCAATTGGTGTATTGGCCGATCGACATCCAAGCATCCGGTCTCATGTAGCAGCTCCAAAACATACTTTTGTTGAGAAAAAAATACCCCTATTTGGTGCATTGGCAACCTCAATGCCCAAAAAAAACGCAAAGGGTCAAGCTCTTTCATCTCAAACTCGGTGGCGAGATTGCTCTTAATTCTCTTCATTTCTACGGTATCATTACCGGTGAGCAAAATATCATCGACATACACTATAAGAACACAAAGTTTCCTCCTTTTCTTCGAAGAAACATGGTGTGATCGGCATTGCTTTGGAGGTAACCATCTTTGATCATTGCCTTTGAGAACCTATCAAACCAAGCTCGGGGTGATTGTTTCAAACCGTACAAGGAGCATTTCAACCGACAAACTTTGTCCACCACTTGTTCATTATCAAACCCAGGAGGTAGTTCCATATACACTTCCTCCTTTAAGTCCCCATAGAGAAAAACATTCTTAACATCTAATTGGTGTATATTCCAATCGAAATTCATCGCACATTAGATGAGGGTACGTACCGTATTCATTTTAGCTACCGGAGCAAATGTTTTCTCATAATCTATGCCATATGTTTGTGTATACCCTTTGGCTACCAATCTCGCTTTGAATCTTTCTACCTTTCCTTCGGGATTGTGTTTTACCGTGAACACCCATTTACACCCAACTGTTTTCTTCCCAGCCGGTCTTGGAATGATTTTCCAAGTATCATTTTTTGTGAGCGCCCTCATTTCTTCAAACATAGCTGTTTTCCACATCGGATCCTGCATGACAAATTTTCAATCACAAGGAACAATAGCAGAGTATGTAGAGAGGTAGTGAAGGCTTTGAAGGTTGGTGATAATTTATCAAGAGAAACAAAATCAAAAATTGGGTGTGAGGTTGAGGGTGTCGTACTCCTCCTTAGAGTGCACAATCTAATCTCCTTCCTTTGAGCAATAGGAAAATGTAAATCAGAGATAGGAATATCACCTGAATCGGTAAGTAAAAGTGAGCTATTGATATGCGGAGGTAGCTGGTATTGGTCTTCTACTTGGTGCGGTTGTTTGGCCTCATTTCGACGAATTCGGACATAATGCTTCTCAAATGGCGGGATAATACCCGAGTCTGTACCCGAGTCAACCTAGTCTAGCACAACCAATGGTGCTTCTTCTTGTTCTCCTTTAGATCAACCAACTCACATTCTTCTACTCGATCTTTTCCCTTGGTTTCTACTGTCTCCCCCTCTCGACTAGTCTCGCTAGTCGTGTTCACACAAGGAGGGGACGATATCAAGAAAATCAATTAGGACTGTTGGTGAATTTATAGAAATACTCGCAAAAGAGAAATATGGTTCAGACTCACGAAATATCACATCCATACTCTCATACATCCTCTTTTTCACCAGGTCAAAACATCGATATCCCCTTTTTTCTCTCGAGTAGCCCACAAAGACACATTTATGAGCTCGGGAGTCCAGCTTGCTAATCCCTGGAACTATATTGTGAACAAAATATACACATTCAAAAATTTTAGGTGGTACCTTGAATGCATTCTTGCCTGTGAGGATTTCAAGCGGTGTGCGGAACTCTACTGCTCTCAATGGCATTCTGTTGATCAGATAAACTACGGTCTTAGTCGCTTCTCCTCATAAATATCTAGGTACATTCGCCGAGAATAATAGATACCTAGTAACCTCGAGAATATGCCTATTTTTTCTCTGCGACCCCATTTGTTCAGGAGTATTCACACAAGTTGTTTGATGAACAATACCTTCACTTCTCAGAAATGCTTGCATTGATTGGTTAGTGTATTATGTGTCATTATCAGACCTAAGTATCTTCACCCTTTTTCCATACTGAGTTTCGACCATCTTGTAAAAATTTTGAAAACAATCTGGAACATCACTTTTACTACGCATCAAGAACAACCAACTAACCCTACTGCAACAATCAATAAAAGTAACGAACCAACGAAAACCAGATGATGAGGCAACACGAGAAGGCCCCAAAACATCGGAGTGTATAATATCAAAACACCTTAAACTTCTCCTGCCAAGTAAAGGGTACGTAGTTCTAATATGTTTTGCAAACTCGCAAGCATCACACACTAACTCATTTATGCTACATTTCTTGAATAAGTCCGGGAATATCCTTTCAAGAATACTAAAAGACATGGCCTAATCGACGATGCCATAAAATCGTCTCCATTTTAGGATTTCTGCAAAATACGCCTTCGCATCCAAAACATTGGGTCCTTGCTCAAGTCTGTACAGGTCTTCATTTATCTTACCAATACCAATCATTTTGCCGTCTTTAGCTCATGCACAACAACATTAGAGGGAGACAAAGAGAATGCAATTTAGGTCATCGACCAATTGGCTCACAGACATGAGATTGTTTGTAAAGTTTAGTACATGAAGCACCGAGGAGAGATGAATGTTCGGGGTACAAATTAAATTTCCAACCCCTGCTATCGAGCAAAATGTATCATCGACTGTTTGAACTTTTTCCTTGCCCGAGAGAGGTTTGTACGATTTAAACACGGTAGAATCCGAGAGTCGTGTGTTAAGAGGCTCCTGAATCAACAATCCAGGTTTTATCTACATCTATTTTGGTAGCCAACCCTCATAGGACATTCACAGATTTTATCACAAGAAAAGATAAAGAAGGAGAAAGAGAATGATAACCCTTAGCTCCAAATGATGAGCCGGAGATTCGTGCTAGCAGTGTTGTCATATGTGATGTCAGTCGAGCTATCATATCCTCCACAGTGGGCTCGAATACGCTGGTTTCATCATCGAGTGCTTTGTCGCTGGCATATGCTCGTTGAGTATTGCCCAGTCCACCACGACGACCATCGCACCGACCAGTCTGGTCTCGACCATCACTAGGCCACCCATAGAGGTCCCAACAAGTGTTTCGAAGATGACCCTTTTGTGACAGTAATAGCAAATTTTGTCACCTTGAGATGAGATAGTATATGGTTCATTCAAATCTTTTGTCATTTTCTTCTCTTAAATAACTCGAACAAAAATTGAAAACGATGAACAATAACTACCTCATCACTAAATGAAACCCTTTAAACTGTTTTTGATTTTTTTTTCAAACTCAGTACTTCACTTAGAAGAATTTTTAATTTTTCGATCCGAATGACACACTGGAGATACTCGGCAAAGAGAGGGCAACAATCCAATTTTCGAATATCACAACACGAGAGAGTCGTCCTCGATCGATCTCTAATCTTCACACTCGTGATCGCGATTTGCTCACCAAAGGTGCTTAGCGATCTTCACTTGATCGGGCGCAAACCACGACAACGATGAGAGGCGATCCGACCCAGTACTACGTGATTTCACTTTCGCGATCTACACTGGCTCTTCACTCGATCGACAGACGCGATCATCACATGCGATTCACTCGATCTTCACACGAGGCGCGATCAATCCTTCTCACTCGCGATGCTCGTGCGAGGCAATAGCAACGACACGACACAGAGGCAGCAGTGAGAGACGATGATCAGGGCGACCTTCACGCAACAAGCACAAGGCTACAACGGAGCTCCACGCATGTGACACGATGCGATGGTGATTGACGAAGTTGTCGGCTCTGATACCATATAAGCTTTTGAGCTTTATATTTTAGATTGGATTAATTGTGGATACATTCCACAATTTTCCATTTTCCATTAAAAGAGTTAGTTACAATTACATACATAACTCTAAACTATTTATAATTACATTTATAACTATTTCTTTATTACTATTAATTCTAACTTTACAACACAAACATTTTTATTTCTGTACTATTTCAAGTAAATCTTTCAAAAATCTGAAAAAAAAAGTTTAAATTAGTAATTTATAAGATTTTGATATGTAAAAAATATTGAAAGGCTTATCTAAGCTGTCGGAACATGAGAAAACAAAGTGTGCAATTTCAGACAAAATAGAGATGCTTGCACAATAGCCTAACACTTATCCATCATGAACTGCACCCAATATTTATCCAACATAATGCAGCACGCACTAAGCCTCGTTAGAATAACTGTAAGTAAATCCAACTTGAAGGTTAAGTCGATCTACAAATGACTGAAACTAATTGTGACTTCCACTTATCAGCTTAATTAAAGAAATTGTGATGTGATGTACCAACAACCCAACCTTATATGGCTTTTGGTTGGCTCCATTCTTGAGCTTGACGAATAAAACATGTTAGATATGCAAACATTGCATGATACCACAATTAGGGATAAATGAGAATATCTCCAATAAAGTGTTGATTTCAGAAATGAAACCTGTAAGTGCAATTGATACTCTGGACAAACAATGGAAGAGATGCATTCTTGTTTAAAAACAGAACCATAATAAAGAAAAATACCACTTCTTCTCCTGTCAATTTCTTCTTCAGCTTTTCAATTGCTAAATGACCCACGAAAGAAGTAGATTGTTCAGGAATCTTTAGTGCCCCTTTACTACAAAGAAGTGGCCTATAAAAGGAGAAAAAACAAATAAGCCATGTCGGGAGCTAATTTACCCGGTGTTGCTACTAGTACCACAACATAACATCAACTGTTGCCTCGCTAAACTGAAAATCACAAAAAGCAACTTCTGGCTGATATTTGTAAAGTTTTGGTGTGAAATGTATGAGTGGTAGTCTACCCAACAGTAAATATTTAAATCAGTGTATACATGTCAAACTTTTAATAATAAAGATCAAATAGAATACCTTCCATCAGGGAGAACTAGATATGATTTGCTCAACTTTGCCACTACCTGGTTAGCTGCTTCCCTGTTACTGAAAGAAGCATACGCCATGCCTGTTCGAAAGGAAATGCATACTAGAATAAATGACTTGCAATAATTTATGTCATAAAACATAGAAGCACACTGATAGCTGACTTAAATTGACCCGTTATCAGATGGATATGATGCTATTCTCCACAACTAAAAATAAGCCTCATTAGGTTATAACTAGTACAATACTATAATTTGTAACAGTCAAATCTCAAATCATGCAAACAGGCCTTAACAAACTCGAACGTGCAAGTCAAACACCAAAAAGTTAAAAGCATGACCAAGCATAGGTTGTCCCACCAGTCCTGTGCAGTTACATTCTGTTTTTTTCTTATCCTCTGTGTCAGTGACTTAGAAAGTAGATGACTAATGCATATAAAATGACATACCATAAGTATGATCACCATACATGTAATTTGTCACCAACCTCACCATGCATGGATGCTGAGTCGCCCGAAAGATTAAATCCTGAAGATTTGACACAAGGAACAGACATAAGTACCTATCTACGACTGCAACTCATTTACGGTTTGTTTGGCACATGGTGGAATAGCAAAAAGTAGGAATAAAATAACTATTTTGATGAATTAATTTGCCAAACGAATTTTAGACTAAGTAGAAGAGTGCGGAAGAGTGTTAATCCGGTATACCAAGTTATAGGTGGTATACCGGAATATCTCTCGTCGGAATAGTGATTATTATTTGATTATGTTGTATTATATTATTATATTATGATTATAATTATGATTATGATTTATTATTATATTAATATTATGATGATTATTTATTATTATTATATTATAATAATTATGATTTTTGTATTATATTATTATATTATTATATTATGATTATAAATATGATTATATTATAATTATTATTATTATTATAATGATTATGATTATCATTTTATTATTATTACTTATTATTATTATAATTATAATTATATTATTATGATTACAATTATTTATTATTATTATATTTTTCTTATTATTTTATTATATTATTATGATTACGACTATGATTATTATTAATGATTATGATTATTATTTGATTATGTTGTATTATATTATTATATTATGATTATATTATTATTATATTATTAAAATTATTATTATTTATCATTATTATATTATTATGATTATGATTATAATTATAATTTTTATTATTATATTATTATATTATCATTATTATTATTACTATTATTATTATTTTACTATTATTATTATCAGAATCATCATTGTTAGTATCATAATTATCTATATTTTAACTATTCGGATTAACAACTGTCAAATAATATTATTGCTCTTCCGAATAGTCAAAATACCGCTCTTCCAAAAATACACTATTCTATTACTCTTTCAAAACTATTCCTTAATTTGCCAAACGAACCCTTAAGATTACCAACAGTGACCTGCTATAAAAGCTAAAGTGTAATATTGATCATATTGTATTTAACCAACCAGTACAGGACCTAACAGCACAATGCAGCGCCATCCTTCAATTGGTGAAATAGTAGGATCGTTACACAGAAATTACACAATAGTTGTGAAATTTTAGACCTCAAATCAACAAAGTTTGGCTATTTTCAGCCCACGTAATTGTAGTTAGCTCCCGTTGGATTACTTTTATAATTGCCAAAGCCAATAGAACAAGAAGGTACAAATTAAATCAGTAAATTTCTCTTTGCCTCATTGGTCCGGAGATTGGGACAAAATGCATAACACAGTTAGATCTCCAACAAATAACCAAATTCAATTTTGAAAAATATAAATATGCATGAAATGTTACCTCAATTTCTGAAGCAGTCAAGGATGCATCAAAATTTTGGAGGAGGACAACTTTTCCATCCTGGTCTTCTATTTGTATCTTTTGTGCCCAATTCTGAAAAATATTTTTGTACAAGATGATTATTCAATGGACGCTAGTTCAACAAGGCTAGCAACAAAGTTTTGGATAGTTTCGCCACAAGTAACTAGCATCTGATAGTTGCCTAAACTACATCCTTCCTTGCCCATGATGCTCTATGTATCTCACAAATTTCACATTGGACAGGTAAAGAACATCAAAAGTTGCTTCCTGCCAGGGTGGTACTGGAGGAAATGAAGACTGATCAGTTGCTGTTGGTTTATGCTGTGCCAGTTGCTAAGGATGTAGGTTGTCTCATTGTCTGGCAAATAATCTAATACTTGTTTTGTATAAAGTTTGAATCTCTGTTACCCATAGCCTCATTGTGTTACTTTCTGTTAGTGATTAGATGGCGGTTACTTAGGTTTTTAGCTGTTGCTTTGGGTTCTTTTGTATCTCAGACCTGGTGGAAGTCAGTTAACAACGTATGACTATTTTAAATTTAATGCAGCAATGGTAGCTACGACTACCACTTTTTTTTCTCAAAAAGAAAAACACTCTTGCCTTTTTCTAACACCAGGGAGGAAAAAAAATAAACAGACACTTTTCTCACCTTTCCACTGAAGTCGTACCATTTTCGCCGATCCTGAGAAGAAGTAAAACAGTGAATGTGAAAAAGAGGTCAGAAATTCAAAAAAAATATTACTAAAAAAAGCACAGCATAACAACACCTATGACTATGGGAGGCCGATAATGACAAGGATTTGAGTAAAGACTATTCCATCGGACCCAGCATAATGTGCAAGATGGACCACAATAGTTAGGCAAGTATTTTGCTTTTTAAGGAACGACTACTGCTTGTATCTGCAGAACCATTGTAAACAGCATCACACAGCATAGCAATGTCTTTCCATTCAAGTTATATACATGTACTTTACAGCAGTAGCCTAACATTACTGGTGTCCATCAAATTTGTCCATGACAGATACCACCTTATCGATCTCTCAGCTGTGCAAATTAACTTCATTTCATTCTAAATTTGTCACAAAAATTGTCCTCAAGTAAACATAAAAAAAACACAGGAAAAATCAAAGGTGCAAGATGCAAGACAGGATCTTAGTGAAAAATAGATGGGTGAAACAGGCAAAGGAAATTAAAAATATATATATATATCGTGAATCTTACATATGGATCAAATGGTTTTCTAGACACCTCTTCTACTTGGTTCTCAGCTTTCTTTTCTAGTTTCAAACCCCCAGTTGAGACAACAGGCTGTTTGAAATTTCCATCAGCGTATCTTTTTCTAGGCGTCTCTGCCTGATCTTCAGATTTGTTCCCATTTTTCAAAGTTTCTGTCAAGACAAGGGGCCTCTTATCAGGTTCTAACACTCCATTAGCATCACTCTTTCTGTTTGGTGAAAATTGTTTGGCGGAAGGCAGACTATGCAACACATTATCCTCAGCCCGTGCCTTCCTGATTTTGTTCTCTCTTGTACCCCCCAATGCTTCATTGGAAAGCTTGGCCATCTTAACAACCTTATCCTCATTCAATGATCCTACAAGTGTCTTTTCCCCGTTATGGGTACCAACAGGGGTTTGTGCAGAGTTACTCCGGTCATCCTCCATTCTTATAGAGGGGATGCGCACTTTGAGAGACTTCTTTTCTTCCTGTCTTGGCCCTTTGACTTCAGTACCAGTCTTGAGTGCATTGGGCTCAGGTGGGACAGGAATGGAAGAAGGCAATGAACTAGGTGATATGTTTCCTGCAGCACCATTTGAGATGGCAGGGGATAGTGCTTCAGGAGTAAGATCCTCTTTCTTGTTTAATAACAATTCAACTGTTTTATGGATAAAAGAACAAAAACGTCTTACACCAGAGTACACAACAGAATTCAAATCCATGATTTCAAGATAGAATAAACTAAATAAATAATGTGTAGTTGGGTATGACTTCACAACCAACTTGCAATGCAATCAAAATGAACTAACATGTCAGAATCTGTTGTTCCTTTGGCTGTAAAGAGATGCCAGGTTATATGCAGAGAAATGCCCTAATAGATAATGACACTGACCAATAGGACTTTCAGTTAATTACACAAAAAATTTGATACTTGCAGATAAAACCCGATAAGTCTTACATTGCAATCAACATTCAATCTTTCTAAGATAAAAGAAAATGACATGATCTTTATGACTACTATGATAAAAAATCTTACTATTAACACTTTTATTTCTGTTAGTTGACATATATTTTCTGAAATCCAAATGGAGTTGTGTGTTTTAATTTTGATAAAGAGCTTCTCATGTTAGGCTCCTAGTGCAACTGATTGCACTGAGATCACACAGTAATAACTTCTTTGTTAAATAAAATTTTGTTTAAATGTTGGGTACTATTTGCAAACATCCCACGATATATTGGAAAGCAAATAAGAAATGTCAAGGGCTATGTACCAAGATGCAGCATCAGCATGAACCAAGCACTTAGCTTGCATTACTCAATGAACACTCAATAGAGAATGCATGGTGAAGAGTATACAAAAACGTACTTTTGTGCGAAGCAATCTTAGCTGGGAGCTCATCAGATAAGGTAAGCCTCTTGACATCAAAAAATTTAGAAAATATAAAGTCAGCCCTTTTGATGTCTGCTTGAGAAGGCTGTGGGTTTCTCTCATCCTTCAACGTACAAATGACACAACATTTTCCAGCAATTGCCTCCTGTCAATTTTTGCAGACAAATTATTAACAGGTGTGTGATAAAAAAATAATAATAAAAGGAGCATGCACTGGTCAAGTGTAATACAGTTTCTTCTTTTCTAAAGCTGGTTCTGAGCAAATTTTAGGACCAAATCTGAGCAAGGAGGTGCTTAGTCTAAGGCCAAATCCAGAAAAAAATAATTCTGATTTATGACCAACTTGACCCCCCAAAAAAGAATAAAAAAGCCCACAAACAGACACTACCTAATTTTACTGAAGAAACAAAAAAGGTTGAAAATTGAATGAAATTCTTATTATTTTTCCAACTGTACTACATTTCTTTCTTGAAGATTTCTGAATTTAAAAAATCAAGACTTGCTTTGCAATTAAAGCAGTTGCTGTGTTGTGAAGCTTGAACACAACAAAGCCACATCAATCAGTTGCCAAAATCTAATTAACTCTAGATCCTCAAGGCATAACACCTGTCACCTCCTTTTGGCACCTATGGTAGCAGCAGTAGCAAGTATTGGCTGTTTTAAGTTGGTAGTTAGTGTGTCATTTTGGTTTTAAGTCCAGGACTATGATGTAAGGGATCATGTCTCTTTTGTGTTGGAAAATAAGGGGGTATGGGAGAGACAAACAAATGCTCGATTGTTAAAGACACTGTTCGGAATTCTAATGCAATCATCTTTTGCTTTTAAGAAATCCAACTAAGCAATATATCCTTGAACAAATTATATTCTTTTGTCTCCCTCTTTTCATGTATTTTTCTCAGGTGATGTGATCGGATCAAGAGGGGCACTGTAATTGCATGGCAACACTCACCAACCCTCAACCACTTATACAACCTAACTTAATCGACCACAGTAGTGTTCACTAACAACCACGGATTTCAATTCATGTTAACTAACATATATGGGCCTACCGACAATGATCAAAAGATTAATTTCTTACAAGAGATACGAATCATTGCATGTATACATGACCTGCCATGGATACTATTGGGCGACTTCAATATCTTATGAGACACGGATGAGACCAGACACTGATGAGACCACTTTGCTCAACGCAAACTTACACTCCATAATAGATTTGAACCAGCTGATCTCGGACCTACAATTGCAAGAGTTCCCTTATAGGCCGTTCCTACACATGATCAAATAGGACTACTCTCCGACTTTCATAACCCAAACCCCTCTAATCCTCATAGAGTTTAGTGAGCACTACAAGAACCTCTTGGGTACCGAACATTCTGCATCCCTGAAACCTAACACAACGGCACAATATCCATTCCTAGTGACTAACGACCACCTACGGCCCCTTATTGACCCCATTACCCTGCAAGAGGTTAAGCAGGCAGTGTTCGTGCTTCCAAAGGACAAAGCATCAGGACCATATGGCATTTTGATAGAATTTTTTCAGACTGACTGGGAGATAGTTCAAGACGACATCTTCCAGGTTGTCAATGCCTTTTACTATAATAGGCTCGACCTCTGGCGTATCAACCAAGTTTACATATCCCTAATCCCCAAAAAGAATGACTCGAAAACTATATCTTACTTTCGTCCGATAGCATACTCTCAACCCTGCCAAAAATAATAACTAAAATCCTTGCAACCAGATTGCAACCTTTCCTACCAGACCTTATACACCAGAACCAAGCTTTCATCAAGGATTGTTGATGCAAATATTCCTTTCAGCAAGGGAGCTAATGACCCACCTTCACATGAAACACATCGCATTGGTCATTTTTTTAAAATCGACTTTTCCAAGACATTTGACAACCCTCCTGGGATTATCTGCTCAAAGTCTTGAGAGCCTGAGACTTTCCGACACTCTGGATTGAATGGATAAAAAACATACTAATCTCATCCACTTACCACTGAACCAAACTCCCACTTCGCATAACATTTTTTTATGGCGGACACAATAGTTAGAAAAAATATTAATATAAAAATTAATCACCAATCATCATTATATTATTAGTTTAAATGTACCAATAAATTATTAAAAATATGATGTATAAGCTCAAATAGCTATATACCCGCGCGTTGCAGCATGCTCGTTTATTTAAACATTAAAACATTATAAGATAAAAAAATTCACATTTATCTAATATTAAATTATAAATTCACCAAATTATAAAAAAAAACCTATAATAAAGACTATATTTAATTTTGGATGAGATTTTTGCACAATATGAGTTAATGATTCATGATTTTTATGGCAAGAAAAATAAATTATTCTAACATATATTATCACCATTAATTTCTTACCAAATATGCACAAGGTTGCTAAATAAAAATAATAATATTATGGAAATAATAGTATATATGGGAAAGAAATGGAGAGAAAGAGGGGATCAATGGACGCGATCACATACGTTCGATCAACCAAAAATAAATATTATCCGTCTAATTGAGGGATAAAATGGGTATAATAAAAAAATACCATGACAAAAAATGAACCCTCCAATTCTTAGATGCTTTATATAATAATATAGATTAGATCTAAATTAATTAAATTTGTAACTACATCAAATTCATAGGTTATCCCCTGCTACTTTAAAAAAAAACTATATCAAAAGCCCAAGTGAAAAACATATAAAAAAAACTATATCAAAAGCCCAAGTGAAAAACATATAATGTGTCTTTTTAACATATATCTTAATTTGAAAAATATCAAGATCCAAATAATTCTTTATATTATGTATCTGCATCCAATTCCGAAATGAAAACCATACATGTATTCCTATTCATAAAAAAAATTGAATCCATATTCAAATCCATTTCACATCCGATAAATATTCAGATATGGAACTCCACAAAATTGGATAAAATTTTGATCCATTTACACCTCTACATCTTGTAGTAATTTGTATAATTTTATTATGGTCATGAACTCAAATTAAGGAGTTTTTTCGAGAGTGCCATAACCCAACCCCATTCGGCCCATAGGCATCTCTAAAATTATGAGCTAGTTTGTTTAGTACTAATTAAGATTTGTTTACACATTAATTAAGATTAATTTATACTTAGTTAGATTAAGATGCATAAATATTAAAGTGATTGAATTGCAGGCCAAGCATATTATCATTATCATTATCATTATCATCTTTATTTATATATTATTATTATTATTATTATTATTATTATTATTATTTTATTTTTATTTTTTTCCACCATATTAGATTTTTATCATCTACCACAAATGGTAATGGGTCTCACCTCGTATGGGCCTCACCTCATATGGGTATTGAGGTTCACAAAAGGCATTTGAAAAGTGATAAATGACAGAACAAACAAGATACAACAATAATAATAAAGCTTTTAATCTCAAATAAAATGGGGTAGACTAGAAATGAAAACCAATCCGAAATCATAGAAATCAAAGATCTCAACAACAACAAAGCCTTTAATCCCAAATAAATTGGAGTAGGCTAGAAATGAAACCCATCGGAAAATATAAGATCAAAGATCTCAAATATCAATGATAATAATGAAGATGATGAAAAAGAAAAAAAAAAGTAAAATAATAAAAAAATAATAATAGTAATAAAAAAATGATAATAAAAATGATAATAATAATAATGGTGATGACAATATGATAATAATGATGATAATAATAATAATAATAATAATAATAATAATAATAATACAATAAATCTCTATTATGAAATCTATTTCTAAATCCTAAATTTTAAATCCTAAAATTCTAAAAATCTAAGAACTTTAAGGCTATAACTCTACTACTAGACTCTAACTCCTAAATCATGGTTCAAGTACATGAATCGCCATCAACCAAGCACTCATATCCAAAGCAAGCTCTTTAGATATATTTCATTCATTCAAATCTCTTTTTATTGCTTCCTCATGTCAGTCTCGGTCGACCTCTTCCTCTTCTTGTGTTTTCAGGACGACTTAGAATGCCACTGCGTACTGGTGCTTCAGAAGGCCTTCGTTGGATATGACCAAACCATCGCAAACGATGTTGGACTTGTTTCTCTTGAATAGGTGCTACCCCAAGTTTGTCATGAATATCATCATTTCTGATTTGATCTTTCCTTGTGTGGCCACATATCCAACGCAACATCCGCATTTCAGCTACACTCATCTTCTGGATGTGTTGTCCTTTTGTAGCCCAACATTCTACACCATACATCATCGCGGGTCTAATCGTCGTTCTGTAGAACTTGTCTTTTAGTTTATTTGGGACCTTGTCAGAGATAATACCAGATGTTGATTTCCATTTCACTCATCCGGCTCTTATTCTATAACTAACATCTTCATCGATACAGTTCTGCGTATGCCTAACCCCTTGCTTTGCTCACAACTTTCTTTGTGTTTTTTCTAGCTTCTTTGTACTTCTATATGTTTTATTACTCTTGTTGTGATGTAAACGTTTGTAACATTCTTTCTTCTCACTGATCGCCTTTTATACATCATCATTCCACCACCAAGTGTCTTTAGGTTCACGTTTATTTCCTCTGGTTACTCCAAACACCTCATAGCCACCTACCGAATGTGAGTCGTCATCTCCTTTCACATTTTATCCGCATCTTCACTTTCGTTTCATGGCCCTTCCGCAATAACTCTATTCTTAAACACCTGAGAAACGTCCCCTTTGAGCTTCCACTACTTCGTTTTTGTGATTTTCACGCCTTTATCTTGCCGGACACCTACCTAAAAATGAAAATCAACCACCAAAAGTTTATGTTGTGTGACGACACACTCGTCAGGTATAACCTTACAATCCATGCAGTTTGATCTCTCCTCCCTTTTAGTCGGGACAAAATCGATCTAGCTCGAGTGCTGGCCACTGTTGAAAATAATTAAATGGGATTTTTTCTTTCTAAAGGTGTTCGCTACCATAAGGTCGTAAGCTATAGCGAAATTCAAGATTTATTCTCCCTCTTGATTCTGTACGTCATATTCAAAACCCCCATGTACCCTCTCAAACCCCCCTCTAGCTATGCCAACATGATCATTAAGATCTCTTCCAATGAAGAGTTTTTCACTACCAGGCACTCCTCCAACCATGTCCTCTAAGTTTTCCCAAAATCGTCTCTTGACATCAAAGATCAAACCTACTTGTGGGATATACGCACTGATAATGTTCAAAGACCAAATCTCCAAAAACCAATTTGATCATGATGATCCTATCCCCTTGTCTCCTAACTGCAACAACTTCATTCTTGAGACTCTTATCAATTAAGATGCCTACACCATTTCTACTTTGTTCTTTTCCTGTGTACCACAATTTGAAACCCGTATTCTCCACCTCCTTAGCCTTCTGACCTGTCCATTTAGTCTCCTTAACACATAAGATATTCACGCGTCTCCTAATCGTAGTATCAACTAACTCTCTTAGCTTACCTGTTAAAGACCCTACATTTAACTACCTAAACGAATCCTACTTTCTCCGATTAGTTTCCTTGTCCCTCGCACTCGTCGAGTCAAGTGCGAAGATCCTTGTTCATTTGACACTACATATGGGCGTTGATGCAGCGCATTACTAAGGTGATGACGATCCGGCCCTCGCTCACTTATCACCATATCCAGGTTCCAATATGACGCGCCACTAAGGCGGTGACGACCCGACCCTTGTTCTCTTATCACCATATCCGGTTCCAATATGACGTGTCGCTAAGAGGATGACACCCCAACGAAATTTGATTGGGTTTCATTTCCATAAATAATAGTGATAATGATAATGAGAATAATAATGATGATGATGATATGATAATATGATGATAATATACTAATAATAATAATAACAATAATAAGCAACAACAAAGTAATAGTAATATAATAATAATAGTACTAATAATAAGAAGAACATCCATAATAATAATAGTAATACTAATAATTTAATTAATAATGATAATAGTTCTAATAACAATAATCATAGTAAACCTATGCTATAAATCATAGTCCTAAATCCTAAAATTCTAAATTCTAAACCCTCAAAAAAAATGAAAATCAAGAACCTAAACTCTATGACTCTAATGCTAGACTGTAACTCGTAGATCATGGAACAACCTCATTTCAAAAAATATATATATTGAACACTACATGTCGGATCCAATCAAAACAAGACTTGTTTAGTTTGAATTTAAGTTCAACAATTTTGCTCCATGCCAAATCGAGTCATGTAAGAGAAATAATAAAAATAATGACTTGATCTAGATCTCTACTGCCAAAATGATATCCAAATCTATCAACCTAAATAAGACTCAATTTGTTTTATGTGAAAACTGAGTGAAGGCAAATGCATCGAACATATTTTCACTTTTATCATTAAAGCATATTTGTTCTACATCTCTTCATCTTGTGCCCTTTAAATTGATTGCACTAAAACACATTCTCTTAAAGATGATAAATGCCAATCACATTTATTATACAAGAAAAAAAAAGGAGAAGAGGAAGTGAAATGGAATTGACCAAGACATCACCAAAGACACTCGATCAAACTTGAGGGATGCCCACACATAAGATCCAACGTAGAAAAGGAAAGCATTATGTCAAAAACATTAAGAATGAAGAGAGTACCAATGGATTGACATCAGCCACGCCAGGGACTTCATTATCACCGCAAGCAAGAAAGACTCCTTCTCTGATGGCTGATAGCTCCCCAAGTGCTTGCAAATCTCCGATGGATGGAAAAACCAAATAATTTTTACCATCTTTGCACCACTTACATGCCTCCAAATTTTCACTATCTTACCAAGATAGGGTTCAGGATCGTCATCTTTAAAGAGGTAGACATCGTCAAATAGATTGTAGGCGATCTCATCATATTTAAAATTCTTATAGAATTGTGCGTCTTTCTTAGTTGAAGTCCCTCCTTTATCACCCCATGCAAACGATATGTCGCCCATCATCAATAATTATCCTAATATAGAAAAAAATCATTAAAGAATAAGAAGCCACACTAGCAAAATTTGAAGAAGGCATCATCACAAATAACACGTTCAACTAACTTCACATCAAACCAAAGAAATATTATGAATGATCCAAGTTCATTAATGACAAAGATGCATTTTCAATTTGCTTAAGAGAAATGCTTTAAGTAATGAAGATCTTGGATAATGTACTCAAAAACTAGTTATGCACAAAGTTCCTTCAATCCCTTTTGGATGTAAAATTCAATAGCCTTCACAAAAGTTATAGGATGTTTTGGATTCCCATTCAGCATCTATTGAAGCAACACATACCATATCTTGGCTTCACATAGCTTATGCTACAAATCTTGCCACGCGAATTTTTGAAAATACGAAGGTCCCATGAGTCCAAGATATTTAGAAAGTAGCGACAATTTTTTCTAGGATAATGGAAGTGATATTCTATCATAAGTTAATAGGAAACAATTAGCCTTGTTTAAATCCAATACCACTTTGCAAGGAACATTTCAGGAACAACTTTTTTGCTCCTAAATGATATTTGGTAGCAAGTTTATTTTGCATAAATCCAATATCCTCTTCAAATAGCACTAGTACTAAAGAAACCGACATCTTGATGCGATCACAATTATAAGACATTCTCTCTACTAACAATAGACATCCCAGTTCGTCCATCTCTTCTCACCACTCAAAAGAAAGATGAAGAAAGAAGGGGAAAAGAAATTAAGGTCACCTTGGGTTAACTCGAGGGTAGTAAAAGAATTATGGACCGATGAAGCACCATTTACGCATTTCTACATCTGGAATTGATAAGGTTAAAATCAACATGGGATAAATTAAGATGAAGTCATGACAATTTATGCATTAAAGGCCTAATTGAACAAACAAGCACTAATTGGAGTAAGCTATAGAAGATGTGAGTTATATCATTAAAGAAAGGCTCAATGATTTCATCTAGCTCAGGTCCTCAACTTTGTATACAACCAAACATCTGTTGTGACTACTAATTTTGTAACCCTTGATCATCTGCTCAAGGTGCTTGATCTTCATTCCAGATGGCCACAAAACTACTACAACAAACCAGTAGGGCTTTTTACCAATTGTCAAGGATACTCGACACATATTGCCCTCCGAAATAACACCGGAAAGTTCCTTTTTGTTTTAGAATCAACAGTTGTTGTAATTCCCATTAAGATGTTTTATGGGTTAAATTCTAAACCTAGAATTTCTTCGGTATTTTATGGTGTTTGCTTGACAGAATCAACAGTAGTTGGAGAGCAGAATTGACATGCAACAAACCCTTTAATCCCAAATAAGTTGGCGAGCAGAATTGACATGGACTGTGAAATTACAATTACATTGAAAGCCGCTGAAACAAAAACCAATCATGAAACTAAATGAAAAATATTGTCAATGTCAAACGCTCCATCTTGAAAAATCTAAAGTGCTCAGAACAGCATTCTAAAGAAACTTCACACCCATTTAATTCATGCACACTTTGCATGTCTGCTCCAGATATTAAAATTTCTAGTGCAAGAGCCATGAACTCAGTTTTCAGCACTAGCCCCTTGCTGGATGATGTTACATACTATAGATGCTAACTATTTCCAGGTTTAGAATAGCAAAATGCAGAGGTCTAAGCCCAAATTATCTAAATTTATAAAGCATAAGTAGTGTGCATGTGATGGTAATATTCAAGGAGCCAAATATTGGCTGGTGCTCCTGTCAATTATCATGCCAAATGGATAGGTGACAATGAGTTAATAGGTTACATTGGCACAAAATGAGAAAATTAGCATGAAAAACTACTTCATGCATGCCATATAACAAGAATTTAGATACTGTGGCTAATGGTAGAAGATTTAGCCTACACAAATATTTTCTGCTGATAAAAATAATTTCATTTACATAATGGCTAAAACTGGAATCCTAGTTTTTCCCACTGAACTTATCAAAATTAGAAAACGGAATCAGGAACAAAGAAATAGCAAAGTAATCTGAGTGCGAAGATGGCAGTACCTTCAAATTTGAGCAATGCACGCCATTGAATGATGCGGTAAGATGGAGTAGTTTGGACAGCAGAGAGGCGATCCGGCCTGAACGGAAGATGACCCCAGTCAGTGCAGTAATAGGTTGGTGAGACAACGAGTATCTCTGAATTGGACGGTGTTCAGACGATACTGCTTCACAAACTTGGTGTGCGTTAATATAAATATTTATTAGGGAAAGAGAAGAGAACATAAAAAACACCCGAGAACAGCAAGATGAAGATGCTTACAGTGCTAACATCAGACCAGGGTTCAGAGCAGACTCCAAAATCTAGGTCATGGAATACATGAAAAAGAAGTGAAAACCAGTCGGATTTTGTCTAAAATGAAAAAATTCAATCCGAACGAAACCACGATTTGAGGCTGGGAAGATCAAACAATAGCAGATGTTCGAAATAATTGAGGTTTCGGGCAAGAAATCTGTATTACCATTTCACTATTCGACGAAACGACGGAGAGGGAAACCTTGTTTGCCTGAAATAACTGTTTGCAGGATTGAGAGAAGAAAGAACACGAGCGCACTGTAGTGACAAAGAACGAGAGCGAGACGGGAAGCCGAGACCGAGAGAACTCGAGAAGAAAAGAGGAGGGAGGCGATTTTGCAAAACAGATTTCTCCCAGGGCCTGTTCGGCGAGAGGGAAATAGAGAAATAGCGTGGAATTGGGTTGGAATAGTAGCCCAACGAGAGAAAAGAATTAAATGAAATGCGGAAAAAATGGAAAAGTGGAATAGTAATCAGTTCTTTTCTTTTTGCATTTTAGTCTATTTCTAATCCAACTCATTATTTTATGGAGAGATGGAATTATGGAATAGCAGCTTTTTCAAGTTTTGGAAAAGGCTCAAATCTATTTTTCACTATTCTGAATTTATCGAACATTATTGAAATTATAGCGTGTGTTTGGATCGTGCAAAGAATAGCGTAACAATAGAGATATTGAGAATAATAAATGAGGATAGCGAAAAAATAGTGATTTTTCGATTAGCGCGATGATAGTACAAAGGTGATGCTATTTCGGATGGTAGAAATATTGTTTGGATTATTTGTTGGGAATAGTAATGGAGAGTTGAGAAGAACAGCAGTTATTCCATCATCACCAAAGAATAGCAGAATAGTAGTTATTCTCACTGTTCCGGAATAACATATTTGCATTTGGATACACAACTGTTATTCCTATTCTGAGAACAACAACTATTCTGCTATTCCTAGCCCATCCAAACATACCCATAGGGTGTGTTTGGATCGTGCAAAGAATAACGTAAGAATAGAGGAATTGAGAATAGCAAATGAGGATAGTGAAAAAATAGTGATTTTTCGGTTAGCACGAGGATAGTAAAAAGGTGATATTATTCCGGATGGTAGAAATATTGTTTGAATTGTTTGTTGAAAATAGTAATGGAGAGTTGAGAATAACAACAATTATTACATCCTCACCACAGAATAGCAGAATAATAGTTATTCTCACTGTTCGAAACAACAGATTTACGTTTGAATACACAACTTTATTCCTATTCCGAAAACAACAGTTATTCTATTATTCTTACCCATCCAAACATACCCTATAAAGAATAGAAGTCAATTCTCTTTTTCACTTTTCCTCTATTCTACTTATTTGTCCAACAGGCCCCCAATTCCTGAGCGGGTTGTAGCAAGAGAGAGAACGCGAGCTAGTAGCTATAGGCCTGGCAGTGGTCCTGATTCTGATTAATCGTGTCTAGAGTGGGTAACAATTGATATTGGGGAAATTTATTTTTTTATCACTTCAAAATATATGAAATTTAGAAAATTATCATCTTAAAATCTTAAATTAATTAGTTGTCACTCTAAACGCAATAAATTCATTAAATTATCATAATTATATACTATATCTATATATTTAATTAAAAATATTCTAAAAATATAATAAATGTGTTAGTGACTATAATACCTTTCTCTTCAGTGTCAATTCTCTAATCCATCTCTTGTGTTCCTCCTATCCCGTCTATAATCTATGCGCTCTCGGCCCCGTTTTCTTTTCAAATAAGCTAAAATAATAATGAAATTAAATATTTAGGCAAATTGAACTGATATGTTGAGCTTTAGGCTAGTCGGGACTACCAAGTTCGTCCCCATAATTTTTTTTATTTTTTTATTTACTCTCGGATCGTAGCCAGCAACTCCATCTTTAAAAAAAAATATTTTCATTCCTCTCGGGTCATTCCTCTGTCCCCAGTTTAAAATCCAAAAAAGCGAACTGGGGTCATTGCAACCCATTTTGTCCCCGGCTGGATCAGTTATTGGTGTGTTCTGGGGACATTATAGGTAGAGGTGTCAATTATTGATCCGATCCGATCCGACCCGATCTAAAGATGAATGGGTCGGATATGAATTTAATTTTTTTGATCCGAATAGAGTTAGGTCGGATTCGGGTCAACCCGATCCAACCCGATTAATTATATTTTTTGAAGTAATTTTATGATCTAATACTAATTAAAGCTTAAATATACACTAATTAAGATTAATTATAAATTAATTAATATTTTATAGCTTAAAATTATATAAAAATAATTAAAAATATTTAATTATTTTACACAAGTCGGGTCAGGTTGGATGTAGGTCAAGATTTTTTGACCCGAATTTAATTAGGTCAAGTCAAGAAAAATAATAAAATTATATGACTCGACTTGAACCCGACCCAACCCGACCCGACTCATTGACACCCGTAGTTATAGGTAGGGACGTCCCCATCCTAGGGACAGAATAGACTAGCACGACCCCAAAACTTTTAGTTTTTTATTCTTTTATTTTAAAAACATGGGAAGAATAGTTGTGGGGATATCGGCATGGACAATCCCAGCCTAAGGACGTTCTAGGCTACAATGACCCGACTTTGTGAATGGTTACAGCAAGGACGACCCGAGATCTTCGAGACGATGTAATGTCTAGCCTATATCTCCAAATATATCCATCGTTGACCTTTTTTTAATTTGGAGGATTAAAAATTATTCTTATTAAAAATCATAAACTCAATACATTTTCATCCCCTAAAAAATAAAATTTTTTTTTCTAAAAAATGTAAAAATTGATCTCAAGCATATTTCAATATGAAGAACACTTTTAACGGTCGGATCGGTGTTTTGAATTCAAAAATGGGAGATACGACGTGAAGTACAAAAATGTTTTATACTTTGCGACTAACCGTATCATAACTCATATATATATATAGAGAGAGAGAGAGAGAGAGAGAGAGAGTTTGGCTACGATGCTACGCGTAGCACGGATGACTCATGTGCAGATGTTGCACTTAATCTGTGGCCATACAATGAGAGATCGAATTAGAAATAATGATATATGAGACAAATTTAGGTAGCATAAATTCAAGAAAAGTTGGTCCAATAATATTTGTGATAGTTTGATCATATCCAATGAAGACTTTCTGAGACACCAGTACACAATGGTATTTCAAGTTATTCAAAAAACACACAAAAAAAAACAGAGATCGACCGAAATTAACATGAGAGGAAGCAACAAAAAAATTGAAGAACTTGAGTATATCTAATAAGCTTACTTTGGATAGAAGTGCCTGAAAGATTTCAATCCACGTACAAAAACTATGATTTAGAAGTTAAAGTCTAGCACAGTAAAGTTATAGACGTCGGGTCCTTATATTTTCTAGTTTTAGA
Source organism: Schoenoplectus tabernaemontani (assembly GCA_037127355.1). Taxonomy (NCBI): domain Eukaryota; kingdom Viridiplantae; phylum Streptophyta; class Magnoliopsida; order Poales; family Cyperaceae; genus Schoenoplectus; species Schoenoplectus tabernaemontani. Next base: position 22,215,009 of record CM073742.1, on the reverse strand, counting down.
TTTTAGGATTTAGAATTTAGAATTTAGGAGTATAATTTATAGTATAAATTTACCATGCCTATTGTTATTAGAACTATTTTTATTATAATTACATTACTATTACTATTTTTATTATTATTGATGTTCTATTATCATATGATGATCATCATCATAATTATCATCAGTCACTATTACTATCATTGATTTTTTACATTTGAGATTTATGATCTATTTTTTGAATTGAATTTTATTTCTAGTCTATCCTAATATATTTGAGATTAAAATTTTTATTGTTGTTGTAACGAAGGAAAATATCCTCAAAGGAAAAAAAATAAAAAATGATAAAGATCAAATTTTATTGTGAATTTCAATTCTTTACGAAAATAAATAAGAGCATATATTTTTACCTTCCAATGTAAAGTAACAAAAAAAAACTTCAATGACAGCACTGTGTACAATGAACATTGAGTGCTTTCGGAAAGAAAAAAGTAAACATTGAATCTTACTATTTATCATTTTCCATCCAAAATTTGATCCTTTAGTGAGATTAACTTTGAGTGCTCCGAGTCCAAATAATTTGGGCTTTACTAAATAACACCGGATACTGATAGGTATTGCACAGATCCAGCCCGCCTTCCTGCGATTCTCTTTCGGCCCACGGATAAAGAGATTAGATCGCGCGAAAAGGAAATAAAAGAAAACACTGACTAACTAAAAGCGGAGGGTTTTAGTTGTACTTCGAGTCGAGAGTCGAGACCTCAGGCCAGATAGGTGGGGGGGAGAGAGAGGAGAAAAGGCAAGAAAAATGGGGGCGGGTCGAGAAATTGAGGTATCGCTGGACGGCGTAAGAGACAAGAACGTAATGCAGCTGAAGAAGCTCAACACCGCCATCTTCCCCGTCCGATACAACGACAAGTACTACTCCGACGCTCTCACCTCCGGCGACTTCTCCAAACTAGGTTTTATTTTCACTCTCCCTGTTAACCCCTATTTTCCTCTCTCTTTCGCTGGATTTCACTCTCTCAGATTTGATCTATCTGAGGTAAATTCTTTATTCCTTTCCTTTTGCTGGTTCTGTCTGTTCCAGGTCTTTTATAGGTCATTGGATTTTAATGGAAGCTTGTACAAACACAACCTAGTTAACCCCTTTGGATGTAGGGTTTTTTATTGACAGATAATTTAAATTACGTTTTAATTGAATTTTTTTGTAGTTAAACTTCTATAAGACATAGAGAACGGGAATTCATTGATATAAATTGATATCCTGTTCGCATTTTGTTACGGCAAGGTGATCTCCATTGTGGTATCTACTTGGAGGTTTATTTCTTTCATCTGCACATAATGAAAAAGATTGTAACTCCAGTTGAGAATTTGATTGGGAGTTATCATATATTGTGTTGATTAATTGATTTGGTATTATACAGAACCAATGCTGTGATGTCTTTTACATGTAATTGAATCCGCAATTCATCATCATAATTTTTATTAACTGTTGTACTTCATTTGATCCTCAAAATCAGCCAAATATACTCTGGTTTAACCAAATTACTTTGCTAAACTGACAGGGGTAACTGAAATGATACATAGTTGGGTGAAATCTTATAATTGCATTAGATATAAGCATAATTTTGCATTTTGTTTTCCTAAAAAAATCTGTAGAAAAAAAGCAGCATGGTTATTTTATTTACGCAGTGCTGCGCCAACATGGTATGCTAATTACTGTCACAAGAAAAAAAGATGAGAGTAGTGGTGTCATATGCCCTTCTAATAATTTAATTCTACTTTTTTTATGTAGCTTACTACAGTGACATATGTGTTGGATCAATAGCATGTCGCCTTGAGAAAGTTGAAGGAGGTGCTGCTCGGGCTTACATTATGACATTAGGTGTTTTGGCACCATATCGCGGACTAGGGATTGGTAAGTTCTAATATTACACTGTCTACATGTATTTCAATCTGCTATTAAGTCTCAAATATTAATGAGCTCAGTTAAGCATAATCAAATTAAGCTACCCACATAATGGTACAAAGGCAGCATGTTTTTTTTTCCTTTTTTGGGTGGTAAGTTCTAATATTACACTGTCTACATGTATTTCAATCTGCTATTAAGTCTCAAATATTAATGAGCTCAGTTAAGCATAATCAAATTAAGCTACCCACATAATGGTACAAAGGCAGCATGTTTTTTTTTTTCCTTTTTTGGGTGGTATCATAATTGATGTGTCTTCATTCTTTTTGTTCTTTATTTGCCCTGTATATCTTTATTTTACTTCCTTCTGCAGTTGAATTTGTTCAGACTGAAATAGGGTTATTATTTGCCATATCATCTTACCATGTTATAGAATTATTGTGCTACACCTTATATGTACTGGTTGGGATGGCACAGTAGCAGACCATTAATATGAACTTTCTCCTAGGTGTTTAAATACATCATTCTTAATTCTTTTTCCAGGAACGAAATTGCTGACACACGTACTAGATTTATGTGCAAAGCGAAATATATCGGAGATAAACCTTCATGTGCAAACAAATAATGATGATGCCATTGCTTTTTATAAGAAGTACGGGTTTGAAATAACTGAGACGATACAAAACTACTATGTGAACATTACACCGCCTGATTGCTATGTTCTTACCAAGGCTATTTCTGGTGTTGTGGCCAAGAAATGATCATGAGGTGCTTTTTTTTTATTTCTTCAGATTTACGAGATCAAATGTTTTGGCCTGTGATGTAGTCTTAGCATATTTTGTTTTGGAATTTTCCTTTCATGGAAATTATTTAAATCAAATTTATGTTTGATAATTTGTTAATCTCTTAATTCTGAACCTATGTGAATTATTTTATTTCTTTGAGTCTGGACTGCAATTTCCGAATGATCCTTTAATCCAAGCGTAGTGAATAGGTGATAGCCATCTTCAACGAACAGCCTCAATTTCATGCGGACTTTGGATTGCAAAGACGGATAAACGGTTTCTTTAGTTGTACTAAAGGTGAGTTTTCGTTGATTATGCTGATAAGTGATAGCCAAATGTGTTTATACCTTCTTGGGAAATATTTATACCTAATTACAAACTATTTCGTCAAAGTAAGGTGCCACTTTAAAGTCAGATCCCACCCAAAAATTTGCTCCTAATTTCCAATGTAAAAAGCACAGCCAGAGTCGAGAATTGATTTCTAGGTGCACTGTCTAAACTTTATCGCATGTAAGTTCTGGCCATAATGCCATATGATACCTGGCTCATTACAAGAATTTGACGAATCAAATTGGAACATTTTTTTTGGCGTTTACTGCACCTAGTTAAACAGAGAACAAACAAAAAATAACAAAGTTATACATCCATGAAATGTTTGATTTAGAGTTGAGACAAGTCACTACAACGATATAAATTAATACAGTATGGTTAGTATCCCACAATCCAGTGTTAACTAAGGTGAGAAGCACGACATTAGATGGTACTACAATTTCAGGTCCTAACTAACAAAATTTATAGAATATCTAACATAACATTCAATTCTAATAACGTATGTCATGTCATGCATCCAGCACTGAAGTGTGATGGCAAACCAGGGACATGATGCTGCTGCCTGAAAAGGTAATAAACAAAGGCTACGCATATGACAAAATAGTAACATCAAAACAACTCTAGATATTTCATGTATTCTTGTTAGTCAGAACTAACAAAGTAGACCTGTATATGTGGCCCTAATAAACACGGACCTCCCACTTATGCAAAAGATACCCAAATTATTATTGTCTCGCTAACAGGGGATTAATAGCCATGTAAACAAAGCTCCATGGCAGTTCAGTCATGTTTGTGCAGGATTTTACAGAGATTGTAGCAAAGGTCCAAAGTCAAAACAAACTAAAATCCTCAAAGCATGTGATTTTGGGGGGTTGAAATAAAGATTAAATAATATGTATGTTTCAAACAAGGAGAGGGTACAAGGAATAACTGACATGTTTACTATGCATTTTGGGCCTGATCACGCTCAATGAAATCAAGAGCCTCTTCCTTGGAGACAACATTGACATGGCCTACTCTATTTTTGTGGGTCACACATATATCTTGTCAGCAACCTTCACCAGCTCTGGCCTGAAGGTCGTGGTTGTGAACTGTGTACTCGCCATGTCAGCCAGACGGCGCACCATATCTAACACGCATTAAATAATATACACAATGCAGCAACACCTAGGGCTATCAACGGAATACTGTTTCACTGTTTTCGTTACGTGATAAGCGAAACGGTTAACAAAATGATTTCTCATTTTCTTTAATAAACGAAACGGATAATGAAATGATATTTCTTCCGTGCCAAAAATGAAATAGTTAACGAAATAGTATTTTACTTTCGTTTAAGTATATTTTAGTGTAAATTTTGTGTTTCATTTTGTTTCGTTGTAAATAAAACAGTTGATGAAACAATTTCGTCTGTTTACTAAATGAAACCGTTAATAGATTTTTTTTGCTTCTCATTAACGAAACAATTCACAGAAGAAGACATTTTCGTGATCGGTTGAGGCGTTAGACAACCCTAGCAACAGTTGACATATATTGGACTGGGTTCGAGAGTTCCAAGCAACAATATGTACAATGCAACAATTAGGTTTGAGATAAGTACAATAATAATAACAAAGTCTTTAATCTCAAATAAATTGGGGTAGGCTAAAATGAAACCCAATATGAAAGTATAGAGATCATAAATCTCAAACGAAAAAAAATGATGATGATAATAATAGTACTAATAATAATAATGATATCCATAATAATATTAATAGTACTAATAATAATACTATAGATATCCATAATAGTAATTATAGTAATGCTAATAATAATAATAATAGTCCTAATAACAATGATAACACTAAACCTATACTATGGAATATACTTCTAAATCCTAAAAATCTTAGATTCTAATCCTAAAATCCTAGAATCTAAAAAAAAATTTAAGAACCTAAAGTCTATACTTTACTTCTAAACTCTAACTCCTAAATCATAATTCTGATATGTAATCACCATCTTCTAGACACTCTTATATAAAGTAAGCTATTTAGGTATACTCTATTCCTTTAAATATTTTTTATTATTTCCTATCATGTCAATCTCGGTTGACCTTAGTCTCTTCTTGCGTTTTCGGGATGACCAAAAATATCACTGTGAACCGTGCCTCATGAGGCCTCCATTGGATATGACCAAACCATCACAAATAATGTTGGACCAATTTCTCTTGAATTGGTGCTACTCCAAACTTGCTTCTATATCATCATTTATAATTCGATCTCTTCTTGTATGGCTACATATTCAATGCAACATCCGTATTTTAGTTGTATTCATCTTTTGAACGTGTTGTCCTTTTGTAGTCCAACATTCTGCATTATACATCATCGCGGGTCTAATCATTGTTTTGTAGAATTTACCCTTTAGTTTATTTGAACATTTTTATCATAGAGAATGTAAGATGTTTATCGTCATTTCACTCATCTTGCTCTTATTCAATGATTTACATCTTAATCTATCCCTTCATCACTATATAACATCGATCTCAAATATCAAAATGTATTCTTCATAGGTACTACTTGTCCATTCAGACTAACATCTCCATCATCTGAACTGTCACCGTTGAACTGACAGTTCATATATTTAATTTTAGTTCTACTAAGTCTAAAACCTTTGAATTCTAAAGTGTATTTTCACAATTTTAGTTTATGATCGACTCTGATACTGCTCTTATAATTCAACACCACATCATTAGCAAAAAAAAATGCACTAAGGGATGTATCTTTATATGTCTTTCATGATCTCATCCATCATTAAGATGAAAATATACGGACTCAATGTTAACCCTTGATATAATCATATCTTAATAAAAAATATATTGAACTCATCATTACATGCTCTAACGCTAGTCATAATATTTATGTACATATCTTTAATAAGGTAATATATTTTGTTGGAACTCTTTTTTTTTTCAAGCTCCCATCATATGATATTTTTGGTATTTTATCATATATTTTTTTAAAACTAATAAATATTATAAGTAGACCCTTTTTTTATTCTTTGTATCTCTTAGTAATCTGTCGTATCAAAAAAATAGTGGACCTTTCAGATATAAGACGGTTGTCAATTTCTTAAATGATGCTTGATCACTCTCTCCTAAAATTTTATGGTGTGACTTATGAGCTTAATTCCTCTATAATTAGTATAGCTTTGAATATGTTCTTTATTTTTAAAGATTGGTATTGATATATTTTTTCTTCACTCATTAGGTATTTTATTGGATCGAAAAATATCACTAAATAACTTAGTGAGCAACACTACTGCTACGTTTCCAAGACATCTTCATACCTCAATTGGGATGCCAGCGAGTCCCAACACCTTACTCATTTTTATCATTTTTAAAACTTCTTTCACCACAGACTTTTGAATTCTTTGAACAAATTGCTTAATGATGCAAAACTCAAATAAGCTGAATATTATTTTAATGTATTAGTGTTAATTTTTCGATGATATTTAAGTCATAAAGGCTTGAGAAAGTAATGATTATTAATATAAATAAATATGAGACATCATTCAAAATAATTTTGAGTATTTTAACATTTTTATGTGATGAAATAAGGCTATAAATGATACATAACTCAAATAAACTGAATATGATTTTAATGCATTTTTATGTATCATAAAGGTTTGCGAAAATAATAATTATAATAGAAATGTGTAGAGGATATCATTCAAAATAAATTTATATATTTTAATGATTTTATGTGTTGAATTGACGGTATAAATGATAGAAAACTCAGATAAACTGAATATAATTTTAATGCATTTGTGTTAATTTTTCAACGCTATTCGCATCGTAAAGTTTCTTGTACATAATAATTATAATGCAAACGAAGAGAGTACATCATTCAAAATAATTTTGTATATTTTTATGATTTTATGTATTGAAATGAGACTACAAATAATACAAAACTCAAATAAGTTGAATATTATTTTATGCATTTGTGTTAATCTTTCGACGCTATTCATGTCATAAAGGTTTGAGAAAGTAATGATTATAATATAAATGAATAGAAGACATCATTAAAAATAATTTTGAGTATTTTTAGTATTTTTATGTGTTAAAATAAGGCTATAAACGATACATAACTCAAATAATCTGAATATGATTTTAATGCATATGTGTTAATCTTTCAATGCTATTTATGTCATAAAAGTTTACGAAAATAATAATTAAAGTATAAACATGTAGGGGATATCATTCAAAATAACTCTATGTATTTTAGTGATTTTATGTGTTGAATTGACAGTATAAATGATAGAAAACTCAGATAAAATGAATACAGTTTTAATGCATTTGTGTTCATCTTTCAACGCTATTCGCGTCGTAAAGTTTCTTGTACATAATAATTATAATGAAAATGAAGAGAGGACATCACTAAAAATAACTTTGTGCATTTTGATGATTTTATATATTGAAATTAGACTACAAATAATACAAAACTCAAATAAACTGAATATTATTTTAATGTATTTGTGTTAATCTTTCGACGCTATTCATGTCATAAAGGTTTGAGAAAGTAATGGTTATAATATAAATGAATAGGAGACATCATTCAAAATAATTTTGAGTATTTTGGTATTTTTATGTGTTGAAATAAAGCTATAAATGATACATAACTCAAATAAAGTGAATATAATTTTAATACATATGTGTTAATCTTTCAACGTTATTCATATTATAAAGGTTCAAGAATACAATGATTAAAATACAAAAGAATAGGAATATCGTTGAAAAATTCATTTCATATTTTGTTGTTTTTTCCTGTTGAAATGAGGCTGCATGATACAAAACTCAAATAAATTGGTGCTAAAATAATATAAACTCGAATAAATCGAATAATGGATGTTATTCGTGTTAATCTTTTGACGTTATTTATGTCATAAATGTTCGAGAACATAGGAACTATAATGTAAACAAAACTTTTTATATTTTAATTATTTTATGTGCTGAAATAAGATTATAAATTATATAAAACTCGAATGAACTGAATATTATTTTAATGCGTCTATGTTAATCTTTTAATATTATTCATGTAATAAAGGTTTGAAAACATAATGATTAATATATAAGCGAACAAGGGATATCATTCAAAAATCATTCTTTATTTTGTTGATTTTATGTGTTGAGTAGAGGTGCAAATGACACAAAATTCGAGTAAATAGAATATCATTTTAATGCATTTTATTACTATTTCAATATATCCGTGCCATGAAGGTTCAATAACACGCTGATTATAATGTAAATAAATAGGAACATTATTCAAAATATTTTTGTGTATTCTGGTGATGTCCCATATTTCTTTACATTATAATCATTGTGTTATCAAACCTTTATGACACGAAGTGTTGAAAAATTAACACAAATTTATTAAAATGGTATTCATTTTATTCAAGTTCTATATCATTTTTAGTCTAATTTCAATACATAAAATCAACAAAATACTTAAAGTTATTTTGAATGACATCCCTTATTTGTTTATATTACAATCGTTGTGTTCTCAAACATTTATGACATAAATAACGTTCAAGTATTAACACAAATTTAATAAAATGGTATTCAATTTAACAAAGATTTATATCATTTATAGCCTCAATTCAACACATAAAATCATCAAAATATATAAAATTGATTCAACACATAAAACAATATTCATTTATATCATTTGTAGTCCATATTAATTTACATTATAATCATTGTGCTCTAAAACCTTTATGACATAAATAATATTGAAAGATTAACACAAATACATTGAAATAGTATTTAGTTTATTCAAATTTTATTTCATTTGTACTCTCATTTCAACACATAAAATTACAAAAATATCAAAAAGTTATTTTTAAAGATGTCCCATATTTATTTATATTATAATCACAGTGTTCTCGAACTTTTTTGAGTTTTGTTTCATTTGTAGCCTCATTTCAACTCATAAAATCATCAAAATAAATAAGTTATTTTGAATGATATCCCCTTTTCATTTACATTATAATTATTATGTTCATGAATCTTTATGACACGAATAACGTTGAAATATTAACACAAATACGTTAAAATAATATTCAGTTTATTGAGTTTTCTATCATTTTCAATCCTTAATTTAACACATAAAATTGTCAAAATACATAGTTTTTTAATTGATGTCCCATATTTATTTATATTATAATGATTATATTATTGAACCTTTATGAAATGAGTAGCATTGAAAGATTAACACAAATGTATTTAAATGATATTCAGTTTATTAAAATTTTGTATCATTTATAGGTTCATTTCAATACATAAAATTTATAAAAATATAGAAAGATATTTTGAATAATATCCTTTTCGTTTATATTTTACTAATTATGGTGTCAAACCTTTATGATATATAGTATTGAAAAATTAACAAAAATGCATGATAATATTATTCAGTTTAATCAAATTTTGTATCATCTTTGGCCTCATTTTAATACATAAAATTATGAAAATACTGAAATTTTATTTTGAATGATATCTCCTATTCATTTATATTATAATCGTGTGTTTCTCAAATTTTTATGACACAAATAACGTTGAAATATTAGTATAAATATATTAAAATGATATTTTTTTTATTCAAATTTTATATTTTTTGTAGTCTCATTTCATCATATATAATCACTAAAATATACAAACTTATTTTAAATGACATTCCATATCCGTTTGTATTATAATGATCACGTTTTCAATCATTTATGACACAAGTAATGTTGAATGATTCATACAAATGTATTAAAATATATTTAATCTGTTTGAGTTTTTTGTCATTTGTAGCCCTCAATCCAATATGATAAAATAGAGTAGTCTAAAGTGGTATTTATCAAAAGTATAAGTTTGGTCGAGTCTAAATAAAGATCGGTTGGTAGCACAACAAGTATAGACTAAGTAACTAATAAAAGTGATAGAACAAGAGAGTACAGAAACCTAGTTACCCAAAGATACGCAAGAATGTAAATATATTGAGAATCAATCAAATATCAATATTTATCGTGCAGAAGCTCATAATTTGGCTACTTTAATTGATTGTAAGATCACATATTTCCCTATTCAATATTTGAGTGTCCTCTAACATAATAAAAAAATTGAGAAGAGAGGATTGAGATATGCTTTTAGAAAAAAGTAATGGCAAAATTACAAAACTGAAAAGGGACAATGTTGTCTGTTGGAGATAGACTATTTATGGTTAATGATGTTCTCTCAGTAGTCCGTTTATACATGCTCTCACTGTACTAGTTGTCTGGTTGGGTTAAAAACATTTAGATAGCATAAGATGCACATTCTTTTGGAATGGCTCATCTAATTATAGAAAAAAATATGCATTTGAAAATGGGCTTCTCTACCTAAAGAGTTGTTGAAACGGTGGTGAAAATTTAGAGACCCCTCATATAATAGTATTTGGAAACAAGTGATTAAGGTTAAATACCATTTCAACACTCCTCTTACTCACATGTCACCTCTATGGAGAGCAATTTAAAAATTATCTGATTTTGGTAAGTTGGGGTGTAAATTACAAATTGCCAATGGTAAAGCTACTCATTTTTGGACTGATAGATGGTATACTGAATCTGCTTTGGCATCCTTTTATGCATCATTGTATCAGTAATGCAGTCCCTAATATTTCAGTACATGAAGTCATATCTATAGGTCAAGCTCTCACTTTTTCTAGACAACTTATAGGGATCATGTTCATTGAGCTGAATGAAATATTTAGTCTTATTGCACAAGTCACACTGACAGATGAAATAGATACTTTGGAGATGTAATAGTAAAGGGGTGTGTAGCAAACACTCCACTTATGAGTGGTTTATGTTTAGGTGTGACTCATGATGTTGCTACTGTTTGGTGAGATCTTAAAATACCATTAAAGATTAAAACTTTTATTTGACTAATTGGAAAACACAAAATACTCGCTGAAGATAATTTGGCAAAAAAAGGTTGGAATGTCATTACTCTTTGTTGCTTTTGTGTTGAATTTGAAACAATGAATCATCTCTTTGTACAATGCAATTATGTCAAAGCAGCTCTGTGATTATGGATGGGTATTTGTCAGTCTCTCCTCTCATTGGGATATTTTTTATGATATTATACAATATGCTTGCTCCCTCCCAGGTAATGAAAAAATTGCTTTTTTGACTGTTGTAAGTGTCGTCTGCTGGACCATTTGAAAATTATGTAATGATATTATCTTTAATGGCAAATTCGACATTACAACTAGAAACTTAATTATACTAATTGAGTCTCTGTTGAATTACTAGTCATATTTGTACAAGGGAGAGATAAAGAGACTGATCAAAAGGTGTTGCCAAGTGACATGGATGTGATTGCCTTGCAAGTGATGGCTCCTATGCTTTTTATAGCTTGATTGTACAATAATATTGTATCGTGAATGTTATACTCTTGTTCTGTGCTTTTTTGCATGCTGTGGTTATTTATTGTGGTTGTACTAAATGCACTCGATCAGCTGTACTAGTGCTAGGTGAATATGGTTTGCATACTGATGGATCGTAACAGTGGTACCTAACTCATAGGTGTTGAGTTTTTTTGGATGTGGCAATGATATTTATGGAAGCTGAGACAACAACCAGGTCAATGCGTTTCTCAATGATACTATACTTGATTTGAGAAAAAAAAAAAAACTCGATCTTAGAGGCTTCTGTGAAGCTAGAAATCACTGAGCTAATAAATCCTTGGGTTTTGTTAAGGGTTGGGTAGATAAGTATTGCTTTGAGTAGGTTGTAATTGTAAGGTTAATGTTTCATATTCAATGGAACAGGCAATATTGTCTCTCTCAAAAAAAAAAAAAACCTACTTTGGAATATTGGATATTGGAGATGAGGGTAGGTACCTAGAGAGTCGTATATATTAGACATTTGCAATAACAAGGAATGTTTTCAACGAAACTCAGTATTTCATCAGAAAGATGCAAACAACAACCAAGGAAATGTATAATTTGAGCCTCGAATAGAATTGTCAGATATTAAAATAAATCCTCTTCGCTACATGCTTCAATACCCAAAAAAAAGAAGAAGAAAACCGATAGTTGTGACTAGCAAACACAACAAAAGAAATCCCTTCCAACTTTTACCTTCTAAACTGTCTTTCTGAACAAAATCAACATGTCTATGAACTGACCGTAACTGTAAAGAAGTAAAGCTTCAAAATTACAGCTAATGCCAACTGAAGAAGAAATATTCCGGCAATTATAAGAAACCATCTCTCTCCAGCTGAAGATACAATGTGTGCATGCATGTTGACAGATATAAATGTTGCTGATATGAACCCAGCAATACCTATCATAAGCCACCTGAAGATTTCTAGTGGTACTATCGAGAGGCACTGCTCAAATTCACAGATGGTCAGGAAAATAACCAATATCTGCAACTATTCTAAGGTTTCAATTCCAGCTGTTGAAACACATGTACAGTAGAAGCTAACCTGACTTCTGACACATGAAGGTGTAATATAAATCAATCAGGACATTTTATTAGGGAACTGAGGCCTTGATTTCTAATGTGCAGCACAATTCTTCTATCCTCAAAATTAACTTTGACAGGGCAATCACGAAGTTTTAAACACAACCTGTATGACCCAAATTAATTTGCATTCCTCTCATGATTAAGCAAAAACCAAGGAAAAGAAAGTGAGCAAAGATTAAAAAAAAAGGATGGAAACCAGCAAAAATAGCATACCAGACAGCCAATGCCAAAACCTAGGTTTGATCAGGTGAGTTTCAGCATGTCAGCAAATCTAGAAATCTGTTATCACTTTACCAAGAAACATACCTAGGTTGAAAACAAAAAGAACATGTATACACGGGCAAGACATAAATGAGCAAAGAACATGTCAAGGAATACTCTAGAACAAGGTAGAAACTGACATCCCTTAACTGCAGCCATAAGGATTTAACCTATCTAAGCATGCATGACAAACACCAGCATGCAAAAAAAGGACCCAGCTCTTGATAAAGTTTCGTACCGTGGCTGGTATGAAGATGAACAGCGAGTAACCATAAAGGCACCAGAGCTGCACGAGCCCAGATGGTGCCGAGAAGTACTTGAGAATGAGATACAAACCAAGAGGCACCAACAAAACATAACCATAGAACAATCCAAAGGACCAGGTGACCAAGTTGATGTCATAGCTCCAGTCTTTCTTGTGCCACTTGCGCTCCAGATAGGACACAAATGCACCTATTGCTGCAGCCACAAAAATCAGGGTTGTACATATCCAGAATGGCCCATACCTGATCATAAGAATGGAAGTCGTTAAAAAGGCATAGCTCAAGCATTTTTCCAAGATGGTTTGTCTTTTAGATGAGACATTACTGATCATACTCCTGGCACTCTGATTGGGTATAACTGGAATTTGCAGAGGCACACTTGCAACTATATACAGACCCAGAGTTATTGCAGATAGCACCCAATTGATGGATTGGTCAATCAGCAAAATAACTAAAACAAAGCTTTAATCCTAGAATAACTTGGAACTTACTCACTCCTATTAGGCATTTCTTCTCTCATTATATATAAGCAAACCAGTTGTTTGCTTTGCTATTGGGATTTAATGGTAATTGGTAAACAAGTATATTTTGCTTTCTCTATAAGTATGTGTAGAAAATTTTGAATCATCTTTATGTATGTTTGTTAAATTCGATACAAGAAGTCAATCAATTCCATCAGTGTGTTTGGCAAAAATATGATAAAAGAAAAGAACATATAATTTAACTTTACAAAGAGGATGTAAGCTGATTACAAGTCAGGATTCTCAGCTGTCTTCTCTTGGAAGCTCCCTTTAAAAGGAAAAAGTGACTCTCTTATTCTTTCGAGTACATCTGACGTGTCAACATCGAAATAGGGTTTATAGGCCTCAACTGTGAACATCCGAAGCCATCCATTTTCTGAGGCTCATCAGAGCTGCTACTGCCTCCTGGCCTTGAGAATGTATCTAAAAGTTGAAAACAAAACCCAATAGTGTACTGACAATAGCATGTACTGATGGAAACATACAGAGAGCTAAAATTAAGTGCAATAAATTTCTACAGTGGTTATCCACTAATGTCAGTGCCACTGTCAGGTCAATTGAGAGGTTTCCAGACAACACTTGTGTGATCCCAAACTTTACAAAAAATTTCCTCAATTGATCATCAATTATGCAATCAACCCTGGAGATGGTTTTAAATAGGCAGCACAAATGCTAAAACAATACAGTATCAGTATAATAATTATTGTTGCCGGATGTGCAACTAAGCCCTGCGAAAAACTCAATTTAACTAATCCCAGTTTGTGCGTGTAATCCTCAACTAAATCCAGTTTGCATGGATAAGCCTAACATGTGCTTAATTAACAATGTTCTCAGGCACCCTCTCTCAATTATTTACTGTAACTCCTATGTAAACATAACACAAAAGTTAATAATACCATCAGCATCTCGTGGAGGCTGGTAACCACCAGAAATCTTTCCCTTGGCCTCAGATGGTAGGAAGGTTTGAAGGTTTGAAGCTACAGTATTACACAAAATATCACAAATATTAAAACACAAATAAAAGGGAAACAATCTACATTATCATAAAACTCAGCAACTTTGCATTTGATAACATGATCTTGACTTATCATTTTTGTTCATTATCAATATATCTAACATGCCACATGTAGGCCTATATTTTGTTTCCTTTTGTTATTAACATGTTTGCAAATGACAACTGAGCTCAAAATGAGATAAACAGAATATTACTAATCCACCCTTGCAATATCCGTATAACTATCCAACCTGATTACACTCTAATATGCAAGAGTGTAGAGCTTTAAAAGTAATTGCAACTCGAATAAACTAGATTCGATTGAAACGTAGATCATCAGCATCGCTTGCAAATATAGTAAATTCTGAGAAGAAGTGTACAAAGAAAAAAAATTCTTAGATTAAACCTAGTCTCCGTCTCACCTGCGAACTGGACTGGAGGTTGATCGGAACCAGAAGCAGCCTAGAAAGAGATA
Organism: Schoenoplectus tabernaemontani; assembly: GCA_037127355.1. NCBI lineage: Eukaryota > Viridiplantae > Streptophyta > Magnoliopsida > Poales > Cyperaceae > Schoenoplectus > Schoenoplectus tabernaemontani. The sequence continues at coordinate 22,199,964 of CM073742.1, read as the reverse complement.
GAGATAGAGAAGAATAACGAATGTGAGATGGATTGGAAAAGAAAACAAGAAGAAATTGCAAAAGGAAAAGGGGAAGGGATGTGAGATTACTGCTACGGATCCGGAGACCTTCTGGTTGTCAATGGAGGTGTATCCACTACCTGACATCATCTTGACTGCGCTCGAGATTTCAAGAGAGAGGAAGAGGCGAAGAGCTCTATCCTTCAGGCACGCCAGACGCTTATAGCGCGGAAGAGGGGGGGAAAAAGCAGAGCGCGAGTGGGGAGAAAGGAGGAAGTCAAAGTGGAATCAAATTGTGTGTGGCGAGAATATACATTTATTCTGTACAGCGAGTTCCCCCAAGCCCGAATGCCCAATAAACACCCGACCTGAGTCACCTGATACCAAATGGATATGAACCTTAGTAACACGAATTCGGCTCGATGCAAACAACAATGGCCTACCGGAATAGCTTATCTACGGGCTTTCCGCACGTGGACCGCCGAAAAATGAAGTTTTCTTATGTGGACCGCGTGATTGTTTAATGTTCTGGAGTCGGTCCACGGGCTTTCCTGCCGAAAACACTGCATACATCGACCGATTTTAATTTTGAGCAGGAAATGGAGCCGAACTCTTTTCTTGATCGTTCCCAATTTCCTATTAGTTCGATTTTTCTAATAAACAAATTTAGTCTAGAGTTAAGATAAATAGATATCTGTCTTGGAGTTTTGGTTTTGCAGCTCTACTGTAATAGCAGACAATGGATATGTGCTTCAATGTTGTCGGAGGTATTTAAGGAGAGGGACTCGCGCATATTATAGGCAGTTTTTTTATATATAATATTTATAATAATTATATTATTAATAATAAGAGTGATGAAATCAAAATTTTAAAAATATAAATGATAATGTGCCACAGGCATTGATAAATCGTCATACAAGCATTGGTAAATCGTCAATCGCAGAGCTAGACGATGATATTTGGAGGGGCCGAAAATTATCATAAACATTATAGTTTATTAAAATATTTTTTATAATCATGAAGGTATGTTTGTTTCCCACGGCCCCCCTTAAAATTGTAAAAACAAACAAGCTAAGCATCATAAAAATTAAAAAGTTACCAACGGCTCGTGTTAATTACTTAAATATAGGTGATTTAGATTATTATTCCAAACGACGGAACGAGAATTTCATTTGCACTAAACTTTTACAACTTCCGGTACCAGAAGGATCCCCAGGAAAGATAGCTTCCCAATTTATGTTCCAAACACCACAGCAGGAAAGGAGGACATTCGACATGCCAAAAGAAATACGAATACAACATTTAAAACAAGGCAGCATTTGGCTTGTTAAATTTAAGACGATTCTCATCTTAAAAGACAACAAAAAGATGTTCCTGTTTGAAACAAGCCAAAGACATGCAAGCCAAGAATCCTGTGAGCTCATTTATTCTATATACATCCATGCTATACAAGAATAATACACTAAAATGCCGTTTATAGCTTTAAATTATTGCCCCAAAGCATATTTATAGAAGCTGAAGCATCTTTAAGCGTCGCTCATGCTCTGGGTCCATTTTTGGAGGTGAGTAGCAGCCATGGAGATCTTCGACTACATACTCCTGTTGACATCACAAATATTACAATAACAAGGAACATCTCATAAAAGTGAAACACTATGAAAGCTATGCTACTCCGATACTTCAATCTCTTTAGCGCACGCATATCTGATACATGTCTGATACGGATTTGCATCCGATATGGTGCGGGTGCGTATCGGATACGCTACGTGGCATATCTGATTATTTTATTCCGTTTGACCGGGGGATTCGGTCTCCGATATGCCCTAATACGTCCCGATACTCCACATGACACTTTGGGTGCATTTCTGATATGTTTTGAACAGTATAGAAGAAGCTACATAGAGTGCAACATTGCTGAGCCACAATTGATCTTGTAATGATGCGCTGCCAGATGGTTTGAAATTTGAAGTGTGGCTCCAAATTTGAAATGCACAACCCTAGTTGCAACCTCTGCTCAAGACCTAACCTCCAAATACTCCATATATTTTTTTAAAAATAACAGCAGATGGGATTCAAACATGAGACATGCCACCTCCCAACCTCCCATCAACAGAATTTGCCACTGCGCCATCACTCTTCTTGTGAATAAATACATTTTGTCTTATATATTTTATACATGTATATTATTTTTTTATTTTTTTCATTTCTGACTAATAAAAATTATTTAATTTATAATTAAATTTTACTATACATAGCCGCACCCGTACCGTATCGGATACGATACTCGCACCCACACTCGTGCAACACAGTCTGAAAGTGATTGAAATGTAGAGTCTGGCATGAAGTTTGTAGCAAAGAGCAAAATTGAAATGTGGTAATTTCAGCAAGTAGACTAAAATGTAGAAAAGAAGAGCTTGGAAAGGTTAAATGTCAGGATAATTTTCTCAACTAGTCTGATGTGTTAAAGTTTAAGCGCATTTGAATTCTTGGTTGTCTTTTTGTGTGTCTGGTCTTCCGGATGATACACAACAGGAAAAAGTAGCAGCAAAGATGCAAGACCACAACACTATATTTTTTTCTTCTAAAACTGCAGGGGTTTTCATTATAATAGCTATGCAAACTTTATTGAAGCCACCATGCATACATGCACAAACATATTTTCCACAAGTATTGAGCACCTATTCTATGCTTCCAGGATGTCTCTTTTGGTGTCCCCCATTCAAACAATAAAATAGACAAAGAAAGGTCACATAAAACATATTTACCTTAGTAAGCTCGCGCTTTGTAAGTATATGATAGTGACTCTGCCAGATCCTCTGGATGGCCATGGTTGCAGCCAGAAAACCATAGGCAATTCCAAGAACGGCGAAGACAACAACAAAGATAACTACAAGAGCAAAGCATGCCTCCATGGAGGCAGGGAAGCAGTCAACTATGCCCCAACCATAGCAGCAGTTTCGGCAGCCTGTTAAGCATGGGTCATTGTTGTTGAAAGATGAACAATGCAATATCAGCCCAACAAATCCCAAAAGCACGAAAAACAGCACCACACCTAAAAAATTTAAGAGTGCCAAAATTAGTATGTGGTGTCAGTTGCCGACCGTGTGTTTGTTCCAAGCAGGCTTTGGTCATTTAAAAAAAAAATGTTCCTCGAAACTAATTCGAAAACATTTGTTCATGTATGTTGGTTAGTGGTTACTACAGTGCCCTCAATATTTAATAAGTTCAATAAAAAGGAAAATAACCCTGGCAACACAACAAATATCAACGCTCTGACAAAAAAAAAAAGATAATTTAGCTGAAGTTTATTTTGTCCTCAACTGCAAATCCATTTGGTTGACATACATGTAAAGGGAATATGATACTATCAGGAGGAGCAGCCAGTGTTGCTGCAGTAGTTCAAGCTTATGTTGGTTATTTAACAACTAAAACAACATGGTCCCTAACTTTTAAATAGGGAAACACAGGTTCCTATATTTCCAAGCTCGTATACTTTGCTCTCAAATAGTTAAAGGACCTGTGCAAAAAGGTTAACTTGAAGAAAACATGACTGGGCAAAATAAATAAATGTGTATTTTTCAAGGAGTATGTACTTAAAACTTCTAAGGCTAAATCAAAGTGTACTTTTGTTGAAACAATATTCTAACCTAAGAGAACACATTCTTTAACTTGAAATTCTTATTTCCTATTTGTACAAAATGGTATAAAAATGGTATATCAATCACAGAAAGAAAAACTGCAATGACCTATGCAATAGTAGAAAGGGACCGGATGCTTTGAGAGAAATCGGTCCCAGCTGTCACTGAAACTGTTTCTAAACTCTCCATCACGGTCTAAGAAATACACAAGACCACCAAGACAGGCAATGATCTGAAATAACAAAAATATTTCATTAAAAATACAAATGGCATAATAATGAAAATAGCATGTCATTGGCCAGATTTCTTATTAGACGTGCCTTCAAGAATTAAAAAACCTCAGGTAGTAGTAACATCATCTTGTGGTAAAAAGAAAGTATTGCATCAGTCTTAAAATCATACATCTAATCCTAATTAACAATTTAGATTTGTCTCGATTAAACCTTGATGCAAAATGCCAACAATTGCACATGAAAACGAAAATAACCACAAATGCGCAATGGATAAAAATGTGGTAGTACAGATATGACTGAAATATGGCCCCATTAACAGTATTTTGGTTGTGAGAAATGATCAGAGAGATGTCGTTTATTCTTACAGTCTGTACAGAGAGGAATACAAGGATGACATCTCGGGCCACAAATAGGCGAAACTTAATTTTACACCAGGAATAGTCTTCAGGAAACTCTACACGCAAGTGAAATTGTGCCTTGCATGTTGTGCAATGTGAGAATGCAAACCCTTCCTGCATCAATAAATTGAGCTAAGTTTCAGTCATCATATACTTGCATAACTGCAACTAAGCACCAAGATAAACTAAGAAAAGAGACCAGCGAACTGTACTGACATAATAAAACAAATGCAGCCCTACAAACATCACAACTTCTGATTGTAATTCTAGAAATCTACTTAAGAAATTGGATTAGTCACCTTAATTGACCGCCAGTGGTCAAGACATGACCGATGAACAAACTGTTGAGTACCTTTGCACATGCATGGTGAAATCAATTCATCACCTGCATCAGATAGAAATTATAAATTGAACTACATTTCCATTCATTGAACCACAGAAAGAAGTTTCACCCTAATAAAAATAGCGACAGAAGTACTTAATTCAACCTTATTAAGCATAATTAATCCCCATTACCTAAGTGCTACTTACTCAATCTCCATTTAGCCAGATGACCAGAATTATTCCTGAATTATATATATATTGAAAAGTAAGTTCCAATCCAGTTCAACCCAACTATTCAATTAAGCACCAAGCAAGCCAAGACACACGAAACAAAGTAGAAAAAATGGCTCAAAATAGCAAGCTGTGGTCAAACTGGTAGTTTTAATGGCTATTTGAAGACATTGCATACCAGTAAAGGGCCTGACCAGCATGGTAATGAAATAATGTAGTATAACCCTAGCTCAGCATGTTTCAGATAATATAAAGGAGCAAATGTGAGAAAATTCATATTGATCATAGAGGTTGTTTCAGAAAGTATTTAAGACTTCAATCAACTATATGCAAAAGAAGCTGCTTCATATATGTGTGCATATATTACAGACGACAATTGCTCAGATAACATATCTTAGGAGCCTAAAAGAATGAATTAGGAAAAGGAAAAAAAGAAAACATTACCAAGCTCAGAATCGTACTCGAGGCAGATACGACAGCACGCGGCCGAAGAAGACTGGATCTCCTCATCCTTTGTTATCACGTTCGATCCCACTTCGCTAGACGCCTCCGCCTCTTCGTCACCTTCCTTCGTCGCCAGAAGCGGGTCGGAATCTTTCGGGTTTGGATTATCCTCCCGATCAATCGACATACCCATTGGCGGTTCTCTCTGCATCCTGCTCAATCGAACAATCCAGAAAAATCAACTCGAACCGGGTCAAATGACGAAAGAGATTCTTGAGAAGACTATGGAGCCAAGTTTTTTTTTTTTTTTGATTTAAGGAGACAATTTCCTCAAAGCAACCTCGGGTGTATTGGAATTTGGGAAGTTCGAAGGGTCATAACGAGAAAAGAGTTACGGACTTACGGGTAAATATGATATAATTCAAATTAGAAATTACCAATCTAAACTTACAATTTTAAATATTTATCCATCAAAATATAAAATTTAAATATTTACTCATCAGTGCTTTATTTTCATTAATATTTACTTTTAATTAATAATCTTGAGTTAAGTTCAAAATTCAGATTTAGTCAGTAAATTAATGACTAAATTGACATAATTAACCCTATCATTATCCTGACAAAGTTATGTTAGCATATATCAACCAAACCAAAGCAAGACCAAGATAAAGTACGAGAGACATCAGATCATAAGTGCATAATTCTTAAGCGTCCAGCGGGACTTCTCAAACGGCGGCCTAGCAGGTGTACAAGATGATCGGATAAAGTGTGATTTGATAAGAGCTTTTAAAAAATGGATTCAAAAATATTAATTTTTAAGAGGTGAATCTAACCCTTGAGAAGTTCGGTCATTTTCAAGTTCTTCGGACTCTATGGGTTAGATAAGGGTCGGATAATGATCGACGAGTAAGGGTTTGATATATTTTTTTGACGATTAGTTTTTTTAATGTTAATTTATATTTGTATAAAAATATTAAAATTTATTTTTCTATTTGGACATTTTTTTTTAATTTTAAGTGTAATTAATATATAATATAAAATATTAAAGAAAGGGTTTGAAAATTATTGAGTAAGAATCGAAAAGAGTCGAGTTTGATAAGGATCGGATTAGAAAGTTTGTTTTTTAAAGATTAAACTCAACCCTTGAGAAACCTGACCCTTATCATTAGAAATGATCAGGCTAAACTTGTGAGAGTCGGATAAGAGTCGGAATTTTTAAAGGGCCGGACAATCAAGGCGAGTTCAAGTCTGAGTCTTTATGGACTATGCTTAACTAGTATCTTGTCCGTGTGTTGATACTGTGATGTCTTTTAAAAATATAAAAAATCATATCTTCACGTGAAAAAAAATAAAATAAAAATAAAGATAATTTAGTAATTAATGTAAATTTCAATTATAAATACACAATTAATATAAAATAAATGCAGATTTGAGAGAAAAAAATGAAATTTAGAATTTAAGAAAAGTTAAAATTCATAATTGATGACAATCTAAGAAAAAAATAAAATAGAACAATTATACTCCTAAATTATGCAATAAATCATGTAACAATCAAAATTGAGAGAAAATTATTACTTCAATGCAAATGATCATAGAGATAGTAATATTATTTGATGAATAACTCAATCTGATGACTGATATTAGCTTTAAAAATTTTAAAAAAAAATCTGAACCATTGTAAAATCAAAACAGTTATGTGCTTAATAAAAAGTGAATCCTCGGTTTCCCCTCTCGTTAGAAATTCCACTTTGCTTTCCATAAATAGCATGTTCTCAGTGCATGCTATTTTTTAATAGTAAAGATCCATAGACAACTTATTTTATTTAAAAGAAGTGTTACATCTATAAAATTAAAAAAATAATATTTTTATCTAAAATAAAATAATATTAAATATCAAATAATTTTAAATTAAGTCATTTATTGAAATAATTTAAATAATTTTGTCTCAACACATGTAGATAAATTTAGATAAATTTTATAGAAACTCAATTTATTTTTTAAATAACCCGCCATGATGAATATTGTAAAACTCCATAAAAATTTGAAATGATAAAATAATAAAATTTCTACATAAATAAAACACTATAAAAAAAATCTAAAATCAAAAATCCAAAAGAAATGAAACGTTTAGCCGCACCAAACTTGCCACAGAAAATCCAACCTAACATTTCTCTCTCCCCCTTTTCTTTCTTCCCAGTTCCCATCCGTGAACACCCCCTGGCATCCTTTTTTTTTTTTTTTGAGGAAAGGCGGCACCCTGGCATCCTTTTTCTTTCCCTTTGACCACCTCGCTTCTCACTAATCGATAAACTTTACTTTCTCCTCCAAAACCCCTTTGCTCTCTCTTAATTCTCGATGGCAGCACACCCTCCACTTGTCTCCTAACTCTCTATCTCTCTCGGTCTCAACCAGCTATGAGATCCCCTTTCCCCTCATTTCGCTGCTCAGCGTCACAAGCAAGGTCGACAGGACCAGATCCGGCCTCGTCGGCCACACTCTTTGCATTCACCTCGTGCAGGCCCCTGAGTTTGCCTCTCTGCCGCCACTGAGTTTGCCTCTCTGATTTCGCAGCCCCACCGATTCACAAGCTGGCTTCTCTCTCCCTTTCACCCTTATCAGACCCAAACCCTCTTGTCGAATCTGACACCTTAGCATGGTGCCTTTTCATGCCTCCTCTTAGGCACCGACCGACCCCTTTGTGTCTGCCTCGCGACTTACCTTTGTGTGAGTAGGTTGAAATGATATTGTAAATATCAGAAACTTTTCGGGACCAAATTATAAAGGGAAAATTAGTTTCATGCCACCCACCGATTCACTTTAACTCCCGGCTCCCTCTCTCCCTTTCAGTCTTTTGCCACCCTTATCGGACCCAAACCCTCTTGTCGAATCGACACCGTAATGCGAAAGCAAAGCATGGTGCCTTTTCTTTAAAAGATTTTAGTATGAATTTGTTGCTATTGTAGAATAAAATAAAAAGTTTTTAGTTTGCTCCTCTTAGGCACCGACCACAAAATACGTAATGCCAAATTTGTGTGAGCATCGCGTAACTCGCGACTTACCTTTTTGATAAAAGATTTTAGAGTATTTGTTGTTGAAATGATATTGTAAATATCAGAGATAAACTTTTCAAAATTAGTAGGAAAAGATATATCAGGAGAAATGAGGGACCAAATTATAAATTTGTGGTAATAACTCTTTATAAGAGTTAAATTTAAACGTGGATAAACCGTTGCAAAGATAAATTTAGTAGGGAAATAATTTTATCTAATTAAATGGTCCGAAAGGTTAATTGGGATAAAAAATATGATTTATTTATTAGTAAATGTTGTAATTAAATGTGCGCGACTAAGAGCATATCTCCAAAGTTGTATTGATTTTTGAGTTGTTATTGTGGCCACATCAATTAGAAATATTCAATTGAAAAAACATTCTATTGTTGAACTCATTTTAGAAATTTTAATTAGCATTGTTATTGGCTCCACTCAATGAGAAGAAATTAATTAATTGATTTTTTTGTTCTCCAACGCTAAATCAAGTGAGTTTCTAAATGACATGGCGTTTAGAACTGAGTTTCTAATTTAGCAATTCTCTCTATAGTTTCTAAATTAAAAATTCTTCTCATATCCAAAAATTAAAATAATAATTGTCACATAAGATTTAGCAACTCATTATAAACTCCCATTTGGAGATGCTCTAAAATGAATTAATACTTAAAAGATAAATACGGAAAATGATGATTATATTTCCTATATGTCTCAATTATGGAATTCACTGAAATATAATGTGATATTACAACATATGATTTTGAAAACATTACAACACCAATACATTAATAAAATAATCGAATAGAAATAATTTTAATAAGAGTTGACATATAAATTAATGTATTATAATATTTATTAATATTATAAAATATATATTAATCAATTTTTTATTTCTAAAAAATCATAATTAATCCAAATAAATTATGGTATTTATATTAATCAAAATAACTATCATCTAAATATGAATTTTGATAATAATAATCACGTCTCCGAGTCCTGTATACCCTGACCCAATCAGACATAGTGTAAATAGTGTGTTCATAAATTAATTAATTTTGACTTCATAGGTTATCAAAAGTATTATGACAAGTCGACAATTTGTGTACACTCGGGATGTGATGGCCGACGAGATTATGGGCCCTATCGGAGACTAAGCAGTATGATACTGTTGTCCTTACCGAACTATTCATGTGCAAATTCTATCAAGATTTTGATTTCTATAGATAGGATATTTACTGAATTTCATTTATAAGAATCATTGCATTCATATTGCATGGATTTCACTTGTAAACATTTAATTGTTGATGCTAATTAAAATAATTTATAAAATTGGTAAATTTGATTAGTTAATTTAAATAGGTAATTGCTAATTATTTAGTAAAACATTATAAATGATTGGATAATATCGTTAAGTAATTATGGGATAATAAGCAACTATTAATGTATTTGAGAGGTATAGTTATTTAATTATAACATATGTATCTAATCATAACACTTAATAATATTTTTAAATGACTATTTAAGAAATATTTGTTAAAGATAATTGTATAGGTTAAAAATAGCAGAATTGAGAGTAAATCATTTAGACTCATTTATATTAACTAAAATAATTAGAATATACTAATATTAAGATATATAATTAATATACACCATTATTATTATTGAGAAGAGATTATTATTATGCCATTAAAATTAAATATCAAATAACTATTATTTAAATTCTTAAATAATAAAATTAATTGAAGGAATATTTTTTAAATATCATCTTATATTTGTATACAAAAAATTATAACATCATAACTAGTTAAATTAACGGTTCACATTTTTAAATTTATGCATAAATAAATAAATAGGCACCATGAACACCAAAAAATGGTAATTAGATCTAACATCATAACTATTAAAAAGATCTAAAACATTAAAGACAAATAGATAAATATTTAAAAGTGTATAATATATTTTAGTTTAGAAAGAGTGACATTGGACCGGATTGGTCTTAGTCGATGTATTTTCGAGTAAATGATAGAAAATAGTTTCATCAAGCAAAGTGTCGTGGTTGTTTCCTATCATCGGATTTAATAAACTTCGTCTGTTTGATCAGTTATCGACGCTATCACTTGATAGTTTCGAGGTCTAGTGTTATTATTTTTCCTACCTACCTTAATTTTTTTGTATACATATACTCTCTTTTATGAGTGATAATCATAATATAACTTCTTTATGATATGTCTAGGGATGAATTCATAGAGGGTAAGAGGGGCAATTGCCCTCTCCTCCTGGATTTTGAAAATAGTGCTTTTAGGTAATGCTTTCGAAAATCTAACCCCCCTAAAATTTTTTTTGCCCCCCCTTGAATTGTTTGATTATTTTTATTGAGACAAAAATTTTGATATCATGCATAATGAAATAATTATGCAAAGATGTCAAAATATGAAGTTCCGTTAAGGAAAACTTTTTTCATCAACTTGATTATCTATTACTTTGAGATTTATTTTGTTATTATTTTTAATATGTAAAATGTTATTATTTTAATAATTTTTATTAGATAAGAATATATATTAAAAAAAATCCAGGTTTCAGAAAATTTAAACTTTTTTATTTTGTACCTATGTTCTTGGCTTTGACAATAATTCATTTATTAATATTGTTTTCTTCACCTACAAATGATTAGTTTCCCAAATCATCACAGGAACATAGGTACAAAATAAAAATAAATTCATTGGGAATCAATTAATATGATAATCTAGTTATCAACGAAAATATTATATTTTCAAAATTTGATAAGTAAAATATAGTGAAAGTACAAAAGGGGGGGGGGGGGTGTTTGAATTGAAATGTAGGGAGCTATTTGAACCCATGAGTCAAATGCAAGGGGGTGTTTTATTTTTCCCTAAAACATAATATGTACTTTATACATATTTTATACATGATTATAATGAAAGTTTATATAAAATTTGATAAATAACATTTCACTGCATGTTAAATGTTATTCAATTTACAATAATTCATTAGTAAAAAAATAATTAAGATCTATTCAATGCAAAATAAAAAAAAACAACAATATATATATATATATATATATATATAACTTCAAGTAGATATATAAGATCTCGTTGACTGTGAAGTAGCAGTGACAGGCAATAGTCAAAATAATAAATGACATGTTGGCAGCCAACCTGCCAAATTAGGCAACTAACAAATACAATTAAAGAAATGTAGTTGTTCATACTGAATTACAAAAAATGAGAAATGGGAAAAAAGATAAAAATAAGAGAAAACTGTTCATCACAGCTGGTCACTCTGAAATTTGTCTCCGGGTCAAACCCTGCGCATGGGAGAAGAAAAAGAGTATTTAATCAGCATTATATATCACTTCGATAGCGCTATAGCTATAAATTATATACACAGTTCTGGAATTATCGGTAAGAAATACTACGTTGAATTGTTTATTTTTCTTATTTAATATTCAATTAGTTAAGGGGTTAAAATCTGATAAACTATTACATTTGATATTCAATTAGTTAATGAATTTAAATTCGATAAATTATTATAATTCGATTAATGATCCCCTTCTGATCCTGCATCTGCCATGTCGAGGGGGCAGTGCCATCTGAATTTTGAAAAATAGTGTTTTTAGATAATGTTTTCGGTAATTTTCTCCCTTAAATTTTTTTTGCCCTCCTGAATTGTTTAATTATTTTTATTGAAAAAAATATTTAATATCGTGCATAATGAAATAATTATGTAAAGATATCAAAATATAAAGTTTTGTAGAGGAAAACTTTCTTCATCAACTTGATTATCTATTACTTTGAGCTTTATTTTGTTGTTATTTTTAATATATAAAATATTATTATTTTAATAATTCTTTATTAGTTAATAATATATATTAAATTATTATTATTTTATTTATTACCCGATTAGTTAATGAATTTGAACTCGATAAACTATTACAATCTGATAATTATCCCCCGATCAAAATCTAACATGCGCCACTGAACTCTGTTAAAAAATGTTATCTTTTTACGTGCATTCATTGATGTCTACGTTTTTAGCTCAGATATTTATTTGATATTGAAATATCCCCACATTACCCCAATTACGATTCTAGTGAAATGGTCGATTGCACTTAAAACAGAGATTATTTTTACATTAATCAACGACGACAACTTTTGCAAGCAATTACGCGGCTATTATTAGCAGTAGTTAAAACTACATCCTAACAAGTACAAATAGGAGATTACATTTTGTTAATTTTCTGAAAGTAAAAGAAAAATGCTATTGAATCGTGAAAAAAATTTAGAACTGTAGTTTTAAATACATATGATACAGGATTGTAGTATCAAAAACTAAGCATTTGAGGTCCGTTTGGCAAATTAAAGAATAAGTTTGGAAAACCGGTAGAATAGTAGAGTTGCAAAGAATAGTAAAATATCTGATTTTATTTATGATCCAATTCAAAAAATAATAAAAATTATTCATTTCATATTCGAAGATATCCGCATTTGTATCTGAATTTTTTTAATGGATATAGATACGATTTGGCTATTAGCTATTCGTATCCGACCATTTAGCTATTATCCGTCAATATCCGATATTATCCAAAGGTATCAAATCTGATATTATCCCATTTTATCCTAATACATATCCTAAAAAAAAAATCCTATTATATATTTTCTTAATTATATATTTTTTGCATACATTACAAATCTAACTAATTTTATATATAATTTTTGATGACGTATAATTTTTTATAAAATTTATTGACACATTTGAATTACTAATATAATGATAATTAGTATTTAATTTTTATAATTAATAATACTATTAAAAATAGTATGCACTAATTCTTCAATGATACATATAATATTTTTATTCAATATCCGAAATATATCCATATTCATATCCGTATTAAATCGGTATCCGATCCGTATTCGATATCCGTCGAATATCTGATCTGTATCCATATCCGAATCTGTATCTAAAAAATATAATAGATATGAAAAAATTATAACGGATATAAATATGGTAGAACAATTATTTGTCCGTATCTGATCCGTTTGCAACCCTATAGGATAGTATCAATTTGAAAGAGTTGTATTCTTAATTATTCAGAAAGGCGAAAATATAATTTGATAGTTGTTAATCGAATAATTAAAATATTAATAATTATGATACTAATGATGATAATAATAATAATCATAAAATAAAAAATAAAATAAAAATAATCACAATTATAATATAATTATAATCATAATAATAAAATAATAATAATAATAATAATATAATAATGAAGGCTTTCGATGATAATATAATAATAATATAATATTAATAATAATATAAATAATAATAACAATGATAATAATATAATAAATAATAATAACAATGATAATAATAATACTATAATAATATAATAATATAATAATAATAAATCATAATCAACATATAATAATATAATACAACATAATTAAATAATAGTCACCATTCTATATTAGCTAAATTGATACATCACTCATAGCTTGGTATACTACCACTTATTGATTTGCAAACGGTTTGGTCCGGTCCGGTCCAAACCCGGGCGGTCCACGGTCTCGCACGGTCCACATGGGCCGATCCTAGGTAGTCTAAATTCGAAAAAACCGAATCCGTCCCACGCGTTTGCCCCGAGGCCGGACCCCACGGACGGAGACGGGACATTTCACGGTCCGGTCCGTCGGTCCGTTTTTTATAATGAATTGGAAAAAATAATAATTTATCATAATTTTTTAATAATAATTTTTAACTAATTCGAATTATTATTTTTAATTGTTTAAAAATCTAATAATACTAAAAAATTAAAAAAATTCCAAAAAAAAAAATTTCAGAAAATTATAAAAAATAATAAAAGTTGAAAAATAAATTTATCAATTTTTAAATAATAATTTTCATCGAATTAATTATATATTTTTTAATAATTTAAAAATTGAATAATACTAAAAAATTATAAAAAGTTATAATGGGGGCGGTCCGGCCCGGACGGTCGGGGTCGGTCGAGACGGTCCCGCACGGTCCACGGTCCGATCCGGTCCATGGGTCCGCACGGGAGGATCGACGCGGTCCATTTTCGGGTGAAGGGAGAACCGGCCCACCGTTGGACCAGACCAAGGCAAGGCACGGGACGGTCTACGGTCCGGTCTGGTCCACGGTCATGATCCGGTCCGGAACGGGTTGGACCGTCCGGTCCGGAACAGTTGAACCGTCCGGTCCATTTTAATTCTCTACTACCACTCATAGCTTAGTATACTGATTTAGCACTTTTCTCATTTTTATCCATAGTCTAAAATTCATTTGTGAGAATAACAATGTATTCCTACTTTTTTACTATTTCAAGGGTGCTAACTAACCTTGGTTTCGTAATGTAACACATATCCACTATCTTAAAAAAAAAAAGAATCATGAAAGAAATTAACACTAGCTCTATAGTAAATGGACGGACTAATTAAAAGAAGGTGGTATGTCCAGTTGAACGTTGCATCAAGGGACGTTTAGGTAATTATCAAACAATAGCAGCTTGAAAAAGGGTTTCTCATGAGGAGAATGATTGTGATCGTAGTAACAAGTTCGCGATTCGATAAATGTTCGGTAAAATTAAAAATTTAATGTTCGGGTATAATACGGATATAATTTGATAATAGTTTATTTTATATAATGTAAATAAAATATATATTATAATGATAAAATATTAAAAATATATTAAAATATAAAATTTCATTTAAAGTAATATATAATGTGTTTTTTTGTTGAATAATTTACCAATAAATTATTTTTTGTTAAAAAATCACTGTATAAACTGACAAATTATTCGTAAAATATTCGGTTAAGAATGAAAAATAAATTATTCGCGAATTACGTGATAATGATTCATATATGATACAACACAGCTCAATTGCTCGAATTGAGTAGAGTTCGTTTCTTAGAAATTTCGCTTATTGTCTACATGTTTCAACTTTTAAGATGTAATAATAATCAATAGTTGAATACATCATGATCGCAAGGCACGAGCAATTAATGTCGACCCGTTACTAGTTGTGTATGTATTCATTTTTGTTTTTCCTTTGTTTTTGGTTACAGGAGTATCTATGGCGGGTATAATCGTATATGTATAAGGTAAATGAAAATATAACAAGAAATTAAAGAAAAAGAAAACACTTACTGTGTAAATTCAATGTTGATTGAAGCAGCTGACAGTTTAGCAATGTCAGCAAATGCGCGATTAGCGAGCACCAATGTCGTGCCGTTCTTAGAAGGCATCGAGTTTAGGGTGGCAGCATGATCAACAATCGTCACTTGTACTCTTTGGCCGGCAATACATGCACCGGATGTGGCCGAGCTGAGGCACCTGACCAGATACTGCCGGCCACATGACGCACCATTATCCCATATCGCGTCACCTGCGGCCGCAAATAGGTCGTCTGGTGGGAACTGTTCTTGGTCACTGCCATGGCACGCTGTTGCTGAAGCATATATGTAGCATGAAAGAGAAATTCATTTAGTTATTTAATTTTGAACAAATAAAGTAAGCGCAATTGCTTCTGTATGTGTAAATAAACAGAAAGTAAATATATGTATAATATGAATGTAAGAAATGAAATGAAATTGAATTGTTGTGAGAGGGGTCTAGAGATGAGGCTCACGGAGATAAGGAGGGCCATAGGAGGAGGCGGTGCCAAGGTCGGCTGAGGTGAGGAGGAGGAGAGAGAATAGAAGAGAGAGGAATAGTTGGAGACGGAGAGAAGCACAAGCACACATAGCAAGGGAGAAATCAGGAACAATAAGAGTACAGGCTACATAGCAAGGGAGTATTATCCTCATAGGACGCGAGGAAACGCCGAAACGGAAGTTTTCTTAGTTGTTTTTTGCTATGCGTCTCCGATGCCAGTCTTTTGGAGAGTGGGGATCCATTGACTATGGGTTATTTTGACAATCGATAATGGATCTCTAAATAAATATAAAAAATCTTAAAAATGAATTTTTTTTTATAGATATGTTCTTGTACCTTTAGATTGATGATCATTCAAATTTCATACAATTTCATTATCGTTTGATAGTCCATCAAAAACTGTTAAATTGAAACCGTTGCAAATTGTATGAAAATTTAATGGTCTTTGATGGACTATCAAACGATAATGAAATTACATAAAATTTGAATGATCATCAATCTAAATGTAGAAGAACACATTTATTTTTATGATTTTTTGTATTTATTTAGAGGTCCATTATCAAGGTTATCAAAATAACCCATTATCAACCAATCTATTCTCCTTTTGGAATTGACATTATTTAATTTGGACCATTTTAAAAAAATATATATAAGGATATGTATTGACATTAAAAATTGAGAGGCGTTGATTTCATCCAAATCAACAGTTGATAACAAATATAAATGATAATTTACTATAGATTTGTCAAATATTATTAAAGGAAATACAGTATTTGTTATTCAACGACAATGGATAAAAATGGATTAGATCCTCTCTTTTTATTACTTTTATATTATATGATTTAGTTTGAAGGGATAATTAGTTATATGTCACTCTAAAATTTCAGATTTTTAAAAATAATGTCACTCCAAATTTAATACGCTTAGTGGAAGCATTCGGTGACGCGAAGCAAAACACTTATCTATCAAAAGGAATTTGAGTCTATCGATCTCACTTGAGTCAAGTGGGACATGTCACATATATAGAGATAGGAACGAACGAATGAATAGAGATAGGAACGAACGAATGAATAGACCTGTACCTGCGTTGACCAGTCAGAATTGGAAGTTTCATTTGAGGTCTTTGCCTTGCCTAATGGGCCGGGGGATTCTGTGTGTTGATATGCAACTCCCACACAAATGCGTTTTCTAAAGCGATTGCATAATTGGGGGCTATTTTATTTGTTTGGTCGTGTAGCAACACTGCAACAATATAAAATTTTCACAATGCTTGCGAGGCTATCAGATGAGTTGGTGTCATTTAAATATTTTTTGGAAAAGTTGGGAGCTATTAGCGTAACTCTGTCTATTGTTTTGTGGTTTGTTCAGATATTAAACGAAACTAAATTATGCTAATGTGCTACATTTGTAGCACTTAGGTGATGTTAATTTGTTGCTCGATATCAGTTCTATTTCCGTAGTTTTCGTACGCAGACCGTTAAGACACCGAATTCGGCCATACAACACGGCGCCAATTGTGCCCCCAAATTTTAGCACGCAGATTGCCAAAAATTCTGCATGCCTAAATTGTGATTTTATGTAGGTTGATTAATTACAGGTACCAAACGGTCAATGAAAATCTTAATCGTTTTTTCAATTGAACTGTGTTATTAATTGTTTTTAAGTTCGTTTAGATGTTGTAATGTAACTGTCTGTGACAGTCCACCATCCCAAATTAATCTGATTTGGTACTGTTTGGTAGCGGAATAAACTGGGGATAACTATGTGTTAAAGTTATTTGATGTGAGGATGGGGAAGACTTTATCCCCAATTAATTAATTAATTATTCCCACTCAAAACGAGACCAGTATTAGGAAGAGAGTTCCACAGGGGCAACTCCAGTACTTCCAAATGGGGGTACCTAACTACTATTGTAGGACCACCGTACGAAGGGTTAATTGCAAACGATTTGCAATTGAATTGCTTTGACATTTCTAACCCAAGCAATTAAATTCGGAAATTTCTGACTATTTCATGGGCTGCTAATCATGTAATATCAAATCCAAGTTACATCACTTGCATTTATCTTGGGGGTCTTATCAAGTCCTGGTACAGTGAATGATTTACAAACACGGGAACAAAGTCAAATAAGCTGTGTCATGCAAGAAAATGATATATATAGAATAAAACTGGAAAATGGAAAAATATTTTCTATATATTGAGAAATGGTCCCTTGGGCTTATATAATCCTTACATGTCTTCTTATAAATAACCCCTGACTTTTAACATATTTATATCTAGGTCCTTAGAAACCCCAAAAACCCGTAAAACATACAATATCTCAACACTCCCCTCAAGATGGGCAAAAGATATCCACTAGGCCCATCTTGTCACATCTCTCGCTAAATCCAAAGAATTGAGTCCTTTCGTCAAACAATCGGCTGTCTAGTGTTTAGTTGAAACATGACCTAACTCCAGGAGTCCACTGTTCAACTTCTCCTTGATGAAGAACCTATCGATCTCGATATGCTTGGTTCGTCATCTTCCGCATTTGGGTTGTTAGCGATCGATGGCTAACTTGTTATCACACCACAACTTCATTTGGGTCCCTTGGTCCATCTTGAGCTCCAACAATGAGCTCTCAACCATAACATCTCTGCATACTTAGGGCCATGGCCCCGTATTCGCCCTCACCGGTTTGTGGACCTCGCAACCACCTGTTTGCTTCTTGCTCTTCCGGGAGACCGATTGCCCCTACAAACATACAATATCCAGACGTGGACTTTCTATCATCGAAACAACTAGCCCGGTCGAATCACAATAGCCCTCAATGTTCGGATGTCCATTCTTCCCGAAGATCAACCCTTTCCAGTGCACTTTTCAAGTACCTCGTAACTGCGGTACACAAGATCCATGTGACCTCTCTCGGGATCATGCATATAGCGACTCACCACACTCACAAGAAAGGATATGTCGGGATGAGTGTGGCTCAAATAGATCGGGCGACCAACCAACCTTTGGTACCTCTCTCTATCAATCGGCTCTCCAAGCCTCAAGACTAAGTTTGGGCTTCGGTCGATGGGAGAAAGCTGCGGGTCTACAACCCAAAGATACCTATTTTCGTAAGCGGATCCAAAGACATACTTCCTCCGAGATAAGACAATTCCTCTCGCACCACGAGCTATCTCAATCCCAAGGAAGTACCTCAATGTCCCAAGTCCTTCACCTCAAACTCATTTCCCAATTTCTTCTTTAGCAATGCAATTTCACCCTCATCATCTCCCGAGATAATCATGTCATCCACATATACTGCAAGCATTGTAATATGGCCTCCATGTCGTCGAAAAAAAAAGTATGGTCTGCATTGGTTTGTCGATACCCCATGCCTACCATAGCTCTCCTAAATCTGTCAAACCAGCCCGAGTGGACTGCTTCAGCCCGTAAAGTGACTTCTTGAGCCTGCACACCTTACCATCCGTTTGTTTCGTGCCAAGACCTGGTGGTATCTCCATGTACACCTCCTCCAAGAAATCACCATGGAGAAAAGCATTCTTCACATTGAAGTGGGTGTAGCTTCTAACCCCCATTTGCACCAAGGAAATCGATGTCCGTCTTGTGCTCATCTTTGCCACGGGTGCAAATGTCTCATCATAGTCAATGCCATAAGTCCGATGTACCCCTTTGCCACCAATCGGGCTTTGTAGCGCTCAACCCGACCCTCCGGTTTTGCTTCACCGTGAAGACCCATTTGCGCCAACCGCCTTCTTCTTGCTGGTGGTAGTGACACGAGCTCCTGGGTTTTGTTCTTATCCAGGGTCTCAAGTTCCTCTAGCATGATGACTTTCCACTTTGGATCCTCCTTAGCAACTCCGCCAACACTTAGGGATAGAGACAATGTCCAATGATGCAATGAATGCTTCATGCACGGGTGATATGTTAGAGTAAGAGACAACCGAGCAATATCATGTGGAAAGCCATATCGATCAAGGGAACTCTGCGTTCGCGAGAAGTCCTCCTTATCGATAGGGGAGTGAAGGAGGAGGAGAAAGAGGAATCATATCACCCTGTGTACTCGAATCGAGGTGGATGGTGTAGGTGTCTCGGGAGTCGGAGGAGAGCGGGGACGAGGGACTTGGCACAAGTGGCACCGTAGGCATCGCTTCCTCATTTCGCTTTCTTCTTCTCGTATACACCCTTAACTCCCCCCGAGCACGAGTCTCATCATTTCCCGGTTCGATCTCCACAACCAGCACCATAACCGAATCCACAAGCGGACAAGGAATATCCCCCACACTCACCATCCTCCTCTCACTACTACTATCACCCTCCCCCTCTCGCCTCATACCTCCTGTATCGAACGAGTCACCAAAGCGATGCGATGTTGGATCAGAGTAGTATGGTTCAAGCTCTCTAAATGTGACATCCATGCTAACAAACAATCTTCTCTCTACCGGACTCCAGCACACATACCCTTTCTGAGTAGCCGAATACCCAACGAACACACACTTCACCGCCCTTGGATCTAGTTTTCCCACATTTGGTCTGTTATCTTGTACAAAGCACACACAGCCAAAGGTTTTGAGAGACAAAACATCCCCATTCTTGCCTTTCAACATCTCAATCGGCGATTTCCAATCCAATACCCGCGAGGACATCCTATTGATCAAGTAGGCCGCTGTCAGAATTGCTTGCCCCCACAAGTATTTTGAAATCTTCATTGACATCATCATGCTCCGATTAATCTCAAGGAGATGTCTGTTCTTCCGTTCGGCTACCCCATTCTGCTCTGATGTGTATGGACAGGTGGTTTGATGTTGTATCCCATGAGATGACAAGTACTCCCCAAACGCCTTGTTGGTGTACTCCGTCCCATTATCAGACCTTAATACTTTCACCACTGCACCATATTGGGTCTGAATCCCTTTGTGGAAGTCTTTGAAACAAGCAAACACATCACTCTTATTTTTCATCAGATAAAACCAAGTCACACGAGAAAAACAATCAATGAAAGAAACAAAGTATCTAAATCCATTCACAACAGTTGTGGGACAAGACCCCCATACATCAGAATGCACTAAGTCAAAAACAAAAGAACTCTTATTCCCAGAACTAGAATATGAACTCCTCGTGTGTTTCCCCAACTCACACGCATCACAAAATAATTTTTCCTTATTAGCCTTTTCAAACAAAGGCGGATACAACCTACCCAAAACAGAAAAAGAGGGATGACCTAAGCGCCTATGATGGAGCAGCAGTAAGTCTTCCACGCTCCTCCTAACTCCTCCTGTACCCTCCACAATGGATGAAAGAGCCGAGTCCATACTCTCCCTATCCAGGTACCACAAGTCACTATGCCATGTGCCAGTCCCAAGTCGCCTGCCGGTCTCCTTCTCCTGGAAGATCACCTTTGGAATATCAAACAAAACCACACATTTTAGTTGTGATATAATTGCACTTATGGACAAAAGATTCACAGGAAATGAAGGAGCATGCAAAACATTGGACAATGTCAAGGTGTTGGTACATTGCACGGTACCCTTACCAATTACCGGTTGAGCCGTACCATCGGCCGTCTGGATGCTTTCTGGGACTGCTAGGTAAGTATAAGAAGAAAACTCCCTAGCAAGAAGACCGGTCGCACATGCCAAGACGCACTGAGTCAACTATCCAACTGGTGCTCACGGTGGTAGATATAGATGCAAGAGCAAGTATATCACCAATACTGAGGTGAGTGAGCAAAGGAAGCAATGTTACCCCCTGAGGAGGATGAGGTGGATGCATCATCGAGCGCACGCTTCCTTCCCTTCACCCGCCTTTCGCTTCCTCTTCAATATCTCTAGAAACTCCCGATCCTCCTCGCAAAGACCACAATCTCCTCACTCTCCTCCTCTCGCTACCGTCGGATGTGCACGGTAGCCTCCTCTTCCACCCCTCCGCCACCATGCCTCGGCCACGACCTCCGACCGACCTCTTCCTCCCAAGTTCCTCTCCCGGTGGCTTAGTGCAAACCGCTTCGGGTGGCCTACCCTCGCGGTTGTAACACTCCCGAGTCTCTCCCCGTACCCGTATTACCCGACTTAGAGGCGCAAGCGCCGACTTCACCCGGAAGTCTGTCGTACCGCACCGGAGCCCAATCCTCGCTCTCCTCCCGTATCATGGCCGAGATCGTCTCCTCCAGGTGAGGGAATCTTCGGTGTGCTAATAACCCTACGCACCTCAGCTCAAATGCCGGGCTCAACCCCTCATGAAATGCATAGTCCTTCTCTCGAGTATCACGTGCCCCTCTCTCGGCACTCAGATCCCTGCGACATGCGGGCCGGCGAGAAATGATCATAATTTGCCCACGGTCGCTCCGGATCCGTGGCATACTCCCCGAATGGATCTATCTCCCGCGCACTCTCTCTATCTCTCTCTCTCGAACTGGAACACCCTCGATTCTTTCCCACTCCATCATAAGTTCTCTTGACTTCTTCCCGACGACCTTGACCCGCTCTATGCCATCCATTGTGGAAGTAATAGAGGAGTCGGTGAACTCGAAGCCACATATATATCTTGTCATGTGAGTGGACTTCCACTCGCCTCGCCGGAGATCCCTCACCGGCTCCTTCTTGTCCCCGGTCAAGTACCCCTCCATATCCTTCCCCTCCGAGTGTACCACCGACGCGACCGGCTCGAGTAAGTGGCCGGTCCATCAAGCTTCATGTCAAGCAGTGGAAGGTCTATCCTCTACACGGGTCTCGGTGTGCTCTCGCTCGCAACCACACTGAACGCTCACATCAGCATCTGGAGCTCAGTGGCGCTCAGCTTCGCCATCACCTCCTCCATTGGATTCTTACCTTCCTCTGCCATTGAACCGACTCAGACTCCCTTCTCACGAACCTTTCTATCTCCTTCTTGACCCGATTTTGGTTTACGCCATCAAGATTCGAGTCAACCGATCAAGAACCTCACACCGCCGGTCGATCACGGCTTCCTAGCGAAGCGGGCCGGTGGAGCGAAGCGTCGACCAGACCCGCACGGGCGGCGGCGGTGGCGGCAACGACCCACCCCAACGAGGGCATGGGCGGGCGATAGCGGCAGCGACTAGGCCTCGGCCAGCCAAGCAGCGGATTGGAAAGGGGCGCTTGGCCAAGTGAGGCGACTGCGACGAGGAGGGAGGCGCCAGCGGCGGCGGCGGCCGCGCGGATCGGCGGCGGGAAAGGGTGGGTGGCGGCTAACCCTTTAAAGTCGTTGTTTTTGGCTCGATACCATATAGAATAAAACTGGAAAATGGAAGAATATTTTCTGTATATTGAGAAATGGTCCATTGGGCTTATATAAGCCTTACATGTCTTCTTACAAATAACCCCCTGACTTTTAACATATTTATCTCTAAGTCCCTAGAAAACCCAAAAACCCGTAAAACATACAATATCTCAACAATACAAATCCCATGTTACCTTTTCCGATGAATAACAAAGAACAAAATAATTGACAACTTCTCCATTCTCAGGGTGTGTTTGGATCGCTTAGGATTAAAGCTATTCTCAGAATAGCGTACTACTACGAATAGTAACACAATCCAAATGTAAAACATAAATTCGAAGTAGCTCCCGAACAACTCTATTAGTTAAACCATGAAAATATTTGTTTAGCATAACAACTCTCTTGTTGGGTTAGAATAATAATAAAAAAATCAAGCATGACTTTTTTATATTCATTTCTCATCAATCGTTCTCTCTACCAACGATTAATAAATAAACTAATAATAAATTATTATAAATAAATAATAATCATTAATATTAAATAAAATACTACTTAATGAGAATAATATGGAATAATATTTTTTAATATTAAATAAATTAATAAATAATATTTTTTAATATTAAATAAATTAATAAATAATATTATTAATTTAAATAAAAAATAAATAATAAAAAATAAATTAATAACAATAGACACAATAATAAATATTAGAATAAATAATAATAATTCATACTATTTTCAATCATTAATAATATTTTATACTAATCATTAGTAAATAAAATAATGATTAATAATAAATAAAATAATAATTAATAATAGATAATGGTACATAATAATAATTAAAAAATAATAATCATTAGTATAAATAAAATAATACATCATAATAATAAGTAAATAAAATAATAATCATTAATATTACATAAAATAATAATTAATAATAATTAATAATAAATAAATAAAATAATAGTGATTAATATCAAATAAAAAAAACAATTCATTGCTTTATTCACTTCCTCCGTCACTATTCTTAAGTTACCATCCAAATAATATTTTACTAACCCGAAATAGTAACTAACCTCTCAGTTTTCACATTTTTCGAGATGTCACTAACCTTACACTATTCTCAATCACTAACCCAAAAAACGCTATTCTTGCACTAATCCTTCCACCATCCAAACACACCATGAGAGAACTGAGCTTCACTAGTAACCTTCGAGCATAATACAAACAAAACCTTTTGAATACGTCGTAAGAGAGGTAATTTAACATCGACTGCTTGATCAACAATCTCTCTTCACATCAATTGGTTCATTTAAAACCATTTTCTTCGTCAGAAAGTAATTGCAATTTCGTCTGGTTTGTAAATTATGTTATTTTCATTAATATTTTTCCAAACCTGCCAATGCACAAGCGTTTGTGTGTGTTAGTTTGATGTAATTTCAATTGAAAATCACAAAAAGAGCACACATTCCAGAATTTTTACTACCTCTGATAGTAAGTGTAGCCAGCAAATACAATTCCTCCAGCTGCTGCAGGCCCCACCGCCGAAACAGATTTGCTACATCATTGTGTGTTGCAAGCTTCTTGTCAAGTGGGCTGCCAGAAAATCATTCCGGTCAATATATATCAAGATCAAAGAACACATCATCTTTTTCTTTCCATTTCTGATTTCTTCCTTTTTTATCCTCTAATGCTATAAACAGGTGATAAATTGAAACTTTTTTCTATGCATTATTATTGATAAATTGTTAAATAACCATAGAGCTATAAATAAAATATATAAAGAATAAAAGCGGGGTCCATATTTAGCAATTAGTTTACTGTTGTGGCACCCTATACAGCTCTGGATTCTAAATGTACCACAGCATGCGAAGAACAACTGCTATCATTCCCATAACAAGACATGTCATGCTAGCGGGCCCCACCATCACATGGGGAAGAACACTTAATCCATGGGCCCATAACTAGGGCCGTCAACGAATTCCGTTTCGATCGCGTTTCGTTTCGTTTCGTGGTAACGAAACGGTTAACGAAACGAATTTCTATTTCGTTTTATTAAACGAAACGGTTAACGAAACTGTTTTCTATTTCGCGCAAAGAACAAAACGGTCAACGAAACGGTATTTTTCATTTCGTTAAGAGTATTTCAGTGTAAAATACACGAAATTTCGTGTTTCGTTCCATTTCATGATAAACGAAACGGTTAACGAAATGATTTTCTGTTTCGTTTATTAAACGAAATTATTTTCTATTTCGTTTATTAAACGAAACGGCACTGTTTCGTCACCATTTCAGTCGTTTGACACCCCTACCCACAACCCACTTAAATCTTACTTGCTGGTAAAATTCCTCCATACGTTAAGGTATTTTTATTCCCAATTCTGATAGGGTCGTTTGGCAAATCAAGGAATAACTTTGGAATAGTGGTAATTTTGGAAGAGTGATAGAATAGTGTTTTTTTAGAAGAGTGGTATTCTTGACTATTCGGAAAGAGCGAAAATATCGTTTGACAATTGTTACTCGAATAGTTAAAATATGAATAATTATGATACTAATAATGATGATGATAATAATAATAATAATATTAAAATAATAATTATAGTAAAATAATAATTATAATAATAAGATAATAATAATAAAGTAATAAAAAAATAATCATAATAAATAATAATATTATAATAGTAATATAATAAAAATATAAACATAATCATAATATAGTAATATAATAATAAAAAATTATAATTACAATCATAATTATAATAATATAATAATAATAAGAAATCATAATTTTAATAATATAATCATAATATAATAATCATAATCATGATAATAATAATTATAGTCATAATCATAATAATATAACCATAATCATAATCATAATAATATAATAATAAAAATATAATCATAATCATAAAAATAATTATAATAATAATAATAATAATAATATGATAATAATAATAATAAATAATAATCATAATATTAATATAATAATAAATTATAATCATAAATATAATATAATAATATAATAATACTAAATCTTAATCTTAATCATAGTATAATAATATAATATAATATAATCAAACAATAATCGCTATTTTGACGAGAGCTAATCCGATATTCTACCTATAAGTTAGTATAGGATTAGCACTATTCCGCACTCTTCTACTTAGTCTAAAATTCGTTTGACAAATTATTTCATCGGAATAGTAATTCTATTCCTACTTTTTGTTATTCCATGGTGTGTCAAACAAACCCAAAAAATAATTGTTCATCAAGCTTCTTGCTCAGTTAGATCTTAATGCAATCTAAATTTGCCTCAATTAATCTCAAACAATCTCAATTTAAACGGGTTGTGCCTAAATCAGTCCCCAAGGGCCTTAACTATGCAAAGTGTGACCGAACAAGAAACTTGCATCCCCCTCCCCCCCAACCCCAAAAGAAAAATAAAAGAACACACTCACACACACAGAAAAGTTTTTCTGTGAATGGAGTGATAAACCTGTAGGATTCGCATCCGCTACCATACTAGTGATGGCAGGGCCTTGTTATTGAGTCTATGGCAGGTGGGGCCCACAAAATAAGAAATAATCCCCCCCCCTATTAGCTAAAATCTGAGCCGTTTGAATCAAATCGAGCTGTTGTCCTCTCCCCATGGCAGGGTCCTGCCATCGTTGTTATGGCAGCAGACGCGGACCCTAAACCTGCATACCTTGTGGTTTCAACTTTTAACTGCATAGCTAAGCCAGCACCGGTCTTGCAATAACTTTGCTTCTTTATTTATGATAGCTGGGTCGGAGCAATCAGTGCAACATACATATTCTTTGCCAAAATCCACCTTGCTCTTGCACTGGGTGTACTTATTCATCACTCTTGGAGCTCCTGTGCTTAAAACATATGTGCATGTAAATCTCAGTCAGAATAACATTTCATTTAAGCAATGTATGTCAACTATGTTCCTATTTTCTTAATAATTTACTTGTTTTGAACTACTAATTTTATCATGGTTCCAAGAAAATTTCTTAAAATAAGGCTGTAAATTGAACAAAAGATGAAGTGTATGAAGAGTCCAAGCTGCATTAAATGTAACAACAAATTAATGCAAGAATTAAAGTCTTCACATCCTAATCAAATAATATTTCGTCTGACTACAGAAGTAAAACAATTCTGAAGAAAACACAAACCTGACATATGTAGATTGTTTCCTTGCCAATTTTGGTCCCTTGGAGCATATAGCTACTGTGCTAGACTATTCGATGAGAAGGAAATCTAATACTAAGACAACGTTTGCAGGGGCATGTATGAGATCTAGAGAGAGAGAGAGGGAGAGAGAGCAGATCTGGTATGCAACAGTGGAAATGAGAGTGGAAGGGAAGACAAGGGGGATCAGTGGATTCATCACAGAGACCATTGTAGTTATCTGATTGGTCGGCAGAGACATGGCCAGCCCCACATCCTCCCAACCATTTGCTCTGGCATGTGCTCCAGTAACAGCCTAGATTTTACCTCATCCTAAGTAATTTGCTCTTTTCAATTTCTTTCATATGTTGTTTGTCCCTTACTTTGCTTAACTGGCTCTATTAAAAAAAGGTATGGAGAACCTTACACATGAATGTAGAGAAAAATAAAAAATAAAAGCACAAAATCAGTATTTTCCAGATGAGGTTTTCTACCTGTTTGTCTAAATGGAATTTTCTAGAATGATGCTAAATATATTCCTAAATTATGAAAGGAGAAAGTCTAACATACTGAAATTCGCGATTTTAAAACTGGGACTCGGCGACTCTAGTCTCTCGCTATTGGTACATTACGGAGAAAATTTCTGATGGATCAGAGGTGCAATTCAAAATAATTGGAGGCAGGAGACTGAGGAGAGAGACGATGTTATCACTGGACGGAGCCAAAGAGGACGCAAGAGAAGAGAAAGGCGAGGAGGCGCGATGCCATCTCCGCCCCCTCTCGCCTGCCTCGCTGTGCCCGTGTCAACTCAGACCAAGTTTAATCAACCATTCAACCTCTTGTCTCTCTCCAAAGAACTTGTCAGAGGCTGCCAAGTGCTCTTCTTTCTCTCTCGCTGTTTTCTCTGACGTGGTCGGTGATTGTACCTTCTCCCGATCACGGATTCACATCCTACATAGGCCTAAGGCCTATTAGTTTTATCGCTGTGCTAATAGTAAATGGGACTCATCAAAATAAAAATTAAAATCTATTCTTTATTAATTAAAACTGAACTGTTTAATTTTTTTTTAAGCCATCAATGGATCCCTTATCCCTTGCCTAACTTCTTCAAGGCCTATTCTCTTTTCTTTCGCCACCTTCGGGCTTATGCATTTGGAAATGGTATCAAACTCGGATCCTCCGATCACCATCAATTTTCTTTAGTGAGGGAGGTTTAAAATGGCGGATTCAAATCATGAATTTTATATTAATATATTTTAGAAATTTTTTTAATTTTTTTGTTATTTATCAAAATGAATACAAAATATATTGATCTAACGTAATAGTGATTTTATAACCATAAAAAAACAAAAAGTTAAAAAATAAAATTTGATCTATAAAAATATTTTAATATGAAGATTATTTTTAAATGTTTGGATCACTGTTTGAACTTTCAAATTCGAGATGCGGACACGAAGTTCAAATTTGAAAGTCAAATACTGATCCAAATCACTGAATATGATCTTCATATTGAAATATCTTTGAGATCAAATTTTATATTTTTTATATTTTTACTATTTTTTAGATGGGTACAAAATTTGTTGATCTGACAATTTCTACACCATCCAATACTAGTTATTTTTCATCAATCTAAAAAATAGCAAAAGAAATTCAAAAAATATAAAAATTTAATCTCCAAAACTATTTTAATATGAAGATCATGTTCAATGATTTGGATTAGTCGTTTGAAATTTAAAATTTAAGGTACAGATGTGAAGCATGTGAGATTTTGTAATTCATGTAATATCATAATTTCACTCTCTCCCTCTCTATAGATGGCTTATGATGTTTTGCAAAATAAAAAAATATTATTATTTTGACATGAGATTATATATCATGTAGTCTCAAATGATTAATCTAAATTACCCAATATTTTTTATGACAAAATCTAATAGAATATCAAGTCTTAATACTATAAATATCAAGTCTTAAACTAGAAATATGAAGTCTTAAACTAGAAATAATAACTCTATAAAATCTAAATAAGTCTAAATTTCATCACAACATAACGACTCTCAATATTAGAAAAATAAGTCTTAATACTAGAAATTAGCAAGTGTCCAAAAATCAAATTGGTACTCTCAATTTTAAGCCTTTAAAATCCAAATAAATTTGAATTTCATCACGATATAACGACTCTTAATACCAATTTTTTTTAATTCTTAATATCAAAAATTTTAAGTCTTGATATCAAAAATAATAATTCTTCAAAACCTAAATTGGTATTCTCTTAATATAACATATTATAGTATCCATGCTTAATCATTTGTTTCGTGTGTAAGAATCTCTTAGTAAAAAATAAACCCTCTCATTTCTTATATTATCCTACAAAAATAACATAAAATATTTGTACAAAAAGTTTAAATAAGAAAAATAAAGAAGCAACACAAATAGAAACTCATGAAAAAGAAAAATCTATGAAAAATCCATTGGGAGTTCGATGAAGATGTTAAAAAGATAACGCAAAAAAATTGTGTAATCATAGATTTTTTGTGTTGAACAATTCATTCAATTTGTTGGAGCTTATTCCATTTCTTATTTCCTAACAAACAAAAAAGTCAATTTATCATTATTCATAACAATAAAAAACTTAATCTCTTATGTCTTAATATTCAACACTCCAAGTCTTTACGCCCATCAAACTAAATTTTAATATTCAACACTCCAAGTCTTTATGCCCATCAAACTAAATTTCAATATACAACGTAATCTTCTAATTCTAAACAAATAAATCTTAAAAATGAATATAATTGTACTCGCCGAATCTTTATAACAAAAAAGCTGATCAATTTGATGCAATATTTCAAATTCTACTGAAACCATTTGTTGGCTAACAATACTGGTAAATGGTGAAGCATTAAAACTGAATTTGGTCTAATGAGTGAGTTGAACCGTTGAAGTACCAAAAACCGTAAGAATTAAACATTACTTTGTCAAGACTCAGGACGGTATCCCGATCGCGATATATTTAAAGCAATTCAAAATTCTTCCAAAATTTACACGCTCTCTTTCTCTCTCCCTCTTCTTTCTCGATCCAGCTATTTGATCTTCCAGCGATCATCGACTCTAGGCTCTTCCTCTATCTACTCTCTAGTCTCTTCCCCCAGCGCTCCAAAGTTCAAACCCTAGAGCAACTCGATCTAGATCTCTCTTACCCAAAAACACTCTCCCAGTCCTCCTCGCTCGTGTTCTTTTATCCTATTTCCTTCTCCATTTGTCACTATCTCTAACCTAGAACACCTCAATCTAGGTCCCTCTCTCACTCTCTCTCTTTCCTCTACGTCTCTGTGCTTGTCTAAGTGTCTCATTGGATAGTTGCGTTGCGTGCACCAGCGAGCAAGCTCCCTTCTCCTCTTTTCTTCTCCATCAGTTCAGTCTCCTCCTCTAATTATAATTAGCAGGTTTCTCCAATATTTCCCATATTATTGTTGAAAATATAAACTTAATTAATATTTTCTTGAAGTTTGTTGTCCAGTCAATATAATTTAAGGCTGATTCATTAGGAATTTTGACAGACCATCCGAACTTTGTTTTAGGTATATGAGCTATGGATTTAAATCTCTTAAAGTCTTGTTTTTAATGGTTCAAGTTTCAAGTCGATTGGAGTTTTTTAGAGAAAGTTATGACAATTTTAATAGAGATAGGTCAGATTTGAGAAAAGTGCTTAGTTTTCTGTTTTTATATTTATTACGAATTCTAGAGTTTTATTTTGATGTTTTGGCTCTATAAATAGAGTTGTAATATGTTGCTTTGCAAGACAATGCAAGAGAGATAATATAATAGAGAATTACAAAGAGTTTTTCAGATAAGAACTTGTTTGTTTCCACCATCTCTTCTCTCTACCACTATATGAATTGTATCCACTATTAAATATACTCAACAAATTGGTATCAGAGCCATGGCCAATAACGGTGCAACCATTGGAGGTGTCGGGCATGTATCATGCTTGCGACTTTCGAAAACCAACTACGAAAATTGGTGCATACACATGAAGGCGCTACTCGGCTCGCAAGATGTGTGGGAAGTCGTTGAGCTTGGCTATACCGAACATGCGACCTTGCAAGGCTTGACAAATAATCAAGTGAAAGAGTTGAAGGAGTCACGCAAGAAAGACAAAACCGCGCTCTACTTGATGTACCAGGCGGTTGATGAGTCGGGCTTTGAGAAGATAGCCGGTGCGAAGACTTCAAAAGAAGCATGTGAGACTCTTGAAAAGGCATACAAAGGAGCGGACCGAGTGAAACAAGTTCGCTTACAAACACTTAGAGGTGAGTTTGAAACTTTAAGAATGAAAGAGTCGGAAGGTGTATCGGATTATATCACACGGGTAGAAATGGTGGTGAACCAA
This sequence comes from Schoenoplectus tabernaemontani, assembly GCA_037127355.1. Taxonomy (NCBI): domain Eukaryota; kingdom Viridiplantae; phylum Streptophyta; class Magnoliopsida; order Poales; family Cyperaceae; genus Schoenoplectus; species Schoenoplectus tabernaemontani. The sequence goes on along the minus strand of CM073742.1, from coordinate 22,168,166 downwards.
CTCAAAAAAAATAGTGAAGAGATAAGTAAAAATAGAGTAGTAGAGAAAATATTAAGGTCATTAACCAATGATTTTGAGAATGTTGTGTGTGTCATAGAAGAGTCTAAGAATTTGGCAGAAATGACGGTGGATGAGCTCTCAAGTTCATTAGAGGCACATGAACAAAGAAAGAAAAAGAAGAAGCAAGAGGTGTTAGAGGAAGCACTTCAAGCTAAGGTAACACTAAAAGAAGACAAGCCGGGAAACGGTGAAGGTGGTCGTGGAAGAGGTCGTGGTGGCTTTAGAGGTCGAGGTAGAGGCCGCGGTAGAGGCCGTGGTAGAGGACAAGAAGAGAATAAGGAAGAGAAGAACCAATCGATCTCATACGGCGGAGGCCGAGGTCGAGGAAGAGGAAGATCAAGTAAGTACAATGTTCAATGTTATTCTTGCAAAAAGTATGGTCATTATGCAGCGGAGTGTTATTACAATGAAAAGAAAGATGATGAGAAAAAAGAAGAGAAAGGAGGTGATGGTGTGGTATTACTAGCAAGCAAGGAGGCCGACTCCAACAACGAGTCGGTGTGGTATTTGGATACCGGTGCAAGCAATCATATGTGTGGCTACAAGCACATGTTTACCTAGATAGAGGAGATTGTAGAAGGCCATGTATCATTTGGAGATGCCTCAAAAGTGAAAGTTAAAGGCCAAGGTGAAATTCTTATTCAGTGTAAAGATGGAAATGAGAGGTTTATCTCTAATGTTTATTATGTGCCGGATATGAAGAGTAATATTTTGAGTTTGGGACAATTGTTAGAACGTGGTTACACGGTTTTTATGAAAGAAAGAACACTTTATTTGAGAGACCAAGATAATCGGTTGCTAGCCCAAGTAGAAATGACCAAAAACCGCATGTTTAAGTTGAATTTGGTGAATATTCAAGCAAGGTGTTTAAAGGCATGTGTAGAAGATATGACTTGGTTGTGGCATTTACGGTTTGGACATCTTAATTTTGGTGGTTTGAGGCAATTATCAAATAAAAGAATGGTGAAAAATATACCACACATAGACCATAGTGACAAATTATGTGAAGGTTGCGTGTTAGGAAAGCACCCAAGGAATTCTTTTCCAAAAGAAGCAAGTTATCGTGCAAAGAAGGTGCTTGAATTGGTTCATGCCGATATTTGTGGCCCAATAACCCCTAATTCACTTGGTAAACACCGGTAATTTATTACCTTTATTGATGACTTTTCTCGAAGAACTTGGGTATATTTTTTAAAGGAGAAATCTGAAGCATTTTTTATTTTTAAGAAGTTTAAGGTGCTTGTTGAAAATTTAAGTGGTGAATGCATACAAACTTTGAGATCCGATAGAGGCGGTGAATTTACATCAAAGGAGTTTGTGAATTTTTGTGAACAAAAAGGTATTAGATGGTTCTTAACTGCCCCTTATTCACCTCAATAAAATGGAGTGGCGGAAAGAAAAAATCAGACCATACTCGACATGGTTCGAAGCATGTTAAAGAGCAAAAATATGCCGAAGGAATTTTGGGCTGAAGCGGTGAGGTGTGCGGTTTACTTGCAAAATCGATGTCCTACGACAAGTTTGGAGAATATTACCCCACAAGAAGCATGGTGCGGTGTGAAGCCATCAGTAGCTCATTTGAAGGTGTTCGGAAGTGTGGCTTATGCTCACGTTCCAGATCAAAAGCGCACAAAACTTGATGACAAGAGCAAGAAACTGATTTTTATTGGCTATGATGAGAAATCTAAGGCGTACAATCTTTATGATCCGCTTACTAAAAAGGTACATGTGAGTTGTGATGTGCAGGTCAATGAAGAAAGCATGTGGAATTGGAGTTCCATGGAGGAGATGTCTCATGAAGAAGGAAAAGAAGCGACATCAATAATTATCTCTACACCGACAAGCACAACTACATCCATAACATCACAAGCCGAACCATCTTCACCTTTATCCGATGATGAAGATGAGCCAAGGACACCAAAGACAAGGAATTTGCGAGAAATATACGAGGCGACAAGTGAATTGCATTTGGTGTGTCTTTTGGCGGATGCGGAGGACATCACATTCGAGCAAGCCGTAAAAGATGAGAAGTGGCAAGCCGCTATGCAAAAGGAGATGAAAGCAATCGAGAAAAACGACACTTGGGAACTTGCGACGTTGTCCAAGGGTCACAAGCCGATTGGTGTTAAATGGGTTTATAAGAAAAAAATGAATGCGCAAGGTGAGGTTAAAAGATACAAGGCGAGAATAGTGGCGAAAGGGTACAAGCAAAAGGCGAGGATTGATTATGAAGAGGTGTTTGCCCCGGTAGCAAGAATGGAGACAATCCGACTACTAATCTCGTTGGCGGCTCAAAACAAATGGAGCATTTTTCAAATGGACGTGAAATCGGCATTTCTAAATGGAGTGCTTGAAGAAGAAGTCTACATCGAGCAACCTTTCGGTTATGTGAAAGTTGACAAAGAGCACATGGTGTTGAAGTTAAAGAAGGCGTTGTACGGGTTGAAGCAAGCGCCAAGGGCATGGAACACTCGAATTGATGCATACTTCAAGGAGCATGGGTTTGTGCAATGCCCATATGAGCATGCGCTATATTTGAAGGTATAAAAAGATGACATTTTATTTGTGGCCTTGTATGTAAATGATTTGATTTTTACGGGAAATAATAGAGATATGATTGAGAAGTTTAAGTTGGAAATGACAAAGGAGTTTGAGATGACCGATTTCGGTCTCATGTCTTATTTTTTGGGGTTAGAAGTGACACAAGAAAATTCTGGAATTTTTGTTTCACAAGAAGCATATGCAAAGGAGATTTTAAAGAAGTTTAAGATGGATGAGTGTAATCCTGTAAATACTCCGGTTGAGAATGGGACGAAATTGTCTCGATATGATGAAGGAAAGACGGTTGACGCAACACTATATAGAAGCTTGGTTGGAAGCTTGCGTTATTTGACGTGCACAAGGCCGGATATTGCTTATGGAGTTGGCTTGGTGAGCCGATATATGGAGGAGCCGAAAATGACGCATTGGAAAGCCATAGAGCGAATTCTTCGCTATGTCAAAGGTACATTATCTCATGGCTTATTTTATTCTCATACTAATGAGTTTGATCTTGTTGGATATTCCGATAGTGATTGGAGTGGAAATTTAGATGATCGGAAGAGCACTTCGGGTTTTGTGTTTTTCATGGGAAGCACGGCATTTACATGGCTCTCTAAGAAGCAACCTATTGTTACTTTGTCCACATGTGAAGCGGAGTATGTTGCCGCATCTTCTTGCGTATGTCACTCTCTTTGGCTACGCAAGTTACTAAAGGAGATGAACTTTTCTCAAGAGAAGGCGACGAATATTCGAGTGGATAACAAGTCGGCAATTGAGTTGGTGAAAAATCCGGTGCATCATAAAAGGAGCAAGCACATAGATGTGCGTTTTTACTTCATACGAGAAGATGTGAAGAATGGCGATGTGGAGATGACTCATGTGGCGAGTCGTGATCAAGTGGCGGACATATTCACCAAACCACTACCGGCAGAACTCTTCAACAAGTTCAAGAAGTTGCTCGGGATGCAAGCCAGAAATAATTAAGTTTAAGAGGGGATGTTGAAAATATAAACTTAATTAATATTTTCTTGAAGTTTGTTGTCCAGTCAATATAATTTAAGGCTGATTCATTAGGAATTTTGACAGACCATCCAAACCTTGTTTTAGGTATATGAGCTATGGATTTAAAGCTCTTAAAGTCTAGTTTTTAATGGTTCAAGTTTCAAGTCGATTGGAGTTTTCTAGAGAAAGTTATGATAATTTTAATAGAGATAGGTCAGATTTGACTGGGCTGCTTAGTTTTCTGTTTTTATATTTATTACGAATTCTAAAGTTTTCTTTTGATGTTTTGGCTCTATAAATAGAGTTGTAATCTGTTGCTTTGCAAGACAATGCAAGAGAGATAATATAATAAAGAATTACAAAGAGTTTTTCAGATAAAAACTTGTTTGTTTCCTCCATCTCTTCTCTCTACCACTATATGAATTGTATCCACTATTAAATATACTCAACAATTATCTCCATCAGTCTCATCCTTAATTTCCTCCAAAATTGGCCGCTTTAATTTTTTCCATTAACCCTTACAATTTTGAATCTAAGTGACTAATTTAGGTTTTATGCTTTCCAACTGAAATAGGAGTCTTAACCGTGCAATGCCAGGTTATTATGATATTGACAACATCCTCATAGAGGAGGAGGTGGGATAATTACTTTGAAAAAAATATTTATTTTTCTTTGCATTTATCTATGTTTTGAAGACTTTTCCTGATGAATAATTACTGAACATTTTTTTAATTAGGTCGTTTCATTTGTTTTTCATGTGGAGACGAGACAGTTATGGCAGTTAATCCTTGAGGTAGATACGGAGCTTGAGGTATAAACTTTTTTTTTCCAAAATTATTAGAGAGCTATCATATCAAAGTAATTAAGTATAATTATATGAGGAATTTTCATTTCGTATTTATTTTAGATTTTTCATTATTATAATATATAATTTTAATTTAGGAGATTATATATTTCATTACGCTTGCAATTGTTTCATTAGAAATGTATCCAGTCCCTGCAAACTTTTTTTCTTTTTTTTTTATGAAAATAGTTCCCTGCAAACGTGAAAAAAATTCAAAATAAAAAATTTCAGGCTATTTCCTTTCAGATGCTCTTTTTACAGGTGATATCAAGTTCAGAGCAAAATAGGAAACATGATTATTTAGGGCGTGTTTGGAGTTATTTTTATTTCTGTTTTCCATTTTGCGGAAACAAATATTACGTTTCTGTTTTTTTTTCTCAATTTATTTATAAAATTTTTGTATCACGTTTTTTATAGGAAACATTATTATTTAGGTGCATCTCTCAGGACTATACTAGGAGCGTACTGTGCATCAAATCAAAACTTATTAATACATTAAAAAAGGATAACAAATGGGGGATAAAATCATGTTTACCAATGGTTAGGTAAAGAATTCTAATAGCGTTTATATGTAGCAGTAATTGCAAGGGGGATCTTGTATCAATTGGAATAGTCCCAAAAATATCAAAATACGACAGACTCTTTTTCAATTGCCTTCTTCAATGATCTTCACGACAAGAAAAGACCAGTTTTTAGTAATAATAATTATTATTAAATTAATATTATTAAAAATAAGAGTGAGAATCGTAAAATTTCAAATATACGAATGGCGCATAGCTTGGCGCGTTTGAAATGCGCCACCGTGATGATGCGTTTCATTATTTTTATAAAACACGCCACTGGCAGTGACGCGTTTGCTTCTTATATATACAAAACGCGCAACGCCTCTCCATCTCACTTGTGCGGGATTTGGACGAAACACACCACTGCCAGTGCGCGTTTCATTATTTTTCTGAAACGCGCCATTGGCAGTGGCTCGCTGCCATTCGTATATTTGAAATTTTACGATTCTCACTCTTATTTTTAATAATATTAATTTAATAATAATTATTATTAATAAAAACTGGAAAAAGACAGTGTGAGGCAGGGAGAGGGAGACGGTGTATAAAATTCCGATGTTTGATGCTCAATAAAGATGGAAGAAAGATTGATACATCGATAGCAGCTAGAGCTAGTTGAGATGTGAGAAAAGATCGGTGAGGAGATATGAAAATTGAAAAGGAAAAAAGTCTTTTCAGCGATTGTAACAATTTGTTTTCGAGATGGATTGGCTCCAAATTTGACTCGGTTCGTGTTTTTATGAGATGACTTTGAGCTAAGTTCAGCTCGATAGCTCGTAAATATTGTATATTATAAATTGTCAGTTATATATTTATATAAAATAATTTAAGTAATAAGTTAATATAAACTCTTAAATTCAAAATCATTTCACTAAATCTAATTGATTCTTATGTTGATGTATCTAGTTTATTTTCTAAATCATCAATAATGGCTCCCAATCTTCTTTTTTTCGCTCTTCAATTCCAACTATCACATTCCTCAGTGTATAGCTTGGCTTGTAAGCTAACTCATAAGCTAGCTTGAGTTGTGATGAACTGAGCTCAAACTTGGTCTTTCAGCTTGTAAGCGCCTCACGAGTAGGGGTGTGTAAATGAATTGATTTAATTCGATTTTAGTCGAATCGTTAAATTTTAAACTATTTATTTTCGGTTTTTCAATTCAAAATTTTAATTTAGTTAAAAAATTTAGCTAATTTGATATTTATTTTTTGATTCGGTTTATATTTTTTTATATTGAATAACCTCATAAATCAAATAAACTGAATAGTTTAAAATTTAAAAATTAATTTTACTTAATATAAATATTAAGGATAATTGAAATATATTTATTTTCTATAAATTTATTTAATTAATTATTTTATTTTTTAAACTATTTATTTCTTCTATCATTATTTTGAAACTATTAATATTTTTTATCACTCTTTAACTACTCACGGACTAACTCAACTCGGCTAATATTTTTTTAGTCAAACTTAAGCTTGATCTATCTTATTTGAACTCGACTCATTGTCCTACTTACCTATCCTCTTGAGATCTTGCCTCTCCAAGTTTTCAATAGAAATGAAGACAACATTATTAGGCGAAATTAAGAAAATATTAACTAATGGCAGGTTTAGTGTGTCGCAGAATAATAAAAAATAAGCTCACAATGAGACACTTTTGAACCTGAAAATAATAAGTATTAATGTATTATGCACTAGGTTTTAAACTCAGCCTTCTACACAAAATGTGATGCCTTAGTCAACCGTGATTTTTTAAGTAAAAATATAATAAATATTATTTTTAACAATAAGCATTATTGAATTATAATTTTAATAATAAAAATAATAACGCGTCATTGGGACTGATGCCTATAAATGCATCACAATGACATCTTTAAGGAAGTTCGCCACTAAGACTGGAATATTCCCATGTGGACCAATGTAATGACCATAGAGGCGAGAGAGTGAACCGGAGATTAAATATGCATTAAAGGCGTCAATCTCAATGGCGTGTTTGTGGGAAGGCACCATTCTAGTGGTGCGTTTGCATGAAGGCGTTAGTCTCAGTGGCACATTTGTGGAAAAATACCACATCGGCTAACGCATTTTATGGACGTCACTGCGACTCATGCACTATCATTTTTATTATTAAACTTACAATTTGATAATACTTATTATTAAAAAATAGGATTTATTATATTCTTATTTTAAAAAAATCACGGCTTAATCAACAATTAATATTGCCCTGAGCGGTTCTCTTTTCTCTCTTTTTTTTCAGATTTATAGGAAATGATTTTGCGCTGTAATATAAATGCATTTTATTTTTAGAATTGGATTATATAATTCAAATGAATTAAAACATAAATTGCATTTAACAGATTTATAGCGGCAAAATATTTACTTTTAACCATATAAAATTCTCCTCGGCACAATTCACATTTCATTGATGATTTTCATTACTTATTGAATGACTGACCTAACAACAGTTAAAATTTTGTGAACAAAACTGAATTATGTGTTTATCGTCACTTGATGTCTTTTTTATATATATGTTTTCAGGCAAAAAAAAATTTCAAGGCACTTTTCTGTAATATATTACATTAATGAAAACTGACTAACTACTGTCATATTCTGTTTAGTTCATATTAATTTCTCATGCGAAATATTGGAGCGAATCAAATAATAAGTTTCAGCTTGCATGAATACGCACGACGACCATATGTTTGAAGTAAGATCACATTTAGTTTTGAGGTTGCAAATATGATAACATGTAGTATGTTGTGTTCACATAGAGGTTTACTAAAACCCGCCGGGTACAATTTGTACCCGTGTATCCGTGTCCGGTACCCGAGGTATCCGTATCCGTTCCCGAGTATAGGCGGGTAGACAGGTACACGGGTACGGGTTTGAGAAGGAGCCGGTCAGTTTTTTTTTTTAAAAAGATCCGTTGTACCCGTACCCGTTTATCCGTCGCCCGCGTACCCGCAGCTTGTGCCCGTACCCGCGAACCCGTACCCTCGCACCCGTGTACCCGTTGCACAGTTTATGAAACCGTTATAACGGTTTATGAATCGTTATAACGGTTGGCTGAATCGTTATAACGGTTCAGTAAATCATTATAACGGTTCAGAAACCGTTATAACGGTTCCCGTTCCCGAGTAGTCGAGTACCCGTGTACCCGCCCTACCCTTGGACCTGCCCCGTGTGCCCGAGTACCCCCGTACCCGTACTCATGTACCGCGACGGGCACGAGTATGAGACGTGTAGGGTATGGTTTTGAAAAAAAAAAACCCGTCTACCCGCGGTACCCGCCGCCCGCCGCGGATGTACCCGACCCGTACCCGCGGTACCCGCCGGCAAATCACTATGTTCACATGTCTCTCTTCGAATTTTATGCATAAACTTTTTTTATGCTGTTATATTTATACATGCCAAAGTCATATTAAAACTCATACTAAAACTTGTGTCAATTTGAAAAAAATATATTTTTCTATTACTATATTTGATATCAAACTCATCTATAAATCTCATAGCACATCACCGATATCTACTAGTTGACGGGACCACTTGGCTTACCAAACCGACTCTAAGCTGACTCTGTATCCGTTGTAGAATTTTACGGATGTGAACTAATTGTTCGTGATTTTTGATCATTAAATCAGTATAACGGTTGTCCGCGGTCAAGATAGTGATGATTTAAATTCACAAAACTGATTAATGACGGACACTTCACGCGTGCATTACTACCGACGATATGGATTGCTCTAAGCTACCCTCTGATCACAACTTGATATGGAATGTGTAGCAATTATATCTTGAATTATTGATATCGATATTTTTTCCACTAAGACCACTTGTACGAATTTAAAATGGCAACATGATTTTTTTTTTATTTTGTCAACTCTTTAATCCTTAATATAAACAATCATATGTTTGCATATTGAAGTTATCCTAAAGATTAACGTACTTGTAAAATATACAAACACATTAAAAATATAACTTAAATTATTTCAACATAAACCCATTAAAAATATACAAACCTTCTTGTTAAGCTTTTTAATTAGAAAATAAAACATACTAAAAAATAATATATTATATAAAATAAAATTTTATATTACATCATCCTATTATTTTAAAAAAGTACTCTATTAATATTATTCAAACATTATAATTTTTTGGAAGACAAAATCTAGAGAACATAAAACATGAGAATTATAATAATTAAAATTCACAAGTGATTCAGAAACCATGACAACTAACATAGCAATCAGAATAAAAATTATTACATGAGATAATTATATTAAAAATAATTAAGTTATTTTTAGTAATTTATCACATAAGACAAATAAGTACAAAATGATCTTTGTCCATATCCTTATTCATTATTTAATGACAAAAAAACTTACCTATATTATTGTACTAAATAATTTCTTATAATGTGTCAATTTGCAAAACAACAAATTTGAATTTTATAAGTTCTTTTTGAGACATTTTGTATGATCCTTTGAAGACTTAAATCATAATCAAAATTTCTCAATCCTTAACATTCTCTTAGTATTTCAAAGAACACTTAGAGCACTAATATTTTCCTTTCTATACACATCAAATTAGAAATTGAAGTTCATCGATCCAAATCATAGTTTGATTGAATCTCAATTGTACTTCTTGAGCCTATTTTGTGCTCACTTTCTTGAATTATTTTTGCTCACTTTCTTTGAGCTTATTGGTCATATTTTCAGCGCTATCTTTATTGTTGTTCTTTTTTACTGTCTCATCTTTTGTTATTGTAAATGAGCTAAGTTCAAATGTTCTTTGTTACACATTTTGTTGGTAATAAATTAGCGTTGCAATTAAGAAGTGAGTCTCGAAAATATAGACATTTATGCTGAACTCTATTAAATACTTGTCTTTTAATTTGGTAATTTTCTTTCTATACTTTGTGCTATCTTTCATCCTAATTGATATTCACAAAATTCTTAAGTTAAAAAATTAGTTCTTTGGTGTTGGTTGTATAAATAACAATTAGAATTTGCCTCTTTACTTACGTTTTTGTTTTCTAATTGCTAGATTCCTTCTTTGATATCTCTTTTCTATATCATAGTAGGAGTGTGATATCTTAATTAATTTTTATTGTTTTTTGGCCTTCTAGCTTGTTTTGAATATTATCAAACCGGTTGAATTGTCGTTTCTCCAATTCTTGATATTGTGATTAACTATCTAAATTAGACCCTTAGTTTATATCATGCAATAAATTAATGAAAAAAAATCTTTATATATATTCATTTTATCAAATGAGGTATGGATCAAATAAATGAGCAAAATAATATTACTGACATTTCTAGATAACAACTTATATCAAATCAGATATGAATTAAATAAATGAATAAAAAAATATCATTAACATTCCTAAATAACAACTAAAAATAAATGAGTGTAAAGATATCGCTGATACGCGTGGATGACAACCTGCATTATTTCCGTACCAAAACTCAATTATGAGGTAAAGCAAGGTAACTGAAGGAGTTCTATTGTGCCAAAACTAAGTTAGAATACATCGAAATTGTCAAGCTCAAGCTGCTCCTTGGCTCATGGCGTCCTTGATTTTCTTCATCATTTGAAGTATTACGTGATGTTTATATATCGTGGTACTCGTACTTCACACCATGATATCTAATTATCTATGTTGGGTCGACTTTATTGGAAGTCCGGCTCGGTTGTCAGCTGTAAGTTTGTAAGCCATTATTAAAACCCGACCCCGGTTCACGGATCACGGATCACGGTTCGGGTCGCCTGCTTAGATAATTTTCCTACTTTAGAGACCATAATTAATTAAAATTTTAATAACCAATAAAGTAAGTAATAATTCGATAATCGATAATAGACAAAGAATCCGAACCCTCCTCTCCTCTGGAAGCGGATCCGCTGTCGCGCGGCACCGTGCAGCGAAGCACGGTGTCCGTTCGATCACTTTGAAATTCGAGTTAGTATTTTGAGATTCGAGTTAGCACGAATCTCAAAGTGATCGAACGGACACCGTGCTGCGCTGCACGGTGCCGCGCGACAGCTGATCTGGTTCCCTCTCCTCTCGGTCTCCTACTCTCCTTCCTTAGCAGTTGCCATTACTTTCCGGTATTGCAAAACCCTACCTCATTCACCTCCTTCTCCCCCGTCTCTCTCTCTCTGAAAAGCGAACATCCCTCGAATCTTGTTTGCTACTGAAGTTTCCTCTCGAACCGACTAATGGTGGCGGGTTCGAGGCCGGAGAGCGGTGACACTTTGGTGATTTCCTCAAAGGTTCGTAGCACCGTCAAATCTATCAAGGAAGTCGTCGGAGACCACTCTGAATCGGATATATACGCAGCGCTAAAGGAGACTAACATGGATCCCGACGAGGCTGCTCGGAAATTGCTTAATCAAGGTGTGGTGTTTAGTTTCTCTACGGTTTTTAGGTTAGTTTCATGGTCGAATTTGAGGGTGATATGGTTACAGTATGAATTTGGTTCAGTTAGCACCTGTGGAGTGGGAAGGTAGGAACCAAGATTCAAATTAGCATTTATGATTATTGCATGACACATGCTAAATTTTTTCATAACCCGGTTTATCTTATTTCAAAATGTTGTTACACACCAAGTCTTTTATGTACCGGTTTTGTGTATGAGTGTCCTGAAATTGCTTCTTAGTCTTTAGCACTCTACCAAGCATATTTCATTTTTGATGATGTAATTTTTGTTATGTTTATTAATGTAGATCCATTTCATGAGGTCAGGCGGAGAAAAGACAGGAAGAAAGAGGTACAATTTTTAGTGACCATTTCTGTTGTATCCGTTACCAGTTACAGTAACTCCATGCATCTGTAATGGCACTGAATGCCTTCAGTTTTTCTACTTTAAAATATGCTTGGAGACTAAAATTTTTGTACTCTTTTCTATATTTTAAGTTGTAGAAAATCGTTATTATTGGAAATCATTAGCTCAATGTATTTTCTAACCCTCAAAATAAATAGAAAAAAATTTCCAAAAAATATAAAATTTGGTCTCCAAGCATATTTTAATATTGGGATCACATTGAATGGTTGGATTGGTATTTTGAATTAGGAAATGAGACATGGCGCGAAGTAGAATAACATTTTGTATTTCGTGACTCACCATTGCATAACTATATAACTAACTAACTATATATATATATAGAGAGAGAGAGAGAGAGAGAGGGCTATGGTGCTTCGCGAAGCACAAAACCTCCCGTGCTTCACGTTCATATCTTGAATTTGAAAGTTACAAACAGTTGATCACAAATCGTTGAACATGATCTTCATATTGAACTATCTTTGGAGACCAAAATTTATATTTTTTTGAAATTTTTTGCTATTTTTTAGATGGGTACAAAATCACTAGTTTTGAATGGTGCAGAAATCATTAGATCAGCAAACTTTGTACCCATTTAAAAAATAGCAAAAAATTTCAAAAAAATATAAAATTTGATCTTCAAGGATATTTCAATATGAAGATGATGTTCAACGGTTTGAATCGGCCATTTGAACTTTCAAATTCGAGATACGGACACAAAGGATGGGAGATTTTGTGCTTTGCGAAGCATCATAGCCTCACTCTCTCTCTCTCTCTTTCTATATATATATATATATATAGTTATATATTTATATATTATCATGTTTTGACATGTCTTTTACTTATTTCTGTGCCTCTTTTGGACATATTGGTACTCACCAGGTGCAGCCAGGCTAGAGTTGATATTGTTACATAACATAAATACCTTGAATTCTATTTCACGTGTTGTTACAATTCTCAGAATGGAAGTTACAGCAATGGTGTTGATGACAAAAAAGTCCAGGAAACCAGAACAGAATGGAAAAACCCAGATCGGTCGTGGGACCACAATGTTAGAGTGGGAAGAGGGGGTTATACTAGAGCTGGTAGAGGCGGTTATTCTAGACCTAAGCTTCCTGGTATTACTACTGTTTTCTTTTGCATATGCCTAGTAAACTAGTAATTCAATAAGAATGAGGTGTATCATATTTGTCTGGTTGCTGTGTATCTCGTCATACCTTAAACAATTACGTAAGGTGCGGCTGGTGTGGCCTAGGACCCTGCTTCTTCTTTCGAGCCTTCACAAGAACTGATTGGATTGCGAAATATTGATCTGTTATTTTCTATTTTTCTTAAATTATTAGATTGAATTTTAAGTGCTTGATTGAGTACTATACTTTATTCACTATCAGGGCCTGTAAAGGAATTCTGTGTGGTGAGAGACAATAGAATCAAGCAAAAAGTTCATGATGTAACACCGGCTGATGGTCAGAGCTATGATCTGTGTAACGGCATAGTTGCACTGGATAATGTGGAAAAAAGACATTTACCTTTTCTGATGTACTGCTTTCATTTATATTTTGAAAATCTTGGGTTCCTGGTTTGTCTAGTGTGCAGATTTGTCATCATGTGTTGGGTCATGTCAAGAATGGGTTGGGATGTACCAGCAGTCAATATATATATATATATATATATATATATATATATATATATATATAGAGAGAGAGAGAGAGAGAGAGAGAGAGAGAGTAAAGATAGTGTGAGTTTAACTCAAAAAGTACATCAAATCATCTCCAAATTTTGATTTATCATGCTTATTAAATTCTTCATATGAAAACCTTGTGGGATACCAAAATTTGGGGTGTTTCGATTTTTTTAAGTCATTGTTTTCAATTTTTAAAAAATCAGCTCTAAAAATAATAATAAAATATTTAATGTTTGCACATCATTTTCAAAAATTGAAAAAAGTGACTTAAAAAACTCAACACCCCAAATTTTGGCATCCCATAAGATTTTCATGTGAAGAATTTAAAGAGCATGATAAATCAAAATTTGGAGATGATTTGATATACTTTTTGAGTAAAGCTCACGGAAGGCCTCTGTGAGTTTAAGCCCATGCTATCTTTACTCTCTCTCTCTCTCTCTATATATATATATATATATAGTTATGTTGTCGTTAGTCGTGAAGTACAAATTGTCTTTTATATTTCACGTTGTCTCTCTCATTTTCGAATTCAAAATACCGATCCAATTGTTCAAAGTGTTCTTCATACTAAAATATATTTAGAGACCAAATTTTATATTTTTTGGAATTTTTCTTCTATTTTTTTTAGGGTTAGAAAATCATTATTATTGGAAATCATAAACTCAATGCATTTTCTACCCATCATAAATAATAGATTTTTTTTTTCAAAAAAATATAATTTTTTTATCTAAACATATTTTAATATGGAGAACACTTTGAATGTTTGGATTGATGTTTTGAATTCGAGAATGAGAGATACCGCATGAAGTACAAAAGCATTTTGTACTTCGCGACTAATGATAGCATAACTCTCTCTCTCTATATATATATTAACATCAGAAGTTGAAAATTCATTTCTATGCTTTTCACCAGATTCTAGGTCCTCATGGGTTAGCTAATTGCAAAATTTTTCCTATGCTAAATTAGATATAATGCCATTGTTTACTAATAGTGAGTACCTTTTATCGGTCTGTAGCTTGCCAATTTAAAAAGCTTCCAAAATAGAGCAACTTAAGAAATTTGCAAGTGTTTTAAATGCACAGCTTGAACTTATTATAACTGAGATTCATTCAGTGGGTATTCCAATTTTGATCGAACCAATTTATCTCCAGTTCCAAGGAAGAGTCCACGCAAAAGCTCTCTGCTCTACCCACGACCACAGCACTGCAAGTAGCAGATGACAAGGAATCATCTCAACCCAGTTCTCAACATGTTACGTCCTTGCCAAGAAAAGAACACCGAGCTGAAATCTGCTCTTCAGCTGATCCAATCCACATTAATGTTGGTTTGAGGCGTCGTGAGGTCGGGGTAGTTGGTTTGCGCAAGCCCAGTTCTGCTTATGACTCAAAAAATTTGACAGTGGTTTCAAATGGCAATAAGAGTTCTACAAATGAGAGCCAGAGACATGCGAGACCTAATTCAAGAGGCAATCGTCTCCCTTCAACCTCTTGCTTCAGAGAATGGTACCAGATCAGTACATGTCGGCCAGTATAATGGGAAGGTCTTTCAACAATCTACCTCCCATCAGAAAGGTTCCTGCTTGAATTATTTTTCTTTTTTCTTAGTATTTTATCTTATTTCATCTTTGGACATGGGACTTGCAACTGGTGATTTTTTTTATTCCTTTACTAGTAACAACAAGTTTCAATTCTCCTCGAGGCTATCCTGGTTTTGTGACAAGTACATACGCATAACCCCTTTCAGATTATTTCTTGTTGTGTGGGTTGTTTTTTTTTTAGGAGCAGGCAAATAGCCTACTAATTTTCATTAAATAATAAAAAGATATGTACATCATGAAGAGGTAATAAAATAAAAAGAACAAAAAACAAAGGATATACAAGATGTAAAAACAGCAGGGTTAATAAAACTATACAAATGACTATCCTAGCTGCTAAAGTAATGAATATTGCTCCGACTCAAATATGTTCCCAAAGGAGGTTGTCCACTACAATCTTCTGAAGAGTCGTTCCGTCGGTCTTCTGCTGTTCTGGAATATGCGTTGATTGTGTTCCTTCCAAATGTTCTAGCATGCTGCAACTATCCGATGACATTGGTTGACTGAACCTTGAGACATTCTGCATAGCAGGTTTGGTAGCTGTGATACGGTTGTCAGAGTGGCTTCATTTGCTGGTAATATGTCATTCCAGATTCTCCTTGCGTAATTGCACCGGAGAAATAGGTGATCAGCATCTTTGTCAATGACTGTGGAGCACAGTATGCAAGTATTTGCCACAATGCCAGTTCCTTTTCCGAAGATTAATGTCGGTGAGGAGCCGGTTTCTGAATAGGAGCCAGAGGAAGATCTTGACTTTATTAGGGATGCATAGCTTCCCTGGAATATGTGGGTTGTTCTAGAGACACAGACTTGAACTATCGTTCCTTGCAAAATTGGTACCAATGTGAGGTTATGTGGTGGTCAATCTAATTTATTTGTTTCTTCAATTATTTATGACTATATATGATTGCAGCTCAGCAGCCCAACATGGCATGGAGGCCGAAATCAAGCCAAAGCCACCAAGTCAGCAATTCTTTAACCAAGCAAAATCAGACAGCAGAGGTGGCTATTTTATCTGAAAGTCTTGCTAAGTCTAATGTTTCTGAGGATCAGCATGTAATTATTCCCGAGCATCTGCGTGTATCTGATGCTGAGAAAACAAACCTCGTCTTTGGCAGCTTTGATGCAGTAAAAGGTTCAAAGGAAACTAGTAGTCAGCCTTCTTTGGGGTATTAATTCCATCTTGCTCAACTTTATTGTTATGATAAGAATAACCTACATCTCCTTGTGCTGTATCTACTGTCTAGATGTATGTGCTGGTATGAGTCTGCAAGAAACAAGAGATCAACCTTTTTTCTCCGTACAATTTAACACGCTTTGTTGGTTAAGAATCATGCTGACTAATGTTAATTCTATAATATAAACTTTGTATTATTGTCGAAGAACAGGAATTTTCTGCTATTTTCTCCTGGCATGCAGATACTTGTTTTATTAAATTTTTGTTGTTAATTTGTAGTGATGTCCTGGAATCACCAAGTGAAATGGTAAAATCTGACATTGAGCAGACAACAGTTAATGAAGCCCAGCTAAGAGCAGATCCAAATTTGCAGATACTCCCTGATGAGGGTGCACAAAATGTTTCTGATCCTTCCTCGGAAAGTGTCTCACAATATGAATCTACTCTTCCCAATGATCTCCAAGCGAACCCTTCTGATATTCAAAACTTCCAGGTATGTATATTCCTATTACCTTTACTTTTGACAGCTTTCTTGAGGTAGTTTAGTTGTTACACTAATGAACTTGTTTAGTTGTTATACTAATGAAATTGCACTATATATATGTTTGGACCTCAGGAGTATGATCCACATGCAAGATATGACATGCAGTTTCTCAGTTTGGTTGGTGGTGATAGCGTAGGTGCCCAGGATGTCACAGCAATATCTACTGAGGTAAATAGTTTGGTATATCTTATTCCTTGAAACTCTAATGATTGACCAAAATAAATAATGAATTGAATTATATATAAATTAATAATTGAAAATTGTTTCAACATTTAAATTTTAATCTATGCTTGTTTTAATTCTACATGGCACTACAGAAATTCTATATGATGCCAAGTATTATATTATATTTAGCTAACCTACTGTATATTATGAGCAGGTAATGAGCTCAGAACCTCCTATCTCAAGCCAGATATTGACTCATCCTGTAGCACTGCAACAACAACAAAATGCTGTTCAAAACCAGCAGCACCAACAGGTTCCCCAGATGTACCAGCAAATGCAGTTCTCGGCGTTCCCCAGCTACATGCCATACCGTCACGTCTTTCCTCCTGTGTATGCGCCACCACAAATGACAGTGCAAAACTATGCAAATACTGCGTATCCACACCCCACACATGGCAACAGCTACCTCTTGATGCCCACCAGTAGTCCAACACAGGTAACAGCTGGTGGATTGAAGTATAGTGCAAATCAGTATAAACCAGTATTTACAGGTAATGGGTATGGGAATTATGCAAACCCAAGCAATGGCTACCCAGTTACCCCTGGTGTGATTGGGCCTGTTGGCACATTTGATGATTCTAACCGAGCCAAGTTCAAGGATAACAATCTCTACATGCCCAGTCAACAGGTATGCATTTCAGCTAGTTTGAAACTTCTATGCATAAGTTAGCATAAGCTGCACTGTCATGTGTAATGTATCAAGCTTGCAGTTGGATGTTATTTGAGGTTGCTCCTGTAGAACAAGAGAGATCTCATGTTCAACCCTTGAAAATTATAGAAGCATTATTGTTTTTCCTATTATACGATAAAACCTGAACTCTTCCTTGCTAGTGTGTTTGTTTAGGGGAAATAAATTAAGGAATTATTGGCTTGAAGGGCATGATTACTCTTTTTCCTTATTCAATTGCCCTAATTCAGCAAGGAATTATTGATGCATTTTTTCCCATCAAATTCACTTGAATAGTTCCATTTATAACCAAAGTTTGGGCAATCACCTAAAAAATCAAATTCACTTTAGTTCCAAAGTCTGGTTAAGATTTATTCTCGATTGCTGCAGGTGGAAGCGTCAGATATCTGGGTTCAAAATCCAAGAGAACTACTGAATATGCCGTCAGGCCCATTTTACAATGTAGCTGCGCAATCGCCAACTGCACATGCCACGGCATATCTACCCACCCACAATGGGTCCTCTTTTAATGCAGCCCCACAGCCACAACATGTTCAGTACACTTCATTGCACCATACAGGTCAGCCTGCCTCGATGGCTCTCATGGCACCTGGACCCCACAACATGGTACACCAACAGGTACCACCATCAGGTTTGGGTCCGAATTTGGGTGTAGGTGTTGTGGGTCCAGCCGGGGCCTTTCAGCAGAACCACCAGCTGGGACCCATTGGATGGACTGCTAATTTCTGAAGATCTTGACCGATGCAAGTGCTTTTATAATTTTCCATAAGGGTGATAGTCTTTATATGGTAATATAAATTTGAAGGTGCAGTTGTAACACAACGTGTGCCTTTGGCAAAGTTCATGTTAATTATTTGTTTTTTTTATATCGTGTTTCTTCTCTCATAATAATCCATAATTTATCCGATGCCCTCCTGGTCCCATTTATCTGATTGCTCAAAAGTAATTCTGATCCAAAGCTGGGGCTGTACAATGTTCTATATAGTGAGTAAACCACGTGGAAAAAGAATATTGAACGATTTATGCAATTTAGAGAGAACAATTAGGATATCTTGAGCAAGAAATTCATGTGCTCGTTTTTACTTGCAAACTTTCATGTTATTAGAGTTGTAATTCAGATTTCATCTTGATAATATAGAACTTAAATAAATAATTAATAATATAAAATTTTAAATATATTTAATAAAATTAATGATGGAAACAAGTGATGATGTGATATGTTTGAAGGGAAGTGAGAGAGGTTCAAAACACTTTGAATCAAAAAACTAATTTAAAGTTTTCTAGAACCGTTGACTTTGCATTGAGATTCTTACTTTTAATAAAATTTAAGTTTAAAATTCATATTTTCAATAATTATTATGAATTCGATGCAAAATTAACGGTTCTAGAAGGCTTTGAATTAATTTTTTAATTCAAAGTTCTTTGAACATCTCCACCTTCTGTTTGAAGAGCTTGAAAATTTAATTTTTTTTATATATTAGGAATTCAGTGATCATCAACTCAATTGTGTACGAGTAACTTTTTGTTGCATCTTCTTTTAAAAAAGAAGCAAATAATTCGATACATATCATAGAGTTGATCCAGCAGTCAGATGAAAAAAAAGGCATTTTTAGTATCTGAAACTCCAAAAGCCCACAGCTCAAACTCCATCTCTTTTGTGAGAGAGAATGGTCCTAATCCGCCAAGATTTTAATTCAGACCTCCCCCTATTTTTCTGGGAGCTTGTTCGATTCTCTTTGTTATGTTTTTTTGAATAAAGCAAGCAATTTGAGTAGATATTATTTTTTTTGAAAGAAAGATAAGAGTAAAATTTGTTTTTTTATTCATAGAAGTTTGAACCATAACTTCTCGGGATTCATCATAGTTAGCTATCACTTAAGCTACTATATTATTTACTCATTAGATATCAATTCATTTTTAATACTAATAACTCAAATCTAAATCTGGCTAGTACTGTACTGCATCGCGATTACACAGCATATGTGAGCATTAGTGGCAAAATTGAATTTGTTTCACTATGTAAGCCTGTGATTCTAGTAAATGGAAGCCAACACTATTTGTAAGCCAAATTCATTTAAACTTGCTGATACCAATAAGCCTTCTCTTGCACTCTGTTTTTTTCCTTCCTTTTTGTTTGACACGTGTACTTGTAAGTATGGTTGCACGTAGTAACCAGGATACAAATTACAAAAATGAATAAAAACGCTCACGTTGCGGCAACAATAACGAGTCATATTCAAAATTTTGGTGTAATCAAAGTAAAAAACGTACTGATATTAAAAAGAAAAGAACAACAGGAAGTAGATATATTCATTATTTGTTAAAGCATCGACGTGATAGTCCGAGGCCGGGCCGGCTCTTCAACTATTTTCTCAAGCTTCATTGCAAACTTCTTCATCGCCTATCCCTGAAAAGCAAACTGGCATAGCAATACCGGCCCATTTTGGGTGTGTTTGGATGGTGAAATGATTAGCGCAAGAATAATACTTTTTGGGTTAGTGATTGAGAGTAGTGTGAGGTTAGTGTTATTTCGAAAAACGTGAGAAGAGTGTTAATTTTTATTATTTTGGATTACTAAAATATTGTTTGGATGGTAACTTAAGAATAATGATGGAAGGAATAAATAAAATAATGAATTATACATTATTTTGTTTATTATTATTATTATCGGTGTTATTATTATTACTTTGTTTATTATTAATTATTATTATATTTAATATTATTGATTATTATTTTATTTAATATTAATAATTATTATTTCATATTATGATTTTTTATTACTCATTATTTTTTTAATATTAATGATTATTATTTATTTTAATATTATACACTATTAATTAATTAATTATTCTATTTAAATTTAATAATTATTAATATTACTTTGTACTATTATTAATTACTAATTATTTTTTATTATTATGCATTATATTTTATTTAAATTTAATATTTACTTAATATTATTTTGTATATTACTAGTTACTATTTTATTTAAAAATAATAATTATTATTTTATTTATTATTATTCATTATTAATTAATTTATTATTATTTTATTTCAATTTAATTCTTATTTTATTTAAATTTAATTCTTATTTTATTTAAATTTAATTCTTATTTAATGTTACTTTGTAATATTAATTGCTAATTATTTTTTTTATTTATTATTATGCATTATTAATAAATTAATTTATTATTATATTTAAATTTAATATTTATTTAATATTACTTTGTATTATTAATAATTAATATTTTTAAAAAAATGCCTTTTATTATTTCACTTATTATTATTAATTTTTAATTAATTATTATTATTTTATTTAAATTTAATTCTTATTTAATGTTACTTTGTACTATTATTAATTACTATTATATTTAATACTAATGATTATTATTTTATTTATTATTATTATCTTTTAATTATTTATTTTGTTTACTAACCCAAAGGAGAGAGAAATGAGCACAATTCTACTAAACCAATAATTTGTAGGTTTAGTAGAATAACGTTGTTCTGACACTATTCTGAAATATTGAATTGTTGTTGTTGATTTTTAAAAATCCAAAACGAATACTTAGAAAACTCGGAATATCCCAAATTTTTGTATCCCCTAATATTTTGATATGAAAAATTTAATGAGAATGATAATTTTGAATTTTGGACGTGTTACGATAAAATTTTAGTTGTATGCACTTGAACTCGAAATACAAATATTTTCACAATAATCTAACTCTCTCTCTCTCTATATATATTTTCCCAAAGCTGAAGACCTGAGACTGCCTTTTGAAAGATTTGGCCCAGTAAGGGATGTTTACATGCCCAAAGGATTATTACACTGGGTTAGTGTTACCCTTTTTAATTAAATTTACTTTATTTTTTCTTCTAATAAGTGAGACAATTGTAGTTTTTTAGATATTATAAGCCAGGTATTGTATGTATTCCCCAATTCTTTCTTTTTAAAATTGTGCTTATTTTCAGTTGAGTTGTCTACTGAAAAGATTCACATGGGATGTGTAATAGTTGGTTTCAAGAAATGAACAAGCCTTGATTCAAGAAAGTTCAAGACTTGGATCTGTACCTTCTCAAGACAAGCTGCTTGTTTTATCAAGAAAATACACACTGATTTGTAGGAAGTCGATTTGCGTGACAAGATTGATTTTGAGGGTAACAAGTTTACAAGACATACAGAATGGGTGAGAAGAGGGATAGTTTTCGAGATAAAATTCAACTTATGGGAATTCAATGAATGAGAAGCTAACTTGAACGGGACAAGGTTTTTTGAAGTGCTTTGTGATTTTTCAAATGGTTTAAAGAATTTGAAGCAATTGTTTTTCTGTCGGGCAAGTGTAGAAGAAAAAGGTTGCTTAGTAACTCTCTGTTCATCCAACAATTGACAAAGCTGTTTGCTTGCTATGGTCGATCAGTATTTGAGAGTTGAGTCATAAGAAAGTCCCATTTCTTGAGTCATAGGAAGGTTCCATTTCTTTTCTTTGTTTTTTTTTTGAAATGTTTGTGGAATCTCATCAGAAATCAAATTATTGTTTTGACACCTTTCTTTAGTTATCTGTTCCTAAATGAATGTCCCCCATTGCTCTTCCTCTTCGCTTCTCTGTGGTAGTGAAATAGGGAGGTTTGTCTGGCTTCTTTGGGAAAATATATTGTTAAGAATGTAAAAACCAAATGATTGATCTCCTTGAGTAGATGTAGATGGTCATTGTATTTTTGTTTTCATCAAAATATGCAGTCTAGAATCAAATGGAGAAAGTTTCTTGTTTCGAAGGGATGTACATGAAAATCTAGTTTTTAAAATTTGTTTTTTTTTTTTATATTTTTGCTTGCCTTTTCCTTATTGTGTTTTCTTCAGTTTGAACAGTGAGCCTCGTGGGTTTGCTTTTGTAGAGTATCTAGAGGCTTACGATGCATCAGAAACCCAATATCACATGAATCGTGAGATCTTTGGTGGCCGTGAAATCACTGTTGTTCTTGGTGCTGAGTCGAGGAAATGTCCGAGGAGATGAGAAGACGTACCAAAGTCAGGTATGTTTCTTTTCTTAATTTGACAATGTGCAGTAAAAAGAGCATTTCACGCAAGGTGGAACATTGTTTATAAAATGGGATGACATTATATATATGAATAATTTTGATTGTGGAAATGGATTTGTAAATCCAATGTATTTGGGATTAAAGGCTTCGTTGTTGTTGTAAATGGATTTGTAAATATCAGTTAAGAATTTGTTAATTTTGATGTGTTTGACAAAGTTATGTTTAATAGTTAAAATGGTGGTGGTGGTGGTGTGATTCCATGAGAAACTAAGCAATTGTGTTTTATAGCTGGGGCCCAGCATGACAGCACCACACTTATCACCCAAAAGAAAGAAATGAAACAAAAAAACCGATGGTGGAGACGTGCTGCTTCTTCAGTTGATGCTACCACCATAAGCAATGAAATGTGCCAGATGCATTACTGGAATAGTATTCCTAAGCTATTCAAGAGTAATTGCTGGTTTGAATTACATTTGGTATCAGAATTACTATTGCTAAGTCGTGAAAACTGACAGTTTCTTGTTGGTTTGAATAACATTTGAATGTATAATCCTTATTTGTTACTTGTGAAAACTTAAACTTTCTTATGTTCAATCTGTATCATGCATCTCTAAACAAAATTTATTATTTTAATACTTTGAAGCTATGGTATTGTAAAAAGTGTTATGTTACCAACTTACCATTAAAACATTAAAGAAGAAGCAACGTGACAATGTCATACTTCAAATCTTATACTCCGAAAAAATGAAACAAATTGTGCTATCACATACAGTTTCTCATAATTATCTGTGCTATCATTCGATGAATTCATACAAGTTCTAGGCATGCGTACATAAAAGAAAACAATCGTGTGTGATTTGGCATAAACAAAAACAAAACGATTGATGGCCCTTAAAATAAAATTGAGCTTTTGGGCTGGAGTTCCGTTTAACTAGGCCCAATATAATACTATTCTCGTTTTCTTCTTTTCAGAACTCTGGTGGGCCTACTAAGAACTCTTTGGAGTATGTATTCTATAAATTTATATTAACGGCGGTGATATTGATAATAAATTAATAAATTAATAAATTTATATCAACTAGGTGACACTTTGTTGTTTGCCAAATTTTCTCGTGGGCTACCTGACATAATATAGATAGTAGTTTTTCAATTAAATGTTAAGATAAATTCGAAATAAAAAAAGTTATATATATTTTTTTTTTGAAAATAGTGATATTTCATCTGTTTCATGAAGAAACATATGTTCTCGCACCATAGACCGGTACCTAAGCTTAATCATACTAACAATAAGTGTTCAAAACTAACTTGAATTATAATAAGGAGCTAAAATTGTTTATCACCTCCCGACTACCATGAGAGGGTTTCAAAATAATAAAAAACATAGTCTTTTCTATTAAGCAGTTTACTTATCCAATTAAAATAAAGATTCTCACAATCAAGCATTAAAAACAGTACAACAAAACACAATATATCATTCAAATCTTCTTTCACTCAAGATCTCCAGACGCCTCCTCATTCCCAAACAACATTTTCTCTTAACAATAATTCTCTCAATACCTATTGCTCAATATTTCCACAAGTATATCTAGATGGTAAAGCTAATGATCCATAAGTTTAATAGCTAAACATTATGCAGATATACCCTAAATATTTAGAATTGGAGTTTAGAGAGTAGTCTAACTAATTAATGCTGATACTTAATTATCATTAGAGAAGATGTGGACTAAGCAGTTCAAGACTGTTATATACAAACTTTTGAATTTACATTTTGATTGTGTTTCAATCATACAAACGTAAGTCGATGTTTTATTAAAATTTTTGCTAAATTTAAATTATTGCAACATTTAATGTGATTTTTTAATTTTTAATGAAACATAAATGAGGTTTATGTTTCATTAAATATTAATGTTGCGTAAATTTAAAATTTAAATTCATGTTAATGTTAAGTGTTATTTAAATATTAATGTTGCGTTGGCAATTGGCATGTGTCACCTTCGCTAATTCATTTTTTTTTAATAAAATGTAACAGGAGTCGCTTCTGAATTTGATGTTACTGCACGATAATCCCATGGAGAAATTCTACAAATAATTTGACCTAGCTATCTTTTGAGATTTATCACAGCTCAATCAAATTTCCTTTTCTGAAAAAAATAACGTAGTTTTCAGAATTATAGAGGCAACTAGGAGATAATATATTTATCAAGACAAAAATCATAATGATGGCTATTGATCCATCCTACATCATACGATCAATTTAATGACATGTACCCATACTGCATTTATTTTGTACACCAAACCCATAATGCATGTTACTCTTTTCTCAAACAAAAAAGATCGATATAATATAATAATAGTAATTAGAAAATACTGGCATAATGTAGCTAAAAATTTGAATCTTTTTTCCATAAAAACAAATGTTATAATAAATTAATAACTGGTTTAATAGTCGCTGTTAAATACTGCACAAAACACCTTTTCCATTAAATTGGATTCTTGGTTTTCTCAGAGAAAGTAGTTTAATTTCTGAAAACTCTGAGAAAAGTATATCTGATGGTCCAAAAAAAAAAAATCTCCAAGGAATATCTAAAGTAGGTATTCGATTAATTAATTATAAGATTTGATTATGTTATGTCCATGACAAGTCGCTGGTTTCATAATAACTTATCTACGACCCCCATGTGCCATCAAAGAAAAGAACAACAAATAAAATAAAGCTATCCAAAAACAAATTGTCCACATTACAATCTTTTATTAAAGAAAAAAAGTTAAAACAAAAAAAGAAGGCAAGAATTGGTGGTCCAAGAAAGTCAAGAATTTAGACTATGGTTGACAATATTGTCGGCGTACAATCTGACTATAATAGGCACTGTTCTCTACTGTTCTATAGCTTTGTACTCGTGATATAGACAAGTGTTTTGACACTGCATATTTTAGGTAGTATTTTTATTTTTTACAATCATCCCACGGTCACTACTCACTAGTCACTAGCTACGTTAAATATTGTACGCTGACAATATCATCAATCAAGGCCTTTTGTAGTTTTGTTGGCTCGTATAAAAAGACTTGCATCGTTTTCCAAAAAAGTTCATGGACCGTCGTACTCACAAATATTACAATTTTTACTATAGAAGTAATATTCGTCAAATTATATTTAAAGAAATGATACGTTTATTTTACAGAACAAACTTATTCAGTACGCTAAATTAGATTACGAAAATCACAAGTTCAAAGCTCTAAACAATATATGCTCATCAAGAGATAAAAAATGATAATATAATTTAATTTATAGATTGTCCAAAAGTATCTTCATCCTACTTATAATTCTCAATTCTGACATGATACTTGTAATTTCAACCAGGACTTTCTGTTGGAATTAATTATTATTAATTACAACATGTATGAGCTTATATGTAATAAATATATATTATATAATAGACTGTCAAATTATATCCGCAATGAAGTGATCAAATTCTGTATCGGATTTATTATATGTCATGAGAAGTGGACCCTTTAATGTGTAAAATGCGTATTAATTACTTTATGATTTAGTGATGGTCTGAATTATATAAAGTCTGATAATAATATAATTATGCTATTGGTCCCTAAAGAACACAACTATAGACAACTTTCTGATTAAGCAATGATCTTGTTAAGAGAGAATCTGGATCCAATTTGGACCCGTTAAGACATAACTGCACTCAGTTATATGGGCGTCCATATATATGCAGAGATACTGTTGATTTTAAAACGATTCTGATTTTTTTCCACTTTCTACCACCCTTTCGTTTCCCAACAGATCCATCTCTCTTTTAACACAGTTCCAGAAGAGAAGAAATTGTCGGCGCCGATCCTCTCAATCGCTCCATTGGATTAGAGGAAGATCACTGAAAGACTAAAAAAGTCTGATGATCAATGAGATTGTATATATCTGAAAAACTAACATCATAAATTAAAATAATATAATTTATATTTAAAATTCATTAGAGGATCACGACTATAGAGTAAAGTCCTAACCCTTCCCGTTCAAAACCGAGATATCGAACGGGCCCTTAATAGCCAGCATAAAGGCAAAAATCGTCTCTACTCTGACCAATCAAATCACTTCCCATGCCACGAAGCGCCGAATTCAACAATCAAGAATTCACTAGTCAGAGAATCAGAGGGACTAGGACTTACAGTTACATACAATACAACAGGGGGGGGGGGATGCAGAGAATCCAGAGGTTGATTGATTTGATTGTGTTATGTACTTATGTTCGGTGTTGCCACGCGGAACTGTGAAGTCGGCAGATGGTGACAAAGAGAGAGAGAGAGAGAGGGATGGAGCAGATTGGGTCCGGTAATTGGGGCTCACGATCAGCTGAGCTTGACCCACATGACCACATGCCTAGCTGCTCTCCCCTCTATCCGATACAAACTCATCTCATACGCCCATGTTCTATTCTCCCCCTTTCCCTCTCAAACACAAATTTACAGTGTGCTCAGTAGGGGGATGGAAATGGGCTGCGTATTCTTTGGACTAAAACGATTTTTGATTAAAAAAATATTATTAAATTAAAATCGTTAATTATTGATTGGACGGATTAAAACAAAAAAAGCACAGGTACAGAGTTTTTCAGCTCCGCAGAGAATACAAATTCATAAAAGAGGGAGAGAGGGTGATGTGGTAAGATTTTACTCGTTTAATTATATTTATTTGCTTCATAATAATAATATAATTTGAAGGGGAAAGAGGAAGAGAGAACAAGAGAGGAGGAAAATTCTTTTATACAAATTTCATTCAATTTTTTAAATTAGAGTGTAAAATTTTACTCCCTTCCTTCTTAATCATTCATTTTTTTCGTCTTTTTCTTTCCTCCATCAAAATTTTATGTGGAGCACAGTGTTAGACTCCCTCATCACTTTTTTATAAGGTTGACAATAAAATTTAAATAAATTTATAATAATTTAAAAATAAAAAAATGAAGAAATGTATTCTTAAACTTATATATTTTATTATATTTTAAGATATCATTTAAATTTAATCAAAAATCATTAAATTTAAATATTTAAATTATCATATAATTTTAATGGTCTGTAATGAAATATCAAATAAAATTTAAATTGCATGAAATTTAAAGTACAAATATCAATCTATATGTTCAAAATATATTTATAAAAATTTTGCATTTTAAATTTTTTATATATTTTTTTAAAATTCATTGTTAATGTTATAAAAATAAGTAGTCATTAACGGATCCCACCTTTATTTTTTTCCTTGTAGGAAAGATTACAATGCAGTTGTCACTTCCCTTAAAGTATATTGATTTTTGTTTTCCTGCTTATTATAATCAATTGATAAGAGAACATAGTCCTTTTCTTAGACTATTATTTAACACCTAAATATGCCAATAGATCCAAACCTTAACCCCCAAAAGAGTAAATCTCTCCATGCCTTCCAAAAAACATAAAAAAAAATATATATGAAAAAGTTCCATCACAATGGTGGACATGTTGTACGTCTATTCCAACGGAGTCGAAACAAATGGACAAAGTTTGTTACCTACTTACCTTTACAGGATTTTACCAAAAAAATGTAGGGAATAAGTTGCAGAACATTGCAGATATTATTCTCCTCCGTTGCCAATCAATAAATCTGGAGGAACATGCATATTGATTGAGGAAACATATATGCAACTTCAGTGATATGATAAATTAATAAAACCTAAGAAAGATGATTAGCAACTAACCCAAATACAGTTGCTTCCAAACAATCTCAAATGTACTCGTGTGCAATGTGTAATTTAAATTTTAGTCTTAGGCATTTATTTTTCCAAGTAATACCAATCACATTTCATATTACAAAATCATCATTAAACATTTAAACTTAACTCTCTCCTAGCCCTTCTCCTGGGCAAATTATTGAACTCTTATTTTGTTTAAACCACTTTTGTTGATTAAAAAAAAAATGCGGATCTCAACAGTAGCATGTCCAAGAAGAATGGCTGTCAGGTCAACTTCAGCTACGCAATTTTTTTTATTGGAGTAGCTTGATTTTTTTATAAAAAAATCTAAGTAATAGTATTAGAAATGTTTAAAAACATATAGATACTCAAAATTAGGGACATATTTTTTAAAATATGTACCGGATTTAATTTATTAACGAGTAAATAATGATAATATATATTCAGCATAAAGGGCTTAAAATAAAAGTCCCTAGACTGATTATTATCAGATCTAATTTTTACAGGCATAACACTAACATTAGATGTATAATAAAGTTTCAGTATGCACTAAAACTATTTAAAAGAAAAGTCATAAATCAAATATCAATTTGCCATACTCAGGTGATAAAAAAATGAGTGACCTCAAACAATATTTTTTTTTTGGTGATGAAAAAGCTCTAACTAAATTGATCTCAAATTTTTGTTGTCGGAGGACAATATGCATCCAGCAGAATATATAGCACATGGAACGCAACTCACTTTCACTGACAACAAGGAAAAAAAAATGCTTGTAGATCTTAACCTTACATGATCATGTTGCAGGAGGAATAATTAGTATAATAGTATTGCTTGAATTTGGCAACTAAGCAACTTGAAGAGGCATAATTAATATGTTACTTAACGAAAGCACAACCTGTCAACCTTTGTTTTCTTATATAAATTTTCCTTTTAATCCGACATGGAAGCTGCCACGGCATGACCTCACGTACTGAGATTCATTTAGGCATAATCTTTAAGAGGATTTAAAATTCGACCTATTTTTTAAAAAATTCAGTTCTTATTTAGTCTTCATAAGTTCACTCTTTCTAATGATAAATTTTGAGATCAATTTTTAAAAAGCAGGCCTTTAAACTTACCCTTTCCCATCCTTATATGATTCTTTTTAGATTTTTTTAATATTTATATTATATATTAATTACACATAAAATTTTAAAAAAGCAAAGAAAAAATAAATAAAATGTCAAAATAGAAAAATATAAATTTAATATTTTTATACAAATATAAATTAATATTAAAAATATCTAATCGTCAATAAACAAATATATATCAAGTCCTTATCCGAGCCCTTAGATTCCAGAGAGCTTGGTAAATATCAAACTCATCCCTTAAAAATTAAATTCTTTGAACCTGACCCTCTAAAAACCTTTATCAAATCCGACCCTTTCGTAGGCTCGCAAATCTAACCCTTGAGAAGTCCGACCCGGCCTTTAAAATGATACCTAGATCCATTACTTTTGGTTACATTACACCTGTTTATAGGGGTGTGCAAACAGATCAGTTTAATTAGTTTTGAACCGAACCGTTAAATTTTGGACTATTTGGTTCGATTTTTTCGGTTTAAAAATTTCGGTTCGGTTAAAATTTTAGCTAATTCGGTTTTTTACTTTGGTTCGGTTTTAATTTTTCTAAATCGGATAAACCGAATAGTCCAAAATTTATCAAATAATTTTATTTTACTTGATATAAATAAGGATTATATAAAAAATAATCCGAATATATTTATTTTCTATAAGTTTTATTTAGTTATTTCTTTTATCTTTTAAACTATTTATTTTTTCTATCAATTTTAATATTTTTTGATATTTTTATTTCTCTTTAAATTTTATAATTTCGGTTTAACCGAATAAACCGAGAAATTTTTTGGTTTATTCGGTTTTCAGTTTATTCGGTTGATATTTTTAAAAGTTCGATTCGGTTCATAATTTGACAAATTGAAAAAAACTTTGAATACATATAATTATTTCGGTTTGAACCGAACCGACCGTTTACACACCCCTATCTGTTTACTTCTCTAAACCCCCACCCCCACCCATACCAAAAAATATAATTTTGAAAATCAGTCTTAAAGTGTCTTTTTTTATACGAAGAAAATGCTATAATCAGAAAAATATGTTTTTGCATCACATCAATTTATCAAAAAATATTTCAAAATATTTTGAAATCTTTTTTATGTCAAAATGCGAAGTCATCTTCTAATACGACAAAATATATAAATTTCAAATTTCTCTCCTCATTCATTTACGAGATGGATCCTACGCTGCTAATTTTAGTAGTATATAAAATACTATGAACTCATTTTAGTTTATATATTTAAAATTTAATATTTAAATTTTGGATCTGAATTATTGATCTTATTCATTTTTATGATAATTATATATTTATTAAATTTTATAACTTTTAGATATTATTTAATACTAAATTATATGATGATAAAATGAATACATAAAAGTTAATTAATCATAATTAACTAGGTTGGTTCATTTTATTACAATATATTCTAGCATAAAATGACCTCAAAAAGATTATAGAAGCATATATCCATCATAAAAATGAGTAAGATTAATGATTTGAATTCAAAATTATTGAATTTTGAAATAAATTATGAAATTTCTTCTTTTCCTTTATTATATCATAAATCTATCCGCGACAATAAAATAATTGTCGTCCAACACTCCAATTCGTGTTGGAAGGCTATGCGAATAATTTGTCTATTTATTTGTCACACTGATTAACTTTCTTTTTATTAGTTAAAATTATTTGTTTAATTGATCAACTTTTTACTTGTTTTAAATACGGATTCTAATAGATTCAAAAGTGAAATCAGCGAATAAACTAATTTTAATTTTAATTAAAATGAACAATGAAGATTTCTTTAATTTTTATTTCCACTAAAAAAATCTAAAATTTAGTTTAAATTAGAATATAAATTTTATTTCGCCTGATGCTTGTTCTATTCGGCATGTTGCAACCCCGGCCGTCTAAATCTAATATGGTGAGGAACCAGCGATAGACGGCACGAATCTTAATGTGATAACCCATTTTCCGCCGTCAGATATGGAATCATTGTTTTTGGCGAATGGCGAATAAAACAAAGAATCCGGATCAAAAGGAGCCGGGTCTGTCCATCCCACGTGGTGTCAGGCGAGGCCTGTCTTGCTTTCTGCGCAAGGGTATAATCGTCATTTGGTGGCCGTATAGAGTTATAGCCTATAGGTCATATTTGTTACTTATTTTCAGATCAGCCTCGTTTGATTGTTTTTTTGTTGTTGCTTCAGTCACCGAACAAGATAAACTGGCGCATATCCGGGAAG
The DNA here is from genome assembly GCA_037127355.1 of Schoenoplectus tabernaemontani. NCBI lineage: Eukaryota > Viridiplantae > Streptophyta > Magnoliopsida > Poales > Cyperaceae > Schoenoplectus > Schoenoplectus tabernaemontani. The sequence goes on along the minus strand of CM073742.1, from coordinate 22,136,311 downwards.
TATCATCTGATTTTTCTTTGTTTTTTTTGGGTTAAACCATCTGAATTTTTGCAACTCAAAAAGTATTTTTTTTTTTCAAAAGCATCAACATTGCAACCAAGTTATATCCCTAGTAAAACCACCGCGGCGAAATTGACAAATAAATTTAATATCATCAGATATGAAAAAATGATTCATATGTTTATATGTTTATGTGTTATATTGTTATAAAGCAAAAAATATTAGGTTTCATTTTTTTTTGCTTCGATACGTACCAATAAGTCATTACTATAATGGTTCAATATTGATTTTTTTTTTATATCAAAGCGTTATCTTAACACATATATGGCAGATATATTGTTTAATTTAAATTAGAAACATCACCGTTATGAAAAGGTTGGCATCACTTGGCAAGGAATAATCTTGATAATTTTGATAACCAATTTCATACAATTTCATAGAAAATCATAAGAATGAAAAAAAAATACAAACATATTCTTGAATTTATGAATTAAATTGTGATTCAATTTGCATATAATTTGAGTGTTCATGTAATATTCCATCAAAAAATATTAAAGTAAAACCGTTAAAAATTATCATATAATCTTGATAGCCTTCAATGAAATATCAAATGACACTCAAATTACATGAAAAACTAAATCACAATCAATCCATAAGTTAAAAAATATGTTTGTTAATTTTTTTTTATGAATTTATATAAGATTGGTTGTCAAAATTATCAAGAATATTAAATGTCAAGTGATCGCTCCCTTTATGAAAAAAATAATAAGTAATAAAAAATATAAAATATTTTGTTCAGGGATAGAACTACGGCCGATGCCCGGATACTCCATGGCCTAGTAAAAAATAAAGATTATCTTTGTTGATGTAGTGGAAAATAAAAGTTTTTTGATCCAAACATTCTATTTTCTTAGGATGAACATCCTTACTAATCATTTTTGATTCCACACCTGTTCTCCATAATTTAAGGAGCTTGTCCTTTTTATTGATAAAACTAATATGTTGTCCTAATGTAAAACTTAATTCGAAGTTAAAGACTAGTAATTCAATTATCAGTTGTTATAACATTATTACAATGTAGAATTAGTATAAACATTGTTTTCAAATATTGGAATGGTAAATTTTTTTGTTCCAATTTGAAACTTTATTTTTTTATAAGAAATTTATACTGAAACAAAACAGTATGTATATATTGTGCATAATACAAAACATGAATGTGATTGACAACGAAAAAAAACTACGTGAGTTGTGCAAAATATTATTTGTTAAAATAAGAAAAACTAGCTATTAATCAAATCATTAATAACAAAATATAAATTCTAATAATAAGAAACTACATCATGTTATTTTACTTTTTTTTTGAAAAACCTCGTTGGCTAGTTGCAATTCACTTTTTTCGGAACATGAACAATGTCTGTAATTTTTTATTTTTTATAATCAAGTACAATTTGAATGTTTTCTATTATTATGAAATAAAATAATTTAATTCCTCTTTTTTCCATTTTAATATGTGAATAATATGTTTTAAAAATTAAAGGAATCCCATCACAACTGTACCGGGCCATCATACACTTAAAAAAGGAAGCTTCTCACTTCGTGTAAACAAGATTTGGATGATCCAGCAATGTCCATAACAAAATGGGCAACGATGCACGTGGCCACGCCACATGCAATTAATGGATGCATGTCAGGGACAGTGGCATTTCAGCTATTATCTCCACAACCAATGCCATTCTTCCAACGAAATCTCCTTTATAACTAGCTTGCCTTTCATCCTCATTCACTTCACATAGCTACAATTTCTCTCATAAAATAAGTATCTGGGCGTCTATTTCCAATGGCTTATTCGAATAAGATGTCATGCTATGCTACGCTGCTTCTGCTAATGTGCGCCTCTTTTCAAATTTCTCTGGCCATTACTGATGGTATGGTTTATTTTACTTTCTCTATGTTTCCTCTCTCTTTTTTTTGTTCTCTGAGAAATGTTTTGGGCTGGTCAAGTAAAGAAGTTGCCTCAAAGTTTAAGCTTCCCATGTTGTAGAATTGTATTGATTGGTTGAAAAAGTTATACATAGCACTTAACTAAAGCTAAATGGATATCCACGGCTTATATCTTGGTTTCGATTGAATTAATATTTTACATTGATGGTAATGGTACCAAAGTATTAATTAGTAGTTCAAATATAGTTCCCTTGCTCTTTTGACCATATTTTTAAACTGAAAACTAAAGAAATTGAAACCTGATTAAAAAAAATAAACTTTATGATGGAACAAATGAGAAATGAGTGAGGCAGATTACAATTTGAAACATGAACGGTTATTAGTTACCTTATATTAGTGAGAGTACATGGTCGTCGCATCATTTTCGCAGTCTTTATAGTTCAATATGTACATAAGCATTTTATTTTTAAAAAATGTTATATGTAAGTGAGGATTTTGTGGGTTGATATGGAGAATTGGTTTGGTTATGCCAGTGTGCCATGCTATTTGATGTGTCACTGGCAAGCGGAGCCCACAAAATTGAAATAGGTAAAACTGCCTTCTGTGTAATTTAAACCTTGAATCGTCGCAGTCTGCACCCAATGTCTCTGTGTTAGGATTTACTATTTAGGACTTTGCAAGGAAAAACCAAGAGAATATAATTTCAAAAGAAAAAAAATACAGGGTAAGAAGCCCTTCAAGTGTATTGTAGAAATGATAATTTTGAAAAATAGATTTGAATTGTCTGGTCAAATTGAGCCGTTTCAAATCACCCACAATAAATTCTCCACTTGCTAGCTCTGAATCTGAGCATTTACTTCTCTTACTCTGAATGCACCTAATTTGAATTGTTTGGTGGAAAAAGTTATTGTAGTAGTAACTTGGTTCCGTTCTTCTTCCTTTTTTTGTCTTTGAATTTTTCATCCTTACTCTTTTTAATGATGCGAGGAATATACGATCATGAAATGTTCTTGCAGTGTATTCCAAAATTTGAAACTGCATTTATGCTCTACTGGTTATAAGACAGAACAACCAAAATAAACCGGTGCAAAAACATTAAAACTAAGCACACATGAATTGTCCATGAACTTTTTCTCTAATAAATATATCCCAATATTTATTAATGATAGATTTTAAATCTTTATTTAATTGATTAAATTTATCACTGTGTACAAAAGAATAATTCTTAACTATTGTGACCGTGATGTTTTCCATAATAAAACGGGTATAGTAAACTTCAAATGTAGTAAATTGGTGATATATAGGTAAGAGTACTTATTTAACCGAAGCTTAAAAAGTTTGAAAAATCCCATGATTATTTAAGTTAAGCATCAAGAGCACTTGATATTCTTTTGAAACAATTTCTTATATTTTGCCCTTGCTACAGATAATTTTGAGAAAAAAACATAATAAATGTTTAACTTAAATTGGTTATACTTTCACACCGAACTGTTCTTCTTTATATTAAAAAAAGTTGATGCTAGCTATGTATCTATATAAGCACATATTTGAACAGATTGGTCCAAGTACAAACTACAAACTAATTGTGAAAAGTTTTGGTAGTACCATTATTTACATTTATCATCATCATCATTATTATTATTTTTGTTTAGGAAAGTAAAGTACAAGCATGTGTTAGGCGTTTGCCAAGTTTGTTTGGTTGCTAGACTCATTCAATGCACCTCCAGTTTAAAAATAGAAAAACAAATGGCTGTACCAGTTGATTTATGACACTGGTTGTACCATCACTGCTTGTGGGCCCAGATTTATCAAAGCTGTCGGGAAAAAATGACCATGCTGTTTTTCTGATAGCATATGTATGTCAGATTCAGCCAAACCTAATCTTATCTAGCATGCATAACAGCTGACTGAGAGAGATGGCAAACACAACACATCACATGGATCTAACAGATTCTATGGATTTTTTGTGCCACTTTCCTTGTACGCTAGTCTGTGCTATGTAAACTAATTATGAACTAAAAACTATTATCTAGTAGAGAATACTTCTGGTACTAATTAGATATAAAGCTGGCGACAGTCGGGAGATTTTACAGATGTCGTGATAGCCATGAACTTCAGTGATGTTGTTATATCTACTATCTATCACTAAATCAATGTATCCTTTCACTATAATTAGATATTAGGTATTTCATAAGTATTTAGAGAATGTTGATCGAGTATTCACTATATAATTGTATATAGCTTTTAGGAACTGGCATCTGCTATGAAGGCCTTACTCACCCACTTCAATTTGCTTTTTTTTTTCAGCATCTTCAGAAAATTTACGCTCACTTGGAAACAAAACAAATCCTACATCTATATATAATTTTTTTTTTTACAATTTTCATGCAGGCTTGTTGCCAAATGGAAACTTTGAGAAGGGGCCCAAGCCGAGTGAGCTGAAGGGTACTCTGGTGATTGGCAAATTTGCGCTGCCTCAATGGGAGATTTCAGGCTTCGTTGAGTACATTGAGTCTGGACACAAGCAGGGTGACATGCTCCTTCCTGTCCCTGAGGGTGCTTATGCAGTTCGTCTAGGAAATGAGGCTTCAATCAAACAACACTTAAATGTAATTAATTGTTAATCGACCAGTATATTCTTAAGATTAAGCCTATACTAAATGCTGATCTGCATTTTGTATTTTGTAGTAACTATTGGACTAATTGTCATTGTTTTCCTTTTCACAAACAGGTGACAAAGGGAAGCTATTATGCAATCAGTTTTAGCGCAGCTCGTACCTGCGCACAAGCTGAGGAGTTGAACGTGTCGGTCACGCCTGAATTTGGTGTGCTGCCGATGCAGACAATGTATAGCAGCAGCGGGTGGGACTCATATGCGTGGGCCTTCCAAGCAAAGTATTCTACTGTTGATCTTGTGATCCATAACCCAGGGGTTGAGGAGGACCCTGCATGTGGGCCTCTTATTGACTCGATTGCAATTCGTAATCTCTATCCACCTCGCATTACCAAATGTAATATTCCTCATGCCTTATGCTTTCTTTTTTCCCTTTTCATTGATGACATTTTTTAATGGTTAACTCTAATTCTCCAAATAATTGTGCTTAATTGTTAACAAAATTACAATGTAGTTTGCTTTTCTTTATCCTTAATTGACAACTTGCAATTCCAAATCTTTGGTAAATTCAATAGCACAAAAACAAACAAGAAGCGTTGAATATAGAGGCGTATCAAAACAATATAGTAAAAGTTAGTCCATTCCCAATTACTGCTGCATGATGCAAAAATACTTATAAGTAATTTACTGGAAACTAGCACCAGTTTACAAGTAACTTGTTTTGCAACTAATATACTTTGCTGATGCAATCATTGCAGATAACCTGCTAAAGAATGGTGACTTTGAGGAGGGCCCTTACATTTTCCCGAACACATCGTGGGGTACACTGATCCCACCAAAGATCGAGGATGACCACTCACCACTGCCTGCATGGATGGTGGAGTCACTCAAGGCAGTCAAATACATTGACTCTGACCACTACTCGGTGCCCAAGGGGAAGCGTGCTGTTGAGCTTGTGGCTGGGAAAGAGAGTGCCTTGGCTCAGGTTTGTAAAATGTCATTACTTATCAAGTAATATAATTGGTATAAGAGAACTTAGAAATGAAATTGCAATTTTTAGCATGTCTTGATTAAGACCCATATATTTAGGTTTGATTGATCTTCATTCTTGAACTATGTCAGAAACCCTCAATTGTTCAAAAAAAGGGGTACACCGTAAGCTGACTAATACTGAAAACTGAATGGATTGAAAACCAATATGCCAACTGGTACTTGAACAAACTGTTGAACTGGTTATCTAATCTCCTAATAATTCAGGCATGAACCTTGCATACAATATCATCATCACTAAATCCTTTACATAATACTTATTAGGGTGCCTTTTAATGTAATAAAATTCCGTAAGTAACCATCTAACTGGTTATTTAATACACCTTTAAATTTATGCAGGTTGTACGGACAGTTCCTGGGAAAACATACTCTCTGACCTTCCTGGTAGGTGATGCAGCTGATGGTTGTGTGGGTCCCATGGTTGTGGAGGCCTTTGCATCGCGAGGAACAGTGAAGGTCCCATACGAGTCAAAGGGCACCGGTGGCTTCAAGAAGGCTGTCTTGCGTTTTGTGGCGACAGGAGTCAGAACCCGTGTTGTCTTCCTTAGCACGTTCTACCACATGAAGACCGACGGGTCAATGTGCGGGCCAGTAATTGATGATGTTTTGCTGTTGAGTGTTCGCAATCCTGGCAGGAAACTTTTTTGATCAACTCGATCTGAAAAGCAAATGTGATGTTTAATTTTCAGGTTATATGTATGTATAATATGTGCCCTATGGCTGGAGCGATTGGCTCCGGCATAAGTGGTGGCAGGAACAGAAATGTTCGTTTATATTTTAATCCAACCGCAAAAAAATGAGAGGTGTTTGTTAATTGTTGTTTTTGTAAACATAACAATGGTTTTTGTTCTGGGAGTAATACTGAAGATTGACTGGCAAGTTGCAACTGTTCAGCAATTTTACTGGTCGGGCAAGTTGGGTTTGGGTCAGGTTGTGTTTTGTTGGATTTAAGTTGGTTCCAAAAAATAGACCCGTTCAAATCAATCTCAAAGTACAAAATAATTAGCTGCTTTGAATATTTTTCAATTTTCATTCAAGGGCCAAGAAGAATTCGGATTAAATGGGGGTTTGAACTTTGAAAATAATTAAGCGTTTAAATCATCTGCATGGGTGACAATGGTTTTAGTGTTGTTGCTTGATGTAATATGTTTTGTTATGTATGTTAGAATTCTTTCTTTCAATCTGAGTACATATAAATTTAAAAGTAGCCCCGATACAATTTTTTCAAGCAAAAAATGAAGTTAAGAAATTATGAAATTTTAACAGTTTACTTCTGTTAATTCATATATGAATAAAAAAAAGTTAGCACAGAGATTTAGGTAAATAAGCTTGTAAACTAGATTTACGCAAAGCACTTAGAATGATTAATCATCCTAAAATACTTTTCGAACAGTACGATCTCATTCTGTTCTCTCTAATTTCTAGTTAGAGCGGTGCATTTGCTTGAATATTTGTCAAGCAAGCAGCTCTGTTTTCCTCGGATGATTTGCATAACGTTTTCTGTCAACATTTAATTCTGTATGTTTTGATGTGAACTTTTTATAAGGTTCACGCGTTTGTAATTAACAATATTTTAGTATATTATATATACTTTATTATTATTATACTATCTTTATTATTAAAATAATATTAATAATTACTATTATTAATTATTATTATTATTTTAAAATAATGCATATTATTATAATTTTTATATTATTAGTTATTATTATTACTATATTATCATTATTATTTCATTATGTTGTATTATATTTATAATTAACAATATTTTAGTATATTATATATACTTTATTATTATTATTATTATTATATTATCTTTATTATTAAAATAAGATTAATAATTACTATTATTAATTTAAAATAACTCATATTATTATAATTTTTATATTATTATTATTATTATCATTATATATATATATATCATCATTATTATTATCAAAATTATCAACATTTTTACTATTCCAATTAACATCTATTAATCATTACAATTTAATCTTCATCGAATATTATCAAAATATCAACATTTTTACTACCACTCTTCAAAATAACGATATTTTCTATCACTCTTCCAAAATTCTATCACTCTTCCAAAATTACCACTCTTTCAAAACTATTCCTTGATTTGTCAAACGAAAGTGTACGTTTGGCACTTGGTAGAATAACAAAAAGTTGGAATATAATATGTATTCTGACGAATTAACTTGCTAAACGAATTTTAGACTAAGTAGAAGAGTGCAAAAGAGTGCTAATCCAGTATACCAAGTTATAGGTGGTATACTGGGATTAGCTCTAAATCGAATAACGATTATTATTTGATTATGTTGTATTATATTATTATATTATGATTATGATTATAATTATGATTATGATTTATTATTATATTAATATTATGATGATGATTATTTATTTATTATTATTATTATTATTATATATATTATTATAATAATATTATTATTATATTAACTTCATGGTTATTATTAAAATTATTATTATTATTATATGATAAAATTTATTATTATTATATTATAATAATTATGATTTTAGTATTATATTATTATATTATGATTATATTATTATTATATTATTATTATGATTATGATTATAATTTTTTATTATATTATTATATTATTGTTAAGGTTATATTATTATCATATTATTATAATTATGACTATGATTATTATTACTTATTATTATTTTATTTTATTATATTATATTATGATTATAGCTATGATTATATTATAATTATATTATTATGATTATATTATTATTATTATTATTATATTATGATTATGATTTTAATTTATAATAATTATGATTTTAGTATTATATTATTATATTCTTATTATAAATATGATTATATTATTATGATTATGATTGTTTATTATTATTATTATTATTATTATATTATTATAATTATGATTTATTATATTATATTATTATATTAAAATTATTTATTATTATTATGATTACAACTATGATTATATTATAATTATATTATTATGATTAAAATTATTTATTATTATTATGATTATATTATGATCATGATTATAATTATATTATTATGATCATGATTATTTATTATTATTATTATATTATGATTATGATTATTATTTTATTATTATTTGGTTATGTTGTATTATATTATTATATTATGATTATATGATTATATTTTATTAGAATTTTAATTATTTATTATTATATTATTATGATTATGATTATAATTATAATTTTTATTATTATATTATGATTATGATTATTATGATCATTATTTTATTATTATTTATTATTATTATTATTATACCATTATTATCATCATCATGATTGTTAGTATCGTAATTATCCATATTTTAACTATTCTGATTAACAACTGCCAAATAATAATTTCGCTCTTCTAAATAGTCAAAAATATCACTCTTCTACCACTCTTTCAAAAATACACTATTCTATCACTCTTCCAAATTTAAAAACTATTCCTTAATTTGTCAAACAAGCCAATAGAACAGTTAAAAAAATGACAGATACGAAGCTTTTCAAGCTCAACAGAATACAGGTTCCCTCCTTTCCCCTAAATAAAGAACCCCACCTAACAGCAACCCTAGTCATCCGCCAAATCTCACTTCCGTAGCCTCGTCTCCACCGGCCTCATCTCCATGCGTCCATTTACTCAATGCACAAGTGCCTCTCTACGGGCCTTCCTGCAGCTACCCCCCATTCAAAGGAAATTGCACCTTCAAGAAAGGAAATTGCTCTCGTGGTCTCGCCCAAGTTTGTAGTCGGCTACCCCATTCAAAGGAAATTGCACCTTCAAAAAAATGAAATTGCTCTCGTGGTCTCGCACAATTGTTTAGTATCCCATTGTCAGATCCATTCGAATCCATCCATCCTTCACTTTTAATTACTAACAACAAATTAAATTAAACAGTCACTACAAGAATAAGGAATTTAACATCGCACGTTTACAACGGTTTTTTGAAAGAACTGTTGCTAAATTAATTTTACAGCGGTTTTAAAATCAAAACCGTTGTAAATGTTATTGCTTCAATAGCGGTTATTACTAAAAACATAGCAGCGGTTATTTAGTAATAACCGCTGTTAAATCTTTGCATTTTACAACGGTTTTCCTGTACAACCGTTGTAAAATATTATTTTACAGCGGTTTGTTTGTAATAACCGTTGTTAAACATATATATATATATATATAACCCACTCATTTCAGAACCCTACAACCGCCATCACTAGCACCATTAACGAGCTCAATTTATTCAGCTCGTCCAATAACATCCCAAACTAAAAAAAAAATTGGTCTCTCTTTCTTATTTAACTTGTTCCATCTATTTATATCCATCTCCGAGAGCGGGATCAAAAGCAAGAAGTAGCGGGTCGGAGCGACAAGGACAGCGGTACGGAATAGCAGCGACAACGGTTCAGAGCGGCAACAATAGCGGTTCAGAGCGGCAATCTTATTTAAGGTCGACATTTGAACTTTAACTAATGAAAAGGAAGAATTAATTTAGTATATTTAATTTGTATTATATTATGTGTTAATTAGTGCATTTGCATGATTAGAGTATTGTCATGTAGAAATCGAATATTATACCGTTACTTGAACTATTTTAGGTCGGTACCCTTCGATATTAATCCGATAGGGATCAATCTCGAATAGTCCCCTTTTGGGACTGCTCTTTGAATACTTTGTCTCAATTATGATTAGTGGATGTACGCTTAGCAATCTGATGTCTTAGAAGGATTCGGTCTAGCATTTTCCCTTATGTTTCCACGAGTACGCACATACATATAAGCGTGTGTTGGCGTACTCGAGGAGCTAAGGGAAAATACTGTCGATTTTTTCTCAGACAACAGATTGACGAGCGTACATTCACTATTGAGACAATGTATTCAAAGAGTGGGTTAGGATGGTTACACTCAATGGGTGAAGCACGGAGAGTTCAAAGAAGACACGTGCAATATTATAAGGCCTATCAGGACAGTATCGAACACTAATAGTGATGATAATGCAGCAGATTTAGATTCAAGTTCTGATGTGCGGGAAGAAGTGGTGGTTGAAAATGTTAAAATTAATGTACAAAATTTTGATGATCAGTGCATTAATGATTGGTCAGGTATCATACAATAGTTATACTAACTTATTTTTTTACTTCAAACCTGCACTAGTTAACCAATACATTGTTATGCGTAGGAGAACACCCCTGAGAAGTTGGTACGTGCGACGAAGAGGAAGGATGCGGCAAAGGCGCTAAGTGCAGGGTCAAATGTCGAGATGCCACCGATGATTCCAGATAAAATAATGTCTGAATTACCTAAGCCCTACCACGACCTCCACCGGATGCTTATGGGGCAGCCCCACACTTCTTGGGAGATAAATTATGAAAAGGGGTTTTTCAACCATAAGGACGATCAGAAACTCATTGCTCTTAAGTTGACGGACATCATGGAGGTCTACAAGAATGAGTGGCTCGGCATTCAGATCATGCAGATATGGTGCATGTACGTACTTTCAAATCTAATAACTTAGTCAAATATAGTTAGCGATATCATAGCTGTGTTATACAAATGTATGCAGGTATTGCAAGGACAAGTTGGATAACTTCTTGGTAAGCGATAAGTTTTTATTTGTGGATCCAGAAGTTGTATGCACAACGAGTCTCGATTTGTACCGGAGAAGCGACCAAGTACCTCATCTTAATTGTCGGGATAGTAAAGCCTCACCAGTACATCTTAATGCCTTATTGCACCGGATAATAATGAACTTAAGTATCCATAATTAGTAATATACTTATACAATCGTATTTTTATTTGTCCAAGCTTTCTTTATATATTGCTGATGATAACTTTAATTGCATATCGCATTAGATTCTTCTGATAGTGTCGTTTGAGAAAAATATTGTTCATTATGTGGACTCTTTGAACTATCTGTTGAATCCATCTGATTTAGCTCTCATACATCATTTGGAAACGTATATTTTCTTGTAATTGATTATAAATTATATATATATATACGAGTAAAGATACCGTGAGCTTAATCTCACGGAGGCCTTTCGTGAGGTTAACTCAAAAAGTAAATCAAATCATCTCCAAATTTTCATTTATCATACTCATTAAATTCTTTATATGAAAATCTTATGGGATGCAAAAGTCTGGTGTGTTTTGAGCTTTTTAACCCACCGTTTTTAATTTTCTAAAATGATGTTCAAATATTAAATATTTTTAGAGCTAATTTTTAAAAATTAAAAAGCACGACTTAAAAAGCTCAAAATTCTCCAAATTTTTGCATCCCATGAAATTTTCATATAAAAAAATTAATGAGAATGATAAATTAAAACTTGGAGATGATTTGATATATTTTTTGAGTTGAGTTCACAGAACGTCTCCGTATACTTAAGCTCATGGTATCTTTACTCTCTCTCTCTCTATATATATTTAGTTACTTTTATTAAAAAAAAAAGAACTACGCAAGGGAAATTGACTCACTCTCACTTGCGGACAACAAAAGCAACTTTGAGTTTGAATATTACAACTCAGTATTCACGGTAAAAAAAAAAATGAAAAGTATCACAGGGCAGTATGTCTTTATACAAATGCATCAGTCTTAGTGACGCATTTTCAAATCACTATTGTCACTGACATGATTTCAAAGCGCGTCACTATCACCAGCACGTTATCATTTTTAGTATTAAAATTATAAATTTCTACTTCTTATTATTAATAATTCAAATATTTATATTATTGTATAAGTTAAAATCTGTCTTATCTTTCATCTCAAAATGATAAAAAGACCAATACATTATTTCCTTGTTTTACTATGAAACTTAAGTTTTTAAGAAGTATCATATTTCGTATATCATATCATATTTGTATCTTTGTTTTGTACTACAATGTGATCGAGAACTCCCGGATTTTCTAGTAGCATATTTTATCAATAATATTCTTCTCTTTTCTTGTTAATGAAAAGGTTTTAAATATTAATATTTATATAGTAAGATATTAATTTATACTCCATTGTATGATGCTTAAACTTGTAAATTCGTGAATTTATTTGTGTAAAAGACTATATATGAATTGCATTTTTAAGCATCCATTCGTTAGTTATGAATAAATATAAAACGTTTTCTAAAAATATTTTTGAGAGAGATGAGAGTCTAGCTCACAAATTTTATTTTGTGCTTATGGGGGGGGGAGGCTTGAGATCATTCTAATTAGTTACCACTTAATTAAGCTACTAGATCATTTGCTATTTCCTAAAAATTTAAAATTAATAGGAGAGATTTAGTTTGTAAAAAAAGGAGATCAGGGCAGAAAAATTGATTTTCTAGACAGAAGATAATAAAAAAAAAACCGACAGATAGTAAACCCTTTTAAGGACACATCAGGAAGAATCAAAGGTACATCTTTTCTTGTGATCAAACTGTGTAATTTTCTAATTAAGTCGATGCAAATTTGAGGCGCGCAAACAGTTTTAAAATTGTCACGATCAGCGTAATTTAGGCTGTTATATAGAGTTATATACATCTGTACGACTACACCGTGTAAGAATTTGAGTGTGGTATTGATTTGCTTGTCTATTTAGCTTAAAGGCCAGTCAACTCCTCGTAGTTAGCTCAATATATATAATTAAGTTCGTTCCCTTTATACAAATTTTTATAATCTCATCTCTTGTCAATCCTTATCTAACTTAATTTGCTTGATCTCTATCTATCCATTGCTCATTCTGACGAGGAGATCAATGCTGCAGTACTATTATGCATTTTTCCTTCTAATATTCGGCGCTGCTTTTCAAATTTCATTAGCTGTTACTGACGGTATATTTTCTTCTCTCCTTTCTTTTTTACCTTTCCATTTTCCATGTTTTTATCGTCTTGGAACTTTGTATATATGTTTATGAGTTATGAAAAATAATTTCCTTAAAGCTGATACAACCATTGTGCCCTTTTCAATATAAGGCGACATGTCTAACAAAGCTATTATATATTATCTTGAAATACTTTACCTTTACATCCATCATGGATAAGCTTAATTACACAAAGAGTTCTCTATTCTCTTTAGTGCATTGTATATTAGGAAATGGTATTGTTATCCGTTTCATTGTTGAAACTTGAAAGATGATGATCAAATATACCGATTATCTCTTACAAATAAGTATACTTGCTGTACTTGAATATATCCTAATGGTTTGGTTACAACCAAAATATTCTTGAAAATTTTAATTTAATTACCTAATAACGATTATCCTTCTTCACAATTTAAGTTCCATATGTAAGCTATTTTTGTCTGCGTTGTAAATTATACGCCCCCCCTCCTTCTTTAATTATATTTGTATGATTATTAAAGGGTAATAATTTATTCTAGCAGAAAAACTACAATGTAATATAGTCAAAATGGGTCGACAGAATCTCTTGAAGCCAAGTAATAACTAGATATCAATTTGACTTTATATGATTGGAGAAATGCAAATTTATTATATTTTAATCCCTCTGCTGTTCATCATTTTTTAATTATATCTTTCCCAGTTAAATTAGGAGGTCTCAATTTCGATAGATATTGATCTGACGTCTGGTTATTAGAACTCCAAGTCAACAAGCACAAAATAATTAAAAAAATCACGTGGGTTTGACTGTCTCACCTGCACGAGATCTGGGATTCCACATATTATGCTTGAAAAAAAAATAATGATGGAAATACAATTTGATACCTTTTCAAATATCTAAATTAATTACCGTCAATAAAAGAAAAATATTTCCTGCAGATGACTAATATCAATATTATAACTCTTGCGCAAATATCAATATATATTCCATTCTCAGTATTTTACTTTTACCATTGAAACGATACTAATTCTAAAGTTATTCTTTATTATTTGCCAAATGAACTATATATTACAATTTTGAGATATTTAAACCATCTTTTATAATATTTTTTTTGTTAGGTTAAAATTTGAGATATCGAAACCATACTCATTCAGTTACTTATATAGATTTTTTTTTGGAACGACTAGAACGTACTTAGGATTTTAGATTTATGGATGGAAATTTCTTGACAACATTTAATTTGAGAACTTTGACTATTATTTCCAGATAAATTCAGAAAAAATGTTCACAATAAGACCATATAGACAAATTCTTGAACTATTTCAGATGATTAAAGAGGATCAAAATTGTATAAAATAAAGTCCAGGTTTAATTTAATGGTGTTGATTGATTATAAAATAATACTTAAATTATATTAAAATTTTCCGAAACATAATCAGTCTAAAATAAAATTATTATTTATTAGATTTATAAATTATTCAAAAAATATTAAAAAGTATTGTAAAAATCGTCGCAGTGAAGCTTCTATTTGTTGCCAAACTATTTCTCAGATAATAATATAATAATAAAGAAAGCAAAAACTACTGCAAGTCTGCAACTTATCTAGTGCGGAGCCGCATTTTGGTAAATAAGATAATTCACCCTTCGAATTTTTTTAAGAATAGACTTATGATTCAAAAATATTTCAAAATATGCTTGATTCTTAAAGAAATTATAAAAATATACCTTTAATATTATATTTTTAATATAAAAATATACTTAACTTTTATAATATAATATTATATTTATACAATTTTTTTAGCCCTATTATAAACCCTAAATCCTAAACCTAGACCCTAAACCCTAAACCCTATTATGAATGCGGGCTCCGCGGCTGACTCTCTGTCTATGTCTATAGAAAAGGAAGAGGGGGTGAGACTTGAGAGAAGAAACATCGTTCTATACTTGTACTGGACAAACTCTACGATATAAACAAGCAATATTAAATGTGGTCAGCAAAATTATTTATTGGTCGTGCTGTACTGCGTAGTGTTTCTGGTACAGACCGGTCTCCGGATGCGTGCCATTTGGTGAGAAGGGCATTCGAAGTACAACCATGTGCCGATTGTCCCCAGGAGATGGAGACGATAACGGCGCAAGTAGGGTATTGATAAACTTACGTGTCACATATGAGCTCGTGACGTGTTCGATCTGAAATATATTTACGTATTTAGTATTTTAATATGTCAAAAATTTGAAAATCCAAAATATATACGTCTAAGACACATAATACGTCTAGCAATGTTAAACGTGTTTGTGTTTATACGTGTTTAACATGTGTTAACACTTATAAGCGTACAAATTCAAAAAATTTCAAACAAAATTGAAGAAATATATAAGAAAAATAGAGTGGTCCTGATAAAAATTAAATAAAATTGACGTATCATATTCAGAAATATCATATAGGTTAGAGTGATTATGGTCTATACCTTTAGTATCAAACCAATCTTTTAAACACATAAGCATTTTAAAAGTTTGATATGTTGAAGTGTTTTATATGTGCAACATGTTCGTGTACACGTGTTAAATGTGTGTGTTTATGTTCAACGTGTTAGACATGCATGTTTAGACGTATGAAAATTATTCACATGCGTAGGTTTAACAACATGACACGTATGACATGTGAACACATCACGTACATATACGAACACATATTTGTATCCGTATTTACATGTACGTATACACATATCTGACACATTTATCATTACCCTAAGGGGGACAATTATCAGATTAAGATCGGTAATGCGCTCCGGAATGGAGCATTTTTTATATGAATTATTAGATCAATTATTAACGGTTCTGATTTAATAGTAAATTTTTAGACATTGAAATTTATATTTAAAATTCTCCATAGCTATCCAGATTAATTTGAGTTGTATAAATTAACTTTTGTAATCTCTTCAGAGAACAAATGCTCCAGAGAATCTTCGCCCTTCACACTTAGGGTTGTCATACAGATCAGATGGATTAAAATTAAATTTATTAATACTATTTTATCCTATTCGTTAAAATAAAAAAATAATGAAATAGTGCATCTTTTATTTATTAAATATATCTCTGTTCTACTAATATGAAATCAAAATATAACTATACAATTAATTTCAACTTCAATCATTTTAAAATAAATAAATTCAAAAAAATATAATCATCTCATGTCAAACGTTTTTTATTAGAAAATAAAACATACTATAAATTAAAATAATATTTTATCTAAATGAAATTTTATATTAACTCATCATATTATTTTAAGAAGTACTCTACTAAATACTATTCAAGCATTATAATTTATCAGATGATAAAACCTAAAAAAATAATTATAATTCATAATTCATGATAATTAACTCAAAGAACCTAAGGCAACTAATATTAAGAAATAATTAGAGATAATTATATTGAAAATAATATAAATTATCTTTTTAATAGTTTATCCTGTAGGACAAATAGATAAAGATAATCTTTACTCATACCCTTATTCATTTATTCAATAAAAAAAAAATGCTATTCACATTTATATCAAATATGTTAACAATTTATTTTTATTTATATCTATCTTATGAAATATGATATGAATCAGATAAATGAGTAAAATATATCATTGACACTCCTAGGATTCAGTTCGTTCGATTAGACTTCTTTTGTTAGTTTGATTCGAGTTCCGTTTGATAATATTTTTAATGAACTAGTTCGAGCACTATTCATAATAGTTTCATATATATTTACATATGATTTTAACTATTTAGTTAATAATATATATAATAATATAATTATTTTGTTATAAAATTAATGAGACATTATTAATTTATTATTTAATTAATAAATATTAGTTATTTTTTAAATTTTAATGTAAAATTAATAACATATTAATTATTTTAGCTCTAATTATTTATGATAATATAAAAATAAATATTAAAATTAAAATAATTGAGTTTGTTTATAGTTAGATTTAGCTCGAGTTCCATTTAGTTCAAGTTCAATTTAATTTGAATTCGATTTAGTTTGAAATAATTTTAAATCAAACTCAAACATTAATAAGTTGGATTAAATTCGATTCGTTTGCGACACTCCTAATTTAGACCCTTGGACTAGGTGGCCTCGCAAAGCATGTCCTATACTCCTATTTCTATGGATGCTTATTGGATGTATGGATGATAATATAGTTTGTGGCTTGTTGTGCCCGTCTGGATCCGTTCGATCCGGAGAGGGAATGTATAAGGTTTGGTTGAGTCATCCGACGGGCCGGGTTAGATACAGACTTGAGGGTAAACCCGCCCCCTTGGCTCGAAATATATATATATATATATATAGTGGAGAATATATATATATATATATATATATATATATATATGTATATTATCAAGAGATACGCTATGGTGTTACGCATAGTTAATGATACAATTTGCTATGGACCAAAACATATAGATAAATCATAATTTATGAATCTCAATAAATTCTTTATATCAAAATATGATGGGATATAAAATTTCTAAGTATTAGTTTTGGATTGTTCAAGATAATTCAGTAATAACAATAAAAGAATATATATCTTTTAGGTCATTTTTAAAAATTCAAAACTAATATTTAGAAAATTTAAAAATAGAATTTTTTTATATCCCATCATATTTTGATAGAATTTATTGAGACTCATAAGATAAAATTTGAAGATGATTTAATTATATTTTTTAGTCCGTAGCAAATTTGATCATTAACTACGCATAGTGTCATAACCTAACTCTATTATCAATATATAATACATTATCTATTATCAATATATAATACATTATGTATAATAGTATGAAGTTATTAACAATAGATAATATATTATATACGATATTGTGGAGTTATTAATTAATTATACAAAATATTTTATTGAATTTTATTTTTTTATTGGATATAAATTGTCGGCCGATAAGGACGGATAAGATAATTATAGGCCCGAAGATACAAATCGTATAGGATGGACTGAGATTTATGAAGGACGGGTTAAGTCTCGGAATTGATAAATAGTCTATCCGGCTCATTGTGATCCTAATTGATGCATAGTTACAGGCTGCATGGAGCTAACAAAGTGTGAGGTACTTAGGTGTGAGATACTTAGGTGTAGAAAAATACATCTTAGGATCACAATAATGAAAAGGAAACTTTACGATCCTTTAATACAGCAAGTACCATAAAGTCATACACGTCATCTAGCCTTGAAATGTCTCGAGATAACATGATTGAAAATGATGTATAAACTGTGTTATGTTCCTCTCAAATTAATTTGTGAAATTCTCATGCAGGCTTATTACCAAATGGTGACTTCAAACACGGACCGAAGCCAGCTGATCTGAATGGTACCCATGTCATTGGAGGCAGATTTGCGTTGCCCAAGTGGGAGATATCAGGCTTCATAGAGTATATTAAATCTGGTCACAAGCAAGGTGATATGCACATACCCATCCCGGAGGGCGCATCTGCAGTTCGTCTAGGCAATGACGCCAAAATAATACAACTATTACATGTAATAGTTAATTCATAAGCTGTTTATTTTATTTAAGATCACAAGGTGAAAAACGCTCCAACAAAAATTAATCTAATATAAGAAATTTAGTTTGTCTATCTTATAAAAATGGAGAGGTTCTACTCTTAAAATGGTTTGAAGAGTTGAGAACTTGGATTAAAATCAGCACAACAGTATCAGTATATCAGTCTGAAGGTTTGAATTAATTATGAGCATTATTTTTCTTGTAGGTGTCAAGGGGAAGCTACTACGCAATCACTTTTAATGCTGTTCGCACATGTGCACAAGGTGAGGAACTGAATATATCAGTCTCTCCTGACTCAAGTCTGATGCCAATGCAGACAATATACAGTAGCAATGGGTGGGACTCATATGCATGGGGCTTCCAAGCAAAGTTTTCAATGGTCGACCTTGTGATCCACAACCCTTGGGCCGAGGAGGACCCAGCATGCGGGCCGCTCATTGACTCAGTTGCAATCGAGGCTCTCCCGTCTCCTCATATCAAAAGTAATAATTGATATCTTTTGCTTCTATACTATGGTTATCTTTTATCAGTTGTTCTTGCTTATAATTAAAACAATGGGTTTTGTTTTTCTTACTTACTTTGCACCTTCTCTTCTATTTCCCAATTGTTGGAGCTCCATCATTTAAGAACTAATAAAATGCACAAAGCACAAAACACAAATGGGAGTGCAATAACAGAAAATTTGGTTCTCTTCTAGGATGTGTTCTCTGCTGTCTGTTGTGTACCCATTCGAATTCCCATACTCTAATTTCATTGTCCATGTTATTTTTATAATTTAAATAAATTTCTAAACAATTATTGCAGAAAATCTGCTAAAGAATGGCGACTTTGAGGAGGGCCCTTATCTATTTGCAAATGTGCCATGGGGGGTGCTCATTCCACCAAAAATAGAAGATGTGCACTCACCTCTGCCAGCATGGACAGTGGAATCACTCAAAGCAGTAAAATACATCGACTCTGGTCACTATTCAGTGCCCCAGGGGAAGCGTGCAGTGGAACTTGTTGCCGGCCGAGAGAGTGCCTTGTCTCAGGTTCGTAACTACTCCTGTGGTCACTTGGCCTTAGTAATACTGGGTATAATGAAATGGAGACTGGGTTTAAGATGTCACATAATGCATAGATGATATAGGCATCATGATATTGCATGTGTGACCAAAATTAAAATCATGCACTACTCAGTTGAAAAGCTACATGGAAGTCTCAGCTCTTCTTTGACTAATTTAAATTAAAATTGATTTTTATACAAGTCCTTGTTGTAATTTGAACAAAATAATTTTGTAACTGGCATTTTCTGGTGAATCAAAGTATCTGACTATACTGTTTTATCATGTCCAACGCCTACTTTGCATCACTGATATCATTTGAGAAAAAGTATAATCCCTCCTAGTCTCCTAATAGTTTATTTGAATGATCACAGATTGTTCAAACTATTCCCGGGAAAACATATGCGCTGTCATTCTCAGTTGGTGATGCTGCTGATGGTTGCTTCGGTTCCATGATGGTTGATGCCTATGCTGCCCGAAGAACTTTGCAGGTGACTTACACGTCAAATGGAACAGGTGGGTTCAAAAAGGCTGTTTTCAAGTTCGTGGCAAATGGAAATAGAACACGTGTGGTCTTCCTTAGCTCAAACTATCACATGAAGTTCGATGGGTCCCTATGTGGGCCAGTTATTGATGATGTTTCGCTATTAAGTGTTCGCAATCCTGGCAGGATGCTTCTTTGAGTGACTAAGCCTGAAAATGAAATGTGATGTGTGCTTGATTCGGATTCCATAAACAGTAGGTGAAGTAAGGTGCTTGTGCAAGTTTTGCCCACGATTCAGGAAGCACTAGAGAAGAACCCAAGTTTTCTATGAAGACATCTTCTTTCTTGTTTACATATGGAATAATAGTTTTTGTTTTATCTGAACTAATTCAAACTTGGAGCTGTTTAGCACTTCACTGACCTATCAAATCAGATTCCTTTGTGTTTATGTCACATTGAGTTTGTTAAATTCAATTCCATTATTTACCAGATTCTGGATATGTTTCAGGTTGGTAATATTGGGTTTGTACTGTCTTTCATACTGTATTTTCACTACTTAGGTAGAATCAGTTTTTAACAGACGTGTGCAAACTTGGAAAAAACACGTTTGGTTTGTCATCTCTGTGTTTGTCCGTTAGAGCGGGTTTCCAACTAAAGTCCAAATATAATTACTGATGTCTCAGCTGAATCTGATGGCTCTGCTTGAGACAAAAGCTGTTTCAGCGAGGCCTTGATTGTTATTCCTGAGAAATAATTTATCTATTCATTTGAATTCTAGTTTGGAGTAGACTAATTACCATTTTTATCATTAGTCACTACCTATTGTTATTTTGGATTGTGGGTCATTCAAGTTTGAATAATTTTGCAACTGTATGTGGTGTTTAATCAAGAATTTCTTATTTTTAAATTCTTTAAGATCTAGCTCGAGTACAGAGATTGGTTTGAGTGACAGGTTGGATTTGGGTCAGTGTTATTGTGTTGTACTTGTTATTCATGTGGTTACTGAATCTAGCTTCTGACTATACATGACTCACAAATTGGCAACTGAGTTGATTTCTTCCGAGTAAACTGAGCCGAACTTTTTGATATGTTAATTTCTTTTAAGTGCGGATATTTCATTTTAATTTTATTCAAATGACGTGACATTTCTTTTCCACATTGGAGGTGAGTTGAAGGATTTGATCGCATCTTAAAAGAAAATTGATGATGAGAGTGTGTGTGTGTGTGTGTGTTATGAAAAACTTAACCCATAAAAGTAATAACAATATTTTATTTTCCTTTCTATTTCCTGTAGAATGAATATTGAATCTTCTGAAGAGTATCATGTATAATATATCAATTGGATTGAAAATGTTGGACTCTTTTGCAAATTGTTTATCATTAATATAGCGTCTTTCTTTATATCACTTTATTAACAAGAAGAATCATATGTGCTGCCATTGTTACGATTTGACGTTTGTGCATTTATTCAATCCAGAGCCATAAAATTTGAGAATATTTTTACACCATCTGATATTCTGATTTACACCATTGGATTCTATATAATAAGAGTGTTTTTTTTTAAAACCTAATCCAACTCGTTCAGTTCAATATACAATTTTTCATGTTTACTTTCTAACGGATTACGGATGAACATTGAAACTTCTAAAGAGCATCATGTAAACTTGGTTTCGTAGAAACAATTGGATGAAAATATTGGACCTCTGCAAATTACTCATCATTAGTAATCTAATCTTTTTTATTTTCTTAATCACTTTATTCTTAACACAAATTATGGCATATGCTGCAATTGTAACAATGTGAAGCTTGAGCAATTATTCAATCCTGATCCATTCGACCTATTCCAGTTTGATTTATAGCTGTTATATATCTCTTGCGGTTAATTAGGAGAGTTATTGATTTTGCTATCCTAAGCTAAGTTAGCCAGTCAACTTCTAGTTCCTCTACTATAAATTAGCTTTACATCTTATCAACCCCACATTTGTCTTATTTGTCTTGTTCCTTTTACCTCTATCAATTGCTCATTTAAACAAGCAATGCTGCACTTTGGTGCCTTTTTCATGCTGATAAGCTCTGCTTTTCAAATTTCATTAGCTGTTTCTGAGTACTGACGGTATGTACTATTTCTCACCATTTTTCCATGTTAGTAATGCTTTGGGTTGCGTATATATAAAATAAAATTTTCTGAAACTGCCCCATTCTTCTTCTTTCCATATGAATTTTCCAGTAAAGCTAGCTAATATTTTGAAATACTTCTTCAACACTTATTTAAAAAAAAAAAACAAGTAATTCTCACTCTTTTCTTTCTGGCTTGTTTTGGTTACATTTTCATAAAATAAGTGAGTTGATACACCTGGTATATGTTATATTATTATTGATCTATCAAATATTCAAAGAAATATTATGTATTTACAGCTTAATTAATATGTAATATAATATGAAACTACAAAACCTCAATATCCAATTATAAGTTGAGGTCCTTCAAAAAATATTATTGTTGGTAATGGCGATCTGCCTGGTACTCATCTCGAGTTACCAAGCTTCACATTTTGGCTCCCCATATATCAGCCTTACTTGAGTTTGCAGCTGCATTGGAACATTCTAGCTCTCCATTGATTAAATATGCCAATATTAAAATTGATCGTGCCACAGATGTTCATTTTACTTTTTTATGGTTATGCTTGTATTTCGACCATGCATTATTTTTTTCTTTGTTTAATGAAAATTGTTGATTGACGATCTGCCTACCCATTTAAAAAAAAAATGATTAATTGTTTATTCTATTAGATGAAACAAAATGGAAGAGTCAATCTGTATTTCCAGATAGATCTCTGATGCCACCTATAGTGATTTATTTGAACTTTAACAAATCCGGTTGGATTGTCTGGTTTAATCCTGCATTTGGTTGAACACATGTTACCTCTGTTGTGCATTTCTCTTCAATAAATACTTGATTTTACTTTAAGTTTGGAGATTTGTTCAGATTCCATAGATCTTGCTCCAAGTCAACTAGCACTTAAGGACTTGGCTATGGGCCTATGGCATCTGCACCAGGTTTTGAGTCAAGCCCTCACATTTTATTATAAAATTATCTATAAGCATATCAATCATTGAGAAACATTTTATTCTTTTTGACCTTCAAGTTAATACTCATTTAAAGAAAGGAAGAAAATTTCCGGAGATTTAAATAAATATATTACTTCCCTTCATGCTAAATGAAAAACGAACAAAGGTACTTTTGTAATATTTGAAAAATAGCATTTGCATCTCTCCCATGCTTTGAAATTGGGATCATGTATGCTATTTAAAATAATTTAAGAGGCAGATCAGATGCTTGGTACTTTTGGTAGAATAGAAAATAAACCGTGTTCTATGTTGATCTTTGCTGTTAGAGGACGCGAATTCTGAAGTTAGGCTTCGTTTCCCAATAGCTCGCTCAGTATCGTACAAAATTATTAATGAGAGCATTAAATAATCCATTCCATTTATCGGAAACATGATTTCTTGAATTATGGATCAAGCAAAGAATCTTGCTGACAGAGTGACCGTTTCCAACTTTCCATTTTAGAAAATCAGCAAATAAGGTTGAAAAAAATAATTAGAAGTCAATTGTACAAGCAGAAGTTCAGGGCTGAATTGGTAACTTTATTCGGCCCATTAATCACAGTGTATTTCAGTGGGATTCTGTTTTAGTGTCAAGTTGGGGGAAGAACCGGTTTTGGAAAAGCTCAAAACCTAACCTCTGCTTCTTTCATTTCTTTTGTGGCTCATGACTCATGAGTGGTGAATGGAGATCGGCTAGAGGACACAACGATGTAGATATGGCTGTGTAATGTGCATGGTAATTTCAGCATGTAGAATGTCGGGGTGTTTGGTACAGGCTGCATGAAGAAAACTCAGTGCCACGAGGGAAGCGTGCAGTTGAGATTGTTGCCGGAAGAGAGAGTGCCTTGGCACAGGTTTGTAAAGTCTTAATGTCATATACTATAATATATTCAAACTATGGTTGCTGTTTCCGCCGATAGAAGCAATTCTTGATTTAAGCATAAGAGCTGGTTAGGCTTTTATTAATCTCCAGATCATGCTGGTAAGCCCTGACTGTTGAATTAAATTCCAACGAAAAAGGAACCGGATATGGGAGAAAGGAACTAATTAATTCTCAAACAAAGTTGGATAGATCCCAAAAAACCAACTGGTACTATACTGAATGCTTGCAGGTTGTTTGAAGTTTGAACCATTCCTGGAAAAACATATGCTCTGACTTTCTTGGTTGGTGATGAGGCTGATGGCTGCATTGGTTCAATGATGGTTGAGGCCTATGCAGGCCAAGGAATAGTGGATGTGCCATATGAGTCAAATGGCACGGGCGAGTTCAAGAAGGCTGTTCTGAAGTTTGTGGCAACTAAAAGTAGAACACACATTGTCTTTCTTAGCTCATTCTACCACATGAAGTTTGATGGATCCCTATGTGGGCCAGTTGTTGATGATGTTTTGCTGTTAAGTGTTCGTAATCTTGATAGGAAGCTTATTTAAGGCTCCGTTTGGGAGCAAGATAAATTGGGGATAAGTGGGGGTTAAAGTTATCACCTGTGAGAGGTGATGATAACTTCTATCCCTCTTACATACCAAACAAGGCCTAAGGGTATATGTAGAATAGAAGCCATTTTACTCAGACAAAGTAGGTTATGGTCTGAGGTGGCAGAATTGTTCATTTCAATATTAGCTATATGGGGGTTTTGGTATTTCCTTTATTTTTTTTATCTTTCCTATATGGACAAGTTTTTTTTTTTTGCTGAGAATACTGAATTGCAACATCTTATATTTTAAGCATTTTCAGAACATACTCCAATTTGTGATTTTTCTGCTGAGATGGCGTTTAATTCATACTCAAAAGCTCAATAAAACAATTTGTTATTGCATTAAAGCAATGAGATAATAACACTTTTTTTTATAAACTTCATCAATCATGTCAAAGTCCTTTTTCTTTTTGATATATAAATATAGAGTCAAACCTCTCAACTTTAAATATCCACAAGTAATCCTCTATCCGAGTTAAGAACATGTTTCAATGAAGTTCTTTACATTATAAGATATTCAAGATTAGTAAATTAACATTCTAAACGAGCATCAAACATGTTGGTAGCAAATGTAACCATTTTAGCTAGAAACCTGTAATATTTTTCTTTGCTATGCATTACACCTTAAATAGTCACAACTAAACTGAACAGAAAAATATCCATTATCCTTTTCTGGTAATTTGTATCCATACTTGCCCCCAAAAGGTGTGCACAACAGGACTCTGGTATTATTCTAAAGTTGTTATTTAAATAAGACTCTTGAAAAACATAACACCAGAACCAACTAGTACTTAAAAACCACATCTCACATAAACAGTGATTTTACTTTTCCACACAATGAGAAAAGAACATAAAACAAGTTGTCTCCACCAACAGGCATATCAGTCTCATGATCAAATGGATAAGGCTTCTCTGGTTTTGTTGCTTCCAATATTTCTTCTATTGGTATTTGTGGCTTGGATCTTGCCATTGCTTCTATAGGTTCAAAGTATTTATCTGAATCGGGCAAGTAGTCCTGGAAAAAATATTTTAAAATGAAGAAGTTGAAAAGGAAATTTAAATTCTCAAATATTTTCATAAAATTCCATCTGTTTAGTAAGTACTGAATGAATTTATCACGAATAACCTAGATTGATTTATATTTTATTTGTCTGCATGTGTAAGTTAGCTCAAAAGTAGACCCAAAGCTTTTTAATTCTTGTACCACGCTAGTAGCATCCCTAAACAGCCAGGACCTGCTCTGATAGCAATCAGCTAGTACTAAGAGGAATTACCTTAGCAGCAATAGCCAATAACTAAGTTCTGTGAATTTCACCTGTAGAAGGTACTTTTGGTAAAATTATTGTAAAAACAGAGATAAATGTTCAGAAATGAGTTTCATACCAGATCAGCATGCATTTTCTTGACAAAAATTTTAAAAATGCTGAAATTGTTCTCTCTGAGTAATTCATCTGACAGCCTGAGATAGGTCATAGCAAAAATCCTCAAGTTTCGGTGGGCCTGTCTTGTTAACTCCATTAGGGCGTGCAGTTTTCAGTATCTGGTTATATGCATTTCTGTCATACCGGCTGAGTGCATTTTCACATGCCACCTGGGTTGCTTCTCTCCATCCTGCACTCAGTACCTATGTATGAATTGATGAAGTTACGATATTTCTCTCTTAACATTTGGACATTCTCGTTGTTAATACTAGTATAAATTTTGAAAAAAAACAATGTTAATATTACCACTTTCACCATCAACCATAGCCAGTACTAGATACTAATATATCCTGCAGACTTCTGCAACGAGTGAGAAGGCTTAGTTTCATTTTAATTTTGAGTCGATCAGGGTTTTGAGTAAATTGTGGATTGGTTTCATGATAATTGACTTTCCAAACTTCTCCCTTTGGATTGAAGTCAGGTAATCTAACATTTCAAAGTTCTCAGGTGGGTCTATTGTCCAGCTTTGCTGGTACAGCTAGTTTTTTCCGCTCCCTGTAGGGTTGTACACTGGGTACTAAAACTACTAGTAAATACCTGCTGACATTTGGTCCCAAATATCACTCCAGATATGGGTACTGATTCAAGGATGTTAGTCCTGGTACAATTACTGACTGGGGTGCACAAAATGCCAAACCGTCTAATTTTCTCTTATTACCATATCCAGTACCACTGCACATAGGACATTTATGATGCTGGTCAATATGAGCCTTTATGAACTTACCCACACAATCAGTATCAGACTTGCTACCAACTTTTGTTTAAGATGAATGTTGCAATTTCTTCATACCTGCTGGACGAGTTTTCAGGCCCACTTTTGGCCTTTTTTGGATGCTCAGAATTTTGCATCTCGACACATGTGAAGTTAAAAATGGCATTATGTCTTGATAGCATGCGTGCTATTGGTCTGTATCCATCTCTGTTGGTTAAGTTGTAGTATCCAGATGTCAACTCAGCCGCATGGCTTGGATGAAAGTACCACCAATGGATGCCTGCCACCTAACAAAAAGTTATCACAGTCAAATTTGTATAATCTTATAAAAGATTGATTGAGCAAAAAAAAAAATTCTATTGAATAATAATTTAGGCTTATATAGAGCCTTTACATTCTTGTACATAAATCTCTAGACATCTCTATATTCTCTATTTCCCAATAAGTCCATAATAAAGATATAAATCTCAACATTTCCCCTCAATATGGGAAGAAGTTAGAAAGATATCCACAAGTCCATTTTATCACATAATTTAGAGAACTAAGTCAATTAGTGAATACAGTCAAGCTCTAAGCGAAAAACTATTTTATTGGATAATGATTTATTATATAGAGTCTTTACATTCTTGCATATAAGTCCCTAAATTTCTCTATATTCTCTATTTCTCAATAAGTCTCTAACAAAAATATAAATCTCAACTTATTTTAAGTTATTGAATTCTTTGTTCCTAACTAGGTTGTGTATGTGTTTGATAATACTATATTTTATTATATTTTAATTTTCAGTCCTTGTAGCAGTATACTTAATACCAAGGGTGTTTCTGTCATTTTTGCTTGCACAACTGAGTATTTTAACAAGTTGTAACTTATTTATAAATGATTTTTTTTTTAATGTTTGAATTAAATATAGGACTCACAATTGCTATGTTTGGTCATATGATCAATAGTACAAACACCTTTCAATTAACATTGAGTTCTAAAGCCAGTTCAGTAAGCACTAGCTATTTACTGGGTAAAATCAATTAATGAAAAAAGTGTTGGCTCCCTACATAAATTTTTGCTTCACCTAAGAAATTCAAGATAAGAACTAGGTTTCAGCTGTACCGACTACTGACCTTAGCAGCGAGTTTCAGCTTGCAACCCAAGAAAACCTGATTTGCCTCGTCAAGGATCTGATCGGCATGAATTATAAGCTTGTTAGAGTACCATGTAAGAAAGAACTTCCCTTCTTCAGTGAAGTATGAGCCATCTGCCCTGAAAAACTTAGTGGATTCAGGTGTATCATTGTACTCACCCGCATTCTCACCTGGCAGTTCCCATTTGGATGGCCTGCCTTGGCTTTTGCCACTTTGAAATTCTTTTGGAGGTACTTATCATAGCACTGAAATAAGTTAATTGATTTTTTTTTTGTTTAGATCTAACTGATATGGTTCTGTTGATAGCTTGATTAATTGTATCACCCTTCTATTTAATTTTGTTTATTTTTGTTTATCGCAAAATATATATTTGTTTACTTATTTCTACTATCATCTTGCTCCTTTGTCAAAAGTTCATTTCTACTTTCATCATCATCATCATTATTTTTTTGTACGTGTTATTTTTTCTTCTTATTTTCATTATCATCATCATTATTTTCATTATCATCATTATTATTTTTCATCATCATCATTATCATTTTCATTATTCTTTTATTTTATTTGAGATCTATGATCTCTATACTTTCGGATTGGATTTCATTTCTAGCCTACCCCAATTTATTTGGGATTAAAGGCATTATTTTTTGTTGACTTTTCAGATACTTTAGGTGTTTCAACTAAAACCAGGTTCTATCAACACTATGAAAAAAGAGAATGTGGAATATGGAGATTTGAAAATTGAGTTTTACCTGAAATTCTCCAATTCCAGGATAAATCCAACCCTGGCTCTGTGTGTATGATGGATATCTCATTTCTCCTGCTGGTCCTAACCCGACCTCTATATCTGAAATCAGGCCTTCATCTAAAATGTCCTCCATATTATCTCTAAAGTTCTTCATGTAATCTCTGTAGATCTGCCAAACCCAATAATAAAACAAACCCTATATTGATTAACCTCAATACAATGTAGCATCAGTTGTACCTGAATCGACCAAAATGTTTTTCCTTACATATTCTGTACCAACCAAGAATCAGTACAATTTTGCATCAGTTATACCTGAATCGCAGTACGACCAAAAAACAAAGGCTAATCATCAACTCCAAGACTTAAACATTCTTTATTTCTAGTGCCCTTCCTGTTGGTGTAAAAAATGTCAGGATCGGATTCCCCGATTTCTCGAACCCATTTCGGTATGGGGATATTAATATTGTCTCCAATGTTGCCCCCGCATTGGTGAAATGACATAATAGCTTGCAGTTTGAGCCCTTCCTCTTTAATAATCTCAAATAATTGTCGGTATGCGCTCCAATCATACATTTTTGGGCCTTTGTTTTCTACTATGCCCCACCACACATCAAGCATGACGCCATCCACATCGGCGCTTTTAAGGATTTTGAGATTTCTTATCAACTCTTCTGGCTTTTGAATTTGGTTTTCAGTACTGATCACATCTAACTGTATGTGACATTAATTACAGATACCAGAAGAATAACATAATTGTTAGTTTTTTTTTGAAGTGCAAATAGATTAACATTAAGACAATGTAGGAAGGACTGAGGTCCAATTCGCAAAGAAAGTAGAGAAAATAGTATGTTTGCAGGAATAGATGCACAAATTCAAATAAGTAATAACACATTGGAAGCATTATAACCTGTGTATAATGGAAGGTTTGGAGGAACCAAGTGGTCACTTTGTAACAAAGTTCTTAAAATAGAATGAATTATTTTGAAAATTTGCTTTCACCTGAGAATAATATATCTGACTTAGAAATAAAAAGGTTTGCAAGGACAAGGATGAAAATTTTACTGTGAAAAACATACTGGAAGCATAACATAAACAGGTACATAGTTAGCCTCCATCTTCTCCCTCTGATGAAGAAATTTTGCTTTTACATCCTGTATTTGAAAATATGTGTTTTCAGTGGACAAAGAAGGACATTTGTTCCTGGTGAAGAGAATAAGAGATTTTTTTAATAAAAAAAATTAAAATGAACCAATAAACTCCTTATACTAAGGTCCAGGAAAGATCCCCCACAGTTGCTTCCCTCTCGCTCCCTACTTTTTCCTATTTGTTTTACATTTTTAACGCTTTTCATGATATATCAGTTTATGTTTTTATGTACGTATACAGCTCTTTTGCTTTCGAAACTGCTCACTTATTTGTGTTTTTATCATTTTATTGTTCACCCATTTTGAAGTAGTTTAAGTAAAAACTGACACAAATGGCAACATTGATCAGTTGCTAATGTAGGTATAAGAAACTGATAATGCATTGCTTAGGCAAGTTGGTAATGATTATCTTCTTCTTCTTACCAGTGGTGTCTTGGACATTACAGAACGCACAGCTTCAGACCTCCTGATTGAATTGGACAATGAGAAGCTGCCATGTGGCACCAGCAATGCTGAATTATAGAGACTCCCCTGCCATCTCTTCGTCAGCTCACAGTTCTTGGCTTTACGGCATAAAAAATTGTTTCCTCTCTAGCAATATACTTCGCCTGTGAGGCATTCAACATTTGAGGGGATTACTAATGTTTGATTGGAAACCATGCTTTTGAAAAGACATCGTTGGCGTATGCATACATGAGATTAGAGCCACAAGAGGATCTGTGGTGGATATGGAGGCAACTTTTTTGGTGTTTCAATAAGGATAGTGATACGGTATTTTCAATATTATCCTCCATTTTCTTCTACTATTATTATAATAAGGATCTCACGCGCTTTAGTTTTTCAGGGAATTCATTTTTTAGTTATGGTGGGAAAAATAATCAGGCAATGTCGGGAGCATTTTATATATTTTTCTATTGATAAAGCATGATGTTTCTCTCTACATAAACTTGAATTTCTTGCTTAAAAAAAATTCGCATTCGGTGTTTACCTAATCTCATATTTCTGAACTTGCAGTTAGGTCTAGATAAGTGCTACGATTTCCTAATGCAATCTTTATTGTTAAAATTGCGTTGAGTCAATAAGTGCTAAGTGCAATAGAAGTGTAAGTGTAACTCAATTAATTGAAATTTACGCATTGCGAGGATCTAAATTTGGATAACCCAATAAATAAATTTTACATAAAAAAATTATTAAGAGTGATAAACACCAATACGACCACACACTTTTCTTTCTCTTATGACTATTTGCTTTTAGAATACACTCTTATATATATTATAGTTAGTTTTTATTTGTAATATATTTTTATATCATTTTTAGCAATCGTGTAATATAACCTCGTAATTTAAGATATATTTTACTTATATAAGCGTATTTGAATTAGAACGTTGCTAAACGGTGATTAAAAAAATATTGCTAAAATTACTAATGTGGAAAAAAATTCCAATTATAAGTTCCGAGGTTTCGGAGCTTCGAGAATTCTTAGCAAAAAAAATATTCGTGGTTTGATGCTAACTCGTGATTCGATAGGGATCGGTTAATTATTGACTCTGAACTAAGTTGTTAACGAGTAAGCTCATTACTCATTAATGAACAGAGCTTGAATTTTACCTGATTCGATTTATTAGGCTCGGTAAATTATTAATATTTATTATTTATTATTATAAATTTTTAGTATAGTAAATAGTTTATAATATAATATATTAAATTATTATATCAAATATGTGTGAAATATATTATTATTAGTTATTTTATTAATTTTTATCTAAAATTTAACATAAAATATTATAAAAAATATTATTATTTATTAAATGAGCATTAATTAGTCACCTTGATTAATTTATTAACTTAACGAGTCTATTTAAATTAATTATTATAATTCAGAAATAGTTAATGAACCAATTCGACTGAGTTTATTTACAACAACCAGGACAACTGAACATATAACATCTTGCAAAGTATTTGGGTTTTATAATCCGGAAAATATTTCCAAGTTCGTTTGGTCAAACTTTTTCTTCTATGTTTAATTTATAGCTTATCTGCTTCTATGCAGTGACATCATAATCGGCCTGTTTTGAAATCATAAAATTTATGAGCGCATGTAGCCCAAGTTGGGTCCATTGGCCCAATTTCTTAGGCCCAAACCGCTTAAAAATATTTTTCAGCTGTTAACTCACCCTTCGGTTCCGGTTCGGCTACAACTTACAAACGCATTTTATTCTGATTTGCAAATTCTTGTTTGCAATTTCTTGCAAGTAAAAGTAAGCAGTTAGTAAACTGCTGATTTAGGAAAATAAATCATTTATTCTTAGTTGTTAATAACTGAAGTGATTTTGATTGGTTACTTTATTTTGAATGCATCTTTTCTACATTTTTAGATGGCCACAAGAATTTTGTTATCTTATTATGTGTGCTGACATCAGTATACCCCTTGATTGTATAACGAAGTTCTATTCCTGCATACTGATGCTGCTATTCGCTAAATGTTGCATTTCTAGACAAAAAACCATAACATTTCTCGCCTATGGTATTCACAACTCACAGAGATTAATGCAACATTTAGCGACCAAATAATTTCAGATTGGGTTTCATTTCTAACATACCCCAATTTATTTGGAATTAAAGCCTTTGTTGTTGTTAGCGACAAATAATCTGCCTACAAAAAAACTGATCACTACAAAAATATATTTTCTTTTCCGAATGTTTCATACCTAGTCTACAAAAATTGAAAATGAAAATAATAAAAACAAAATTGTCCTATTCAAGTCATCTTTTTTTCTAGCTTTTTATTACACAAAGTATTATTTCTTGACACACAATTCTGCTGGTGACCTTGAGCCATTTCACCGCTCAACTGCTGTCACATTCTTCACCATCACCAGCCTATGAGGTTCAGTGGACCTGATCTCTGCATAAACAAGCATAGATAAGATAAAAATTAGTTTATTGAAGCAATTGTAGTATCATTACCTTTTCAATGTTCTCTAGATAATCATGCATGGAAAAAAGAAAGTTATTCAGTTCTTTACATTTGAACAAAAACAAAATCAGAAAGGACCAAAGAAATTAAAAGTTCAAGAAAGATAAAAAAAAGTATAAAAGAAAGATGGACTAAAAGGAATAACATTAGTATGTGACTTGAGCAAAATTTGTATCCAAGAGTAAGATAATTGGCGAACTACAGATAATAGAATATAACTCAAGAAAATTGAGAAAAAAAAATACTACTCAAATTCGTAATGAGTATGACATTACAATGCATAAAGTGGTGTAGTTTTAGAGAAATTAGCTGACATCATTGCATTCTTACTTGTTCGACCATTCATGAATCAGTATGAAACTAAAGAATTTACTTTAAGAGTACCAAAATAAAGCTTGTCAAATAAGCAGAACAAAACAACACTAATTTTGACTTCTACTGGCTATGTACAACACAAGAGAATACTATCACAGTTCTTTTCTTAGCCTTTACCAGTTTGCTTTCAGGGAACCAAAGACCAAAAAAATTGGTACAAGAAGGATAAGCAATTAAGCCAAAATGTAACTAAATTCAAGATTCCAAGAACATCATCGATATTATAGATATGCAATTGAAACAATACTGGTATAAGCCCAGTATTGAAGAATCAACCTCAAGACTCCAAGAAACCGTACCAGGATAAGAGAAGAACCAGAGAACAACGGCGCAGAGAATGATTACGACTGGTACGAGGTGAACAAGGGAAGCAGCGAGGCGGTCCCGAGCGACCTCCTTCTTCGTTGTCTCTGACAGTGGGTCCCACTTCGGAAGATCGTCCAGCTTCGATCCGCTCGCCATGGTCACCAGGCTTGAAGACCTCTGCATCCTCTCTTCTCCCTCTCGGGTGAATCTTTGATAATTTCGTTTCTGTTAGGTTTTTGCGATTTATAAATTGGGTAGACCGTAGAATCGGTGCGTCAAATGGGGCTATAAATGGAAATCAGTGCCACGTGGAAAGCTTGCAACGATTAACTCTGCGTGCTGTTTCGTTGGGTCAAAGAGGTTGGCGTATATTATGTCATGATCCAAAAGTGCGGGAGATGGATAAACAATTCAAAGAGACGAGAGAGCTGGATGAAGAATGATCTTCAGTGGCGCTAACGTTATGGTACTTGGTACAATAAATTTTTTCTCCATAGTCATAATTCATAAATTGATAATTGTTTTGCAAAGAATCGTTATTTTGAATGAATGTCCAACAAAAGCTTAATAGCGCCTTATTTACAATTTAAGATTTATCATAATATGTTATGCGTTTAGTAAAAAAAAAATCGATTTAACATGCATCATTCCCTTCACATTATGATAATTTTTATAAGCTTGATTCAAATGATAAAAAGAACGTTTGACAGTCTAATAGTATCTGAAATCGCTGTAAGCTCTTTAATAAGGGTGTCAATGGGTATGATACAGATTGGATGGATGTATTTTTATTATTGACGTGTTTCCACGAGTACTAATAAATACTCTAAAAATAGTGTTAAAAGACCGGTTGCAAGCGTACAACTTATCGTCTAGTATGTTATCAAGTGACGAATCTACAAGGAACATGATTTAAGTACAAAATTTACTTCTTTTAATTATCTAAGCGATCAATTTTTGGGTTTTCAGATTTCAATTAATTAAATTCTAAAATTAACCTAATTAAAGCAATAAAAGATGAGAATTCAAGTATTTTTGATATTCTTAGGATTTCGACATTATAAATTACTAGAGGTTATTGGTATTCATTTAACTAATATTGCACATTTATAATTTCTTTATGGATTTCTAATCCAATAGTGATATTTATCCACTTTCGTGGCTTCGTACCGTACCCAATCTACTTAATCACCCACTTTCGCGGCGTATTCCTCTAAACTAGGTCCATTAAGTTTCATGATTAGCCTAAATATATTTTAGCAATTTATTTTCTCCTTTCGGTACTTCAATAAATCATTCAAATAAATTTAGATTTCCCCTAGGAACAAATTTCTCATTTCGGTATTTCACCTGTCTCTACGTTTTCTTGTGTTATCGGATCTCAAATTATTATCTTTCGATGTCTAATTCAAGTCCTAATTATAAAACTATTTGTGTGATCAAGTTATTCTTTTTTTTTGTTACCAATCTAACGTGGTCATTCGTTGAGAGGTATTTGCAGTTCAATCAACACATATCATACAAACAATTAAGCAATTTAAATCACAAGATAGACAAAGATCAAATAAAAGTGATAATACCGATTAAACTAAACCAATAACATAGTAACTTGTCACATATTTAATCCTAACAAAATAAGTTTAGCCAAGCATTACACTAAAAACATAAAAGATAAATTTTGAATCCATTACATCAAATTAAAAGAAGAGTAAAAGAAAAGATTGCTGAAACCGAAATGTTGCTTCACCCTCGGCGCATCCCCTTCTCAGAACTCCCCAAAAGCTTCGGTCGAAAATCTCCTTTCAGAGATCAGTTCAAAAAGTGCAGAGAGAGAGAGAATCTGATATGGAATGGAATAATTCTCCCATCTATTTTTGCAATTCCCTTCCTTTTCTACTGCTAGTTGTCTCTCCCTAATAAAATTTTTTTGACCTCTTTCCTTGTTTTCTCCTTAGCACATCTCATTGATGCATTTATTTATTAATTAATTAGGGATGAAATCTCTATTTATAAATAAGGGGGCTCCCTTCATACACGTAGCAGTTTCTCTGTCAAATTCGCAACTTTGTGTCGCTCGTCGCTGAGAGTCTCGTTGAAAGTCGCGGCAGGGCCAATTTCACTTATTATCTCTAACTTCTTCAGAAAAACTTGAAAATTAATAAAATTTAAAACACGACAATAACAAGTTTTAAAAGCAAAACAAACAGTAAAATCAACATAGATTCAAATAAATTGGGTGAGTTTTTGGATTAAAGC
The DNA here is from genome assembly GCA_037127355.1 of Schoenoplectus tabernaemontani. Taxonomy (NCBI): domain Eukaryota; kingdom Viridiplantae; phylum Streptophyta; class Magnoliopsida; order Poales; family Cyperaceae; genus Schoenoplectus; species Schoenoplectus tabernaemontani. The sequence goes on along the minus strand of CM073742.1, from coordinate 22,100,082 downwards.
TTATGCAAATATTATATAAAATGAGCACCTATCAATTATCATATTCATATAAAATTACACTTGCCACACTCTACCCTTACTCATTAAAATTAGACTTATTCATACCCTATTCTTACCCATTAAAATAAACAGTTAACGAAACGATAATGAGTGATAACGAATAATACTAATATATAACTTAGTTTATCATCATTTATATATAAAAAAATACAAACTCATTTCTTTCATACAAATATATTTTTATTTTGTTAGTATAAAACCAAAATATAACTATACAATCAATTCTAACTTGAGTCATTTCAAACAAATAAATTAAGAAAAATAGAAAAATCTCTTGTCAAACTTTTTAATGAGAAAATAAAATATATTTAAAATAAAAATAGAATCTTGTCTAAAATAAAATCTTATATTATCTCATTAAATCATTTTAATAAGTATTATACTAAATACTATTCAAATATTATAATTTATAATATGGTTGAATTTAGATAAGACAATAATTATAATTTATCATAATTAAAAAGATAAAACTCAGGCAATTAACATATAAAATAAATTATTATACGAGATAATTTTTTTGGAATAATGTAAGTTTTTTTAATAATTTATCATATAGGACAAACGGATACAAAATGATCTTTATCCATACCCTTACTCATTTACTTAACGAATTTTTTTTTACCCTTACTCATATCAAATAAGATAATGATTTTTTTTTACTCATATCCGTCTTATCAAATATAATATAAATCGGGTAAATGAATAAAATGATATCATTCACACCCCTACTCTTCAACGCTTAAATTCATAATATAATAGTATTACTAAGAAAAAACTACCAAGATCAAATTATCTTTAACTTGTATTCACCGGTGATTAGTAAATATAGACCAAATGGATTCAATGTGCTCCATTTGTTTTATTTTTAATTGTACATATTTGTATGATAATTTTAATATAACACAAATATTTTTCTAAGAAAAATATATTTAAACTCCATAATTATGTAGGAATTATTCTTATTTTATTATGACCCCAATAACTGAAACTTTATTCATTTTTTAACAATGTATTGATATGAAGATCCAGTATGGTACTTGAACCGCATTGAATTTTTTTTTTGCTCACGTATATGCTTATTTTTCTGACTTTTTGTTATTTTTAGGGTAATTTTTTTAGAAGGTCACTGAAAATTATTCTTCAAAAATATATATATATATATATATATTTGATCACAGAACTTTATTTATTTATTTATTTTTAATCATTAATTTTTTTGGCTGTTTATATTAGTCATTCCGTTAGTTTTTTCTATCCAAACATAATATAAATTTTATAATGTGGTATGGATATGTATATATTTATTTAAAGTTTAAGAAAGATTGATAAATTATTGTTGTTTTATTATTCATAGCATATTTTTTTTCAATGAACATACCAGCTTATTAAGCTATTTTTTGTCAATCATCTAATTTATTTGTTAGGCCGTGAATTTTCAAATTTATATTTTATTCGGAGACATTAACATTATCTATTAATTTGTAGGATTCAGTTGTTATACAATATTTTATTTATTTATTCAATTACTTTAAAAATTATAATATGAATGAAGATTCTAAATGACATTACTTCTTCTAGGAAATAAGACATATTTAAAAACATGAAAACTTTCCTTTTTTTAAAGAAAAGAAATAGAAATAATTAATTTGTGCATTATGTTGTCATATGTTTAATTTTTATATGAAAATAATATGTATATAACCTTTAAAATAGAGATAATATTAAGTATTTCGTTAAGTTTGAATAAAAAAATAATGGAGTGATCAAATAAGGACAAGCATCAAAATTAAGTGATTAAAAACATATCAACGGAAATTCTTTGAACTTCTACCAATTTTATTTTAAGCAAGCAAGTAAAAATTGTCAGTTTCTCCCTCTATCATATTCGTGAAGTGATGTTTGCTCATTCTTGTCAAAATTAATGGAGCCATTAAGAAGAACAATTGATATCTTGAGATAATGAGATGTATGATCCAATCGTCTTATGGTTATTTATTGGCCAAATAATGTAGCCACAGAATATCAGAAAATAAAGTCAGTTAGCTTTGAGAGGAGGGGATTCGATTCGAGTCGCAAACTTTGCGTCAGTGAGCGGCTACATGGAACTAAACTACTAAAGTCATCGATCAGTGCGAGATTTGAGGTACAACTGTGCAAGTGCGACTGAGATCCCAGATCCGGATTCAACTATCCCAAATTCCCAATCCAAGGTGGTGCTTTTGAGGATGGATCGCAGGACCTGGTTTTGGTGCACACATCTGAAAATCAACGGTCCCCTTTGGATAAAGAGGAGGGATTTTTCGTGAAACCCACTGTATTAGAATTTTAAATTTTCAGCTTAGGGTGGTAATTATTGATCCGACCCGACGGGTTAAACTGACTTGACCTGAACTTGATCTGACCTGATATGATCCGAATATAAATGGATCGGATACAGGTTTAATTTTTTTGATCCGAATCGGGTCGGGTCAAGTTCGGGTTTGGGTCAACCCGACCCGATCCGATTAATTATAATTTTGAAATAATTCTATGATTTAGTACTAATTAAATTTTAAATATGCATTAAATTATTTACTAATTAAGATTAATTATAAATTAATTAATATTTAGTTACTTAAAATAATATAAAAAAATTTAATAAAAAATAATTATTTTACATAGGTCTGGTCGGTATGAGTCAAATTTTTTTGACGCGAATGTAATCGGATCGGATTCGAATCAAATCAATATAATAATAAAATAATAATTACTCGATCCGAATCTGACCCGATCCGACCCATTGACACCCCTAACTTGTGTCCAGCAAAGAGGTTGTGAAATAAAATATTATGATTATAGAAAAAATGTGTGCGACCCTTTTTCGCGCCTCTCACTGCCCTGAAAAGAAACTGAGCGATGAATTGTGGAAGAAGAACACGTAGATCCCTCTAAGTATGCATTAGGATATATTTATATAAATTTGGAATGTACATTTAAAGGTCTTTTAGTGATTGTGGGGTCTTTAAGATTTCAATGGGCGCAAACCCCCATTGTTAACTACCCTGGACTTTGAACCCGAGGAACCTTTAATTAAGAAAGAGAAAACAAACAAAATAATTAAGCAATTTCAAGTGGTCGCTGTGAGTAAGCGCAGGGAAGATATAGACTTTTCAAGGTAGTCTACACCTTGTGAATTGACTTTTATTTTTATTGATAAAAATATTTAGTTATTTATTTATTTATTTATTTTTATTTTTTTAATCATATTTATTTATTTATTTGTTATTTGAATTTATCTTATTTAAATTTATTTAGTCTTGAATGTTGAGAGTTATTTTTATTTTAGATTAAGATTGATTGAATTCTAAAATTAAATTTTTTTATTTGATAAGAAAAAAAATATTTTATTTTTTATTTTTTTACTTATGTTTTTTATTTATTGATATTTAAATTTATTTAATTTTGAAGATTCAGGGTTATTTTTTATTTTGATCTTTATTTTAGGTGAATATTGATTTAGTTTTGAAATTGAATTTATCTTTAATTGGTAAAAATAAAAAATAAAGTCATTCACTTTATTTTTATGTATTTAATTATTTAATTATTTTTATTTAAATTTTATTTGATTTTGAATAAGAGTTATATTTATTTTATTTTTTATTTTTTATTCATTATATATTTAATTTTGTTTATTTTTGTATTTTTGTATTTTTTTTATTTAGAATTATTTAATTTAATGAATAAGAATTATATTTATTTATTTATTTATTTTAAAAAAATTTATCTTATTATTTTTTATGTTATTTATTTTTATTATATATTTTCAATGACAGCATTACTAATTTTTATTCTAATTATTATATTTTATCTTGAAATGATTATTCTTTAATGAAAATGATTTATTATGAAACTTTTATTTATTTATTTTCTTAAGATCTATTTATAAAAAAAATATTATATTTTTACTTATACTTATTATCAAAATATTTATGATTTTAAAATATTTTTTATATAATGGACCATAATATTTTTTTGATTTTTAACGGTAAAAAATATAATCAGGTAGTGATCTTTTTAGATTTTTTGAGAAAAATATATTAATAGCATACTAATTTTATTTGACAAAAATATCAAGAATAACATTATGAATAACTTTTATTTTTAATACTTTTTAATTTGAACCATCTAAAATATTATTTCGGGAGGAATATCAAGAAACGACAATCTGAATATTAACAAAGACTTCAGCAGATGATGCTGTTTTTTTGAATTTTTGAAGAGAAATGAATTAATAACATACTAATTTTATTTGACAGAAATATCAAATGAGATGTTATGAATAATTTTTATTTTGGACACTTTTATTTTGAGTACTTAAAGTACCGTTTTGAGTAAAATACCAGCAGAAGACGGTTCTGAAAATCGGGAGCTGTTAGAATTGTTTTGCTTATTTTAAAGATATTTACAGTGTATTTTTGCATGAAAATTTATATAAAAATTTCTCTTGATATGTATTTTATGAATATAAAATAATATATATCATATTCACGAATCGGTACAGTTTTTTTAATTCTTTTCTGATAAAGGACTGAACTAGATAGCTGAGGGTATTTTTGATATTTTTGAAAAAAAATACTTAAGAAACCTTTCGAACCAGATCATGATACTATCAATAAAGTTATGATGAATAACTTTTATGTTGGAAAACTTTCTTATTTAAAATCGTTTTAATGCACTTTGAGGCTATTTAGCAAAGAAGTTTCAAATAAAATTAAGAAAAAATTGAAAATATATTTTTATTTTTAGAAAATAGTTAAAATTTCGGATATAAACTCTTTTAGTTATTGATTTCTCTTGATGGCAAGGGCTCACGACTTTGTATTAGCCGGCACAAGCCTTATAACTCTTCAAAATTAAGGACTCACGACTTTGTATTAGCCGGTACGAGATTAAGAAGAGATTTGTTAATTATAAAGATATTTTTTTTATATTTTAGGTGAAGACAAAAGCTCACAACTGAATTCAGCCGGCACATGCCTTATAACTCTTTAAAATAATGGGCTCACGATCGAACTCAAATTTAAGCACAAGAGTTTATAGAGTTGTTTTTATTTTATTATGAACCAGATTATTATAATCTACTAGCTAAAGATTCAAAAATTCATATAAAATCGTAAGATGCTCCAAAAATTAAAAAAATTTACAGAGAGATGTAATATAACTAGAATAGATGCTCACAAAATTTCAAATAAATTAGAGTAGCAGATATATAATTTTTTTAATTTGGAATCTGATCAGGGGTAAAAAAAGAAAAATATTGTACCAGTATTTACTGTTTTTCATATTTAAAAAGGCTGTAACTTTTTTACCGAAAAATCAAAAAAATATAAAATCAATTTCTATAGATTCATATGACTTATTTCTACAAGATCTAAAAGTTTCATAATATTCGAAATAGATCTCATCGTATTTTTTATTACATTTTCAGCCATTTAGAACTGATTTTGCATTTATAAAGGATTTATTGATCTTAAATGATGATCTTAACCGATGATCGACACTGCTGAGGACGTCTTTCTTAAAGGCGTACTGACTGAGCAGGACGCGTTTATCAAAAGACGTAATTGTTAAATCCGTCAAAAAGTAATAACTACTGTCATACTCGTGATTTCAAATATTTATTTTGTTATTAATAAAAAAAATCGGCAGAAAGGTCCTCTACAGAGATGAAACTAGCAGTCGTCTAATATTAACCACTCAATATGTTGTAAGAACTTTAATCAGTAGTTTTCTTCCTCGGTCAGCAAAAAATTTCCTGCTATAACGGTCGGATTATTGTAGAGGCTATGCTGCACGAATCAGTATGTGCTTTACATCTAAAAAATAGATGTACAAAACTTTAGACCTCAACAATTTCAGCAGAAGAATAAAACAGCAAAATAAGTAAAAGAGAAGGCTGCTGGGTGGCAGCTGGGAAGAAACCTCCAGAGTTGAAATAGCATTGAAACCTTAATTCAACAACACCATCCTTTACAGAAGCCCTCCAAAACTTGGCTGGCAACATAAAATCACTATCCACAACACCTCCCCACCTTCAATTGCATAATTCTTTTAACTCACAAGTAAAACCAACCTGAAGATACTATACCCTAGCCTGGACATTCCTTTTCAACAATTTCTTTTACTGCTGGTGGCCTTGTGCCAACAAGTATATCATATGTATAATTATCAGGTATAATTCCCTTTTCTAGCATCTCATCATGCAGTGAAAAAGCTTCCTGCAACTCCCCTTCCTGAAAGTGTGCATTTATCAACATATTGTAAATAGGAGCATTGGGCTTCACACTGAACCTCTCCATTTCTCTTAGAACCTTCTTGGCACTTTCCCTTTCTCCATTCCTGCACAGCCCATGTGTCAAGGCAGTAAACGTAATTTCATCGGGTAAAATCCCCTTCTCAACCATCTCAGTATACAGCTCCGATGCAAGCTTTACATCACATGATTTTAGTAACCCATCTATTAGAGTAGTGTATAAGGCTGTGTCACCAGGGATTCCTTGGGCAGACATTTCATCAAATAGCTTGACTGCAGGTCCCATTTCCCCCAAGTCCTTGTACCCAGCTATCAGAGTATTGTATATAACTGCAGTTGGACGTAATCCAAGTTGCCGCAAATCATGATACAGCTGCAGTGCAGCTTCCATGTTTCCCTCTTTGCAGAACCCTACAATGAGCATATTACAAGGGTACTTGTCTATTTGTAGACCCCTCCTTTTCACCTCATTAAGAAACTTCAATGCCAAGTCACTGCAGCCAGACCTACAGTAACCATCAATAAAGCTTGTATAGGTTATAATATCAGGGGCAATGCCTCTCTCACACATTTCCTGATATGTAGAGATGGCGGAAACCATATTGCCGACCTTTACAAACCCATTTATGATACTGTTGTAAGTCATGCGACTAGGAACAAAACCATCTTTCACAAACTTTGATAACATTTCATTCACCTCAGACATGCGGCCAGTTACGGAGAGCCCATTGATCAAAGAGTTCCATATGAACTCGTTACAAGGTATGCCTGACGTTTGCATTTCATCAAACAGGTTGCACGCATTATGAAATTCATTTTTCTTTAGATAATAATTCATGAGGATGCTAAAAGTTACAGCACATGGTGTTATTCCTTTCTGGCACATTTCAGAATACAATACCTGGGCTGAACATATATCCCCCTTGTTACAGTGACCAGAAATCAAGGTATTATAAGAAACAATGCTAGGTTTCAAGTTGTAACTTTGCATCTTAGCCCATAAATTACTAGCCTCTTCAATCTCACCTTTTTGGCACAGCCAATGAAGCAAAATGTCAAAAGATATCACATTAGGAATACCGACCTGTACTGCCTCCTCCAACAAATTCATCGCATCATTAAATTTATCTTTTTTCAACAAGCACCTCATAGCTGTATTGAGATTGAAAACAGAAGGCCTTATACAAACCTTTTTCATCTTCAAATAAAGCTCATGGACTTTTTCAGTATTTCCTGATACGAAACAACCCTCAATCAATACTGAGAAGGCATAATTATCTGGTACATTGCCAGATTTGAAAATCATAGAGAACAAATTCAATGCACTCTTTAAATCTCCCTTCGAACAAAACCATTTCATGAGACTAGTGACAGCAATCAAATTAAGTGGTACACCATAAGACATCATTTCATTTTTCAAATTTAGCGCCTTTTCAATCTCTCCCTCTTTCACACATGCTCCGATTAAAGTGGTATAAATAAATTGAGATGGTACCACATTGGCCTCCTTCATCTCATCTGTAAACTGAAAAGCTTGTACCAAATCTCGTTTCATGCAAGCGTATCTGACAAGTTGACTATACAAACGCTTATCAGGCTTCAGACCTGCCTCTGCCATATCCTTCAGGTACATTTGGACCTCATCTAATCTTGTTAAATTCAAACATTCTTTAACCATTATGCTAAATGTGAAAGCATCAAAAACCAAACCTTTTGATTTCATCAAATTGTACAGATTTTGTGCGATTGCGAACAAATTTGACCTTGCAAGATGTAACAACAACTGATTTCTGGTGTACAGATCGATGATTAAACCTCTTTCAGACATCAAACTGAAAGCCTCTGATGCCTCATTAACCATACCCGAACGAATGTAAGCACGCAACAAGTAAGTAGAGAAAAAATAATGAAGACTGAACTTTCTAGAAGAATCAACAAACCAATCCACAATGATATTGGGCTGAAATCGTGGGCTGGATAAAACAGATCGGTTCAGAAAATTCAACGCGCTGTGTTTTGAACCAGATTTAAGGAGTATATCAAACATAACACAGATCGGATCAACCCCGATGAATCCTGCACAACCTTTTACCGAATAGAAATATCTCAAAGAGGCTTTCGGATCGTGCTGATTAGACAACAGGTATCTGACAACAGTTTCTTCTGACATCTTCTTATCCGGACCAAACAGAGAACTGAGAGCGAGGGCCGAGTCGGGTTCCGGTTCATTTTGAGTTCTGTATGGGGATTCCGGTGCAAATCTGCAGGCGCATAGAGAGCGGGAAAGCCATGGCGACAAATTTGAAGAGGTGAATAGAGCTTTTCTCATGGCGAGGTAGAGAGTTTTTGCGAGTTCAGCGAAAAAGGATGAAGCAGAGCGGCACAGGGTTTTAGACTCAGAGCAGGAGAAGGATGTTTTTGGGTTTAATTATATTTTCGAACGGTATAAAGCCCTGGGCTGATTAACTCCTTCCAATAGAAGCCCAATCAAAACTAAAAACAGTTTCAAGTTTCAACGATCCAAAGTTCCAAAATCCAAACTAAAACCGAACCAGAACCTGAACCGGAACCGGATGATGCAAATGCGATTATGCAAAGCCGAATCAATAAATTTAGGTGTTAATGATATTCTTTTTAGTCATTTATTCGACTCGTATTATATTTGATAAGATAGATATGAATAAAAAAAAATTCATTAACTTATTTAATATGGTAAAGATAGAATTTTTTTCATTAATTAAGTAGATAACAAATATAGATAAAAATCATTTCGTATCATTTTTCTCTATAAAGTAAGTTATTAAAAATAATTCAAAATGCAAACTGATTTGTTTTTTTTGTCTGCTACGCTCTTACAGCCAGTACAGACTCTTGGTGGACCAGAGGCTGAACCCTATTTCATTTGCGAATACAAAAATCTGGGTTAAATCCCCAGACATGAAAAACATTGTTACTTTTTTGCAAAAACGTGAGAAGGCAAAAATTACATATTCTCGTCTGACTAGTTTTACTCTCTTTAGAATGATAATTTGTACTCTTTCTTTTTGCTAGTTATGTGCTACTTTGAAAATTGCTGATAAATTGATTGCCTCGGCTGATTCCAATGTGCAACTGTTGTTGGAGATGGTGGCAATGCTTGAGAGTTCACTAAAGAGAGGTGGCTCTATTGTTAAGGGTTTACAACAAAAGATGCACTGATTGTCTTGTGATTGTTTTGGCAAATAAGAGGTGTAGTTTTTTCTTCCTTTGAAGTACTCCTGTTGTTGCTTTGTGAGCTATTTAATGGCTAGTGTGTTACTTGATCATGTTTAATTGTTGAACATAATGTAGTTCTATCATTTAATAAAAACTTTCTATTTGTATAGTCTGTCATTACTGTTATGGCTATAAATATTTCAACTTTTTTCTTCGGTTGGTTTTTGTCAAATCAGACAGGAGGTTCATGAGGATGATGCTTTTGTGTAATTAATGATGTGAGCTTAGACTAAGCTGTTGTACTAAAATATCAAAGCAGTGTTTTTTTTTTGAGGTTCAAAGGTGGTTTTGGCAGTTAAAATGGGTGAGGTATGGTGCAACATCCTGGCAGATGGTTCCGATTTGTGAAAGGAAGGGGTGCCTTTTATATTTTTCACCGGTTGTCCAAAAGTAAAAGCCAAACACATTTTTATGAGACTTTTGTCTGTGGTAAATGGGACCTAATTTCTTCCAGCGAATAAAAATCTGATTAATAATTTCGATCCAAAAAATTTGATTAATAATGATGGTAACGGAGTTCATTTGAGCTTTTCTTTAGCACTAAAGTCAAAATTGGGCATGAGCGTTTGAGTATAATCGGTACTTGCAACTGTTACTGATTAAGATATGCATGCCACTTTTATAGATGAGCCAAACATTAAGCATGTCCATAGAAACAAAAAAAAAATCACCATTGCTAAGCTGAGACTTTCAGATTCTAAATGGGCATGGAGTTAGCGTAAGATTATTTAATAAAAAAATTGACAATCGTTATAATGAATCGCATTTCTTATAATTTGAACCTCTAGAACTAGATCGATTCTACTCAAAAGGGCATAAATAAGATGTAAAACTGGAATTGAATCATGCAAAAATTAAGTAGCATGACTTTTCTTTTGAACTGAATTCTCTCATAAATACATTTTGAAATATCAATTGTAACCACCATAACCAAAAAGTCCAAAACACCCCAATGAAACTAGCAACAAACCCAGACATAGAATTGGTGTAATATGATATAATCAAAGGTTGGCTATTGTAATAAATTTCCACTCAAAAAGAGCATAAAGTTAGAAACTCTTCTTCTAGAAGTTAAACATGCACATCATTTTCCTGTCAATTTCGCTGCTTCATAGATAGGTAATGTAAAACTGAAATTGAAACATGGAAAATATCTTTTTGAAGTGATTGTCTTTCACAAGCACATAATAATTAAACTTCAACAACGCCAACCATGACTCAGGAAGTAATTAAAGAATCCGAACAATAGCAACAGTCCAGACAGAGAGACATTAAACTAGACTATACTAGGTGATCTCTGAATGGGCCCAGCCTGTGACTTGAACCCGACAATTGGCATATCTTCGATACAACAGTGAAATTCAGGGACGAAGCAATAGTCGCAGCCCTTATCGCACACCTTGCATGCCTCCGGAGGAAGGCCCACAATCACGATGAGGCGTATGGCTCCTACGTATATGAGATCAGTACCGTTGACAATCCGAATTATCTCTAAGGTGTCGCCCCGCTGGAAGGAAACGGTGATCTCATCATGCTTAGCCCCAGCCACAGAAGCAAGCTGTCGCACAAAATCAAAGTAGTCGTGCCCAGAGAACACAGGTAAGAAGACTGTCGTCGGCATCCACGACTCGCTTCCCATGACCAAATATTGCACAGGAAGAAGTTGAACGGCCATGTTGAGAAGTTTAAGAAAGCTTCTTCTTTTTATTCTTCAAAAAAAAAAAGAGGAGTTTCAGAAAGGAACGTTGGAAAGTTTCTTGGAATAGGATGAAAGGAACGTTGGAAAGTCGGTTTGCAAATTATATTTAGGAATTATATTAAGTCAAATTATATTTTAGGAATTATATTAAATCTGGTCTGTGCTGCTCTAATCTCCGCTCCCTTCTATTCTTAGTGGTTTCAATATTTTGTGCTAGTTGTAAGTAAGATTTTCTGTGATCACATTGTTCTGTAGGAATCAAACTGAAGCTGAAAAATAGTTACTTTCTTCGCTACAACATTGATTGTCATAAGGTTGTGTTTCATAGAAGATCAATACTGTCCAAGAATTAAAAAAAAAAACAACAATCTCGTTAATTTCTGGGAGGTTACTTATTCCGTGAAAGTTTCTTAAATTGAAATAATTACAAAATGAGATATGATAATGGTATGTATGTCGTTGTTTGTTAGATATCCTCCGATCCTTTGCTTTAAAAAAAGATACTATGAGTTTATGAGTTGCTCAAGCTTACAGAGTTTTTCCGTGAATTTAACTTAAAAAGTATATCAATTTATCTTTAAATTTTAATTTATTATGCTCATTAAATTTTTTATATGAAAATTTTATCGGATGCAAAAATTTGAAGTGTTTTGAGATTTTTAAGTCACCGTTTTTAATTTTTAAAAATGATGTCGAAAGATTGAATATATTATTATTATTTTTAAAGCTCATTTTCAAAAATTAAAAACCATATCTTAAAAAGTTTAAAACACTCCAAATTTTTTCATTCCACATGATTTTCATATGAAAAATTTAATGAGCATGATAAATTAAAATTTGGAGATGATTTGATGTATTTTTTGAATTAAACTCACGGAAGACCTCCGTGAGCTTAAGCTCACGGTATCTTTACCCATCTAAAAAATATCAAAAAATTCAAAAAATTATAAAATTTGATCTCCAAGGATATTTCAATATGAAGATATATACGGTTTATATAAATCGAGATACGGAGAAGCACAAATTTTTTTTACGGAAGACCATAACATTACTCTCTCTCTCTCTCTATATATATATATAGAGTGGAGACGTCTAAGCTCACGGAGGCCTTCCGTGAACTTAGTTCAAAAAATATATCAAATGATCTCCAAATTTTAATTTTCATTCTCATTAAATTCTTCATATTGAAATCTTGTAAGGTACAAAAATTTAGGATATTTTGAGTTTTCTAAGTCACTCTTTTCAATTTTTGAATATCAACTCCAAATATAATAATAAAATATTTAATGTCTATACATTATTTTCAAAAATTGAAATGATTGACTTAAGAAACTCGAAAAATTTCAAATTTTTGTACCCCATAAGATTTCAATATGAGGAATTTAATGAGATCGAAAAATTAAAATTTAGAGATCATTCGATATATTTTTTGAACTAAGATCACGGAGGCCTTCCAGTTTAAGCTCACGCTAACTCACCGTCATATATTTATATATATATATATATATATATATATATATATATATATATATTACTTTATACTATACTGTTATGTTGAGTGAGCGATGTAATAAGAACAGATTTCACCATGCAATATATTTTGTAAATTTACATATATTTATACTATATTATATATAGCGTATGCATTCGAGGCGTTCAATTTTTCAGTGTCTGAAAAATACCCTCAACCAGTGTAAAAATTAGAATCAGAAAATAAGCATCTGTTGTATATAAGCCACAGAAGATCCATAGCCAGAAGACTTATGTGCTTGCATCACCAGCAACAGTGGACCTGTACTAGAGGTTTTGAATTTTGTGGGTCTTGTTGTGCAACTGAATTAGAGACGGGTGCAACTGGCTGATGAGGCATCCAGTACTAATCATGTGTAAAATGAGGTCAATCATGTGTATTTCAAAATTGATTGATATTTTAAATGACTAGAATCTGTTAAACTGGCAAGAACGAATTTATGTGTTGATTAAGCAATTCAATGGATTATTATTCTTGTCGTGTTTATATCAGTTGGTACCATAGTAACAAGATTTGCGAATTATTCGTGAATAATTTGTTTTTCATCCATAACCGGATGTTTCATGAATAATTCGTCAGTTTAATATACATTGTATTTTTTGGTCAAAAAAATATTTTATTCATGAATTATTCGGCAAAAAAATACATTATATATTATTTTATATGGAACTTTATAGATTTTAATATATATTTTTTAATATTTTATCATTATAATATATATTTTATTTATATTATATGAAACAAACTATTCCCGAATTATACCCGTATTATACTCGAACGTTGAATTTTTGACCTTGCCGAACATTTTCCGAATCACGAACTTGTCACTATGGTTGGTACCGGATCCAATAACATTTGTCTCAAGATTTTCGAGTATGAAAATGTATTTGCAAACTTTTAGAACAGGTTCTGATTCTTAATTTCTGTTGAGAGGTTATAGTTAAATAGTGGACCATAAAAATTTAGACATGAGTTTCTGAAAATTTGCTTCAGTTGTCTGCTGAGCAGTTTGTTACTTGAAAAATAAAAAGGAGAATAAACTCTTTTATGGATTAATTTTGTGTCTTTACATTAATTTAATTATGTTGTTTTTCAGGATATGCCCTGAATGTACTGAATGATAGAGACCTACTAAGATACAACTAATGTCATCCCCAAATGTCATTTGATTTGTCAGCCTTACATTTTTAACCAATTATCTCAAATTATATAGGTGTAAAACAATAATGTTGGAAATAAATGATAATTAAAATGTCATATAATATAATTATTTTTAAAAATAAGTGGGTTCCTGTCTAGTATGATTAAGTGTACAGTGAATACTTTTAAAAAGATTTATCACTCAAGAGAAAAGGACACCATATTGCTTGAACATGGACGTAGAAATATATCTATCTATACTATATTATAAAAAGTATATATATCAGAGAAGTCCATTAATATTATCAAATAATATATAATGACATGAAAATTTTGGGTTGAACTCATTCATGCATCTTGGCTCGAGATTCAGCGGTGATTGGTTCCTGATTGAGGCCTCAACCTCACTACCCGGCTGTAAGTGTAACACCTTGCATATTTTTGAAGTAATAATTATTTTGGAAATTATTTACGGTAGCATTGTGTACCAGTATGGTACCAGAAAATCTACAATAACGTGCCATGAGGAGACAAACTTCAAAATTGAATCTATTTTCTTTAGTTAGGTTTTATATTGGGCCACTTTTGGGGATTTTTCATATCACTTATACACTTCATTTTTCATAATATTACAGGGAAAGTTGCCCCTTATATCAATAAATGCAATGCATCAATTGTGGAATCTGGTAATTGATTTTCAGTCCTTATACCCAATTCAGTTATTTTCCTATGGTCACACTCACTACCTATATACCTTAACTGCACAGAAGCACATCTGACACTTACAGATATAGCACTTAATACTCACTCGCTTGAGATCTTCAATTTTTAGTCGGGTAGTCATTCTCTGCCGAAAGAACAAGAACAATAAAGGAAAATGAGGAAGGCTCGAAAGTAATGCTTTATTATATTTCATCAAAAGTTTTGTTCTAGCTCTTATGGCTTTGAGGCCCTCTGATTATTTCATAGTCTCTACTGTAATAATAATTTCAATGGAGAAAAGTAACTTATTTTCTTATCTGAAATTTCCATTTTTAATTATATGTGATTTTACTTGGTTTTTGTGGGCAAATAATCCAAATTTTATTTAATGCTGGTTAGAAGAGTAAGAAAAATTTTGTATGATGCTAGCTATTTTTTTTTTTTTGAGGTGATATTTGGCTTTCTAAATGATTATCTCAATTAAACATTGTGTTTTTATGCAATCTTCTAGATTGCTTGAGTATCGAAAGTTGCATTTCTGCTACACTTTGAGGGGTAAATCTGTCCAGTATTTAAAAAACCAATAACTCACAATGTACAAATTAAATTGAATGTGCCTTTGATACCATTATAATTATGATTATGTCAATACTAATATTATCTGACTATTTTGTTAAATACAGATAATCTCTTAAAAGTGGGATTGATTTGTGGGCCAGATGCAAAAAAGTTATATGGACGATACTATTGATTATCGTACCTGCCATGATTTTCTACATTTTTTGTCGAAACTTTTCTTTTTATACATTTAGTATGGGACATTCTTGCCGAATTTTTTTTTGTAGTAAATAAAAAAAGTACCGATACTGGTATGATTGTTTTTTTTTAGCGTTACCAGCCAAATCCGAGTTTACAAGTCGGATCTAGCTCTCTGGCCCGAGTAGATCCGAGTTTGCAACTCGGGCCCAATTGTTTTTTTTGCTGTTATAAATGATCGTATATTAAAGTAAAAATTATTGAATGATTTAATGATTATTATTGAATTATTTAATAATTTAATGAATATTATGTTATATTATTTGAAAATTTCATAAGAAGTTAATGTCAAAACATAAATAAGAAAAACTAAATTTCAAACCATAAATGAGAAAATAAAAGTAGATATATAAACAACAGTCATATAAACAACAATTTCTGAAAAAAAATATATCAACGCTTACGAAACATCCTCCTAATGAAAGACGGGCTGTATGCGTCTCTCGGCCAGATTTCACGGCGAGGGCACTCATGTTTTGCGTCGGTCGGTGCCTGCGTCTCGGGCACTCGGGTGGACGGACCAGGAGTGTTGTACGATGACGCGCACGAAGCATCATATTGGGTATCGTAGGTCCCACCACCCGGATCAAACTCATCAGCTGAGAGTACGATATGAAATCTCCCTGAAATAAGTCGAACTCATCAGTCGTCGGCTCCAGTGCCGGGTCAGGTGGGCCGTGAGTCGGACGATCATCGGCAGAGATATCGATATCCTCAGGGTCCATTGGAAGACCTGTATAAGTAAATTACACATATTTACATGAATTAAATTATCAAAAAAATCAATTAAATTAAAAATACCTACAAGTTAAAATAAAAATTTTTAATATTGACCTGCAAATGCAAGCATCGCTGTGAAAATATATGGATGGCCTAAATCGCCCATCTAATGCTTTATCTGGCGTAATTCATGCTTGCCAAATCATGAATGCCCGGGCGTATTAAGCTAACTAATGGCGATGGCTGTATTCTCCACTAAACAGAATATATGCATATATAATTTTTTTTATTCTATAGCACGAGTTATGTGAAGAGTTTAATTAAGAATAAATAGCTTGGTTAAATACTAACCGCTCGGACACTCTGGTGTGAATGTGGTACGTAGGATAGCTCATCCACAGGCTCCTCGGGGTGCGGTAACGGCTGGCTCAAGTGCTCATTAGTGTTTATGTCGTACTATATCGTAGTCATCCCTCTCTTATAATACCACCCCAAGTACGTATAGTGCTGGGCAAAGTCGTACGGTCGTGACTCCGTGATATGCAGCTTGGGCTCGTCCTGTGCCCACCAGTAATACTGCGCCCAATCGACATTTTGTCATTCACCACCTCCCGATGTGTGCTTGTTCTTACGATATATCAGCACCTGCTGGTAATTGATCGGCGCCGGCAGAGGAACCTGCTGGAAAAGACCGAACTGTCCCATGACTCTATCTGGATAGTGATTCTCAACCATCCAGAAGTGAATCATCCACACACGATACTTCTACTTGTATACGTTAAAGTTAGCAAATTAAATTCATGTATCAATTGAAGTACATAAATTTTATTAATTTTTGAAACTTATAAATTGAAATGCGCATAGTACACCCAAGGCAAGTCATCATGGTAGGCACTGTACGGTGTCCAATTGACGTTGTCATCCTGCAAATTCTCGAACTGATCCCGAAAATATCCGGGTCCTCAATGTCATGACGTGTACTTGAATAAGTGTCGTGTCGCCTGTTTTACACTGTATGGAGGCCGCAATCGAGGCTCGAGACCGCCTAGCGGAGGCTCCAAAGTTCTACACCTACACCGCCAATAAAATATGAATAAAATATAGTTTTTTAATTAAAATGAGTAATATTGATTTACCTCGGTCTCTTGATCAAGAATCGTGTCCATGACCACATCTGAAGCAGAAGAAATGGACCAGCTATGCAATCCGCCGGCTCGAGATATGACTGAGAGAGGTTGAATTACAAGCAAGAGAATACCGCCTGCCCTCAGTCATAGCCGTCTTCCGGTACATTGAGCATGTCATCAAGAAATACCAAGTACACCGCCGGCACCGAGTCTACACTGTTGTTCGGGAACATCACAGACCTGAACAAATCCAAACAAAACGCTCATGTGTACCTATAAGAAAAAGTTAGTACTCCTGTGTACCTACAAAATAAATTCATGGACAGAGTAAAATTTGTATCGTCGGACGGTGTCGTCATTTGAGTGGGGAGACAACTCTTGAAAACGCTTCTGCAAACACGATAGTCGGATACCGAATGTGGAAAACTGAATGTACTCGTTCTCTTTCCCTCTATTTCTTGTCTTAAACGAGCATAGGTTATCGGTGATGTCCTCATAACTGTATGGATCGACATCCAACCCCCAACCCAAGTAGCATCTCCACCGTCCCGCTCAATTCATCGTCAGTCACCCCTATTATTGGTTTTCCTGTATTTCTCAAATTTACATAATCAGTTCAAAAATAAAATATAAAATAACATATTAATAATTTAAAATACCTCTGATAGGAAATCCCCATAGACTGCATTCGTCCTCCAGCGTCACCGTCAGCTCACCGATCGGTAGATGAAATATCGACGTCTCTGATCGCCACCTCTCGACAAGCGCTGTAAGGAGTGATTTATCTAACTGACAATCACCCATGATCGCTATATGGTACAGACCTAGTCGATGCAAATATGAATTCATCTGCGCGTTGTATGATATTTTCGGACAATGTGCGTTCAAACAGAGAGTGTTATGCGGCTGCAAAATTTTATTTATTACATACGACATGCTAAAATTAATTAATTTTTTTTTTCAAATTATACAATTAAGAATACTTACATCGGTTTTGGCCCTCTGTGACCTATGTTCATTTTGGGGTATAACAAGCAGTTGCAGATACTCCATTTTTCACTATAATTATTTAAAAAAATTCCAATAATTAAAATTAAGATACAATTTTAGTCGAATTAAATTAATTATAAATTTGCTACAATTTGGTCTAATTTGGTATAATTTGATACAATATGGTAAAATTTGGTGTCATTTCCTGCAATTTGGTACAATTTAGTACAATTTGGTATAATTCAATAATTTCAGATAATTAATCTATTTACATTGTAATTAACATTATTTCACCTAATTTAATCTAATATATTAACAATAATTAGCCTCATTAGTGCTAATCTATAATTAAGTTAATTATAACTACATAATTCAAAATTAACACTATAAATCAACCAAACCAAACTATATTAACTATATTTCAGTTATCACTATAATTATACTAACTAAATCTAATAAAACTACTAATTTTTATAAATTCGGATTTAAATTGAAAAATAACAATTACCTTCGAAATTGCGACCAAATCGACGAATCGATAGATTTTTCCAACTCTCCTCCGAACGATAAGAAGTTTGGCGCAAACGATTTTAAAATTGAAGTAAAAATGAGATAGATCAACTGAAATTGGGAAAAAAAAGGATAAAAAAATTTCGTTTTAGAAGAGGGCAGAGAAGTGGGAGAGAGAGATGAGAAGGGAGGTCTCGCGGGGGGTTAAATGGAACTGGCTGGACCCGAGTTTTAAACTCGGTCCGAGCCTCTGGACCCGAGTTCAAAACTCGGGTCTGACCAGGTTGGGAAAAAACAGGGCGGGATTTACCAGTATCGGTACTTTTTTTTTTATTTACTACAAAAAAAAATATGGCAATCTTGTGCATTATTTTTCAGTTTTGTTGTTCATACGGAAAATCAGTAAATGTATATTTCACCTTGTATTACATGCTTACTACTTACATAGTGTTTTTTGTTATTGTAATTGTTGTTATGTTTGTTATTTTATAATTTTTAAATTTGATTGTGTAATATTAATTTGTCATTAATAAATAAAAAAATGAGCATGTGTTAATTACAGTTATCAAATTATTATAAATATAAATGTCTTCTCTTAATATAAATATAATGATACGCGCGTAAAAATGAGCATATTTGCGAGAATGTTAGTTCTTCCTGAATTAATTATGCTTGACAACTGAGATTCATATACTGAACTTTAATTCCCTATTATATATCTGTATCTTTTTTTTTATATATCAGATAGAGATTGAAAAATAAACAGTTTATATAATAAAAAAAATGTGATTGAAGGCTTCAAACGGCAGAAAACATCTGTTGTCATTCTAAAAACTGACACTCACTATTAAAGAAAATGATGATATAAAAAAATTTATCGAAAAATAGAGATTTTATATTATTCTAATTTGTGTCAATTCACGTGAGTTTTCACAGATTTAATTTAATAGAAGAAAAAATGAATTCAATCCGAGATTTAATTTTATAGAAGAAAATGCTTAAAAAAATATTCTCAATTTTTCTTCCTCAAGAGACTATGATCATGAAATTTTATTTATTTAATTGAAAGCAAAAAAAATGGAAGTTGGCAAAAATACAAGCAAACCTCAGGGAAGGAATTCACTTGTTCAAGTTCATCTCAAAATTCAAGGACTAAAATATAAAATCAGATGTCTTTTATGAGCAAAATTACAAATAAGGAAGAAAAAATAGAGGAAAAGAAAGATTAAAATCGTTAAAAAGAAAAGAAAAGAATTTATAGAAATATGGATTAGATAATTTGTCATCGATTGTAGAAAACAAAAGTTTTCCCTTCGTAGACGAGTGCAGGGAGGGATATAAACCAAGGTTTTAAAATGCGGATTTGAATATGCGTGCGGAGAGGCATTACATATCGCATATACGACATGCGGACGCATATGCGGATTTCTATGCGGAGCTATATACGCGGTCAAAACATAGGATTTTAGTGTTTTTTGCATATTAAAAATGATAATATATAAAAATAATTTTCAAGTTTGACAAAACCAAAGAAGTGGTGTAGTGGCTTCATTGTTAGATGGGGCATCCCATGTCTTGGGTTCGAATCCCAGGAGAAGCAACGGTTTTTTGCTGCCTTTTGTAGCTACCCAAAGCATTGGATCTTCTGTGGCATATAATATGTGTCAAAACCGCATAATAAGCACTGCATAGCTGATTTTCATGTGGACAGTGACCGCACACGCATATGCGGCCGCACGAACCGCATTTTATTTCACTGATATAAACTCTTTCAATCATTTGTTTGAGAGGCAGGAAGTCATGAAGGGGAGGGAATATCATATATGAAAGAGAGGAAATTTTTGGATGCTATTTGATTTTTAAATCAAATAATTTGAAATGGAAAGACTCCTGATCAAAAAAGAAAAAAAAAACTGCAATTAAAGGTAGTGACAAAAAAAAAGAAATTAGCGCATGGGGATTTTGTTGGGGCTGGAGAGTTGGGATTATAATATTTTTTATTTTTTATTTTTTACGTTATAAAGCAATGTATTGCTACTCTAAATTTATGAAACAAAAAAAAAAGCCACGTAGGTAAAAATGCTACACCATTTTACAGATGCATCGTAAATCCTTGGTTTTATTCAATACAAATATGGGATCAGAACCTAATTCATTAATGAAGGCAAGTTCCTCTTATGGCGTATTATTTATAAAATAAAATAAAAAAATTGAAATGAGGATAAAGTTATCCGTCAAACTATACCAGCATGCAGGGGTTCTCTAGATACATCTTATTTGAGCATATCTGATGAAACCATGTACAGCTAGCCTATCATTTTCAACATTGTCCCAAGCAGATCTTTGTTCAAGGTAAATTTAGGGGTGCCAATCAGTCTGGTTCGGGTCATCATTATTTTCTTTTTTTTTTTTTTTTTAAACTGGCGCATTTAAATTTGAGTCAAATTTACTTTGAACCAATCTGACTTGAGCGGGTCACAACTCGATATGTCCCGATTCAAATAAAATAATTAAATATATATTAAGTATTTCAATGTATACATTTTTAAGTAACTTAATGTTAAATTTTTTTGGACAAAAACAGACAAAACAACTGCCATTTTCCATTACTTTTCGGAAAATTCATACAAATATAAAGAGTCTTAAGCTATAAAAGTAAAATAAGAAATACAATCCAACCAACCGGCATATATTTAACCAAAAAAATAAAAGAAATTCTATCGATCTTGAGCTTTCCCCGGCTAGCAGCCCATCCCTGTCACCAATCCAAAACCAGACAACTAAGGTGTAATTGTAATAATTCCTATATATCAATCACCCCCACGGTAGCCTGCACCATCACTTGATCATGGATCCGACATAAATTTGTTAATGAAAATTGAAATCCCGTCCACATAGAAAACAAATGAGAAACCTTAATCACAAAAGCATTAAAAGACATTAAAGAGTGGTGCTGAAAAATTGCCTTGTTCCGTTCATTCCAGCGTACCCAAAAAACTACCGAATATAAAGATAAAAACAACATTCTTTGTAATTTCGATAAAGAGCATCCATAATCCCAAATATTTCCAACTGATGTCAAAGGAACTTGAAAAGAGTAATTATTATGTAAATTAAAACTATCCCAAAGATCATGCATACGAGAGCAGTGGATGAATAAATGAACAATTGTTTTCAAAATAGAATTACAACATGGACAAGAAACAAGTCCCCCCCATCCCCGATGGAGAAGATTTGATCTTGTTAATATCTTTCCATGCAAAACAAGTAACATGAAACATTTTATCTTAAGAGGCAATTTCAAGTCCCAAAGAGATAGTAACGTATTATTAGAAAAATCAGTATTCATAAAAAATAGATACATTGACCGAACCGTATAAATTCCCGATGATGTTAAAGACCATACAACATAATCTAGACCACAAAAATTAGCAGACAAAGAAGATAATATATCAATGGTTCTAATTTCTCCTTCCATAACAGTAAACTAGCCCCACGGGTTAAAGGCATCTTAATATTACCTTTATTCCAGACCCGTGTCACTGTAGTTACCCAAAGATTTGGAAACAATATGTAAAATGATATTTCCCCATACCACACATCAAACCAAAATAAAATAGAATCACCTGAACCTACTAAATGTTTGAGACTAATGTGTATAGTAGGAACCAGAGAAACTACTGACTTCCAAAAAGATGATAATGAACCAATTAATTTAAAATTATACTTAGCAATTAGAACAGATTTTCAGAGATGCACAGTTCCAATAGAAAACCTCCACCACCACTTTAATAACAAAGCTTTTATCATAAAATGTAAATTCAGCAATCCTAAACCACCATGTTGTTAAAAGAGAATGGTGGATATCACACTTATAAGAGAAGAGATGGATAAAATAAGTTTTCTTTCTATTCAAAATTCTTATACCTTTCTTACATATCAAAGAACAGATTACAACTCTATTTATACGCTAAGACAACAGAAGTATCTAGAAAATTCATATTAAAAACAGAATACCAAACAACAGTTATTTCAGCTGACTTATGTCCACTAAAACAGTCATAACTCTCTGTAGGAAACTCCAAACGATTTGGAATTTGAACCATTGAAAACTAGACTTCAAGAGATTTCCATCCATATATCATACAGCCAAATTGAACGTTGTTTGATCTTTCATATCCCCTCATCAATCAGCTCATAAATTTTGTAACTGCTGAATTCTAAGAGTCTATTTTATTTTCCACTATACTTAATATTATCAATGATAATTAAGTTTATATTTCAACAGAATATAGCTGCTGACCAGCAGACAGCCTCAAACAGATCATTACTGGGACCGTAATAGAATACAAATAATTTACTATTTTCCTAATTATTAATCTGAGGAGACTGCATTTGCACAAGACAACTATAACAGCTTCGTTGATGTGTCAAATTAGGTCATAGTTTAGTAGACAACTATAACGTTTATTGATGTTATACAGTGAACCAATGCAAATGCTTACTCCAGCAATTGAATACCAGTATGAATTAGTCTTAACTAGTTCCTAAATAAGTTAACCTGTTGATACCAACTTAAAATAGAAAAGAGGTAATAGAAACCTTTGATGCAAATAGAGAGTTTGACATGATAGAACGGTTTTCATATTTCACAAGGGATTGTAACAGTTGCAGGGGTCTAAATGCACTTTGAAAACCTGAAAGGTTTGAATGGGATCAAGCAGCATCTTCGGACGCTCAAATATACACAATTCAAATTAATTTTTATAATCAAAGATGAGCTCTTCATAATCAACAAGAGCATAGAGTTGGTGCAAGATAGATATAATAAAAAAACAATTCTAATGAATCTCTGTTTTGTATGATTGGAACGTCCAGAACATTGCCTATTCAACACTGAAAGGGCATAAATCATGAATTCATCAATTAGAAGGTATATAGTCAAGACATTAGTTTTGCCTGCAATCTTTCCTCTTACTTGGAGAAATTGATCAAATTTTTAATACTCTAAGCAACCTGAGCACTCATATACAAGCTATCAAAAGAGCACTTCTACTCTCCATATAAAAATAAGAACTTAAGACTTTGAATTAGTCATATATAATATTTCTTAAATTTTTTTCCTATTGTCAGTTAATTTTTCTAAACCTTGAGTGCTCATTGTTGTTTCAATTTTCTTATAATTTTTAGTCTTTTTGTACTTATTTTTGTGAAGTAGTTAAAGCTTCTAAATTATAAAATATTTTTTTGTGTAATATAGCGGCGTTCCATTAGTGGAACGAGACCTAAATATGTAGGTTTTATAACCGAACTCCGTTAACATCTCGTTTCTTCTTTATTTTTCAGCACTTAAATCTTGTGTTTTTCATATTCTATATCTTAACAACTTGTATTTCTTAATCATTATTTTACATCAATTGCTTATTTTTAGCAATTGATATTTGGTTGAATTCTTTTTTCATATTTACATCATATTTACATCAAGTATTTGACTTTATCGGATCATTCTTTCTTAATTTTTTTCAGTCAATTTTTATAAAAGACAAAAAAAAAATTAAGTTGTCATCAAACCGGTTCTACATTTTGAATTGCTTAAACTTATGTAAACTTTGATTATTAATAAATACCATCTCATAATACCTTAAAATATCAAATTCAAATCACATAATAGCAATATTATAGGAAATAATCACATCCCATGTAATTAGCATTGAGTAGTATGACATCTTGATATACTTCTCCATGCATCTTCTTTCCACAGCAAACTTCACATACTAAAAACTTAAAAATAGTTGATTATTAATTTATTTGAGGGATAATTTTTTTTAAACATTTCATTAATGTATGATACAAATAGAAATCAAAATGGAGAGATGATATTGGTCAAAATCTGAACCATTAATTTTTAAAATATTTATTTACACCGTTGAATTAGGACATTTTGATCATTAAGAAAATGTTGATATAATGAACACCCCTAATACATACGTCTTTTATATAGTTAGCAACTTCTCAGAGAATTTGCCTCATGGCATCATTATGCCTGAACGAAATTGACTAACCAAATAAAATTATGGATGAAATTTTACAGCTCTGTCATTCTCTGAATCTCAAGCAGGCAACTACGACCCATTAGAAGATGCTGGAAATACCCGCCCAAGCAGGGATTCACAAACGGGAAACAACTAAGAATAGAGGGAAATGGAGATGAGAGTAGTAGAGTCCAGACTTAGTATAATTAGCAAACCGACTTTCCTAAATTCATCCACCAGTGCTGCTATTAAATGGGAGCGCTTCATGCCTTCATTTGATTCTAAACAATTGAACAATTTCCAACGTTCCTTTCTGAAAATCCTCTTCTTTTTTTTAAGAAGCTTTCTGAAACTTCTCAACATGGCCATTCTTCTTCCTGTGCAATATTCGGTCATAGGAAGCGAATTATGGATGCCCACGATATTCTTCCCTGTGTTCTCTGGGCAAGACTACTCTGATGTTGTGCGAGAGCTCGCTTCTGTGGCTGGGGCTAAACATGATGAGATCACCGTTTACTACCAGCGGGACAACACCAGAGATATAATTCGGATGGTCGACAGCACTGACCTCATATTCGTCGGAGCCATCTGCCTCAAGGTGTTTGTGGGCCTTCCTCCCGGGACATGCAAGGTGTGCAACAAGGGCTGCAATTATTGCTTCGTCCCTGAATTTCATTGTTGTGTCGAAGATAAGCCAATTGTTGGGTTCAAGTCGCAGGCTGGGCCTGTCGAGAGGCCGTCACGTCGCACGGTCACCTAGTGTAGTCTAGTTTAATGTCTCCCTGTCTGCATTGATGCTAGTTTTGTTGGGGTTCTCTAATTACTTCCTGAGTTATGGTTGGTGTTGTTAACGTTTAATTATTATGTGTTTGTGAAAGACAATCAATTGAAAAGGCAGTAGTCCATGTTTCAATTTCAGTTTTGCACCTTTTACTTATCTATGAAGTAGCGAAGTTGACAGGAAAATGATGTTCTTGTATAACCTTGACAATAGAGTCACCTCTCTTTAGTAAGCTCTCAAGCATTGTCACCACCTCCAACAACAGTTGCACATTGGAATCTGCCGAGGCAATGAATTAATCCGCGATTTTTAAAGTAGCACATAATTAGCAAACTGAAAGAATACAAATTATCATTCTAAAGATAGTAAAACTAGCCAGACAAGAATATGTAATTTTTGCCTTCTCACGATTTTGCAAAAAGTAAAATTGTTTTTCTTGTTTGGGGATTAAACCCGAGAAACGACTCCGGGAGCGCAAAACATGAAAATGGTACCCGGCATCCTCGGTACCGCCGAAAACGAGTCCAGGACAAGCAAAAATAGAAAACGGGATCCGACGCCATCCGTTCCGCCGAAAATGTGCCGGAAACGCAAAACATGAAAACGGGACCCGACGCCCTCGGTACCGCAGAAAACTAGTCCCGGCGCGTAAAACATGAAAACGGGACCCATCGTCCTCGGGACCGCCGAAAATGAGTCGGGGTGCGCAAAACATGAAAACGTGACCCGACGCACTCGGCACCGCCGAAAACATGTCCAGGAGCGCAAAGCATGAAAACGGTACCGGACGCACTCGGTACCGCCGAAAATGAGTCCGGGCGAGCAAAACTTGAAAACAGGACACGAGCCCTCGGTACCGTCGAAAATGAGTTTTGGCGCGCAAAACATGAAAACGGGAGCCGACGCCCTCGGTACCTCCGAAAACGAGTCAGGGAGCACAAAACAATGAAATGGGAGCCGACGCCCTCGATACCGCTGAAAACGAGTTCGAGCGCGCAAAATATGAAAACGGGACTCGATGCCCGCGGTACTGGCAAAAAACGAGTACGGGAGCGCAAAACTTGAAAACGGGACCCGACGCCCTCGGTACCGCGGGAAAGGACCCCGGGAGCGCAAAACATGAAAACGGAACCCGACACCCTCATTTCTTCTGAAAACGAGTCCGGATGCGCAAAACATGAAAACAGGATCCGACACCCTCTGTACCGCCGAAAATGTGTCCGGGAGCGCAAAACATGAAAATGGGACCCGACGCCCTCCGAACCGAGAAAAACTAGTCTCGGCGCGCAAAACATGAAAACAGAACTTGTCGCCCTCGAAACAACAGAATATAGCTGCTGACCAGCAGACAGCCTCAAAGAGATCATTACTGGGACCGTAATAGAATACAAATAATTTACTATTTTCCTAATTATTAATCTGAGGAGACTGCATTTGCACAAGACAACTATAACAGCTTCGTTGATGTGTCAAATTAGGTCATAGTTTAGTAGACAACTATAACGTTTATTGATGTTATACAGTGAACCAATGCAAATGCTTACTCCAGCAATTGAGGAATACCAGTATGAATTAGTCTTAACTAGTTCCTAAATAAGTTAACCTGTTGATACCAACTTAAAATAGAAAAGAGGTAATAGAAACCTTTGATGCAAATAGAGAGTTTGACATGATAGAACGGTTTTCATATTTCGCAAGGGATTGTAACAGTTGCAGGGGTCTAAATGCACTTTGAAAACCTGAAAGGTTTGAATGGGATCAAGCAGCATCTTCGGACGCTCAAATATACACAATTCAAATTAATTTTTATAATCAAAGATGAGCTCTTCAGAATCAACAAGAGCATAGAGTTGGTGCAAGATAGATATAATCAAAAAACAAGAGCATAGAGTTGTTTTTCTTGTTTGGGGATTAAACCTGCGAAACGACTCCGGGAGCGCAAAACATGAAAATGATACCCGGCATCCTCGGTACCGCCGAAAACGAGTCCGAACACGCAAAAAAAGAAAACGGGACCCGACGCCATCCGTTTCGCCGAAAACATGCCGGGAACGCAAAACATGAAAACGGGACCCGACGCACTCGGTACCGCCGAAAACTAGTCCCGGTGCGCAAAACAGGAAAACGGGACTCGTCGTCTTCGGGACAGTTGAAAATGAGTCGGGGTGCGCAAAACATGAAAACGGTACCGGACGCCCTCGGTACCGACGAAAATGAGTCCAGGCGCGCAAAACTTGAAAACAGGACATGACGCCCTAGGTACCGTCGAAAACGAGTTCTGGCGCGCAAAACATGAAAACGGGACCCGACGCCCTCAGTACCGCGGGAAAGGACTCCGGGAGCGAAAAACATGAAAACGAAACCTGACACCCTCATTTCTTCCGAAAACGAGTCCGGACGCGCAAAACATGAAAACAGGACCCGACACCCTCTGTACTGCCGAAAATGTGTCCGGGAGCGCAAAACATGAAAACGGTACCAGACGCCCTCGAAACCGCCGAAAACGAGTTCGAGTGCGCAAAACATGAAAACGGGACCCGACGCCCTCCGCATCGTCGAAAACGTGTCCGGGAGCGTAAGCCATGAAAACGGGACCTGACGCCCTCGGTACCGCTGAAAATGAGTCTGAGAGCGCAAACCATGAAAACGTGCCCGACGCCGTCATCTCCGCCAAAGACATGTTCGGGAGCGCAATACATGAAAACCAGACCCTACGGCCTTGATATCGCCGAAAACGATTACTGGCGCACAAAACATGAAAACGGGACCCGACGCCCTCGGTACCGCTGGAAAGGAGTCCGGGATCGCAAAACATGAAAACGTGAAACGACGCCCTCTGCACCGCCGAAAACGTGTCCATGAGCGCAAAACATGAAAACGGGACCCGAAGCCCTCCGCACCGCCGAAAACGTGTCCTGGAGCAAAAACATGACAACGGGACCCGATGCCGTCATTACCGCCGACGCCCACGGTACCGCCGAAAACGAGTCCGGGAGCGCAAAACATGAAAACGGGAGCGGACGCCCACGGAACCGCCGAAAATGAGTCCGGGTGCGCAAAACATGAAAACGGGAGCCGACGCCCTCGGTACCGCCGATTATGAGTACGGGGACGCAAAACATGAAAACGTGACCCAACGCCCTCCTCATCGCCGAAAACGTGTCCGGGAGCGCAAAACATGAAAACGGGCCCAGATGCCATCGGTACCGCCGAAAACGAGTTCGGGTGCGCACAACATTAAAACGGGACCCGACGCACTTCGCACCGCCGAAAAGGTGTCCGGGAGCGCAAAACAAGAAAACGGGACCCGACGCCGTCGATACCGCCGCAAACAAGTTCGGGTGCGCAAAACATGAAAACGAGTTCGGGAGCGAAAACATGAAAATGAGACCCGACGCCCTCGGAACTGCCGAAAACATGTCCGGGAGCGCAAAACATGAAAACAGGAGCCTACGCCCTCCGCAGCGCCCAAAACAAGTCCTGCCGCGCAAAACATGAAAACGGAACCCCGACACCCTCTGTATCGCCAAAAATGAGTACGGGTTCGCAAAACATGAAAACGGGACCCGACGCACTCGAAACCGCCGAAAACGTGTCCGGGAGCGCAAAACATGAAAACAGGAGCCTACGCCCTCCGCATCGCCAAAAACGAGTCAGGGAGCACAAAACAAGAAAACGGGACCCGAAGCCCTCGGTATCGCCAAAATCGTTTATGGGGGAGCAAAACATGAAAAAGGGACCCGACGCCCTCGGAACCGCCGAAAACGAGTCTCGGAGCGCAAAACATGAAAACGAGAGCGGACGCCGTCGGTACCGCCGAAAACGAGTCAGGGAGCGCAAAACATGAAAACGGGACCCGACGCCCTCCGCACCGCCGAAAACGAGTCCGGGAGCGCAAAATAAGAAAAATGGACCCGACGCCCTCCGCACCGCCGAAAACGAGTACGGGGACGCAAAACATGAAAAGGGGACCCGAAGCCCTCGGAAACGCCAAAAACGTGTCCGGGAGCGCAAAACAGGAAAGCAGGAGCCTACGCCCTACGCACCGCCAAAAATGAGTTCGGGAGCACAAAACATGAAAACGGGGCCGAAGCCCTCGAACTCGCCAAAAACGTGTACGAGGACGCAAAACATTAAAACGGGACCCGACGCCATCGGAACCGTCGAAAACGAGTCTCGGAGCGCAACACATGAATATGAGAGCGGACGCCCTTGGTACCGCCGAAAACGAGCCCGGGAGCACAAAACATGAAAACTGGAGCATACGCCCTCCGCACCGCCGAAAATGAGTCCGGGAGGGCAAAACATGAAAACGGGACCCGACGCCCTCGGAACCGCCGAAAACGAGTCTCGGAGCGCAAAACATGAAAACGAGAGCGGACGCCCTCGATACCGCCGAAAATGAGTCGGGGTGCGCAAAACATGAAAACGTGACCCGATGCACTCGGCACCGTCAAAAACATGTCCGGGAGCGCAAAACATGAAAACGGGACCCGATGCCCTCGGGATCGCCGAAAACGAGTCCGAGGGCGCAAAACATGAAAATGGGACCGGACGCCCTCTGCATCGTAGAAAACGTGTCCGGGAGGACCGGACGCCCTCGGTACAGCCGAAAACGAGTTCAGGCGCGCAAAACATGAAAATGGGACCCAACGCCCTCCGCACCGCCGAAAAGGTGTCCGAGAGCGCAAAACATTAAAACGGGACTCGACGCCTTCCGCACCGCCGAAAACGTGTCCGGGAGCGCAAAACATGAAAATGGGACCTGACGCCCTCGGTACCACCGAAAAGAGTCCGGGAGCGCAAAACATGAAATCGTGTTTGGGAGCGAAAACATGAAAACGGGAACATACTCCCCACCGCCGAACATGAAAACGGGAGCGCAAAACATGAAAACGGGAACATACTCCCCACCGCCGAAACGTGTTTGGGAGCGAAAACATGAAAACGGGACCCGACGCACTCGGAACTGCCGAAAACATGTCCGGGAGCGCAAAACATTAAAACGGGTTCTGATGCCTTCCGCACCGCCAAAATTGTGTCCGGGGGTGAAAAACTTGAAAACGGGAACCGACGCCCTCTGTATTGCCAAAAATGAGTACGGGGACGCAAAACATGAAAACGGGACCCAACGCCCTCGGTACCGCCGAAAACGTGTCAAGGAGCACAAAACAGGAAAATAGGAGCCTACGCCCTCCGCACCGCCAAAAACGAGTCTTGAAGCACAAAACACGAAAACGGGACCCGAAGCCCTCGGTCTCGCCAAAAACACGTACGACGACGCAAATCATGAAAACGGGAACCCGACGCCCTCAGAACCGCCGAAAACGAGTCTCGGAGCGCAAAACATGAAAACGTCAACGGATGCCCTCGGAACCGCCGAAAACGAGTCCGGGAGCGCAAAACATGAAAAATGGAGCATACGCCCTCCGCACCGCCGAAAATGAGTCCGGGAGCGCAAAACATGAAAACGGGACCCGACGCCCTCAGAATCGCCAAAAACGAGTACGGGGACGCAAATCATGAAAACGGGACCCGACGCCCTCAGAACCGCCGAAAACGAGTCTCGGAGCGCAAAACATGAAAACGTCAACGGATGCCCTCGGAACCGCCGAAAACGAGTCCGGGAGCGCAAAACATGAAAAATGGAGCATACGCCCTCCGCACCGCCGAAAATGAGTCCGGGAGCGCAAAACATGAAAACGGGACCCGACGCCCTCATAATCGCCAAAAACGAGTACGGGGACGCAACACATGAAAACGGAACCCGACGCCCTCGGAACCGCCGAAAACGTGTCCTAGAGCGCAAAACATGAAAAACGGGACCCGACACCCTCCGCACCGCCGAAAACGTGTCTGGGAGCACAAAAACATGAAAACGAAAGTGGACGCCATCGATACCGCCGAAAACGAGTTCGGGCGCGCAAAACATGAAAACGGGAACCGACGCCCTCCGAACCGCCGAAAACGTGTCCGGTTGCGCAAAACATGAAAACGGGACCCGACGCCCTCGGTAACGCCAAAAACGAGTAAGGGGACGCAAAACATGAAAACGGGACCCGACGCCCTCAATATCGCCAAAAACTAGTAAGGGGACGCAAAACATGAAAACGGAATCCGACGCCCTCGGAACCTTCGAAAACGAGTCCGGGAGCGCAAAACATGAAAACAGGACCCGACGCCCTCGGTACCGCCGAAAATGAGTCCGGGAAGGCAAAACATGAAAACGGGACCTAACACCCTCGGTACCGACGAAAACGAGTTCGAGCGCCCAACGAGTCCGGGAGCGTAAAACATGAAAACGAGGCCTGACGCCCTCGTACCGCCGAAACGAGTCCAGGAGCGCAAAACATGAAAACGAGACGCGACGCCCTCGGTACTGCCAAAAACGAGTTCAGGCGCGCAAAACATGAAAATGGGACCCAACGCCCTTCGCACCGCCGAAAAGGTGTCCGAGAGCGCAAAACATGAAAATGGGACCCGACGCCTTCCGCACCGCCGAAAACGTGTCCGGGAGCGCAAAACATGAAAATGGGACCTGACGCTCTCGGTACCGCCGAAAAGAGTCCGGGAGCGCAAAACATTAAAACGGGAACAGACACACTCGGAACAGACGCTCTCGCCACCGCCGAAACGAGTGTGGGAGCGAAAACATGAAAACGGGACCCAACACACTCGGAACTGCCGAAAACATGTCCGGGAGCGCAAAACATGAAAACGGGTTCTGACGCCTTCCGTACCGCCAAAATTGTGTCCGGGGGTGAAAAATATGAAAACTGGACCCGTCGCCCTCGGTACCGCCGAAAATGAGCCCACGAGCGCAAAACATGAAAAACGGGACCCGACACCCTCCGCACCGCCGAAAACGTGTCTAGGAGCGCAAAAACATGAAAACGAAAGTGGACGCCATCGGTACCGCCGAAAACGAGTTCGGACGCGCAAAACATGAAGACGGGACCCGACGCCCTCGGTACCGCCAAAAACGAGTAAGGGACGCAAAACATGAAAACGGGACCCGACACCCTCAATATTACCAAAAACGAGTAAGGGGACGCAAAACATGAAAACGGAACCCGACGCCCTCGGAACCGCCGAAAACGAGTCCGAGAGCGCAAAACATGAAAACGGGACCCGACTCCCTCAGAACTGCCGAAAACATGTCCGGGAGCGCAAAACATGAAAATGGGACCCGACGCCCCTTGCACTGCCGAAAACGTGTCCGGGGGTGAAAAACATGAAAACGGGACCCGTCGCCCTCGGTACCACCGAAAATGTGCCCGGGAGCGCAAAACATGAAAACGGGACCCGACGCCCCTTGCACGGCCGAAAACGTGTCCGGGGGCGAAAAACATGAAAACGGGACACGTCGCGCTCGGTACCGTCGAAAACGAGTTCGGCGCGCAAAACATAAAAACGGGACCCGACGCCCTCCGCACTGCCGAAAACGTGTCTGGTGGCGCAAAACATGAAAACGGGACCCGACGCCTTCCGCACCGTCGAAAACATGTCCGGGAACGCAAAACATGAAAACGGGAGCCGACGCGCTCGGCACCGCCGAAACGCCGAAACCGCAAAACATGAAAACGGGACGCGGCGACGCCGTCGTGCATCGTCGAAAACGAGTTCGGCGCGCAAAACTTGAAAACGGACCCGACGCCCTCCGCACCGCCGAAAACGTGTCCGGGTGCGCAAAACATGAAAACGGGACCCGACGCCTTCCGCACCGTCGAAAACGTGTCCGGGAGCTCAAAACATGAAAACGGGACCCGACGCCCCCTGTACCGCCGAAAACAAGTCCGGGAGAGCAAAACATGAAAACGGGACCCGACGCCTTCCGCACAACCGAAAACGTGTCCGGGAGCGCAAAACATGAGAACGACGCCCTCCGCCCTATGTACCGTCGAAAACGAGTCCGCGTGCGCAATACTTGAAAACTGAACCGACGCCCTCCGCGCCGTCAAAAATGAGCCCGGGAGCGCAAAACATGAAAACGGGACCCGACGCCCTTGGTACCCCGAAAACGAGTTCGGGCGATTAAAACATGGAAACGGGACCCGACGCCCTCCGCACCGCAGAAAACGTGTCCGGGAGCGCAAAACATGAAAACGGGACCCGACGCCTACCGCACCGCCAAAAATGTGTTCGGGAGCGCAAAAGAAGAAGACGGGACCCGACGCCCTCCGCACCACTGAAAACGAGTCTGGGAGCGCAAAATAAGAAAACGGGACCTGTCGCCCTCTGCACCGCCGAAAACGAGTACGGGGACACAAAACATGAAAACGGGACCCGACGCCGTCAGAATCGCCAAAAACGAGTACGGGGACGCAAAACATGAAAACGGAACCCGACGCCCTCGGAACCGCCGAAAACGTGTCCGAGAGCGCAAAACATGAAAACGGGACCCGACGCCCTCCGCACCGCCGAAAACGTGTCCGGTTGCGCAAAACATGAAAATGGGACCTGACGCCCTCGGTACCGCCAAAAACGAGTAAGGGGACGCAAAACATGAAAACGGGACCCGTCGCCCTAAATATCGCCAAAAACGAGTAAGGGGACGCAAAACATGAAAACAGAACCCGACGCCCTCGGAACCGCCGAAAACGAGTCAGAGAGCGCAAAACATGAAAACGGGACCCGACGCCCCTTGCACCGCCGAAAACGTGTCCGGGGGCGAAAACATGAAAACGGACCCGACGTCTTCCGAACTGCCAAAAACGTGTCCGGGGGCGAAAAACATGAAAACGGGACCGTCGCCCTCGGTACCGCTGAAAATGAGCCCGGGCGCGCAAAACATGAAAACAGGAGCCTACGCCCTCCGCACCGCCAAAAACAAGTACGGGGACGCAAAACATGAAAATGGGACCCGATGCCCTCGAAACCGCCGAAAACGTGTCCGGTAGCGCAAAACATGAAAACAGGAGCCTGCGCCCTCCGCACCGCCAGAAATGAGTTCGGGAGCACAAAACAAGAAAACGGGACCCGAAGCCCTCGGTATCGCCAAAAACGTTTACGGGGCGCAAAAAAAGAAAAAGGGACCCGACGCCCTCGGAACCGCCGA
This sequence comes from Schoenoplectus tabernaemontani, assembly GCA_037127355.1. NCBI lineage: Eukaryota > Viridiplantae > Streptophyta > Magnoliopsida > Poales > Cyperaceae > Schoenoplectus > Schoenoplectus tabernaemontani. The sequence goes on along the minus strand of CM073742.1, from coordinate 22,065,369 downwards.
AAACGAGTCTCGGAGTGCAAAACATGAAAACGAGAGCGGACGCCATCGGTACTACCGAAAATGAGTCAGGGAGCGCAAAACTTGAAAACAGGACCCGACGCCCTCCGCACTGCCCAAAAACGTGTCCGGGAGCGCAAAATAAGAAAACGGGATCCGACGCCCTCCGCACCGCCGAAAACGAGTACGGGGCTTAAAGCATGAAAACGGGACCCGACGTCTTCCGCACTGCCAAAAACGTGTCCGGGGGCGAAAAACATGAAAACAGGACCCGTCGCCCTCGGTACCACTGAAAATGAGCCCGGGAGCGCAAAACATGAAAACAGGAGCCTACGCCCTCCGCACCGCCAAAAACGAGTCTTGCAGCGCAAAACATGCAAACGGGAACCGACTCCCTCAGAACTGCCGAAAACATGTCCGGGAGCGCAAAACATGAAAATGGGACCCGACGCCCCTTGCACTGCCGAAAACTTGTCCGGGGGTGAAAAACATGAAAACGGGACCCGTCGCCCTCGGTACCGCCAAAAATGTGCCCGGTAGCGCAAAACATGAAAACGGGACCCGACGCCCCTTCCACGGCCGAAAACGTGTCCGGGGGCGCAAAACATGAAAACAGGAGCCTACGCCCTCCGCACCGCCAAAAACGAGTCCGAGAGCACAAAACAAGAAAACGGGACCCGAAGCCCTCGGTATCGCCAAAAACGTTTACGGGGGCGCAAAACATGAAAAAGGTACCCAACGCCCTCGGAACCGCCGAAAACGAGTCTTGGAGTGCAAAACATGAAAACGAGAGCGGACCGAGGAAAGGAGTCAGGGAGCGCAAAATATAAAAACGGGACCCGACGCCGTCGGTACCGCCGAAAACGTGTTCGGGCGCGCAAAACATGAAAATGGGACCCGACGCCCTCCGCACCGTCGAAAACGAGTCCGGGAGCGCAAAATAAGAAAACGGGATCCGACGCCCTCCGCACCGCCGAAAACTAGTACAGGGACATAAAACATGAAAACGGGACCCGACGCCCTCGAAACCGCCAAAATCGTGTCCGGGAGCGCAAAACAGGAAAACAGGAGCCTACGCCCTCTGCACCGCCAAAAATGAGTTTGTGAGCACAAATCATGAAAACGGGCCCCGAAGCCCTCGGTCTCGCCAAAAACGTGTACGAGGACACAAAACATGAAAACGGGACCTGACGCCCTCGGAACCGCCGAAAACGAGTCTCGTAGCGCAAAACATGAAAACGAGAGCGAACACCCTCGGTACCGCCGAAAACGAGTCCGGGAGCGCAACACATGAAAACTGGAGCATACGCCCTCCGCACCGACAAAAATGAGTCCGGGAGCTCAAAACACGAAAACGGGACCCGACGCCCTCGGAACCGCCGAAAACGAGTCTCGGAGCGCAAAACATGAAAACGAGAGCGGACGCCCTTGGTACCGCCGAAAACGAGTTCGGGCGCTTAAAACATGAAAACGGGAACCGACGCCCTCCGCACCGCTGAAAAAGTGTCCGGGAGCGCAAAACATGAAAACGGGACTCGACGCCCCTCGCACCGCCGAAAATGAGTCCGGAGCGCTAAAACATGAAAACGGGACCCAACGCCCTCCGCACCGCCGAAAACGTTTCCGGGAGCTCAAAACATTAAACCGGGAACCGACGCCCTCGATACCGCCGAAATCGTGTTCGGGCGCGCAAAACGTGAAAACGGGACACGACGCCTTCCGCATCGCCAAAAACGTGTCTGGGAGCGCAAAACATGAAAACGGGACCCGACGCCCGCGGCACCGCTGAAACCGTGTCCGGGAGCGCAAAACATGAAAACGAGAGCGGACGCCGTCGGTACTGTCGAAAACGAATTCGGGCGCGCAAAACAAGAAAATGGTACGCGACGCCCTATGTACCGCCGAAAACGAGTCCGCGTGCGCAATACTTGAAAACTGAACCGACGCCCTCCGCACCGTCGAAAACGAGTCCGAGAGCGCAAAACATGAAAATGGGACCCGACGCCCTTGGTACCACGAAAACGACTTCGGACGCTTAAAACATGAAAACGGGACCCGACGCCCTCCGCACCGCCGAAAACGTGTCCGGGAGCGTAAAACATGAAATATGGACCCGACGCCTACCGCACCGCCCAAAATATGTTCGGGTGTGAAAAAGAAGAAAACGGGACCAAACGCCCTCCGCACTGCCGAAAACGAGTCTGGGAGCGCAAAATAAGAAAACGGGACTCGACGCCCTCCGCATCGCCGAAAATGAGTACGGGGACACAAAACATGAAAACGGGACCCGACGCCCTCGGAACCGCCGAAAACGTGTCCGGGAGCGCCAAACATGAAAACGGGACCCGACACCCTCGATACCGCCGAAAATGAGTCAGGGAGCGCAAAACATGAAAACAGGAGCCTACGCCCTCCGCACCGCCTAAAATGAGTCCGGGAGCGCAAAACATAAAAACGGGACCCGACGCCCTCGGTATCGCCAAAAACGAGTACGGGAGTGCAAAATAGGAAAACAGGAGCCTACGCCCTCCGCACCGCCAAAAACGAGTCCGAGAGCACAAAACATGAAAACGGGTCCCGAAGGCCTCTGTCTCGCCAAAAATGTGTACGGGGACGCAAAACATGAAAACATGACCTGACGCCCTCGGAACCGCCGAAAATGCGTCTCGTAGCACAACACATGAAATCGTGAGCGGACGCCCTCGGTACCGCCGAAAACGAGCCGGGAGAGCAAAACATGAAAACTCGAACATACGCCTTCCGCACCGCCGAAAACGTGTCCGGTTGCGCAAAACATGAAAACAGGACCCGACGCCTTCCGCGCAGTCGAAAACGTGTCCGGGAGCTCAAAACATGAAAACTGACCCGACGCCCTCCGCACCGTCGAAAACGAGTCGGGATCGCAAAACATGAAAACGGGACCCGACGCCCTTGGTACCGTCGAAAACGATTTCGGCTGCTTAAAACATGAAAACGGGACCCGACGCCCTCCGCACCGCCGAAAACGTGTCCGGGAGCGCAAAACATGAAAACGGGACCCGACGCTTACCGCACCGCCAAAAATGTGTTAGGGAACACAAAAGAAGAAAACGGGACCCGACGCCCTCCGCACCGCCGAAAACGAGTCCTGGAGCGCAAAATAAGAAAACGAGACCCGATGCCCTCCGCACCGCCGAAAACGAGTACGGGGACACAAAACCTGAAAACGGGACCCGACGCCCTCGGAACCGCCGAAAACGTCTCCGGGAGCTCAAAACATGAAAACTGACCCGACGCCCTCCGCACCGTCGAAAACGAGTCCGGGATCGCAAAACATGAAAACGGGACCCGACGCCCTTGGTACCGCCGAAAACGATTTCGGCTGCTTAAAACATGAAAACAGGACCCGACGCCCTCCGCACCGCCGAAAACGTGTCCGGGAGCGCAAAACATGAAAACGGGACCCGACGCCTACCGCACCGCCAAAAATGTGTTAGGGAACACAAAAGAAGAAAACGGGACCCGAAGCCCTCCGCACCGCCGAAAACGAGTACGGGCACACAAAACATGAAAACAGGACACGATGCCCTCGGTACCGCCGAAAATGAGTCAGGGAGAGCAAAACATGAAAATAGGAGCCTACGCACTCAGCACCGCCTAAAATGAGTCCGGGAGCGCAAAACATGAAAACGGGACACGACGCCTCCGTATCGCCAAAAACGAGTACGGGGACGCAAAACATGAAAACAGGACCCGACGCCCTCGGAACCACCGAAAACGAGCTCGGGAGCGCAAAATATGAAAACGAGAGCGGACGCACTCAGCACCGCCTAAAATGAGTCCGGGAGCGCAAAACATGAAAACGGGACACGACGCCCTCCGTATCGCCAAAAACGAGTACGGGGACGCAAAACATGAAAACAGGACCCGACGCCCTCGGAACCACCGAAAACGAGCTCGGGAGCGCAAAACATGAAAACGAGAGCGGACGCCCTCGGAACCGCCGAAAACGAGTCCGGGAGCGCAAAACAGAAAACAGAGCCTACGCCCTCCGCACCGCCAAAAACGTGTGCGGGGACGCAAAACATGAAAACGGGACCCGACGCCCTAGGAACCGCCGAAAATGAGTCTCGTAGCGCAAAACATGAAATCGTGTGGGGACGCCCTCGGTACCGCCGAAAACGAGTCTGGGAGCGCAAGAAATGAAAACTGGAGCATACACCGCCGCCGAAAATGAGTCCGGGAGCGCAAAACTTGAAAACGGGACCCGACACCCTCGGGATCGCCAAAAATGAGTACGGGGACGCAAAACATGGAAACGGGACCCGACGCCCTCCGCACCGCCAAAAACGAGTCCGGCAGCGCATAACATGAAAACGGGACCTGATGCCCTCCGTATCGCCAAAAACGAGTACGGTGATGCAAAACATGGAAACGGGGCCCGACGCCCTCGGAACCGCCGAAACGTGTCCGGGAGCGCAAAACATGAAAACAAGAGCCTACGCCCTTCGCACCTTGAAAAACGAGTCTAGGAGCACAAAACATGAAACCGGGACCCGAAGCCATCGGTCTCTCGAAAAACGCATACGCGGACGCAAAACATGAAAACGGGACCCGACGCCCTCGGAACCGTCGAAAATGAGTCTCGGAGCGCAAAACATGAAAATGAGAGCGGACGCCGTCGGTACCACGGAAAACGAGTTCGGGCGCGCAAAACATGAACACGGGAGCAGACGCCCTCGATATCGCCGAAAACGAGTCCGGGAGCGTAAAACGTGAAAACGTGACCCGACGCCCTCGGTACCGCCTCAAACGAGTCCCGGAGCGCAAAACATGAAAATGGGACCCGACGCCCTCGAATCCGCCGAAAACGAGTCCGGGAGCGCAAAACATGAAAACGGGACCCGATGCCCTCTGCACCGCCGAAAACGTGTCCGGGAGTGAAAAAATGAAAACGAGACCCGACGCCTTCCGCATCGCCGAAAATGTGTCCGAGAACGAAAACATGAAAACGGGACCCGACACCATCAGTACCGCTGAAAACGAGTCAAGGAGCACAAAACATGAAAACGACACCCGACGCCCTCCGCACCGCCGAAAACGAGTTCGGGAGCGCAAAATATGAAAATGGGATCCGACGCCCTTGGTACCGCCAAAAACGAGTTCGGGCGCGCAAAACATGGAAATGGGACCTGACGCCCTCCACATCGCCGAAAACGTGTCCGAGAGCGCAAAACATGAAAATGGGACCCGACGCCCTCCGCACCGCCGAAAACGAGTCCCGGAGCACAAAACATGAAAACGGGACCTGTCGCCCTTGGTACTGCCGAAAACGATTTCGGGCGCGCAAAACATGAATACGGGAGCGGACGCCGTCGGTACCGCCGAAAATGAGTTCGGGCGGGCAAAAAATGAATTCGGGACCCGACGCCGTCGGTACCGCCGAAAACGAGTTCGGGCGCGCAAAACATGAAAACGGCACCCTCCGCACCGCCGAAAACGTGTCACGGAGCGCAAAACATGAAAACGGGACCCGACGCCCTCCGCACCGCCAAAAACGAGTCCGGGGATGCAAAACATGAAAACGGGACCCGACGCCCTCGGAACCGCCAAAAACGTGTTCGGGAGCGCAAAACATGAAAACAGGATCCTACGCCCTCCACACCGCCAAAACGAATCAGGGAGCGCAAAACATGAAAACGGGACCCGAAGCCCTACGCAACGCCGAAAACGAATCCGGGAGCGCAAAACATGCAAACGGGACCCGCCGCCCTCTGTATCGCCAAAAACGAGCACGGGGACGCAAAACATGGAAACGGGACCCGACGCCCTTGGTACCGCCGAAAACGAGTTCGGGCGTGCAAAACATGAATACGTTACCCGACGCCTTCCGCACCGCCCAAAACGTGTCCGGGAGCGCAAAACATGAAAACGAGAGCGGACGCCGTCGGGACCGCGAATAATGAGTTCGGGCGCGCAAAATATGGAAACGGGACCCGACGACCTCCGCGCCTCTAAAAACGAGTCCGGCAGATCAAAAAATGAAAACGGGATCCGACGCCCTCCGCACCGCTGAAAACGTGTCCGGGAGCGCAAAACATGAAAAATGGGAGTGCACGCCGTCGGTACCGCTGAAAACGTGTCCGGGAGCGCAAAACATGAAAATGGGAGTGCACGCCGTCGGTACCGCTGAAAACGTGTTGGAGCGCGCAAAACATGAATACGAGACCCGGCGCTTTCCGCACATCCAAAAACAAGTCCGGGAGCGCAAAACATGAACATAGGAGCCTACGCCATCGGTATCGCCAAAAACGAGTACGGGGACGCAAAACATGAAATCGGGACTCGACTCCCTCGGAACCGCCGAAAACGTGTCCGGGAGCGCAAAACATGAAAACAGGAGCCTACGTCCTCCGCACCGCCAAATACGAGTCCGGGAGCACAAAACAAGAAAACGGGACCCGAAGCCCGCGGAACCGCTGAAAACGAGTCTAGGACCCGCCGAAAATGAGTCTCGGAGGCAAAACATGAAAACGAGACCGGACGCCCTCCGCACCGCCGAAAACGTGTCCGGGACGCAAAACATGAAAACGGGACCCGACGCCCTCCGCACCGTCGAAAACGAGTCCGGGAGCGTAAAACATGAAAACGGGACCCGACGCCCTCCGTACCGCCGAAAACGTGTCCGGGCGCTTAAAACATGAAAATGGGACCCGAAACCCTCCGCACCGCCGAAATCGTGTCCGGAGCGCAAAACATGAAAACGGGACCCGACGCCCTCGCACCGCCGAAAAGAGTCCGGGAGCGCAAAACATGAAAACGGGACCCGACGCCCTCCGCACCGCCGAAAACGTGTCCGGGAGCGCAAAACATGAAAACGGGACCCGACGCCCTCGCACCGCCGACAAAGAGTTCGGGCGCGCAAAACATGGAAACAGGACCCGACGCCCTCCGCACCGCCAAAAACGCGTCTGACAGCGCAAAACATGAAAACGGGACCTGATGCCCTCCGTATCGCCAAAAACGAGTACGGGGACGCAAAACATGGAAACAGGACCCGATGCCCTCGGAATCGCCGAAAACGTGTCCCGGTGCGCAAAACATGAAAATAGGAGCCTACGCCCTCTGCACCGCCAAAAACGAGTATGGGAGCACAAAACATGAAACCGGGACCCGAAGCCATCGGTCTCGCCAAAAACGTGTACGGGGACGCAAAACATGAAAACGGGACCCGACGCCCTCGGAACCGCCGAAAACGAGTCTCGGAGCGCAAAATATGAAATTGGGACCCGACGCCCTCCGCACCGCCGAAAACGAGACCGGCAACGCAAAACTTGAAAACGGGAGCGGACATCGTCGGTACCGCCGGAAATGAGTTCGGGCGTGCAAAACATGAATACGGGACCCGACACCCTCGGTACCGCCGAAAACGAGTTCGGGCGCGAAAACATGAAGACAGGACCCGGCGCCCTCCGCACCGCCGAAAACGAGTCTGGTAGCGCAAAAGATGAAAACAGGTCCCGACGCCCTCCGTACCGCCGAAAACGAGTCGCGGAGCGCAAAACATGAAAACGGGACCCGACGCCCTTGGTACTGCCGAAAATGAGTTCGGGCGCGCATAACATGAAAATGGGACCCGACGCCCTCCGCACCGCCAAAAACGAGTCTCGCGGCGCAAAACATGAAAACGGGACCCGACGCGCTCCGTACCGCCAAAAACGAGTACGGGGACGGAAAACATGAAAACGGGACTCGACGCGCTCGGAACCGCCGAAAACGTGTCCGGGAGCGCAAAACATGAAAACGAGAGCGGACGCCATCGGTACCTCGGAAAACGAGTTCGGGTGCGCCAAACATGAAAACGGGAGCAGACGCCCTCGATATCGCTGAAATTAGTCCGGGAGCGCAAAACGTGAAAACGTGACCCGACGCCCTCGGTACCGCCTCAAACGAGTCACGGAGCGCAAAAGATGAAAACACGACCCGACGCCCTCCCCACCGCTGAAAACGAGTCGCGGAGTGCAAAACATGAAATTGGGACCCGACGCCCTTGGTACCGCCGAAAACGAGTTCGGGAGCGCAAAACATGAAAACGGGACCCGACGCCCTCCGCACCGCCGAAAACGTGTCCGAGAGTGAAAAAATAAAAACGAGACTCGACGCCGCCCGCACCGCCGAAAATGATTCCGGGAGCGCAAAACATGGAAACGGGACACGACGCCCTCCGCACCGCCAAAAACGCGTCCGGCAGCGCAAAACATGAAAACGGGACCTGATGCCCTCCGTATCGCCAAAAACGAGTACGGGGACGCAAAAAATGAAAACAAGACCCGACGCCTTCCGCATCGCCAAAAACGTGTCCGGGAGCGCAAAACATGAAAACGGGACCCGACGCCGTCGGTACCGCCGACGCCCTCCGCACCGCCCAAAACGAGTCCGGCGGCGCAAAACATGACTACGGGAGCGCACACCGTCGGTACAGCCGAAAACGAATTCGAGCGCGCAAAACATGAATACGGGACCCGACGCCCTCCGCACCGACGAAAACGAGTTCGGGAGCGCAAAACATGAAAACGTGTCCCGACACCCTCGGTACCGCCGAAAAGAGTTCGGGCGCGCAAAACATGGAAACGGGACCCGACGCCCTCCGCACCGCCCAAAACGAGTCCGGCCGCGCAAAACATGAAAACGGGACCCGACGCCCTCCGCACCCCCGAAAACGGGTTCGAGAGCGCAAAACATGAAAATGGGAGCGACGCCGTCGGTACCGCCGAAAACGCGTCCGGGAGCGCACAAAACATGAAAACGGGACCCGACGCCTTCCGCACCGCCAAAAACCTGTCCGGGAGCGCAAAACATGAAAACGGGACCCGTCGCCCTCCGCACCGCCGAAAACGAGTCCCGGAGCGCAAAAAATGAAAATGGGACCCGACGCCCTTGGTTCTGTCGAAAACGATTTCGGGCGCGCAAAACATGAAAACGGGACCCGACGCCCTCCGCACCGCCAAAAATGAGTCCGGCAGCGCAAAACATGAAATCGGGACTGGTGCCCTCCGTATCGCCAAAAACGAGTACGGGGACGCAAAATATGGCAACGGGACCCGATGCCCTCAGAACCGCTGGAAACGTGTTCGGGAGCGCAAAACATGAAAACAGGAGCCTATGCCCTCCGCATCGCCAAAAACGAGTCTGGGAGCACAAAACATGAAAACGGGACCCGAAGCCATCGGTCTCGCCAAAAACGTGTACGGGGACGCAAAACATGAAAACGGGACCCGACGCCCTCGGAACCGCCTCAAATGAGTCTCGGAGCTCAAAACATGAAAACGGGACCCGACGCCGTCGAAAACGTGTCCGGGAGCGCAAAACATCAAAACGGGACCTGACGCCGTCGGTACCGCCGAAAACGAGATCGGGCCCGCAAAACATGAAAACGGGACCCGACACCCTTGCTTCTGTCGAAAATGATTTCGGGCGCGCAAAACATGAAAACGGGACCCGACGTCCTCCGCACCGCCAAAAACAAGTCCGGCAGCGCAAAACATGAAAACGGGAGCGGACGCCGTCGGTACCGCCGAAACTGAGTTCGGGCGCGCAAAACATGGAAAAGGGACCCGACGCCCTCCGCACCGCCCAAAACGAGTTCGAGCGCGCAAAACATGAATATGGGACCTGACGCCCTCCGCACCGCTCAAAACGAGTCCGGCAGCGCAAAACATGAAGACGGGAGCCGACGCCCTCCGCACCGCCGAAAACGTGTCCGGTTGTGCAAAACTTGAAAATGGGAGCGGACGCCGTCGGTACCGCCGAAAACGAATTAAGGCGCGCAAAACATGAATACAGGACCCGACGCCCTCCGCACCGCCGAAAAGGAGTTCGGGAGAGCAAAACATGAAAACGGGACCCAACGCCCTCGGTACCGCCGAAAACGAGTTCGGGCGCGCAAAACATGGAAACGGGACCCGACACCCTCGGCACCGCCGAAAACGAGTCCGGGAGCGCAAAACATGAAAACGGGACCAGACGCCCTCCGCACCGCCGAAAACGTGTCCGGGAGCGCAAAACATGAAAACGGGTCCTAACGCCCTCCGCACTGCCGAAAACGTGTCCGGGAGCTCAAAACATGAAAACGGGAGCGGACGCCGTCGGTACCGCCGAAAACGTGTCCGGGAGCGCAAAATATGAAGACGGGACCCGACGCCTTCCGCACCGCCAAAACGTCCGGGCGCAAAACATGAAAAAACGGGACCCGACGCCCTCCGCACCGCCGAAAACGTGTCCGGAGCGCAAAACATGAAAACGGGACCCGACGCCTCCGCACCGCCGAAAACGAGTCCGGAGCGCAAAACATGAAAACGGGACCCGACGCCCTCCGCACCGCCGAAAACGAGTCCGGGAGCGCAAAACATGAAAACGGGACCCGACGCCCTCCGCACCGCCGAAAACGAGTCCCGCGCAAAACATGAAAACGGGACCCGACGCCCTCCGCACCGCCGAAAACGAGTCCGGGAGCGCAAAACATGAAAACGGGACCGACGCCCTCCGCACCCCCGAAAACGAGTCCGGGAGCGCAAAACATGAAAAATGGGACCCGACGCCTCCGCACCGCCGAAAACGAGTTCGGAGCGCAAAACATGAAAACGGACCGACGCCCTCCGCACCGCGAAAACGAGTCCGGAGCGCAAAACATGAAAACGGGACCGACGCCCTCCGCACCGCCAAAAAACGAGTCGGGAGCGCAAAACATGAAAACGGGACCGACGCCCTCCGCACCGCCGAAAACGAGTTCGGGAGCGCAAAACATGAAAACGGGACCCGACGCCGTCGTACCGTCGAAAACGAGTTCGGGCGCGCAAAACATGAAAACGGGACCCGACGCCTCGGTACCGCCGAAAACGAGTCCGGAGCGCAAAACATGAAAACGGGACCCGACGCCTCCGCACCGCCGAAAACGTGTCCGGAGCGCAAAACATGAAAACGGGACCCGACGCCTCCGCACCGCCGAAAACGAGTCCGGAGCGCAAAACATGAAAACGGGACCCGACCGCCCTCCGCACCGCCAAAAACGAGTTCGGGGAGCGCAAAACATGAAAACGGGACCCGACGCCCTCGCACCGCCGAAACGAGTCGGAGCGCAAAACATGAAAACGGGACCCGACGCCCTCCGCACTGCCTCAAACGATTTCGGGAGCGCAAAACATGAAAACGGGACCCGACGCCTCCGCACCGCCGAAAACGAGTCGGAGCGCAAAACATGAAAACGGGACCCGACGCCTCCGCACCGCCGAAAACGAGTCCGGGAGCGCAAAACATGAAAACGGGACCCGACGCCTCCGCACCGCCGAAAACGAGTCCGGAGCGCAAAACATGAAAAAACGGACCCGACGCCTCCGCACCGCCGAAAACGAGTCCGGGAGCGCAAAACATGAAAACGGACCCGACGCCCCCGCACCGCCGAAAACGTGTCCGGGAGCGCAAAACATGAAAACGGGACCCGACGACCCTCGCACCGCGAAAACGTGTCCGGAGCGCAAAACATGAAAACGGGACCCGACGCCCTCGCACCGCCGAAAACGAGTCCGGAGCGCAAAACATGAAAACGGACCCGACGCCCTCCGCACCGCCAAAAACGAGTCCGGAGCGCAAAACATGAAAACGGACCCGACGCCCTCCGCACCGCCGAAAACGAGTCCGGGAGCGCAAAACATGAAAACGGGACCCGACGCCCTCGCACCGCCGAAAACGAGTCCGGGAGCGCAAAACATGAAAACGGACCCGACGCCCTCCGCACCGCCGAAACGAGTCCGGAGCGCAAAACATGAAAACGGGACCCGACGCCCTCCGCACCGCCGCAAAAACGAGTCACGGGAGCGCAAAACATGAAAACGGGACCGACGCCCTCGGGACCGCCGAAAACGAGTCCGGCGCGCAAAACATGAAAACGGGACCCGACGCCCCCGCACCGCCAAAAACGAGTCCGGGAGCGCAAAACATGAAAACGGGACCCGACGCCCTCCGCACCGCCGAAAACGAGTATCGGAGCGCAAAACATGAAAACGGGACCCGACGCCCTCCGCACCGCCGAAAACGAGTCCGGGAGCGCAAAACATGAAAACGGGACCCGACGACCCCGGCACCGCCGAAAACGATTTCGGGCGCGCAAAACATGAAAACGGGACCCGACGCCCTCCGCACCGCCAAAAACGAGTCCGGGAGCGCAAAACATGAAAACGGGACCCGACGCCTCGGTACCGCCGAAAACGAGTCGGGAGCGCAAAACATGAAAACGGTACCCGACGCCCTCGGCACCGCCGAAAATGAGTCGGCGCGCAAAACATGAAAACGGGACCGACGCCCTCGACCATATCGCCAAAAACGAGTACGGGACGCAAAACATGAAAACGGGACCCGACGCCCCGAACCGCCGAAAAACGAGTCCGGGGAGCGCAAAACATGAAAACGGGAGCCGACGCCCTCCGCACCGCCAAAAACGAGTCTCGGGAGCACAAAACATGAAACCGGACCCGAAGCCATCGATCTCGCCAAAAACGTGTACGGGGACGCAAAACATGAAAACGGGACCCGACGCCCTCGCACCGCCGAAAACGAGTCTCGGAGCGCAAAACTTGAAAACGGGACCCGACGCCCTCCGCATTGCCAAAAATGAGTTCGGGCGCGCAAAACATTGAAAAGGGACCCGACGCCCTCCGCACCGCCCAAAACGAGTTCGGAGCGCGCAAAACATGAAAACGGACCCGACGCCCTCGCGCACCGCCGAAAACGAGTTCGGAGCGCAAAACATGAAAACGGGACCCGACGCCCCCTCCGCACCGAAAAAAACGAGTCCGGAGCGCAAAACATGAAAAACGGGACCCGACGCCCTCCGCACCGCCGAAAACGAGTCCCGGAGCGCAAAACATGAAAACGGACCCGACGCCCCGCACCGCCGAAAACGAGTCGGGAGCGCAAAACATGAAAACGGGACCCGACGCTCCGCACCGTCGAAAACGAGTCACGGAGCGCAAAACATGAAAACGGGACCCGACGCCTCCGCACCGCCGAAAACGAGTCCGGAGCGCAAAACATGAAAACGGGACCCGACGCCCTCCGTACCGCCAAAACGAGTCCGGAGCGCAAAACATGAAAACGGGACCCGACGCCTCCGCACCGCCCAAAACGAGTCGGGAGCGCAAAACATGAAAACGGGACCCGACGCCCTCCGTACCGCCAAAAACGAGTCCGGGAGCGCAAAACATGAAAACGGACCCGACGCCCTCGGAACCGCCGAAAACGAGTCCGGAGCGCAAAACATGAAAACGGACCGACGCCCCGAAAACCGCCGAAAACGAGTTCGGGAGCGCAAAACATGAAAACGGGACCCGACGCCCTCCGCACCGCCGAAAACGAGTCACGGAGCGCAAAACATGAATACGGGTCCCGATGCCCTTGGTACCGCCGAAAACGAGTCCGGAGCGCAAAACATGAAAATGGGACCCGACGCCCTCGCACTGCTGAAAACGTGTCCGGGAGCGCAAAACATAAAAACGGGACCCGACGCCCTCCGCACGCGCGAAAACGAGTCCGGGGCGCAAAACATGAAAACGGACCCGACGCCTCCGCACCGCCGAAAACGAGTCCGGGAGCGCAAAACATGAAAACGGGACCCGACGCCTCCGCACCGCCGAAAACGAGTCCGGGAGCGCAAAACATGAAAACGGGACCCGACGCCCTCCGCACCGCCGAAAACGAGTCCGGAGCGCAAAACATGAAAACGGGACCGACGACGCCTCGCACCGCCGAAAACGAGTCCGGAGCGCAAAACATGAAAACGGGACCCGACGACCCTCCGCACCGCCGAAAACGAGTCCGAGCGCGCAAAACATGAAAACGGACCCGACGCCTCCGCACCGCCGAAAAACGAGTCGGGAGCGCAAAACATGAAAACGGGACCCGACGCCATCCGCACCGCCGAAAACGAGTCCGGGAGCGCAAAACATGAAAACGGGACCCGACGCCCTCGGCACCGCCGAAAACGAGTCCGGAGCGCAAAACATGAAAACGGGACCCGACGCCTGTTACCGCCGAAAACGAGTTCGGAGCGCAAAACATGAAAACGGGACCCGACGCCCCTCGCACCGCCAAAACGAGTCGGCGCGCAAAACATGAAAACGGGACCCGACGCCCTCCGCACCGCCGAAAACGAGTCCGGGAGCGCAAAACATGAAAACGGGACCCGACGCCCTCCGTACCGCCAAAAACGAGTACGGGACGCAAAACATGAAAACGGGACCCGACGCCCTCGGAACCGCCGAAAACGTGTCCGGAGCGCAAAACATGAAAATAGGATCCGACGCCCTCGCGCACCGCCAAAACGAGTCCCGGGCGCAAAACATGAAAACGGGACCCGACGCCCTCGTCTCGCCGCCAAAAACGAGTACGGGGACGCAAAACATGAAAACGGGACCCGACGCCCTCGAACCGCCGAAAACGAGTCTCGGAGCGCAAAACATGAAAACGGACCCGACGCCCTCCGCACCGCCGAAACGAGTCCGGAGCGCAAAACATGAAAACGGGACCCGACACCGCCCGTCCGAGCGCAAAACATCGCGCAAAAACGAGTTCGGCGCGCAAAACATGAAAACGGGACCCGACGCCCCGCAAATCGCCGAAAACGAGTCCGGAGCGCAAAACATGAAAACGGGACCCGACGCCCTCCGCACCGCCAAAAACGAGTCCCGGAGCGCAAAACATGAAAACGGGACCCGACGCCCTCGAAACCGCCGAAAACGAGTCCGGAGCGCAAAACATGAAAACGGGACCCGACGCCGTCCGAACCGCCGAAAACGATGTCGGGAGCGCAAAACATGAAAACGGACCGACGCCTCCGCACCGCCGAAAACGAGTCGGGAGCGCAAAACATGAAAACGGACCGACGCCCTCGCACCGCCGAAAACGAGTCGGGCGCAAAACATGAAAACGGACCCGACGCCCTCGCACCGCCAAAAACGAGTCCGGAGCGCAAAACATGAAAACGGACCCGACGCCTCCGCACCGCCGAAACGAGTCGGGAGCGCAAAACATGAAAACGAGACCCGACGCCCTCGATATCGCCGAAAACGAGTCCGGGAGCGCAAAACATGAAAACGGGACCCGACGCCCCCGTACCGCCGAAAACGAGTCCGGGAGCGCAAAACATGAAAATGGGACCCGACGCCCTCGAAACCGCCGAAACTAGTCCGGGCGCGCAAAACATGGAAACGGGACCCGACGCCTCCGAACCGCCGAAACGAGTCGGGCGCGCAAAACATGAAAACGGGACCCGACGCCCTCGCACCGCCAAAAACGAGTACGGGGCGCAAAACATGAAAACGGGACCCGACGCCCTCGAACCGCCAAAAACGTGTCCGGAGCGCAAAACATGAAAACGGACCCGACGACCTCGCACCGCCAAAAACGAGTCCGGGAGCGCAAAACATGAAAACGGGACCCGACGCCCTCGGTCCCGCCGAAAACGAGTACGGGAGCGCAAAACATGAAAACGGGACCCGACGCCCTCGATATCGCCGAAAACGAGTCCGGGAGCGCAAAACATGAAAACGGACCCGACGCCTCGATACCGCCGAAAACGAGTCCGGAGCGCAAAACATGAAAACGGGACCCGACGCCCTCGAAACTAACGAAAACGAGTCTCGGAGCGCAAAACATGAAAACGGGATACGACCCCCTCGCACCGCCGAAAACGAGTTCGGGAGCGCAAAACATGAAAACGGGACCCGACGCCCTCGATATCGCCGAAAACGAGTCCGGGAGCGCAAAACATGAAAACGGGACCCGACGCCCTCGGCACCGCCGAAAACGTGTCTCGGAGCGCAAAACATGAAAACGGACCCGACGCCTTCCGCACCGCCAAAAACGTGTCGGGAGCGCAAAACATGAAAACGGGACACGACGCCCTCCGCACCGTCGAAACGAGTCGGGGACGAGCGCGCCTCCGCCGAAAACGAGTCACGGAGCGCAAAACATGAAAACGGGACCGACCCGACGCCTCCGCACCGCCGAAAACGAGTTCGGGAGCGCAAAACATGAAACGGACCCGACACCCCGCACCGCCGAAAATGAGTTCGAGCGCGCAAAACATGAGAAACGGGACCCGACGCCCTCCCCACCGCCGAAAACGAGTCCGGAGCGCAAAACATGAAAACGGGACCCGACGCCGTCGCACCGCCGAAAACGAGTTCCGGCGCGCAAAACATGAAAACGGACCCGACGTCCTCCACACCGCCGAAACGTGTTTTGGAGCGCAAAACATGAAAACGGGACCCGACGCCTCCGCACCGCCGAAAACGAGTTCCGGCGCGCAAAACATGAAAATGGGACCCGACGCCCCACACCGCCAAAACGAGTCCGGGAGCGCAAAACATGAAAACGGGACCCGACGCCCTCCGCACCGCCGAAAACGTGTCCGGAGCGCAAAACATGAAAACGGGAGCCGACGCCTCGGAACCGCCGAAAACGTGTCTGGGAGCGCAAAACATGAAAACGGGACCCGACGCCCTCCGCACCGCCAAAAACGTGTCCGGGAGCGCAAAACATGAAAACGGGACCCGACGCCCTCCGCACCGCCGAAAACGAGTCACGGAGCGACGCATACGCCAAAAACAAGTCACGGAGCGCAAAACATGAATACGCGACCCGACGCCCCCTCGCACCGCCGAAAAATAGTTCGGCGCGCAAAACATGAAAAGGGACCCGACGCCCTCCGCACCGCCAAAAAAATGAGTTCGAGCGCGCAAAACATGAAAACGGACCCGACGCCCTCCCCACCGCCGAAAACGCGTCCGGAGCGCAAAACATGAAAACGGGACCGACGTCCTCGCACCGCCGAAAACAAAGTCGAGCGCGCAAAACATGAAAACGGGACCCGACGCCTCCACACCGCCGAAAACGTGTTTGGAGCGCAAAACATGAAAACGGGACCCAACGCCCTCGGCACCGCCGAAACGAGTTCGGCGCGCAAAACATGAAAATGGGACCCGACGCCTCTCGCACGCCGGCCAAAACGAGTCGAGCGCAAAACATGAAAACGGGACCCGACGCCCTCCGCATCGCCGAAAACGTGTCGGGAGCGCAAAACATGAAAACGGGAGCGACGCCGTCGAACCGCCGAAAAAACGTGTCTAGGAGCGCAAAACATGAAAACGGGACCCGACGCCTTTCCGCACCGCCCAAAACGTGTCCGGGAGCGCAAAAGATGAAAATAGGACCCGACGCCCTCACCGCCGAAAACGAGTCACGAGAGCGGCACCGCCGAAACAAGTCACGGAGCGCAAAACATGAATACGGGACCCGACGCCCTCCGCACTGCCGAAAACGAGTTCGGCGCGCAAAACATGGAAAAGGGACACGACGCCTCCGCACCGCTCAAAAAACGAGTCAAGCGGCGCAAAACATGAAAACGGATCCGACGCCCTCCGCACCGCCGAAAACATGTCCGGGAGCGCAACACATGAAAACGGGAGCGACGCCGTTTGTACCGCCAAAACGTGTCGGGAGCGCAAAACATGAAAACGGGACCGACGCTTTTTCGCACCGCCAAAACGTGTCCGGGAGCGCAAAAGATGAAAAAAGGACCCAACGCCCTTCCCACCGCCGAAAACGAGTCACGGAGCGCGCAAAACATGAAAACGAGTCATGGAGCCCTCCGCACCGCCGAAAACGAGTTCGGAGCGCAAAACATGAAAACGGGACCGACGCCCTCTGCACCGCCTTAAAAAACGAGTTCGGCGCGCAAAACATGAAAACGGGACCCGACGCCTCTACACCGCCCAAAACGAGTCCGGAGCGCAAAACATGAAAACGGGACCGACGCACTCCGCACCGCCGAAAACGAGCGCCGAAGCGCAAAACATGAAAACGGGACCCGACGCCCTCGTACCGCCGAAAATGATTTCGGCACGCAAAACATGAAAACGGACCCGACGCCCTCCGCACCGCAAAAACGAGTCCGGAGCGCAAAAACGTGAAAACGGAGCGACGCCGTCTGCACCGCCGAAAATGAGTTCGGCGCGCAAAACATGAAAAACGGGACCCGACGCCTCCGCACCACCCAAAACGAGTCCGGGAGCACAAAACATGAAACGGGACCCGAAGCCATCTGGCCTCGCCAAAAACATGTACGGGGACGCAAAACATGAAAACGGGAGCGACGCCTCGATATCGCCGAAACGAGTCCGGGAGCGCAAAACATGAAAACGTGACCCCATGCCCTCGATACCGCTCAAACGAGTCGGGAGCGCAAAATAAGGAAAACGGGACCCGTCCTCGCGCGCCCTCGAAACAACCAAAAACGAGTCTCGGAGCGCAAAACATGAAAACGGGATCCGACGCCCGTCGCACCGCGAAAACGAGTTCGGGCGCGCAAAACATGAAAACGGGAGCGACGCCTCGATATCGCCGAAAACGAGTCCGGGAGCGCAAAACGTGAAAACGTGACCCGACGCCCTCGGTACCGCCTCAAACAAGTCCCGAAGCGCAAAACATGAAAACGGGACCCGACGCCCTCGAAACCGCCGAAAACGAGTCCGGGAGCGCAAAACATGAAAACTGGACCCGACGCCCTCCGAACCGCCGAAAACATGTCCGGGAGTGAAAAAATGAAAACGAGACTTGACGCCTTCCGCACAGCCGAAAATGAGTCCGGGAGCGCAAAACATGAAAACAGGAACCGACGCCCTCTGTATCGCCGAAAACGAGTTCGGGCGCGCAAAACTTGTAAACTGGACCCGACGCCCTTCGCACCGCCAAAACGAGTCCGGCCGCGCAAAACATGAAAACGGGACCCGACGCTGTCGGTACCGCGGAAAACGAGTTTGGGAGCGCGCAAAAAATGAAAACGGGAGCAGACGCCCTTGATATCGCCGAAAACGAGTCTGGGAGCGCAAAACGTGAAAACGTGACCCGACGCCCTCGCACCGCTCAAACGAGTCCCGGAGCGCAAAACATGAAAACGGGACCCGACGCCCTCGAAACCGCCGAAAACGAGTCCGGGAGCGCAAAACATGACAACGGGACCCGACACCCTCCGAACCGCCGGAAACGTGTTCGGGCGCGCAAAACATGGAAACGGGACCTGATGCCCTCCGTATCGCCAAAAACGAGTACGGGGACGCAAAACATGGAAACAGGACCCAATGCCCTCGGAACCGCCAAAAACGTGTCCGGGAGCGCAAAACATGAAAACAGAAGCCTACGACCTCCGCACCGCCAAAAACGAGTCTGGGAGCACAAAACATGAACCGGGACCCGAAGCCATCGGTCTCGCCAAAAACGAGTACGGGGACGCAGAACATGAAAACGGGAGCAGACGCCCTCGATATAGCCGAAAACGAGTCCGGGAGCGCAAAACGTGAAAACGTGTCCCAACGCCCTCGATACCGCCTCAAACGAGTCCCGGAGCGCAAAACATGGAAACGGGACCCGATGCCCTCGAAACTAACGAAAACGAGTCTCGGAGCGCAAAACATGAAAACGGGATCCGACCCCGTCGGTACCGCGGAAAACGAGTTCGGGCGCGCAAAACATGAAAACGGGAGCAGACGCCCTCGATATCGCTGAAAACGAGTCCGGGAGCGCAAAACGTGAAAACGTGACCCAACACGCCCTCGGAACCGCTCAAACGAGTCCCGTAGCGCAAAACATGAAAACGGGACCAGATGCCCTCCGTATCGCCAAAAACGTGTACGGGGACGCAAAACATGAAAACGGGACCCGACGCCCTCGGAACCGCCTCAAACGAGGCTCGGACCGCAAAACATGAAAAACGGGACCCGACTCCATCGAAACCGCCGAAAACGTGTCCAGGAGCGCAAAACATGAAAACGGGACCTGACGCCGTCGGTTCCGCCGAAAACGTGTCCGGGAGCGCAAAACATGAAAACGGGAGCGGACGCCGTCGGTACCGCCAAAAACGTGTCTCGGAGCGCAAAACATGAAAACGGGACCCGACGCCTTTCCGCACCGCCAAAAACGTGTCCGGGAGCGCAAAAGATGAAAATAGGACACGTCGCCCTCCGCACCGTCGAAAACGAGTCACGGAGCGGCACTGCCGAAAACGAGTCACGGAGTGCAAAACATGAATACGGGACCCGACGCCCTCCGCACCGCCGAAAATGAGTTCGGGAGCGCAAAACATGAAAACGAGACCCAACACCCTCGGTACCGCCGAAAATGAGTTCGAGCGCGCAAAACATAGAAACGGGACCCGACGCCCTCCCCACCGCCGAAAACGCGTCCGGGAGCGCAAAACATGAAAACGGGAGCGGACGTCGTCGGTACCGCCGAAAACAAATTCGAGCGCGCAAAACATGAATACGGGACCCGACGTCCTCCACACCGCCGAAAACGTGTTTTGGAGCGCAAAACATGAAAACGGGACCCAACGCCCTCGGTACCGCCGAAAACGAGTTCGGGCGCGCAAAACATGAAAATGGGACCCGACGCCTCTGCACAGCCCAAAACGAGTCCGGCAGCGCAAAACATGAAAACGGGACCCGACGCCCTCCGCATCGCCGAAAACGTGTCCGGGAGCGCAAAACATGAAAACGGGAGCGGACGCCGTCGGAACCGTCGAAAACGTGTCTAGGAGCGCAAAACATGAAAACGGGACCCGACGCCTTTCCGCACCGCCAAAAACGTGTCCGGGAGCGCAAAAGATGAAAATAGGACCCGACGCCCTCCGCACCGCCGAAAACGAGTCACGGAGCGGTACCGCCGAAAACAAGTCACGGAGCGCAAAACATGAATACGGGACCCGACGCCCTCCGCACTGCCGAAAAAGAGTTCGGGCGCGCAAAACATGGAAAAGGGACACGACGCCCTCCGCACCGCTCAAAACGAGTCCAGCAGCGCAAAACATGAAAACGGGATCCGACGCCCTCCGCACCGCCGAAAACATGTCCGGGAGCGCAACACATGAAAACGGGAGCGGACGCCGTCCGTACCGCCAAAGACGTGTCTAGGAGCGCAAAACATGAAAACGGGACCCGACGCCTTTCCGCACCGCCAAAAACGTTTCCGGGAGCGCAAAAGATGAAAACAGGACCCGACGCCCTTCCCACCGCCGAAAACGAGTCACGGAGCGGTACAGCCGAAAACGAGTCATGGAGCCCTCCGCACCGCCGAAAACGAGTTCTGGAGCGCAAAACATGAAAACGGGACCTGACGCCCTCGGTACCGCCGAAAATGAGTTCGGGCGCGCAAAACATGGAAACGGGACCCGACGCCCTCTACACCGCCCAAAACGAGTCCGGCAGCGCAAAACATGAAAATGGGACCCGACGCACTCCGCACCGCCGAAAACGAGTGCCGAAGCGCAAAACATGAAAACGCGACCCGACGCCCCTGGTACGGTCGAAAATGATTTCGGGCGCGCAAAACATGAAAACGGGACCCGACGCCCTCCGCACCGCCAAAAACGATCCGG
Source organism: Schoenoplectus tabernaemontani (assembly GCA_037127355.1). Classification (NCBI taxonomy): domain Eukaryota; kingdom Viridiplantae; phylum Streptophyta; class Magnoliopsida; order Poales; family Cyperaceae; genus Schoenoplectus; species Schoenoplectus tabernaemontani. Next base: position 22,043,912 of record CM073742.1, on the reverse strand, counting down.
CAGCGCAAAACGTGAAAACGGGAGCGGACGCCGTCGGTACCGCCGAAAATGAGTTCGGGCGCGCAAAATATGAATACGGGACCCGACGCCCTCCGCACCGTCGAAAACGAGTCCGGGAGCGCAAAAGATGAAAAAAGGACCCGACGCCCTCCGCACCGCCAAAAACGAGTCTGGGAGCACAAAACATGAAATCGGGACCCGAAGCCATCGGTCTCGTCAAAAACATATACGGGGACGCAAAACATGAAAACGGGAGCAGACGCCCTCGATATCGCCGAAAACGAGTCTGGGAGCGCAAAACGTGAAAACGTGACCCAACGCCCTCGATACCGCCTCAAACGAGTCCCGGAGCGCAAAATAAGGAACGGGACCCTATGCCCTCGAAACAACCGAAAATGAGTCTCGGAGCGCAAAACATGAAAACGGGATCCGACCCCGTCGGTACCGCGGAAAACGAGTTGGGCGCGCAAAACATGAAAACGGGAGCAGACGCCCTCGATATCGCCGAAAACGAGTCCGGGAGAGCAAAACGTGAAAACGTGACCCAACGCCCTCGGTACCGCCTCAAACGAGTCCCGGAGCGCAAAACATGAAAACGGGACCCGACGCCCTCGAAACCGTCGAAAACGAGTCCGGGAGCTCAAAATACGAAAACGGGACCCGACGCCCTCGGTACCGCCGAAAACGAGTTCGGGAGCTCAAAATATGAAAACGGGACCCGACGCCCTCAGTACCGCCGAAAACGAGTTCGGGAGTGACAAAATGAAAACGGGACCCGACGCCTTCCGCACCGCCGAAAACGAGTCCGGCAGCGCAAAACATGAAAACGGACTTGGTGCCCTCCGTATCGCAAAAAAGGAGTACGGGGACACGAAACATGGAAACGGGACCCGATGCCCTCGGAACCGCCGAAAACGTGTCCGGGAGCGCAAAACATGAAAACAGGAGCCTACGCCCTCCGCACCGCCAAAAACGAGTCTGGGAGCACAAAACATGAAACCGGGACCCGAAGCCATCGGTCTCGCCAAAAACGTGTACGGGGACGCAAAACATGAAAACGGGACCCGACGCACTCGGAACCGCCTCAAACGAGTCTCGGAGCGCAAAACATGAAAACGGGACCCGACGCCCTCGAAACCGCCGAAAACGTGTCCGGGAGCGCAGAACATGAAAACGGGACCTGACGCCATTGGTACCGCCAAAAACGAGATCGGGCCCGCAAAACATGAAAATGGGACCCGACACCCTCGGTATTGCTAAAAACGAGTCCGAGAGCACAAAACATGAAAACGGCACCCGACGCCCTCCGCACCGCCGAAAACGAGTTCGGGAGCGCAAAACATGAAAACGGGACCTGACGCCCTCGGTACCGCCGAAAACGAGTTCGGGCGCGCAAAACATGAAAACGGGACCCGACGCCCTCTACATCGCCCAAAACGAGTCCGGCAGCGCAAAACATGAAAATGGGATCCGACGCCCTCCGCACCGCCGAAAACGAGTCTTGGAGCGCAAAACATGAAAACGGGACCCGACGCCCTTGGTACTGCCGAAAATGATTTCGGGCGCGCAAAACATGAAAATGGTAACTGACGCCCTCCGCACCGCCAAAAACGAGTCCGGCAGCGCAAAACATGAAAACGGGAGCGGACGCCGTCGGTACCGCCGAAAATGAGTTCGGGCGCGCAAAATATGAATACGGGACCCGACACCCTCCGCACCGTCGAAAACGAGTCCGGAGCGCAAAAGATGAAAAAAGGACCCGACGCCCTCGGTACCGCCGAAAACGAGTTCGGGAGCTCAAAATATGAAAACGGGACCCGACGCCCTCTGTACCGCCGAAAACGAGTTCGGGAGTGAAAAAATGAAAACGGGACCCGTCGCCTTCCGCACCGCCGAAAACGAGTCCGGCAGCACCAAACATGAAAACGGGACTAGGTGCCCTCCGTATCGCCAAAAACGAGTACGGGGACACGAAACATGGAAACAGGACCCGATGCCCTCGGAACCGCCGAAAACGTGTCCGGGAGCGCAAAACATGAAAACAGGAGTCTACGCCCTCCGCACCGCCAAAAACGAGTTTGGGAGGACAAAACATGAAACCGGCACCCGAGGCCATCAGTCTCGCCAAAAACGTGTACGGGGACGCAAAACATGAAAACGGGACCCGACGCCCTCGGAACCGCCTCAAACGAGTCTCGGAGCGCAAAACATGAAAACGGGACCCGACGACCTCGAAACCGCCGAAAACGTGTCCGGGAGCGCAAAACATGAAAACGGGACCTGACGCCGTCGGTACCGCCGAAAACGAGATCGGGCCCGCAAAACATGAAAATGGGACTCGACACCCTCGATATCGCCGAAAACGAGTCCGGGAGCGCAAAACGTGAAAACGTGACCCAACGCCCTCGATACCGCCTCAAACGAGTCCCAGAGCGCAAAACATGGAAACGGGACCCGAGGCACTCGAAACCACTGAAAATGAGTCTCGGAGCGCAAAACATGAAAATGAGATCCGACCCCGTCGTACCGCGGAAAACGAGTTCGAGCGCGCAAAATATGAAAACGGGACCCGACGCCCTCGGTACCGCCGAAAACGAGTTCGGGAGCTCAAAATATGAAAACGGGACCCGACGCCCTCGATACCGCCGAAAACGAGTTCGGGAGTGAAAAAATGAAAACGGGACCCGCAAAACGTGAAAACGTGACCCAACGCCCTCGATACCGCCTCAAACGAGTCCCAGAGCACAAAACATGGAAACGGGACCCGAGGCCCTCGAAACCAGTGAAAATGAGTCTCGGAGCGCAAAACATGAAAATGAGATCCGACCCCGTCAGTACTGCGGAAAACGAGTTCGGGCGCGCAAAACATGAAAACGAGAGCAGACGCCCTCGATATCGCCGAAAACGAGTCCGGGAGCGCAAAACGTGAAAACGTGACCCAACGCCCTCGGTACCGCCTCAAATGAGTCCCAGAGCGCAAAACATGAAAACGGGACCCGACGCCCTCGAAACCGTCGAAAACGAGTCCGGGAGCTCAAAACATGAAAACGGGACCCGACGCTCTCCGAACCGCCGAAAACGTGTCCGGGAGTGAAAAATGAAAACGAGACCTGACGCCTTCCGCGCCGCCGAAAATGAGTCCGGGAGCGCAAAACATGAAAACGGGACCCGACGCCCTCGGTACCGCCGAAAACGAGTTCGGGCGCGCAAAACATGGAAACGGGACCCGACGCCCTCCGCACTGATAAGTCAAAATCACATATATATTCTGATAGGATTTGGTATCTAAAACTATACCATTTTAACCTTTTTATGCATATTTTAGTTCAATTAGTTGATTTAGTTTGGATATTGCACAAAGTTCGAGATACTGCCATGGTTTTTTTGATTTCAGGACTTTTGGAGCATTTTGGGAATATTTGGATGAAGATGGAGTAAGCTAGGCGCAACTAGAACAACGAAGATCTTGCTGGAGAAAAACTGCATGAATCTTTTGACCCAAAAAGTTATCTTTTCGGGTCGAAAAGAGCTCTCTGTCAAGAAACCGCGTGAACTTTTTGGGTCAAAATGTTTTCTTTTCGGGCCGTAAATTGCGGTTCTATTTCGCCCCTGAAAGCATCCCTTCGCCCCAGAAGGCTCCAGATTCGATTTTAAACAGAAGAGAACGCCTCCAAAGGGGGATAACCGCCCTAGGACAGATCGGAGAGGAGTTTTTCAGTTTCTTTGAGAGTTTTGGAGAGAAAAGAAGAAAAATAGAAAGGAGAAAAGGAGAGAAAAATAGGAGAGAAGAAGAGATTGGATTGATCAACTGATTTCATTATTTTCTATGCTTTTGAACTCTTTTAATTTCTGAATTTCATTTGTGCCTTAGTCATGATCGGCTATGGATTCTTCTAGGGTAGATTAGGGATGTAATTGAAACTCTTGGCATGATTAGTTGATATTTTTACCGCATATGTTCTTGTTTATTTTATGATCTATTCTTTATTTCAATTGAATGTGAAGACTTAATCGAAATCACATAAAACCCTAGGATTCGGTATTTTCAATCGAGAGGTTGAATATTTAGTCCTGACCATAAAGAATAGGGTATTAGATAGGCTAAGTACCGAGAGGTGACGCACGTCCTATACGGGCTTGACCTAATTGTTTAGGGAATTGTACCAAGTACCGAGAGGTGACGAACGATTTTCTAGATTAATTAGGACAGTAGAACTTAATGACCTTAGATTAGGATAACCATACCGAGAGATAACGGGTATTGTAATTTAAGGATGGTATAAACATAGAGATATCCCTTTGTACCAACATTTCAAACTGTGCCTTCATAATTAAAAGAACAAATTCGATAATCAATTAATCATGTCATTAGTGGATATTAACCCCTATGAAACCCTAATTTCTCGTATCTGTCAAAAAATCCAGATTTTACCTTAATACTTTAGTTTAATTACCTCAAACAAACCTTCTGAACAAACAAACCAATTCATTTATTCATTCTTTTACTAAATTAGATTGTTAGGTCAGATTTTATATTTCGAATTGTCCCTGTGGAGACGAACCTTAAGTACCGCTCGACTAGGTTGTACACTTGCAACCGAACCGAGTAATAACTAGGGATTTATTACTTGTGTGTAGAAACCACATCAAGTTTTTGGCGCCGTTGCCGGGGACAATGGAAAATATTAATTCAAACCTAAATAATTTAGTTAGTAATTGTTTTTAATTTTCTTTTGCTATATTTCTCTCTCATGTTTTTCAGGTTGTAATCTGCCAGAGGAACCTCCAACTCCGGACGCCATAGATTTGGTTGAGTGGTTTTCGAGGAGAGGATCAACTCATCTTTTCTACGAGAGAAGAAACAAACACCCAACAAGGGGACCTTTCTTACCCTTGAATCCACGCCGGTTAGACATGTCGATCGGCAATGAAGAGGCTCGTTTTGCAAACCTTCAAAGAGAAAGGGATCGGATGGCCAATGAACTTCAACGTTTGAGGGCAGCTAATGTAGAAAGAGAAAATCATGAAGCAGCTGATGCCAACCGACCTTTGAGAGACTTTACGACACCTAGGGCTGAGGAAATCCACCTTGGGTACACGGCACCCACTATCAATGCTGAGGAATACCAAATTCCTCCTGCGTGGGTTAGCATGGTGCAGCGTAATCTTTTCCATGGTCTGCCTCATGAAGATGTCACACAACACTTAGCCAACTTTGAAGAAATCTGTAGTACAATCAAGGTACAAACTGTTTCTCCTGATGATCTCAAAGTAATGGCCTTTACTTTTTCTCTTGCAGATAAGGCTAAGAGTTGGATAAGGAGCCAACGACCTGAGAACATGAACACTTGGCCTAAGGTGGCGAATGCCTTTCTCAACAAATTCTTCCCGCCATCCAAAACAAACTCCTTGCGCCATCAAATCCACAATTTCCGACAAAAAGGAGATGAAACCATGAGCGAGGCTTGGGAGAGATTTCAAGAACTGCAGAGGTGCTGCCCCCACCACGGTATTGAAGGGTGGAATTTATTGCAAATCTTCTACAACAGCCTTCTGCCGCAGGACAAGGGTATGCTAGATGCAGCCGCTGGAGGTAGCCTCATGAACAAGGGGGCTATTGACGGATACAAGTTGGTGGATGACATGGCTCTCAACCAAAGCCAATGGCACAACCCTAGAGAGACCCCGGTCATCCTGCAGAGGGGAATGAAGGAAGTGAGCTCAAATTCAAACATGGCTGCAGAAATTGCCATCTTGAACCGAAAAATTGATCAAATGAGCGTACATTGGGTAAACTATCCTTCTTCTCTTCCTTGTTCAATTTGTGGTAGTACCGACCATTTAGCAATCAATTGTGGTGTGAGTAATGAGAGTAGTCATGAGGAAGTTAATGCAATTAACCAAGGCAATTTCAAGCCAAATAACAATCCTTACTCCAACACTTACAATCCCAGTTGGAGAAGCCACCCAAACTTTTCATGGAGGCAAAATGACCAAAATGTCCAAGATAACCAAAACTATAATAGACCGAATCAAGGTTATGGTAACCAAGGGTATGGTTCAAATGCACCACCAAAGTCCAATCTTGAATTGATGATGGAGGCTTTCATGACAAGTCAAAATCAGAAATTCGATGAATTGACAAAAAAGGTAGACCTGTTGGCAACTCAAAACAAAATGCTTGAAAACCAAGTTGCACAACAAGCTACACAATCTTCCCGCCAACTAGGCACCCTTCCACCAAAACCCAAGAACAATCCTAGGGATGTCAAGGCGGTAAGGCATATGCTTCGCAGCGGTACACAATATGAGGATCCACCTATGCCAAAGGAGGACTATGTACAACCGCAAGGTGAGAAGCCACGAGGCAATGATGAGCACATCTCCACACTTGAGGATCCCGCCTCTGAGGAAACTACACCAATTGCACCAAGCGGCCACGCGGAACAAGCAGAGCCATCTCAAGGTGAGAGGCCGAAGGTAAGTGCACCGCAGGTACCTCTCTATATCCCTCCTCACAAATATGCACCTTTTCCTGGTAGAATAAAAAATGAAAAAACTGACAAGCAATTTGCAAAATTTCTTGAACTGTTGAAACAATTGCATGTGAACCTACCATTGACTGAGGTAATGACCCAAATCTTAGGTTTACACCAAATTTTTCAAGGACATTCTCTCAAATAGGCGTAAGCTTGAGGAAGTACAAATGGTATCCCTAGACACAAACGGTAGTGCTATGGTGATGAATGAGTTGCCCAAAAAGTTGGATGATCCGGGTAAATTCTCCATACCATATTCAATAGGAAATTTCCAATTTAAACGAGCACTATGTGATTTAGGAGCTAGTGTAAGTCTTATGCCAAAGTCGGTATATGATAGGTTGGGTGTTGGGGAACTCAAGCCAACAAGAATATCACTTCAATTGGCAGACCAATCGGTTAAGTTACCCTTAGGAGTTGTAGAGGACCTACCGATTCAAATTGGGAAATTCTTTGTCCCAATTGACTTTGTTGTGGTTGACATGGATGAGGACACTCATACACCACTCTTGTTGGGTCGACCATTTCTCAATACGGTAAAGGCCGTGATTTATGTGCATGATGGAATCATAACTATGAACATTGGTGAGGAACAATTGAAATTTGACATTAAAAGATCCATGAGATATCCATCTAACGATCAAAGTGTCTCTAGTGTTGAAATTCTTGACAGGTTGATAGAGGAAGAGTTCATTGACACCTTGGGGAAGGGTTCCTTTGAGTGTTGGATGGATCAGGAGTGCGAAAAGGCCAATAACCCTATTGCGGCCAGCAACAACCCTTCCCAGACGCCCTCGGTACCGCCGAAAACGAGTTCGGGCCCGCAAAACATGGAAACGGGACCCGACACCCTCTGCACCGCCCAAAACGAGTCCGGCGGCGCAAAACATGAAAACGGGACCCGACGCCCTCCGCACAGCCGAAAACGTGTCCGGGAGCGCAAAACATGAAAACGGGAGCGGACGCCGTCGGGACCGCCAAAAACGTGTCTAGGAGCGCAAAACATGAAAACGGGACCCGACGCCTTTCCGCACCGCCAAAAATGTGTCCGGGAGCGCAAAAGATGAAAACAGGACCCGACGCCCTCCGCACCGCCGAAAACGAGTCACGGAGCGCAAAACATGAATACGGGACCCGACGCCCTCCGCACCACTGAAAACGAGTTCGGGAGCGCAAAACATGAAAACGGGACCCAACGCCCTCGGTACCGCCGAAAACGAGTTAGGGCGCGCAAAACATGGAAACGGGACCCGACGCCCTCTAAACCGCAAAAAACGAGTCCGACAGCGCAAAACATGAAAACGGGAGCGGACGCCGTCGGTACCGCCGAAAATGAGTTCGGGCGCGCAAAACATGAATACGGTACCCGACGCCCTCCGCACCGTCGAAAACGAGTCCGGGAGCGCAAAAGATGAAAAAAGGACCCGACGCCCTCCGCACCGCCAAAAACGAGTCTGGGAGCACAAAACATGAAACCGGGACCCGAAGCCATCGGTCTCGCCAAAAACGAGTACGAGGACGCAAAACATGAAAACGGGAGCAGACGCCCTCGATATCGCCGAAAACGAGTCCGGGAGCGCAAAACGTGAAAACGTGACCCAACGCCCTCGATACCGCCTCAAACGAGCCCCGGAGCGCAAAACATGGAAACGGGACCCGATGCCCTCGAAACCACCTAAAATGAGTCTCGGAGAGCAAAACATGAAAATAGGATCTAACCCCGTCGGTACCGCGGAAAACGAGTTCGGGCGCGCAAAACATGAAAATGGGAGCAGACGCCCTCGCTATCGCTGAAAACGAGTCCGGGAGCGCAAAACGTGAAAACGTGACCCAACGCCCTCGGTACCGCCTCAAACGAGTCCCGGAGCGCAAAATATGAAAACGGGACCCGACGCCCTCGAAACCGCCGAAAACGAGTCCGGGAGCTCAAAACATGAAAACGGGACCGACGCTCTCCGAACCGCCGAAAATGTGTCCGGGAGTAAAAAAATGAAAACGAGATCGGACGCCTTCCGCACCGCCGAAAATGAGTTCGGGAGCGCAAAACATGAAAATGGGACCCGACGCCCTCGGTACCGACGAAAACGAGTTCGGGCGCGCAAAACATGGAAACGGGACTCGACGCCCTCCGCACCGCCAAAAACGAGTCCGGCAACGCAAAACATGAAAACGGGACTTGGTGCCCTCCGTATCGCCAAAAACGAGAACGGGGACGCGAAACATGGAAACGGGACCCGATGCCCTCAGAACCGCCGAAAACGTGTCCGGGAGTGCAAAACATGAAAACAGGAGCCTACGCCCTCCGCACCGCCAATAACGAGTCTGGGAGCACAAAACATGAAACCGGCACCCGAGGCCATCGGTCTCGCCAAAAACGTGTACGGGGACGCAGAACATGAAAACGGGACCCGACGCCCTCGGAACCGCCTCAAACGAGTCACGGAGCGCAAAACATGAAAACGGGACCCGACGGCCTCGAAATCGCCGAAAATGTGTCCGGGAGCGCAAAACATGAAAACGGGACCCGACGCCCTCGGAACCGCCGCAAACGAGTCTCGGAGCACAAAACATGAAAACGAGACCCGACGCCCTCGAAACCGCCGAAAACGAGTCCGGGAGCTCAAAACATGAAAACGGGACCCGACACCCTCCGAACCGCCGAAAACGTGTCCGGGAGTGAAAAAATGAAAACGAGACCTGACGCTTCCGCATCCCCAAAAATGAGTTCGGGAGCGCAAAACATGAAAGTGGGACCCGACGCCCTCGGTGCCGCCGAAAACGAGTTCGGGCGCGCAAAACATGGAAACGGGACCCGACGCCCTCCACACCGCCAAAAACGAGTCCGACAACGCAAAACATGAAAACGGGACTTGGTGCCCTCCGTATCGCCAAAAACGAGTACGGGGACGCGAAACATGGAAACGGGACCCGATGCCATCGGAACCGCCGAAAACGTGTTCGGGAGCGCAAAACATGAAAACTGGAGCCTACGCCCTCCGCACCGCCAAAAACGTGTCTGGGAGCACAAAACATGAAACGGGACCCGACGCCCTCTACACCACCCAAAACGAGTCCGGCAGCGCAAAATTTGAAAACGGGACCCGACGCCCTCCGCACCGCCGAAAATGTGTCCGGGAGCACAAAACATGAAAACGGGAGCGGACGTCGTCGGTACCGCCGAAAACGTGTCTGGGAGCGCAAAACATGAAAACGGGACCCGATGAATTTCCGCACTGCCAAAAACGTGTCCGGGTGCGCAAAAGATGAAAACAGGACCCGACGCCCTCCGCACAACCGAAAACGAGTCACGGAGTGGACGCCGTCGGTACCGTCGAAAACGTGTCTAGGAGTGCAAAACAAGAAAACGGGTCCCGACGCCTTTCCGCACCGCCAAAAACGTGTCCTGGAGCGCAAAAGATGAAAATAGGACCCGACGCCCTCCGCACAGCCGAAAACGAGTCACGAAGCGGTACCGCCGAAAACGAGCCACGAAGCGCAAAACATGAATACGGGACCCGACGCCCTCCGCACCGCCGAAAACGAGTTCGAGAGCGCAAAACATGAAAACTGGACCCAACGCCCTCGGTACCGCCGAAAACGAGTTCGGGCGTGCAAAACATGGAAACGGGACCCGACGCCCTCTGCACTGCCAAAACGAGTCCGGCAGCGCACAACATGAAAACGGGACCCGACGCCCTCCGCACCGCCGAAAAACATGTCCGTGAGCGCAAAACATGAAAAGGGAGCGGACGCCGTCGGTACCGCCAAAAATGAGTCTGGGAGCGCAAAACATGTAAACGGGACCCGACACCTTTCCGCACCGCCAAAACGTGTCCGGGAGCACAAAAGATGAAAACAGGACCCGACGCCCTCCGCACCGCCGAAAACGAGTCACGGAGCGGTACAGCCGAAAACGAGTCACGGAGCCCTCTGCACCGCCGAAAACGAGTTATGGAGAGCAAAACATGAAAACGGGACCCAACGCCCTCGTTACCGCCGAAAACGAGTTCTGGAGCGCAAAACATGAAAATGGGACCCGACGCCCTCCGCACCGCCGAAAACGAGTCCATGAGCGCAAAACATGAAAACGGGACCCGACGCCCTACACCGCCCAAAACGAGTCACGGAGCGCAAAACATGAATACGGAACCCGACGCCGTCGGTACTGTCGAAAACGAGTTCGGGCGCGCAAAACATGAAAACGGGACTCGACGCCCTCCGCACCGCCGAAAAAGAGTCCGGGAGCACAAAAGATGAAAACAGGACCCAACGCCCTCCGCACCGCCGAATACGTGTCCGGGAGCGCAAAACATGAAAACGGGAGTGGACGCCGTCGGTACCGCCGAAAACGAATTCGGGCGCGCAAAACATGAATACGGGATCTGACGCCCTCCGCACCGCCGAAAATGAGTTCGGGAGCGCAAAAGATGAAAACGGGACCTGACGCCCTCGGTACCGCCGAAAAGAGTTCGGCGGCGCAAAACATGAAAACGGGACCCGACGCCCTCCGCACCGCCGAAAACGAGTTCATGAGCGCAAAACATGAAAACGGGACCCGACGCCCTCTACACCGCCCAAAACGAGTCACGGAGCGCAAAACATGAATACGGAACCCGACGCCGTCGGTACTGTCGAAAACGAGTTCGGGCGCGCAAAACATGAAAACGGGACTCGACGCCCTTCGCACCGCCGAAAAAGAGTCCGGAGCACAAAAGATGAAAACGGGACCCAACGCCCTCCGCACCGCCGAATACGTGTCCGGAGCGCAAAACATGAAAACGGGAGTGGACGCCGTCGGTACCGCCGAAAACGAATTCGGGCGCGCAAAACATGAATACGGGATCTGACGCCCTCCGCACCGCCGAAAACGAGTTCGGGAGCGCAAAAGATGAAAACGGGACCTGACGCCCTCGGTACCGCCGAAAACGAGTTCGGGCAGCGCAAAACATGAAAATGGGACCCGACGCCCTCCGCACCGCCGAAAACGAGTCCCGGAGCGCAAAACATGAAAACGGGACCCGACGCCCTTGGTACCGCCGAAAATGATTTCGGGCGCGCAAAACATGAAAACGGGACCCGACGCCCTCCGCACCGCCAAAAACGAGTCCGGCAGCGCAAAACATGAAAACGGGAGCGGACGCCGTCGGTACCGCCGAAAATGAGTTCGGGCGCGCAAAACATGAATACGGGACCCGACGCCCTCCGCACCGTCGAAAACGAGTCCGGCAGCGCAAAACATGAAAACGGGACCCGACACCCTCGGAACCGCCGAAAACGTGTCCGGGAGCGCAAAACATGAAAACAGGAGCCTACGCCCTCCGCACCGCCAAAAACGAGTCCGGCCGCGCAAAACATGAAAATGGTACTTGGTGCCCTCCGTATCGCCAAAAACGAGTACGGGGACGCGAAACATGGAAATGGGACCCGATGCCCTCGGAACCGCCGAAAACGTGTCCGGGAGCGCAAAACAAGAAAACAGGAGCCTACGCCCTCCGCACCGCCAAAAACGATTTCGGGCGCGCAAAACATGAAAACGGGACCCGACGCCCTCCGCCAAAAATGAGTCCGGCAGCGCAAAACATGAAAACGGGAGCGGACGCCGTCGGTACCGTCGAAAATGAGTTCGGGCGCGCAAAACATGAATACGGGACCCGACGCCCTCCGCACCGCCAAAAATGAGTCCGGCAGCGCAAAACATGAAAACGGGAGCGGACGCCGTCGGTACCGCCGAAAATGATTTCGGGCGCGCAAAACATGAATACGGGACCCGACGCCGTCGGTACCGTCGAAAACGAGTTCGGGCGCGCAAAACATGAATACGGGACCCGACGCCGTCGGTACCGTCGAAAACGAGTTCGGGCGCGCAAAATATGAATACGGACCCGACGCCGTCGGTATTGTCGAAAACGAGTTCGGGCGCGCAAAACGTGAAAACGTGACCCGACGCCCTCCTCACCGCCGAAAAAGAGTCCGGTAGCGCAAAAGAGGAAAACAGGACCCGACGCCGCCGCACCGCGAATACGTGTTCGGGAGCGCAAAACATGAAAACGGGAGCGGACGCCGTCGATACCGCCGAAAACGAATTCGGGCGCGCAAAACACGCATACGGGAACCGACGCCCTCCGCACCGCCGAAAACGAGTTCGGGAGCGCAAAACAAGAAATCGGGACCCGACGCCCTCGGTACCGCCGAAAACGAGTTCGGGCGCGCAAAACATGGAAACGGGACCCGACGCCCTCCGCACCGCCCAAAACGAGTCCGGCAGCGCAAAACATGAAAACGGGACCCGACGCCCTCCGAACCGCCAAAAATGAGTCCGGCAGGGCAAAACATGAAAACGGGACGCGACGCCTTCGCACCACCGAAAAGAGTTCGGCGCGCAAAACATGAAAACGGGACCCGACGCCTCCGAACCGCGCTAAAAAAAAAAGTCCGGCGGAGGCAAAACATGAAAACGGGAGCGGACGCCGTCGGTACCACCGAAAAAGAGTTCGGGCGCGCAAAACATGAAAACGGGACCCGACACCCTCCGCACCGCCAAAAATGAGTATGGCGGCGCAAAACATGAAAACCGGACCCGACGCCCCCGCACCGCCAAAAACGAGTACGGGGACGCAAAACATGAAAACGGGACCCGACACCCTCCGCACCGCCGAAAACGAGTCCCGGAGCGTAAACCATGAAAACGGGACCCGACGCCCTTGGTACTGTCGAAAAGGATTTCGGGCGTGCAAAACATGAAAACGGGACCCGACGCCCTCCTCATCGCCGAAAAAAAAGTCCGGGAGCGCAAAAGATGAAAACAGGACCCGTCGCCCTCCGCACCGCGAATACGTGTCCGGGAGCGCAAAACATGAAAACGGGACCGGACGCCGTCGGTACCGCCGAAAACGAATTCGGGCGCGCAAAACATAAATACGGGACCCGACGCCGTCGCACCGTCGAAAATGAGTTCGAGAGCGCAAAACATGAAAACGGGACCCGACGCCCTCGGTACCGCCAAAAACGAGTTCGGGCGCGCAAAACATGAAAACGGGACCCGACGCCCTCCGCACCGCCGAAAACGAGTCCGGGAGCGCAAAACATGAAAACGGGACCCGACGCTCTCCGCACCGCCGAAAACGAGTCCCGGAGCGCAAAACATGAAAACGGGACTCGACGCCCTGGGTACTTTCGAAAATGATTTCGGGCGCGCAAAACATGAAAACGGGACCCGACGCCCTCCGCACCGCCAAAAACGAGTCCGGCAGCGCAAAACATGAAAACGAGAGCGGACGCCGTCGGTACCGCGGAAAATGAGTTCGGGCGCGCAAAACATGAAAATGGGAGCAGACGCACTCGATATCGCCAAAAAAGAGTCCGGGAGCGCAAAACGTGAAAACGTGACCCGACGCCCTCCGCACCGCCGAAAATGTGTCCGGGAGTGAAAAAATGAAAATGAGACCCGACGCCTTCCGCAACGCCGAAAACGTGTCCGGGAGCGCAAAACAAGAAATCGGGACCCGACGCCATCGGTACCGCCGAAAACGAGATCGGGCCCAGAAAACATGAAAATGGGACCCGACACCCTCGGTACTGCTGAAAACGAGTTCGGGAGCACAAAACATGAAAACGGCACCCGACGCCTCCGCACCGCCGAAAACGAGTTCGGTAGCGCAAAATATGAAAATAGGACCCAACGCCCTCGGTACCGCCGAAAACGAGTCCCGGAGCGCAAACCTTGAAAACGGGAACCGACGCCCTCCGCGCCGCAGAAAACAAATCTCGGAGTGCAAACCATGAAAACGGGACCCGACGCCCTCCGCGAGGCAGAAAACAAATCTCGGAGTGCAAACCATGAAAACGGGACCGGACGCCCTAGGTACTGTCGAAAACGATTTAGGGCGCGCAAAACATGAAAACGGGACACGAAGCCATCGGTCTCGACAAAAACGTGTACGGGAACGCAAAACATGAAAACGGGGCCCGACGCCCTCGGAACCGCCGAAAACGAGTCTCGGAGCGCAAAATATGAAAACGAGACCCGACGCCCTCTGCACCGCCCAAAACGAGTCCGGGGCGCAAAACATGAAAACGGGACCCGACGCCTCTCGGGAGCGCAAAACATGAAAACGGGACCCGACGCCCTCGGTACCGCCGAAAACGAGTTCGGAGCGCAAAACATGAAAACGTGACCCGACGCCCTCGGAACCTCCCAAAACGAGTCTCGGAGCGCAAAACATGAAAACGGGACCCGACGCCCTCCGCACCTTCCAAAACGAGTCCGGGAGCGCAAAACATGAAAATGGAACCCGACGCCCACCGCACCGCCGAAAACGCGACCGGGAACGCAAAACATGGAAACGGGAGCGGACGCCGTCGGCACCGCCGAAAACGTGTCCGGGAGCGCAAAACATGAAAACGGGACCCGACGCCCTCCGCACCGCCGAAAACGTGTCCGGGAGCGCAAAACATGAAAATGGAACCCGACGCCCTTCGCACCGCCGAAAACGAGTCCCGGAGCGCAAAATATGAAAACGGGCCCCGACGCCCTTGGTACTGCCGAAAACTATTTCGGGCGCGCAAAACATGAAAACGGGACCCGACGCCCTCCGCACCGCCAAAAACGAGTCCGGCAGCGCAAAACATGAAAAAAAAACGGGAGCGACGCCTCTGCACCGCCGAAAACGAGTTCGGGCGCGCAAAACATGAATACGGGACCCGACGCCGTCGGTACCGCCGAAAACGAGTTCGGGCGCGCAAAACATGAAAACGAGACCCGACGCCCTCCGCACCGCCGAAACGAGTCCGGAGCGCAAAAGATGAAAATAGGACCCGACGCCCTCCGCACCGAAAACGAGTCACAGAGCGCAAAACATGAAAATGGAACCCGACGCCCTAGGTACCGCCGAAAACGAGTTCGGGCGCGCAAAACATGAAAACGGGACCCGACGCCCTCCGCACCGCCGAAAACGAGTCGGGAGCGCAAAACATGAAAACGGGACCCGACGCCCTCCGCACCGCCCAAAACGAGTCGGAGCGCAAAACATGAAAACGGGACCCGACGCCTCCGCACCGCCAAAAACGAGTCGGCGCGCAAAACATGAAAACGGACCCGACGCCCTCGGTACCGCCGAAAAAGAGTTCGGGCGCGCAAAACATGAAAACGGGACCCGACGCCCTCCGCACCGCCGAAAACGAGTCCGGGAGCGCAAAACATGAAAACGGGACCGACGCCCGCGTACCGCCGAAAACGAGTTCGGAGCGCAAAACATGAAAACGGGACCGACGCCCTCCGCACCGCCAAAAACGAGTCCGGCAGCGCAAAACATGAAAACGGGAGCGGACGCCGTCGGTACCGCCGAAAAAGAGTTCGAGCGCGCAAAACATGAATACGGGACCCGACGCCCTCGGAACCGCCGAAAACGAGTCACGGAGCGCAAAACATGAAAACGAGAGCGGACGCCGTCGGTACCGCGGAAAATGAGTTCGGGCGCGCAAAACATGAAAACGGGAGCAGACGCCCTCGATATCGCCGAAAAAGAGTCCGGGAGCGCAAAACATGAAAACGTGACCCGACGCCCTCCGCACCGCCGAAAATGTGTCCGGGAGTGAAAAAATGAAAATGAGACCCGACGCCTTCCGCATCGCCGAACACGTGTCCGGGAGCGCAAAACAAGAAATCGGGACCCGACGCCATCGGTACCGCCGAAAACGAGATCGGGCCCAGAAAACATGAAAATGGGACCCGACACCCTCCGTACTGCTGAAAACGAGTCCGGGAGCACGAAACATGAAAACGTGACCCGACGCCCTCGGAACTTCCCAAAACGAGTCTCGGAGCGCAAAACCTGAAAACGGGACCCGACGCCCTCCGCACCTTCCAAAACGATTCCGGGAGCGCAAAACATGAAAATGGAACCCGACGCCCACCGCACCGCCGAAAACGCGACCGGGAACGCAAAACATGGAAACGGGAGCGGACGCCGTCGGCACCGCCGAAAACGTGTCCGGGAGCGCAAAACATGAAAACGGGACCCGACGCCCTCCGCACCGCCGAAAACGTGTCCGGGAGCGCAAAACATGAAAATGGAACCCGACGCCCTCCGCACCGCCGAAAACGAGTCCCGGAGCGCAAAACATGAAAACGGGCCCCGACGCCCTTGGTACTGCCGAAAACTATTTCGGGCGCGCAAAACATGAAAACGGGACCCGACGCCCTCCGCACCGCCGAAAATGAGTCCGGGAGCGCAAAAGATGAAAACGGGACCCGACGCCCTCGCATCGCCGAAAACGAGTTCGGGCGCGCAAAACATGAAACGGGACCGACGCCTCGCACCGCCCAAAACGAGTCCGGCGGCGCAAAACATGAAAATGGGACCGACGACGCCCTCCGCACCGCCGAAAACGAGTCCCGGAGCGCAAAACATGAAAACGGGACCCGACGCCTCTCGTACGCCGAAAACGATTTCGGGCGCGCAAAACATGAAAACGGACCCGACGCCCTCCGCACCCCAAAAACGAGTCGGCGAGCGCAAAACATGAAAACGGGAGCAGACGCCGTCGGTACCGTCGAAAATGAGTTCGGGGGCGCAAAACTTGAAAACGGGAGCGGACGCCGTCGGTACCGCCGAAAACGTGTCCGGGAGCGCAAAACATGAAAATGGAACCCGACGCTCTCCGCACCGCCAAAACGAGTCCGGAGCGCAAAAAATGAAAACGGCCCGACGCCTCCGCACCGCCGAAAACGATTTCGGCGCGCAAAACATGAAAACGGGACCCGACGCCCTCCGCACCGCAAAAACGAGTCCGTAGCGCAAAACATGAAAAAACGGGAGCGGACGCGCCTCGGTCGCCAAAAATGAGTTCGGGCGCGCAAAACATGAAAACGGGACCCGACGCCCTTGGTACGGCCGAAAACGATTTCGGGCGCGCAAAACATGAAAACGGACCCGACGCCCTCCGCACCTCCAAAAACGAGTCCGGGAGCGCAAAACATGAAAACGGGACCCGACGCCTCGTCGCACCGTCGAAAACGAGTCGAGTTCGGAGCGCAAAACATGAAAACTTGAAAACGGGACCGACGCCCGTCGCACCGCCGAAAACGAGTCCGGGAGCGCAAAACATGAAAATGGACCCGACGCTCTCCGCACCGCCGAAAACGAGTCCCGGAGCGCAAAACATGAAAACGGGCCCGACGCCCTTGGTACTGCCGAAAACGATTTCGGGCGCGCAAAACATGAAAACGGGACCCGACGCCCTCCGCACCGCAAAAACGAGTCCGGTAGCGCAAAACATGAAAACGGGAGCGGACGCCGTCGGTACCGCCAAAAATGAGTTCGGGCGCGCAAAACATGAAAACGGGACCCGACGCCCTCCGCACCGCCGAAAATGAGTCCGGGAGCGCAAAAGATGAAAACGGGACCCGACGCCCTCGTACCGCCTAAAACGAGTTCGGGCGCGCAAATCATTGAAACGGGACCCGACGCCCTCCGCACCGCCGAAAACGAGTCGGGAGCGCAAAACATGAAAACGGGACCCGACGACGCCCCGCACCGCGAAAACGAGTTCGGCGCGCAAATCATGAAACGGGACCCGACGCCCTCTGCACCGCCCAAAACGAGTCCGGGAGCGCAAAACATGAAAATGGGACCCGACGCCCTCCGCACCGCCGAAAACGAGTCCCGGAGCGCAAAACATGAAAACGGGACCCGACGCCCTTGGTACGGCCGAAAACGATTTCGGGCGCGCAAAACATGAAAACGGACCCGACGCCCTCCGCACCTCCAAAAACGAGTCCGGCAGCGCAAAACATGAAAACGGGAGCAGACGCCGTCGGTACCGTCGAAAATGAGTTCGGGCGCGCAAAACATGTAAACGGGACCCGACGCCCTCCGCACCGCCGAAAACGAGTCCGGGAGCGCAAAAGATGAAAAAAGGACCCGACGCCCTCCGCACCGCCGAAAACGAGTCACGGAGCGCAAAATATGAAAACGGGACTCGACGCCCTCGATACCGCCGAAAACGAGTTCGGGCGCGCAAAACATGAAAACGGGACCCGACACCCTCCGCACCGCCAAAAACGAGTCCGGGGCGCAAAACATGAAAACGGACCCGACACCCTCCGCACCGCCGAAAACGAGTCCCGGAGCGCAAAAAACATGAAAACGGGACCCGACGCCCGTACCGTCGCTTGTCGAAAAGGATTTCGGGCGTGCAAAACATGAAAACGGGACCCGACGCCCTCCTCATCCCCGAAAAAAAGTCCGGGAGCGCAAAAGATGAAAACAGGACCCGTCGCCCTCCGCACCACCGAATACGTGTCCGGGAGCGCAAAACATGAAAACGGGACCGGACGCCGTCGGTACCGCCGAAAATGAATTCGGGCGCGCAAAAAATGAATACGGGACCCGACGCCGTCCGCACCGCCGAAAATGAGTTCGGGAGCGCAAAACATGAAAACGGGACCCGACGCCCTCGGTACCGCCGAAAACGAGTTCGGGCGCGCAAAACATGGAAACGGGACCCGACGCCCTCCGCACCGCCCAAAACGAGTCCGGCAGCGCAAAACATGAAAACGGGACCCGACGCTCTCCGCACCGCCGAAAAGGAGTCCCGGAGCGCAAAACATGAAAACGGGACCCGACGCCCTAGGTACTTTCGAAAACGATTTCGGGCGCACAAAACATGAAAACGGGACCCGACGCCCTCCGCACCGCCAAAAACGAGTCCGGCAGCGCAAAACATGAAAACGGGAGCGGACGCCGTCGGTACCGCACAAAAAGAGTTCGAGCGCGCAAAACATGAATACGGACCCGACGCCTCGAACCGCCGAAAACGAGTCTCGAGCGCAAAACATGAAAACGAGAGCGACGCCGCCGTCGCATCGCGAAAATGAGTTCAAAGCGCGCAAAACATGAAAACGGGAGCAGACGCCCTCGATATCGCCGAAAAAGAGTCCGGGAGCGCAAAACGTGAAAACGTGATCCGACGCCCTCCGCACCGCCGAAAATGTGTCCGGGAGTGAAAAAATGAAAATGAGACCCGACGCCTTCCGCATCGCCGAAAACGTGTCCGGGAGCGCAAAACATGAAAACGGGACCCGACGCCGTCGGTACCGCCGAAAACAAGATCGGGCACGGAAAACATGAAAATGGGACCCGACACCCTCGTACTGCTGAAAACGAGTCCGGGAGCACAAAACATGAAAACGGGACCCGACGCCCTCCGCACCGCCGCAAACGAGTTCGGGAGCGCAAAATATGAAAACAGGACCCAACGCCCTCGGTATCGCCGAAAACGAGTCCCGGAACGCAAACCATGAAAATGGGACGCGACGCCCTCCGCGCCGCAGAAAACAAATCTCGGAGTGCAAACCATGAAAACGGGACCCGACGCCTCTCGCGAGGCAAAAAAATCTCGGAGTGCAAACCATGAAAACGGGACCCGACGCCCTAGTGCACCGTCGAAAACGATTTCGGCGCGCAAAACATGAAAACGGACACGAAGCCATCGGTCTCGACAAAAACGTGTACGGGGACGCAAAACATGAAAACAGGACCCGACGCCCTCGGTACCGCAGAAAACGAGTTCGGAGCGCAAAACATGAAAACGTGACCCGACGCCCTCGGAACTTCCCAAAACGAGTCTCGGAGCGCAAAACATGAAAACGTGACCCGACGCCCTCCGCACCTTCCAAAACGAGTCGGGGAGCGCAAAACATGAAAATGGAACCCGACGCCCACCCGCACCGTCGAAAACGCGACCGGGAACGCAAAACATGGAAACGGGAGCGACGCCGTCGCACCGCCGAAACGCGTCCGGAGCGCAAAACATGAAAACGGGACCCGACGCCCTCCGCACCGCCGAAAACGTCTCCGGAGCGCAAAACATGAAAATGGAACCCGACGCCTCCGCACCGCCGAAAACGAGTCCCGGGCGCAAAATATGAAAACGGCCCCGACGCCCCGTACCGCCGAAAACTATTTCGGCGCGCAAAACATGAAAACGGGACCCGACGACCCTCCGCACCGCCAAAAACGAGTCCGCAGCGAAAACATGAAACGGAGAGCGACGACGCCGTCTGCATCGCCGAAAATGAGTTCGGCGCGCAAAACATGAATACGGGACCCGACGCCGTCTGCATCGCCGAAAACGAGTTCGGCGCGCAAAAAATGAAAACGAGACCCGACGCCCTCCGCACCGCCGAAAACGAGTCCGGGAGCGCAAAACATGAAAACAGGACCCGACGCCCTCCGCACCGACGAAAACGAGTCACAGAGCGCAAAACATGAAAATGGAACCCGACGCCCTAGGTACCGCCAAAAACGAGTTCGGGCGCGCAAAACATGAAAACGGGACCCGACGCCCTCCGCACCGCCGAAAACGAGTCCCGGAGCACAAAACAAAAAAAACGGGACCCGACGCCCTCGGTAGCGCCGAAAACGAGTTCGGGCGCGCAAAACATGAAAACGGGACCCGACGCCCTCCGCACCGCCGAAAAAGAGTCTGGCGGTGCAAAACATGAAAACCGGACCTGAAGCCCCCATACCGCCAAAAACGAGTACGGGGACGCAAAACATGAAAATGAGACCCGACGCCCCCGGACCGCCGAAAACGTTTCCGGGAGCGCAAAACATGAAAACGGACCCGACGCCCTCCGCACCGCCAAAAACGAGTCCGGGAGCACAAAACATGAAACCGGGACCCGAAGCCATCGGTCTCGACAAAAACGTGTACGGGGACGTAAAGAAAGAAAACGGGACCCGACGACCTCGGAACCGCCGAAAACGAGTCTCAGAGCGCAAAACATGAAAACGAGACCCGACGCCCTCCGCACCGCCCAAAACGAGTCCGGCAACGCAAAACATGAAAACGGGACCCGACGCCCACCGCACCGCCGAAAACGAGTCCCGAGCGCAAAAAATGAAAACGGACCCGACGCCCCCCGACGCCTCGACACCGCTCGAAAACGAAAATTTCGGGCGCGCAAAACATGAAAACGGGACCCGACGCCCTCCGCACCGCAAAACATGAAAACGGGAGCGGACAGCGTCGGTACCGCCGAAAATGAGTTCGGGCGCGCAAAACATGAAAACGGGACCCGACGCCGTCGGTATTGTCGAAGACGAGTTCGGGCGCGCAAAACATGAAAACGGGACCCGACGCCCTCCGCACCGCCGAAAAAGAGTTCGGGAGCGCAAAAGATGAAAACAGGACCCGACGCCCTCGGTACCGCCCAAAACGAGTTCGAGCGCGCAAAACATGGAAACGGGACCCGAAGCCCTCGACTCCGCCCAAAACGAGTCGGGCTGCGCAAAACATGAAAATGGGACCCGACGCCCTCCACACCGTCGAAAACAAGTCCCGGAGCGCAAAACATGAAAACGGGACCCGACGCCCTCGGTACCGCCGAAAACGAGTTCGGGCGCGCAAAACATGGAAAAGGGACCCGACGACCTCCCCACCGCCCAAAATGAGTCCGGCAGCGCAAAACATGAAAACGGGACCCGACGCCCTTCGTACTGTCGAAAACGATTTCGGGCGCGCATAACATGAAAACGGGACCCGACGCCCTCCGCACCGCCAAAAACGAGTCCGGCAGCGCAAGACATGAAAACGGGAGCGGACGCCGTCGGTACCGACGAAATGAGTTCGGGCGCGCAAAACATGAATATGGGATCCGACGCCCTCCGCACCGCCGCAATAGAGTCCGGAGGCGCAAAACATGAAAACCGGACCCGACGCCCCCGTATCGCCAAAAACAAGTACGGGGATGCAAAACATGAAAACGGGACCCGACGCCCTCGGAACCGCCGAAAACGAGTTCGGGCGCGCAAAACATGAAAACGAGACCCGACGCCCTCCGCACCGCCGAAAACAAGTCCGGGAGCGCAAAAGATGAAAACAGGACCCTACGCCCTCCGCACCGACGAAAACGAGTCACAGAGCGCAAAACATGAAAATGGAACCCGACGCCCTTGGTACCGCCGAAAACGAGTTCGGGCGCGCAAAACATGAAAACGGGACCCGACACCCTCCGCACCGCCGAAAACGAGTCCCGGAGCACAAAACATGAAAACGGGACCTGACGCCCTCGGTAGCGTCGAAAACGAGTTCGGGCGCGCAAAACTTGAAAACGGGACCCGACGCCCTCCGCACCGCCGAAAAAGTGTCTGGCGGCGCAAAACATGAAAACCGGACCTGAAGGCCCCATACCGCCAAAAACGAGTTCGGGGACGCAAAACATGGAAACGAGACCCGACGCCCCCGGGACCGCCGAAAACGTGTCCGGGAGCGCAAAACATGAAAACTGGAGCCTACGCCCTCCGCATTGCCAAAAGCCAGAAGCCATCGGTCTCGACAAAAACGTGTACGAGGACGTAAAGAAAGAAAACGGGGCCAGAAGCCATCGGTCTCGACAAAAACGTGTACGAGGACGTAAAGAAAGAAAACGGGACCCGACACCCTCGGAACCGCCGAAAACGAGTCTCTGAGTGCAATACATGAAAATGAGACCCGACGCCCTCCGCACCGCCCAAAACGAGTTCGGAGCGCAAAACATGAAAACGGGACCCGACACCATCGAAATCGCCCAAAACGAGTCTCAGAGCACAAAACATGAAAACGGGACCCGACGCACTCCGCACCGCAGAACACGAGTTCGGGAGCGCAAAACATGAAAACGGGACCCGACGCCCTCGGTACCGCTGAAAACGAGTCCGGCAACGCAAAACATGAAAATGGGACTCGACGCCCACCGCACCGCCGAAAACGCGTCCGGGAACGCAAAACATGAAAACAGGAGCGGAAACCGTCGGTACCGCCGAAAACGTGTCCGGGAGCGCAAAACATGAAAATGGAACCCGACGCTCTCCGAACCGCCGAAAACGAGTCCCGGAGCGCAAAAAATGAAAACGGGCCCCGACGCCCTTGGTACTGCCGAAAACGATTTCGGGCGCGCAAAACATGAAAACTGGACCCCACGCCCTCCGCACCGCAAAAAACGAGTCCGGCAGCGCAAAACATGAAAACGAGAGCGGACGCCGTCGGTACCGCCCAAAACGAGTCTGGCAGCGCAAAACATGAAAATGGGACCCGACACCCTCCGCGCCGTCGAAAACGAGTCCCGGAGCGCAAAACATGAAAACGGGACCCGACGCCTCGGTACCGCCGAAAACGAGTTCGGGCGCGCAAAACATGGAAAAGGGACCCGACGCCCTCCTCACCGCCCAAAATGAGTACGGCAGCGCAAAACATGAAAACAGGATCCGACGCCCTCGGAACCGCCGAAAACGAGTCTCGGAGCGCAAAACATGAAAACGAGACCCGACGCCCTCCGCACCGCCCAAAACGAGTCCGGCAGCGCAAAACATGAAAACGGGACCTGACGCACTCCGCACCGCAGAACACGAGTTCGGGAGCGCAAAACATGAAAACGGGACCCGACGCCCTTCGCACCGTCGAAAATGAGTTCGGAGCGCAAAACATGAAAACGGGACCCGACGCCATCGGAACCGCCCAAAACGAGTCTCGGAGCGCAAAACATGAAAACGGGACCCGACGCCCTCGGTACCGTCGAAAACGAGTTCGGGCGCGCAAAACATAGAAAAGGGACCCGACGCCCTCCTCACCGCCCAAAATGAGTCCGCAGTCGAAAACGAGTTCGGAGCGCAAAACATGAAAACGGGATCCGACGCCCTCGAACCGCCGAAAACGAGTCTCGGAGCGCAAAACATGAAAACGAGACCCGACGCCCTCCGCACCGCCCAAAACGAGTCCCGCGCGCAAAACATGAAAACGGACCCGACGCAAAACTCCGCACCGCGAAAGAACACGAGTTCGGGAGCGCAAAACATGAAAACGGGACCCGACCCTCTTCGCACCGTCGAAAACGAGTTCGGAGCGCAAAACATGAAAACGGACCCGACGCCACTTCGCGTCGAAACGATTTCGCGCGAAAAAATGAAAACGGACCCGACGCCCAAAACGAGTCTCGGAGCGCAAAACATGAAAACGGGACCCGAGGCCCACTGCACCGCCGATCACGAGTTCGGGAGCGCAAAACATGAAAACGGGACCCGACGCCCTCGGTAGCGCCGAAAACGCGTCCGGGAACGCAAAACATGAAAACGGGAGCGGACGCCGTCAATACCGCCGAAAACGTGTCCGGGAGCGCAAAACATGAAAATGGAACCCGACGCTCTCCGCACCGCCGAAAACGAGTCCCGGAGCGCAAAAAATGAAAACGGGCCCCGACGCCCTTGGTATTGCCGAAAACGATTTCTGGCGCGAAAAACATGAAAACGGGACCCGACGCCCTCCGCACCGCAAAAACGAGTCCGGCAAGCGCAAAACATGAAAACGGAGCGACGCCGTCGCACCGCCGAAAATGAGTTCGGCGCGCAAAACATGAATACGGGACCGACGCCGTCGCACCGTCGAAAACGAGTTCGGGCGCGCAAAACATGAATACGGACCCGACGCCGTCGGTATTGTCGAAAACGAGTTCGGGCGCGCAAAACATGAAAACGGGACCCGACGCCCTCCGCACCGCCGAAAAAGAGTCCGGGAGCGCAAAAGATGAAAACAGGACCCGACGCCCTCGGTACCGCCCAAAACGAGTTCGAGCGCGTAAAACATGGAAACGGGACCCGAAGCCCTCGACTCCACCCAAAACGAGTCGGGCAGCGCAAAACATGAAAATGGGACCCGACGCCCTCCGCACCGTCGAAAACGAGTCCCGGAGCGCAAAACATGAAAACGGGACCCGACGCCCTCGGTACCGCCGAAAACGAGTTCGGGCGCGCAAAACATGGAAAAGGGACCCGACGCCCTCCGCACCGCCCAAAATGAGTCCGCAGCGCAAAACATGAAAACGGGACCCGACGCACTCCGCACCGCCGAAAACGTGTCCCGGAGCGCAAACAATGAAAACGGGACCCGACGCCCTTGGTACTGTCGAAAACGATTTCGGGCGCGCAAAACATGGAAACGGGACCCGACGCCCTCCGCACCGCCAAAAACGAGTCCGGCAGCGCAAGACATGAAAGCGGGAGCCGACGCCCCCGTATCGCCAAAAACGAGTACGGGGACGCAAAACATGAAAACGGGACCCGACGCCCTCGGAACCGCCGAAAACGTGTCCGGGAGCGCAAAACATGAAAACAGGAGCCTACGCCCTCCGCACCGCCAAAAACGAGTCTGGGAGCACAAAACATCAAACCGGGACCCGAAGCCATCGGTCTCGACAAAAACGTGTTTGGGGACGCAAAACAAGAAAACGGGACCCGACGCCCTCGGAACCGCCGAAAACGAGTTTCGGAGCGCAAAACATGAAAATGAGACCCGACGCCCTCCGCACCGCCCAAAATGAGTCCGGCAGCGCAAAGCATGAAAACGGGACCCGACGCCCTCCGCACCGTCAAACACGAGTTCGGGAGCGCAAAACATAAAAACGGAACCCGACGCCCTTGGTACCGCCGAAAACGAGTCCGGCTGCGCAAAAACATGAAAATAGGACTCGACGCCCACCGCATCGCCGAAAACGCGTCCGGGAACGCAAAACATGAAAACGGGAGCGCCGAAAACGTGTCCGGGAGCGCAAAACATGAAAACGGGACCCGACGCCTTCCGCACCGCCCAAAACCTATCCGGGAGCGAAAAAAAACATGAAAACGGGACCTGACGCCCTCCGCACCGCCGAAAACGTGTCCGGCCGCGCAAGACATGAAAACGGGAGCGGACGCCGTCGGTATCGCCGAAAATGAGTTCGGGTGCGCAAAACATGAATACGGATCCGACGCCCTCCGCACCGCCGCAATAGAGTCCGGCGGCGCAAAACATGAAAACGGACCCGACGCCCCGTATCGCCAAAAACGAGTACGGGGACGCAAAACATGAAAACGGGACCCGACGCCCTCGGAACCGCCGAAAACGTGTCCGGGAGCGCAAAACATGAAAACAGGAGCCTACGCCCTCCGCACCGCCAAAAACGAGTCTGGAAGAACAAAACATGAAACCGGGACCCGAAGCCATCGGTCTCGACAAAAACGTGTACAGGGAGCAAAACATGAAAACGGAACCCGACACCCTCGGAACCGCCGAAAACGAGTCTCGGAGCGCAAAACATGAAAACGGGACCCGACGCCCTCCGCACCGTCGAAAACGAGTTCGGATCGCAAAACATGAAAACGGGACCCGACGCCATCGGAACCGCCCAAAACGAGTTTCGGAGCGCAAAACATGAAAACGGGTCCCGACGCCCTCGGTACCGCCGAAAACGAGTCCGGCAGCGCAAAACATTAAAATGGGACTCGATGCCCACCGCACCGTCGAAAACGCGTCCGGGAACGCAAAACATGAAAACGGGAGCGGACGACACTATCGGTACCACCGAAAACGTGTCCGGGAGCGAAAAACATGAAAACGGGACCCGACGCCTTCCGCACCGCCCAAAACCTATCCGGGAGTGCAAAACATGGAAACGGGACCCGATGCCCACCGCACCGCCGAACACGAGTTCGGGAGCGCAAAACATGAAAACGGGACCCGACGCCCTCGCTACCGCCGAAAACGAGTCCGGCGGCGCAAAACATGAAAATGGGACTCGACGCCCAACGCACCGCCGGAAACGCGTCGGGAACGCAAAACATGAAAACGGGAGCGGACGCCGTCGGTACCGTCGAAAACGTGTCCGGGAGCGCAATACATGAAAATGGAACCCGACGATCTCCGCACCGCCGAAAACGAGTCCCGGAGCGCAAAAAATGAAAACGGGCCCCGACGCCCTTGGTACTACCGAAAACGATTTCGGGCGCGCAAAACATGAAAACGGGACCCGACGCCCTCCGCACCGCAAAAAACGAGTCCGGCAGCGCAAAACATGAAAACGGGAGCGACGACGCGTCTGCACCGCCAGAAAAAAATGAGTTCGGGCGCGCAAAACATGAATACGGCACCCGACGCCGTCGGTATTGTCGAAAACGAGTTCGGGCGTGCAAAACATGAAAACGAGACCCGACGCCCTCCGCACCGCCGAAAAAGAGTCCGGGAGCGCAAAAGATGAAAACAGGACCCGACGCCTTCGGTACCGCCCAAAACGAGTTCGAGCGCGCGAAACATGGAAACGGGACCGAAGCCCTCGGCTCGGCCCAAAACGAGTCGGGCAGCGCAAAACTTGAAAATGGGACCCGACGCCCTCCGCACCGTCGAAAACGAGTCCCGGAGCGCAAAACATGAAAACGGGACCCGACGCCCTCGGTACCGCCGAAAACGAGTTCGGGCGCGCAAAACATGCAAAAGGGACCCGACGCCCTCCGCACCGCCCAAAATGAGTCCAACAGCGCAAAATATGAAAAAGGGACCCAACGCCCTTGGTACTGTCGAAAACGATTTCGGGCGCGTAAAACATGAAAACGGGACCCGACGCCCTCCGCACCGCCAAAAACGAGTCCGGCAGCGCAAGACATGAAAACGGGAGCGGACGCCGTCGGTACCGCCGAAAACGAGTTCGAGAGCGCAAAACATGAAAACGGGACCCGACGCCCTCCGCACCGCCGAATACGTGTCCGGGAGCGCAAAACATGAAAACTGGAGCGGACGCCCTCCGCATCGCCGAAAATGATTCCGGGAGCGCAAAAGATGAAAAAAGGACCCGATGCCTCCGCACCGCCGAAAACGAGTCACGGAGCGAAAACATGAAAACGGGACCCGACGCCCTCGGTACCGCCGAAAACGAGTTCGAGCGCGCAAAACATGAAAACGGGACCCGACGCCGTCGGAACTGTCGAAAACGAGTTCGGGCGAGCAAAAGATGAAAACGGGACCCGACGCCCTCCGCACCGCCGAAAAAGAGTCCGGGAGCGCAAAAGATGAAAACAAGACCCGACGACCTCCGCACTCCGCACCGACGAATACGTGTCCGGGAGCGCAAAACATGAAAATGGGACCGGACGCCGTCGGTACCGCCGAAAACGTGTCCGGGAGCGCAAAACATGAAAATGGAACCCGACGCCCTCCGCATCGCCGAAAACGAGTCCCGAAGCGAAAAACATGAAAACGGGCCCGACGCCCTTGGTACCGCCGAAAACGATTTCGGGCGCGCAAAATATGAAAACGGGACCCGACGCCATCCGCGCCGCAAAAAACGAGTTCGGCAGCGCAAAACATGAAAACGGGAGCGGACGCCGTCGGTACCGCCGAAAATTAGTTCGGGCGCACAAAACATGAATACGGGATCCGACGCCGTCGGTACCACCGAAAACGAGTCAGGAAGCGTAAAAGATGAAAATAAGACCCGACACCCTCCGCACTGCCAAAAACGAGTCACAGAGCGCAAAACATGAAGACAGGACCCGACGCCCTCGGTACCGCCGAAAACGAGTTCGGGCGCGCAAAACATGAAAACGGGACCCGACGCCCTCGCATCGCGCCGAAAACGAGTCCGACGGCGCAAAACATGAAAATGGGACCCGACGCCCCCGTACCGCCAAAAACGAGTACGGGGACACAAAACATGAAAACGGGACCCGACGCCCTCGGGCCGCCAAAAACGTGCCAGGGAGAGCAAAACATGAAAAAAGAATCCTACGCCCTTCGCACCGCCAAAAATAAGTCAGGGGGCACAAAACATGAAAACGGGACCTTAAGCCATCGGTCTCGCCAGGGAGCGCAAAACATGAAAACAGGAGCCTACGCCCTCCGCACCGCCAAAAACGAGTCTGGGAGCACAAAACATGAAATCGGGACCCGAAGCCATCGGTCTTGCAAAAAACGTGTACGGGGACGCAAAACATGAAATCGGGACCCGACGCACTCGGAACCGCCGAAAACTAGTCTCGTAGCGCATAACATGAAAACGAGAGCGGACGCCGTCGGTACCGCGGAAAACGAGTTCGGGCACGCAAAACATGGAAAAGGGACCGACGCCCTCCGCACCGCCCAAAACGAGTCCGGCGGCGCAAAACATGAAAACGGACCCGACGCCCTCCGCACCGCCGAACACGAGTTCGGGAACGCCAAACATGAAAACGTGCCCCGACGCTCTCGTTACCGCCGAAAACGAGTTCGGGCGCGCAAAACATGGAAACGGGACCCGACGCTCTCCGCACCGCCCAAAACGAGTCCGGCAGCGCAAAACATGAAAATAGGACTCGACGCCCTCCGCATCGTCGAAAACGTGTCCGGGAACGCAAAACATGAAAACGGGAGCGGACACCTTCGGTACCGCCGAAATCGTGTCCGGGAGCGCAAAACATGAAAACGGGACCTTACGCCTTCCGCACCTTCAATAACCAGTCCGGGAGCGCAAAACATGAAAACGGGAGCGGACGCCGTCGGTACCGCCGAAAATGAGTTCGGGCGCGCAAAACATGAATACGGGTCCCGACGCCGTCGGTACCGTCGAAAACGAGTTCGGGCGCGCAAAACATGAAAACGGGACCCGACGCCCGCCGCACCACCGAAAAAGAGTCCGGGAGCGCAAAAGATGAAAACTGGGGTCCGACGCCCTCCGCACCGCCGAATACGTGTCCGGGAGCGCAAAACATGAAAACGGGAGCGGACGCCGTCGGTATCGCCGAAAACGAGTTCGGAAGCGCAAAACATGAAAACGGGACCCGACGCCCTCGGTACCGCCGAAAACGAGTTCGGGCGCGCAAAACATGAAAACGGGACCCGGCGCCCTCTGCACTGCCCAAAACGAGTCCGCAACGTAAAACATGAAAACGGGAGCGGACGCCGTCGGTACCACCGAAAATGAGTTCGGGCGCGCAAAACATGAAAACGGGACCCGACGCCCTCCGCTCCGCCGACAAAGAGTCCGGGAGCGCGTGCGACCCTTTTCGCGCGCTCCGCACCGCCGCCGGGCGATGGGTTGCGGAAGAAGGACACGGAGATCCCTCCCGAGCGTGCATACGCTAAGTGCTGCGATTCTCGCCGTTTAGAGATTATTTGGATGCACATTCGGGGGTTTTTAGTGATTGTGAGTTCTTGTAGATTCCGATGGCAGCCCCCACCGTTAATTACCCTGGGCTACTAACCTCGAGGCACCTCTGGATCTTTGAAAGAGAAAAGCAAATAGTATAGTTAAAAGATGGTCAAGTGGTCGTCTGGGTTCACAAAAGGGGTCCATGGAAGACGAACCTACAAACAGATCGGTTCAGTCTTTATTTAATCCTATGGAAGATGAACCTACAAACAGATCGGTTCAATCTCTACTTAATTCTATGGAAGACAAACCTACAAACAGATCGGTTCAGTCTATGCCACCTCGAGATGTAACCTTACTACAGACCAGGTTAATCTCTTTAGAGGGGTTTGAGGTGAGTCTACTACAGAACGACTCGACCTCCGTTGATCTAGAAGATAAACCTACTACAGAACGGTTCAATCTTAACTAGTCAACAACCAATCACACAAGATACAACTCGAAGCACTGAGCCGGTTGATCTTGAGGTTGGTGAATCAGGAGAAGGGTGGATATGGCCCACGTGTTTCTTCTCACCGATCTTCTAGATCATGAATTCGAAGCACTAAGCCGATTCATAAACCTAGGAAACACAATTACACACAATGTTAAACCTGAAGCGCTGAGCCAGTTCAACATTGAGGCATGTGTTAGTGAAGGAACCTACCTACAGAACGGTTCACATTCACTGTTTTGTGGATGAATCTACTATAGAACGATTCAATCTCACAATCTCGGGAGATGAACCAGGAGACAAACTCATCGATGAGTGAGTTCAGTCTTGCTAGCTCAAATGGTCATGAATTACTTGTTCATGACACCGAGTCATTAAGATGTCACTTCTCTCGGACATCATAATGTTCTTCTTCTTCAAAGTCGACATATCTCTCCATGCTGGTGTCGTAGCTTTGGTCATTCTTCAGTGACGTCAAGATGTTCTTGTCCCGACTAATCATTCTACATATTGCATTGCTTGTGCAAAATTACTATGTTGCCCTACACCCCTCGTGTGAGCGTATTTAATCATGAGTTACTTGCTCATAGTAGTGAGTCATTAAGATGTCGCCTCTCTCGGACATCGTAATGTTCTTCTTCCTCAGAGTCGACATGTATCTCCGTGTTGATGTCGCAGCCTCTCCGGTTATTCTTCATCAAGCGTCAAGATGTTCTTGTCTCGACATATCTCCTCATGTTGCTATCGAAGCCTTAGTTATTCTACGTCAAGATGTTCTTGTCTCGACTTATCTTCTCATGTTCTTTGTCGAAGCCTTAGTCATTCTACGTCAAGATGTTCTTATCTCAATGTATCTTCTCATGTTGCCATTGCAACCTTGTTTATCCTTCGTCAAGATGTTCTTGTCACGACTAATCGTTCTAAACATTATATTATGTGTGCAAATATCCTCATGTGGCTCCACCCTTGTGTGAGCATTTTTGTTCATCTCCAAAAAGCTTGTTACATAATATCATTATCTCTATTATAAAGATGCATTTATTTAGTATTATTATTATTATTATTATTATTATTATTATTATTATTATTATTATTATTATTTTTTTATTTTTAGGCTTTATCAATTCCTATAGAAAATCATTTACAAGAATAATAGGAAAAGGGATTAGCTATTAACTAGAATTTTATTTATATTTTTGGGATTTTTATAATAGCTAAAATAGTAGAATTTTATTTTTATTATTTCTAAACTCTATTTATTTTGTAGAAAATCACTTACAAAAATAATAGAAAATAAAATGGCTATGATTTTCATTTGTATTTTTTTAAAATAGCCAAAGTAATAGAATTTTATTATTATATTCTATTATGTTGAAACACTATTCATTATGTAGGAATTATTTACAAATCAAAAGATAGCTAGCTATATTATTTTTATTATTATTATTATTTATTTTATTTTTAAGATCTATAATAGCTAAAAAGAAATCATTATTAATATTCTATCCTATTCATTATATATTTTTATTATTTCTATTTATCATTTATAGAAAAATATAAGATTTTTTATTATTATTATTATTAGTAGTTGAAAATAGCCATAAGAGATGAAATTCATTATATTTTTATTACAACTATTATTTTTATTGCATTTTATTCATCAAAAATATTTTTATTGTATATTTGTATAGAAATAACAAAAGAAATGCAATTCATTTTATTATAAAACTATATTATCATTCTTTATTATAAAAGAAAATGTATTTACTATCTATTATCATGGTAGTATATATTTTTGTATTTTTCTTTTGTGCTATTTATTTTTATTATTCTTTTTACAGAAAATATCAACATAATATCTATTATTATTTATTTCTATTTATCAAAGAATATAGCTAATCTCATTATTTATTATGGCATATTACTATTATCATTATTATTTCATGAAAAATCACTTGAAAAATCAGTAAAATATATCTAGTTATTATTCATGATTTTATTTGAATTTTTGGAATTTTTATAGCATTTAAAATGACAAGTCAAAGCTAAGTCAAATATATCAATATATGTAATGTCTTTTGCTTTTAAATTGTTTTATCATGATTATATTTTTAAAACTGGAATATTATCATATAGAAAAATAGTATGAAAAATAAGGAAACTTTAGAAACAAATTTGAGTCAATTTGGAGTTCAGGAGCATTTTCAAATCATTTATTCATTCCATATCATCACCATTCTGTTATTATTTAATTAATGGGTTTAATATGGGCCGCCGGATCTGCACCAAGATTGGCGCCCATCTTTTATTTAACTTTATTCTTATTTGGGCCGCCGGATTTGCTTTGAGATTAAGCTACATGAGATATAAGGCCCAGATCCACTTATCACGTTATGAGCATTCGATCTGTTCCGAGATTCGCATATGTGCTTCAATATTCGTGTTCTTGCGTTAATGTTCGTCTTCGACGCGTCTCGTTGACCCTTCGGTCAATAGCACCTTCAAGATTTGCGCCGGTGGCGTTCCCGTATTTGAGGCCGTCTCTTTCCGATCGATAGTTCCTCCGACGTCGTCTCTCCTCGGGAAGTTATCTACACAATATCGATCAATGATCTATGCGGTGGATTGTGCTATGCACCAATGCCGATGAAGCGATTTGGTACCAATCGATGCATCGAATCTCGATTCCGCAAATTCAACACAATTAGTTGTTTCTTTCAACAATTAATCACTCAATTAGTATCGTGTACACATGTAAATGCCTTCCAACATGATTAGAGCGATTCAAATTGGTCTGTGATTCCATTACTCGGGGTAGTTGTTAAAATGCAATAGAAGCCGTTAGTACCGATCTCAATTTTCTTCAAATTCTTGTTATTCATTGATCAACATTGACATTATCATGCTTAATACTCTTTATAACACTTATTCAAACCATGACACACATGCATATGCTTATGATCTTCCCTAATTCTCAATCTAAAACTCAATTTCAGAAACGGGACGCGATAACAGTATTAAAACTCCAAATCAGTCGAGTTCTCAAGATTATATCTGAGATCAATCGACTTCAAATGATTATATGGACTCTGATACATATGGTGTTAACAAGGATCAAGGTAATTCCCACTCAAGAATCAAGAATCGATCAATGAACTTGACTTTTGCCGAGTTCTCAAGTTGAACTGAGATCAATCGATTTAACAGCCTCATTCATCAATCTTTAAGCAAAATTCATCAAAAGAAATGAAAGATTTATACTATATAAACTTGCAATGCATGAAATAAAGAAGAAAATCATGAAGAAATGGTTGAAATTTGAAGAAATTCAAAGACAGTACAGTAAAATACTGATATTCAGTGGCGATTACATCTCTAAAGCTCCAATCTTCAAGAATTAAACCCACTAACCCCTAATTGGCAGATAATAGAGTATATAGCTTACCTCCAGACAAGTAATTGAAGCAAAGGAATTGAGTTCTCAAGTTAAAACTGAGATCAATCAATTCTGTCAAGCCTCTCTTGGTTCTTGCTTCTCCCTTACTCTCTCTCTCTCTCTAGACTCTATATGCAGTCTCTAAAGCACACTCTCTCTATCTCTTACCTTCTGTATGTGTGTGTTGTCTTAATTTCCATGAATCAGATGCTTATATAGGCAATTGGATTGGTGCATTAGGGAATTAGAAGCGTACACCACCCATACACCATCAATTGAGTTAGCTTGGCTCATGAACATGGTTCTCCAATTCTGTTAGCTTTTCTGTTGCGATGTGGGCCCCTATTCAAAGAATCCAAAGCTTAAGCCTTTGACTCGTTGACCATGTTTGACTCACTTCTTATCTGTTGCTAGAACCTTCTAGAGCATCTAAACATACTATATATACTCACTCTAATGCACCTGGGATACCCTTCTACCCTCTGCCATTGTTATTTTCCTTCAGAGCTTAAAGCTTCATCACCCGATTCCACCTCTTGGCCAAAAGCATATCTCCACCATCCAATTGATAATCTCCATCATCTAAACAGCATCGTGTAAGCACAGGGAAGCTACAAGCATTGCCAATTCAAGCTGAGAGTGCAAGGTTTCAAGTTTTCTCCATTTGCCCGACTTCACCACTTCTTCTCAATTACTTCAATTCATCCCCTAATTGCCGCTCCTTTCTTCATACACAGCGTCGCCTAAGTGAATAGAAGGGGTCTGCATCATCAATTTTCAATTTTGAAGCAAGAATAGAAGTGCTTCATTAATCACCCGAGGTATTCATCTCTTTCAATCACCATATCCACTTGTTATCCTTCAATTCTGATTATTCACACATCTTCTCCAATGCATAGGCTAGCTCTAGGTGAAAGGAATTGGAGTTGTGAGCTTTGGAGAGCTTGATCCCCCTCTAATGGCGCCTTCTGCCTCGTCGAGAAGAAGAAAGAAGAGAGGGAGGGGAGAAGGAGAAGAGAAAGAAGAAGGCGCGCTTGGCGCACAGAGTCCACGGCTAGGTGGGACCCACAGTCAGAGGCGCAACACAGATAGGCCAGGTGCACACTCCCTTTTCTTTCTCATTTAAATTTCTGTTTGAATCTGTATATGAGCTTGGTGTATGATTGCCTGTGTGAGCTATACATTCATAAACCTGACAAATGGGCCCCACATGTAAGTATATGAATCTCGGCCCATTAGTCCAAATTTGTGGATTAATTAACTCCCGCTTAAATTTAATCAATCGACTTGGCACACTCTGATAGGTCCACTTGTTTAATCAATCCATTAATCATCTGTTATAGCATTAATCCATGCTGAGGTGGCTTCTGTTAACAAGGGCCATGTGTCACCCCTGGGGCCCATGTTGCCTAATTGGACCAATAGCATGTAGCCATGTGTTAATAGTTGTAGTGTAGCCTGCTGAGGTGTTTTGCTAACTGGCTGCCATGTGGCACATGGGGAGTGAGGTGTGCTGCTGTGGTATTGCCATGTGGCAAGTGTAGGGATGAGGTGGGCCTGTCAGGTCTTGCCACGTGGCATGTTGGTGGGGCCCACATGTCAGGTCAGTATGGTGGTGGGGCCCACACGGCTGAGGTGGACCAATGGGGTGCTGACACGTGGCATGAGGTGGCCCAATGAAATGCTGACACGTGTCACACCCTCTCTCTTCCCTGATTCGGTGTAGGTGTGTTTAGGATCCCCAGTTTGCACCCAGATGTGTCTCTGTCCCCAAGTTGCACCCAGATCTGCCTTGATCAAATCTCACCCTTGATCTTTCATTTTTAATCTGTTTTATCTTCCCTGAATTTATTTTGATAGCTCCATTTATCCAAAAATTATGAAAATTTCACCAAAAATCCCTAAATTCATGATGATCATCCCTGTAATTTTTAATTCCATTTTTACCCCTCCTTCTCTCGAATTAAAAATTCTTTTATCAAATAAACCCTATTATTTCCTCGAATTAATCCCGGATCTCAATTGTAGCTCGGTGTCTCTCGCCAATTATCTCTTTCTTGTAGAAACCACCCTAACTAAATATCAATTAGACTTATATTGATATCCATTAGGGTTTGATCGATCAAAAGTTGATTACATGTCAACAGTTGATACAGATCTAGACTTGATCCAGATGGTTGCTCCCAAGCTTTGGCACCGATCAGTCTTGTGAAATTGATTTTCAATCCCTTAACATGAGGGTGACTTGGTCAAAGAACTGACTACTTATCAGTAATTGACACAAATCAAAGCATAGTTAGGTGGTTGCTCACAGCTTTGGCACCAGGTCAGCCTTGAAAGCAAAATCACATTTGAAATTTCTCATGACTAGTTGCATCAAAATGCTAGCTTGGCATTGACATCATTTCATATAGCATAGGGATTATACTGCTTCAGCTCCTTTCTAGGGTTAGCTCCAAAGGCAGATTTTTAGGGTTCAACTCTGACTCCTATAGCAGGTCACTGAGGTGTGGGGTCCACCTGTCAGTGAAAATGGTCACATGGGTGACTCATCAGATAGGCTATGTTGTTAGATTCATCTACAAGGGACTGCCAGGTGGGTCCCACTTGTCAGAGAAAATGTAATCAAATGGCTGACCCATCAGGAGATTTTCTCTCTCCTAAATCAAAAGATGAAAATAGGATCCGACGCCCTCCGCACCGCCGAATACGTGTCCGGGAGCACAAAACATGAAATCGGGACCCGAAGCCATCGGTCTTGCCAAAAACGTGTACGGGGACGCAAAACATGAAATCGGGACCCGACGCACTCGGAACCGCCGAAAACTAGTCTCGGAGCGCAAAACATGAAAACGAGAGCGGACGCCATCGGTACCGCGGAAAACGAGTTCGGGCGCGCAAAACATGAAAAGGGACCCGACGCCTCGGCACCGCCCCAAACGAGTCTGGCAGCGCAAAACATGAAAATGGGACTCGACGCCCTCCGCACCGCCGAAAACGAGTCCTGGAGCGCAAAACATGAAAACGGGCCCCGACGCCTTTCGTACTGCCAAAAACGATTTCGAGCGCGCAAAACATGAAAACGGGACCGACGCCCTCGGCACCGCCAAAAACGAGTCCGGCAGCGCAAAACATGAAAACGGGAGCGGACGCCGTCGGTACCGCCGAAAATGAGTTCGGGCGCGCAAAACATTAATACGGGATCCGACGCCCTCCGCACCGCCGAAAACGAATTCGGGAGCGAAAAAGATGAAAAAAGGACCCGACGCCCTCCGCACCGCCGAAAACGAGTAACGGAGCGCAAAACATGAAAACGGGACCCGACACCCTCGGTACCGCCGAAAACGAGTTCGGGCGCGCAAAACATGAAAACGGGACCCGACACCCTTCGCACCGCCAAAAACGAGTCCGGCGGCGCAAAATATGAAAACCGGACCCGACGCCCTCGGAACCACCGAAAACGTGTCCGGGAGCGCAAAACATGAAAACAGGAGCCTACGCCCTCCGCACCGCCAAAAACGAGTCTGGGAGCACAAAACTTGAAATCGGGACCCGAAGCCATCGGTCTTGCTAAAAACGTGTACGGGGACGCAAAACATGAAAACGGGACCCGACGCACTCGGAACCCCCGAAAACTAGTCTCGGAGCGCAAAACATGAAAACGAGAGCGGACGCCGTCATGCACGCGCGAAACGAGTTCGGGCTCGCAAAACTTGAAAAGGGACCGACGCCCTCCGCACCGCCCAAAACGAGTCCGGCAGCGCAAAACATGAAAACGGGACCCGACGCCCTCCGCACCGCCGAACACGAGTTCGGGAGCGCAAAACATGAAAACGGGCCCCGACGCTCTCGGTACCGCCGAAAACGAGTTCGGGCGCGCAAAACATGAAAACGGGACCCGACGCCCTCCGCACCGCCCAAAACGAGTCCGGCGGCGCAA
The DNA here is from genome assembly GCA_037127355.1 of Schoenoplectus tabernaemontani. Classification (NCBI taxonomy): domain Eukaryota; kingdom Viridiplantae; phylum Streptophyta; class Magnoliopsida; order Poales; family Cyperaceae; genus Schoenoplectus; species Schoenoplectus tabernaemontani. Next base: position 22,005,596 of record CM073742.1, on the reverse strand, counting down.
AACAAGAAAAGGACCGGACTCGACGCCCTCGCATCGTCGAAAAAACGTGTCGGGAACGCAAAACATGAAAACGGGAGCGGACGCCTTGTACCGCCGAAATCGTGTCGGGAGCGCAAAACATGAAAACGGGACCGACGCTTTCGCACCGCCAAAACGAGTCCGGGAGCGCAAAACATGAAAACGGGAGACCCGACGCCGTCGATGCACCGTCGAAAATGAGTCGGGCGCGCAAAACATGAAACGGGACCCGACGCCCTCGCACCGTCGAAAACGAGTTCGGCGCGCAAAACATGAAACGGGTCCCGACGCCCTCGATGCACCGCGAAAACGAGTTCGGGCGCGCAAAACATGAAACGGGTCCCGACGCCTCGCGCGCCGCCGAAAACGAGTTCGGCGCGCAAAACATGAAAACGGGACCCGACGCCCGCCGCACCGCCAAAAAGGGTCGGGAGCGCAAAACATGAAAACGGGTCCGACGCCTCCGCACCGCCGAAACGTGTCCGGGAGCGCAAAACATGAAAAAACGGAGCCGACGCCGTCGTAACGCCGAAAACGAGTTCGGGCGCGCAAAACATGAAACGGGACCGACGCCCCCGCGCCGCCGAAAACGAGTTCGGGGCGCTCAAAACATGAAAACGGGACCGCGCCCTCGCACCGCCGAAAACGAGTCCGAGCACGCAAAACATGAAAACGGGAGCGGACGCCGTCGAGTCGTCACCGAAAAAACGAGTTCGCACCGCAGCGAAAACGAGCGCGCAAAACATGAAAACGGGACCCGACGCCCTCCGCACCGAAATCGAAAAACGAGTCGCGAGCGCAAAACATGAAAACGGGACCGACGCCCCGCGCCATAAACGAGTCGCCAGAAAACGAGTCGGGAGCGCAAAACATGAAAACGGGACCCGACGCCGTCGCACGCGTCGAAAACGAGTCGGGCGCGCAAAACATGAAAACGGGACCCGACGCCCTCCGCACCGCCGAAAACGAGTCCGAGAGCGAAAAAGATGAAAAAAGGACCGACGCCCTCCGCACCGCCGAAAACGAGTCACGGAGCGCAAAACATGAAAACGGGACCCGACGCCCTCGGTACCGCCGCAAACGAGTTCGGGCGCGCAAAACATGAAAACGGGACCCGACACCCTCCGCACCGCCAAAAACGAGTCCGGCGGCGCAAAACATGAAAACCGGACCCGACGCCCCCGTACCGCCAAAAACGAGTACGGGGACGCAAAACATGAAAACGGGACCCGACGCCCTCGGAACCGCCAAAAACGTGTCCGGGAGCGCAAAACATGAAAACAGGAGCCTACGCCCTCCGCACCGCCAAAAACGAGTCTGGGAGCACAAAACATGAAACCGGGACCCGAAGCCATCCGTCTCGCCAAAAACGTGTACGGGGACGCAAAACATGAAAACGGGATCCGACGCCCTCGGAGCCGTCGAAAACGAGTCTCGGAGCGCAAAACATGAAAACGAGAGCGGATGCCGTCGGTACCGCAGAAAACGAGTTCGGGCGCGCAAAACATGGAAAAGGGACCCGACGCCTTCCGCACCGCCCAAAACGAGTCCGGTCGCGCAAAACATGAAAACGGGACCTGACGCACTCCGCACCGCCGAAAAAGTGTCCGGGAGCGCAAAACATGAAAACGGGACCCGACGCCCTCCGCAACGCCGAATACGTGTTCGGGAGCGCAAAACATGAAAACGGGAACGGACGCCGCCGGTACCGCCGAAAACGAATTCGGGCGCGCAAAACATGAATACGGGGCCCGACGCCCTCCGCACCGCCGAAAACGAGTTCGGGAGCGCAAAACAAGAAAACGGGACCCGACGCCCTCGGTACCGCCGAAAACGAGTTCGGGCACGCAAAACATAGAAACGGGACCCAACGCCCTCTGCACCGCCCGGAACGATTCCGGATCGCAAAACATGAAAATGGGACCCGACGCCCTCCGCACCGCCGAAAACGAGTCCGGAGCGCAAAACATGAAAACGAGCCCGACACCCTCGCACCGCAAAAACGATTTCGGGCGCGCAAAACATGAAAACGGGACGACGCCTCCGCACCGCCAAAAACGAGTCCGGCGCGCAAAACATGAAAAAACGGGGAAGCGGAGCGACGCCGTCGGTATCGCCGAAAATGAGTTCGGGAGCGCAAAACATTAATACGGGACCTGACGCCCTCCGCACCGCTGAAAACGAGTCCGGGAGCGAAAAAGATGAAAAAAGGACCCGACGCCCTCCGCATCGCCGAAAACGAGTCACGGAGCGCAAAACATGAAAAAGGGACCCGACGCCCTCGGTACCGCCGAAAACGAGTTCGGGCGCGCAAAACATGAAAACGGGACCCGACGCCCTCTGCACCGCCAAAAACGAGTCCTGCGGCACAAAACATGAAAATCGGACCCGACGCCCCCGTACCGCCCAAAAAAGGTACGGGGACGCAAAACAAGAAAACGAGAGCGGACGCCGTCGGTATCGCAGAAAACGAGTTCGGGCGCGCAAAACATGGAAAAGGGACCCGACGCCCTCCGCACCGCCCAAAACGAGTCCGGCCGCGCAAAACATGAAAACGGGACCCGACGCCCTCGCACCGCCGAACACGAGTTCGGGAGCGCAAAACATGAAAACGGGGCCCGACGCCCTCGGTACCGCCGAAAACGAGTTCGGGCGCGCAAAACATGGAAATGGGACCCGACGCCCTCCGCACCGCCGAAAACGAGTCCGGGAGCGCAAAAGATGAAAACAGGACCCGACGCCCTCCGCACCGCCAAAAACAAGTCACCGAGCGCAAAACATGAAAACGGGACCCGACGCCCTACGTACCGCCGAAAACGAGTTCGGGCGCGCAAAACATGAAAACGGGACCCGACGCCCTCCGCACCGCCAAAAACGAGTCCGGCGGCGCAAAACATGAAAACGGACCGACGCCCTCCGTCCGCCGCCAAAAACGAGTACGGGGCGCAAAACATGAAAACGGGACCCGACGCCCTCGCACCGCCGAAAACGTGTCCGGAGCGCAAAACATGAAAACGAGCCCCGACACCCTCGGTATCGCCAAAAAACGAGTTCGGCGCGCAAAACATGAAAACGGGACCCGACGCCCTCCGCACCGCCCAAAACGAGTCCGACCGCGCAAAACATGAAAACGGGACCCGAACCCTCCGTACCGCCGAAAACGTGTCCGGGAGTGCAAAACATGAGAACGGGAGTGGACGTCGTCGGTACCGCCGAAAACTTGTCCGGGAGCGCAAAACATGATAACAGGAGCCTACGCCCCCCGCACCGCCAAAAATGATTCTGGGAGCACAAAACATGAAACCGGGACCCGAAGCCATCGGTCTTGCCAAAAACGTGTACGGGGACGCAAAACATGAAAACGGGACCCGACGCCCTCTTTACCGCCGAAAACGTGTCCGAGAGTGAAAAAATGAAAACGAGACCCGACGCCTTCCGCATCGCCGAAAACGTGTCCGATAGCGCAAAACATGAAAACGAGACACGACGCCGTCGGTACCGCCGAAAACGAGATCGGTCCCGCAAAACATGAAAATGGGACCCGACACCCTCGGTACTGCTGAAAACGAGTCCGGTTGCACAAAACATGAAAACGGCACCGTACGCCCTCCGCACTGCCGAAAACGAGTTCGGGAGCGCAAAACATGAAAACGGGACCCGACGCCCTCGGTACCGCCGAAAATGAGTTCGGGCGCGCAAAACATGGAAAGGGGACCCGCCAGCCTCCGCACAGCCGAAAACGTGTCCGGGAGCGCAAAACATGAAAACGGGAGCGGACGCCATCGGTACCGCCGAAAACGAATTTGAGCGCGCAAAACATGAATACGGGACTCGACGCCCTCCGCACCGCCGAAAACGAGTTCTGGAGCGCAAAACATGAAAACGAGACCCAACGCCCTCGGTACCGCCGAAAACGAGTTCGGGCGCCCCAAACATGGAAACGGGACCCGACGCCCTCTGCAGCGCCCAAAACAAGTCCGGCCGCGCAAAACTTGAAAACGGGACCCGACGCCCTCCTTACCGCCGAAAACGTGTCCGGGAGCGCAAAACATGAAAACGGGAGCGGACGCTGTCGGTCCGCCGAAAACGTGTCGGGGAGCGCAAAACATGAAAACGGGAACCGACGCATTTCCGCACCGCCAAAAACGTGTCCGGGAGCGCAAATCATGAAAATGGGACCCGACGCGCTCCTTACCGCCGAAAATGAGTCCCGGGGCGCAAAACATGAAAACGGGACCCGACGCCCTCGGTACGGCTGAAAACGATTTCGGGCGCGCAAAACATGAAAACGGGACCCGACGCCCTCCTCACCGCCAAAAACGAGTCCGACAACGCAAAACATGAAAACGGGAGCGGACGCCGTCGATACCGCCGAAAATGAGTTCGGGCGCGCAAAACATGAATTCGGGCCCCGACGCCGTCGGTACCGTCGAAAATGAGTTCGGGCTCGCAAAACATGAAAACGGGACTCGACGCCCTTCGCATCGCCGAATACGTGTCCGGGAGCGCAAAACATGAAAACGGGAGCGGACGCCGTCGGTACCGCCGAAAACGAATTCGGGCCCGCAAAACAAGAATATGGGACCTGACGCCCTCCGCACCGGCGAAAACGAGTCCGGCAGTGCAAATCATGAAAACGGGACCCGACGCCCTCCGCCCCGCCGAAAACGTGTCCGGGAGCGCAAAACATGGAAACGGGACCCGACGCCCTCTGCACCTCCCAAAACGAGTCCGGCAACGCAAAACATGAAAACGGGACCCGACGCCCTCCGCACCGCCGAAAACGTGTCCGGGAGTGCAAAACATGAAAACGGGAGAGGACGCCGTCGGTACCGCCGAAAACGTGTCCGGTAGCGCAAAACATGAAAACGGGACCCGACGCCCTCCGCACCACCGAAAACGTGTCCGGGAGTGCAAAACATGAAAACGTGGCCCGACGAACTCGGTACCGCCGAAAACGAGTTCGGGCGCGCAAAACATGGAAACGAGACCCGTCGCCCTCCGCACCGCCCAAAATGAGTCCGGCCGAGCAAAACATGAGAACGAGACCCGACGCCCTCCGCACCGCCGAAAACGTGTCCGGGAGCGCAAAACATGATAACAGGAGCCTACGCCCCCCGTACCGCCCAAAACGTGTCCGGGAGCGCAAAACATGAAAACTTGGCCCGACGCCCTCGGTACCGCCGTAAACGAGTTCGGGCGCGCAAAACATGGAAACGAGACCCGACGCCCTCCGCACCGCCCAAAAAGAGTCCGGCCGTGCAAAACATGAAAACGGGACCCCACGCCCTCCGCACAACCGAAAACGTTTTCGGGAGCGCAAAACATGAGAACGGGAGCGGACGCCGTCGGTACCGCCGAAAACGTGTCCGGGAGCGCAAAACATGATAACAGGAGCCTACGCCCCCCGCACTGCCAAAAACGAATTTGAGCGCGCAAAACAAGAATACGGGACCCGACGCCCTCGGAACCGCCGAAAACGTGTCCGGGAGCGCAAAACATGAAAACAGGAGCCTACATCCTCCGCACCGCCAAAAACGAGTCTGGGAGCGCAAAACATGAAACCGGGACCCGAAGCCATCAGTCTAGCCCAAAACGTGTACGGGGACGCAAAACATGAAAACGGGACCCGACGCCCTCGGAACCGCCGAAAACGAGTCTCGGAGCGCAAAACATGAAAACGAGAGCGGACGCAGTCGGTACCGCGAAAACAAGTTCAGGCGCGCAAAACATTGAAAAGGGGCCCGACGCCCTCCGCTCCGCCCAAAACGAGTCCGGCCGCGCAAAACATGAAAACGGGACCCGACGCCTTCCGCACCGCCGAACATGAGTTCGGGAGCGCAAAACGCCCTCCGCACCGCCGAAAACGTGTCCGAGAGCGCAAAACATGAAAACGAGACAAAGACGCCGTCGGTACCGCCGAAAATGAGTCCGGGGGCAGAAAACATGAAAACGGGACCCGACGCCCTCGGTACCGCTGAAAATGAGTCCCGGAGCGCAAAACATGAAAACGGGAACCGACGCCCTCGGTATCGCCAAAAACGTGTCCGGGAGCGCAGAACTTGAAAACGGGTCCCGACTCCCTCAGAACCTACGAAAACGAGTCCGGGAGCGCAAAACATGAAAACAGGACTCGACGCTCTCCGCACCGCCGAAAACGTGTCGGGAGCGCGAAAGATGAAAACGAGAGCGGGCGTCGTCGTATACCGCAGAAAACGTGTCCGGGAGCGCAAAACATGAAAACGGGACCCGACGCCGTCGGTACCGCCGAAAACGAGTCCGGGCGCGCAAAACATGAAAACGGGACCCGATGCTCTTCACACCGCCGAAAACGTGTCCGGGCTCGCAAAACATGACAATTGGAGCTGACGCCCACGGTTCCGCTATAAACGAGTTCGGACGCGCAAAACATGAAAACGGGACCCGATGCCCACGGTTCAGCCAAAAATGAGTCCGGGAGCGCAAAACATGAAAACAGGAACCTAAGGACTCTACACCGTGAAAAACGAGTCCGGGAGAGCAAGATATGAAAACGGGACCAGACGCCTTCGTTATCGCCAAAAACGAGTACGGGGACACAAAAATGAAAACAGGACCCTACGCCCTCGGAACCGCCGAAAATGAGTCCGGGAGCGCAAAAAATGAAAACTAGACCCGACGCCCTCCGCATCGCCGAAAACGTGTCCGGGAGCGCATAAGATGAAAACGGGACAAGACGTCGTCGGTACCGCCGAAAATGAGTCCGGGGGCACAAAACACGAAAATGGGATTGACGCCCTCGTACCGCCGAAAAGGAGTACGAGAGCTCAAAACATGAAAACGGGACCCAACGCCCTCCGCACCGCCGAAAACGTGTCCGGGAGCGCAAAACATGAAAACGGGACAAAAGACGCCATCGGTACCGCCGAAAATGAGTCCGGGGGCAGAAACCATGAAAACGGGACTCGACGCCCTCGGTACCGCTGAAAATGAGTCCCGGAGCGCAAAACATGAAAACTGGAGCCGACGCCCATGGTTCCGCCGAAAACGAGTCCGGGAGTGCAAAACATGAAAACAGGAACCAATTTTGCGCAAAACTCAATTAAAATGTACTAAAAGCTGCTGTTTAAACAGGTTGTTTGAGTTCTCAATATTTTTCTGCCACACAACTACGCATAAATTCGTGCAAATTAATATAAACACTCCTAATTATATCTATTAGAAGATTTTCTAATGATACATCAATATGAAAATTCTACGACGCTAATTTTGCATAAAACATAACTAGAATGCATTAAAAACAAGATGTTTAAACAAGTCGTTCGAGGTTTTCATAATATGGTCGCACAATAACTTTGAATAAATTCGTGCAGCTTAATATAAAATACTCTAAATATGTCTATTCTGAGATTTCCAATTAATATTTCGATATGAACATTCTACGTCACTTTTTTTTTGTACAAAACATAATTCTGGTGCATTACAAACTACTGTTTAAATATGTTTTTTGACTTTTTCATCAGTTCGGGACTCATAACCATGAATAAATTCGTGAAAATTAACACAATTACTCCAAATTATGTACACAATAATATTTTCCAATTGATACATCAATATAAATATCCTACAATACTAAATTTGCATAAAACGGAATTGGGATGCATTGAAAACAGCTTTTGAAACAAGTTATTTGAGATTTTCATAATTTTCGGCCACATAGCTAAGCATAAATTCGTGAAAATTAATACAAACACTCATAATTACATCTATAATAAGATTTTCTTATTAATACATCAATTTATATATTTTATTACACTAATTTTTGGCAAAATGCATTGAAGACAGCTTTTTAAACAAGGTTTTTGAGTTTTTCACCATTTATGGCCTCATAACCACACATAAATTCGTGCAAATAAATATAGCTAGTCTTAATTATGTTTATCATAAGATTTTCCAATTAATACATCAATATGGATATTCTTCCACACTAATATTTTACAAAACTTAATTTTCACGCAATAAAAACTGTTGTTTAAACAAATTGTTTGAGTTTATCATCATTTTTGGCCTCATAACTAGACATAAATTCATGAAAACAAATATAAATACTCATAATGATGTCTATTGTATGATTTTAAAATTAACATTTCGATATGAATATTTTACGACACTAATTTGTGCACAAAACATAATTAGAATTCATTAAAAACTGTCGTTTAAGCAAGTTATTTGAGTTTAGCATAATTTTTGGTCACATAACTATGCATAAATTGATGAAAATTAATATGAATACTCCGCATTATGTCTATTATAAGAATTTTCAATTAACATTTCTATGTGTACATTTTTTGATGCTATTTTTGCATAAAACATTATTCGGATGCATTACAAACTACTATTTCAACATGTTATTTTGAGATTTTCATCATTTCTGACCTCATAAGTACACAAAAAAGCATGAAAATCCATATAAGAACTCCTAATTGCCTCTATTATAAGATTTTCCAGCTAATATATCGGTATGAACATTCTACGACGCTAATTTTACATAAATTAATTAGAATGCTTTAAAAACTGCTGTTTAAACGAGTTGTTTGAGTTTTTCATCATTTTTTGCCACATAACTATGCATAAATTCGTGAAGATTTGATAAATACCCTTAATTATGTCTAATATAAGGTTTTTTAATTAATATTTTGATATGAATATTCTACGACACTAATTTTTCATCAAACTTAATTTTGATGCATTACAAGTGCTGTGTTTAAACAAGTAGTTTGAGTTTTTCATCATTTTCGGCCCCATAACTACAGATAAATTCTTCAAAATTAATAAGAATGCTCATAATTATGTCTATTAGAAAATTTTCCTACTGATACATCAATATGAACGTTCCACTATACTAATTTTGCGCAAAACTCAATTAAAATGTACTAAAAGCTGTTGTTTAAACAGGTTGTTGGAGTTCTCAAATTTTTCTGCCACACAACTACGCATAAATTCGTGAAAATTAATATAAACACTCCTAATTATATCTATTAGAAGATTTTCTAACTGATACATTAATATGAAAATTCTACGACACTAATTTTGCATAAAACATAACTAGAATGCATTAAAAACAAGATGTTTAAACAAGTCGTTCGAGGTTTTCATAATATGGTCGCACAATACCTTTGAATAAATTCGTGCAGCTTAATATAAAATACTCTAAATTATGTCTATTCTGAGATTTCCAATTAATATTTCGATATGAACATTCTACGTCACTTTTTTTTTGTACAAAACATAATTCTGGTGCATTACAAACTACTGTTTAAATATGTTTTTTGACTTTTTCATCAGTTCGGGACTCATAACCATGAATAAATTCGTGAAAATTAACACAATTACTCCAAATTATGTACACAATAATATTTTCCAATTGATACATCAATATAAATATCCTACAACACTAAATTTGCATAAAACGGAATTGGGATGCATTGAAAACAGCTTTTGAAACAAGTTATTTGAGTTTTTCATAATTATCGGCCACATAGCTAAGCATAAATTCGTGAAAATTAATGCAAACACTCATAATTACATCTATAATAAGATTTTCTTATTAATACATCAATTTATATATTTTATTACACCAATTTTTCGCAAAATGCATTGAAGACAGCTTTTTAAACAAGGTTTTTGAGTTTTTCATCATTTTTGGCCTCATAACCACACATAAATTCGTGCAAATAAATATAGCTAGTCTTAATTATGTTTATCATAAGATTTTCCAATTAATACATCAATATGGATATTCTTCCACACTAATATTTTACAAAACTTAATTTTCACGCAATAAAAACTGTTGTTTAAACAAATTGTTTGAGTTTATCATCATTTTTGGCCTCATAACTAGACATAAATTCATGAAAACAAATATAAATACTCATAATGATGTCTATTGTATGATTTTAAAATTAACATTTCGATATGAATATTTTACGACACTAATTGTGCACAAAACATAATTAGAATTCATTAAAAACTGCCGTTTAAGCAAGTTATTTGAGTTTAGCATAATTTTTGGTCACATAACTATGCATAAATTGATGAAAATTAATATGAATACTCCACATTATGTCTATTATAAGAATTTTCAATTAACATTTCTATGTGTACATTTTTTGATGCTATTTTTGCATAAAACATTATTCGGATGCATTACAAACTACTATTTCAACATGTTATTTTGAGATTTTCATCATTTCTGACCTCATAAGTACACAAAAAGCATGAAAATCCATATAAGAACTCATAATTACCTCTATTATAAGATTTTCCAGCTAATATATCGGTATGAACATTCTACGACACTAATTTTACATAAATTAATTAGAATGCTTTAAAAACTACTGTTTAAACGAGTTGTTTGAGTTTTTCATCATTTTTGCCACATAACTATGCATAAATTCGTGAAAATTTATATAAATACCCTTAATTATGTCTAATATAATGTTTTTTTATTAATATTTTGATATGAATATTCTAAGACACTAATTTTTCATCAAACTTAATTTTGATGCATTACAAGCTGCTGTTTAAACAAGTAGTTTGAGTTTTTCATCATTTTCGGCCCCATAACTACAGATAAATTCTTCAAAATTAATAAGAATGCTCATAATTATGTCTATTAGAAAATTTCCTACTGATACATCAATATGAACGTTCCACTATACTAATTTTGCGCAAAACTCAATTAAAATGTACTAAAAGCTGTTGTTTAAACAGGTTGTTGGAGTTCTCAAATTTTTCTGCCACACAACTACGCATAAATTCGTAAAAATTAATATAAACACTCCTAATTATATCTATTAGAAGATTTTCTAACTGATACATTAATATGAAAATTCTACGACACTAATTTTGCATAAAACATAACTAGAATGCATTAAAACAGATGTTTAAACAAGTCGTTCGAGGTTTTCATAATATGGTCGCACAATACCTTTGAATAAATTCGTGCAGCTTAATATAAAATACTCTAAATTATGTCTATTCTGAGATTTCCAATTAATATTTCGATATGAACATTCTACGTCACTTTTTTTTGTACAAAACATAATTCTGGTGCATTACAAACTACTGTTTAAATATGTTTTTTGACTTTTTCATCAGTTCGGGACTCATAACCATGAATAAATTCGTGAAAATTAACACAATTACTCCAAATTATGTACACAATAATATTTTCCAATTGATACATCAATATAAATATCCAACAACACTAAATTTTCATAAAACGGAATTGGGATGCATTGAAAACAGCTTTTAAAAAGTTATTTGAGTTTTTCATAATTATCGGCCACATAGCTAAGCATATATTCGTAAATATTAATGCAAACACTCATAATTACATCTATAATAAGATTTTCTTATTAATACATCAATTTATATATATTATTACACCAATTTTTCGCAAAATGCATTGAAGACAGCTTTTTAAACAAGGTTTTTGAGTTTTTCATCATTTTTGGCCTCATAACCACACATAAATTCGTGCAAATAAATATAGCTAGTCTTAATTATGTTTATCATAAGATTTTCCAATTAATACATCAATATGGATATTCTTCCACACTAATATTTTACAAAACTTAATTTTCACGCAATAAAAACTGTTGTTTAAACAAATTGTTTGAGTTTATCATCATTTTTGGCCTCATAACTAGACATAAATTCATGAAAACAAATATAAATACTCATAATGATGTCTATTGTATGATTTTAAAATTAACATTTCGATATGAATATTTTACGACACTAATTGTGCACAAAACATAATTAGAATTCATTAAAAACTGTCGTTTAAGCAAGTTATTTGAGTTTAGCAAGATTTTTGGTCACATAACTATGCATAAATTGATGAAAATTAATATGAATACTCCACATTATGTCTATTATAAGAATTTTCAATTAACATTTCTATGTGTACATTTTTTGATGCTATTTTTGCATAAAACATTATTCGGATGCATTACAAACTACTATTTCAACATGTTATTTTGAGATTTTCATCATTTCTGACCTCATAAGTACACAAAAAAGCATGAAAATCCATATAAGAACTCCTAATTGCCTCTATTATAAGATTTTCCAGCTAATATATCGGTATGAACATTCTACGACATTAATTTTACATAAATTAATTAGAATGCTTTAAAAACTGCTGTTTAAACGAGTTGTTTGAGTTTTTCATCATTTTTTGCCACATAACTATGCATAAATTCGTGAAGATTTGGATAAATACCCTTAATTATGTCTAATATAAGGTTTTTTAATTAATATTTTGATATGAATATTCTACGACACTAATTTTTCATCAAACTTAATTTTGATGCATTACAAGCTGCTGTTTAAACAAGTAGTTTGAGTTTTTCATCATTTTCGGCCCCATAACTACAGATAAATTCTTCAAAATTAATAAGAATGCTCATAATTATGTCTATTAGAAAATTTTCCTACTGATACATCAATATGAACGTTCTACTATACTAATTTTGCGCAAAACTCAATTAAAATGTACTAAAAGCTGTTGTTTAAACAGGTTGTTGGAGTTCTCAAAATTTTTCTGCCACACAACTACGCATAAATTCGTGAAAATTAATATAAACACTCCTAATTATATCTATTAGAAGATTTTCTAACTGATACATTAATATGAAAATTCTACGACACTAATTTTGCATAAAACATAACTAGAATGCATTAAAAACAGATGTTTAAACAAGTCGTTCGAGGTTTTCATAATATGGTCGCACAATACCTTTGAATAAATTCGTGCAGCTTAATATAAAATACTCTAAATTATGTCTATTCTGAGATTTCCAATTAATATTTCGATATGAACATTCTACGTCACTTTTTTTTGTACAAAACATAATTCTGGTGCATTACAAACTACTGTTTAAATATGTTTTTTGACTTTTTCATCAGTTCGTGACTCATAACCATGAATAATTTCGTGAAAATTAACACAATTACTCCAAATTATGTACACAATAATATTTTCCAATTGATACATCAATATAAATATCCTACAACACTAAATTTGCATAAAACGGAATTGGGATGCATTGAAAACAGCTTTTGAAACAAGTTATTTGAGTTTTTCATAATTATCGGCCACATAGCTAAGCATAAATTCGTAAAAATTAATGCATACACTCATAATTACATCTATAATAAGATTTTCTTATTAATACATCAATTTATATATTTTATTACACCAATTTTTCGCAAAATGCATTGAAGACAGCTTTTTAAACAAGGTTTTTGAGTTTTTCATCATTTTTGGCCTCATAACCACACATAAATTCGTGCAAATAAATATAGCTAGTCTTAATTATGTTTATCATAAGATTTTCCAATTAATACATCAATATGGATATTCTTCCACACTAATATTTTACAAAACTTAATTTTCACGCAATAAAAACTGTTGTTTAAACAAATTGTTTGAGTTTATCATCATTTTTGGCCTCATAACTAGACATAAATTCATGAAAACAAATATAAATACTCATAATGATGTCTATTGTATGATTTTAAAATTAACATTTCGATATGAATATTTTACGACACTAATTGTGCACAAAACATAATTAGAATTCATTAAAAACTGTCGTTTAAGCAAGTTATTTGAGTTTAGCAAGATTTTTGGTCACATAACTATGCATAAATTGATGAAAATTAATATGAATACTCCACATTATGTCTATTATAAGAATTTTCAATTAACATTTCTATGTGTACATTTTTCGATGCTATTTTTGCATAAAACATTATTCAGATGCATTACAAACTACTATTTCAAGATGTTATTTTGAGATTTTCATCATTTCTGACCTCATAAGTACACAAAAAAGCATGAAAATCCATATAAGAACTCATAATTACCTCTATTATAAGAATTTCCAGCTAATATATCGGTACGAACATTCTACGACATTAATTTTACATAAATTAATTAGAATGCTTTAAAAACTGCTGTTTAAACGAGTTGTTTGAGTTTTTCATCATTTTTTGCCACATAACTATGCATAAATTCGTGAAGATTTGGATAAATACCCTTAATTATGTCTAATATAAGGTTTTTTAATTAATATTTTGATATGAATATTCTACGACACTAATTTTTCATCAAACTTAATTTTGATGCATTACAAGCTGCTGTTTAAACAAGTAGTTTGAGTTTTTCATCATTTTCGGCCCCATAACTACAGATAAATTCTTCAAAATTAATAAGAATGCTCATAATTATGTCTATTAGAAAATTTTCCTACTGATACATCAATATGAACGTTCTACTATACTAATTTTGCGCAAAACTCAATTAAAATGTACTAAAAGCTGTTGTTTAAACAGGTTGTTGGAGTTCTCAAAATTTTTCTGCCACACAACTACGCATAAATTCGTGAAAATTAATAAAAACGCTCCTAATTATATCTATTAGAAGATTTTCTAACTGATACATTAATATGAAAATTCTACGACACTAATTTTGCATAAAACATAACTAGAATGCATTAAAAACAGATGTTTAAACAAGTCGTTCGAGGTTTTCATAATATGGTCGCACAATACCTTTGAATAAATTCGTGCAGCTTAATATAAAATACTCTAAATTATGTCTATTCTGAGATTTCCAATTAATATTTCGATATGAACATTCTACGTCACTTTTTTTTTTCGTACAAAACATAATTCTGGTGCATTACAAACTACTGTTTAAATATGTTTTTTGACTTTTTCATCAGTTCGTGACTCATAACCATGAATAATTTCGTGAAAATTAACACAATTACTCCAAATTATGTACACAATAATATTTTCCAATTGATACATCAATATAAATATCCTACAACACTAAATTTGCATAAAACGGAATTGGGATGCATTGAAAACAGCTTTTGAAACAAGTTATTTGAGTTTTTCATAATTATCGGCCACATAGCTAAGCATAAATTCGTGAAAATTAATACAAACACTCATAATTACATCTATAATAAGATTTTCTTATTAATACATCAATTTATATATTTTATTACACCAATTTTTCGCAAAATGCATTGAAGACAGCTTTTTAAACAAGGTTTTTGAGTTTTTCATCATTTTTGGCCTCATAACCACACATAAATTCGTGCAAATAAATATAGCTAGTCTTAATTATGTTTATCATAAGATTTTCCAATTAATACATCAATATGGATATTCTTCCACACTAATATTTTACAAAACTTAATTTTCACGCAATAAAAACTGTTGTTTAAACAAATTGTTTGAGTTTATCATCATTTTTGGCCTCATAACTAGACATAAATTCATGAAAACAAATATAAATACTCATAATGATGTCTATTGTATGATTTTAAAATTAACATTTCGATATGAATATTTTACGACACTAATTGTGCACAAAACATAATTAGAATTCATTAAAAACTGTCGTTTAAGCAAGTTATTTGAGTTTAGCAAGATTTTTGGTCACATAACTATGCATAAATTGATGAAAATTAATATGAATACTCCACATTATGTCTATTATAAGAATTTTCAATTAACATTTCTATGTGTACATTTTTCGATGCTATTTTTGCATAAAACATTATTCAGATGCATTACAAACTACTATTTCAAGATGTTATTTTGAGATTTTCATCATTTCTGACCTCATAAGTACACAAAAAAGCATGAAAATCCATATAAGAACTCATAATTACCTCTATTATAAGAATTTCCAGCTAATATATCGGTACGAACATTCTACGACATTAATTTTACATAAATTAATTAGAATGCTTTAAAAACTGCTGTTTAAACGAGTTGTTTGAGTTTTTCATCATTTTTTGCCACATAACTATGCATAAATTCGTGAAGATTTGGATAAATACCCTTAATTATGTCTAATATAAGGTTTTTTAATTAATATTTTGATATGAATATTCTACGACACTAATTTTTCATCAAACTTAATTTTGATGCATTACAAGCTGCTGTTTAAACAAGTAGTTTGAGTTTTTCATCATTTTCGGCCCCATAACTACAGATAAATTCTTCAAAATTAATAAGAATGCTCATAATTATGTCTATTAGAAAATTTTCCTACTGATACATCAATATGAACGTTCTACTATACTAATTTTGCGCAAAACTCAATTAAAATGTACTAAAAGCTGTTGTTTAAACAGGTTGTTGGAGTTCTCAAAATTTTTCTGCCACACAACTACGCATAAATTCGTGAAAATTAATAAAAACGCTCCTAATTATATCTATTAGAAGATTTTCTAACTGATACATTAATATGAAAATTCTACGACACTAATTTTGCATAAAACATAACTAGAATGCATTAAAAACAGATGTTTAAACAAGTCGTTCGAGGTTTTCATAATATGGTCGCACAATACCTTTGAATAAATTCGTGCAGCTTAATATAAAATACTCTAAATTATGTCTATTCTGAGATTTCCAATTAATATTTCGATATGAACATTCTACGTCACTTTTTTTCGTACAAAACATAATTCTGGTGCATTACAAACTACTGTTTAAATATGTTTTTTGACTTTTTCATCAGTTCGTGACTCATAACCATGAATAATTTCGTGAAAATTAACACAATTACTCCAAATTATGTACACAATAATATTTTCCAATTGATACATCAATATAAATATCCTACAACACTAAATTTGCATAAAACGGAATTG
This sequence comes from Schoenoplectus tabernaemontani, assembly GCA_037127355.1. NCBI lineage: Eukaryota > Viridiplantae > Streptophyta > Magnoliopsida > Poales > Cyperaceae > Schoenoplectus > Schoenoplectus tabernaemontani. The sequence continues at coordinate 21,988,845 of CM073742.1, read as the reverse complement.
GGATGCATTGAAAACAGCTTTTGAAACAAGTTATTTGAGTTTTTCATAATTGTCGGCCACATAGCTAAGCATAAATTCGTAAAAATTAATGCAAACACTCATAATTACATCTATAATAAGATTTTCTTATTAATACATCAATTTATATATTTTATTACACCAATTTTTCGCAAAATGCATTGAAGACAGCTTTTTAAACAAGGTTTTTGAGTTTTTCATCATTTTTGGCCTCATAACCACACATAAATTCGTGCAAATAAATATAGCTAGTCTTAATTATGTTTATCATAAGATTTTCCAATTAATACATCAATATGGATATTCTTCCACACTAATATTTTACAAAACTTAATTTTCACGCAATAAAAACTGTTGTTTAAACAAATTGTTTGAGTTTATCATCATTTTTGGCCTCATAACTAGACATAAATTCATGAAAACAAAAATAAATACTCATAATGATGTCTATTGTATGATTTTAAAATTAACATTTCGATATGAATATTTTACGACACTAATTGTGCACAAAACATAATTAGAATTCATTAAAAACTGTCGTTTAAGCAAGTTATTTGAGTTTAGCAAGATTTTTGGTCACATAACTATGCATAAATTGATGAAAATTAATATGAATACTCCACATTATGTCTATTATAAGAATTTTCAATTAACATTTCTATGTGTACATTTTTCGATGCTATTTTTGCATAAAACATTATTCAGATGCATTACAAACTACTATTTCAAGATGTTATTTTGAGATTTTCATCATTTCTGACCTCATAAGTACACAAAAAAGCATGAAAATCCATATAAGAACTCATAATTACCTCTATTATAAGAATTTCCAGCTAATATATCGGTACGAACATTCTACGACATTAATTTTACATAAATTAATTAGAATGCTTTAAAAACTGCTGTTTAAACGAGTTGTTTGAGTTTTTCATCATTTTTTGCCACATAACTATGCATAAATTCGTGAAGATTTGGATAAATACCCTTAATTATGTCTAATATAAGGTTTTTTAATTAATATTTTGATATGAATATTCTACGACACTAATTTTTCATCAAACTTAATTTTGATGCATTACAAGCTGCTGTTTAAACAAGTAGTTTGAGTTTTTCATCATTTTCGGCCCCATAACTACAGATAAATTCTTCAAAATTAATAAGAATGCTCATAATTATGTCTATTAGAAAATTTTCCTACTGATACATCAATATGAACGTTCTACTATACTAATTTTGCGCAAAACTCAATTAAAATGTACTAAAAGCTGTTGTTTAAACAGGTTGTTGGAGTTCTCAAAATTTTTCTGCCACACAACTACGCATAAATTCGTGAAAATTAATAAAAACGCTCCTAATTATATCTATTAGAAGATTTTCTAACTGATACATTAATATGAAAATTCTACGACACTAATGTTGCATAAAACATAACTAGAATGCTGTTTAAACAAGTCGTTTGAGGTTTTCATAATATGGTCGCACAATACCTTTGAATAAATTCGTGCAGCTTAATATAAAATACTCTAAATTATGTCTATTCTGAGATTTCCAATTCATATTTCGATATGAACATTCTACGTCACTTTTTTTTCGTACAAAACATAATTCTGGTGCATTACAAACTACTGTTTAAATATGTTTTTTGACTTTTTCATCAGTTCGTGACTCATAACCATGAATAATTTCGTGAAAATTAACACAATTACTCCAAATTATGTACACAATAATATTTTCCAATTGATACATCAATATAAATATCCTACAACACTAAATTTGCATAAAACGGAATTGGGATGCATTGAAAACAGCTTTTGAAACAAGTTATTTGAGTTTTTCATAATTATCGGCCACATAGCTAAGCATAAATTCGTGAAAATTAATACAAACACTCATAATTACATCTATAATAAGATTTTCTTATTAATACATCAATTTATATATTTTATTACACCAATTTTTCGCAAAATGCATTGAAGACAGCTTTTTAAACAAGGTTTTTGAGTTTTTCATCATTTTTGGCCTCATAACCACACATAAATTCGTGCAAATAAATATAGCTAGTCTTAATTATGTTTATCATAAGATTTTCCAATTAATACATCAATATGGATATTCTTCCACACTAATATTTTACAAAACTTAATTTTCACGCAATAAAAACTGTTGTTTAAACAAATTGTTTGAGTTTATCATCATTTTTGGCCTCATAACTAGACATAAATTCATGAAAACAAATATAAATACTCATAATGATGTCTATTGTATGATTTTAAAATTAACATTTCGATATGAATATTTTACGACACTAATTGTGCACAAAACATAATTAGAATTCATTAAAAACTGTCGTTTAAGCAAGTTAGTTGAGTTTAGCAAGATTTTTGGTCACATAACTATGCATAAATTGATGAAAATTAATATGAATACTCCAAATTATGTCTATTATAAGAATTTTCAATTAACATTTCTATGTGTACATTTTTCGATGCTATTTTTGCATAAAACATTATTCAGATGCATTACAAACTACTATTTCAAGATGTTATTTTGAGATTTTCATCATTTCTGACCTCATAAGTACACAAAAAAGCATGAAAATCCATATAAGAACTCATAATTACCTCTATTATAAGAATTTCCAGCTAATATATCGGTACGAACATTCTACGACATTAATTTTACATAAATTAATTAGAATGCTTTAAAAACTGCTGTTTAAACGAGTTGTTTGAGTTTTTCATCATTTTTTGCCACATAACTATGCATAAATTCGTGAAGATTTGGATAAATACCCTTAATTATGTCTAATATAAGGTTTTTTAATTAATATTTTGATATGAATATTCTACGACACTAATTTTTCATCAAACTTAATTTTGATGCATTACAAGCTGCTGTTTAAACAAGTAGTTTGAGTTTTTCATCATTTTCGGCCCCATAACTACATATAAATTCTTCAAAATTAATAAGAATGCTCATAATTATGTCTATTAGAAAATTTTCCTACTGATACATCAATATGAACGTTCTACTATACTAATTTTGCGCAAAACTCAATTAAAATGTACTAAAAGCTGTTGTTTAAACAGGTTGTTGGAGTTCTCAAAATTTTTCTGCCACACAACTACGCATAAATTCGTGAAAATTAATAAAAACGCTCCTAATTATATCTATTAGAAGATTTTCTAACTGATACATTAATATGAAAATTCTACGACACTAATTTTGCATAAAACATAACTAGAATGCATTAAAAACAGATGTTTAAACAAGTCGTTCGAGGTTTTCATAATATGGTCGCACAATACCTTTGAATAAATTCGTGCAGCTTAATATAAAATACTCTAAATTATGTCTATTCTGAGATTTCCAATTAATATTTCGATATGAACATTCTCGTCACTTTTTTTCGTACAAAACATAATTCTGGTGCATTACAAACTACTGTTTAAATATGTTTTTTGACTTTTTCATCAGTTCGTGACTCATAACCATGAATAATTTCGTGAAAATTAACACAATTACTCCAAATTATGTACACAATAATATTTTCCAATTGATACATCAATATAAATATCCTACAACACTAAATTTGCATAAAACGGAATTGGGATGCATTGAAAACAGCTTTTGAAACAAGTTATTTGAGTTTTTCATAATTGTCGGCCACATAGCTAAGCATAAATTCGTAAAAATTAATGCAAACACTCATAATTACATCTATAATAAGATTTTCTTATTAATACATCAATTTATATATTTTATTACACCAATTTTTCGCAAAATGCATTGAAGACAGCTTTTTAAACAAGGTTTTTGAGTTTTTCATCATTTTTGGCCTCATAACCACACATAAATTCGTGCAAATAAATATAGCTAGTCTTAATTATGTTTATCATAAGATTTTCCAATTAATACATCAATATGGATATTCTTCCACACTAATATTTTACAAAACTTAATTTTCACGCAATAAAAACTGTTGTTTAAACAAATTGTTTGAGTTTATCATCATTTTTGGCCTCATAACTAGACATAAATTCATGAAAACAAAAATAAATACTCATAATGATGTCTATTGTATGATTTTAAAATTAACATTTCGATATGAATATTTTACGACACTAATTGTGCACAAAACATAATTAGAATTCATTAAAAACTGTCGTTTAAGCAAGTTATTTGAGTTTAGCAAGATTTTTGGTCACATAACTATGCATAAATTGATGAAAATTAATATGAATACTCCACATTATGTCTATTATAAGAATTTTCAATTAACATTTCTATGTGTACATTTTTCGATGCTATTTTTGCATAAAACATTATTCAGATGCATTACAAACTACTATTTCAAGATGTTATTTTGAGATTTTCATCATTTCTGACCTCATAAGTACACAAAAAAGCATGAAAATCCATATAAGAACTCATAATTACCTCTATTATAAGAATTTCCAGCTAATATATCGGTACGAACATTCTACGACATTAATTTTACATAAATTAATTAGAATGCTTTAAAAACTGCTGTTTAAACGAGTTGTTTGAGTTTTTCATCATTTTTTGCCACATAACTATGCATAAATTCGTGAAGATTTGGATAAATACCCTTAATTATGTCTAATATAAGGTTTTTTAATTAATATTTTGATATGAATATTCTACGACACTAATTTTTCATCAAACTTAATTTTGATGCATTACAAGCTGCTGTTTAAACAAGTAGTTTGAGTTTTTCATCATTTTCGGCCCCATAACTACAGATAAATTCTTCAAAATTAATAAGAATGCTCATAATTATGTCTATTAGAAAATTTTCCTACTGATACATCAATATGAACGTTCTACTATACTAATTTTGCGCAAAACTCAATTAAAATGTACTAAAAGCTGTTGTTTAAACAGGTTGTTGGAGTTCTCAAAATTTTTCTGCCACACAACTACGCATAAATTCGTGAAAAATAATAAAAACGCTCCTAATTATATCTATTAGAAGATTTTCTAACTGATACATTAATATGAAAATTCTACGACACTAATGTTGCATAAAACATAACTAGAATGCTGTTTAAACAAGTCGTTTGAGGTTTTCATAATATGGTCGCACAATACCTTTGAATAAATTCGTGCAGCTTAATATAAAATACTCTAAATTATGTCTATTCTGAGATTTCCAATTCATATTTCGATATGAACATTCTACGTCACTTTTTTTCGTACAAAACATAATTCTGGTGCATTACAAACTACTGTTTAAATATGTTTTTTGACTTTTTCATCAGTTCGTGACTCATAACCATGAATAATTTCGTGAAAATTAACACAATTACTCCAAATTATGTACACAATAATATTTTCCAATTGATACATCAATATAAATATCCTACAACACTAAATTTGCATAAAACGGAATTGGGATGCATTGAAAACAGCTTTTGAAACAAGTTATTTGAGTTTTTCATAATTATCGGCCACATAGCTAAGCATAAATTCGTGAAAATTAATACAAACACTCATAATTACATCTATAATAAGATTTTCTTATTAATACATCAATTTATATATTTTATTACACCAATTTTTCGCAAAATGCATTGAAGACAGCTTTTTAAACAAGGTTTTTGAGTTTTTCATCATTTTTGGCCTCATAACCACACATAAATTCGTGCAAATAAATATAGCTAGTCTTAATTATGTTTATCATAAGATTTTCCAATTAATACATCAATATGGATATTCTTCCACACTAATATTTTACAAAACTTAATTTTCACGCAATAAAAACTGTTGTTTAAACAAATTGTTTGAGTTTATCATCATTTTTGGCCTCATAACTAGACATAAATTCATGAAAACAAATATAAATACTCATAATGATGTCTATTGTATGATTTTAAAATTAACATTTCGATATGAATATTTTACGACACTAATTGTGCACAAAACATAATTAGAATTCATTAAAAACTGTCGTTTAAGCAAGTTATTTGAGTTTAGCAAGATTTTTGGTCACATAACTATGCATAAATTGATGAAAATTAATATGAATACTCCAAATTATGTCTATTATAAGAATTTTCAATTAACATTTCTATGTGTACATTTTTCGATGCTATTTTTGCATAAAACATTATTCAGATGCATTACAAACTACTATTTCAAGATGTTATTTTGAGATTTTCATCATTTCTGACCTCATAAGTACACAAAAAAGCATGAAAATCCATATAAGAACTCATAATTACCTCTATTATAAGAATTTCCAGCTAATATATCGGTACGAACATTCTACGACATTAATTTTACATAAATTAATTAGAATGCTTTAAAAACTGCTGTTTAAACGAGTTGTTTGAGTTTTTCATCATTTTTTGCCACATAACTATGCATAAATTCGTGAAGATTTGGATAAATACCCTTAATTATGTCTAATATAAGGTTTTTTAATTAATATTTTGATATGAATATTCTACGACACTAATTTTTCATCAAACTTAATTTTGATGCATTACAAGCTGCTGTTTAAACAAGTAGTTTGAGTTTTTCATCATTTTCGGCCCCATAACTACATATAAATTCTTCAAAATTAATAAGAATGCTCATAATTATGTCTATTAGAAAATTTTCCTACTGATACATCAATATGAACGTTCTACTATACTAATTTTGCGCAAAACTCAATTAAAATGTACTAAAAGCTGTTGTTTAAACAGGTTGTTGGAGTTCTCAAAATTTTTCTGCCACACAACTACGCATAAATTCGTGAAAATTAATAAAAACGCTCCTAATTATATCTATTAGAAGATTTTCTAACTGATACATTAATATGAAAATTCTACGACACTAATTTTGCATAAAACATAACTAGAATGCATTAAAAACAGATGTTTAAACAAGTCGTTCGAGGTTTTCATAATATGGTCGCACAATACCTTTGAATAAATTCGTGCAGCTTAATATAAAATACTCTAAATTATGTCTATTCTGAGATTTCCAATTAATATTTCGATATGAACATTCTACGTCACTTTTTTTCGTACAAAACATAATTCTGGTGCATTACAAACTACTGTTTAAATATGTTTTTTGACTTTTTCATCAGTTCGTGACTCATAACCATGAATAATTTCGTGAAAATTAACACAATTACTCCAAATTATGTACACAATAATATTTTCCAATTGATACATCAATATAAATATCCTACAACACTAAATTTGCATAAAACGGAATTGGGATGCATTGAAAACAGCTTTTGAAACAAGTTATTTGAGTTTTTCATAATTGTCGGCCACATAGCTAAGCATAAATTCGTAAAAATTAATGCAAACACTCATAATTACATCTATAATAAGATTTTCTTATTAATACATCAATTTATATATTTTATTACACCAATTTTTCGCAAAATGCATTGAAGACAGCTTTTTAAACAAGGTTTTTGAGTTTTTCATCATTTTTGGCCTCATAACCACACATAAATTCGTGCAAATAAATATAGCTAGTCTTAATTATGTTTATCATAAGATTTTCCAATTAATACATCAATATGGATATTCTTCCACACTAATATTTTACAAAACTTAATTTTCACGCAATAAAAACTGTTGTTTAAACAAATTGTTTGAGTTTATCATCATTTTTGGCCTCATAACTAGACATAAATTCATGAAAACAAAAATAAATACTCATAATGATGTCTATTGTATGATTTTAAAATTAACATTTCGATATGAATATTTTACGACACTAATTGTGCACAAAACATAATTAGAATTCATTAAAAACTGTCGTTTAAGCAAGTTATTTGAGTTTAGCAAGATTTTTGGTCACATAACTATGCATAAATTGATGAAAATTAATATGAATACTCCACATTATGTCTATTATAAGAATTTTCAATTAACATTTCTATGTGTACATTTTTCGATGCTATTTTTGCATAAAACATTATTCAGATGCATTACAAACTACTATTTCAAGATGTTATTTTGAGATTTTCATCATTTCTGACCTCATAAGTACACAAAAAAGCATGAAAATCCATATAAGAACTCATAATTACCTCTATTATAAGAATTTCCAGCTAATATATCGGTACGAACATTCTACGACATTAATTTTACATAAATTAATTAGAATGCTTTAAAAACTGCTGTTTAAACGAGTTGTTTGAGTTTTTCATCATTTTTTGCCACATAACTATGCATAAATTCGTGAAGATTTGGATAAATACCCTTAATTATGTCTAATATAAGGTTTTTTAATTAATATTTTGATATGAATATTCTACGACACTAATTTTTCATCAAACTTAATTTTGATGCATTACAAGCTGCTGTTTAAACAAGTAGTTTGAGTTTTTCATCATTTTCGGCCCCATAACTACAGATAAATTCTTCAAAATTAATAAGAATGCTCATAATTATGTCTATTAGAAAATTTTCCTACTGATACATCAATATGAACGTTCTACTATACTAATTTTGCGCAAAACTCAATTAAAATGTACTAAAAGCTGTTGTTTAAACAGGTTGTTGGAGTTCTCAAAATTTTTCTGCCACACAACTACGCATAAATTCGTGAAAATTAATAAAAACGCTCCTAATTATATCTATTAGAAGATTTTCTAACTGATACATTAATATGAAAATTCTACGACACTAATGTTGCATAAAACATAACTAGAATGCATTAAAAACAGATGTTTAAACAAGTCGTTTGAGGTTTTCATAATATGGTCGCACAATACCTTTGAATAAATTCGTGCAGCTTAATATAAAATACTCTAAATTATGTCTATTCTGAGATTTCCAATTAATATTTCGATATGAACATTCTACGTCACTTTTTTTTTCGTACAAAACATAATTCTGGTGCATTACAAACTACTGTTTAAATTTGTTTTTTGACTTTTTCATCAGTTCGTGACTCATAACCATGAATAATTTCGTGAAAATTAACACAATTACTCCAAATTATGTACACAATAATATTTTCCAATTGATACATCAATATAAATATCCTACAACACTAAATTTGCATAAAACGGAATTGGGATGCATTGAAAACAGCTTTTGAAACAAGTTATTTGAGTTTTTCATAATTATCGGCCACATAGCTAAGCATAAATTCGTGAAAATTAATACAAACACTCATAATTACATCTATAATAAGATTTTCTTATTAATACATCAATTTATATATTTTATTACACCAATTTTTCGCAAAATGCATTGAAGACAGCTTTTTAAACAAGGTTTTTGAGTTTTTCATCATTTTTGGCCTCATAACCACACATAAATTCGTGCAAATAAATATAGCTAGTCTTAATTATGTTTATCATAAGATTTTCCAATTAATACATCAATATGGATATTCTTCCACACTAATATTTTACAAAACTTAATTTTCACGCAATAAAAACTGTTGTTTAAACAAATTGTTTGAGTTTATCATCATTTTTGGCCTCATAACTAGACATAAATTCATGAAAACAAAAATAAATACTCATAATGATGTCTATTGTATGATTTTAAAATTAACATTTCGATATGAATATTTTACGACACTAATTGTGCACAAAACATAATTAGAATTCATTAAAAACTGTCGTTTAAGCAAGTTATTTGAGTTTAGCAAGATTTTTGGTCACATAACTATGCATAAATTGATGAAAATTAATATGAATACTCCACATTATGTCTATTATAAGAATTTTCAATTAACATTTCTATGTGTACATTTTTCGATGCTATTTTTGCATAAAACATTATTCAGATGCATTACAAACTACTATTTCAAGATGTTATTTTGAGATTTTCATCATTTCTGACCTCATAAGTACACAAAAAAGCATGAAAATCCATATAAGAACTCATAATTACCTCTATTATAAGAATTTCCAGCTAATATATCGGTACGAACATTCTACGACATTAATTTTACATAAATTAATTAGAATGCTTTAAAAACTGCTGTTTAAACGAGTTGTTTGAGTTTTTCATCATTTTTTGCCACATAACTATGCATAAATTCGTGAAGATTTGGATAAATACCCTTAATTATGTCTAATATAAGGTTTTTTAATTAATATTTTGATATGAATATTCTACGACACTAATTTTTCATCAAACTTAATTTTGATGCATTACAAGCTGCTGTTTAAACAAGTAGTTTGAGTTTTTCATCATTTTCGGCCCCATAACTACAGATAAATTCTTCAAAATTAATAAGAATGCTCATAATTATGTCTATTAGAAAATTTTCCTACTGATACATCAATATGAACGTTCTACTATACTAATTTTGCGCAAAACTCAATTAAAATGTACTAAAAGCTGTTGTTTAAACAGGTTGTTGGAGTTCTCAAAATTTTTCTGCCACACAACTACGCATAAATTCGTGAAAATTAATAAAAACGCTCCTAATTATATCTATTAGAAGATTTTCTAACTGATACATTAATATGAAAATTTTACGACACTAATGTTGCATAAAACATAACTAGAATGCTGTTTAAACAAGTCGTTTGAGGTTTTCATAATATGGTCGCACAATACCTTTGAATAAATTCGTGCAGCTTAATATAAAATACTCTAAATTATGTCTATTCTGAGATTTCCAATTAATATTTCGATATGAACATTCTACGTCACTTTTTTTTCGTACAAAACATAATTCTGGTGCATTACAAACTACTGTTTAAATATGTTTTTTGACTTTTTCATCAGTTCGTGACTCATAACCATGAATAATTTCGTGAAAATTAACACAATTACTCCAAATTATGTACACAATAATATTTTCCAATTGATACATCAATATAAATATCCTACAACACTAAATTTGCATAAAACGGAATTGGGATGCATTGAAAACAGCTTTTGAAACAAGTTATTTGAGTTTTTCATAATTATCGGCCACATAGCTAAGCATAAATTCGTGAAAATTAATACAAACACTCATAATTACATCTATAATAAGATTTTCTTATTAATACATCAATTTATATATTTTATTACACCAATTTTTCGCAAAATGCATTGAAGACAGCTTTTTAAACAAGGTTTTTGAGTTTTTCATCATTTTTGGCCTCATAACCACACATAAATTCGTGCAAATAAATATAGCTAGTCTTAATTATGTTTATCATAAGATTTTCCAATTAATACATCAATATGGATATTCTTCCACACTAATATTTTACAAAACTTAATTTTCACGCAATAAAAACTGTTGTTTAAACAAATTGTTTGAGTTTATCATCATTTTTGGCCTCATAACTAGACATAAATTCATGAAAACAAAAATAAATACTCATAATGATGTCTATTGTATGATTTTAAAATTAACATTTCGATATGAATATTTTACGACACTAATTGTGCACAAAACATAATTAGAATTCATTAAAAACTGTCGTTTAAGCAAGTTATTTGAGTTTAGCAAGATTTTTGGTCACATAACTATGCATAAATTGATGAAAATTAATATGAATACTCCACATTATGTCTATTATAAGAATTTTCAATTAACATTTCTATGTGTACATTTTTCGATGCTATTTTTGCATAAAACATTATTCAGATGCATTACAAACTACTATTTCAAGATGTTATTTTGAGATTTTCATCATTTCTGACCTCATAAGTACACAAAAAAGCATGAAAATCCATATAAGAACTCATAATTACCTCTATTATAAGAATTTCCAGCTAATATATCGGTACGAACATTCTACGACATTAATTTTACATAAATTAATTAGAATGCTTTAAAAACTGCTGTTTAAACGAGTTGTTTGAGTTTTTCATCATTTTTTGCCACATAACTATGCATAAATTCGTGAAGATTTGGATAAATACCCTTAATTATGTCTAATATAAGGTTTTTTAATTAATATTTTGATATGAATATTCTACGACACTAATTTTTCATCAAACTTAATTTTGATGCATTACAAGCTGCTGTTTAAACAAGTAGTTTGAGTTTTTCATCATTTTCGGCCCCATAACTACAGATAAATTCTTCAAAATTAATAAGAATGCTCATAATTATGTCTATTAGAAAATTTTCCTACTGATACATCAATATGAACGTTCTACTATACTAATTTTGCGCAAAACTCAATTAAAATGTACTAAAAGCTGTTGTTTAAACAGGTTGTTGGAGTTCTCAAAATTTTTCTGCCACACAACTACGCATAAATTCGTGAAAAATAATAAAAACGCTCCTAATTATATCTATTAGAAGATTTTCTAACTGATACATTAATATGAAAATTCTACGACACTAATGTTGCATAAAACATAACTAGAATGCATTAAAAACAGATGTTTAAACAAGTCGTTCGAGGTTTTCATAATATGGTCGCACAATACCTTTGAATAAATTCGTGCAGCTTAATATAAAATACTCTAAATTATGTCTATTCTGAGATTTCCAATTAATATTTCGATATGAACATTCTACGTCACTTTTTTTCGTACAAAACATAATTCTGGTGCATTACAAACTACTGTTTAAATATGTTTTTTGACTTTTTCATCAGTTCGTGACTCATAACCATGAATAATTTCGTGAAAATTAACACAATTACTCCAAATTATGTACACAATAATATTTTCCAATTGATACATCAATATAAATATCCTACAACACTAAATTTGCATAAAACGGAATTGGGATGCATTGAAAACAGCTTTTGAAACAAGTTATTTGAGTTTTTCATAATTATCGGCCACATAGCTAAGCATAAATTCGTGAAAATTAATACAAACACTCATAATTACATCTATAATAAGATTTTCTTATTAATACATCAATTTATATATTTTATTACACCAATTTTTCGCAAAATGCATTGAAGACAGCTTTTTAAACAAGGTTTTTGAGTTTTTCATCATTTTTGGCCTCATAACCACACATAAATTCGTGCAAATAAATATAGCTAGTCTTAATTATGTTTATCATAAGATTTTCCAATTAATACATCAATATGGATATTCTTCCACACTAATATTTTACAAAACTTAATTTTCACGCAATAAAAACTGTTGTTTAAACAAATTGTTTGAGTTTATCATCATTTTTGGCCTCATAACTAGACATAAATTCATGAAAACAAATATAAATACTCATAATGATGTCTATTGTATGATTTTAAAATTAACATTTCGATATGAATATTTTACGACACTAATTGTGCACAAAACATAATTAGAATTCATTAAAAACTGTCGTTTAAGCAAGTTATTTGAGTTTAGCAAGATTTTTGGTCACATAACTATGCATAAATTGATGAAAATTAATATGAATACTCCAAATTATGTCTATTATAAGAATTTTCAATTAACATTTCTATGTGTACATTTTTCGATGCTATTTTTGCATAAAACATTATTCAGATGCATTACAAACTACTATTTCAAGATGTTATTTTGAGATTTTCATCATTTCTGACCTCATAAGTACACAAAAAAGCATGAAAATCCATATAAGAACTCATAATTACCTCTATTATAAGAATTTCCAGCTAATATATCGGTACGAACATTCTACGACATTAATTTTACATAAATTAATTAGAATGCTTTAAAAACTGCTGTTTAAACGAGTTGTTTGAGTTTTTCATCATTTTTTGCCACATAACTATGCATAAATTCGTGAAGATTTGGATAAATACCCTTAATTATGTCTAATATAAGGTTTTTTAATTAATATTTTGATATGAATATTCTACGACACTAATTTTTCATCAAACTTAATTTTGATGCATTACAAGCTGCTGTTTAAACAAGTAGTTTGAGTTTTTCATCATTTTCGGCCCCATAACTACAGATAAATTCTTCAAAATTAATAAGAATGCTCATAATTATGTCTATTAGAAAATTTTCCTACTGATACATCAATATGAACGTTCTACTATACTAATTTTGCGCAAAACTCAATTAAAATGTACTAAAAGCTGTTGTTTAAACAGGTTGTTGGAGTTCTCAAAATTTTTCTGCCACACAACTACGCATAAATTCGTGAAAATTAATAAAAACGCTCCTAATTATATCTATTAGAAGATTTTCTAACTGATACATTAATATGAAAATTCTACGACACTAATTTTGCATAAAACATAACTAGAATGCATTAAAAACAGATGTTTAAACAAGTCGTTCGAGGTTTTCATAATATGGTCGCACAATACCTTTGAATAAATTCGTGCAGCTTAATATAAAATACTCTAAATTATGTCTATTCTGAGATTTCCAATTAATATTTCGATATGAACATTCTACGTCACTTTTTTTCGTACAAAACATAATTCTGGTGCATTACAAACTACTGTTTAAATATGTTTTTTGACTTTTTCATCAGTTCGTGACTCATAACCATGAATAATTTCGTGAAAATTAACACAATTACTCCAAATTATGTACACAATAATATTTTCCAATTGATACATCAATATAAATATCCTACAACACTAAATTTGCATAAAACGGAATTGGGATGCATTGAAAACAGCTTTTGAAACAAGTTATTTGAGTTTTTCATAATTATCGGCCACATAGCTAAGCATAAATTCGTGAAAATTAATACAAACACTCATAATTACATCTATAATAAGATTTTCTTATTAATACATCAATTTATATATTTTATTACACCAATTTTTCGCAAAATGCATTGAAGACAGCTTTTTAAACAAGGTTTTTGAGTTTTTCATCATTTTTGGCCTCATAACCACACATAAATTCGTGCAAATAAATATAGCTAGTCTTAATTATGTTTATCATAAGATTTTCCAATTAATACATCAATATGGATATTCTTCCACACTAATATTTTACAAAACTTAATTTTCACGCAATAAAAACTGTTGTTTAAACAAATTGTTTGAGTTTATCATCATTTTTGGCCTCATAACTAGACATAAATTCATGAAAACAAATATAAATACTCATAATGATGTCTATTGTATGATTTTAAAATTAACATTTCGATATGAATATTTTACGACACTAATTGTGCACAAAACATAATTAGAATTCATTAAAAACTGTCGTTTAAGCAAGTTATTTGAGTTTAGCAAGATTTTTGGTCACATAACTATGCATAAATTGATGAAAATTAATATGAATACTCCAAATTATGTCTATTATAAGAATTTTCAATTAACATTTCTATGTGTACATTTTTCGATGCTATTTTTGCATAAAACATTATTCAGATGCATTACAAACTACTATTTCAAGATGTTATTTTGAGATTTTCATCATTTCTGACCTCATAAGTACACAAAAAAGCATGAAAATCCATATAAGAACTCATAATTACCTCTATTATAAGAATTTCCAGCTAATATATCGGTACGAACATTCTACGACATTAATTTTACATAAATTAATTAGAATGCTTTAAAAACTGCTGTTTAAACGAGTTGTTTGAGTTTTTCATCATTTTTTGCCACATAACTATGCATAAATTCGTGAAGATTTGGATAAATACCCTTAATTATGTCTAATATAAGGTTTTTTAATTAATATTTTGATATGAATATTCTACGACACTAATTTTTCATCAAACTTAATTTTGATGCATTACAAGTCATTGTTTAAACAAGTAGTTTGAGTTTTTCATCATTTTCGGCCCCATAACTACAGATAAATTCTTCAAAATTAATAAGAATGCTCATAATTATGTCTATTAGAAAATTTTCCTACTGATACATCAATATGAACGTTCTACTATACTAATTTTGCGCAAAACTCAATTAAAATGTACTAAAAGCTGTTGTTTAAACAGGTTGTTGGAGTTCTCAAAATTTTTCTGCCACACAACTACGCATAAATTCGTGAAAATTAATAAAAACGCTCCTAATTATATCTATTAGAAGATTTTCTAACTGATACATTAATATGAAAATTCTACGACACTAATTTTGCATAAAACATAACTAGAATGCATTAAAAACAGATGTTTAAACAAGTCGTTCGAGGTTTTCATAATATGGTCGCACAATACCTTTGAATAAATTCGTGCAGCTTAATATAAAATACTCTAAATTATGTCTATTCTGAGATTTCCAATTAATATTTCGATATGAACATTCTACGTCACTTTTTTTCGTACAAAACATAATTCTGGTGCATTACAAACTACTGTTTAAATATGTTTTTTGACTTTTTCATCAGTTCGTGACTCATAACCATGAATAAATTCGTGAAAATTAACACAATTACTCCAAATTATGTACACAATAATATTTTCCAATTGATACATCAATATAAATATCCTACAACACTAAATTTGCATAAAACGGAATTGGGATGCATTGAAAACAGCTTTTGAAACAAGTTATTTGAGTTTTTCATAATTATCGGCCACATAGCTAAGCATAAATTCGTGAAAATTAATACAAACACTCATAATTACATCTATAATAAGATTTTCTTATTAATACATCAATTTATATATTTTATTACACCAATTTTTCGCAAAATGCATTGAAGACAGCTTTTTAAACAAGGTTTTTGAGTTTTTCATCATTTTTGGCCTCATAACCACACATAAATTCGTGCAAATAAATATAGCTAGTCTTAATTATGTTTATCATAAGATTTTCCAATTAATACATCAATATGGATATTCTTCCACACTAATATTTTACAAAACTTAATTTTCACGCAATAAAAACTGTTGTTTAAACAAATTGTTTGAGTTTATCATCATTTTTGGCCTCATAACTAGACATAAATTCATGAAAAACAAATATAAATACTCATAATGATGTCTATTGTATGATTTTAAA